>OY776115.1:76442631-77822631 GCA_963675035.1 Allygus modestus | reverse complement strand
ATCAAATTATTATTTGGGTAACTTGAAAATATTCCTCCACATGTTATGTCTAGTTTAAATATGTACAGCATAGCACTCTACATTTGGATATCTGAATTTCATACTCTTAGATTTTATTGAGTTAGATCAGTCGTATGGATATAATTGCTCAGTTTTAGAAATTTAATTTGGTGTAAAATATTTGAAAGCTAATATATATTGGTAGTAGAGGCTTCTTTGGGCTACATACCTTTAACATTTGGTTTGTCTGTATGTGAATGGTCTCTTTACATGTTAAAGCAAATAATTCAGTGTGAAGGTGTGAACACATAAACATAAACATAATACATAAACAAAGCAGTAGCTTAAATCACATTATAAATAATCACAGCTGATAAGTAGTTAATTTTAAACTTTTTTTCTTTTTAAGGAACATTTATTGTTTATTGTAGGTCATATATAAGGAAAAACGAGTTTACACGCAGCATGCTGACGTGAGGACAGTGAATTTCCACGTACAAAACTTTTTAAATTCAAAACCAGTGTAAAAGCATACATTTATTCCAATTTTATTGAAATCTGAAAACATTGATATTTTGGCTGTTCTGATGCTCCTGGTTTTATTTACCTGCAATGCTGGGAATGGAATTTTGCGCATTATAAATAAGGTTAGGCGAAGGTCCAGTCAGGCTTGAAAGTAGGTATGAAGTTGCTGGGGTTGATAAAAGTACACAAACAAATGAATAACAGGTTATTCTAATGTAAAAAAGACAACGTACTGTGTTTGGTCGATACACGTTTTCTTTAATAACTCAGTAAATATTTATGCTAGAATGACGAGAGAGGGCTTAACAGTATCGCCTTACTAATTCCCATCTTAATTCATGCATTATTTTTACGTTCGGAGCTTTTCTGACCCTTTTTGGGTCCAAAAACTCTAAATTTTAAAGAATAATCCCAAAAAACGAATATTTCCACTAACAACTCAAATTCGAAAATGTTGACGAAAACAATACTTTCTCCATATACTATATATAGGGGGAGAAAGGAAAAATGGCTTCGCTAAACAAAAAAGGCTGCATTTGAAGTTGTGAAAAAAGCTGTTCTGCGATCAGGGGCAGTCGAGATAAACAACGTTATTAATTTGTAGTTATTCTACCACACACACAGTTATATATATATATATATATATATATATATATATATATATATAGTTAGTTTTGGTTGAATGACGTGTATGAGCACAATTTTTTACGTTCACCTTTATTTATTGATTAATCTATACGCCGCGCTTATATTTTATATTTGTTCAGTACTTTCCCACAACGAGTAAACTCTTTCTCTTTCCTTCTTTTTCCTGTGTAACTGGATTACTTAAACGGATTAACAATAGTACAAATGTTTATAAAATAATAATAGATAGAGAGGTAAATAGTTGGTGTCATATTTTTTATGTATCTACCTTATTTGTTACACTATTTTATTTTAACTCTTTGTATTTGTGAGCCCGTATTATATTCTCAGAGTACAGAGTGGAGCTTTTAATGTTAAGTTTTAGATAGTTTTCCACTTATAACGTACTAAGCTGAGAGATTACAAAAGGCGAACTGATATATGTAGGATCTGTTAAAACTTTGCTAGAGACTGTATTGTGACTTTAATTGTTCATATTGTTCAAGTAAACTTCCACGAGGACAATAAACAATGTAACATAGAAGATAAAAGGATTGAAGAAAGATAACAAATATTTATATCACACTCAGGACCACTGGCAAGAGTTATCCTTATCTTGGCAAGTCGTAGTCTCTTTGTTTGAGAAGAACTTTACAATATTCATTCCAGTATATTTGTAGGTAAGACCATATATCTTAAAAATCCCCCCCTCCCAATTACATATCCTTTTCATTGAAAATTTGTAAAATCTTCAATATAATTTATTTATTCTATTAGAAATATTGTTGATCAAGATCTCTAGCAGTTATATATCCTAAGTATGTGGGTCGTACGAAGAAAATTACACGAAGAACATAATGACATCATATAGTTGTAAAAAAATCAGATGAAGCACTTAATCTTATTCCATAAAATGATCATATATTATCGTATTTATATAACTGTTATTTACACAGTTTTTTTTTCTGAAAGCAATTTACTAAACCCTAAAACAACTCTGGACGAGCGTTGACCAAGGATTAGCTGAAACAACAAAATTCGACTCAAGCGAAGCCAGCATTCGCATTCAGCCTTGTATTGTGCGGCAATCACGGCCGCCGAGCAATCAACTACACAACATTGTTATTGTTCACTTGTTAGAATACACCACTCGATTAATGTAAAATTCAACCCATTCATTGGTGTAATTGCCATCAAATTATTATTTGGGTAACTTGAAAATATTCCTCCACATGTTATGTCTAGTTTAAATATGTACAGCATAGCACTCTACATTTGGATATCTGAATTTCATACTCTTAGATTTTATTGAGTTAGATCAGTCGTATGGATATAATTGCTCAGTTTTAGAAATTTAATTTGGTGTAAAATATTTGAAAGCTAATATATATTGGTAGTAGAGGCTTCTTTGGGCTACATACCTTTAACATTTGGTTTGTCTGTATGTGAATGGTCTCTTTACATGTTAAAGCAAATAATTCAGTGTGAAGGTGTGAACACATAAACATAAACATAATACATAAACAAAGCAGTAGCTTAAATCACATTATAAATAATCACAGCTGATAAGTAGTTAATTTTAAACTTTTTTTCTTTTTAAGGAACATTTATTGTTTATTGTAGGTCATATATAAGGAAAAACGAGTTTACACGCAGCATGCTGACGTGAGGAAAGTGAATTTCCACGTACAAAACTTTTTAAATTCAAAACCAGTGTAAAAGCATACATTTATTCCAATTTTATTGAAATCTGAAAACATTGATATTTTGGCTGTTCTGATGCTCCTGGTTTTATTTACCTGCAATGCTGGGAATGGAATTTTGCGCATTATAAATAAGGTTAGGCGAAGGTCCAGTCAGGCTTGAAAGTAGGCATGAAGTTGCTGGGGTTGATAAAAGTACACAAACAAATGAATAACAGGTTATTCTAATGTAAAAAAGACAACGTACTGTGTTTGGTCGATACACGTTTTCTTTAATAACTCAGTAAATATTTATGCTAGAATGACGAGAGAGGGCTTAACAGTATCGCCTTACTAATTCCCATCTTAATTCATGCATTATTTTTACGTTCGGAGCTTTTCTGACCCTTTTTGGGTCCAAAAACTCTAAATTTTAAAGAATAATCCCAAAAAACGAATATTTCCACTAACAACTCAAATTCGAAAATGTTGACGAAAACAATACTTTCTCCATATACTATATATAGGGGGAGAAAGGAAAAATGGCTTCGCTAAACAAAAAAGGCTGCATTTGAAGTTGTGAAAAAAGCTGTTCTGCGATCAGGGGCAGTCGAGATAAACAACGTTATTAATTTGTAGTTATTCTACCACACACACAGTTATATATATATATATATATATATATATATATATATATAGTTAGTTTTGGTTGAATGACGTGTATGAGCACAATTTTTTACGTTCACCTTTATTTATTGATTAATCTATACGCCGCGCTTATATTTTATATTTGTTCAGTACTTTCCCACAACGAGTAAACTCTTTCTCTTTCCTTCTTTTTCCTGTGTAACTGGATTACTTAAACGGATTAACAATAGTACAAATGTTTATAAAATAATAATAGATAGAGAGGTAAATAGTTGGTGTCATATTTTTTATGTATCTACCTTATTTGTTACACTATTTTATTTTAACTCTTTGTATTTGTGAGCCCGTATTATATTCTCAGAGTACAGAGTGGAGCTTTTAATGTTAAGTTTTAGATAGTTTTCCACTTATAACGTACTAAGCTGAGAGATTACAAAAGGCGAACTGATATATGTAGGATCTGTTAAAACTTTGCTAGAGACTGTATTGTGACTTTAATTGTTCATATTGTTCAAGTAAACTTCCACGAGGACAATAAACAATGTAACATAGAAGATAAAAGGATTGAAGAAAGATAACAAATATTTATATCACACTCAGGACCACTGGCAAGAGTTATCCTTATCTTGGCAAGTCGTAGTCTCTTTGTTTGAGAAGAACTTTACAATATTCATTCCAGTATATTTGTAGGTAAGACCATATATCTTAAAAATCCCCCCCTCCCAATTACATATCCTTTTCATTGAAAATTTGTAAAATCTTCAATATAATTTATTTATTCTATTAGAAATATTGTTGATCAAGATCTCTAGCAGTTATATATCCTAAGTATGTGGGTCGTACGAAGAAAATTACACGAAGAACATAATGACATCATATAGTTGTAAAAAAATCAGATGAAGCACTTAATCTTATTCCATAAAATGATCATATATTATCGTATTTATATAACTGTTATTTACACAGTTTTTTTTCTGAAAGCAATTTACTAAACCCTAAAACAACTCTGGACGAGCGTTGACCAAGGATTAGCTGAAACAACAAAATTCGACTCAAGCGAAGCCAGCATTCGCATTCAGCCTTGTATTGTGCGGCAATCACGGCCGCCGAGCAATCAACTACACAACATTGTTATTGTTCACTTGTTAGAATACACCACTCGATTAATGTAAAATTCAACCCATTCATTGGTGTAATTGCCATCAAATTATTATTTGGGTAACTTGAAAATATTCCTCCACATGTTATGTCTAGTTTAAATATGTACAGCATAGCACTCTATATTTGGATATCTGAATTTCATACTCTTAGATTTTATTGAGTTAGATCAGTCGTATGGATATAATTGCTCAGTTTTAGAAATTTAATTTGGTGTAAAATATTTGAAAGCTAATATATATTGGTAGTAGAGGCTTCTTTGGGCTACATACCTTTAACATTTGGTTTGTCTGTATGTGAATGGTCTCTTTACATGTTAAAGCAAATAATTCAGTGTGAAGGTGTGAACACATAAACATAAACATAATACATAAACAAAGCAGTAGCTTAAATCACATTATAAATAATCACAGCTGATAAGTAGTTAATTTTAAACTTTTTTTCTTTTTAAGGAACATTTATTGTTTATTGTAGGTCATATATAAGGAAAAACGAGTTTACACGCAGCATGCTGACGTGAGGAAAGTGAATTTCCACGTACAAAACTTTTTAAATTCAAAACCAGTGTAAAAGCATACATTTATTCCAATTTTATTGAAATCTGAAAACATTGATATTTTGGCTGTTCTGATGCTCCTGGTTTTATTTACCTGCAATGCTGGGAATGGAATTTTGCGCATTATAAATAAGGTTAGGCGAAGGTCCAGTCAGGCTTGAAAGTAGGCATGAAGTTGCTGGGGTTGATAAAAGTACACAAACAAATGAATAACAGGTTATTCTAATGTAAAAAAGACAACGTACTGTGTTTGGTCAATACACGTTTTCTTTAATAACTCAGTAAATATTTATGCTAGAATGACGAGAGAGGGCTTAACAGTATCGCCTTACTAATTCCCATCTTAATTCATGCATTATTTTTACGTTCGGAGCTTTTCTGACCCTTTTTGGGTCCAAAAACTCTAAATTTTAAAGAATAATCCCAAAAAAAGGGGGTTTAGAGTTTTCCGATTGTTTTTCCCAACGAACTCGTCCAGCTGATTATAGAAAGGAACGTCCCTACCAAATTTGAAGTAAATCGGACAAAAAATTCGACTGCTAGAGTGCATAAACATATATATATATATATATATATATATTTAATTTTGAACGACCCCCCAAAACGTGTTCAGGGGGTCACGTTATGAACTTCTACGGTGGTCCCGGGCTTAAGTTTCACCGTGCTAATAGTTCACTTTCCATAGGAAATTCATTACTAAGGGCTAAAAATAAAAATCGGGTTCCATGGAGATCTTCCCCACCTAATTGCCTATGAATTTTCCAAGTTTCAGTCTTCTAGAACGTAGATAACTTAAGAATCGTGCAAACAGACAGAAATTTACCTTTTTATTTCTCCCTTTAGCAATTTTATATTAAGATTGTTTTTTTTATGTGGCATTATATAATTTCCACATTTTTATCTGATTCATATTTAAAAAATCATATAATGTAATGATTGTAATCAATTACTTAATATTTCCTCAGAATATTAAAGGTAAGCAACACGTGTTCGTTATAATTTTCAAGTAGTTCTATTAAACTTAATTATTTTATGAATTCTATTATACTTTTTTAAAGGGTTTTTGTTTGAAGAAATTCTTTTAAGTTTATGTGTTACAACATTTTGCTTGTAAATGGAAATAAGTGTTTCCCGACCTATTAAATTTTGATTTAAAATTTATTTAATTCGTAGAGTTATATATCTCTGTCTGGGCTGTGGTTATAATTAATGCAATGTGTTAGTATTATTTGTAAGTAGAAAAATTCTCAGACATTAAAATACCATCGCTTTTTTCATATGATACAGCTTATATTGTAGTTTAGGGCGATCAAGTTTTGTTTAGAATTATTTACAAAGATAAAAACCATAGGCCTATACAACGAACGCATCTTAACAACACGCATCTTAACAACGTACGCATCTTGATAATTTTTTAGCACTATTTGAAGTAATTCAGTTCAAATTAGCTAAATAGCACTATTTTTCTATTTGAATGTCATTTTTCTAAATACATGAGTCCTTCCTGGTAATTACCTCTTATCTCTGTGAGTTAACAAACAGTGGATTTTACGAAACAACAATAATGACCAATAACAAATAATAACCAAAAAGTAATGGAAATGAGTTAAATTATTTGTAAAACTTGTTTTGTTCATATTCGATGCAAAAGTGCTTTATGAGCCTGTTATTGAATTGGACCAGCCTGTGGTAATAAACGGTCAGACGACTTTAACTACTCGGTTTGAATTTCGCTTAAAAGCTTTTAAAACAAAAATGAATCTTTGATTTTACCTTCTATTTCTTTTTGTATTAATTAGAAACATTATAGGAATATTCCCTTAAGATTATTATTATTAATAAAGTAATTAGTATAATTGTAGTTCATCAAATTGGTGCCATTTGGGGTAAGTATTAACCCATTTTTAAATTAACCCATTTACAAATGGGGGGCTGTGTTTGTGTAAATTAACCCATTTTATATTCTAAAAACTGTAATTTTAAGTTTTTTTAAAACGTTAGAAATAGATTTAAATTTGTTATACTTTTCTTATTGTTATGAAGTAGATATAGCTCATAGGCAACCTAACTTCAAATTTGATCTTATATATTGAAATTAACGATTGGTTTTAATATTTATGGTAGATACTCAGATAAGACTTCAATATACTCGAGGGTCCGTTTTACAACATCAAAGTTCATAACGTAGTTAAATTAAAAATAAGGCAGCATTTCACAACGTAAAGTTTTCATTTAAAATGCAATAAAACCTGTATTTTTTCTAATGGGAGGAAGTGTTTCTTAAGCTAAAGTTTCGAAACATAAATTTTTAAATTTAAAGATAGCATGTTCCGAAAGGTAAAGTTTCATAGCGTCCAATTCCTAATTATAATGTGTTATCCTAATTGTAATTATGTGTGTCCTAATTATAATAGTGTTGAACAAAGTAAAGTTTCATAGCGTAAAGCTCTATTTAAATTAATGTAACAGCTCCGAAGGTAAATTAGCATAGAGTAAATTTTTTATTTTGTTTAATTTAAATCAAAACAGGTGTCATAACGATCAGTTTCAAAACGCCAAACATGGTTCACTCCAATCCAGCACAGGCAAAATTGGATCAAACTGAAATGAGTTCTGTAACTGGACGTTTAAAGGTTTTGAACTACAAACTGTACGTTTTGAAACAAATGCTGCCTCCCAATAGAATTAAAAATTCAATTATATATATTATGAAACTTTACGTTTTGACAAGCATTTTAAGTTACATTACATTAAATGATAACCTTGCGATTTGAAATCACTAAATAAGAAAACCGAATAAAAATAGCCACTTTACTTTATGAACCTTGACGTTATGAAACGTACCCAAACTCATTAAAATGTTACAAAAAGATGATTCTCTAAAATAGTCATAGACTCATTACATTTAGTCAAAAAGAATTTTCAAGAAAAAAACGCTTGAAAGGCCGACAAGACCAGACTTAATAGGGTTTCATAATTAGCCATCATCTAAATTAATGTTAATACAACTTATCTAACAAATTTATCCAAAACATATGTATTTATTAGGGAACTGTGCAAACAAATTTAATCGTTTATAAAAATAAAATCATTTTTTAACGTTATGGTCACGGAAATTTCTTGTATGTTGAAAAACAATAAATTAAATTGTATCCGTTTTATTTGTAATATTATCAAGTTAAAAGATGTTGCCGCCAAGTTTAATATTTTACCACTTACTTAAGAGATACGACTCTTTACTTCCAGAAATGCAATTCTATCAAATGCTCACCGGCCGCCCGTTCTTTGAACGTAACATGGGTTTCGCCTTATTCAATAGCCCACTACATTTAATGGAACTTTATAATATTACTTTAATCTTATAAAGATGTTGCTCATATAATCCATTCCAGATCTACACTCGAGGATATTTTTTGATATAATGTGTTAATGGTATCCATAAAAAAAACTATATGTAGTTTTTAAAATCATCATATACTGTACATATTTTCTTAAACAACTGTTGAATCATAAGTTGTATAACCGGAAAGCATAATTTCAGTGTTCAAGCGCTATCTCTCACTATGTTGAACAATATTAATAAATCATCAAGCCTGTATACAGTGGAAATAAATAAGTAAACAGTAAAACCAAACATTTATTTTAGTAAATAAATCTTCTCTACTGTTTTTTTTTTTTGTTTTGTTAAAAAGGCCTCAATAAAACAAAATATCGATGGAATATTTCGTGGAAACATTAAAGTTGTGTAGAGATGCATCAGTTTAAACCCTTTGTTTGCTAAAGCTCTGTCGATTGTCGCAAAAACAAATCCCTTCAGAAATATATGCATTTGCTTCTTGTTTTTAATGCTGCATTCCAACTCCTAGAATATTTCAAATAATTTATTTCAATTAATTAAATGTTGGTTTAACAAAGCTTTACTTGATAATACTAACCAATTTACTGTGTCAGGCAGAAGCTAGTTGAACACTAACTGAAAAAATTTGGCGAATTTTCACGATATATGTGAAATCACTGATGAGTTTGTTTTTTTTAACTAGTACTACCAAATAAAAAGATAGTCTGGAATTTAAAAAAAATGAATCAATGCATTGGAAGTATCGAATAGATTATACACGGTATTTATTAACAACTCAGTGCACAGTCTAGTTTAAATATTTCCTTTAACACTTAATTTTAAAACTGAGAATAAAGTCCTAACCTGAAGTTATCCCTTGAACTATAACTTCTCACATATTGAGTTTCAATTTGTGATACATTCTATACTCATTGATTTTCGTTGTAAATTTGATGTATATTTTTTGTGTATTTTTTCTTAATTAAAGTTCACAATCATCTTTGGATGTTATTCCACATTATAACGATTATCAGCTACTTACTAATACGTTCACAAAGCTACGTCTCCAGTTTCTCCAGTTTCTTTCCTTTTAGTTTACACAATATTTCGTAGGAAACTAACTGTGTATAAAGACTAGTTAGGCTAATAGCGTTTCAAAGTTCAATCCAGCTAGTAATATGTTAAATTCTTGTGATGCTCACATTATTGATTTTGATGCATTCCCCGTAAACAAAATAACCCTTGTCAATACTCTGACGCAAATACATAAAAAATATGTATTTTTCATTAATACGTTTTGTTTAACATTTTTTTAATTAAAAATTCATACAATTAGATTAAACAGATTCGTTAAAAAAATTTTGCTAAACACGTTTACCCAAGTTTATCACAGGCTTCATCACAGGCTGAAAAGTGTTTTTAATTTGTAGTCTATCACAGATTCTTTGTTCTAGAATGGCCTAACATAGTCTCAGTTGACGTGCTGCTATTTTCGATCGAAGGTGGAGAAAAGAAAACTGTGAGTTCAGTCTTCGGTTGCTGCGTGAGGAAAAGGGGTCTCCTTTAATGAGAGTGGGATTAAAAGGGGCTGCTCAGTTGAGGGACGAAACACAATATGATGTGGGGACAGCTTAGTCTTTTAACCACTTCAATTGAAGACTCCCCCATACGTGTTCGGTTCAACGGCTTTGTTGCCCTGAGGGTGCAGTGCAATAAATGACGGCGCTGGAGAGAGGATAGTGCTAGTGGGGAATTTAAATCGTGATAATTACAAGGCAAAACTACAAAGGTTGAAAATTCAAAACATCGAAATACTTTTCTAAAAGTAAATATTTTTGAATAGACTTATAAAACGCTTTGGAAATTTCAGTATATCAGTTCTTCTCTGGTTAGAACTATAAAACTTAACTGCCTGTCACCACGGTTAACAGGCATGTGCGGCGATCTAAAGACAGCGAGGTAGCGTAACGGCTCGACATTACTCACATAGGCATGCCAGTGTAGACCGCTAGCGAAAGTGTCAAAGCAATCAACCGGGATCGAACCTACGCTTGAACACGTCTGTTTAGTGAGGCCAGTGCTCTACCTCCGAGCTGCGGTCTCCAAGTTAATGTTTGTTAACGTTTTTGAATAAGAATGTGGTAAATATATTAATAAATATTTGTTAAAATTAATATTTTATATTCTTAGGAACTAATTAAACTATAAATAACTACGAATACAAACTAAATGTATTTAAATTTAAATGTATTTAACTAATTCTAATGATAATAAATCAAAAAAAGGAAATTCACCAATAAAGTTGTAATGTAATAAATGACCATGGAATATAAGTGAAGAACAGATTTTAAACAATAACCTTTAATATAAATGTTAGAACCACGGTAAACTCAAAAAAGTGACTGATCAGATGAAAGACCATTTTATTTTAACACGGTTTTATTAGCTCACTTTCTTGTCTGTTCGGTACAATTTTTCCAATCGATTTTAAACTAACTTCCCGATGAGCTAGAGACATGAAACTTTAAACAGAGTTCAGAAATGGATGACAATGCAATATTTAATAATTTTATTCAAATCAAAATTGTTTGCAATATTTCATTTAATATAAAACTTACAATAACCAAAAATTTAAACATAAACAAACATTTCAAAGTACACCTATGAACATCTGATTACAGATAAAACAATTAAGTGAACTTAAATTTCCCACATGCCTCTGCCATAATAAAGATCTTTAAAATCTATTAAAAATGTCTACAAATGAAAGACTAAAAAATAGATAATAATTTATTAAATAAAAATACTTTTTGAAATACCTCGTTTTTAAAACGGACTAAAAAGTATAAAATAATTAATTATCCTATCCCCATATAGGTTGTCTTGAAAATTTGTGATTGTGAATAATATACAGAAACCTAAATTATAATTACAACTTCTATACTGAGTTAAAGAATAGATGAAAACCCAGCCGGACCACTGGACCAGACAATAGGGATCTCTTTTGAAATGGTAAAATATTTGAAAAAAAATCAGTAAACATTTGTGTATACTGTATATATATACACGCTCTAGTTAAATATATATATATAGCTAAAAATATAAAATGTATTTTTTTCAGTCACAATGTTTTAGCCAGTGTCTGAAACTATACAAAATATGGTAAGTCTATATAAACCACTCAGTTAATCTACATTTACCTATACTCTAATATTTAATGTCAGTTTTTGACATTAAAACATTGAGAGAGTGAAGCGAATACTAAGTTATTTCTAAAAAGATGTGTTCTTTCCTGAGATAAACGCCAAAGCTTCAGCAAACAAAGGGTTTAACTGATGCATCTCCGCACGATTTTAACGTTTATACGAAATATTCCATCATTGATTTGTATTTTAAAGCCAAAAGGCAATGAGGAAAAATCCTCATTGAAAAAGAGTAGATAAAATTTGTAAACAATATACAAATTATATTTACTTTTCACTTGTTTATTATTGTCACTTTATTATTATTATTATTATGCATAATTTGTATTAAACTTATACAACATAATGAATAATTAATATTAATGCCTTAACATATTTTTTATTGTTATATAACACTGAACGTATTTATCAGGGCAAAACCAATACGGTAGGAAGTCTGCAGGATTGTTTTGTGGAAACTGAGGTATATGTATTGTATAAAAATCTTCCTAGAAGATATTTTATGAAATTACACAACAAACCCTGCTCTGAAAAGTATTTTTATGAGAAGCAGCATAATATGATTGACGGAATAGTATCAAGTTCAATTCAATGAGTTGGGCTGTTGAATAGACCAAAGATTCATGTTACTTTCAAATAACGGCTGGAACGTATGTGGTTATGAATTGAATAACAGGAAGCGAGGAGGGAAGTATTGTATCTTTTAAATATATATTTATGGAAGGGAATGGAAATGTTACATTTGGGAACAACTTGGGTACTGATAAATATATTACGATTTTGAACCACCTAAAATCTAATTTTTGAACATTTTAAACTACGTTATATGCCATCAGCAGTACATTAATGTGACAGCACATCACATTTATTGCAGAATTTAAATATTTAATAGTGTTATTTTACAAATGTTTTAAATTACTAGCCAAAGTTAAATCTTTAATGTTGCAAAGCCCAGACCCAGGAAACTTTTGTAGAGTAGGCCTAACTTCATTTAGAGTTATTAAGTTATCCATGATCATCACGATTTGGGCAGCTACATCGTCATAATTAGGATTAGGGCGTCACCGAAAATATACTAATTTTATTTAAAATCTTATAGGTTTTTAGACTCCTTTTGTAAACATTTTTAAAGTTATTGACTTAATTACAACTTTCCTTGGTGTTTTTACCTGAAATAATGTGTAGGTTTCTGTATATTGGTTACTGTATATTTCGTACTTTTTTTGTTATTATATATCTTTGCTTAGCTGTTCTTTGGGGGGGGGGTTAATCGATACGAAAAAGCCAAAGCAAAATAAACATGATTTTTCATTAACATCTGCCCTGAAGTTATACTAATTTAGCCTACTTCTCACATTAAAAACTTCATAAACCTTTTTCTTATTTCAACGCCAACGGCATTTTTGTTAATAGAGTACACAAACGGTTTTAGGGAAAGCGGTCCAAACCCTTCAAATTTGTATGGACACCCCGGGATTTGAGCCCGTGACTCCTTGAACCGAAGTCCAAGACGCTAACCGCTAAGCTAGCAAGATGCCCATGCGATGCTAGAGATGCTTTGCATGTATTATTGTCATACTAAAGTTATTTATAAAGGTAAAGTATTCAATACTCTAAAAATAATGTTTATATATATTGCTTTATAACCTAGACCAGAAGTTGAAAAATTATATATTTCTCTCTATTTTCAAAGATACTTTGATGTCAGATAAGATTACTGTCAAGACCTGGGAGAAATATTACTTGAAAAGGTCAAAGCGAATATTAAATTTGTATATAACAGAAGATTTTGTTGTATTAGGTAGGTATATAAAAACGTTATCCCATCAAAGCAGTTTGCACTTTACAAGACATTTCTTTGTAAATATCAAACAAAGTTATGATATCCAACATTTTTTTAATACTAGCCATATTTGATGGATTTATATGTTTCTTCAATTATCTAACAAGTCCTAAATAATGTTGGGTAGAGAGGGTGTTGTGGGAATACAAAATGAAATAGTTTCAGTGTTGGTTAGAATGGGTTTAAAACAACAAGAGGATACCGTGTGATCCCTACAATTGAAAATAATTGTTTTAAACTATCAAGCAGTAACCTATAATGTTAAACTACTGTACAGTTCGGATCACGGTGCTTGGCACCTGGGAAAGGCAAGAAACTACTGTACAGTTCGGGTCACGGTGCTTGGCACCTGGGAAAGGCGAGAAACTACTGTACAGTTCGGGTCACGGTGCTTGGCACCTGGGAAAGGCGAGAAACTACTGTACAGTTAGGGTCACGGTGCTTGGCACCTGGGAAAGGCGAGAAACTACTGTACAGTTCGGGTCACGGTGCTTGGCACCTGGGAAAGGCGAGAAACTACTGTACAGTTCGGGTCACGGTGCTTGGCACCTGGGAAAGGCGAGAAACTACTGTACAGTTCGGGTCACGGTTCTTGGCACCTGGGAAAGGCGAGAAACTACTGTACAGTTCGGGTCACGGTGCTTGGCACCTGGGAAAGGCGAGAAACTACTGTACAGTTCGGGTCACGGTGCTTGGCACCTGGGAAAGGCGAGAAACTACTGAAATTTCTCATAATTAAAAGTATACATTATAAAAAATAACCAAAACAAACGTTTTAAAATTAAATTAGTGATTTTTACTTTCTGTTGACAAAAGTAGACTGTAATACTAATGGTACTAAGCCGAATAGAGCCAAAAAATCATTTAAGGAATGTGACCCGAACTGTAAAGGAACTTTTAAGAAAACCATAAGTCGGACACCCCATACTTGAATAAAAGTTTTTGGATAGCTAATATAATATAAATAATGAGAAAAAGTGCATGTTGTTTTCGTCATTAATATAAA
This sequence comes from Allygus modestus, assembly GCA_963675035.1. NCBI lineage: Eukaryota > Metazoa > Arthropoda > Insecta > Hemiptera > Cicadellidae > Allygus > Allygus modestus. The sequence goes on along the minus strand of OY776115.1, from coordinate 77,808,046 downwards.
GAAAAATATTAAATAAATAATAAGTAAATCTATATTTATAAATACGAAAAACCGACCATCCCCCAGGCCAAATATCTGCACCTACAACCACTAAATTCGGCTCATATATTCTTTCCATAACGTAGGTGACTACGAAGAAAGGATTTTAAGAAATTCCCATAGGGCTCCTCCGCCTCACAAGTAGTCAAAGTTATAATCCAGTGTTATTCTACAAATACGATAAACCGATCATCCCCCAGGCCAAACCTCTATACCTACAACCAAGAAATTTGGAACGTGTACTTTTTCCATAAAGTAGGTAACCACTAAGAAAGGACTTAAAGAAATTATCATAGGGATAGTTATTTGCCAATCTAGTGTTATTCTTATGGTCATTCAATTTGGTTTATTCAGATACAAATTCAAACAGCAGATCATGATTGGTAGTAGTTCCATGAGTTAACCACAGAATGCAGCACACACACCACAGGTTTTAGTCCCGGGTGAAACCGGGTGCGATGACAGCTAGTTCCTCTATAAATGCACAAACATGAAAAATCTTCAAAAATATTGTAAGTTGTAATCTGCAAAGCTTTTTGATTTGATTACAAAATTAATATCTGAATATGAGTGGAGCTAATAATCCCGCCAAGAGCCTCAATATATACAAATGTTTTTATTAGAAAATAACATGGTATAATGTTTAGTGCTTATTTACAAACAAAGTGTGTTAAAAAGATAAATAAAAACCTTCTGAGACAACAAAGTAAAAGGTTTCTATAATTCTTGAACGCTTTAGTAACTATGATATCAAGATGAGTATTGTACCTAGCTAATTCATTATAATAAGAAATAGAAACAAATAGAAACATTTGGGATGAAAAAAACTACATATTCTCAAAATGTATTTCAAAAATTCAAAACCTTAAATGGCAGCTTTTGAAATGTAATAGGTTGTTTACGCAAACAAGGAAGAACGAATAAAAGCTTCATTAATTTTAAAAGCTTTTAAGCGAAACTCAATTTGAGTCGTTAAAGTCGTCCATCCATTTATTACCACAGAATGCCCTCATGCAATAACCTTCTCAAAAAGCACTTTATTTGCATTAAGTATGAACATGACAGTTTTTTCATCAATTTAACCCACTTCCCATTGCTATTGGAGTATCATTTGATTTTTTTACTTTATTTTTTGTTTTGTATGCTGCTTTTATTTACTAAGCAAGTACTTTTACATGACGGTTTTAACTACTTACATGTTAATGAATATTTATATTTTTTTCTTTCTAGAGATTATCAACAAAAACTATACAATTAAGGTTTTTGATAGTTTAGATCAAATTTGAAGTTAAGCGTATTCCAAAGAAGCAAATCATTCAATCAGTCATCCATTGCCAACATAATTATACAAAAGTAAAAAACTAATGGTTTTCAAGTACCCAAGTAATTTTTCCATTCTCTGAATTCATATCTTATTATGAATTTGGATGGTATAATTGATATAGTTAGTAGAACACCATATTGGGTACTCTAAATAGTTCATAGCATATTATTCCTTGTCCTCTCTTAAGCGGGTTACTTGATTTGCCCAAGTTAGGACTTCATCAATTTAAAGCCCAAGAAACTTGTTTAAGTTAACTTTGTTTAGAATATCATCCATCATCATTATGGGGGTAGCTACACCATAATGATTAGAGCAATAACCAAATTGTTATAATGTTTATTATATTTGTACTATATTTGTAAATTTGTAAAATGTATTTGAGTTATTTGTTTTAAGTCATTGATATTAATATATAATATAATAAAATAACTATTTACCTTTTACTGTCCTGCCAGTTGGTCACATTTCCTTCAGATTAATCATATTTAAGAATATTTATCTCATCATCAGACTCATAAGTTTATGAGTCAACATTTTATTCACTGCTTTGTCATAATGACCAAATACCGTACATATTGAAACTGTTTTCTTTAAAACTATGTCAGTTCTTAAAATCTAAATCCTGAAGCTTCACTCATTTTAAAAGCTTTTAAGCGAAATTAAATTTAAATTGCTTAAATGGTACATCCATTTATTGCATAGTGTCCATTCAATAAATGGCTCCAAAAGCAATTTTGCATCAACTATGAATGTAACAGGTTTTCCCTTTACTTTATAACACATTTCCATTTCTATTTATTGTCTTTTATTGTTAATTAGTTTTATTGTGGTTGTGTTTATTTGTTCCAGTTGCAATGTCCTTATTCAATCCATTCCTTAAATGTTCATGATCATTTGAAAAATTTTTCTATATTGGCCTTTATATTTGAAAATAAATACGCAGTTCAGATACTGAGTATGTTCAGAGAGCATTTACATATTTCAAACTGATTACAGATGCAAATTGAGGAGTCGGCCAACTATGGTAATTGCAAGCATAAACGTTGTAATAGTAGTGGTTTTGAGGTGCCACAATTAATTTGATTTAATCCCACTTCTGGTCCATAACCTATGAACTATAGGTTTCAAAAGTACAGGACTGAACATATACAATCACAAACACAAACTAATAGAAGAGTATACCATTTTAGCGAATTTCCCCTGTAGGGAAGAAGCTATTACCATAGTCGGCATGGTAAGACCTAGGCCCGGGACCATGATAACTTTTCGTTTTGAGGTCCCCAGACCCCAAAAACATCATTCGTTCGAAACTGTATATATATATATATATGTATATGAGCCCGTAAGCACGATAACTCTCGGAAAAATGATGCGATTTCGATGAAATTTGGTATAAACGTGTAAAGCAACATTTATGACTTTAAGTTTGAAAACCAGCCAGATTGCTCTATACAAAGGGGTATTTTGGGGGGGTTTTGTATCCCAAAAATGGGTTTTTTGAATATGTTACATATAATTTTTGAAAATGTAAAATTTCAGTTTTTCCATTGGAATCAGCTTAAAAAGACGCACAATTTGGTATTTTGTTTATTCCTCTACGTCAATTGCTTCCCAAGATATTAAAAGTGCTAAACACAGACATTGTCTAATGTTATTCTTATGGAGGAAAAGAAAAATGTTATATCTCGCTTATTTATGAACGTATACTAACGAAACTTGGCAAACGGCTTCATCTGGTTGTAGTCTGTTGATATTTTCTCAAAATAATAGTTTTTTCCAAAGGCTCCCTTAGCAGTAAACCTGCATACTCAGCCTCATGTTATTCTTATGGATAATAACTAAATGCTATGTCTCCCTTAATTATAAACATGAATGAATAACAACTGGTATATGACTTCACCTAGTTGAGTTATATTGATATTAGCAATATAGCAAACCCTTTTTTGTGTTCCTTGAAGCAGCAAACCCGCGTACTCAGCCCCAATGTTATTCTTATGGAGCATAATTAAAATTGTATATATCGCTTATTTGTGAATATATTTTTATGAAACTTGGTAAGTGGCTTTATGAAGTATTAAGACATTTATATCTCCATTGGAAATTCGCTGAGTATGCAGGTTAGATTCGACAGGGGTATTTAATGTTAAATCAATACACTTTTGTTTTATTTTAGAGCATAATAATTAATAGAACAGATAAACCTAGTTTTTAATAAAAGTTCAGCTGTTAACCTTATTTAAACAACTTTGGGCATCTTGGTATAAATTGATTAATGGAAAAATTGTGATATGGTTAGGGAATCCAATCCTGGACGATATTTTCAATCCTGGGATGCGGGATTGAAAAAACAATTCCGGGACTGGCCGTAATTTACAAATAGCCTGGAAAAATATGCGATTAAGTGTACTTTTTGTATATGTTGATGATAATTATCGTAAATGAATACTATTTTGTTTATTAAAAATACAAAAAATTATAAAAATAACACAAATGATGCGGTTACATCAGTTAGAAACATCACCTGAATTGCTAACTTGAGACAATTTAGCAATCCCGAAAATCCCAGGATTCAGCGTTTGAATCCCGGGATGGAAGAAACCGTAAAATTAGGCGGGATCCCGGGATGCAGGATCCGGGGATTGGATTCCCTAGATATGGTGCATTGGCACAACATAGCTCTTCCATTCACAGCGGCTCGGTCAAGAGGGAGCTACCTGTTTAAATTCTGGCCTTTGGATGCCAGTGCCTCTTTAGCTTGTCTTCTGGGACTTATCAGGCGCTGTGACTTACCTGTGGATTCCAAATGAAAAATTACTTTAAAATACATCTGAGATTCCAATCTCAACTATGACGTACTTCTACCAAAAGTTTATTTTCATTAATTAAAAATGTATACGTAACTTTTTCGACTTGTCAAAAGAATTTAATGCATTCAGGTGGATCCCCCGGTACCAACATCTCAACTAAACTCTTTACTTTACTGCATGTTTCAGTGCTAAGAGATGAGTTCCGCACGGAGCCGAAGGACACGAGAGCGGCGATGGGAGACAAGGTGTTGCTGCAGTGTAGTCCGCCCAGGGGCACGCCGGAGCCCGTCGTACACTGGAGGAGGAACGGGGAACAGATCAACCTGGAGATATTTGACAGGTTTGGTGTTATTGTTTAATACAAATTATAGTTAAAATCCAGGTTACAAAGACAACGGTTCATGAAAAATTATAGTCAGTTAAACTCTTTTTAATTAAAAACCACTTAATTCATATAACTTGTATGATTATTTATGCAAATAATTATACAAATATATAAAGACATCACTTTGAAATACATAAATGCAGGCCTGACGAGAGGGGGGGGGGGCAGCCGGGGCTGTAGCCCCGGGGCCCGGGCCTCGAAGAGGGCCCGGCCCAGCCGACCTGGTTTTATTTTTTACCTTTCAAATTTACTAATATAAAGAGGCCAGGTCTTGCGTAAGTGGATCTATAATTTAATTATAACATTCTGCAAAAAAAGTATTATTATTACCTCTCAGGAGCACCACTAAAAAGCATTAAAGCTTACCTAGTTTTAATTTTTTGCAAACATTTTACTACATTTTTTAATGATTAAAAAACATATCATACCTATTCAGATAATAGAGTACTTAAATAACATTACACATATTTTATAATCCTTACATAATCTTTTCATTGCATACCTACATTTTAAGCTTAAAAGGTTGACTACCGAGATCAGGAACCTGTCCCTCACCACTATTATAACACATCTACAGCAGTACGACGTTCGGTGTAGTGAAGGGGATAAGTATAAAATTGTGTTTCAGTTGTGAATTTAATATTACCCGGGGGCCCGGAAAAAACTGTCCCTGGGGCCCTTGGTTTCTCTCCATGGCCCTGCATAAACGCAAACATGAGAACAACTTTAATATTTTCAATGAACTTTTAAGTAATCAAAATTTTGTAATTTTTGTCATACTTAGGGAGCTCAGTTCTTGCTTGCTTCAGTCACCATTTACTGTCATGCCTCTTGGCTTCACCACTCACTTGAACATTGTATATTTAATTTAACAAGATGGTGTCAGTGGTGTTCCAGGAGTTGTAGTTAGAACTTGTGCACCCTAAAAATGGATTTTAGGAGCCCTAAAACTACTTACATATTAAAAAATTTACAATTCAAATGTCAAAACTTTCTTACATTTGAATGATTCTTAAATTAAAGAGGCTCTCAAAAAGTGTTACAATGAATAGCTATATTAAGCATTAGGCAAGAAAAAACTCAATATTAATCCTTATTACTACCACAGACAATGGATTAGATACATAACAACTTCAGGGGCACTTCGACCACATTGACTTCTAGGCACGCCACCGTCTATGAGAGTTAATATTAGCAGAGATTCCAATGTGGGAAACTCACCCCTCTGATATTCTGTACTTTGTACTTTCCCCACATTATTACTTTTAAATTAGAAATCTTCTTCGAACCTAGACAAAATTAACCTTTATTTTGCCTTCAGGATGAGGATAGTAGACGGCGGGAATCTGCAGATCTCCAATGTTCAGCTGAGTGACGCAGGGAAGTATCAGTGTGTGGCTCAGAACCTAGTTGGCACCAGATACAGCGATATCATCACTCTCACCGTGCACAGTTAGTATCGATTATATTATAATTTTTAATCTATAGTAATATTGTATTTATGACTAGATTTTAGCCAGTAAAAATGCTTAAAAATTCATATTCAGGGACAGATGATTGGAGGAGAGGAGAGTAAATACTTGAGACAATTATTACAAAAATATAATAAACCATATGAAAACAAACATAAAGTATAAGAATATTCTATATGTACAGTTCAAATAAAACAATCTTAATAGTATACATTTTGTTGTATCATTAATTAAAAATGCTAATTTTGAAATGCCTTAAATAGATGGGATTGTTACAATAACAAATTTAAGGTGTTTAATCAAACAAAATCCAGTCAAAATAAGTTCATTTGTTCATGGTTACTTCTATATACAAATTCAGAAAAAAATTGAAAAATCCTTTGAGATCTACACCCCACTGGCACCAAAAGCTCCAACGGTCACATCCTTTTATATGTTCATAAGACTACCTCTTACGCTGTAAGGTGTATCAATCATATGGTAATATTAATTAATATGAGGAATTTTTCCAAGTTCACCAATTAAAGCATCATGTAAACAAACGTTTACAAAATTATGAAATGACAAATCAGAAGATATTTTCTCTGCGTAATCAGGATCAACAAGCCCAGTATCCTTTACAGGTCTAAAATATATTCTATTACGGATTTGTTTACATTTTTTAACATAAACCGAAGTTTATACCTTAATTAGCATTATTGACTAAGATTATCAACATAGTCAATAAAACTTATTTTTAAATACCTAAACTCTGACCAGGCACGGATACAGAGGGGAGGTCATGGGGGTCATTGCCCCCCCCCCCCAAAAAAAAAACCTCAGACCTTCACGTATTTTACCCATGTTTCACGGTAAAGGTAACTGTATTTCTACAATTTATATTTTTCTCCTCCTTTATGACCCCCCCCTCCAAAACGATAGTCTGTATCCGCCTATGACTCTGACACTTTTCATCCCTCAGAGAAACCCTACCTGATCTCCGCACCCCGCGACGTCGTGACAGTGGCAGGGGAGAGTGTGGAGTTTGAGTGCGGCGTGGTGGGAGAGCCCCAGCCCAGGGTGTTGTGGCGGCGACACGACGGACGTATGCCAGTGGGACGAGCACACGTGCTGGATGACAGAACCCTCCGGATAGAGCAGACCCAGCCGGGGGATGAGGGGGAGTACATCTGTGACGCTGAGAACGACGTGGGGGAGGTCACCGCAAGAGCTACTCTCACTGTACACGGTGAGGATGGTTAAAGTTTCCAGTGTCTCAGAAAAACATCAAGAAAGGATGACTCTTGTTTGTACAATCGCTGTAAATTGCTTTCTCAGGCAAAATATCTGAGAAAAATGTCAATGACCAAAATGTATTTATTGTTTTTGGGTAACGAGATCAAACTGATATGACATGCTCTTGACAATGGCATGTACAGGTTATCACCGTATTATTTTAATAATTGGCTTTTCGGGGACCTTGGCATAATTTTTGTATACTCTGTTCAATGCAATGTTCCCAGAGTGTAAAATTTGTCCAAATGATCAGTTTAGGTTGTATGTATCATGTTTTCAGACTTGCTGATTATAATCACAATCTGAAACTTTAAACCAGAGGACCTTGGTGCTCATTCTATAAAAGTGTTTTTGCTTGCTATTTATTTATTTTTTAAGTTAATTTCACTATCCTAATATAACACATTTCTTAAACAAAAAACAATAAACTTGATTTCCCCCTGAAATTATTCTCCCTTGACATAATCCAGGTTGATATTTAATTAATAATTTTAAAATGCCATGGTTAGTCCTCGTAAAACGTGACCTTTTAAAGAACTCGTGTTGGAGATATGCAACAAAAAATGTATTTAAGAAATACAATTACTGGCTCCCTACAACTTGGTGGTGGCTGTCCTAACCAAAGCTCCTTGGAAATGCTCAACCATAATTACTCTAGTAAACTCCAATACTCTAGTCTCTTCCAATGTCCACAGCACCCCCGGAGTTTGTGAGGAGACCAGAAGACTTGAAGATATCCCCCAACGCAGAGGCCCAACTGGACTGTGCCGTCTCTGGCAACCCCACTCCAACCATGTTCTGGAGCAGGGAGGGCAGCCAAACCCTCATGTTCCCTGGGGGGAGCTACGGACGCATCTCAGTCGAGGAGTCCGGGACCCTTGTGGTCCGAGAGGTTCTGAGAGAGGATTCCGGATACTTCATTTGCTCAGCTGTTAGTCTAGCCGGGTCTGCCTCCACCAGAGCTTACTTGCAGGTGTGCAAATTATAATTGTCATTTTGTAGTTGACCAAAGTATTTGATAATTTATTTTCATTCAGGATAATAATGCTAAACATATGCTCATTCACAAATAGGATAAATAATGATTTAACTCATTACAGGCTTGAAGTGGTATAAAACTTTCACCAGCTTTATTCCTCACTGTTCTTCTGTGAATATTCTGTTTAGTATCTGACATTATAAAAACTGTTTAGGTATGTTAACAAATAATGTATAACAAATGTATTTAATACTAATTTTTTTTATTTTGTATAGTGTTTGCCCAGTTTGGTCACGGCTATGTAAAAGCTGTCGCATCTGCTGCCAGATGTGTGATTCCAAAAGTGACTCACTCCATAATTTAGTAATTTATCTGTACGACAAGCTCATCCAACCATTATTAAAACCAGGCAATATGCCTAAATAAACAATAAAAATGTTAAATAACGGAAAAAATTGTTACATCATTAGTAAGTTTACTCTACTTATGAATCTCTTATTTCTTCCCCAGGTGCCACATTAGTGGTTTCTTATACAAAATTAACCATTAACAATTGTTTCTTCAATGGTACAGGTGTTTCTTAAGGAAGACTTGCCCCCACCTCTGGTGGAGGTAGGCCCCACCAATCAAACGCTGCCTCTGCATTCCCTCCTCGTTCTATCCTGCCAGGCCCGAGGCCCCAGAGATCTTCCACCCCCGGACGTTCAGTGGTATAAGAATGGATCACCCCTGGGCAAGGATTACCTTAGGGCAACTATCTGGCCTAATGGGACTCTTTTCATGGAAGGTAATGTTTATTTTGTTCAGAATAACTAATATTTGTTTCAAGAGTGAATATACGCCATTAAAATTTGTTTATGTTTTGAAAGGGAACAGCCTTTTGGTCTTGTTACTAAGGTTGACCTGCTCTTAGAAACATCATTAATAATAACCCAATGTCAAATGACACCTGGGATCAGTGTGTAGAACCTTCACCAAATTTTCCGATTGACCCGGCAAACCTCATTACGAGCCGAGTGCTCTATTACTCAACAAGTTTTATATTTAAATTATATAGTGGAAGTTTGAATACTTTCCATATGATTACAAATGTGGGAAGCACCTTATGTGCACAAAGGTAAACAGAACTCTGCTGCCATGGTAACGTCATCCCATGATACCAGCTGACCAATCAGTCTGTGCACGCACAATGAGTTAAAACTAGATAAAGAGTTAAAACCAGGAGCACATGTCTTGTATCCAGGGCTGTGGTAGACTTAACATTTCCTCTCCTTTGGTAAAAGTAATGTAACTATGCTTAATTAACTAATTTCAGGTATATTTGGGGGAATACTTATGGGGTATTTTATAAAAATAATTGACTTAAATAGCATTTAAAATATTCCAAATTTAAATGTTGTACCTTTTAAATTAACAATGCAAATCATGTTGGAGTTAATATTTAGGAAAATATATTCCAAATTTTTAATTTATTATCTATTATAAATGAAAATATTGAATATTATATTTCAATACAAGTACCAAAAGTGGCATTTTCCGGTGCACGCTCAAGTTTCATGTGTGAGGCGGGGCCGAACACAGGAACACCAAATTTCACGTGCGAGGTAAAGCCAAGCATGTAAAAGTGAGTTTAATAATAATTGGAATAGTTGAAGCAAGTGCCGGAAAATCACTTTCGGTACAAGTTATGAACGATACTTTACATCACGACGCCTACTTCTGTTTACATTTAGATTGTTAAACAGTAAAAACAGCTGATTTAAATTGCAAAAATAAATGGTAAAGAAACATTAGTGCGCGTAGTGGACAAAAATGGAAAACTGATTGAGAGCAAGGGAAATTCAATATAGAGCAAGGGAAAATCAGCTGATCGTTTTTCCCTTGCTCTAAATTAGAGCTTAGGAAACGATAATTTTCTTTGACATCAGCTGTCATTGAAAATAGCTACTTTCTGTACAGAGTGATGAAAATCATTTACCGATATTGCATTTACTTTCCTGGTGCCCAATTAATTCAAACAACTACATTTGTTTCTTAATTAATGAGTTATTACTGAGCTCATCAAGGATGGCTTATATTTATATCAAGAGGTTCCTCGAAGTCCAAACGAAACTCAGATTGATGGCGGATGTGTTCAAATTTACAGGTTGAGATCTAGACTTATTTTGTCACTTGGGTCCTCGCATTAATTCAATTCTTTTCCTCCTAAAATGCCTTTAGAAATCGTGAAATATTTATTCAATTTCACATCTGACTGAGGTGTGACTCTACTTGAAGAATTAACTGGGACAAAGCTAAGTCCTCCAGATATTTTCAGATTTCTTTAGGATATGGTATATTTTTAAAATATTCTAACATTTGCAGCAGTTGGACTTGTTATGAACTATTCAATCACATATTGTTGTTCATTAGATATCCCTACCTAACAATAACAATTATTTTACAGATTTACAACAGAGTGACTCTGGGCTTTACACTTGCACAGCAAGTACAGACAGTGGGGAGAGTTCTTGGTCAGCATCAGTAGTTGTTGACCCTCATCTGGATGAGCCCCAAAACGAAACTTTGGAGCCCATTATAATCCCCCCCGGGCCTCCTACAGCCCCCCAGATTGTCAACAATAGTCAGAACAGCCTGACAGTTGTGTGGAAACCAGTTAGCTCATCCCATGTGACTGTGACTGGCTACACAGTGCAGTATTACAGCCCAGATCTACAAACTGGCTGGGTGGTTGTTGCGAGAGGCTGGAACTCCACTACACTAGAGGTATGAACTTTCGTATTAACAACAGAAAGTTATTGGTTGGTTGGATTGAGAAACAATCATTTAAAATCAACAATGAAAGGATTATTTTATTTCCAAATAGATTGTCTTTTTCTCCTACTTATTAGATGTTGTACATTTTGATATTTTACATTTTGTCTTAACTAAAGTTTTGAAATCCCAGCCTGCTCAGTTGCCTTTAAGCTACGATTCACTTTCATAGGGACACAACTACGCAAGATTAATTATTCTTGATTATGAAATAATTAATAACATAAATAACCTGATTGGAATTAAAATTCAAAAGGCATTCTAAAAGACTGTATTTCTGAGACTGTATTCTTGTTCTTTTATTTTTATAATATTTATATTGTATATTAATTTGTATTACTATTACTATTATATGTAGTTAAAAAAAAATCTAAATTTCCACTTTTTCAAGATTGATACACTTTCATTAATTTGTACTTATGATTTAAATTATTGTTATATTGTTATCTTACAGATTGTAAACTATTGATATTTAAAGAAAAGAATTGTATGACTATCTTTATTTACATTTAATAAAAGATAAAGCTAAGCTTCTTTTTAACAATCAGATTTATAGACACATATTTCTGTGTTCACACTGTTTAACTTACCAACCATACACAGTTATATCAACACAATGTGAATGACATTTCCATTGTAAAAGTCATCGTTATTCTGTATCTATATTTATTGCCTTAATGAAACAATATGATGGTCAAAGACCGAGTCTCGAGAGAAAATAATGCTAATGATCATTTGGCGGATTACGAAATCATGGATAAATAGAACAGATATTAAACTTTTCACGACTTAAACTTAGTTGACTCAGTTTTACGCTAAACATGTCTTGGAAGGAATCCAAAAAGCTATTATAAAAGGAGAGTTAGTTCATTTAATGTTAGAAACATGTTATTCTTGTTGCAGGTATCTGATTTGCGGCCAGGCACAGGTTACATGTTTGTAGTGAGAGCGGAGAGTGGAGATGTCCTGTCGTTGCCAAGTGAGTTTTCTGCTGTAGCTCGAACTCTGAGTTCTGAGAACTCGCCGCAGTTGCAACTCGCCAGAACTCAGTTGTCAGCAAGGCCTCTGGTTTCACTCAAGCACCTTCAAGCTGTCAGCTCCACCTCTGTCACACTTTTATGGCAGGTCAGAATATATTATTGTTACTGATAGAGGTATTTTGTAAACTCACTAAATTTATTTTAGAAAACTAAATTAATGCAAATTATTTAGAAAGCAATCATTTTACTTTGTAACCAGGAGGTTAGCAGGATTGATCCTGAGCAATTTCTTGAAAATTTTGTGATCTTTAGAAAATGGATCCAGCTTTAATTTTTCATTACGTTATATTTAATTTATGTTACCTAAGAAAATGTTGACCTATAAGTGGCAACAATAGTAGGGATTGGACTATTTGCATCAAAAGGTTAAAAAAAATCCATAGCCTTAGATAAAAACATGTCCTATCTCATTAAGTAACAATAAGCCAAAATGGAAGTTCATAATCATTTAAAAACCACAACTACTGGTACCAAAAACTTGATGGTTCCCTCAAACCTTTAAGATCCAACTATGCAACTATGGTATAATTCAGTAGCATCATATTATACGGCAAATATATTTTAAGAGTTTATAAAAAGCAATTTATACTGGTAGCTTTAGCTGTAATAAGCTGATTTATTTAAATGTTAACTCTTTGTATCAAAATAACTCTCAAATTTTAATTTATAACTGTAAATCAGAAACATAAAATTTTAATAACTGGACTAATAATTTGATGTTTTTATTTTACATTTATAAATTAAAATTACTTCCACTACCTAAGCTCTTTTCACAGTATCATAAATCCTGTTAATGCATCGTCATCATTCCCAGATCCACGACCCACGGCATGTGGAAGGGCTATACATCAGGTACAGGGATGAGTCCAGAGGCTCCCAGGAGTTCCAGGTGTCAACCTTGCTCAACATGGACGCCACCTCTCACACCCTCGCGCGGCTGCGCAAGTACACCACATACCAAGTGTTCCTAGTGCCTTTCTACAAGTCTGTGGATGGATTCCCCTCCAACTCCATGGAAGTGCAGACCTTGGAGGATGGTAGGCTCAATTGTTCATTTTTTTTTATTTGAGATGATCTAATGAAGTTCATAAATAATTAAGCCATTCGTTCTAGTTTGGACTCATCTTAAATTCTTGTGCATTGGATAATAGATAATTTGGTCATGAATCTGCTTGGTTCATGACTTAACAAACCAATTACTGTCTTCGGGACTGATTCTTAAAAATTTGCTTGAATAAATTGTAATCGTCTTAAAACCAGATTTTTAATTTTGTAATAATACGCAAGATATTTTCTTGCATTTATTGAACACAAGTATTGGCGGCCGCTATCGCGACCGCAGTTAATAATCAGCTGTTTCAGGAACAAAGCCCGTAGAAATAATCAGCTGTTTCAAGAACAAAGCCTGAATACTCCCGGCTCCGCTAATATATGCTAAAATGGCCTAAAAACAGCTTAAAGCTACCGTAACTCAAATAAGGTTGCTTTTCAAGAAAATCAAATGACACTTGCAGCTTCTCCGACCTTGATTACCCCTAAAAAATATCTTTTCGTTGCTTGGGAGCCACTACAGCTTGAGAAACAGCCGTGGACGGATGGACGCACGGAGCCACAGACAAATGCGAACTATAGTATTGATCTAGTTTATTCAATGACCCACCACACGTCCACAAGTAAGGTTGTGGGGATCACTCATGTTCTCCTAACTTTCATTAAAGTAAAAGGCAAGGTTCTAGGACTAAGCAGTTCTGAAGTATCTGCGACCTGGAAGTCCATTTAATATGCTCTTTTGACTGGATAACTATGAAACAAAGGTGAGTTGGAACTCCTGTTTAAATGAATATTCTATAAAACCATGTGCAAGAAGCCGAGCAAGGAAGAATAACGTGACAATCAATCAGTTTTTCTCGTAATATAGATAAATAACTAATTGAAAGCTCATGAGTAACAGTTTCTATATTGCCCGCACAGTGCCATCAGCTCCACCAGAACATCTGGAGATCGCCTGGGTGAACGCTTCCTCAGCCTTCATCCACTGGTCACCTCCACCTGTCCAGCACTGCAACGGCCATCTGCTTGGATACGAGGTAGAGTTTGGTTTGGTGTATTAGTTTGGGATAAGCCAGTAGTCCCTCACACACCCAACAACATTAAATTACTCTACCTTTTTTAAAGATTAAATAGTGAAATGCATATAACCATACCAGGAGCTTTAAAAGAAACTGGAAGTCTGACACAAATTAAATAAATACTGGAGAGAAAGGTGTAGGAAAATTTGACGAAAAGTTTTAAAATTGATTAACCGATGTCCATTAGAAATAAACACTGTACCGAAAAGACTACAGCCATTGGGTTTCTATCTACTACAGAGGGCACACCTTTTATAGTAAAAGGGAAGCCAGAGTTAGTAAAAGCAGTGCTGTGATCTAGCATCATATTATATATAATACTATAGATAACTATCATTGAGAAAAGGTGGGATACACAGCTAACTCACCTGAAGAAACTGGTTCAGATGAGCACAGCAACAAAGAAAGTATTTTTACACACATATTACACAATATTTCGTCTCCATTTGAGACTTCTTCAGATGTAGAGATGTAGGTCTCTCTCTACATCTGAAGAAGTCTCAAATGGAGACGAAATATTGTGTAATATGTGTGTAAAAATACTTTCTTTGTTGCTGTGCTCATCTGAACCAGTTTCTTCAGGTGAGTTAGCTGTGTATCCCACCTTTTCTCAATGAAACTCCCAAGCCAAGTGCTTTTCCTTTGCAAACCTATAGATAACTATCGTGACCTGCGGCGTCGTTTAGGCCGAGTAACTCGTCCGCCGTACCCAACCCGTGTAAACAAAATATCACTTCGATGATCATCACAAAAAAAGGTTTATTTGAACATTTTAAAATCTCTACGAAAACATTCGTAACAAATATGATGAACAAATCCGCGACGATCTCTGGCAGCATAAGGAGGGAACTACATCGACAAATCTCTGATATTAATTTGCATTGCATGTCCCCCCTATTAGATATAAACCCAATGCTACAGCCAACAAGTAAATAAATGGGTGAGAAGCAGGTTACCTCCACCAAAAACCTTGCTTACCTTTGCCATTGGACAAAGTTATTCAATTTATAAGGTTTTTTTTAGATCTTGTAGATTAAGTTTCGTTCATAGTTTCTTGGTTAGCCGTATAATACCAATAGTGTATAAATAGTGGAGGGGGAATAATGTTACGCCCAAAGCAGCCAAGTCTGTTTACTTTCTGGCCATCAAGTCATCTCCACAGAGTAAAAGCAATGACTACACAAACAGTAAGAATGTCAGGTTTAATGTCGCTTGGGGAATTGTAAACAAAGTTTTGCATTTAAACAAAAGATAGCGTTGGCGATGCGAGCATGCATCAGCTACGGTATCTCTCACTATCTCTCATTCATGTGCAGAACTATTTTATTATTATTATCTGTATTATTTTAGGGTTTAAATCACATGATTGAAGAATGAACAGGGGGAACTCTAGGGTATAATCCTATACTTTAGTACAAGTATTATCTGCACTAAAAATAATCAAAATCTGCAGCAATAAGGTTCAAAATCAAGGAAAGGCTATCAAACTAACACCCACATTACACAGTCAAGTTTCTATATTTGATTTATCTCAGAGCATAGCTCAGCCCCAGGTACTACTCTTACAAAAGGAATATACAGTTCCTTGAGCAGAGAAATTGAGTTTTAATCCATCCACTAGGTATCAGATACCCATGTTTTCATTAATTTTTCTTTTCTGTATCACTTCTTATTACAAACAAATATTTTTCCGATGATGAAATCTGTGTTCTCTAATGTTTATGGATCATCCAAACTACCTGTCAACTATGGTTTTGGATGGTTTTGTTGTAGCTGTCAGTGCAGAACAGCAACCACCGACCGGTGAGGACTCTGCGATTGAACGCCTCAGCGATGTCGATCCTGGTCAACAATCTGACTCAGGGCCACATCTACACGGTCAGTCTCAAGGCCTTCACTCGCGTGGGACCCGGGCCTGCTGCACAGGTGAGGCCTCAGGCAGAATGAAACTTGGGTTAAATATAGCTGAGAGTGAGAAGATTGTGTACGTCCCTGGAATAAAAATCAAAGTAAACAGCCACAGTTAAATTGAGACCCTCCTCCTTTAGATTACGGTATATTAGTATGAAATTAATTGATAACAGTTTCTCAGAATACCAAGAGGGAAGATAACCTTATCTTTCCCCTGCATAATGAAAAGGTTTGGTTATTAAGAAATAATATGAGTAAGATTATTTTACAAGGTTATTTCAATCTTATTTTCTATAAAAGTGCTTTGGACTTTGAGACATTGAGGAATAAATAAAGTTAAACTTTACAGATCATAATTTTTCCTTTTTCTTTACTAACTTCGTCTATTTAACTTAATTTGTTTAGAAAGTGCTCTCAATTTTTGTTTAAGGAAACAGCATACTGCACTAACAACAAAAAATCCCTGTGAAATTACGCTTATCTATATACCTAACTAGCTAGTGCAGTACCCAGCTTCACTCATCAGTGCTGCATTCTGTGCATAACTTCTAATCTCTTTAGAATAATAAACACATCTGTTTAATTCATCATCCGATCAAATACAAATTAATGCCTACAAAACAACATGCAATCTTTGAAGACCCTTGGGCACAGAGCCCAAGAGGAATTTCTTACAAATCTTTCTTATTGGTAGAGTTTTACGCTATGGAAAGAGTATAGGCTACATTACAAAATTCTAGCTTCTAGATGTAGAAGTTTGGCCTAGGGTTGATTAGTTTTTCGTCTTTATAGACATAGATTTTGAAGAGAAATTTTGAAAGAGTGAAAATGTTGTCTTCAAACATTTCTCACAAAAATGTGAGGGGTTTGGACCACTTCCCTCTTAAGCGTTTGTGTGCTTTATTAAAACGAGTACCATTGGCATTGAAATACAAAAAAAAGAAAAATTGCAGTCAATTGGTAGATTGCAAAATGATAGGAGATGGCTCAAATTAAATGAGATTCCTGATAAATTATATTTGTAATAAAATTGCATGTCAGGCAAAGATAAGGACAATTTGACCCATAAAGAATCATGGAAACCATGAAATATCCTCTTTGATTACATTTTCATATATGATCTTAAACATAGGGTCTTAAAGCCAACATCATCTAGAAATAAATAGTGCCAGCATGCTAATAGTTTTCTTCCTAAATTTGTGTTATTTCAGATTGAACCAGTGACAAATAATGTTAAAAAGAAGTTAACAGCTTTATACATCAGTAAACTAATAACTACATAATTTATTTCGGAGTACTGTAGTTGGTATCTATGTATAGTAAAATACTTCAAGTTTTGTTTCATACAGATGATTGTCATCAACTATGTGTTAAGTGGCAATGTTTAGTGTTTAGGAGGAAAATTACCCCTAATCTTTTAGAGAGATTTTTGCGATGAAGTCAAGCTACGAATGTCTCCGCATAGCCCTGATTTACTTCTTGTGAGATCATGTCAAAGACAAAGTTTTTGTACCCCTCTCCTATCAAACCTCTTGCGGCTATAAGAAAGAATAATAACTGCAGTAGAGAGTGTTGATCAGCCCAAACTTCAGACAGTTTGGTCAGAACTTGATTTTAGGATTGATCTCTAGCATGTGAAATAAGGTGCACATATTGAACACTTCTAATATATGGAAAAAAATTGAGAATATGAGCTTTCAGAAAATATAAGTTGTGCCTATCTTGTAAACAAAACATAGTTGTATTTGACTATCAAAGTTGTATAGTTCTTTTATAAACACCCTGTATAATCCATAGCATTTTTTGCAGTCCCTCTAACAATCAACCTCTTAAGTTTTCAAGGTCCTATTATCAACTGGTTTATGTAACTTGTTGCATTTTTATACAGTTTGCTCCTTATTATTATTGTTTGTATTATTTATTTTTATAGAGAAAACTTTAAGAAATTATTAGGCTGTCATTTTAATCTTATTATGAAGCTTATAAATAATGCTTTGTTATAACCTTGTCTTTTACTATATTGTTATTATCTTGTCATTATTTTTATATTTTCAAGTATAAAATGCAACATTTTCTGTGTACAGGTCCAGAGCCTGCGAGGCCCAGACGCCTACCGCAGTCTTGCAGCTCCGCAGTTATGGTTGGTTTTGGCTGCAGCAGTGGCTGCGGTTGTGCTGGTTACTGCGTTAGTCGCCGCATTCTACCTACGCAAACGCACCAAGCATATTTCTCACCTCTCTGGTAACTTGTTAGCAATCTTAATTTTTCATAAGGAAAAATTGTCAAATTGCTACTACTAGATTCTATGTTGTGAAGTGAATAAGTCACAATACAGGACAGCTCTCTGATACAAATTTATTTGCATCTGGTTCAGATTGGATATGTTGATCTTTTAGTCATCCCCACAGGGTCAAAAGGCTCTAAAAGATGTAGCTATCTGACATATATTTTATCTACTTTCCCCAAAAGACAAGAGATTTCTATAAACCTCTTTGTACATTTCATGTTTCACTTTATATACTACGCAATTCTAGAAAAACTAATGCTTCCTTCAACAAACTGTCTATTTGTACTAGCTGAGTTTATTCACAATATTTTTTAAAACTGGTTAACCAGTTTAAATTAATTCATAAAGATATTGCTTGACGCACAGGTAATTGAAAATTTAAAACTTTAAAACTGGTTATCAACTTGAGAAAAAGCTGCTTCTCCTTAAAAAAACAAAAACAAATTGTATAATGACCCTACCCCAGTTAACAAAATACAGTTATTTTGTATTTTTTTTTATTCCTTCCTCAGTTTAAAATATTTAAAATACTAGCTGTTACCCCCAGGTTTCGCCCCGCGAATTATTAATTAATAAAAACTATGATAATTTTGTGTGCTGCATTCTGTGGTTGGAAACTACTATGAATCAAAATCAACTGTTTTTATTTTCATCAGCTCAAACAAAAATGAATGTCTATTAGGAATACATGGGAACTTTGAACCCCCATGGGGCATAGCCCTATAGGATTTTCACACCTTTAATATGCCTATATCTTACTCAGAACAATCAAGTACCTCTATGCAAAACTTCAGCTCAATCAGTCCAGTAGTTTTCACGTGATGGAACTTCAGAGTTACACACAAACATCCAAACTTTCACATTTATAATATTAGATTATAATATGATCAAAAATTTAGCAAGTTAAGATGTACAGGCCAAAACTGATTGCTAAAATTAATATAATTACATTAAATGTCACTTGATATTCAAATGAATTGATGATCTTTGGCCAATCTTGTAAAAAATATCACAAGATTTACGAAGAACACTTAATTTGAACAACTTCATGTAAAATATCAAGGTAGGTGTCTCTCAAACAATGGAAAAATAATTTTATAAACTTTCCCTACCAGTTAGTCGTGTGATTTAGATCAAAAATTATAAATCAGTAATAACAGTATTTTGACCCCTATAAGTAAACACACTAGGAGAATTTAACGCTAATAATTGTCTAACCCATTACAGTTATTTGAGGTGAATAAGTATTTTAAACAACTTATGGACAACTTAACAAATTGCTCCTTAATAAGTTTTATTACAGTGTCCGTGATTGTTTCGCTAATGGGTCTTCCTAGCTGGAGTGTCTTCAGGGTCAGATTGTAAGGTCTTGCTGATTTAATTTATAATTTATTGAATAATAATATTTTATTTTAAGTACTAGAGTAGTGACTAATGCTAATTTATTTTGCCAATTTGATCTAATAAACGAATAATAAACTATAATAAACCAATCAAAATAACCAACAAAACTATTATCAAACTAAATAAACCAACTACATTGTTCCGCCCAGCTGTGAACGTGTCTGACCTGCCCCGCCTCGGGCTGATGGGCGGGGTCAAGGAGGCTCTCTGGATCGAAGTGCCTCACGAGCATCCGCGCAAACACATCACGCTGGAGGGCAGTGACTACGCAGAGGTGGACACGCAGCACCTCAGCAGCTTCTACGGCGGGCGGCAGGACTCCCTGTGCAGCCCCACGCCGTACGCCACGACCATCCTGGTACCTAACACTCGACAGGACAGCTGCAGTGTGAGTACATAATGGCAGGGTTTGCAACAGTTAGTGATTACCTCTCTGATGTAAACAATGACTCACTGTGGGCTATTTTAAGTGAATGGTGATAGTGGGATGGCTGAAAATTAAGTCTTGAGTAGAAAGAATTGTTTTAACATCATTTTTAACTTGGTTTGGCTGGTCATATATAAGCTGGGCAGAGTATTAGATATATGATAGTTTGGCTGGTCATCTGTTATGAAGATGTGATATTTTTATATTAAACAAATTAATTTAAATCTGATAAACCATTAAATTATTTGGTCTCTACATGTTGTTAGATATGAAAGTTTTGTATTAAGAAAATTTTATAAGTTTACATTGTACGACCTTTTGTAAGGCTGCTCGGTCACTATTGCTGTTGCAGGAAATGTTAGATGTTTATAAAATAGTGTACACATATATGTAAATTCTCAATTCTCAACTAACTATGATTAGCATATTTTAATTTCAAATAAAGAAGTTCATAGTTATGTAAATCATTAAATCACTAATTAAGATACCAACACACTCTCGTGCATATTTTGAAGCAAGTATCTTTGGCAAGAAATGTGATTTTTATTCTGTTACCATCTTCTGGATCAGGAACAACAAAATTATATTTAGAACCAAGAAGTTACAAACCAAGATTGTGTTGCAATATTTCAGCTAACAATATTGCTATTGAACACCAGACATAAAGTGCATGCCATCCCACAGGAGACGGGACCACTGATAGTGCCAGTGTCCAGCTCCTCGTCAGGCACCAAGACCTCGACGTCTGGAGACTCGTGGCTCAGGCATGAACAGAACAAGTCCACTCTGGAAATCAGAGGTAAACAAACTCAACAAACCATACGTACTGTTAGGAATATTACACACCTAAACAAAAGTGTTAAGCTAATTTATTAATTCAGAATCGACCAACTTGTACCTGGTTCTTTTTTAATAATTTAAATAATAATCTATATATTTAAATACGAAAAACTGATCATTCCCCAGGCCAAACCTCTACATACCTACAACCACGAAATTTGCCACATATACTCTTTCCATAACCTAGGTAACCACTAAGAAAAGATTTTAAGGCGTTTCTATAGGGCACTAGCAGCTAAAAAGACACACAAACCACTGGAAACGGAGACATTTCCTATGTGAGCGCTGCCAAGTTTGAAACCACACCTAGCGCTACCCATGGCAAATTTTAAAATCACAGCTGCTTGATGAATTGTAACTTTTAATTAGTTCGATACGCTATAGTAGTCAAATGGATATGGCACTGGATTCACGATCATGCAGTCCCAGGTTCAATTTTACCTTCTCGCGTTTACTTTTTGAGGTACCAATTTTTGTTATATTTTACACAAACCCATTTTTTTAGTATGTTGCAAAGAAAAGAGCCGCCATACAGCGCTCTGCGGAGTTAGGTTAGGTTATTTTACCATCATTTTTAGCGAATTTCCCCTATAGGGAAGAAGCTATTACCGTAGGTCTCATGGTAAGACTTAAGCCCGAGACCATGATAACTTTTTGTTTTGAGGTCCCCAGATGCCAAAAACACTATTCGTTCAAATTTATATATATGTATATATATATATATATATATATATATATATATATATATATATATATATGTCCGTTAACACGATAACTTGAGTAAAAAACGTTCGATTTTGATGAAATTTGGCTCAAATGTGTAAAATGACATTCATGACTTTAAGATTGAAAACCAGAAAAATCGGACCATGGGAAGGGGGGTTTATGGGGGTTTTAAATTTTCCAAAAATCAGTTTTTTGCATTTTTCACCCTAAAATTTTTAAAAAACTTAATTTTGGTTTTGACCATGTTGTAGAGCTTACAAAAACAAATAATTTAGTATTTTTAATTATTAACCTAGGTTAAGTGGTTGCGGAGAAAATCCAAAAAAACCTGCTCATAAAATCTCCCATGTTAATCTTATGGGAAAAAGGTTTTTGGCTTTTCCTCAGTTTATTTTAATGTAAACTTCACATTTGCTTTTACCAATCTGTTCAGTTCCACAAAACAATCATTTTGGTGTTTAAATTGTGATTCTACACCCAACCGTTGCAGATATATTCGAAGTGCTAAACACAGTACGTTGTCCAATGTTATCCTTATGGAGAATAAATAAAATTTGATATCTCGATTATTTATTAATGTATGTTGATGAAACTTGGTATGTGGCTTCAAGTAGTACTGGTATATTGATATTTGCACAAAAAATTGATTTTTTGTTGATTATTCCCGTAGCAGCAAACCTCCGTACTCAGCCCCCATGTTATTCTTATGGAGAGTAAGTAAAATGTACTGACTCCCTTCATTATGAACATAAATTAATAAAACTTGGTATGCAGCTTCACTTGGTTGAGTTATATTTATAATTATATAAAAACCCATTTTTCTGTTCCTTGTTGCAGCAAACCTGCTTTCTCAGCCCCCATGTTATTCTTATGGAGAATAACTAGAATGTCATGTATCGCTTATTTATGATTGAATATCGATGAAACTTAGTATGTGGCTTCGCCTAGTTAAATTCTATTTATATTTGCATAAAAACCAATTTTTTCTGTTCCTTGTTTCAGCAAACCTACATACTCATTACCAGTGTTATTCTTATGGAGAATAATTAAAATCGCTTATATGTGAATATATTTTTATGAAACTTGGTTTGCGGCTTTATGTGGAATTCAGACAAATATTATGCATTGGAAATTCGCTGAGTCCGCAGGTTTGCTGCGACGGGGGTATTAATAAGTGTATATGGATTGATTTTGTTAATTATTTGCTCAATTAATATTTGTGACTGAGTCCCCTCTTGGAAAGGGTGATGGTCGAGTTGGGCCCAAGCCAGTAACCACAACTTTTGAAAATAAGGGTACAGTTAAAATAAGTTTGAAATTCGGCAGCGTCCGCAGACCCTAATTTAAGCCTCCATGCAGCGGTTAGATTGTTCGGGTCATTGTTTTAACAGGACTCCGTTAGAATTCCATGTTCGACTGTTGCCACATTCCCTTTTGTGACTCCAGAACTTCTATTCCATCAAAATACGCACATATTCCTACGGAATGAGGTAGTCTGGTTCATTGTATTTTATTCTTTACAGAGGCTAACAAAAGTAACTAATTCGCTTGATAACAAGTGGTGTTGAAAGTGTAATACATTCAGCTCACCCTTTACAGTATACCTATACCAATAACTCGTTATTGCGCCAATGTTACTTTAGTGGCCATAGACATAATTACTACGTGACGAATTGTTTCTTCCCCCTTTCCCCATTCAACATCGTAACGTTTTGAGCATACCTCCCCCACCCACTCTCATGTGTTACGTAACGTAACCATATTAAATAATAATACAGCTTATAAAACTTTAAAACTTTAACATAAACACAATTTACACAATATGCCGAAAAAAATTCCCTCTTTAAATATTATTTTCCAGTACGGAAATAAATTGCACCTAACGTGTAAATATAATATTGCCATTAGTCGATTGATAACTGACCTGGTATTAATGACTAAATGATATTAATGACTTACACCAAATAAATCACAATTTTACTACTCACACAATTCACTTCATACAATTTATAATAACAAACTAGTTGTAACAGACTGCTGATGCGCTTTTGAGAAAATGTAGTAAATTTGTTGTTAATATCAGGAGTTGTCCTGTTAGAGTTTTCACAACCCCGGAAATTAGGGATATTAAGTAAAATAATCGGTCGAGTAAGGTAATGACAGGGTGATTAAGAAATAGGAAATGACCTGGCTCTGAGGCCAGACATATGCGTCACCAATGCTCATAAAACCTATCATTTTGTATAGATTTAAATTAAATAGCATTTAAATGAGATATTGTTTGTACGTTCCAAAAGTAATATTTTATACTGTTCATAACAAATCAAATCAAAACAAAATATCATCAAATTAACAACAAAAAAGATGACAAACCTTTGGCGAACAAAGTTTTAAAACATGAAAACGATTATGATAAGGACTAAGATAAACCATCAAATATAAGTGGCAACACCAATGAGATATGTGAAAAAGCGAGTAAAAGCTTATGTACACAGAATTAGATAATTATAAAACATCTGTATTGAAAAAGGGCTTAAATTTCGCCATAGCACCTTAAAGCGTCCTTTTGAAAGGATTATTCGTGGAGTGAAAATTGTAATTAGAAACCTTCAGGAAAACAACAAAGAGATCAGTTACGGTCAGGCAGGACGTCTCAACGATATGCGGAAGGCAGACCCGTCACCAAACATCACAACGAGCAAGGTTGACGCATGGAAGTCTCTGAGGAATGACCCCTTCATCGCAATACTACCAGTGGATACGGGACATGTCAAAAATATTATGAACTTTTATGACAACAAATATCAAATTTACTCACTTATTCGTAACGAAAAAGATAGGAAAATAAGAAACCACATCAAACGGATTACGGAAACAGTAAAACTGATTCCTCAGATGCATTCTGCTCTCATCACATCTGATCCTATGACTCCTGTAGTCTAAGGACTCCTGAAGGCTCACAAAGATGTTCCAATGAGAGCAGTATTGAGCGCCGTCGCTTCATCGCATCCTTAAGCCAATTCGCCGGCCATACAAATACATTGGCTGGGTAGCACAATGGTCACTTCATAAGTTCCCCAGATCGATCCTGAGCAAAATCCTGAGAAGATTGTGTTATGGCTCGATACTGGATCCAGCTGCCATTGGTCATTTGGCTATTAATTAATGATCCAGGCTTAACAATCAGTCGGTCTGTCAGTAACAGGGCTACACAAGGCATCTCAACCATTCTACACATCATTAATTCATACAGTATTCGATTTAAAATACGCCCTAGTTGTGTCGGCGTCTTACAAAGATATTAAGAGAAAGGGTCATTTATTAAGGACTCTCGACTATTCGCTGTCATCCTAGATCACATTAAACTAGATTAAAATTATATTCTGGTGAGCTTCAAAATTACGTTGTTATTTTCCATCATCCCTATTATCGAACTGACTGAAATAGTTATGACTATCCCTCCCACAGATTTATTTCAGATAGCAGACATCTACCTATTTCTACTACGACGGAGAGAGAGCACTATCATACCCTTCAAAACCGAAGATCTTTCTCCGTCATGTAGGTGACACATTTATAATATAGTAACAAGGAACAGATCGCCTAAACCCTATCTTAAACCTTCTAAATTCTAACCCAAAATACAATTTAGAAAGGCAGCCTTACTGTTCTAGATGTTTTAGTAATTCGAAACTCTAATGGATCAGACGGCACAGCTTATCATAAACCAACAAATACGGACCGATATCGCCATGCGAAATCACACCATCATCCAGTACAAAAAGCCGCAGACTTAAATACGTTAGAAAACAGATCCTATACTATTGCTGATCAAAGACACTTAGCATCAGAGAAAATTCATATAATGGATACTCTCCAACAAAACGGTATCATAAATGGGAAATCACTAATGCAATAAGTAAACAATTAAATGTAAACAACAAAATTCCAATGTTAATTCCCAAGAAATAGATAAGAGATCTTTCTTACTGTACGTACAAGGGAAGACACATAAAATAAGTAGAGTATTCCAAAAATATTAAAAATAAATCAATGCTTCAGAGCAGTAAAAGGGAAACTTACGCAAGGCGAAAATCAGGTTTTACATACAGTAATAGAAGGTATTTGTGGAAAATGCTACGTCGGAGAAACAGGGAACATTTAAGCATGTTCCACTAAATTTAAGGAACATCGAAGAAAAACAAAAACAATGAAACTGAAATTTCCGCTGTTACTAACCACTCATATAAACCCAAACATTCCATAATATTAGATGAGATAAATGAGAAAATTAAACCCAATCCTTTGTATTTCAAAGCCATTGTGCCATATTACAGGTATTTTAGTTCAACTCCCTGGTGTGTTTTGTTACAATTGTGTTTATTGGCGAAATTCCCATGGAAAAGTGAACTATTTACTTGAACCGCATGAAGATACTTAAGCCTGAGGCCATCACAGACGTCCCTAACGTGACCCACTGTACGGTTTGGGGGTTCGGCAAAAGCGTTACGTATAAAATACATATATTAGCGAATTTCCCCTATAGGGAAGAAGCTATTACCGTAGGTCTCATGGTAAGACTTAAGCCCGAGACCATGATAACTTTTCATTTTGAGGTCCCCAGATGCCAAAAACACCATTCGTTCAAATTTTATATATATATATATATATGTGTGTCCGTAAGCATGATAACTCTCGTAAAAAAGGTCCGATCTTAATAAAATTTTGTACAAATATGTAAAGTACCATTTATTTGAACGAGTTCGAAAACCAGACAAATCGCACCATCCGAAGGGGGGTTTTGTACCCCAAAAATGGGTTTTTTGAAGTTTTCACATGTAATTATCATTTAAATCAAATTTTAATTTATACCATTGAATTCAGCTTAAAAAACAAACAATTTGGTATTTTGATCATTGCTCTACGTCAATTGGTTACTGAGATATTGAAAGTGCTAAACACAGTACGTTGTCCAATGTTATTCTTATCCAGAAAAAGAAAAATTGTATATCTCGGTTATTTATGAACATAAACTGACGAAACTTGGTATATCACTTCATCTGGTTGTGGTTTGTTGTTGTTTAAACAAAAAACTAATTTTTCGACTATGGTTCCCGTAGCAGCAAACCTAGGTACTCGGTCCCCATGTTATTCTTATGGAGAATAATAAAGATGTTATATATCGCTTATTTATGAATGTATATGGATGAAACTTGGTATGTGACTTCATTTAGATGAGTTCTATTGATGTTTGCATAAAAACCAATATTTTGTGTTCCTTGTTCAGCAAACCTGCGTACTCATCCCTAATGTTATTCTAATGGAGAATAATGAATATTTTAAATATCGCTTATTTATGAATATATTTCTTATGAATTCTGGTAAGGGTTTAATGTGTTATTAAGACATGTATATTCATTGGAAATTCGCTGAGTACGCAGGTTTGCTGCGACAAGGTTATTTTGTAAATGTAACGTAATTTTTTAAAATATAAAGTAGGTTTCCTCTGTTTACATTTGAAAATACGACATTTCACTGTTTTTGTCATAATAAAACATTTGTTTCGGATAGTTCGTTCGTCATCAGACAAGTTCGGCTTCCTTCGGGTGGCAAAGTCTCCGCTTCCAGTGGTTCGTGTGATTTTTTTAGCTGCTAGTCTATAGGGCTCCCCACGGGGAGTCAAAGTTCCAATCCTGTTTTATTCTTATGGACATTCACTTTTGGGTTTGAGCTAATGAAAATTCAAACCACTGATCATGATTTGAAGTAGTTCCACGGGTTGACCACAGAATGCAGCACACACCACAGGTATAATTCCCAGGTGAAATCGGGTACGATGGCAGCTAATAATAAATACAATTATTTCAAATTGTATACTCAAGTAAAGTAAAGTATAGCTAATGGTTTTAATGATTAAAATCTAATGGCTAATGAACTTTCTCCTTATCTCTACGATAATGTAATTTATTCAATGAAATGATAATACGTGACTGCATCATGTGACCCCTGACTAATTTTGTATAGAAAACATCAATTGGCTGTATATTATTCAAATTAGTGTGATATTAATTCTAAAATGTCATTACTAAGGCCATGCAGGTTTAACGACTGATTGTTTTATATTGTAAAGCGAGAGTATTGGAAATTATTTTTGTTGCATTAGTTTTCTTATTATTGAATGTCCAGAGGCAGAGAAGAGATGTCAGCAGTGTTCGGGGGTGAAGGAGACCACCACAACGGCCAACTGGACCGACTTCCTTCCCCCTCCCCCTCAACACCCACCCCCACCCCGACCACAGGTTAGTGGGCACTTATTGGCTCAGGGAAGAAATAATCACTTTCATGTTGCCTGGAAAGAATGACTGGTGAATGAATAAGAATGTAGGAGGAGTAAAATAGGATACAGGTCTGTTCACGTTGCCTGGGTGAAAGGGAGGTAGTACGAGAGAGATGACGAATACCCCCCACTGCTATTCCCCTCTGACAGTTGCAGTCAACTAAAAATTTGCATGGACAGTAATTTACGTAATTTGCAACAAAAGCACAAATGTAAACAATGACCAAAATAATCAAAACCAACATATGTGTTGTTAGAAAGATGTGTATTGGTAAGCTGACTTTACAAACACGTGTGTAGGAAGAAAGCAAGGCCACACTAAATAAACAGGCCGTAATGCTCCCCTGACATTACGTCATCATACATGACGGCAATGACGTAATCCTCTGTCTGTGATCAGCTGCTTGTAATTAAGAGCTTATAATTTACCTGTTGTCTCGTCTGATAAAAAATTATTTTGGTTTTCCAAAAAGAGAGGAAAACAAGCAGCTGATCACAAACAACACACGACGTCATTGCCGTCGCATATGATGACGTAATGCCAAGGGAGCATTATGGCCTCTCTATTTAGTGTTGCCTTGGAGAAAGGCATTACTGTGTATGTGCAAACCAGGTGCTAACCACTGCAAACAGGGCTGTACCAACACTTTGCCCATTGTTCGATCTATGTGGTGTCTTTAGTTCTTGAGTGCAATGTCTCCTTATAAGAAATCTACTTTTGATTTGTCCTTATCAGTTAAAAAATTGTTTTAAAAAATACTTTCCTTCATTTTTAAAATTCAGTGGCTACAGTTCACAGTCAAATGTTTAAACAGGACCATACTTTGGACTAAAGGGTTATTGATAGTGCTGGTAGACAGATATTACATTGAAATTAATGAACTTTTATATATTTATCATTAACATATTAAGATCCCTAGTAGAAAATTATATAACATGATGTACACAATATAAAATCCATAGAAAACTGATAACACTGATTTTATGCATATTAACTCGGTAAAAATGTTTACGGTAACCAAAAATATAACAATTAGTGGTAAAATTACACACTTGATACTTTTCCCATTACATAGCTCATACTTTTTGGATCATAAAATGGCATACTTTTTGTCATTGTACTATGCAATATAAATAATAATACAATTTTGAAACTGACATTCCAGGGTCCATGTGGGGGAAGCCCGCCAATGTCCAAAAAGAGTTTAGGCAGTTGCAGCCATCACTCCAGAGACAGCAACCTCAGCTCTGCTCTCTACGCACAGTGCTGGCAGGGCAATCAGCAGGTAGCCACACTGTCCGTTACACTTACAGATCCTGTATTCTTAAACGAGCAATGTCTGTATGTATGTATACAAATTAATCCTGGAATCCCACCAAAGGATTTAGCTTAACCCCTTAACCACCGTGTAACTAGCCTAGCCGAAAACCGCCAGCGCCACGTATTTTTGCCGTTTTTAGACGATTTTTACATGTTCATTAAAAAATTGCACCAGTTGTTTTTTAAAGAAAATAGTTATCAATATTGTTTGTAGGCAATATAAAAGACATAAAACGTTAACAATATGAACTTTGAGGCGATGGGGGGGAGGGAGGGGGTTCTAGAGTTATAATTCAAAATCACAATTAAAATTAAAAAACAAATTACTCACCAATCTTTTTATAATTTCCTTGTGATCAAAATAAGTGTTCTTTGTTGTAAATGAAGATAAAAAACTATTTACAATATGTACACAAGTTGCTTTTGTTCCTTTCAGTAGTGCCTCAGAGTGTGATATTCTCTGAAGCAGGGCACGACGCACAAAGCAACGCCGCAGTCTTCGCACATGTAATGTGACTCTTGCCTTGCTTGTTCCCGTCTCGACGTTTGTTATTTGCAAACGTGACACTGACGTGTTGGGTATTCCTTTTTATCCGTGGAAGGAACACACGTCAGAAAAAAACGTTGCGTAAGTCATAGTGGGGGATCTCCAGGGGATGGGCGGCTACCTGGTTTCTGGTGTGGGGTCTGAGTTTGCATATTATCTTCCAAGAGTTGACAAATTATCTCAAGATGAAATTCTTAAAATGTTGGTTTTTTACCAGTTTTGTAGAGGTATACAGCATGACTATTGAGAATTGCAAGATCTAGTAAGAAAAATTTGTTGTACCACTTTTGGGTACACCTAACACTTTCAACATAACTAAGCATCATATCGGATCTGTCCACAGATCCCAGATCCCATGTTGAGATTGTACTCTTGGACACAAACGGGCTTCATAATGTTTGGAGTAGTTTGGTACTGTACCTACTTTGCCACTATCTACCATTTCGTCGACATGTTCACTTGTTATCATTAAGACTTGCCGTTTATCGTCCCATCTGACAACTAAACTTGTTGTGTCGTTACATGTCTCCGTTTGACCAACCTCTAAGTCTTGTTGAAACTGAACATCCCTAATCGTTCACCTCTAACCGTACCACAAGCATTGGTCTTATTCAAGTGTAAGTACGTGATCAGATCGGGGCTACTGTACCAATTGACAACAAACAATAAGTGTCCCTTGTTCAAGTACGGCATCAGCAAAGTAGTCACGATCGCTCCTAAAATACCTAAGTCCTCGGTATTGTATAGTTCACTGTCATTTCCAGTGTACACAATTAGGTCCAGCACGTACCCTGTTTCACATTCACATAAAACGTAGGTTTTATACCGAACCTATTTTTTTTAGATGGTATAAACTGTTTGAAGGGTAGTCTGTCTTTGAACTTTAGTAAACTTTTATCTATGCACAAATTTCTAAACGGAATGAAATTAGTAGAAAATGTTTTCCTAAACATGTCAACCAGTTCCTTTATTTTGGAAAGTCTACTGTGCTGATTTTGCTGAGCGTTGTCTGTAAAAATGTGAAAGGTGCAAAATGGTGCAATACCGGTACTTGTTTCGAGACATAAGGTTTGGTATGTAGTTTAGCTGAAGTTTGTCAGTTGACCAATAACTATCCAAAACTTTTTTTTTACCATAAGCAACTTAATAGCTAAAAAAACCTTGAACTCTTCTTCTGTCAAAGGTTTCCATTTCTGAAGCCTTGATTTAGGTGTTGGGTCCTGATTTGAAGTCACATATTCATAATGCTGGTTCGTTTGTTCTACAATAAAATGTGTTGTTTCTTCAGGAAACATTTTATCAAAGCAGTCTATTTCACGGCAAGGATCGGGATATAAATGTGGGATATATACTATCATTGTAATGGTGATTTTAGGAACAAAAACATCATTATTCCAAACATGAGGAAATTTATTTTTATTCTTTTTTGGTTTCTTTGAAATCCGCTTTTTTTTGTTTGAAGTTTTATTTTTAAGTTATTTTGGTTGGCGGGGGTGTTTTGGCTCTTTTAGAGGTGCTAGGATTGTCATCAAAATCAGGGGGGATAGATTCGTTACTTAGACACTATCGGAATCTATTTCACTTAGCTGTGTAATAGTAATGCCAACTTGATCCGCACAATCTTGGATTGAGGCGTCACTGATCCAGTCACCGTTCTCTGAGAAGTTTTCGTAAGGGCCAATCTGTGAACTGGGAAGTTCTAATAACTCTAATAAATCAACATCCTCAAGCATGTCACCGGCCATTACGACTACTAGTTACGACTCATGTAACACTATAAAGTAAATAACCACCACAAACAACAATTTATTAATGACACGCACAGTAAACGTAAGCTTCCGCAAGCACGAGTTTTACTGAGACTACAAACTGAACTTATTGTGACCAGTAAAATCTGATATGGTACCAGTAAAATCTGATATGGTACCAGTAAAATCTGATATGGTACCAGTAAAATCTGCCAGAATGAAGCACTAGACAAGCAGCACTGTCAACAACTTGTTTAGGTCCGTATATCAGAGATAAGGCGGGAAATGAGCTGTCTAAAATAAAACACAACAGCTGATTAGTTCAACACGAGATAACTTGTCTGTGGCCGTTGCTCTGAAAACTAGTAACACCTGTTAATCTCGTGTGTGGCGGTTAAGGGTTAAACTTTAAAAACAGAAAGTTTTGGGCTTCAGATTGGCATCAATTGTCAAAATCCTTAACTCCAGGAAAACTCAAATTTTAAATTCACTTGGAAATTTAAAAGATTAACATTGGACTTAAAAGAGTTTCAAATCATAATGGATTATCGTAATTAAACTAGTAAACTGTCAAAGAAAACACTCATGTGGTAAAGAATCAATAAGTGATCTTTTTCTCCAATCAAATTTCGGCCCCCAGATATATGCAGTACACCTCGGATTATCCGGACCCAAATCATCCGGATCCCGGATTAACCGGATGACGCTGTCCGAAATAAAAACTGTAAATTTTGTTCAAAACATGATTTTCTTCTGCGCTAGCACCTTCTAAGTCTCAGACACTACTGCAATTTAATGAACACGTTAAACGCCTACGAAACCCTCATATATTTTCTGTGTTACAGTCTTTCCACGCAATTTTCAGTGTCAGTACAACAGGCACTAGTGTCCTGATCGTTATTTATGCAGTATTATTGTAGCTTCAGATTATTCAAATTTTTCGCTATATGAACGAATATAGCGAAAATAGGATTATCCACATCAGTCTGGATAATCCGAGGTTTACCGTACTATAACCAAATGCTACCCAAAATAAATTTAATCCAAATACCACTCACTGACTCATCACAATATACATATACATATACACATATATATATATATCACGATCCAACCACCCACTAATTAAGCTTTCCAAATTTTGATAGGACAAAGAAATACAATTGTATTTCAGTTATTTACATCATTGTATTTTGTATATGAAGACAAACTATGCGCTTGGGATGGATTTTTGAAATTATTCAATGTTAGTTAGATTTTACTATTATGGAATATCTTTAATAAGAACTTCTCTTATTAAAAGTTAAGAACTTCCTCTCAGTACGTCAACTAATTAAAATACTTACTTTTAAGAACAATATTTATTTACTATTAGTGTTGCTATTTATTTTCAATGATTGATTATGTACGCATTATGCACAATTTGTTCATCACCCTGCAAAAAAAGGTATTACAAATGAGGATTATTTTTCTAAAATAATAGTGATTTTAATTCATGAACCAACGGTGTTGTATAGATCAAATTTATTTATTTTAAAGGCTCCCAGCTATCCTTCTGGCTACCACACAGGCAGCAGCAACAACAGTTCCTACAAGTGTCACCAGAGTGCTCCTGTATGCCGCAGTCAGTCACAGGAAAACTCACTATGTAGCAGACATCATGACCACATGCACAGGTACCAATTAACTACAAGTCTATAACTCTGCCTTCATACTTCAGTATCTTTTAACATGTTCCACTTATTTTCATTTTCTGGGAACACTAATATAATTTGAATTCAGCTAGACTAATTGAAGCATTACAAACCCTAAAACAAAGGCTGGGCTCACAGGGAATCTTAAATCATAGGATTATCTTAAACTAAAATAGCAACAAATAAAAACCACTAATACTTTAAACAATAAATGATGTTTACAATGCTAACCAAAACAAAAAAACTAAGAAACACTACACAACAGAAAGCTGAATACCATGTAAATGGGAGTTGCATTGAAAACAGTTCAGCCACCAGCCGCTCTAAACTCTAATGGTCGTAGGTTGCTCAGAGAGGGTGCATTCGAGTACATTTCCAAACTTCCCTCTTCACCTTCACCCGTTGCAACCCCCATTCGGTGACTCGACTAATGGTGCTTTCACGAAAGCGCAAACCTTTACCTGTTTCAATTAGCCTTCTGAAGTGTTCTATAGTTTTCTGTGCCGAAACACAAAAGGTCTTTTTGGCTGTCATCCTGAACATTTTATTTAGCACTGCAACACACTGGCTATAACTGAAACACACAGTCAGTCTGACCATCTCATGGGAATAATTGCATTGGCATCATTCTTGCTTCGCTAACCGAAGTATGTTTTTTAGTATGTTGTTAGGACCTATAGCACAAGTAAGAAACCAAGTTTCCAGCTTTGAAAGACCTGTGCTACTGGCGTAGTAGTAAAAATAAAAAACAGTCAAATTTTTGCACTTTTTTTCAGTTTTTGTTAAATATCTCCGAAAGTATGCCTCTGACAGAACATGTTGTCCAATTCTTTCTTAAACTGCATACAGTTTGCTAAAGTTTGAGACCATATCGACTTCAGCACGTCCATTATTTACTAAGATACAATACTTTAAAAACTTGAAACAATTTTTAAAAATTTAACATTTTCACTATGGTCTATTTTTTGTGAAGTATTATAAAAAAAATAAATATTGTATTATATTGCTTATTTGTAAACATATACTGATGAAAGTTGGGGGATTGCTTCAACTGGTTGTGTTTATTGTTTTTAGCACAAAAACTCAATTTTTTGTCGATGGTTCTCCTTGCAACAAACCTGGGCTCCCAACCCCCATGTTATTCTAATGGAGAATATTTCCGGTGTTATGTCTCCCTTAATTATGAAGAAAAATTAATAAAACTTGGTATGTGGCTTCTTCACCTAGTTGAGTTCTATTGATATTTGCATATAAACCTATTTTTTGTATTCCTGGTTGTAGCAAACCTGTGTACTCAGCCCCAATGTTATTCTTATGGAGAATAATTAATGGAGGTTGAGTTGTTAAAGTATTGCATCTTAGTAAATAATGGACTTACTGAAGTCGTTTTCATCTCAAACTTAAGCAAATTGTATCCAGTTTAAGACAGGACTGGACAACATATTCTGTCAGAGGCATACGTTCAGAGATATTTAGCAAAAACTGAAGTGTAAAAATTTTACTGTTTTTTGGCTACTACGCCAGTAGCACAGGTCTTTCGAAGCTGCAAACTTGGTTTCTTACTTGTGGTATAGGTTCTAACAACAAACTAAACAAAACTTAGAACTACAAGACCTTTTGCACGCACAGGTGTTTATTTTGACTGGACTGTTATTAAAGTGGGTGTTATGGAATGAGAAAAAGTATCCAGGACTATCCGGCGCTCTTAGGGTAGAGAGCCCTGAGAGATTTCCAAGTATTTACTTAATTCTGATAA
The DNA here is from genome assembly GCA_963675035.1 of Allygus modestus. Classification (NCBI taxonomy): domain Eukaryota; kingdom Metazoa; phylum Arthropoda; class Insecta; order Hemiptera; family Cicadellidae; genus Allygus; species Allygus modestus. Next base: position 77,772,784 of record OY776115.1, on the reverse strand, counting down.
CCGTTTAAGAGTTACAACAAAACATACCTAACATTGTTTTGTTAACAAGTCAAAATTTAGTTCATTGTGAACATCACATTTCCTTTTAAGTATTTCTATGTGAGTGTTTAATACAATTTTTATTCATAAATTTGTTTATATGTTACTACAGGCACGATCATAATCACTGCACTTGCTGTTGTCAGATGACTGAAAGAAATAGCCACAGGCACATTCACACTGGTAAGTCAAAAAATATTGTTCCAATTGGAAAACTTCCTATCTTTTCAAATCTCAGTTCATATTTGACGAAGTATTTCAGTTTGTGTCTACCAGGTTACACCATATGTCAGACGCAGACTGTAGACTGAGCTCGTAACGGTACAATCGCTTATGCAGCAATTAACAATGTTTTTTGATGGCGGATTCAAAAGACGATATATGGGTCCATAGCACTGAAAGTGTTAAATAGTTTCTGCTTTCAAGTAATTATAATTGTTTGGATGGCATGTTGTTCCAATGTAAAATTAGTCATTTTGGGAGAGCAAAAAGAGGTTTCAGTCATATACCACGTCAAATTAACATTCTGGTAATTTGTTTTTGTTTTTTTGTTTTTTCATAAATGAAAGTATTTGTGAATCATCTTTCTACAACATGTCTACATTTTTTATTAACTTAAACACTCTTTAGGGAAAGGTGTCCAAACCCAAACTGATGTGTACAAATCCCATGATTTGAATCTGTGACCCTTTACTGAACCGAAGCCCAAGACTTTAACTACTACGTTAGCTGATATATCTCCCACTGATCCATCCTCAGTCTGGTAACAGCTTAATTACAATGAAGTCAAACCTATGAGGGGGCAGCTTTTTTTATCCAACCATTATATTTTTGCGTTTTAGAGACCTGATTATACTTGACAATCAAGACAGGTCAGGTGTATAAATCCGGCCAGTATATGATAATACAATGATACATTTTACATTTGTAAGGTGTAATTAAATCGGAGTTGCCAACAAATCATTTCATCATTCTAAAGAATGATAATTTGTTGATAACATTTGGTTTCACCCCTATAAAATCAGTGTTATCATCAATTTTTCTATAGAAAAAAACAACTTTTGTTTGCTACGAAAATGCAAGCTCATCCAAATGTAAACTTAGCAAGCTTAAGCAAAACATTCTAACTTTTATTGCCAACTTTCATTAACAACTCCAGTGTAACCTGCATGTAAGTCTTACATAATTTTCTCACAGAAAATCATAAGGAAAGAGCTATGTGGTCATAAATTATTTGTTCCTTACAATAATCTTGACCTTATTTCTATAAGACTCCTTTTTTGGACGATCACTAAAAGTTCATTCGCCTACAGGAACAGTTGGTAACATCAACGCATCATTAAATCATTATTAAATCATTGTCTAATACGACGACACAACTAGGGTGTGTACTTTAAGGCGAATATGAATGAATGATGAGTGTAGAATGAGTGAGATGCCATGTATAGCCTTGTTACTGACAAAGACCGACTGATTCTTTAGCCAGGATTATTAATTAATAGCCCAATGACCAATGGCAGCTGGATCCAGTATCGAACATTCACAAAATTTTCTCAGGATTTTGCTCAAGATCGATCTAGCGAATTTCAGATTATGAAGCGAGCTCGCTAACCACTGTGTTAGTTCCATACGTTATTGCAAATGCATCTCATAAATACTGCACTTCATCTTCACTGACTTCTGGACCATTCGAAAAGCAAATTTTTTCTGATCTGTCTTTGTTGTACCAAAAAACAAGCTGTCACAATTTCATTCAATGGTGGTGAACTTCGGATTAATACAAACTAAAGATGTATAAAGAGTACCAGTATCTAAGTATAAATCTTTTCTATATTTTAAACTGCCGATATTTTTAACACGTTAACTGCATTTGTTTCCTTGCCAAGCAACCACTAAATGACTGTGTGCCACACTAAATGCCTTAAACAAAACGATTGGTTGTTGCAGTATCAGGAGACAGGGCTTGGGAGGAAGCCAGCTACAGCAGCGCAAGTTGTTCCTGCAGTGAAGACACCACGTCATGCTCTTACTGCCAAAACAAAGCTCAAGACTGCGAGGCTCACTGATACTACGTTTTGGGTTAATACAATTTTTTGCTCAAAGACTACTCTAACTTTGCTTCCTTGGTAATGTAACTTTTACTTTTTCCTAATCATTGGTTAAGTAGGTCGGATCGTGGAATAGAATGCAAATAAAGCTGTAATTCTGAAACTTAAGTAAGTCATTGGTAGTACCTGAGGGGCCGAGCTTTGCTTGGTGGAAGGCAAGTCAGTTTATTTAGACGACTTGGAGCATATTTCACCACTTCCCCCTGCTGGTAATCATATTTATATAACTCATTTGCCTCTTTTCAATATTTTTAAGGTGACTCCAGTTGTTATTTATAGCTCAATGTCCCTTTGATTTGTTTTACTACTCTATACTATATTTATAATCTTCACTCAAATCTTTTAATCTCTGCTCTCAGGAAACCACATGTTAATAATCATATACATCATGAGTATTACTTTGACAGTTCCCTGGTTGATTATGAACAGCTGTTACAATTCTTTTGTTTTGATTTGAAACTCCATAAGCCCAATGTTAATTTTTAACTTTCCATTTTAGTTTTTTTACATTATTTGATTTTTCCTGGGGATGAGGCCTGTCTAGAACTTATTTTTATCCCAGAAATTAGTTATGTCCAACATTTTAAGGAAATCGTTGGAGCTGTTTTTGAGATCAGTGTCGCAAGCAAGCAAACATACAAGCAAACCTTATTCATATTAGAGTATAGGATTAACAAAAAAATTCAGGCAATTTCATGCTGATTAGTGAATTTCCTATGGAAAGTGAACTATTAGCATGACCCGCACGGTGAAACTTAAGCCCGGGACCACCATAGAAGTTCCTACCGTAATGCCCTGAACACGTTTTGGGGATCGTTCAAAATTATATATGTATATTTATAGACATATATATATATATATATATATATATATATATATATATATATTTGTGTGTTTGCACTCTAGCGGTCACATTTTTGTCCGATTTACGTCAAATTTGGTAGGGACGTTTCTTTCTATAATCAGTTGGACAAGTTCGTTGGGCAAAACAATCGGAAAACTCTAAACCCCTTTTTTGGGGACTGATCTGTCAAATTTTGAGTTTTTGGGCCCAAAAAAGTCAGAAAAGCCCCGAACGTAAAATCAATGCATGTAAAAAGATGGGAATTAGTGAGTCGAAGGTTTTAAGCCCTCTCTCGCCACTCTAGCATAAATATTTACCGAGTTATCAAAGAAAATGTGTATCGACTAAATACAGTACAGTGGAACCTCTATTAACCGTCACCTTCGGGACCAGGACTGTGATGGATAACTGAATAGACAGATAATAGAAACATCATATTATAAACGTGGTCAGTAACTAAATTTTAAAATGTTTGGCAGAGAAATGAAAATAAACCGTGTACAGAAGGATAATACTTCCCACTACATACATATTTATGTTGTTTGAAATAATATAATAGCTCATACAGACGCTCAGACTAAGCCATACGGCGCAAATCCTGAGTCTAATAAATAGTAATATTCTCATAGACGGATGACGGATAACAGATAGTGACGGTTTAACTAGTGACGGTTGATCGAGGTTTTACTGTACATTGTCTTATGGGGGTTTTACATTAGAAAAGCCTGTTTCATTTGTTGGTGTACTTTTATCATCCCCAGCAACCTCACGCCTACTTTCAAGCCTGACTGGACCATTATCCTAACCTTATTATGTGCAAAATTATATTACCAGCATTACAGGTAAATGAAACCAGGAGCATCAGAACAGCCAAAAAAATCAGTGTTTTCAGATTTCAATAAAAATTGGAATGAATTTATGTTTTACACTGATTTTGAGTTTTTAAAGTTGTTTATGTGGAAATTCACTTCCCTAATGTCAGCGTGCTGTGTGCGAACTCGTTTAAACTTTGTATTGATTCCTATACTTTTTAACGTCACATGGGACATATTCTTCAGATGGAAGGTTATACAAATTGTTTAACAATAATCAAATTTTATTGTTTTTATTTCACAGTACTATATTTATCTATCCTTGTTCAAAAATAAATTTTACTTTTAAATTAAATATTTTATTTTATTTTTCAGATCACGTATCCATCTTACAAGATGAATCTCTCGCTGCCAAGGCTCCAGTATCCTCAGTAATCAACACAATATAGTTAAGACTGTATAAACTGATGTATACGTCATGTAATATTGCCGATAGTCTGTGATAATAACCTCTGTAAGTGTTAACGAATTTGTAGTTTAATGTTTGTTTGCGTATACATTTGTACTTTTATTTATTAAAATGTTGTGATTAGTCTGTGAGTTATTTGTACCCAGATTCATCTTACTTAATCACATGAATTTCACATGGTATACCTTATATGAATCGCACATGTGTTACTGTCCCCTATGGTCAGTATCTTAATAATTTTCAATTTTATGCAACTAATGCAGAGCATTGGGGGGCATAGTGTCAGTGTCAGAGGAGGTGTCAAAATTTTGAGATAAACTTGATGACAGAAACCAGTCAATTTTACTGTAAGTACATAGACCGAGCGCTTTTTGTCACTCCAATAAAAATATTTTCACCATAACATAGCAACTTTGTAAGGAAACTGGGCCGGATTCCTAAGGTTGGAAAAACGTATCCATATACAAACGTTGGTATGGCCCAGGAGTAAATTTGAAGAGTAGTTTCGAGCCTTTTAGATATTTTATTTTCATCATAAGTATAATATGGCCTTGAAAGTTGTTTGAAACAGAGCCCTGAGACTTGGGGAGGGGGAAACGTATTCAAAATATCGATGGTCGCCTACAACGTAGTATGGTGTGTGAGTAGCTTTGTTGAGGACCCTTGGTGGAGCCCTAAGTTTGGGATTGTAAAAAAGGTATCCAAATGTCACAGATCAATGGCAGTTGACTAAAATCAAGCATAAAATCAGAACGCATAATATGGCCATTTTGCCAGGGGGCGGAGCCCTTAGGTTTTAGGTTGGTGTGGGGGACATATCCAATGTTCATTCATGACATGAACCTTTGTAAAAATTTCCAAAGAACCATCACACGTCAAAATTGGATGTCGGAAAGTGATAAAAGAAGCCAGTGGGGCAGAGCCCTTATGATGTGAAAAAAGGATCCGTAGTCATTTAGTCCCCCAACAACCTAGTATCGTACGGTAGCAGACTTAAGGAGCTTTTTATGCAATAACCTGGAGTACTCTATTTTCCATAAGAATAACGTAGCAATGCTTTAGCCACTGGGGTAGAGCCCTAAGTTCAGGGTCTTAAAAAACGTACCAAACGTTATGGATCAATGACAATTGACTGAAATCCCACAGCAAAAACGGAACATGACAATTTTTCCCAGGGGGGCGAAGCCCTAAGGTTAGTGGACATATGCAAAGTTGGGGCATCATTCAAGATATGCGGCTTTGTAAAACAAAACCAAAGAACCATAAAACGTCCAAATTGGGCGTCGGGAAGTGGTAAAAGAAGACAGTGGGGCGGAGCCCTGAGGTTAGGAAAAAAATTATCCAGAGATTTATAGTCCCTCAACAATGTGGCATGGTCCGGGAGCAGATTTGAAGAGCCGTTATTGGGCCAATTAGGAAAAACCTTTTCTCCATAAGAATAACATGGCAGCATTTGATGCCTCTGGGGCGCAGCCCTAAGGTCTGAGGGAAAAACAAAGAAAATATGTACCTACAATATGTTGTCCTCTAAAACGTGGTATGGTTCGGGAGCAGTTATAAGGTGCCGTTTTCTAAATCGCCTGGGACACACACACGCTTACAACTACTTTATTAGTATAGATTTACTGCCTGATTACCATTATTTAAAATACAGGATATTCTATGCTTTATACTTTTAAAATGTCTTACAATATGTATTTATAATATGTCATACAATTCTTCAAAAATTAGAGAGTTTTAAATAGTGCAGTTTTATTTCAAAAGTTATCTATGCCAGGAATAAACAGATTAAAGAAACAGTATTTCCAGAATTTGAAATTTATATACATGTAACATAATCTAAAGTCTCCAGATATATCTTACTCTTAAGGTAAAATAATAATTTATATTTATTTTTAAAAACAAAAAATAAATTCAAATCCATCGCTATTATGAGTTTTAAATATATAATAATTTATCGTACAAATTTGATCTACTTTTTTATCACCAAGCTTTTACCTTTGTACGAGGCGCGTTTTTAAAGTAAGTACCATTTTTCAATTTTGCTGTTGCAGCGATGCGATTGGCATTCCTGCATGCTGTACTGTGTACTGTGTACTGTGTACTGCATTTATTGACAAGCCTGGTACGCCATTATAGCAAAAATCGACCATGATACGTTTGTTTGTGAGCATTCAAAATGGCACTGCCAATTGAGAATCACGCCATTTGTGAAGCATGCGCTGTGATTCATTTCAAAGTGTTAACAATGTGAAAGTGGCTGAAATTCATCGACAGATTAGCGAAGTGTTTGACACATCTAGCGTCAATAAGTGATTTGACGCCTGAGACAATTGGTTTAAAAGGTCACCATCTCGTACTGCTCATGAGAAGTCAACACACTTCCCAAAAGATTGGTTTTGTGAACATCAGTCAGCATTTTTGAAGCATGATAACTTATTCGTTGTTCAGCCACAAATACATAAAGAACGCTTCTTGACGCTATAAGAAACTTATAAGATAATGACAAAATCATAAACCATAATTTCTCTCTGATGTTTTGATCGAATTTATGAACCAAACGGCGTCAGCAATGATGGAGGGTGTCGCCCACTTCGTTCCTTGTCTTGAACATTCATGTCGCCATCTTGAAATGTTCTAAGCCATTTGCATGCCATTCAATTGCTTATTATGTTTTTATCATAAACTTCACTAATCTTCCGATGAATTTCAGCCGCTTTCAATCAGTTAACACCTAGAAATTGAATCGCAGCATGACTTCACAGTAAAAGGCGTCCTCAATTGGCGGTGCAATTTTGATTGTTCCTAAACAAATTAAAACCCAATCGGTTTTAGTCGTATTTGCGCCTCAGGTTTGTCAATCAAATCAAATCAAAATAACATTATTCATGAAGCACATAGGTTGTACAGAATGGTGTAATTTACAAAATATAAAATAAAATAATAAATAGTAGATGCAATAGATGCAGGTACACAGGGCAAGATGCATGAATTCTAAAAGTAGAGATGTAACGGCAAAATTTAAAAACAGTAGTTACTTAAAAAATACGCCTCGTATGTGGTCATTTGTGACAGAATAAACAATAAATTAAATGCAACATTGGTTTAGAACTTTTTGGCATAGTCATAAGCAGTCACAAGCAGAAAATATTCCTGATAATGTTGACTTGTCACATTTCTGATGAAAATATTGTATTTGAAAAAGTAATGAACAAAATATGGATATGTACAAGAAGAAATACATATTAAAAAGAAGTCATTTTAGCTTCCAGTACACGAAAGTGGAGCAGCCAAACATAAAGACAAGCCAGATGATGCATTGGGACCTGCGCCTTAGAGGGCAAGCAGTCAGAGTATATATCTTAGAAACAAGATTTCACATGTGGTAAGAGAGCTTTTAGATGATTGCCTGTAGGCATTTCAAACTTTGGCATCCTTCCTACTCCTTTCATCCCATTCTCTCTATTAATGACCTCCCACCAAGCAAATTAAGTGGTGTTGTGACGACAATCAATATAGTTAAATATCATTACAAGTCCTAAGATACTTGGAAGTATATAGAGTTGTCACGTTAAATAACCACTGACTCTTTTATTTCATTTAAAAAACAGTTTTTATTGTTCAAAATGAACCTTACCTAGATTATTTATAATTTTAATATGATATTCAAAATAAGTATAAAGTGAAACCTCAATAACTCGAACCTCGGGGGAAAAGGAACAAATTTGAGTTATCGAACATTTTGAAATAACAAAGTTCGACTTATCAAGGTGATCTTCCCACAGACTTTGACTTACTGAGGGTCTCAGTAACGCAATCGATGAGTCATGGAAGACTCGAATCCTTTCATCATTTTGTGTTTTGTACATGCAGTGTATAAAAATTAAACATACCATAATAATTAAAATTTAAAAATATTAACAACAGAAAATGTCTAAAATACAGTAAGCCGAGAAATGTTTTGAACAGCTTCTGAAGAAGCCCAAATTTCACTAAAGTGAACGTACCAGAGGACAAAAAACTACCTTCAATGAATAGAGAATATGTCGTAGAACAGGAAAGTAAACAAACAATGACTCACAGTTCAGCAGTTCGGTGATGTTTTGGACCACTTCCTATCTATTATCATATGGGTATTTCGGGTTGTGACATGAACGATAAATGCCCAAATACAGTAGTAACTGGGGTTTTGAATCCGAACCAATAATGCAGAATTTTGACTGATAAAGGTTCCCCAGTCAAAACTTTGACTTATAGAGTATGGCGACGTTAAAGTTTCAAGTTATACAGGTGCAGTAGGTATTGGTAGGCTAAGAATACTTCAAAACTTTGAGTTATCGAGAGGTTCCCCGCCAACCTTTCGACTTAGAGAGGTAAAATAGAATAGCATTAAGAATGCAAGTTCAAGGGGAGTAACATAACTTTGACTTATCAAGGAATTTGATTTATTGAGGTTCCACTGTATTGTTGTCTTTAGACATAAGTTACAACAGTTAGGTCATTTGCTTTTTTACTTCAATTTGTGGTTTTAAGATTTGTTGCTTTAAAATATGAAAACAGCCACCATTTTGAAGTTGGGAAGGTTAGAAACCTGAAAATTAAGACCTAAATAACATTTAATTAGCATAGTATAATTTACAGAGTTTCAAATAAAATTCTTTCTTGGTTATTATATTCATTGAAAAACACAATACAGACTGATGCACCATTATTTCAATCTCATTGTTGGTGATGGTGTTTTTTTTAAATAACTGACTGATTAATCCAAAATAACTGACTGATTCTAAATGGAGTGCGATTTTAACAAAACTTACCTTTTAATATGTTATGTTGTACATTACAAGGTAAGTTTTGTTAAAATCACACTCCATTTAGTATCAGTCTGTTATTTTAGATTGATCAGTCAGTTACTTAAAAAACCAGCATCACCAACAATGAGATTGAAATACTGGAGCAAAAGTCTGTATTGTGTTTTTCAATGAATATAATAACCAAGAAAGAATTTTATTTGAAACTTGGTAAATTATACTAGACTAATTAAATGCTATTTAGGTCTTGCTTAGAGCTGTGGGAGTAAACTTAAATACCCCCGTCGCAGCAAACCTGCACACACAGCGAATTTCCAATGAACATATAACATACCCCAACACATTAAAACACTTAAGAGGGTTCATAAGAAATTAATATATTCACAAATAAGCTATATTTAACATATTAATTTTTCTCCATAAGAATAACATTGGGGATGAGTATGCAGATTTGCTGCAACAAGAAACACAAAATAATGGGTTTTTATGCAAATATCAATAGAACTCATCTTAGTGAAGTCACATCCCAAGTTTCATCCATATACATTCATAAATAAACGATATATAACATTTTAAGAATTTTCCATAAGAATAACATGGGGACCAAGTACCTAGGTTTGCTGCTACAGGAACCATAGGCGAAAAATTATTTTTTTTGTGCAAACAACAATAAACCACAACCAGATGGAGCCATATACCAAACTTCGTCAGTTTATGTTCATAAATAAGCGAGATATACAAAATTTGTCTTTTTCTCCATAAAAATAACATTAGACGACGCACTGTGTTTAGCACTTTCAATATCTCAGTAACCAATTGACGTAGAGCAATGATCAAAATGCTAAATTGTTTGTTTTTTTTAAGCTGAATTCAATGATGTAAATTAAAATTTGATTTAAGTAAAAATTACATGTGAAAACCCTGAAAAACACATTTTTGGGGTACAAAGCCCCCCTTCAGATAGTGTGATTCATCTGGTTTTCTAACTCGTTCAAATAAACAGTACTTTACACATTTGTACCAAATTTCATTAAGATCAAACCTTTTTTACAAGAGTTATCGTGCTTACGAACACATATATATATATATATATATATGCCCCCGTTGCAGCAAACCTGCATACTCAGCAAATTTCCAATGAATATATAAAATAACACATTAAAACACTTAACAGGATTCATAAGAAATATAATCACAAACAAGCAATATTTAAAATATTAATTATTCTCCAAAAGAATAACATTAGGCATGAGTACGGAGGTTTGCTGCAACAAGAAACACAAAATAATGGGTTTTTATGCAAATATCAATAGAACTCATCTTAGTGAAGTCACATACCAAGTTTCATCCATATACATTCATAAATAAGTGATATATAACATTTTAATTATTTTCTATAAGAATAACATGGGGACCAAGTACTTAGGTTTGCTGCTACGGGAACCATAGGCAAAAAATTGTTTTTTTTTGTGCAAACAACAATGAATCACAACCAGATGAAGCCATATACCAGATTTTGTCAGTTTATGTTCATAAATAAGCGAGATATACAATTTTTCTTATTCTCCATAAGAATAACATTAGACAACGTACTGTGTTTAGCACTTTCAATATCTCAGTAACCAATTGACATAGAGCAATGATCAAAATACCAAATTATTTGATTTTTTATGCTGAATTTAATGGTAAAAATTAAAATTTTATTTAAATAAAAATTACATGTTTAAATCCCAAAAAACCCATTTTTGGGGTACAAACCCCCCCCCCCTCTTTGGATGGTTTGATTCCTCTGGTTTTTGAACTCCTTAAAACAAATGGTGTTTTACACATTTGTGCCAAATTTCATTAAGATCGGACCTTTTTTACGAGAGTTATCGTGCTTACAGACACACACACACACACACACACACACACACACACACACACACACACACACACACACACACACACACACACACACACACACACACACACACACATACACACACACATATATATATATAAATTTGAACTAATGGTGTTTTTGGCATCTGGGGACCTCAAAATGAAAAGTTAACATGGTCTCAGGCTTAAGTCTTTCCATGAGACCTACGGTAATAGCTTCTTCCCTATAGTGGAAATTCGCTAAAAGGATTCCAGTAAAAACTCTTGTCACAAAAACATGGGAGGCCTTCAAACTGGTCACATTTTAAATTGTTAAGGTTTCGTCCAGGTAAGAAAACCAAGTCTGTAAAACTTGTCAGAATGGCTGCCTGCTTACCCCCACACAAGTTAAGGTTCCACAGAAGTACTGCCTTTAATTCCTTCCACTTCAGAGTAGTTGGCGTAACATTATGAAGAATTACAACCAGTGGCGGATTTAAGCAATTGCCGCCTAAGGGCTATTAGGAAATTTGCCGCCCTCCCCCCCCACCCCGCTATATAATCTTTGTCCTTTTCGCCGCCCAGGTTTACCCACATGTTATATATATCTTGTTTGGTTATTTTGTGATAGTATCTAAAGAAGTTACGAATTAACTGAATGAATAAGTTTAAGAAATTTCTTTTATTTCCTAGTTGAAAAATCCAGTAAAATAATTTATAATTGACATGATTCACATTAACACAGTTTAATATTCAATATAACCTACTCCAATGACAATCAGCCCTAGAGACAAATGCTGGTGTTAAAAGCAGTAAAGCAGTGCTAGTGCTACTTTTAATAACAAGAAAATCCTTCAACAAAGTCCTAAAAATCCCTTCTTATACTTAATAAAAACATTAATTTTTACACCAACGCATTGACTACTGAAAATCATAATAAATAACCTATAAATAAGATATGATGACAATGTAGCGTTCGGACCATTAGCCTCAAAATTCGGACTATTTTAATCATGAATTAGCGCTTTTAGATACAGTTTTTCAGTCATTTTTTAATTTATACTTTTATACAAAGAATTGTTTATATGTTTTAGACGATCAAAATATAAAATTAATTGATGTAGGCCTAATCTTCATAAAACTCTACACATTTTCAAACACTTCTTCTAGTTTTACCTCCATGATGTTGTAGATCCAATGAATTAAAATATAATACTACAGGAGTCACTACTCTCTGACAAATAACCTTCATAAAGCGTGCCGTCATATTTGGTATTTTGTCCTGTTGAGGTGTCAACTTGTTGGTGGGACGGTGTCATTCGACGTACAAGGCGGCTTGTTTTCAACACTATTTCCAAAGCTATAATAAAAGGGTGTTTTAATTTAACTCAAATCATAACTTTGCTTTGAGATAAACAATAAAATTACGTATAAAATATGTCTTAAGATTATAAAGTTAAGTTTACCATCATGATTTGCCTAAAATGCGGCACGATATTAAAGACTTCAACTATCACGGTTTTTCAATTAATGAAATGGGAGATTTTGACACCGTCCCACCCAAAAAATATATATAGAGGTCTCGCCTGGAGTAAAACACTGCAGCCTACATGCTGACCACCATTTTGACCCTCTGTCAACTATGCTCCCATGGCAACAACCAATCAAATCTTTTCCTTACAAATTATGTTATTCTTTATTTGTCTTTGGTCAGATGTTTTGTTTAAAAAAATATCCTCCAGAATGAACGATTATGTGTGGTAGCCTTTGATGGTAAGTAAGACGGCCAGTGTTGCCACTTTTAGAGTAATTACTCTTTTTAGGGTAATTTTACTGGTCTTAGGGTAATTTTATGGTAATGGAGTTTTTAGGGTAATTTTAGGGTAAAATCTAGAGACCTTTATAATTTAAATTTAGATGTTTTGGCAATGTAAAATGTTTTTTTCAGGAATTAAAACATTTACATAAAGTGCTGGGTAAAAAACTATAAAATACATATAACTTGCATGTACATCGTATATCCTATTGAGTATTAGACTAGAGATGCTTGTAATCACAAAGGAAACAAAGTTTAATTTTCGAACAGATAAAATTGAGGCACATTATGTTATGTGTCCAAAATTGGGCATAATATAATAATATAGAATACCCTAAACAGTAAAAATATATCGGGTTAATTTGGTTAAATATAGGTTGTTAGATTTACAGCGCTGTTGTAGAAATTATTTTGACTGAAGATTGTGTCCATTTTTACACATATTTGTATGAAGGAGCTAAATTGTATTTTATACCTGTGAAATCCCCATAGTGAGCCCATCGGTGAGCCACGTGAGTGCACATACAAACATTACAACAAGGCATAACATGTGTAAATTTGTGTGATGTAGTGTTGTATTGCAATGAAACCTATTGATCTAATCAAATAGTAATAAGATGACAAACCTTATTATAAAAAAATAACATTAACACATTTGTACAACTGAAATAAGTTTATAATTATAAAACAACTAAATACTAAGTACTCCCAGTCCCGACAACTTTTAATGACATTTATCAGCAAGTTTCTATTATCAGTGATACCAGCACATTAAGTATAGATAACACTGAATAAAAATATTACAACAGATTATTTATTTGAATTTTTTAATACATATTTCGTTTTATGTGTAATATAGTACCAAAGACGAGTAATACATGCTATGCTACCTTACTTTGTATACCTTAATCATGTTTTAAAACCAATCTCGAGTGTATTTTAAGCGTTTATAGAAGAAAATCAACTCTTAGGGTAATTTTAGGGTAATTTACAAAAGGTTTAGGGTAATTTAGGGTAATTTCACCACACGTTTAGGGTAAAATTTCATCTACCTGGTGGCAACACTGAAGACGGCTGAAATAACTTTCTTTGTCACCTGGAGTTTGAAAATGAAACGACAATATCATTGTAGTCTAAATTTTGTTATTGTCATCTCAAATTCGATTGTTGCAATATTTCTCATCCGTGTGCCATGGTCATTATTGATATTGTGTAACTAATAATTGTAATGCTATGCGAATGTATAGGTAAACTTGGAAGTCCGTGAGTTGGACCATAGATTAAGAATACCACAAGGAGTATGTTTAATCTATGGTTGGACGTAGGACGTAGTCATAGTGGCGCAGTGCCTGATGTAGTTCGTGGCTTGCCGCCCTTTCTCTGTAGCGTAATCGTGTTGTCGCTAGTACGGATGAATGACAAATGAATTATGACTGCTTTGAGGAACTGCAGTGTGAGGGTTACATTCCATTACATACATTAGTCTCAGTAGCTTTAGTCTAAGTACCTTTACCTTTAAAAGGGCGGCACACCGTCATTGTAATCAGTTTTTGTCAAAATGTTCCCCGTTTCAACATTTATTTTCTAAACAACTTATTAATTTTCTGTAAATTTGCCGCCCCTAAAAACTTGCCACCCTGGGCTACAGCCCCTATAGCCCCCCCCCTAAATCCACCACTGATTACAACAGCCTCCAGTTCCCACAACCACCAACTTATGTCCTTTATGGATGTCCTTTAAAGTTCCGATACGTCCAAGGATGTCCAAAGGACATTTGGGATGTCCGGGGGTATCCAATAAATGTCATTCTGAACGTTCCCTTTTCCCTCAGGATATACAAGATAGTTTATCCTATATGGACAATAATTTTAGGTATTTTTAATAACAGTTTAGCACAACACACCACCCCTTCAGCTGGTCCTTCAGGTAAAGTTGATGAGGGGACTACGCCTCAGCGTATGCGAGATGAGGCCTTATACATATGCGTTGAACAGTGTGTCTTCAAAGCTCTCAAGTCCCACATAGATCTAGAGAAACGGATTGCAAATCCTAAACTCTTGTAATATACTTAGCACGGATATAATTAATGTGTTCCTCATAGTTCAAGTTAGAGGAGAAAATAACACCAAAAGGTTCTTAACCTCCGAAACCCTCCTGAGATAACTCTGCTGGATACTATAATCATGTAGGACCGGTCAACAATTTCTGTGGAATGTTATACAGACACACTTCCTTAGTTCATTTTCATTCAATTATCAGTGCACTAATTGTCAACGGTAGTGAGGCTTCGCTGGAGGGCAAGGTAATCATCATGGCATGCAATAACTGTATTGTAAAGTTTGATGTCATCAGCAAACAAGATGGTTGACCTTTATCACATACCTGTTTTGTATATATAATAATATTTATTCCGTAACAATCTATTGGAATTTACAAAAAAAATATTAAATTTATGGGGAAATCTTTAAACCAGGTAAGGTAGGCCTGAGTCCTATCTTTCCCTTCCTGGTAGGGTACGGCCCTTTTTGCGAATGATATCATTCATGAACACGTTGAAAAGTACAGGAACAAGGTGGGAACCTTGTGGAATGACCTTGTGTCATGTAGCAGAGAACTCATTTGACGAAGAAGATCCATGGCTGACTAACAGGGTCTTGTAGGTAACTACGAAACCAGTTGAGCAATATGTACCCCGAATTCCATAGATCTGAAGCTTTCTGATCAAAGAGCAATGATTTAACCAGTCAAATGCTTTGAATAAATCTAAATATAGTACATATAGACCTGTTCTCGCTTGCAAAAAGCATAAATTAAATGTGACTGCATTAATTATAAATAAGTTGGTGTCTGTGGATTTCCCCAGAGTAAACCGATGCATATTGAGCCAGTGTGTATCAGTTTCTAAGGCGGGGAGAAACCTTGGAAAGCACAAACCTCTCAAACACTTTGGAAATGGCAGTTTATTTTAGTTAAATGATAGAGGCTATGGGATGATATTTTAGTACATTTTAAGTTGATTTGGATTTGTGTATGAGCACAATGAAGCATTTTTAAGAGTTTTGGGAAAACGCCAGATTCAATGGAATTGTTAAATAGTCTCTGGAGAGGTTGTGACAGAATCTGACTGCTATACTTTAGGACAATATATTAAGTCGGCCCCACTGTCTTTTAGTTTTGTCAAGAGAATTAAGACATTTATAGAATTCATCCACGGAGAACTCTGTGTGCGAGAGGAAATCATTGCCATGGTATTCCATATGAGTGTGTGTATCCTGCTGTATGGCTGGAAAACGGAGGATAAAAGCCAGCAAAAGCCTCACACTTGGAATTATCATCTGTGTGCACACAGGATTATTAGCATTTCTCTTCTTACTATTTGAGACATAAGTCGTAAGTCATTTATTGTCACAAAAACGTTTACATAGTCCTGGTATTTCCAGATGAAACAGGTGACATTGCCAATTCAACCAGGTTGTTAATTCAGCTCAAAAAGACCCTTGGATTTATTGGAAGAATATCCTGAACATGGCCAACATAGTCATTATAACATTTGTGGGGGCCTGCATTGTCTCCAAACCATGGAAAATAAGTTGTATGATCCTTGGTTAAGAGGCCTCTTATTCTGTGCATGCAACCTTTTTTTTACATTTGACTATTTTTTTTAAGTCAGCGTTGAATCAGGGGCATTCCAACCCTCTTCATCGGGCAATTCTGTAACACTTGTCGCTTAAAATTGGGAAACCGTTGATGAATAAAAAAATAATAAGATCTGTAAAATTATTAAACTGCGATTTGTGTCGGCGGAAGAAATTACATCAAGCAGATTCAAATGTCTAGAACCAAGCATGTTTTCTCTCTCTCTCTCTCTCTCTCTCTCTCTCTCTCGACATTACAACACTTCACATCTTCATGAGCTCTATATCCAACACTTCAGCCATGGAAGCCCAAGGGAATAATATTTATTTTTACATTAAATTATTTTCTGACATTTCCCATAGCCTACCTTTACACTTCCTCCCATGACTATTACTAACAAGCAATACTTTTTTTGTTTCATGCCTATTTGACCTAGGCCTATTTTTAACTTACCCACATCTGGTCCCCGAAACAGATGCCCCTTCATTCTCAGTCCCTTTTATTTAATCAAAAACGACAAATAGCTTGATTTGTTAACAACATTTTTTCTAACTACTTTAACCCTAATACCAATCCTTTTTCACCCTACAGATTCATTGTTGTTTCCCTTTTTAACGAATTTCTCCTTTAGAGAAGAAGCTATTACCGTAATCGGCATGGTAAGACCTGGGCCCGGGACCATAATAATTTATCATTTTGAGGTCCCCAGATGACAAAAACACCATCTGTTCAAAACTGTATATATATACATTCTAGCTGTTCCCGCAGCCTTATTCGCCCTGCAAATAAGTTATAAAGCTATTACAGTTGTGTGTGCTACATTCTATGGTTAGCCCGTGGAACTACTACGAATCAAGTTCAGCTGGTTGTTTTTCATCAGCTCAAACAAAAACGAGTTTGCACGCAGCACGCTGACGTGAGGGAAGTGAATTTCCACATAAAAAACTTTTAAAACTCAAAATCAGTGTAAAACATACATTTATTCCAATTTTTATTGAAATCTGAAAACATTGATTTTTTGGCTGTTCTGATGCTCCTGGTTTCATTTACCTGCAATGCTGGGAATACAATTTTGCGCATTATAAGGTTAGGAGAAGGTGCAGTCAGGCTTTAAAGTAGGCAAGAGGTTGCTGGCGATGATAAAAGTACACCTACAAATGAATATCAGGCTTTTCTAATGTAAAACCCCCATAAGACAACGTACTGTGTTTGGTAAATACACATTTTCTTCTATAACTTGGTAAATAGTTATGCTAGAATGACGGGAGAAGGCTTAAAAGTTTTGCCTCACTAATTCCCATCTTTATACATGGGTTAATTTTACATCCGAGGCTTTTATGACCCTTTTTGGGCCCAAAAACTCAAAATTTGAAAGATTAATTTCCAAAAAAGGGGTTTAAAGTTTTCCGATTGTTTTGCCCAATGAACTTGTCTAACTGATTACAGAAAGTAATGTCCCTACCAAATTTGAAGTAAATCGGACAAAAATTGTGACCGCTAGAGTGCAAACACACATATATATATATGTATAAAATTAAATTCACATAGAAGGGCTACTATATGATAGATGAAAAATAAGTAACATGAGTACCCTGGAGAAATCATTTTAATTTATTAACACTACATGTTTTGACTTATAAAAGCCATGATCACGTGCTGATTAGCTAAATATATAACCTTATTCTCATTATCATTCAAAGTCGAAACATGTAGTGTTAATTAGTTAAAATGATTTCTCCAGAGTACTCATGTTACTTATTTTTAGCGAATTTACCCTATAGGGAAGAAGCTATTACCGTAGGTTTCATGGTAAGACTTAAGCCCGAGACCATGATAACTTTTTGTTTTGAGGTCCCCAGATACCGAAAACACTATTCGTTCAAATTTATATATTTGTATATATATATATATATATATATATATATATATGTGTGTCCGTTAATACGATATTTTGAGTAAAAAACGTCCGATTTTGATGAAATTTGGCTCAAATGTGTAAAATGACATTCATGACTTTAAGTTATTGTGTCATGAAAAACAGAAAAATCAGACCATGGGAAGGGGGGTTTATGGGGGTTTTAAATTTTCCAAAAATCTGTTTTTTGCATTTTTCACCCTAAAATTTTTTAAAACTTAATTTTAGTTTTGACCATGTTATAGAGCTTAAAAAAACAAATAATATAGTTTTTTTGAATTATTAACCTAGGTTAAGTGGTTGGGAGAAAATCCAAAAAAGCCTACTCATAAAATCTCCCATGTTAATATTATGGGAAAAAGGTTTTTGGTTTTTCTACAGTTAATTTTAATGTAAACTTCACATTTGCTTTTACCAATCTGTTCAGCTCCACAAAAAAATCATTTTGGTGTTTAAATTGTGATTCTACACCCAACCGTTGCAGAGATATTCAAAGTTCTAAACACAGTACGTTGTCCAATGTTATCCTTATGGAGAATAAATAAAATTTGATATCTCGATTATTTATGGATGTATGTTGATGAAACTTGGCATGTGGCTTCACGTAGTACTGGTCTATTGATATTTGCACATCAAATTGATTTTTTGTTGATTATTCCCATAGCAGCAAACCTGCATACTCAGCGAATTTCCAATGAATAACACATAAGATAACATAACACATTAAAACACTTAACATGATTCATAAGAAATGTATTCACAAACAAGCAATATTTAAAATATTAATTATTCTCCATAAGAATAACATTGGGGATGAGTATGCAGGTTTGCTGCAACAAGGCACACAAAATAATGGGTTTTTATGCAAATATCAATAGAACTCATCTTAGTGAAGTCACATACCAAGTTTCATCCATATACATTCATAAATAAGCGATATATAACATTTTAAGTATTTTCCATAAGAATAACATGGGGACCAAGTACCTAGGTTTGCTGCTACAGGAACCATAGGTGAAAAATTGTTTTTTTGTGCAAACAACAATAAACCACAACCAGATCAAGCCATATACCAAATTTCGCCAGTTTATGTTCATAAATAAGCGAGATATACAATTTTTCATTTTCTCCATAAGAGAATAACATTAGACAACGTACTGTGTTTAGCACTTTCAATATCTCGGTAACCAATTGACGTAGAGCAATGATGAAAATACCAAATTGTTTGTTTTTTTAAGCTGAATCCAATGGTATAAATTAAAATTTGATTTAAATTAAAATTACATGTGAAAACCCCAAAAAACACATTTTTGGGGTACAAAACCCCCCAAAAACCCCCCTTCGGGTGGTGCGATTCATCTGGTTTTCGAACTCGTTCAAATAAATGGTACTTTACACATTTGTACCAAATTTCATTAAGATCGGACCTTTTTTACGAGAGTTATCGTGCTTACGGACACATAAATATATATATATAAATATATATATATATATATATATATACATATATAAAAATTTGAACGAATGGTGTTTTTGGCATCTGGGGACCTCAAAATGAAAAGTTATCATGGTCTCGGGCTTAAGTCTTACCATGAGACCTACGGTAATAGCTTCTTCCCTATAGGGGAAATTCGCTAATAGCTTCTTCCCTATAGGGGAAATTCGCTAAAATGTAATGACTCCCTTAATTATGAACATAAATTAATAAAACTTGGTATGTAGCTTCTCTTGGTTGAGTTATATTGATAATTATATAAAAATCCTTTTTTTTGTTCCTTGTTGCAGCAAATCTGCTTTCTCAGCCCCATGTTATTCTTATGGAGAATAACTAGAATGTTATATAGCGCTTATTTATGATTGAATATTGATGAAACTTGGTATGTGGCTTCACCTAGTTAAATTCTATTTATATTTGCATAAAAAACAATTGTTTGTGTTCCTCGTTTCAGCAAACCTACGTACTCATTACCAATGTTATTCTTATGGAGAATAATTAAAATCTCTTATATGTGAATATATTTTGATGAAACTTGGTATGCGGCTTTATGTGGTATTAAATTATATATTATGCATTGGAAATTCGCTGAGTACGCAGGTTTGCTGCGGCGGGGGTATTCATCTATATACAATTTTGAACGACCCCCCAAAACATGTTCAGGGGGTCACGTTAGGAGCTTCTATGGTGGTCCCGGGTTTAAGTTTCACCGTGTGGGTCATGCTAATAGTTCACTTTCCATAGGAAATTCACTAATGAATGTCCATAATTATGGAATACATGGGAACTTTGTCGGGGTCTCTGGCGGAGCCCTAAGGTCAGATCAGGATTAAAACCATTTAGTTTTCCTATTTTATACCTTAAGAATCAGTGTACAAAATTTCAGCTCTCTACCTACATCGGAAGGTGGAGAATTAGTCATGAGTGAGTGAGTCATCAGTCTGTCAGTGAGTCAGCCAGAGGGCTTTGCCTTTTATAGATATATATATATAGGTGTATGTGTGTGTGTGTGTGTGTGTGTGTGTCCGTGGATGCGATAACTCTCGTAAAAATGGTCCGATTTTGATGAAAATTGGCACAAACATGTAAAGAAACATTTATGATTTTAAATTCGAAAACCAGCAAGACCGCTCCATCCAAAGGGGTATTTGTGGGGGGGTTGTACCCCAAAAATGGGGTTTTGAGTTTTTTTACATACAATATATTTGTAAATAATTATTTTGTCACCTTCGAATTCAGCTTAAAAACAACAATTCCATGTTTTGATCATTGCTCTCCGTCAATTAGTTACATAGTTATTAAAAGTGCTAAAAACAGTCCAACAGTTGTCCAATGTTAATGTTATGGAGAACAAGAAAAATTGTATATCTTGCTTATTTATCAACTTATCCTGACGAAACTTGGTATATTGCTTGATATTGTTGTGGTCTATAGATATTTAAACAAAAACGAAATTTTTGCCAATAGTTCCCGTAGCAGCAAACCTGCGTACTCAGCCCCCATGTTATTCTTATGGAGGGAAAGTAAAATGTTATCTCCGTTAAATATGAACATGGATTAATAACATTTTGTATGTGGCTTTACCTAGTTGAGCTCTATTGATATTTTTATATAATCCCATTTTGTTGTGTTCCTTGTTTCATCAAACCTGCATACTCAGCCGCTATGTTATTCTTATGGACAATAACTAAAATGTCATAAATCGTTTATTTATGAATATATATTGATGAAACTTGGTATGTGGCTTTATGTGGTATTAAGATACAGTACACACACACACACACACACACACACACACACACACACACACACACACACACACATACGCACGCATAAGCTGTTATTAGATCCGAGTAATAATCCAGCCATATTAGATCCGGCAGAAGGAGTCTATATTCGGCCTTACAAATCATCACTCTTACTTAGTATATCATACCAAGCAACAATATCACATTCTGAGTAGTGTAATTTAAAGTTTAGTCGTATGTATTTTACATTCATTGTTAGATCCGGTATGTAAGTCGTTATTAGATCCAATGATGGGTGTGTAAGTCATTGTTAGATCCGATGGTCAGTGTATGTCGTTATTAGATCTGATGATGTATAAAGCTGTTATTAGATCCGATGATCAGTGTATATCATTATTAGATCCGAATATGAGTGAAAGGGGCTGTAGACGGATTTATGCAATAATTTCAAATGTCATGCTCAAATCAGATAAATGTATTTTTTGAATATTTTAATAAAATACTATCTATTTTTTATTTATTTGGACTTTACCTATCGCTTCGTTGTGTAGTTTTAAACACTAGAAGCGATAGGTAAAGTCCAAATAAATAACAAAATAAATTCAAATCCATCACTATTATGAGTTTCAAAAATACAATACTATCGTAACGAGAGTAAAAGATTAAAAAATAAACGGTATCAGGAAACTGACACATACTTTCTCCCTTTTAGCCAAACTTTAATGAATAAATTACTTTTTGTTTACTAAATATAGAATACAAAGCATGGTCGAATATACAGAAATTTTGTAAACAAGTTGTTTTTAAAAACATCCACCAAACCCCTCTTTTAGAGGCACTACAGAATCCATTGCTACACACGTGGTTTTAAGATGGGAAATGCCCCCTATTCCCCCCAGGGTTATTAAGGGGTAACATATTTCGAATTTCCTTTGTTGGTCAGTGCTAACTTGACTAGCATATCAAGTTTGGACGAAATTGATCGGTAATTAAGAAAGAAATAGTAATTTTTGTATTACCCATAAGAATAACATTGGACAACGTACTGCGTTTACCGCAAAATGAAAATTTAAATTTTCTCCGCAACTAGTAATCGTAGAATAGTAATTCAAAATTCTGAATTATTTAGATTTTTAAGCTCTATTTAGTGGGGAATAGTAATATTTTTTTATATTTATGTTTTTTTATGAAAAATTAAAAAACTGAATTTTTGATATTAGAAGTCTTGTAATTTCTGAACCCGAATGTTTACAGAAGTGCTGGTGGTGTAATTTTGTTGGAAGACTAAAGTTCTACAAACGACTAAAGTTTAATCAAAATCGTTAGCGCCGTTTTTGAGAAATATTAATTATTCATGTTTCTGGCGGTTTTTGGGGGATAACTACCCTTAAAAATAAAAAATTCCAAAAAATGTAAAAATACCTGGATATATCGTGGATTAGTATCTACATACCAAAATTCATAAAAATCGGACCGTTGGTTAGGGCTCTAGCTTTGTACGCATCCATACAGACAGACAGATAGACACACAGACATCACGTAAAGATCACTTTTTTGGGTTCAGGGAGCACTAAAACGAATATTTCCACTATCAACTCAAATTCGAAAATTTTGACGAAAACAATACTTTCTCCATATACTATGTACAAGGGGGAGAAAGTAAAAGGCTAGATAAGGGATTGAGGGTATTGAAGGTTTCAGAGTCACGTATGAAATTCATGTTGCCTCATGTTGTTAGTATTAGTTAAATATTTCCTCACTTTGCAAAAAACAGACTTTTATAAATATAAAGTGAGCCGTAAAACATAATTTATTTCATATAACATAAATACTGGATGTTAAACATATTACTTGTTATTGCTTTATGACCAAGTTTCGTTAGTCCCACACAACACATGATGGTATTAAATACGTACCAGATATGTATCATTGCAACATAGATTATGTATCAGGTACATATTGTTACATATTATCAAGGTATCTTCAACGTATATAAAAAGTAAAAAAGTCCTACTTCCTCTCATATCATAGTTATGTATTTAAAACATAACAAAATAATGTACATGATATGTTGCAAAATAATGTTCCACCAACATTGCACAGTTACATTTTGTAAATATCACAAAATAATGCATATAACCAACTTGAATATACAGTTATTCACATTACCTGCCCCTTTTGGCTTTTTGGGAAATACTGATTTTGGAATTAAGGACAGAGGACTTGATAAAATAGGAATGGAAAATCTAGTAGTTAAATACCTTTACCCTAAATTATTTTTAGCTACAAATTAATTGATGTCCATTGAAGAGGTAGTAAGTCCTTTATTCTTAAAACATTAATGATTAAAAATAATAAAACATCTGTGTTGTATTTTCATCCATTGCTACTAAATTTATTATTTAAGAGAAAGAATAACCTATTACATTCATCAAATCTAACTAAATATAGTCTTAACAATCCTTTTACTATTTTCCCTTTTTTATGAAGGTGACATTAAGGGACAACAAATTTATGTATATATGAGTCTGTGATAGATATATCCATTTCAGCTCAAGTTAAACGGTTTAATACTCAGTTTTATATTCGTACAAATTCTAAAATATAATTAGATTTGTCTTCTTAACATCAACCCACGACAAATGAATAGCAATCAAATGAAAATATACACAATATTTATAATATTTAATCATAAAGTGTTTTAGTTCAGTTTTAATGCAGTCTAACTACAAAATAATTTTCAATAGCTAACTAGAAATTATTTTAATCTATCTAATTTATGTGTACAATCTGTTTATTGATAAGTAAACTGGGAAAAATTAAAATTAATTAATCTTGAAAACTGTTTGTATTACAAATAATTACAAATATTTAAAACTAAGGTCTCTAACATATGCCTAGTTAAATGGTCAGAAGGCTTGGTCAGGTACTACTGCGATTGGTCATCAGGCACTGTGATCTTTCACTTTATTGGCTGATTCCTGGAAAACACATGAAAACAAAATTACTGGTGGTTTTAGAAGCTACCACCATACTTTTCTGAACCATACAATTTACTGGTGTCATCGTGGGGAGTTCAGAAAATTGCTATCAATAACCAGCTTCAAAACTCAAAAACTGTTCAACCCTACCACTTTGTGGACACGTATTGGTTAACTCAACCATTGGACAGCTTAAAAATAATGTTCAACTTTTTGGGTTTGCAATCCTATTTTATTCAATCAAATTAAATTGAAATGTCAGATTTTTATATTGACTGTGTTGTTGTAAACTTTGGGTAAAAATTACTGCACAGGAGCGTTTGAAACAGTGGTATAGATTTTTTGAATAAGTTTTACAATGTGCCCAAAACATTAGATTTATTTTTAATTTAACCTGGGATGATCATATTACCGGTACCAAGTATTATAATACTATACACCTTAAGTTGAAAGAAACAAGAAAATACCAATTTTAATGTTGTTATTCAGCATTTTTACAGATAAAAAACCCAAATATTTTGCATACAAATTTACTTTCACTATAAATATAAGCATGACAAGTACCCGTTATGGTGCAATTATGTTAAATATTCATGCTTTTATATTATAATCAATCATTTGTTGTCACAGCATCAAGATTACAGAATTCTTTACCAAACGATTTCTGTAGAGAGGTCAGTCAAGCTCGTTTTGAGGTAACGTTGAAGAGGTTACTTTCGGTTGACTTATGGGGGTATAAGCTACTAAATCTGTCACTTCTTGTTAAGTAATTTTATATCATAAAGCCAAAATACTTCATAAGTCATAAAATTATGTACTTCAATTTAATAACTGAACATATGAAACCGAAACCAAAATTAGCCTACGTTAGCCTATGTAACCTAAATTATACCTGCAAAAACTCTTTTGCAAATACAAATTTACTTGATCTGTCTACTCTGTTTATTGTTCATAAAAAACCCCAGATTTTTATTGTTGCACAATATTAAGTGGTATCAAATTAGCCTACGTTATCAGCACAATTTTTAATTATTGATAGCCTGTATATATATACAAGTTTTTAAAACAAAGATTTGCTGTTTTATTTCTTTCAGTTGACAGCAAAATGTTGTTCTTTTTTCTTTACTTCCCACGTATTCAAACAAACTGACCAACCCAACCACGTTAGTATAACTGTACCTAACCCTCCCTCTAGGTAACCTGATCTCTGCCACTTTTTATTTGAGGGGTATGCCCTCAGACTACATAAACCCATGGTATTTCCACGATCAGGCAATAGATTTTAGTTGATACAAATAAATTAATCGAGTTTGTTTATGATTATTATCGTCTCTTCAGTTATAATATCAAATTACATATTTAATCAGTTTTTATTTCGGGAAGTGTACCCAATTTTTGTATTATCAGTTTTTAACGTTGATAAAAATTGTATTAATTAAATTACATTATTCATTTATTCTTAAGATGCCAGTCTTCGAGACATATTTGGTAGAGGGCACTTGTCAGTCCCAACTTTGAGTAGGCCTTAATAAATAAAGCTCATTATTATTATTGTGGGGGGGGGGTCTTTTCTAAATAAGAGGGTTAGGTGGCTTAGGGTGATCAAATTTGGTATTTTTTATACTAAATGTATAAAAACAAAATCCTTCCAACCATTCCAACTTTGTAATAAACTGATCTCTGCCGTGTATGCTATTCTATCTGGGGGGCACGCCCCCAGACCCCCAACGTTTTTGCGATTATGTCCGCATATAGATTCATAAGTTATAGTTAAATTGTGTTTGTTTATGATTGCTATTGATTAGGTTTAAATATCAATACCGAATAGATATTAGGTTTCAATATATATTCGGTTAGGAATTTGAATTGGTTCAGTTCTCTACATCAGTTTTTTATGTCGTACCGCGAATGGAAGTGTACCCAATCTATTTCATGTATGAAACCCAGGAGCCATGGGCTTGGGGGACCAAAATTAAAATACTACTAACAGGGAGGGTAAATAAATTACTTATGTGATAGGGCCTAGGCTCAGTTTAGCTTTAGTTTAAGTCAACAGGCCTGAGCTGTAGTAAAATAGGTAAGCTTACTGTAATAGACCCTATTTGAATTATCAAACCAAACTAAAAGGAGGCCAACTCAACTAGGTTTTGAAGAGGTTACCTTGTTTATAAAATTAATACATGAACAAGCAAAGTTATCTTCTAGATCTGATAAATGGTATTTTTGACAAAGAAAACGCCAATAACAGTAATTCTGAACATGGACAAGAGAATTAACCTCACAAGTTGCTGCTCTTAACTTTACAATAGCTGAAAACTGTGTATAAACGCAGTAGATTGACAATTCAGTCAACTAAGTTAGTAAGTTAATTAAAATTAAAGCAATTGTCATGCATCGAGAAAAGTAATAATGCCCTGTAGCCTTTTACAAAATGTTAAATTAATGTTATAGAAGTGAACTTACTTCATTAACTATTTCAACATTTTAAATTTTAAATTTTGACAAGTGAACACAAAATGTTGCTCTTCTGCTAAATGAACTATGGTAATAATCACATATCATCACTACTAACAACTTAATATTCTACTAAAAATAATACAAAAATATTCATCTCTAGTGCAGTAGTGCAGTTGAGCCAGCAACTCTACTCAGCTTGACGACACGAGAGCCGAGAAGTCAACTTCTTACGAAGCCGTTATTAGATCCGACATATGGTTACACACCTACAATATTAGATCCGACGACGCTACGATACACACCTGAATCGCGACCGCAGCACAACGTGGTGGCCACTTCCGGAACCTCATACACACGCACTATATGTCTGAAACCGGCTATATTAGATCCTGCTCAAATCGGGTAAATTCGACTATTTCCGTGATGGCCGGAACGCCAGAAACTCAAAAAAAGAACTTTGGCGCTATTAGATCCAGCAGGGTGGATCTAATAGCGCCATCGGATCTAATAGTGTGGGTGTGTAACCATATGTCGGATCAAATAACGGCTTATTCGCAAGAACACACACACACACACACACACACACACACACACACACACACACACACACACACACACACACACACACACACACACACACACACACACACACACATATATATATATATATATATATACTATGTACTGTATCTTAATATCACATAAAGCCACATACCAAGTTTCATCAATATACATTCATAAATAAACGATTTATGACATTTTAGTTATTGTGTATATATATATATATATGTTTCACATTGTAAATTTGCTGAGTACGCAGGTTTGCTGTCTACGGGGGTATTTTGTTTGATCTATGTCTGAACATTTAAACATTTACACTGCCTAAACCTTTCCTCTAGGCCTATTACCCCACCCTTCCAGAATTCATACTCAAGCCTTGTTTCTGACAGCTCGTCCTTAAGTGAAACTATTTTTGAATCTCGTTCACATTTGCCTTTTCTAGAAGTTCTTTTTTCTTACCACTGAGGGACTCGCACATCTTTATCACACTTTCAAGTTCTCTTTTAGCGTCATAAAGATTTAACTTATTTTGTATCCAATAATTCTTTATTCTTAGCTTTAGCATTAATGCTACACCAGTATACCAGCAATATCTGTAGGCGGCTCCTCAAACCTATCAAATTTTAAGCACATTTCCTTCATTTCATCAGCGCTTTTTACTCAAATACGTAAGTTTAAATTTCGAAGATGTTTGTAGGAGGATAATTTTGGAAATAGTGATTGGCAACACTGGTGTGGGTGTTGGCGGCCGGTTCGGTTGGTGTGTGGACTGTGGACTGTGGATTTTGATGTGCGTTTGTTTTTTGGTTGGATTCGGTCTTCTGCTATCAATTTATTTGTTTATTTGTTGGTAAGTTGTTGCAGTTAATTCAAAACAAGTTGCTCATAATTCATTCATACATTAACGCATACCTGATATATGAATGCATATAATTGATTTCTCTGATATGTTATTTATGATCAAATACTTGTTCAATATTATAACCATTATGAGAATTAGGTTAGGCCTGTGTGATTGCAGTGCGTCGATTGTTTCGATTTCGATTGATACTACCGACACTTAATAATCTATAGTGCAGATTGACAATCGAGATTTATATTCTTGTATTTCTCATGATTTTATGTTTAATACTATAACAATGCATTATTAAGTTTGAAAATTGTATTTCTTGTCAAGGAGCGGCTAGGTAAATAGCATTACCAAAGTACCTGAACTTAATACTGAAGTAAAATTGAAGTAGCCTAGGAATAAAATTTGAGCAATTCCTTGTGATTGAATTTGCAAGGAGCCTAATTTAAATAAGAACTTATTTGTCTAAAATCGATAAACTTGCCTTCAATAAAGTAACATCATTGAGCTTCAAATACACTCAATTTGGTTTAATCACATTATTACAGTCCGCATTGAAGACGGGAATATGTGTACATGAAAGCAATCGATTTTCCTAGACATTACCATCAACAATCAGCCATCTCTAATTGCTACTAACCTTAGCTGGTTGGTATTAGCTATTAGGGTTTGAAACTACAAATTCAACGTTTTAGCCTAATTAACATTTTTATACTCGAGTCTTAGCCTTATAAATGAGTACGGTATTTAGTTAACCTTTTTCATCTTTTGTCATTCATCAGGATAAAATTATTAATGTGTTATGGAAGGCTTTAATTAGTTAGCCTTATAAAATAAAGTGCCATATGATGATAATGGTTTTTACTTAACTTACTCATTGTTTTTATTTTTGTTGAGGAAAATGGGATGAGTGTGCTTTCGAAAGACCAGCAATACCACAAAATTAGCCTTTACATCTTTGACTTTTTTCATCCTATTCCTTCTCATGCTGCAGTTTACCTGTGGAATTGGGAATTACTCTCACATCTTAAATGAATATAGTTAGGTGATATTTTGTAATAGGTCTAATAATAATTATTATTAAATGGACTTTAATAATATGGAAATGTTTAGGTGCTGTAAGGTGCCCAGAAAAGAAAATATATTAGGTAAAACGTGCTACTTGCTCAGTTGATTTTAAAACACACCTTTTTATTGATCTTGTATTGATGACAATCGTCAAAACACATTTCAATCCATTCAAAGGTTAAACAAGAGTCATGGGGCAGATTGTAGGTTATTTAACTTTTTTTGTCTCGAGATTAATACACCAACATCAAAAATAATAAAAACACATCCAATAGGTCAGGATACAATGTAGATTTGAGGTGTGCCAGACAAATGGTTTAAATAACCTATAGGCCCTAGTTCAGGGCAGTGGACACCGATTAAAATAACTTATTATAATTAACTTATTAATGCTGCCAATATACAGGCCTTACACTTGTCAAACTCTAACTACATTTTCTCGTGTCCTCTCTTAGGGAGGTTATTGCAATATAGGCCTAGTAAGTTATCAAGGTTTTATCAAGAATTTTTAACTGGGTTATTTTTATTGAAATTTTTATATGTTACTGTACAGATATGAGCTGCTGATTTGAATGGTTCTGGTTTAACAAAATATCATGGGACTGCTGACGGACCCCACTGGCCATGGACGACCGACTCAGTTTGTGGTCAAGTACCACAATTTCTTATGTGTTATATTATACTTGTCATCAATTGCTTGGTTCTGTATGCTAGCTAACAACAATTTTAATGCAGGTCAGTATATACAACACAATTATTGAACATACAATAGTAAAATATGTTCTCTTTGCCCTTGTTTAAATTTGCCGTGGAGTTAAATATTTAAGATGGATTACTCAATCTGCTGAGTTAAATTTGAGTCTTCATAAATTAATAATTTGAGCTTGGCTTACCGTACTGAAGTTAAGTGATGATAGATTGTAAGTTAACTAAGGTTTGTAAGGGCTAGGCCCTACTTATTTTTCTCTCAAGTTGTTCATAATCATTTAAGCCTTGCTCATTCACAGGCCATATGAGTGAGACACAATCACAATTAGTTGCTGCAAAACGCGTACAGAATAGCTTAAATCTATTCACTGGATTGCTTAATAGACCTAATTGACGGTAAGAATCATATTGAAATCACAATTAGAACCTTGCTCCTTTTGATGTAACACTGAGAATAACAATATTATGAAAATGGCTTCAATTCTAACTCTAGGCTATATTGCTATGCTCCTAACACTTTCACTGCGGCTGACATGTTTAAACTAGGAAATGAGTAGTTTAATGTTTAACATGGTGTTATCAGCTGATGACGCTAGCTTTCTACTTGTTAAGCTGTAGGCCTAAAGGAGAAACCTGTATTTTGCTGCATCGTGTTATGAAACTAATTAACTTATTTGGCTAATAGAAGTCCAAAGAATCAATAAAAATAATCCTCATATCCTCAAATAGTATTCATTACAACTTTGAAGGCCATTAAGGCAAAGGCCTTGCTAATGTTTTCAAAATTTTGGTAGCATACGTGTTGGAATCATGATGAACATTTAGTATGCTTCATGGTAGTTTTTTAGGTTTGGTCCTTTGGATTAGGCCTACCCATTTCATCATATGCATTCCAAACCTAGAGTTTTAAATTCAGATGTGGAGTCTGTCGTCATCTTTGTTCTGGGGAAACACAAAAGCTCCACAACCAATTGAGTGAGCTTAAATTTTGCACGATTAGATTTTGTAGCTAATTTGTCTGAATAGAAATAGGCATGTGTTTCTCAATAGCCTAATCCAAAAGTACTCTGCGCTGTGATATTTCAAAGTCCTGATGTAATTCTTACATTTGTTCATTGGTTACAGGTTATCCTTAGAAATTGGTTTGTTTAGTAATGATTAACATAGCAACAGTATATATTATGTAGCCTAACACTTGAAAAACATATTGAGTGTTTATATTAACTCTGTGATGGTCCTCGTTAGAAGAACAAAAACTATTGGATTCGTAAATGCAAACTAATCCAATATTTTCAAGATGGAAATGTCTGACTTGAAACATCATAATTGATTTATGATTTTAGTGACATATTTCTCGGAGAATGCCCTGCTGCCAGGGCTTGTGAAGGGGGAGTTTGACCTGGATGGGGAGGCGAAGGTGATGCAGGAAGAGCTGGAAGGAGAGGCACAGAGGTACCCGGAGTCACTCCCAGTCCCATGGCTGGTGGCCAAGATGACAAGGCTCAGTCTGGACACTTACACTCACAATTTTACCCTCAACTACCCCCTCAGCAACGGACTGGTTAGTAACTATAGTAAGCGTCTAGACAATGATTTAATGATTTAACTTGGATTTTATCAATCAGGCTGTTACTAGTAAACTGTGAATTACATAGAGTATCCTATCAAGTTGAATAAAAATAAAAAATTTGGTATCATGGTTTGTTCAGTCAAACATGACACCATTAATTTTCTTTGAAGAAAATGTAAACAAATATATTTTATTGATTGATAATCGTTTGCAAGCTCTGAGAGCAGTGAATCGCGAGACGAGACAGGACAACAGATGCAGGACGAGACAGGACAACAGATGCAGACAAGTAACAGTAATATAATATGGAACATGTATTATTATTACACACTCCACATTGACCACTAGCCGGTAAATATTTTTGGTGGAGTTTTTATCGTTTAAATTCTCTTAATGTAGGCTATTGCAAAATTTAGCCTATATAGACTTGGTAAAAGTTAATTACCCTGCATACTTTCATTCTCATGTTTTTTTTAGAAGGAATAATCTGCAAGGAGGCACAATAATTCACTTTTAACAAAATAGAGCTTTTTATCGTTATTCTTCTGGGTAGGGGTTATACAAAAGTATCATCAGACTTCTTTTTAAAATCACAAAATTTGGACCCACATATACTCTATTGCATTTAAAAAAATAATATATTCATCATGTCAATAATAAAAAGTTTTAGCGAATTTCCCCTATAGGGAAGAAGCTATTACCGTAGGTCTCATGGTAAGACTTAAACCCGAGACCATGATAACATTTTGTTTTGAGGTCCCCAGATGCCAAAAACACTATTCATTCAAATTTATATATATGTATATATATATATATATATATATATATATATATATATATATATGTGTCCGTTAACACGATAACTTGAGTAAAAAACGTCCGATTTTGATGAAATTTGGCTCAAATGTGTAAAATGACATTCATGACTTTAAGTTCGAAAACCAGAAAAATCGGACCATGGGAAGGGGGGTTTATGGGGGTTTAAAATTTTCCAAAAATCAGTTTTTTGCATTTTTCACCCTAAAATTTTTAAAAAACTTAATTTTGGTTTTGACCATGTTATAGAGCTTAAAAAAACAAATAATTTAGCATTTTGAATTATTAACCTAGGTTAAGTGGTTGCGGAGAAAATCCAAAAAAACCTGCTCATAAAATCTCCCATGTTAATCTTATGGGAAAAAGGTTTATGGGAAAAAGGTTTTTGGCTTTTCCTCAGTTTATTTTAATGTAAACTTCACATTTGCTTTTACCAATCTGTTCAGTTCCACAAAACAATCATTTTGGTGTTTAAATTGTGATTCTGCGCCCAACCGTTGCAGAGATATTCAAAGTGCTAAACACAGTACGTTGTCCAATGTTATCCTTATGGAGAATAAATAAAATTTGATATCTCGATTATTTATTAATGTATGTTGATGAAACTTGGTATGTGGCTTCAAGTAGTACTGGTATATTGATATTTGCACAAAAAATTGATTTTTTGTTGATTATTCCCGTAGCAGCAAACCTCCGTACTCAGCCCCCATGTTATTCTTATGGAGAATAAGTAAAATGTACTGACTCCCTTAATTATGAACATAAATTAATAAAACTTGGTATGTAGCTTCACTTGGTTGAGTTATATTGATAATTATATAAAAACCCATTTTTCTGTTCCTTGTTGCAGCAAACCTGCTTTCTCAGCCCCCATGTTATTCTTATGGAGAATAACTAGAATGTCATATATCGCTTATTTATGATTGAATATCGATGAAACTTAATATGTGACTTCGCCTAGTTAAATTCTATTTATATTTGCATAAAAACCAATTGTTTCTGTTCCTTGTTTCAGCAAACCTACATACTCATTACCAATGTTATTCTTATGGAGAATAATTAAAATCGCTTATATGTGAATATATTTTTATGAAACTTGGTTTGCGGCTTTATGTGGAATTCAGACAAATATTATGCATTGGAAATTCGCTGAGTCCACAGGTTTGCTGCGACGGGGGTATTTTTTCATTTCAACTCCAAGTGTCATAAAGTGGAAATGTAAATTAACCCACTGTAGTTGATTTTCCCCAAAACCAAAACACTGAAATGTTAGAGCCTACACATCATTTTTCAGAAATTCAGAGGCAAGAATGTGTACGGTATTCTGCGAGCGCCGCGCAGTGCCAGCACTGAGGCCATAGTTATGACAGTGCCGTACCGTCCCCCCTCCAGTGCCCACCTGCCCACAGCACCCGGTCTGGCACTCATGCTGGCTCTGGCTCAGTTCTTCCGGAGACAGAAGTATTGGGCTAAGGATATCATCTTCTTGGTGACTGAGCACGAGCAGCTCGGCATTCAGGCATGGTTAGAGGCCTACCATGACACACCTTCCACTGGTAATATTACTTGTTGTTTTTTTAGAAAAATGTTTCTTTGCCTTTAACGTTAAATTATTTTGTTAAGGACAGTCAATGATTGATATTAAAACTTGAGCACCAAGCTAGGGACTGGAGTGGTTAAATCTGTGTTATTTTGTTGATTTCTGAATTATATTGAACGTCTAAAAACTTAAAAACTGTAAAAAATGAGCTTCCTGATCAGATGTGCAACTCACAAAGAATTCACCTATCCCGACAGCTTGGACTCGTGCCGTCCACCATTTGCTGGAGGTTCAGCCTGTCTTTCAACTCTGCCACAATTAGGTGAACTCTCCATGAGTTGCACATAAAAACCATTAACTGGGACGGGATTCGAGCCCTTGATCCAAGAACTACCCCCTTAGATAGCTCAGCCAACCTGACAGGCTAGCAGTTGTATCGGATTGTGTTGTATTAGGCCTGTGCTCGTAGGATGAGTTAGTTCCGTTTTTGTCCACCAGGTTGGACCACATGTCAGACCCAGACTGCAGACAGAGCTCACTGAGGTTACTGTTTCTTGTACTTTAATTTTCAGTTTCTTTAGTTGACAGATTCAAAAACCGATATATCGGCCCTTGGCGCTCAAAGAGTTAAAAGTGGTTATTTTAGGCTGGCTGTAAAAAAAAGTTAGAAAAGGTATGGCTAAACTTTACAGAATTGTTATGTGGAAACGTTAAGTTTTTACTTTTTGAATATTGTGCAACTCGTTTCAAAAAGTGTTTTCTGATTCCAGGAGTGCTAGAGCATGGCTCGCTCCTGGGCAGAGGCGGGGCGATACAAGCCGCCCTCAACTTGGAACTTCACGCCGCTCGGGTTGGCTACATTGACGTCAAGTTGTCTGGCCTCAACGGCCAGTTGCCCAACCTGGATTTGGTCAATCTGGTTCACCGCATGTGCTCCAAGGAAGGTGTTCGGCATACCTTTTATAATAAGGTGATTGTGATGTTATAATCACAGCTGAGGGGGAGATCTTGAGAAAAAGGCCCGAGCCAGCAATGGAACAAAGCGAGTTTCCTTTCCCGTTAGTGTCTATTGGAACAATATTTTGACCCTAGGTCAATTTTAAGTATAAATGCAAACATACAATAATAAATGTAATGCAGTTAGGTATAACTTTGCTTGGATTCGAGCAACAGGACCCCTTGTATACTATTATTATCATTAAGGAAGTTAAATTAGTATTACTAGAAGGAAACACATTGAACTCCATTGTAGCCATTGAATAGGTACTTGGAACTTTGGTAAATATGATTTTTAGTGCATTTGAGAAATCAGTAAATGGGAAGTGATAAATAAAATTACTTTAGAATCCAAAACTGCAGAAATATTAATCAGTCATGCCTGAAATTTGCCTAAAAAATAAGGCTACATACCTTGTTGTCATCAATCCACTAGTTTATAATATTACTAGTTTCGGGACTAGTTTTGTCCCATCATCAAATCTTGTTGTATGACTCAGTATGACAGATGACGTATGTTGTATGACGTTTTGAGTTTAAAAACATTTCAACACTAAACACAAACTTGTACTGACACATAGAAACATTAAACATTTAAAAATTCACAATAAGTGTACACATTATTTCGATGTGTGGCCGGCCAAAGACAAGAGCAGATTCCTGAGTCAGTATGACAGTATTTTATTCTGTGATACAACAATATTTTATAATGGGACAAAACTAGTCCCGAAACTAGTAATCTTACAAACTAGTGGATTGATGACGACAAGGTATGTAGCCTTATTTTTTAAGTCATACAATCAATCCAGGAGGCAAACAGCACGAATAAACCTGAAATTTATAAAGCTGATGTTTGACAGGAGAAGAACACAGACCGGGTCCCAGTGAGAGCCTGGATGACCTCGCTGGGAACACTAAGTTCCATGGTGTTGACCCAGGCGACGTCAGTGCCGGATGGGAATCACGGATTGTTCCACAGGTAAAGTGCTCACTGACAGAACTGCTTGCTGACTGGTTTGGGAGAGTGAAGAATCATACATGTTATATAAAATCATGTATCAAATATACAACTATTTGAGAGAAAAATGGTAAATTACATGCGTAAATACCATGATATTGTGAAAAATACAAATATTGTCCGTCTTATACAGATGAGATAATGCATCGTATGCAGTCAATGATTGTAATAATAGTCTATTGAAATAACTATTTAAATACACAGAATTGAAAGTCAAGGTGGAAGGATATTTTGTTCATCAGCCCTTTTCAGATTAATCAAGCAAGACCAAATGTTTTTGTAACATATTTTGGATGAAACTTGTACATTTTTGTACTGTGATGTATTATTTTATAGCTTTGAAATGGTTAGAACGTTTATATTTAAAAATGTAATAATTATCTTTCATCTTCTTAATTCATTGGGAAGTCTTGAAAAGGAATGGTTTCCCACACTTTATAGGATGTATAAAATAATAATTCTACCCTACCAGAATTAATCTTTTTTACTTTATATCCATCTGTTAACCTAAAATCAGTAAGAACCTTTAGTAGGCTAAGCTTGGTTGTGTTTGGGGATATTTTTTTCTGATTTTGTTGCACCTTCAATTTACATTTTACTATATTGCATTATACAATAAAAACGATTAAGTTTAGTGGCTGTTGTTATTTTATTACCACTAAATAATTTTTAAAATTAATTTGTCCATCCTGACTAACTATGAATTACTTATTAACGATCACATTATTGTTGCTTTGTGTTTATCTGATTGTTAAATCTGCTAAATAATTACAGATTTGGAATTGAGGCAGTCACCTTAGAGGGATTCGAAAAGGTTGGGAAAGGAAGCCCAGCTACAATGTATCAACTCGGAAGGTTAGTGGTGTTAAATTTAAATAATAGCTGAAGCTTACGTGATTCTTCTCTGTGAACAATGATTTGTGTATTATTACATTAGTATTACCAGAGGACTGAGATTTACACTTTTAAGAGTAGCCTATGTTAAATTTACCAAAGAGTAATTTTTACTTCAGGTTCACTACTTGAAGAGCAAATTCCCATCGCCCATTTAACCTTTTCTTTCATGGCTTGCGAATTCGCTATACTCACAGCGAAGAAAAGCAGTGCTCAGAGATATTTTTAAAAACATTAATATCCAAGCACAGTGTACAAACACATCATAATCTAGCTCTTTTCTTCTGTCCAGGGTGCTGGAAGGTCTGTTACGCAGCCTCAACAATCTCCTGGAGAGGTTCCATCAGTCCTTCTTCTTCTACCTGTTGCCGGACACTGATCGCTACGTCAGTATCGGGGTGTACCAGCCGTGTGTGGTCACACTGGCAGCCGCGTTGTTCCTCAAAGCCTTCACGTTCTGGTTGCTGCTCAAGAAGCCGCCGACGCCTGTTGTGTCTTCCTCCAATGAACCTTCTGCACCTGTGCTTTTCGTTCCAGCAGATGAGAGTGTAAGTAATTGTACAAATTAGCATTAGGCTAGTAAATTGTACATAAACAATAAGTTATCTGTGTGGAGAATTGAGTTGCTTTGCCAATAGTGTATTGGTCTACAGTAGTTAAATACATTTACTACAATATTGACAATATGTGACTTAGATATATCATAAACAAACAACCCATATTAGTTACAGTATGTTTTGTTTATATAAATATATTAAATTTGTAGTGAAAATTGTTTGAAAATGGATGAAATAGATAAATGAACTATTTGTTAAATAATTAAGGTTACATTACAAATATAACTGTGTACTTGAATATTCATAGCTATAACTTGGAAATTTTGAACTGAAACCGAAAAGCCCTTACAGAAAAGCCCTATGAATATACCGAATGGCAACCTACAACACACAAACACTTATTCATCAGCGGCTGTTAGGCATTAAGGATACTCAGCTGCTTAGGGTCTGAGTCTTGTTTTTTTTAGTACTTACTCATTGCAGAGGTTACAAACCTCATACAGTTGTACAACTTGTATGGCAGAATAAAGACTGTCATTGACATTCCAGCCAGTTTCCTACCAACCCTCTGATCTTCATTGCAGACGTACAAGAAGCTGAACATTGTGTATGTGGGGGCCGCAGTGCTGGTCACGCACACTGTGGGGGTCACGTTGCTCTCGGCTGGTCCTTGGTTCACCTCCATACTCGACTCTCTTGCCACAGAAGCCGCTTTGTTCTATGGATTTCTCAGTGCGGCTATTCTTACTGTAGTAGTGCCTCCGGTCATTAATGTTTTGTAAGTATTTTATAATAGAGTTTTAGTCATTAGTGTTGTATAGAACTGAATTTTAGTTTGATTGTATTTAAGGGTGTAAGTAGAATGTTTAAAGTTTTTAAAAACTATCTCAGTTGATTATTTTTTTAACAAAATGAGTTTCAAATTTTATAGGTTTGCTTTATCCATTGGGTCACTGGAAATTTTAGGAAAATGACTAATGACTTGTCTTCAAATTACCATTTCCAGATAAATTATTAATATTCATGATTAAAATAACTTCCTACAGTAATGTATGCAGGTTTTGTCCTAGGAATGATAGCCAATTCAAAAAGCAAAACAATTTTGCAGCCCTCAGGCAAGGAAAATGATTTAGAACTGTTCCTATATGAAAAATCCGCAATTTAACCTGTGGATCCTATTGCTTGACAATTTCAGCACTTAAAATGTACACTTTTTTTACATGTTAGTATTGGCAAAGAGCGGAACCTGATCCTACTCAACATCATGGCACTCCTGGAGCTAGCAACACTGCTGGTGGCCGTGTCGCTAACTAACTTCTCCCTGGCACTGATAACAGGACTGCTCTACCTGCCTCCTACCCTCTGGATTAACTATTCCGACATCAGGTGAAGCCTTGTTATTAAGCAAAAATATTTTAATATTATTGGGATTTAATTTCTCTGTGACAAATTTTGTGTGAACCGGTAGAACAGTTTTTTGTGGAGGATTATTTTTAAGAAAAGTTCTCTGATAATTTATAGAACTTTCTATTCATCATCAATCGATTTAAATCATGATATCATATTTATATTGATTCGTGGAAGAGAATCATCAATGCATTCTTCTTCCATCACTGATTTAACAATTTGATAGCCTACAATTTAAAAATGAAATGCTTTCTGCTGACTCTTATTCACAATTTCAAACAATCCCGCGGTGATAACAATATGATTTTAATCGCACAGCTGTAGCGAAACCAAACACTGCGCCAATTTGATCATGTCTTGCTCTTGGTTAGGAGTTCATTGAATATAATCAAGTATAACCTTGTAAATAATATGACCACCGGTATTATAACGTGTGAAACATAACCATTTACAGTTTTGATAAAATCCTTTGATCTTCTGAATCTTGCAGTTAGTGAGTTTGATTTGTAAAGTATTATAGCATTGATGCGACAATAATTGTTAACTTTAACAACTACAGTATAATTACATTTGTACTTATATTCGCTTTATCTCTTTAAGAACTTTAGATTCTACGTCAATTGACGATTTGTTAACAATACAATCTTTGGAGAGTACTATTTCGGCTGCACACCAAAACGCCGTCTTGATTTGGTGTTCATCACCACCAGGGAACCTTGTCCCTGGTCATTGGTCACGCTAAATCATTATTACATTATAACCATCTTCACTCAACGTCTTAAGACAGTTCGCAATCAACAGTGTTGCTAGACGTAATTTCAGATGCCAGGAAAGTATTATTATTGTGTGATGTACAAAATAATTGTAAGTTACAGTAAAGCCTGTACAGTAGGGTTGTTTTATTAATTATTACTAACCGTGAAATATTGCACAACTCAACTGGGCAACGGCAACATTGTACTGCAAACAGAATTGTGTAGATGTCCGCTTAATATGATTTTTGAGCATAGAGAAAGTAGATCCATTGCATTGGTTGATCAGGTCAACAGTTTAAAACATTTGTACTTTTATATTTCGTTATTTTTTTAAAACGAAGGACCGAAAGCACAGCATTGCTGGATTATATCTGTTATGAAGCTCTACCGATGCAAATTACGAGAATTCTAACATTGATTATTGAAAGTTTTGCTTCAAATTTACTTTTGTAAACGACTCTTTTCACTAGTCGGTGATTTAAATATTCGGCTCGAACTTTGAGCTTTTTTGCAAATCTCGAGCCGAGCCAAATACTGTAATATTCGGCTCGAAAAAGCTCGAAGCTCGAATACTCGCACACCCCTAGTATATATTAACTGACTAAGAGTCGCGTCATATTCAAAGGCAGCAATTTCAGAGAAGCTCGTCTGCGAGCCTCAGCTTCCTCAACAGTTTCTGTAGATCACTGTTCTGCCATAATGCCTGTTCAGTTGCTCTCAAACTGGCCTGCTGCTGAGCCTGCTCTTCATGTCGGAAGTTGCTGTTCTCCTGGTGTTTCTTTTACTCTGTGTGGTGCCTGCCATAGAGATTTTGAAGCCTTCTAATTTCCTTTTGTACTGAAGTTTCCTGACTTTACAATCAGGCTTTATTTAATCAGGCTTTTTCTAAATTTGTGACCAATTTTATTTACGTTTCGCCGGCATTATTGTGGTACAGGTAGCTTTATGGTTAAACGTGCAACAAAAGTGTAAACCAAAATATAAACAAATAAATAAAACCAAAATCTTTTTGAAAATCTCAAATGCAAAACACCTGTTTTTTGTCATCTGATCCAGTATATGTTAGTGCCCATAAGATTAACGTGGGGAGTTTAGAGGCCAATGGGGCAAAGCCCTTAAGACGTGAATAGGCTTATATGTTACTTTAGGCTATTAGCTATCTTCCTAACAAATTTCAGCTCAATTGGTTCAGTAGTTGGAGCATGATTGAGCCACAAAAAAAATAAAAAAACTCACAAACTTTCAAATTTATAATATTAGTATGATTTATATATGTAAATATATCAAATGATTGGTGGTTGTAGGTGGTTAAAAAAGCTTGTGTGGCTGGTGTACCACCCGCTGGCTATGCTGTGGTGGGTGGTCCTGGCCAGCACTGCCGCTACGTTCCCCGAGTCGACGGGCTGGGACCTGCTGGCCCGGGCTTTCAGCGCAGCCAAACACGCCCTCGTCCTGTCGTGCGTGGACAATCTGGTCTACGGCAATGTTATCTTCCCCATCGGGTGAGTCTTAGTGTAGGACTTTCAGGTCGGCGATTGAGATTGAGTATGGTAAAAGTAAACTTTTGGATTACCCAATGTAAATCGAAGATTAGGCTTCATGAGAGCTGAACGCATTTTATCTACTTAAAATAAAATGGGATCGTAATAATGAATTATTTCAATTTAGTTTTATAAAATAAAATCAAATGAAAAACAAAAATTTTGGGGTGCAAAACCCCCTATGGGAAATGTGATCATTCTGGTTTTTGAACTTAAAGTCCTAAAAATGTTGGGTTACACATTTTTACTAGACATTTTATCAAAATCAGACTTATTTTAAAAGTTTATCATGTTAATACATTTGTGTATATACAAATTCATATTATTGACGTTTTTGACTACTAAGGAACTAAAAAATTTAAAATTAACATGGTCCCTTGCCGACCTACATTAATTGCTTCTTCCCTTTAAAGTAACTCGCCCAAAATTTAATTTTTGTTAAAATTATTTACATTATTGCATCCTTTCGAGATAAGCTGAAGTAAATAACTTTTCTAATGCTGCTTCAATATGTAAATGCACTTTTTAATACCGTACTAAATATTAATCCTGGTAATTATTCCCAGTAAAATTAACATTTTACATTTAACAGCCTTATCAACATTTTCTTTTAGATTGTGAATTACAAATTATTTTCAGGATGGTGTTTCTGCTGCCAGTTTGGATTCAAGTGTGGCTTGTCTGCCTGTCCAAGGATGAAGTTCAAGAACCCAAGAAAGAGAAGACTGAATAAATGGTTTTACCTGAAACTGCGTTCAAAACTGGTTTAAATTTTAGTTGTTAATACTTTTATATTGTGTCTACAGATTATTTGTACATTGATTTGTTTAGTTGTTTATTTTGTTCATATATTTAATATGTTTGTACTTGTAAATTACTAGTCTTTTAAAAAACCAAATGACGTGAGATCAAGACATAAATTCGCTTAGCGTTTCTTGCAGTCTGAGAGTATTTTTTATTGCTTAGTATTTAATTATATATTTTATTTATGTTAGTTATTGTAAATAGTGTGTTTGTGTTATATGTCGTTTATTTAATGTATAAATATTCAATTGTATATATATATATATATATATATATATATTTTTATTCACCATCACTCTTCTCTTAAATTTTTATCTGATATAATTTTTGCATTGATCTCAGAATCAATTAATTTCTTGCAGGAGTTCAATACTAAGCTGTCTGTTTTTGATGATGTCAATCTCATCACATATATAGAACAAATTCTGTATTGATTCTTTATAACAGAAAATTCATCTTACAATAACCTAATATTTTCTTTCATTAATGGAAAAACGTAATGATATAATCGTTTTAAGTAGTTTGATTTGGATTAATCATTACAGCATTCCTTTTCAATCATCATTCCAATATTAATTTTAATAGCTTAATCTTTTGTACAAAAAGTTCATAACCAACTGTGAATGTTTGTGGTTGATACAATAAAAATGTTGAGAACATTGATGGTTTTATTTACACTTTCAGAAGTATTTTACATTACGTCCTTACTCGCATATGCTGAATACACTTTTTGTTTTATAAATCATATAATTTTCATGTTGGCAACACCATTTAACTAAATTTTACTGTTGCTGGAGTTCAGGGTGGATTAGTAGATGATGATTACCTATTTCTGTCCATTATCAATACTAACAGTTTGTTAACTCTAGTAGTAAAATCAGTATAAGACATAAGGTCTGCTTTTAATCTGAGGTATTTTGGCTTTCTTGGTGGTCATCTCGGTCCAATAAAGGTGGTAATCTTCAACTTCTCTTTCCAAGTTTGCGTCGTTTGATTTCAAAAAGAATTTCTCAGCTATAGGTCGAATGAATAGGAAGTAAAACAGTTCAAAAACACTCATACAGCTGCATCCCAAGAACAAGGAAAGTAGCCCAGCAAGGTTGCCTGAAATAAAAATAATAAAGCTCATGAAAATTCACTAGATTTCTTAAAATTAATCTTAATATATTAAAAAGTCCTAGCAGAAGGATGTTCAGGATGTACTTTATAATCAAGGTTTGTATTCTACAAAAGTATAAATGACTTCATAATTCTACAAGGAGAAATTATTTTATCAGTTTTTATATCACTCAGTGTACAGTAAAACATTTCCCATTCTCATCAGATGAAGATGCTGTTTTTGGAATGTTTTGTTTAGTAATTCTGAAAAATACTTTTATAAGATGTAAAAGAACTTGTGCTAGTAGTTATTTTGTCAATACAAATCAACCAAACTAAGTTTCAGATCTTGGGCATGAGACCCCTAAACGTTTTATTAACTTTTTAACTGGGAACATATTTACTTTTCTTATTCGCCATTCTGTAGTTTAAACAGTTAATCTGAGCTTTCTGTGGTGAACTGGTAAACCCTCTATCTATTGTATAGGAAAGGGCTTAGTACACGTTACAGAAAAACTATAAAAGGAAAGAGATGTCAGAGAGAGAACTTCTTCACTGGGAAGAAGTGTAAATCAGCAGGAAAGATAAATGACTGACAGAAAATCACACATAACTTGATATTTTTCTGAACAAATTTCCTGTTGATTTACACTTCTTCTTAATGGCAAGTTCTCTGCCATCTCTTTCCTTTCATAGTTTTTCTTGTATAGGAAAGATATGTTTTAAAGTTTCCAACTATCTGACCTATGGTAACATCAACATGCCCATTGACAACTACAAACAACTATGGTTTTGTCAATTAAATTGCTCCCACAGCATTTAATTTAATATCTCGTGCTAAATCAACCAACCCAAAATCTTTAGTATAGATATTATATTATAAAACCAATAACTTACTGTACAATTGTGAGTCCCTTATCAAGATGTCATTTCTGAATCGGGTTGTGTGAGTTATTCCAGAAAATAGATGGAACACAGCAGAGTTGCTT
Organism: Allygus modestus; assembly: GCA_963675035.1. Classification (NCBI taxonomy): domain Eukaryota; kingdom Metazoa; phylum Arthropoda; class Insecta; order Hemiptera; family Cicadellidae; genus Allygus; species Allygus modestus. The sequence continues at coordinate 77,728,621 of OY776115.1, read as the reverse complement.
GTTAAATTTATGCGCCTAAAACATTTATAATCACATAGTTTTAACTGCATTTTTAATTTATTATACAAGTTGATGTTGTTAAACATAGGTTGATTTATTTTTTGCATAAGTTGAATAACCAGAACTCGGACCTTGAAGTAGTCATCTCTCTCTCTCTTTCCTTGCTATTTTATCGTTATTGAATAAGTAATTTAAGAGATTAACTAATTTATACTGAAGTTCAAGACATGTGAAATGCACTGAGGTCATATAAGGCTATAGCCACCAATTCTTACAAAGATGTTTTACAGTCTTTTCAGGGTCACTCAAACAGTATGAAAGATTGATCAATTTTTTATATAACTTAAGAAGATTTACTCCTAGGATAATTTCCCTTGATGATGTCCTGTATGAATAAATGTACTCGATTAAGTTTTACTTAGATAGGAAATCCGTCACGTATCTTATTTTGTATTCATACCTTGAAAATCATCATTTCATTTAATAAATTTTACATTTCTAACTGTTAGTAACCACAGCAAAAAGGTAAACCAACAGACTCAAGAACATTTAATTAATAATTAGTTGAAAATAAAAGTGATTTACTCTGGATAGAAGGGAATTTCTTAATTAATATAGTAATTATTGTAAAATATCTTTATTCATATTGCACTAACGCAGGCCGGAAGTTCTTTGAGGTGAGTTGTGACTGCCACGTACGAAGCGAGTATCGGTCCTGGTTGCAGGCTGGCCAACAGTCACACTGGTTCACTCTGCTGTTGCCGACTGGATCGCTGGACCATATACCTGGAAATGTATATGAGTTGTGGTTAGTGGGAGTGCTGGATAGGTGACCAACAGCTCATATTAGGGTGGAGTTTAAGGGAATGATAGTAATTTGTAGTTTTTACAGCAGTAGAATGTAGTACACAAAGAAAACAACTGAAAGAAAGATTATTAAAACAATGAAGTGTTAATGAATGAAGTTTTTTATTAGAAATTTGAGACTTTAAAATGTTCGTAAGAAAAGTCTGAAAAAGGTTTTTAATTAGGCCCTAAATTCGATATCAAACCAACTAGAGGCAAAAAAAATTATCAAAATTGTGTATGCATTCTCTATGATAAATACCAGAACGGTCACAAAGTCAAATACCACAACGTGTTAGGTACCGGTAACTTAAGATAATACATATCAATGATGATCAGAGAAACAAAAATGTTATCTCAGTTTTTTAAATAAACTAACACTACCTAGTGCTAGAAGGTTATATCTAAGCTTAAGCCAAATATTGTCAACACTTACGTTTTGTTTTAGCCAGGCAAGGCAAGTCTGACAAGTTGCAGTGTGGGAGAGCTGAAAATATACAACATTTGAAAACTGACATTTAACAATAAATTTCAAGTACATTTGTTTAATATAGATTAGTTTTCTTCTGCCATTTCGTTACTTTTACTAACTGCATTATATAAATTTATGCTATCTAAGAACACATTCCTTATTCATTTAAATTAAATTTAAAAAATTAGATAAAACAGCCCTGAACCGGCGTTACCTGTGCCAGTGTCGTTTTTCTTGGGCATGAAGATCGGAAGGCAACCGCAACTTTTAGTGATGTTCCTCACTCGACAACTGACCAGGCAGGATGGGAAGGTGTAGAAGCCCTTGAAGTGGTCCTTTTTCTCATGGTGAAAGTGACATTTCCTCTTCTCGAAGGGCCACTCCATCACGTCTTTGTCTGCAAAGGTCGAGTCTGCCTCTAGTCGCATGTATACCTCAGTCCCAAGAGGTACCAAAGTCTCGATTGTGTCCCCATTAAGAGAATCTTGGAAACTCCGTGCTGATGATACTATTACCTGAGAATATATTGTTTATAGTTGATAAAATATTACCAGGGTTTTGATTGTGTTTATGTTCACATTGAGTATATGTATTTTTGGAATACTTAAATGTGATTATAAGTTGCAACATGCAACTCATGTTGGAACATAACAAAACAAACAGTAATATTCAAAACTACTTTGGTTCCAGATCTTGTCTGTGAGTTGTTCTAGATGTTCTGAAATATATATATATATATATATATATAAAATCCAAATACCACTGACTGACTGACTGACCCATCACAAAATCCCCATAACTATAAAGCCAATAACGGAGTTGAAATTTGACATATAGGTTCCTCTTTGGCCCTAGGTGCTTACGGTATTAAGAAACGGTATTACCCCTGTGTTCCACCCTGCTGGGTCCCAAAGTTCCCATGTATTCCTTATGGACATTCACTTTGGTTTGAGCTGATGAAAATTCAAACAGCTGATCTTGATTTGTAGTAGTACCACGGGCTAATCACAGAATGCAGCACATTCATAGTTTACGCGAGCGAAGCTGTAACAGGCCGGCTAGTATTTCATATTTTTGTGGTAATAACATAGGAGTAAATACATGTATATATAAATGACTTTCAGCAATTTTTATTTGCAATATTGTTGCTTGTATTTTAAACTTTTGAAGTTTCAGTTAGATTTACAGTAACTTTATGAGAAGTATTTTATAGATTTATGTATGTATTTGTTGAAGATTAAGCTTTGGAATAATGTGTGTACCCTTGAGAACAAAATATTCCTAATAATATATATCAGTATATTTTACATCCATTCAAAATTTTACTCATTATCCATCAATTTATAAATAACCGAAGACTAATTCATAAACCCGGCAAAACTAATTTATTCAGTATATGAGACTAAAATTCAGAATTTGTATGTGTGGAAAAATATCTTTTCGTCGACAATACCTTAGCAGCATAGGTGGGTAGAGATGTATAGTAATACTCATCAACTCCCAGGTCCAGATAAACTGAGAGGCCCTGAGTAATGCCAAGTGTCATCTGGTGAACGAATGGAGGGTCATTATTGATTTCTTCAGTGTCGTTAAAATGTTCCCTAAAATATGAAATACCAGTTACTTATAACCTATAACATTCAGTGTTGATGAGTCTGCCAATTCCAACGGTTGCTTACAGGTAATTAAACATAACATATTATTTTGACAAAATATAGATCTTGGTAATGAGGAGGGAAGTCATTTCTGCATTCACAAACCAGATGCCACACACTTCAAAATTATCTGTAAGTATTTGTAAAACATTCCTCAACATCTTTATATTTAGCCTAAACTTACTAAAGCCGGGGATAGGTACAAACTTCTCATACTCTTTGAACGTTTTACTCTTCATATTGTAGAAACTTAGGTAAAAAGTGATTTTACAGTTCTTTGTTAACTTTTTTACTCAATTTCAACTTACTAAATGGCACTAAACAGAACAAAGGACTATTTGAAAAAATCTATATAAATAAAATTAGAGTTTTGTCTGCACATTGCCTAGAATAATGAAACTCTTGGTTATTTTTGTGTTTCATAGGTCAGAGAATCCGAATCAAGCCTTATCTCAATTTCTGTCTGTAGGTTGGTTGGTTGGTAACGCTCTGCATCACACCTTGGGAAGTTGTCTAGGTGTCACCCCGACATCCCGTCACCTCGGCATTTTGGCCACAGGCGACAACCTGTCACCTCGTAAAAATATACCGATGCCGTCAAGGTGTCACCCCGTCAAGTTGCCACCTCTTTTCTAGAGGTGATTGTTTGTCGTGTGCAGAGACGACAACCTGTCACCTCGCACGCTTGCGTCAAGGTGTCACCCCGACAACCCGTCACCTTCTCTACTCCCAGGTGACGATCTGTCGTCGCCGTTCACGACAAACCGTCACCTCGCTCGCTCGCGTCAAGGTGTCACCCCGACAACCTACCACCCCGCTCCATCTGTTTCCGTCTTCTTATAACGCAAAAATAGGCTTTCTCCACTTGGCTTATCAGCGCTACCATGCTTAAAACAAATAATAAACTTTTAACAATTATAAATGATTCATGTTTAATCTTCTACCGTATTTAAAACTACATTAATTTAGAGGCACGGACGTGTCTCGTCGCCAAGTCCACCAGCAGACGACGAGCGAACGACGACGCGACGTGAGTAACTATTAACACGAGGGAAAATGAGGCGATTTTTTGACCGACCAAAAAAGAAATTTAAAGCCCTAATTTGATCTAATTCAGTTTTAACACGTTAAAAAACACCAAAGTATACGACAGTTTGTTTTAGGATGGTATAATAATCGAGAAATAAACGTTTTATGTATCGAAAAAATTACAAGTTTCGTAAATTTTGATCGAATCTTCCACCTCGATGTTCAGAAATCCTAGCGACTTTATTTCTCATCAAACCTAAATGAAATTTCAAAGTCACTCATATTTTTTCTCATAAGTGCCTTATGATACTGTGAATAAGGTTTAAAATCGAAATATATTAAAAGTAATCACTTTAAAAATTTTCATTTCAATTTTAGTTGACTTTTAAAACATAAACAAAGAAGATGACACAAAGAGTAGGTTTCGAAAGTAAAAGGCTGAAAAAGCTGACACATCAGGATTCATATATTTTCTGTAACCCGTGCAAAGATCAAGTATGTTTTCAAATAAATTTATGATTTAGGAATTGTATCTTTGTGACTACAAATAAAATTTTAGATTGGCTTCATTCGACTTTTAAATTTTAAAATCCTATTACTTTAAATGAACAATTTTCGTAACTTTGTTTCAGAAATCAATCCATGTATATTTATATATATTTATCCTTGTATATATATTTCACGGATCTAGGAAGCGGCTGTAACGATTCTCATGATTTGTTTACTTTTAACTGCATTCATGCAGTTAAATTTTGTGTAAAAAACGCAATGTTTCGAGAAAATTGAATTTAAAAGTTGAAAAATTTATGATGTAGAACCTTATGGGTTGCTATGTTGGTTACAAAATAAGAAGGAAATAGTAAACAAAAGAATCATCAGGTGTTCATAAACAAGCCAAGTTGCATAATCTGACCCCAAGCAACGGTCAACCAGGTATTAATAAATACTTCTTGAACACATAATTTTTCACTTGTATAATCAAGATTAAGATACGGTATTATTCTCTGGGAGTCTAGAGTCTAGAAAAGAACGCTTTGCCAAAATATTTAAAAATTTGTTAAATTCTAACATTACATTTCATTTATATTTTTGAAATTCTACTATATTATAAATTTAAATCAACAACAATAGTAACCAGTACAGATATTCATAACCATAATTACTAGACAAAGACACATAGACAAACTCCTCATAGATTGGAATTAGCCGCTACACTACCTCAAAATCTCGGGCCAAAATCGCTTAACAAATTACCAGAAAACTTATCATTAACCTCGGAAACAAAATTCAAAATTCAGTTAAAGAAAACACATAATAAACACAAATAAACACATAATAAAACAAACAAATAATAAATATATTTCAAAGTTTCGAAAAAATAAATACATAAAATACGAAACGCGTCTCCTGCAACATTTACTACATTGACACCTATAAAAGCTACCAATAAGGTAAAACAATCTTAGCATATTTTAAAACTTTTAAGCTAAAAGTCTCATCCATAAACCACTGTTTGGAGTTGCTACGCAGTTCCTACGCGTAGGAACTGAGTTGTCTGATGTTCATGAAAAATAAATTATTAAGAAAATAACATGGTACTTCGGTATTTTGATTTGTTTTTTACATTTACATTATATCCCTTGATACAGTACTAAAAAATAAATTTTATCTCCCGCTTATTTCTCAATATTTTTAATAAGACACGAAGGAAGGCAGGGTGGGTATCTTATGTGGCATTATTTAGTTAAGATATACTAAATTTTACTCTTAGATCACCCATTTTTTATATCCTCGAGGGTCCTCGAGGGTGACTGTACTAGAATTCTATTTTATTTATTAGAGCTTTATGACGTAAAATAATATTGTTGTTATTGTTGTCAAATTTATGTCATTCAATTTATTGAGAGTCAATTCCGTCACACGGAACCACACAAGACGGGACAAGTCGAATTTCTACAAAGGATGTAAGTTGGTACACGTGAAGGTGCCATTGCCCTTTCTTTTCTAGAATTCATTTGTTTAACCGTACTCTTTAAACGGAAGGAAATACCATTGACCGTAACCCATCAATGTCAGTCCTTTTGGAAAACCCTTTAGAGTCTAAATACCCAGGTGTTATTCTACATTTTTGCTCTTTAGTCAAAAGGAAAGTGTTATTCTACAATTTTGCTCTTTAGTCGGAAGGAAATACCATTGACTGAAATACCAAATACTTGATTGAAATACCAATACCGAGAAAACCCCTGAGAAAGGTCATTCACCATACGAGGAACATGTGTCAATCAATATGAAACTTCTTTCGTAAGAAATTTGGAAACGTTGAAGACCCTTTGCTAGCAACATTCCCGCGAAGATCGGGACACCCCATCCGGTCCGGTTTGAAATGCCGAGGGTGGTCGCAAATATGTTTTGAACACCTGCCACCCTTTAGGTTGGTTACATGAATACCCCTTCGCAGTATGAAACTGTAATGTTGTCTTCCGGCCTACCGCGTAGAAGTTTTAATAATGTTACTTCGTAATATGAGTGAATAATGAACCTTTTTTAAATACGTAAATGTATAAAATACAAACAAAACTACTGTGATTTTAAACATAAAATCAATACTATTTTCGATACGTTACGTCAAAGTTGAATAATAACAAGCTATAAAATTATTATTACTATCTGCAAATAATTTTAATACAAGTAGGCTAGTAATAAGCCTAATAATTAAAAACGGAACATATTAAAATGCTCAATTGATTGCAATAATTAACCAAATAGTCAAAACAGATACTCATAATCTATAATTTGTATTTGCAATGCTACTCAGTTTAATTCGAAATCAAAGATTTTGTACATGTAATGTAATTAATGTCAGATGGAGAAAATCTAGTGCTTTTAATTGAAAATTTAAAACAAGGCTTAATTTTTGTCAGTTTAGGACTAAGACAAATTTTGTAACTTTTATCTAGATCAAAATACAACATGAGGAATAACTTATTTATTGTCTTTACAGGTCTTTCAATGGTTTTACTATGTATGGGATCTTAGTTGGCTAAAGTTTTTTTGTATGATCAAATAGATTTATTTTTAGGGTAGTTTGAAACATGTTTTTGCAAGATAGGTTCTTATACATTATAACCTTAACACGAGATTGATCTAACATAGTTTATTCTCAACTCCAAAAAATTATATCTTAAATAATAGCGTGTAAAGTCTTCATGATAGGTAGTCGTTTCATAGTCCTTATTTATAGCCATCTTAATAAACCTTCATAATAGCGTCTTAATTTTTTAACATACCAACAGATAAAACTAAATAAGTAATAACCGTAATAAAGCATATATGTTGCAGTTTTACCTTATAATTTATTCTTTGGGGTTTCATCTTAAAGGCAACAACAAGAAACTGGTTTATAACCTCCGTTTGAGCGTGTGCGTAGCCACGGGAAACTGCTAGTAGGCCTAATCGTATAACGGGTGGTCCAAAAATAGCGCTCACATTTTGTTTTGTGACAGCACAGCTATTTCACTGGTTAGAGAGATGATTTTTGCGGCGAACGGTTCTTTAGATACTACCATTTTTTCATATCAGTGGTTTCAACTATTCAACTTTTCTCATGAAGGCGGCATAGAAAATAAATAATATGTAAATTCTATGCGAAGTGTGATTTGCGGGATTGATCAAATTCTCACGATAATCAATGACATCACTTTGAATCTAGCAATACATAATGACAAACTCAACAACATTTCTTCAGTTCCCATCTAGTGACGGGAAAAATGCAATGATATAGACACAAATGAGTACGCGTGAGTACGCTTTGAAAACTGTCTTGCCTTATGCGTATAAACCAACTGCAGCTTGCACATGAAACACATTTTCATAATGGTCACCCCCCAGTGAAACTTATTTTTAACTACTAAGGGGATTGTGTTCAAATTTTTCGATGATGTTTTGACGAAATTGCAAAATCATTTCTATAATGACTACTTCTGCGGTATTGCGAAAGTTTTCGCATACCAAGTATAAAGTCTAAGAAGCTGTCTCTATTGCAGTGTTAAACGAATTGATTATGTGTGCAAATATGTAATTTTAGTTCAAAGGGCCTATCGGGGTGGCGATTTGCTGTGGTGTCAAGTTGTCAGTTGCATCGACGTCAAACCGCCACCTCTCACGCTCGCGTCAAGGTGTAACCCCGACAAGGTGTCACCTCCTCTCTTTGGAGGTGACGATTAGACGCCTCCGTACACGACAACACGTCACCTCGCACGCTCGTGTCAAGGTGTCACCCCGACAACCTGTCACCTCCTTCAAATGGTGACGGGTTGTCGGGGACGATGCACGTCAACTCGTCACCTCAAAACCTGTTTTAAAAGGTGACGGTTTGTCGGGGTGACAGGTTGACGGGGTGACACCTAGACGCGGTCCCACACCTTTGTCCGTTTTTCACGCAAAAAAAAGAGTACTGCTATGGCTGAAACTTATTTTCTGTATTGTATGCACATATGAGAAGATTTTTAGGCAGATTAAAACTAGCATAAGTCTTTTTGAAATTAAACAGCAAGCTCTTAAAAAACTTATTTTATTTTATTTCGACTAAGTTTGTCCGCTTTTCACGGGAAAACTAATTAACCGATTGCGACGAAACTTTTTCACTGTGTTATATGAATGTGGTGGAATCTTTCAATTGGTTAATTTCTTCCTGGGGCTTAGCCTTTTGGGGGGTTGAAATTACCATGTTATTCTAATGGTAGAAAAAGTTTGTTCAGGCTCGTGTGCAAATTGAGGTTTGTATTGATAACAGCTGTGATTATAAATATTTGTTACTATAGGATGGCACAGTTTTAAGACCTTAAAAAAGTTGTACTGTATGAAATAATTACATGAAGCAGCAGTTCTGCGGGCAGTGGAAAGCTTTAATGGTTCTTCAATTACTAGGTTTTAAACTCTATGGAGCAACTACAACTTTTTTCATTAGTTTTGCAAACTGATTAGTTTACCCAAAAACCTTACAATCTATATAATTAATACACATTAAGGGTTTTCTCTGTTACATCTCTTTTTCACCTGTCCTACTTAACCTATTTTTACGATTGATGTGTCATTTTAAAGCTTATGATCTAGCGCACTGGCGAATGATAATTAAAAGGTCATTACATTCAGGACTTCACCCCCCTAGCCTTTGATTTATTCCTAGAGGGCGTTTTCAAAGGTCCAGTGCTGACCAACTTGCATTATAACGGTTTTAAAAATGATTTTAATTTAACAGCTGATTATTAATGACCATTTTTTGTTTATAATAAATATTGTGTAAGATTAGAATCAACAACATAAGGTCTAAATCAGTATGCCCCGTAAAAAAAAGAATTTGTTTCGGTTATTTGGTTTCGACTAAGTTTGTCCGCTTTTCACGAGAACTAATTAACCGATTGCGACGACTTTTTCACTACAGAAATGTAATATAATCGATTTTTACTTGAATAGAAATTGATTGAATTGAATATTTCAACAGATGTAAATGCTAACAAAAGGCAGTACAGTATTAGTAACAGCTGTTAATTCAACTTCTTGAATAACAATATTTTAACATCAGGAACTAACAGGAATCAATAGGGATCAACGGATAGATAGCAACGGGGATAACAAAAAACCACGCGAACAAAGTTGAGGGCAACAGCAGCTAGTATATCCTAAAACAGAACCATCTAACATTTGTCATGTATATTTTATTTACAAATTAGCAAATGTGAATAATGAGTAATAAACGGTATCAGGAAACTGACACATACTTTCTCCCTTTTGGCCATACTGTAGAATCCATTGCTACACACAGTGGTTTTGAGAGGGGAAATGCCCCCTTGTACCCCCCAGGGTTAAATGGAACATATTTTGAACACCCTCTGTTGGTCAATGCTAAGTTTGACCTGCATATCAAAATGAAACTGATCAGTAAATAAGAGAGAAATAGTTTTTTTTGTATTCCCCATAAGAATAACATTGGACAACGTATTGCGTTTACCGCTAAATGAAAATTTCAATTTTCTCCGCAACTAGCAATCGTAGAACAGTAATTCAAATTAGTAATTTATTTAGTTTTTTGAGCTATTTTGAATGGTGAATAGTAACATTTTTAACATTTATGTTTTTTTATGAAAAATCAAAAAAACTGAATTTTTTATGTTTTAAGTTCTGTAATTTCTGAACCCGAATTTTTACAGAAATGCGCGTGGTGTCATTTTGTTGGAAACCTAAAGCTATACAAACCACTAAAGTTTAATCAAAATCGTTAGAGCCGTTTTTGAGAAATTTGGATTTTTCATATTTTTTGGCGATTTTTAGGAGATAATTACCCTTAAAAATCAAGAATTAAAAAAAATAAAAAAAACACCTGGATATATCGAGGATTAGTACCTACATACCAAATTTCATAAAAATCGGTCCATTGGCTTTCTAGCTCTGTACACATCTACACAGACACACACACACACATACACACACACACACACACACACACACACACACACACACACACACGCACGCGCACGCGCACGCACGCGCGCACGCACACACACACACACACACACACACACACACACACACACACACACACACACACACACACACACACACACACACACACACACACACACACACACACACACAGACAGACATCACATAAAAACCACTTTTTTGGATTCAGGGAGCACCAAAACCAATACTTCCACTAACAACTCAAATTCAAAAATTTTGACGTAAACAATATTTTCTTATAGGGGAGGAAAGTAAAAATGAACTTACGGCAATAAATTTTCAAAGCTCATGTTGAAGTTGAAGACGCAACAGAAGCCATTCTCAACTGTTAGCAACGGAGTGAAGTACGAGGAGCAGGAGACACTGTTTCCCATCCATGTGCACGCTTTCAGCATATCTTCACATGTGGGTGCCAGCTGGGCAAATAATATTTGTCTGATTACAAATATCATATAATTATACAGGGTGTCACAAAAATTCTTAGCGTTCTATACAGAACCGGATTCTACATACAAAAATAAGTCGAAAATGTACAGTAACAATTTTTTATTCTCGGCCTAGTTTAGCCATAATACGCCATTTTGTATGTTGTTGAAGATAATTGTTTTAGTTGCTAGTTTGAATAGTTCAAAAACCCTTATAGATATTTTTATGAAACTTGGTATCAACTTTAGTTTTTTGTTATTAAAATTTTCCAAAAATATTTTTTATAAAAATCATCAAATTTCAAAATGGCGGTCATTTAAAAATTTCAAAGTCAAATTCCATGAAAACTGGCAACGAAAACAAAATTTTACTAGAGATATAAAATTTAAAGCACTTTTTAATCCAAATCCAATGGCACTTGATTTTAAACATCGGTTAAAAAATAACAAAGTTTTGATAATTTTTAGTAATAAAAATGTTAAAATGGCGGCCATTTTAAAATGTCAAAGTCAAATTTCATGAAAACTAGCAACTAAAACAAAGTTTTACAAGGTTTTAAATTACAAGTGCTTTAAATTTGATGTCTGCAAAAATGTTTTTTAGTTGCTAGTTGTCATGAAATTTGACTTTGAAATTTTTAAATGGCCGCCATTTTGAAATTTATAATTTAAAATAATTATCAAAGCTTTGTTACTTAATAAACAATTTTTTAAATCAAAGTGTCATTGGATTTGCTAGGGTTAAAAGTGCTTTAAATGTGATATCTAGTAAAATTTTGTTTCGACTACTAGTTTTCACGGATTTTGAGTTTGAAATTTTTAAATGACTGCCATTTTGAAATTTGATAATTCGTGTAATCAATATTTTTCGAAAATATTAGCAACAAAATACTTAAAGTTGATACTAAGTTTGATAAAAATATCTCTAAGGTTTTTTGAATTATTAATTATTTTCAAAAAAATACAAAATGGCGGATTATGGATAAACTAAGCCGAAATCAAAAAAATGTTAATGTATATTTTCATCTTATTTTTGTATGTAGAACCCGGTTCTGCATAGCACGCTAATCATTTTTGTGTCACCCTGTATAATACAGTGTTAAAATGTGTTTTGAAATTCATGATGAAGAAAAATAAAGATGTTTTGATGCACACAATATTGTATATTTTTATTTTTCATTCCCTAATAATGGATTTCTTTGATCAAACAGTTAAAGTTACATATTCTTTACACATTTTATTGTTTGTGTACTAATGTAAATGTTTATTAGTACTAGTACAGAAAACTATACAACTCTACGGAAAGCTGACTACATGTAAACGACAGTTGTGTTTAAAATGGTTAGTTTAGTAACTGGCCATTTTGAACGTGAGCTAGGTCGCTCAGAGGGAGTATATTCGGGTACACTTCCACACTTCCCAATAAGTCGCTGTCATCCATCTCGGCAACTCGACTAGTGGCATGGAAGCGCAACCCTTTTCCTATTTCAGTCAGCTTTCTGTAGTCTTAATATCTCAAAATGAATCCCTATTTCCCTTGGTCACACCATAACTTGAGAATGAGTGCACCAAATTGAAACATTATTTTTTTTTTTTGTTAATGTCAGGACAAGGTTTTAATAAAAGAAAATTTTTAATCCGACCTAAGGGCTCTGTCCCACTGCCCTTCAAAGTTCCCATTGATTTGATCAAAGTTTAGTTAGTTATACCAAACAGCTGTTAAAAAGGATTATATCTAAACATACTTCAAAGGACTAAACGGAATTAACAAATCTACTTGAATGCACAACTCAAACTTTTTTTTCAAAGCCGAAGTTAGCACTATATAAAAATAGGTGAGTGAGCGAAGAGAACCAGCTCATCTTGAAAATGAACGAGTATTTGACATAAAACAAACTCAATGACATTAGGACAGGACGTCTGTCGGGCCAGCTAGTGTTTTATAAGTTTATGTGGTGCAAGTAATCAAAAACAATAATATTATGTGGCGCTTATAAATCAAGTGATGTAGGAGTGTAGGGGGAGATTTCTTCCCCTAATTACTCAAAAACTGCACGTTAAGTTTTGTTATAGTGAACGAAGTAAAATTTGACTTTTAGGTACACTATCTAACTAACATGATGTTTGTAATTTTTAAGGTTCTTGACTAACAATTAGTCCTACAAGCATAGCATGCTTGCTGCCCAGTTACTTTATTCCTCTTCATGCAACTCCCTTGGAAGCCATTTTACCGCACCTCCTCTAACATTGGCCGCAATTGGTCCTCCCTGCCCGCATCCACTAGCAGCTTGTGCATCCACCGAGTGTCAGTCTTGCGGTTGTAGTGGTTATCAAACATGTTGCCCAGCGTACCCAACATCTGGAACACCTCCTGCGGTGACATCTCACTGCATTCTGAACTGTGTTGTAAAAGATGGTCAAATTTAAGTTTGAATAATATAAACAAGTTTGCACAAGAAGCAGAGCATTTCAGGCATTTAGAACTGTTAGTTTCTTCCAGGCGACACATACACATGATAACCATCATATGAAGGCTATGATAATCTTCATAGTGACTCTACCAATAGTTTGTTTAGATTTGATTTATTTTATCAGGTGCAACATTAGCAACACGTTTGATACTGATCTGGAAGAAAATATATTTTATTGCATTAGATATGTTCATAATTGTCAGTAATTTGTATTGAGTGAGTAGCAGTTTTGCTCTAAATCTGTCTTTGAAGCCAAACTGTCCTTGGAAGTTTTGAGAAAACTATAAGTCTAATCCCTTTGAACCAATCAAAGTCTCACCTCAACCCAATCAAATTTAGCACAGTTAAATTTCTATAACCAGTGATGGATAATGTCCGCAGTAATTTAAACTTCTGTTATTCCCCATAAAATTTGAATCTGCAAGGTCTAACAGTATGATCAAGAACTAACTCACATGAGCCTGGCAAGTTGGAGGACCTTGGACCTCCTCATCTTGTTGACGTTGCACACTGTCACCGCAGGGAAGGGGATGTTGGACATGTGGTAAGAGCTTGTGTCTACAGTCATCACCACGGGGGACTCTACGAAGGAGAAGTACGACCCAGTAATGGAGATGACAGCTCCTACGACAGTCAGGATAAACACTATCCCCCAGCCGAACCTGGGAGTGAAGTAAAACTATTTTAGGAGAACTTGTACAAAAATTGTTGTCCTTAAGCTGTAATTTTCTTCTTCCCCTCTGTACTTGATCATTTGTCTGTTTAATTTGGATGCAACCACTATAAAAACAGGTTTAGTTTGGAAAAGAACATTCCAGAATTAAAAGCTCTGTTGTCCTCTTAAATTGTCCATACCAATCACGAATGCGACCGAGTGTTTCTGCTGAAATCACTCCCAAACGGTTACTATATAATTGTTATTGTTTTAATCAAAAACATTAATTCAGCTGTGTGAAACCTGCCACACTTAATCACTGTATAAAGACGCTGACACAACTAGGGCATATTTTAAGGTGAATATGAAGGATTGATGAATGCAGAATGGGTGTGATGTCTTGTGTAGTCTTGCTACTGACTAAGACCGACTGATTCTTTAGCCTGGGTCATTAATTAATAGCCCACAATGACCACTGGCAGCTGGATCCAGTTTCAAACTTTCACAAAATGTTCTCAGGATATATAATTCCCGATCGTTCAAGGGAACATTTTTGTGAAACTTTGGCATGAAAATTATGTCTCTGCTGCTGCAGCTACAGTTGAGGTATACTTTTTTGTATTCGACCTTAATATTAGCATCGCACATGTTGCTGTTTTGAATCATGGAATTTAATTCAAAAACATCTTACAACTTAAAACAAAATTTACCTTTTTTACTGTATTAATATACAAACTGGTAAATATATTGTATATGACACTCCTTTTATTTACCATCTTTTATATATTTATCATCTTCTAGATGAATACAAATCTAGAAGATTAATACTCATCATGGATACAGTACAAATGAAGCTAAAGTGTTGTAAGACACTGTTTAATTTCAACCCGTTTATTTGATATTGCATTTTAATATAAACCCAGGATAATGAGTGGGTTGATTGCTTTCAAGAGGAGCAAAAATAGCTAATAAACTATGATCTTATGATTTGGAGAAGTAATGCATAACATTTTTCTAGCAAGCTTTAAGATTTTGATCATTTAAATTCCTGTTTGTGGATCAATGGTGCAAAGAACATTGTCCTATCTAGAAATTTACCTAGTTAAAATTGAAGATTACCAAAAATATATTTCCACTAGCTGTTAAAAATTCAATCTTATTACAAAAATAATGCTCAAGCAACTTATACGTTCTCTGTGCTTATACAGAAGTCTTTTTTACATCTATAGAAAATTGTTGTTTTTTTTATTTTAAATTTGAAGGTCTAATTAGGAGACAGAGAATAAGGTTTTTTAAAGAATATTGCTTGTTTCTATAGCTGCTTTATAACATGACAATACAACTAATTGGTTAATAGTTGACACTCACGTGTTTGAAAATTAAGAAAAAGTTAAGTTGACAAATCACAAATTAAACTAAATTTGTAATGGATATCTTCACAATTTAAGCCTCAGCAATAGACTTGGACTTTAAGCATGTCAATGTGTGATGTGCTGGTGCTCGTGAACAATGTTGGAACCTCCTGAACATTCGTTGAAGCAGGACACAGGACGCAATAAACATTCACTTCCTTTGATGCAAAAAAACACTCAAGATATTTAGAAACAATGTTATCTTGTTGATTACTAATAATGTGTTCCCAAAAACAGGGGTGAGTGTAAATCTTGGCAGTCTAAAAAAAACTGATAATCTTTAAAGCAGGATGAACATCTTCCTATTTCATCCTCATAATCCACAATATTCTTGGTAGCACATACAGTTAATAACATACTATTCTCATATTCTAAGGAAGAATCTTTCAGTGAATGTTCCCATTGTATCAAGCAGGCAGAATAAAATGTATTTAAATCCTTGATAAGTTTGACGTCTATTTCTACTTGCCTGTGGATGGGTGGGCACTCTGGATGTATCAGGTAGCGCAGGCAGTGCACTGAGGAAGACTCCATGTAGCTGCGGCCCAGACGACTCAGCACAAATTTCCACGACTTGTTCCCTGTAAACATTTAATAAGATCCAGAGTTGGCTATTGGTGAAGTTTTAAACAATATATGTTTTGTGTAAACTGAACTACTGTTGTGCCTTAAGCCTTACCTTGTTGTTTTCTGAACTGAGAAAAACTTAAAATTTAACAATCTTGAGATAAAATAGTTTAAGGATACAATCTGTTCCAGAATTTGTCTTAGTTGGACAAAATTAGCCACATTTTAGCTGCAATATGGGTTTTTAAATACTTTGCCGGGTTATATTGCACTTATATGCCTGCTAACCCAGGATGTTTTGACAACTTAGAGTACAAAGCAATGGTAAAACAACCAATCTGGAATTAATATATAATGGATATAGACAACATCGTTCTCTTTCAAGAGATGAAAACTGTTTTGTTTTAATAATAATAATAATAAACTTTATTTGACATCCGTGGATGTATAAAAGTTAAATGTATAAAATAATTGTTGATTAATTATACAATATGACTGTAGTTTCAGAAAAATTCTTCAATTTTATAAATACATTTTTTTATTAATTTAAACTTTACGTATTTTTAAAATTTTTCATTTGTCAATTCCTTTGTTTTCAAATCTATTTTTTTAAATACTTTTCTTGACATTTCTTATAAATTTTTCTTGTTGTGACTATTTTAATAAATTTTGATCAAATCATCTTTTTTGTGTGTATTATGCTGAGGAAGTTAAATGTTTTTCTTGCATTGCAATACATTTTTCTTTACGTGTAATGCCATCTGAAATATGTATATTGATGGTAAAGTCATTATTTCAAGTCCAATAAAATGTGGTTTGCATGATGTTCTTGATTTAAATTGCACATCATCCTTATTCGGCCCTTTTCTGTGATTAACATATTTTTCTTTTTTAATATGCCTCACCTCCCCATATTAGAGTAACATAGCTTAGATCAGGGGTCTCCAACCTATTTACTATTTACCCTAAAGGCCAGATGATAATTCGTTGGAGATTAAGCAAGCCAATAACATATCCGGGAGGTTTGGGGGGTATGGAATACCCCCCAAGGAATAGGGAGGTCTGAGGGTCTTCCCTGGAAATTTTGTAAAATTTAGGTGTTAAATGGTGATTTTAAGGTTATTGTAACATTTTTTCTATCTTCGGTGTTTCTTTTATTTTAACTTTGTTAAATTTATTCGTTGGTTCATTTAAGTAGTTTTTACAAACTTTACTGGATTGAACAAACTGGATACAGTTTTTACTGATTTAAACGTGTTTTTTAAGGCTCTGTATGTTGCACTAATCTTAAAAGATCGTAGTTGCTAAATCAGCAATTTTTGAAACATTGTGAAAAAAGGCTTGAAGTTCTGTAACTAGTGATAATTGGCCAAGTTTGGTGCTTCCTACCCAGTCCCTACAGCAGCCGTGACCTTCACTGTGTACACACTGTACATCTTTACATTTATTCTGTCAACAGCTCCTTTAAACAACAAGGAAAATATCTAAGTTTACACACAGGAGGGATCAGTGACGACTGAAATGAGATCTTTACCAGTGGTTGATGGTAAAACTGTGAATGTTGAATAAAATTAAATATTTATTGTTATTCAATAAAATTATTTAATACATTTTCAATAATTTATTTAGAATTATATATTGGTCTAACCACGGGCCGGTTAACAACTGTTGGCATGGCCGAAGGTTGGAGACCCCTGGCTTAGATGGCTGTGAATGTTGGTATAATATATAATTTTTAGTACTTTAGTGTTTACGTTGCTGGAAAGTCTTATTAGAGAAAATAATTTATTGTTTTTCAACCACATATAAATTATGTTTGTGGGCTTTTCTTGAATATATTTTTTATTATTTATTGATACAATTGTTATCCTTCATATCCATCTATAAAAGAAAGGTGGTTTATGTCTGTCTGTCTTTAGACTTGTATGTTCTGTTTTAACATAAATACTACTGAACCAATCAAGCTAAAAATTTGCATGCATGCATGTATAGGTAGATAATTTATCTGGGCTACATATAGGCTTATTCCCAGGTTGGCAATGCTTTAGGGCTTCGCTCCAGTGGCCTTTAAAGTTACACTGTTATTCTTATGGGCAATAGGTGTATCAGATAATTACTTAAACAGATGTAGCTGCAGCAGGGATTTTAATCAGCTGTGTGAAGCACAGGTATCAGCTAGTATGTGATAAATATGAATTAGAACTAAATACAGCACGTTTGAAAGCATCTATAAGTACTGTGATTAACTCACGATTGTTTGACTTGAGGAGAACCTGGTTAGACTGCCTCAAGACAACATCCCACTGCTTTTGTCTTGACCTGGATTTGTTAGTCCCAGGCATCCTGCTTGTAGAGACTGCTTAAACTGCATGTGATGACTTCTTGAACTGCTTGTAAAAACTGCTTGTTGATCAATATTGGACACTCTGGTTTACTTTGGAGACTAAATGTTTGCTACCTGTCTCTGTGTTTGTGGTTTGGTTTGGTAAATCATCAAACCAAGGCAAACGTTTTTTAAACTGCTCACAGTTTTTATGATAATTATGATCATATAGGCTACGTTTCTATTATTGCACGCTCTTCATCTTAATTTAAGCTTATTTTTGAGATTAAAAAATTATTTGTAACTATAACTATCCCCAAAACCAAGAAAACTCAGTTTAAAAAAACTGCTATAATGATTTTGATTTCAATTTTGGTGCTTTTAGTCGCTAAAACATTATGCCACCCACATTTCTGGGAAAATTTGGTGTCAGAAATAACAGGGATTCAAAATCAGTTTTCTGATACCTTTTATTCAGTCTTAACTTTAACCGTGCATATATTATCCTATAAACAAACTGTGATTATTTTGACAATGGAAGAACTTGAATGCTCTATAGAAATTTTTTCTAAGGTGCTGGAAATATTTATAGGATTAAATTCTATATATGCATATTTTGAATACAAATGTTGTTCTATACCCTATCAGTTAATTTTTGTCTGTAAATATTACTGTATGTTATATTTTTTTATAAGGATCTGCAGCATTCTTGTAATCAAACACATTGAACACATGAGTGTGGATAAGTTAGAATTATTAGAATCCAGGATAATGAAACAACAGAGTATAAAAATATAATTTATTACTAAACACTTTGGCTAATATTCTTCCCTTCGCTTGACTTTACACTACGGTTTTCCCTATCGTTGTATCTTCTTTCATCATCTTATTATTATTTTTTACACTCTTCTCTCGGGATTTATTTTCAGATGTGTCTGGTCTGGGTTGTACAAGCCAACGAAACCATCTCATAATAATATTCCTAAAGGATTCAAATGGTTCGGGTGTTTTTTGTAAATTTGACTCATTTCTTTTCTCTACAGTGTTTGATGTGTGGATAGCCCTTTTCTCATTTACTGGTTTTGTGTGATTTATTTTATCATTGATATTTTTGGTACGATTTGTCTTTAAATCAGCTATAATCAAGTTACTTCTTTTATACTCAATTGGTGGTTTTTGTCTGCTCTGTCTTTTGCTGAAGCCAGTACCGGGGTCTGCTAGGGGTTGGGTTTCTGACTGGGGTCCCAACTCCACCAGGATTTGAGCATCTGCATTCTTCCCTAGTCGAAATCCAACTCCAAACCTCTTATCTGACCCTAAAAAGTGTTGAAAATATATATTAATTTTAATCACTCTCATGAAATCTCTAAACATTGTTGGTATCAAAATGTTAGGTACATTTGGTACTGCATTTTAATTTGTTACCGTACATTCCATTACACTGACTTTGGCTATATTTGTAGAACAACATCAGTTTGCATGACCTTATTATACTCCTAAAGAGAGCATTTTTCTTTGAATTTTGAAGATAGATTTTAAACAGAACAAAATGATAGAGGGTAATAGTATCCCAGTAAGCTAAGATGTATTAGAACCTGTAACAAATAGTATATTTTAATATCCTACCCTCCAGACAAAATTATTGTTGATATAAATAAAGATGAATCAGGGCTGCCAAGAGAGGGGACAACTGTGACATATTTTGGGCCACTTTTGGGGGGACCCCAGCCCAAGGTAAAAGATATATCTGTCCTTATTAAATATGTTGAGTTAAAGTAAAATATGTCCCTGTTACAACATGTCTGCCCCGGACCACTGGGACCATTTCGGCGGCCCTGCGATGAATCATTAGGAAAGACAACATCAGTCGCTCGGGATGTACTTCATGACATAATATGACAACAAATGATATAACGGGACAACGAGTAAGTCATCACTCCAGGGTCATTACTCAGTAAATGTCACAATCTCATAATTTTGCCACATCATATTGACACCTGCTGTTGTATTAGAGAGTTGTTATTGTGAAAGTGGTTGGTAACACTAGCCATATGTTTCCTTGTACTATTCAAATAAACTAACAAAAATACAGTTGTATATAAAAGAGTTGAACATTTTATAATATTTATACTGTCATACCTATTTTTGTCGGTGGCAGCCTTGAGTATACAAGTTGTAAGATAGTCTGAATTTCTTCTGGCACAAAGAAATTCGGGATCCATTTAGTTTCAGCATCTACACAGAATTAAATGCCATCTTAAATGTTGTTTGTACACTTTAGTTCAATATGGTACTACACTCATTTAGGTGCTTCTAAGAACTTTACCGTCTAGATAAATTTCATCTGGTATAGCACTTATCCAGTCTTCTATCTGATTTACATATACCTCGATAAGGAATGTGTGTGTTAATTTTAAGTGTAAGAAACTGTTTATGAAATTTTTATAGTCACAATTAATGGATTATACTGTCATGGTTGAAATTTCACTTAATTTGGTTATTTTATAAAGATAAATGAAAAACCTGTTGGTTGGACAATAAATCGAATATCAAAGGGTACTCAGTGCTTCTTTTATTCCTTTTAAATAACTGAAGCCTGAAGCTTGTGCAGTCAACAGTTCTTTCATATATTAGTAGTTCCTTTAGTCAGATTTCAAAATATTATAAATGTATTTCTAATCTATTTCAGAAGTTAAATTACATCAAATTTGCATACTACCAATAAAGGGTAAGTATTGGTGGAAGTCAATACATACCATTAATAAATAGTATTGAGGAATATTGAGGTTTTATCAAGTTTTTTTTACTTGAAATGTATCATTTACGTAACCAATACCTATAGCATATATCCAAATTCCTGTCCCTAGATAGGGTTCATATAAATACTTATTTATGCTTACATTTAGTATCGTACCTGATATTATTTTTGTTTAGAGAAAGTTTACATCATGTTTTAATCAATCATGACAATTCAGAAAATTTCATGAAAATTCATAGTTAAAAAATGTATAAAAATGTTCACAAAAGTTTTTAATTTTCAATATTTTTCTTCTAAAGGGGGTCAGTCTTTTGTTTTCCCCAAACTTTATCATTTGTTTTTTTGTTCATGTGAAAAAAATGACTAAGAAATGTAATTTAAAATTAATTTCAAAGTACACACTATTGATACAACAGCCCAACATTAAGAAACAAACGTTTCAAGTCGATCATAAGTAAAAATAAGCTGCTAAAATTATAACAGAGTTTTAAGTCAGAAGGCTAGTAAGCAAAAGAAAATTATAAGTAAAAGATAAGATCTTAGTAAAATATGTGTGGCTATTGCACATTAATTTGAGGTGAAAGTAAACTAATTTTAAGGCAATATAATAATGTTTTTAATAGCTAACTTTTTAATGAGCTATCATTTTATTGAAATTCTATACAATACAATTTAACATGTTTAGAAAATCTTTGCTTGGTTTCAGTCAAACAACAGTCCACTCTAATGGTCTTGTCGCTAATTTATATTTTACCAAATAATTACTTCATGTTTGTATTTGAACAATAAAATATTGTTTTAACTGTCTCGTTATTAGAATCCTCTCATTACTCTTTTTTTTCTTCCTAGTTAAACTTCACAACTTACAACTTATTAGGCTGACAGTCCATATCAAGAGGAAACCATGGAATGTTCTCATATCTACTCATCAGGATTTTGGATTTCTGAAACAAACACAATCCAAAATAGTAAATGTTGTTGATAATAAAACAGTCAAACATTTATTTAATTAATATACTCGTAATACAAACCAAGTTATCATCAATTAATGCTTGCAGTATATACAAATGACTTTTCACACTTTAAAATAAAATGCTTTGATAGTTAAGATCATCAAAACAAGAGTTAGAACAGTTTATATATAGAAGATGTTGTGTGATTTAAAATATGTATAGTCTCCAGACTCAACGAAAAAACCTTAATCTGATAAAATCAAACAATCAGTGTCATGAATTATAAATCTCACATCACATTTGGTAATTCATAAATAAATAATTTATAGTTAGTTAAAAAAAATTTTCTCACGAATTAGCTACCATTTTCTATATACTCCTCGGCAGTTTTAGTTCACGGTCACCAGAGAGACATTGAACTAGAACCAAAAACCTGTTCTAGTCACCCGGCACTTGCTTTACGTTTGGAGTGAAAGTTAGTTCTCTCCGTTAAAACGGACTGCACGCAGCGTGAAATATTTTGTCGTAGTAAAGATGTTTCGACAGAAAAATAGAGTATACAATTTTCTTCATACGCATCTCGTTTACTAAAACCAAAATCTCTCGAAAAATAATGACTTGCAATACATTCTTCTGCCCTTGCTGAGTACTCTGAGCTTGAAAGGCAATGAGAGTGAATTTTCTGACCAGCCGAAGAAAGGTGAATGAACTTATCCTGTTAATGTTGTAATGGATATTATCGGAATTTGGGGGCGTAGTGAAACTGCCCCGACATTTTGGGTACTTTTGAAACGATGAAACTGCCCCGCTCATTAAAGAGGATTAGGAAGGGTCGCCTCACAAGTTAAGACTAGAAATGCTGAAATTGCCCCGAACGCCCGGCCAGGTAGTCGCTACGGGACTGGGGAAAAAGGGAATTATTTTTGTCC
This sequence comes from Allygus modestus, assembly GCA_963675035.1. NCBI lineage: Eukaryota > Metazoa > Arthropoda > Insecta > Hemiptera > Cicadellidae > Allygus > Allygus modestus. The sequence continues at coordinate 77,705,607 of OY776115.1, read as the reverse complement.
TTGCATCCTCTCAGTGACTGCAGTCTTCTAAAACTGCCGTCGACTGCTTTTCCTAGCTGTCACACCCATTCATGCGGTAATATCCTTAACATGTTTTCAAAATTATTTTCTAAAGTAAATAGCCAGTCAATAGACATCATTTTTCTTCTCTTATTTGTTTAGTCAAATTATTATACAGTCTTGGTCCTTAATATTAGGTGTTTTTAAAAAGAGTTATATTAGGTTTCGGAACAAAAACATTTAAATTTGATCTTAGTTTATTTCTGTAAGTGGAAATATGGTTCGGTTTGTGACTTTCTTTTTTATTTGCTCCCGAGTTCCTAAGTTTAAACACAGATTGTATCACTAATTTATATTGTTTTTAAAGCCCAACGAAGCGGTAGTTTATCAGCTAGTAATTCCTGATATTGGTGGCAGTTATTAGAAGACTGCAGTCACTGACATGACGCAGGGACAAAAATATTCCCTTTATCCCCAGACCCGTAGCGGCTACCTGGCCGGGCGCTCGGGGCAATTTCAGCATTTCTGGTCTAACGAGGCGACCCTTCTTGATCCTCTTTAATGAGCGGGGCAGTTTCATCATTTCAAACGTACCTAAAATATCGGGGCAGTTTCATCGTCCCCGAATTTGGTCATGACCCCTACCACAGGGACACACAAAAACTGTTGACTGTAGTAGCACTTCCCATAACCCTCAGGCAGACAAATGAGTGAGAAAAACAACTACTATTTTAACAACTTGCATTTATCATGCAAGCACACATATGGAGAAGAATTATAAGCCCCATAATTTGTGAATATATCCAAATGAATCAATCTCTAGATTTATTTTCAGACAATTACATTGTTAAAAACTAATTTGCTTTACTAAAGGCCCAAGTCAAATTAGAAACAGATTGGCCTACTTGTTGTGTAAGCAAAACTAGTTTCAAAATAGTTTAAAAGCGTGTGAAAATAATTTGGCAAATTTCTTGCAGTTTGCTTGCAGCATTTAGAGCTGTATAATTACCGCTGCACTCTGCATCTTGCAACTGCATAATTGCTTGTCATTTCAGCAGGATCTGGCCGAGAGAGGCCATTTCAGCAGGATCTGGCCGAGAAAGGCCAGCTTGTGGGCAAGGCTTTAGGTCTCAAGAATATTGAATGTGCATTCCAAATATATTACTGTATATGGTGTTGACACTAACTAAGTTGTGGTCGAAGCCTATAAAATGCATTGCACGAGTCAAAAACCAGGCCGTCTATAAAACTATTGTTAATTTTAACATACGAATTGAGCTTATGGACGACCTAGTTTTTCACTTGTGTAACGCACTGTACCTAAGATCTATTTGTCTAGGTGGTGGTGTGAACATATTTTGATTACAGATAATAGCATCTTAACTATACACATGATATTAAGTTTTTTAGATTAAAAAATGGTTTGGCAATTGGGCAATAAGTAGTCGCACATAAATTCAAATTAGCAGACAAAAACATGATTTTTAATTGGCTAAATTTGTTGCCTACTTTTAGGGTTTAATTTTAGGACAGATCAAACGACACACGTGAGCAAAAAGTTGTTTGTTAAAGGTTCATTGTTAACCTTTAATTTATTTATTTATTTTATTTGTTCAGTCACAAATTACACCATATACAAAGGTAATACCTTAATGGTAGGTAACTAAGTAAATTAATTAAATCAAATGACAATTACATTACATAAATGTTATGCATGGTGGACAAGAACATAACAAGTAATACACTGCTGAGCAGTTATGACATTTTCTATGAAAGAAACTCATTGACACTGTAAAACATGTTTTCAATTAATAAGCTTTTTTTAAAAGCATGAACACTATGAATGTTTCTTATTTGAGAAAGCAGCTTATTGTAAAAACGAATACCCTGGTATGACGGTGTCCTCTCAAAAGCAGCTGACTTGTGGAGTGGATATAAAAGTTGTGTGTTTCTCGTTGGGTAATTATGATTTGAAGTTATTGAAGCAAACTTATATTGATTATGTTTTACAAACAGAAGTGTGTATAGAATATAAATACAGGGTGATAAATGTAATACTGGAAGGACAAAACCGAACTAATTAGAACACAAACACTTGGTTTATAGTCAGCAGCCTCTTCCGACAGAAAAAATTGTAGTAGATAACTGAAATATCAATTTTTTTAAAATTCCTTTTCTATCTCCCTATGTTTCAGCGGAAAAAGTCGCCGTTCAAATTGCATTGTTCATAAACCACATTTTACCTCTAATTCACCACCACCTTGTCTATCTTTATATCATATCTTTGATATACAAATATGTAGTTTGTGAGTTTGAAATGTTTTGGAAACCGCAAACACATCTAAATAATTCAAACTCAGCCTCAGCAAGTTGATATTGTGGCCAAACACTGCCGAGTAATGGAGATCAACAACGACACTGATTAAACTGCGAACTGAATTCGATATAAACCCAACCTCATCTACCCGGTATTCATGTAAAATATGTACAATACATCCTTCAGAGAAGACCAACTAACTAACTGCATGCTATAACTGTAAATGTTATGATATACTCCATGGACATCGGAACGTCCGATAGTTTTAGCGAATTTCCCCTATAGGGAAGAAGCTATTACCGTAGGTCTCATGGTAAGACTTAAGCCCGAGACCATGATAACTTTTCATTTTGAGGTCCCCAGATGCCAAAAACACCATTCGTTCAAATTTTTATATATGTATATATATATATATATATATATATATATTTATATATATATATATGTGTCCGTAAGCACGATAACTCTCGTAAAAAAGGTCCGATCTTAATGAAATTTGGTACAAATGTGTAAAGTACCATGTATTTGAACGAGTTCGAAAACCAGATGAATCGCACCATCCGAAGGGGGGTTTTTGGGGGGTTTTGTACCCCAAAAATGTGTTTTTCGGGCTTTTCACATGTAATTTTAATTTAAATCAAATTTTAATTTATACCATTGAATTTAGCTTAAAAAAACAAACAATTTGGTATTTTCATCATTGCTCTACGTCAATTGGTTACCGAGATATTGAAAGTGCTAAACACAGTACGTTGTCTAATGTTATTCTTATGGAGAAAATGAAAAATTGTATATCTCGCTTATTTATGAACATAAACTGGCGAAATTTGGCATATGGCTTGATCAGGTTGTGGTTTATTGTTGTTTTAAAAAAAAAAACCAATTTTTTGCCTATGGTTCCTGTAGCAGCAAACCTAGGTACTTGGTCCCCATGTTATTCTTATGGAAAATACTTAAAATGTTATATATCGCTTATTTATGAATGTATATGGATGAAACTTGGTATGTGACTTCACTAAGATGAGTTCTATTGATATTTGCATAAAAACCCATTATTTTGTATGCCTTGTTGCAGCAAACCTGCATACTCATCCCCAATGTTATTCTTATGGAGAATAATTAATATTTGAAATATCGCTTGTTTGTGAATACATTTCTTATGAATCCTGTTAAGTGTTTTAATGTGTTATGTTATATATTCATTGGAAATTCGCTGAGTATGCAGGTTTGCTGCAACGGGGGTATTTATTTATTCTTTCAAATTTCTCAAACTTGACGAGCCCATTATCGCAGTTGGTACGGCGTGCCGCGCCGGTCAAGTTGAAGTTCAAAGTGCCGCGAGAAGGGGGTACAGAGACGTTCTCAAAACTGGAGACATCCCAATTAGGCTTTGAGACGATTCTGAACGAGCACTGATTCTGATCTCGAGTTTTTCGCGCGGGTGAACACTGACCACCGTACCAACGGATCCAGCAGTATTGTCTCCCTGCTTTTTACCGTCACGAACAACAAACCAGGTGAAGGTTATCACGCCATTCCCGCTGTCTCGAGTCAAGGCGGGATCTCGGGACATGATCCAGTTCGTATTCAACCTCAATATCGGTCTCGCAATTCCGGCAATAGATAATAATGCGGTTCTACCTTTAACAGCAGTATCCCTTGGGTGTATCAATATAATGACAGGCTTGTGGCGTAGACAAGTCGTGAGAAACGCGATTTTACTTTTATGATCGTAACTGGTTGAAATTACACCACGGAGTAAGGATAGCCAGTCTCTTGTGTGTTGGTACCCCTACCAAATTTAAATAAATGTCTGGTAGAAAACTGTAACATTTTGAACCTACCAAACCCTTTTTTCTGTTAATCACGAATTTAAAATTAATGTAAGCAAATGTATTATTAATTAATGTATACCTATTAATGTGTATCAAATAGGTAGTTTCCTATGTAAATTTAAATTTAATTAATGTTAATTGCTTTAGAGTCCCACTTTCAACAAAGCTACCCGTATGTATCAGTAACACACTGTATGGTAAATGACTAATGGGAATATTTGTATCGATTCAAAGATTCGATTGTGAAAAATATCACAAAACACAACGGTAGCAATCTTCTTTTATTGCCGAATTTATTTCAACAATACCAAGTAAAGAAAAAATGTGGAAACACTTTGCCCAACACGATAATTTTTTATTTTAATTAGAAAAATAAATTATATAGACACGATTTTTAATTGCTTGTTGGCTTTACGAGATTTTCGAAAACGCTGGAGTCACTCGTAAGTTTTAAACGACCACTAAAACGTTCCATAACTTTCACTGACTATTAAATAAACAGGTCCTTTGCTATTACTTTTAACTGCTGACGTCACAGAAAGAAAACGAGGTTTATTGTGGGGGTCAAAGTTACGAAATTGATATTGCGTGGAGTAATGACACATTTTACCTTAAACATGCATGGCAAAAATGTGGGAAGGTATCATTGATTTTGTTAGAACTATTTACATCTTGTTTATACAACTATAAACAATGTATGGTTCTAAAAAAACAATAATACTTTTATATTTAAAGATCAGGGTTCTATTTACTTCAGTTGGGTCATCTGAGAACAGTATATCATTAGAGTGGTTTGTTAGAAACGTACGTTTTAAAACTTCTAACTGTAACACTACTTAAGACGCCGTGCCACGCGCCGTCGCGTCGCCGTCGCCGTCGCCGTCGCCCTACTATAGTAGAGCGCATTTCAAGGCGAATATGAATTAATTATTTAATACGATCACTGACTACTGGATTACTAAACCGGCGATAAAATGTGTAAATGAGTAAACGTGTGTGGCATACCTAATGTGGAGTGGCTGTAACGTACATACTGATGAGAAAGCACTTCTATAATGGTTGATTTCGAGATGAAAAATGTATGTCGTACCTCATTGAGCTGCCGTCATACATATTTTATGGTTTACTAATTATATAATCTAATTAGCTGTCTGTTATTGTAAAACTTAAACGAAACAATCGAAACTATAACTTTTATGTTGGACTGAAAGAGTGGCCAAACACAGACTAGTATGTGGCTACTGTTTTGGTCTGTGTTGCTGAGATTTACAGCAATTCTTATTAAACCTTTCCCTTTCCCTTTCCCTGCATTCTTGGGTAATCTTCCATTTCTCACTAATCAAGCCAAATCAGAGGCTACGGACCAGACACACTGCTCTTTGCTAATCTTGTCATCAGTTAATAGCAAATGGCTTTGAAGTGTGGTAAGCAAAAGTATGCTTTTCACTGAATTATAAGTGTTGATTTCAGTAACGTATAACATTATGAACAAGAAGAAGTTTACATAGATGTAAAGACAAACAACTTCCAGCAGTATTTGTTTGAATAATATAATATATGAATATATAAATGAATAATATAAGCTTCTTTTTATAAAATGATTAAAATACCTTTGTTGAAAATAAACAGGTAAACTCGACTTTATAACTTAAGGTTCCGGTTTAATATACAACAAAAATTAGTCGCTGTGTCACAAGTAACAATGACTTGCTGAGTTAGGGGAAATTAACTTTGCTGAGTTCTTCAGGATAACTGTTCACAGCTACAATAATTAATTCTAAACAGTTAAATAACAGTCGATGAAAATAAACAGATTGTTTAAGAATCTTGCCGGGTTTTACCTTCACAAAATGTTTCTGTCTGTGGTTATTTTTGTTTGTTTTAAAGAGTTCTTGCTGCATTCAACAAGGTTTGTAATTTTAAATTGCTTAAAAATGTGAGAAAATTTAAAAACTCGAAGAGTACCGGTAGATTTAAAAAAACGGGATGAGCAGGTAACCTGCCTAGCCATTGTCTGTCAATCCGTCCCTGCGCGTGCGTGTGCGAGAGCTAAGGGTCACCAATCCGACACAAACTACCCTAAACGGTCAGACAATAGCATTCTCTATGTTACGAGGCCTAATCTATGTACTTTGCCTGATTAGACCCATCGAGAAGGAAAGTTAATTTAAGCTCGCGATTGCGGGCATACGTTAGCCTGAACTTGGTTTACTTACCACCCTTATGACGTAATGACTCATTTTTAAGTTAAATAATCTAACCAGGCTTGGAATTGTTTTTCCCAAAGTTTGTTCTGTTTCAAATACAACATTATTTTCCTTCTGTAAAACAAACTATTTCGTAAACTTATAAAAAAAATTGTGAAAATGTAAATTTAAATCCGGTTACTATTTCGTTCTAAGTTTCAAAAATAGTGAGTTAATCTTGCCCATGCAAGCCTTCCGTTCCGGGATTATTTTTACTAAGGAAGAGCAACCCCTGTTAGTTTTTTCATGTCATAAACTACTGTAACATAATTATTTTGACAGAGTGTTTTTTTAGATTAATCATGGGAAATAGATAAAGATAGTGGCAACGTTGACGGAACCAGATCAAGAATTTTGATAGAACCGAGTTAACCGTAAAGACAACAAGGTTGGTGGTTAAAAAAATTAGTAAGCATAAACCATTTTGAACGTGCTCTACTTTTCTTGTTAGCCTGGGTGTGTGAAGTGACTTCACGTTGTGGACATTTAAGGAGTACACTGCCATACACTCACTTTAGGTAAACCTAATTAGGGACAAATGGTCTTGGTTTAGGAGTCGTGAAATGAATTATTAACAAACCCGTTTTCCAAGATGGTCTACTAAAGGTAACGCTCGGGTCGGTCGATCCCGTCGATAACGATGTATGGGCTTCAGAGATGCTATCGCGGCTTATGGACTTTCTGTAGTGCAGCTCAGTTTCCCACAGTTTTCAGATATTATACCGACAACAATTAAAACTTAAAACTCTTGTCTTATCCACAAGTAATTAGAGCCAAGTTCAACCAGAGGGAAGTTTAAAGCACTTGGTACAAGTGTAACCATGATTAGTCACAGTGATTACAGTGGAGAATAAATCTGAATTATATGACAGAGATGTTGAAAATACCATCTTCTTTATTTGAGTGTTTGCACGTTCACCCTGTCTCTTTGTTGCATTCAGAAATACAATTTTTGAAACATTATTGTAAATATGTTTGAAATTAATGTATTTAGACTGAATAAAACATTATTTTACAAATCTAAATTGCTGTAAACAGGAGAAGAGTCTGTGGGCTCGCCACTTGCCTCGGTCTGTGGGCGAGAGTGTTGAATGTGGTTTGTCTATTAATCTAGGAAGAAAGCGTTTTAAGAATTCCTACCTGCGATTAAAGTTAAATGCATCTCTGTGGTTCACCTGAGATAGGCTAATAACTCTTTGCTTGAAAGTTATGCGTCTCAGATATTTTACACTGGCATCTGCGAATGTTTAATGACCGCACTGTGCTGTTCCGAGGCCACTGAAATGATTTAAAGCGATTACCAGATATGAATTAGACGGCCACTCTCTCTTTGTTGCTGTCATCCAGGGCTCAAGCGTGATGCAAAAGTCTAAAATTACAAGGATTATATTCAGTATATTTGAATGAATGTTTGAAGTCGTTCAAACACTGATTGACTTCAATGACCTAACCATTGAAATCGACGTAAATAAGCTATACCGAGGAAGAATAATGATTCTTGTTTAGAAGGATATTAAAGCTAAACATTACTCGTTAATTACAACTCTAACATACATCGACACTTAATCACTGTTTAATACGCCGACTTAACTTAATAATTAATATCTTAATATCTGTTTAAGACGCCGACGCAACCTAGATTACATTAGATATATTAAGGAAATGTATAAAATTAAGATAAATGATATGTTTTATGTGTTGTTAAAAATAATCATCTGGCTTTTAAAAAAGATCAATAGTCTAATTGAAGAACTTGTTGTAGATTACGAGAACGTAATTACTATCCCAGATTGTGATTTGATTGTGATTGAGTTCGTTTGAAACTTGATTTGGAAGCATCCATGTTTGCCGTGGACTCTGTAATTCGATTTCTTCTTTAATATTATTACGGAGCTCACTGTAACTGTTGCAGTTACATCATACAAAGTGATGTCTGCGTTCGTCAGCGTGCCTGAGAACAATGATGAGTGAAATGCACGCACCTCCATTAGTTAGTAGTTTGTGCAGTGCGAGGCAAATCTATTAGACGCAAAGAGGAAGCGAAACGTCTTGCTGCAATTCTTGTTTTTTGTTGATGTGTCAATTTCTTCGCGAACTATCACCAATCTTTTCCGTATTTATAGGTTGAGCTGCTGCAGGTAAAATTTAGAACTTCTTAGGTCTTCAGACAGCGGTGGAGTTAAAAGTTTGTCACGTTCCATAAGAGTAATTTTGAAAGGTAAATAAATAAATAAATAGAATATGTTTATTTTGTTGAATGAAAAGCAGATTATATAAACTGGGTACTTTTAGCCACAGCGATTTGTCTGAATTTCATTAGGTATTAAAATTGCACATGTAAATTAATTATTCAAGCAATTTTGGAGTATTTTAATATACACTGAGCAATTTTATGACATCACAGGTTTTTATTCTATCATAGCTTCAAAGGCCTCTTTGGTTAATTTTTAAAAATTAACTTGCTAAATAGTAAAATACACGACCAGCAGTAAACAAAACAAAATACTAACAAGAGACAAGTAATTTATTTGTCTTTCGATCATTGTTTTCACGTATATACTCTTACCAACTCGGTTTACTTGTTGACTGTTTTCATATCACAAACAGATACACACATACACATAATTGCAAAACATTCCAAAGTGAGAGCTGGAGTGTCAAAAAAAGGAGTTTCGTACGAACAATTACGCCGAAGGAATGTTCCTAATTTGGTAGTTAGTTGTATCACTTGCCGTGACTTACTCTCTACGCCAGGAATGGTGCGTCCGTGTGTGTGTGTGTGTGTGTGTGTGCGTGTGTGTGTGTGTGTGTGTGCGTGTGTGTGTGTGTGTGTGTGTGCGTGTGTGTGTGTGTGTGTGTGTGTGTGTGTGTGTGTGTGTGTGTGTGTGTGTGTGTGTGTGTGTGTGTGTGTGTGTGTGTGTGTGTGTGTGTGTGTGTGTGTGTGTGTGTGTGTGAAGCTGTATTCCCGAGGAAGGCTACAACACCTACGAAGCCCGCACCTAGCCCCGCCTTAAAAGTGAAAGTTTGGACAGTCCATTTAGTCATTATACTATCACGAAATGTACCGTTCTTTTAACTGACTCATTCTACAGGTCATGAGGGTACGTCTTTGTTCTATAATTTTAGCGAAACGCTTTAGATTATGAAGAGAAAAATCCAGGAAATGTCGATCTCTTTTTCAGTTAACGTTTTTTATTTAATCGCTTATATGTATAAAAACAGTACTGTAACATGGATACGTAATCTAGAAAACTAAACACGATTTATATGTCTGAATTCACTTAAATTATTCAGTATTATAGTAGCCTACAGTGACAAACCTAAAATATAGTTTTAAATATATTATGGGTTGATCATAAAATGAAAAACTACCAACAATTCACTAGTTTCATAAATTAACTTTTGGTCTATTTATATATATAACTAACAAAATATTTTGTTGACTTTGTGTATTTATTTTATTATTCTCAACTGCAATGTCATTACATGCATATATAACTACAAGACGGTGGCTACAACTATTGAAAATGCTACAAACAGTTATTGGATTGGCAAGAAGACTAGTCTAGAAAATATTACAATGTTATAAATATGGTACTTACAAGCTAGTGTGAAATGGCTTGCATTTATGAATAAATATGGATTTTTAATTAATCAATATTAATGAAAATTTGTACATTTTTACCCAAACATTAATACACAAATCAATATTGGCAAACAATTCCAAATATTATGGTATAGCCTATAACAACCAAATAGATGTGTTCGGCGATTTTTGGCCTCTTAAAACTATATTATTTTATATTTATGTTTATAGTAATAATTAAAAGCTATGCCTTTTGGGGGTTTAACCAAATATACCTTCAGGGTTCCTCCCCATGGGCTTTCAAAGTTCCAGTGGTAATCTTATAGAGGTATTTTATTTAGTTAGCTGGTGTAAGATTTTCAAAACTGTAAGTAAGCCTGTAAGTTTTGCGTTTGGAAAACAGGACACCGGGACTGCCTAGTTTGAAATTGTTGTAATCAACTGGAAAGTCCGTGATACAGATTCTAGGATGCTATCATGAAAAAAACTATAACGTCTCCTAACATTCATAGTGTTATGACTCCAATATGTGTCAACAAATATATTATGAAATCCCGCAAGGCTTCACTCATTCGCCTCGTATGGCTTTACAGTTAAAATGCTTACATAATGGAGTTGAAGTTTTATTTCACCATATTAATCAGGTTATTTAAACACATTATGTCTGTTATTCGTAAAAGTTAATTTTGTTCTCCAAAGTTGCAGCATAACTATGTTGCCGGGAATATTAGCCTAACTAATTATTAGGCTACACTTTTTTATCTGCCCTCAGAGAGAGCAATCTTAAATTTACGAACTTTAAGTTTCGTTCATTTCATTAGTTTTTAATGTCAATTAAATTCGTAATCTTAATATACATCAATTTTTAATATTCTTAACAATTTAAATAACTCAAAGCATATCAGTTTGAGTTAGACGTTTTTCCGTAGGTCAGCCAACAAAAATATTGAATCTAAGAAACAAATTGTTAAATGTAATTAACTTTGTTTCAAGATGAACAGGTAATTTACGAATGACATAGACGAGATAAATTTTTGATTTATACGATGAGTTATTTATAAACAAAATAACAAATTCATCTGCTGCTGTATGGATAAAATCTCATAAACTGTTTTGGGAAATATATAAGACCGTGATTAAACAATCAGACAATTGGACCACATATAAATTTACATAAAATTAACACTGGAAGTTTGAAGATGTGTATAACCGACTGCCTATACAGAAAAAGTGTTCAACTGCCATCAAGTTACCTCAATGCAAATGAACGTAGAGAATAATAATTGAAAAGAATGGGATTACAAGAGAACAGTACCCTTTTCATACTAGTCTGCGGACGTATGTGTTTTAGAAAACAGTTTTACCACTCGCCTCCTGTCACGGCGACGACAGCGACGTGAGTCCGTATCGGCTGCCATCACGATTCAAGTCCAACCGAGTACATCAGTAATATATTCTAAAATACAATATAACATTAATTTTGTCCTTTTTTATGGTAGAATAGTTGGCTTAATGTGGGTAGAAGTTGGATATTGTTCACAGTTTAAAATTGTATGCCTCCAACCAATCATGCCAATCTGTATCTCTTTTTCTGCCCTCAGAAATATGTATCTATTTTCTTTTTGGAAAGCTTGCATAACTTATATAATTGTTAGTATTACTGGACTTAAAATAATGTAAAACGAATACCTAGATGGGTTCTACATTTTGAAAAACACAAAAAAATTTGGGTTTTACATTTTATTTATTGGGTTTTTACATGCCTTACGATTAATTTCAAAACTGTCTCGGTTTACGACATCTAATCTTTGTAAGGAATTGAAAGTACTTGGCGTACTTAAAGCTCCATTGTTGATGCTCCTATGTTATTCAGGTATAAAATTAATATATATAAAGTTATGATAATTGCAAAATAATAGCAAATTATATAATAGCAAATTATAATAGCAAATTTTTCATTATGATAATTGCATTAACAAACATCGTCCGGTTGAGTAGAAGAAGGCTCCTGTAAAAAGTTATAAAAGTCCTTCCAATATATTTTGTACTTTAATAATTTCATGTTTGCATGAGATTTTTTACGAAAAATTGTATATTCACAGCCAACTTCGACAATTTATTTCTAAAGAACTAAAAGTCCCTGATATTATTGTATCCTTGAATGGACTGGCCTTATATATTCCAACGTATTTAAATCCATTCGGTTTTGCATCATTTTGCAAGACCGTAAATTTAGTTGTTTAATCAACTTATAAAGTACAACGACTGCCAGTTGAACAAGGAACTTCCCAGTGCACTCTAATGCCAAACACGTAATGATCGTGCGAATATTATGCGATAAGATGATGGGAACGCATTTACGGAGCCCAGGTTGTTGGGAAATATCTTATAAATGCATTCTGTTGCTAGTATAGAATGCAGCACACTTCCCACATTAACAAAACGTTGCATACATAATTCTCAACATAAAACTTCTTTTAATCAGACGGATTGGCACTGGTCTAATGGGATCTTTAATATCATGTTTAGTATTTTTTGTTAGTAAAATATAAATCGTAACGAATAAATATAGATACACCGTCGTTTTATCTATATCATTAAAAGAATTTATTGATTTTTATCCGGCATATTCGACCTATGAAACCATTATTTTATATAAACTCTCTAAATTTGTGTTTTGGAGATTTGAAAAAAAATCACCATCAGGACTCCACCCCGTGGGATCTCGAACGTCCAGTGTTAATCTTATGGAGGTTCCCTCAATAAAATAACTCCGAGTCGCCGGAAGACTACCCCCCAGAAAGGTACCCCCAAGAAAAAACGCTTAGGCCCTACATGATTTTGACGTCACGAAGGGCGAGGCCTGTAGCCGAATGAAAGTTTGTTTGCGACTGTAATTCTACTCGAATTCATAATAATTTTATCTAATTGCAATCATATTATCGCACTTAAATAATTAACTCAACAGTTCGGCTCCCGGAAATCTGCCCCCAGAAATGTACCCCCAGAAATCAAACTCCCCGCTGTAGGTAAAATACGATGCAGGTAACGTTTCTCTACCACTAAATATGATCATCACCTATGGATTATAGTTTAGTCTGTATTGTATTTTATTAGCCTAAATCATGGTCTATGTTACTAATACTCCGGGTCGTAGGCCGTACTCTGCAGATTAGATCTCTGGGTGTAGTTTTCTGGAGTTACTGATCTGTGGGTAGTTTCCGGTGCTATATCTTTACTGACATTGTTATTCAATTACCACCACTTAATTGAACTACTTCAACCGTAAAGTTTTGGTCTACTAAAATAAATAATAATTTATCTGTCCTTAAATTTCGCGGTCGGAAACTACCCCCAAATCTCTGACGTCAGGATTTTTTCATGGGGGTACTTTTCTGGGGAAATAGTTAAAAAATATGGAGATCCCGTGCGGAGAACGGGACACCGGCTAGTTTAAATTACAAGTTTATCATAATAAGTCCCAATAATACTCCACACGGAAACAAAACAAACTAAATAACTACCCCATAGTTAGGATGAGTTGTTTGTCATCCTTTTGTGTGTCTTGGTTGTTTCCATAGCTTAAAAAAATCACATGTCGTGTGAGAGTACATATGACACAAGAGTAAATCTGCGCGCTGCAATTCTCTCGTAAGAGCATGCGCACAACCGGCATCTCTCGGGAGCTTGAGGAATGACCCCTTCATAATGATATACTTTCCAGGGGAGGTGCGGAAATAAAAGATTATTATTTTAATGATTCAAATCTAAATTTCCGTTTCTAAGGTTACCTCTTATAAAACTAAACACGCAATCCACTGAGAGAAGTGCAAGACAAGTGAGAAGTTATTCACTGAGAAAAGTTTTTTTTATATTACCATTGTTCAGATATACTCCTATATCGTATGACTGAATAAAATATATTATTGCAAAAAATAAGAGCTTACTCATACTGTTTAGAAAACCGTGTCGACAAGCCTGTCTAGATTTATTGTTCGTTTTATGTGCTGGTCGTATTCGTTCGTTGCGGTTGTCGTATACGTATAGTTGTATTATATTGTGTTTTAAAATTCATTTTGACGAATAGAAACCATCTGGGCGATCAACTGGTTAATTTACACAATCTGATGATGATGCAGTTGCATCGAAACATGTAATAAACGTGTTCTCTCCAATTTGAGCTGACTGATGGTACGTATAAGTAATTTATTCTTACGAAAGGATAAAGTCGAAACATGTAGAAAATTTAAGTATAATTTATCTCAGGCATACTACAAATTCGTGTTTTATACTCTAGCTATTGCTTGTATAATATAATTGTTGACGTTTTCATACACAATTTTAGGTGACTGTGTTTAAACCCAACACGGATCATCTGATTGATCAAATTCTATACGAATAAAATCGCCTCAAAAAGCTGGAACGGCCCTGAATTAAACAGAAAACAAGTAAAACGGACGTTACAAACGCCAAATAAAGGAAATGATGCGATGAAAAAATATATGAGTGACACACAACTAATAAAACCCGGAAATGGTATTTGTAGGTTAAACGACTCCATAATTATTATTATGACAGTTAATAGTTGCAAAGTAAATTGTTTACACAAATCTTATTCAATATACAATTGTAAACTAAACTAAAAGTTATAAACTGTATAGCTACAAATGATGTAAATATTATTAAACTCGATAGATTAAGACTTGGTAGACATACCAGTTTTGCGGGCGATCGCGCTGGCTGTAGCGGCATAGCACTGGGCCGACCTGACGAAGGCAGCGGCAACACCTTCGAAACGTCGCCCCTCCTGCCCTCCACGGCGGGACTCCCCAAGTCGCCGAGAATCGTATTTCCCACGCTAAATTTGATAGGCTTCAGGCTCAGGTCAGGTGCTAAGTTGGCCTGGGCACTTTTGTTGTCATAGGCCTAATACTGCCTCTATGCAGTAAGGTGAGCAATTACGAATAAATATATTATTCATCAGATACTTTATCTCAATTCAGTATTTATTTAATATAATTTAAAACCTGTCATAATTCATCATATTTTTGCGGTGCCATTTCATACCTTAATTCGTAACAAAATTCTATAAATAAGGTACCATTTTAAAGTTCAGACCCTCAAACATTTACGAATTGCATTTTTTAAATAATTACCATAACAATTATATTTTAATGAGTGATTCCCTCGTATTTCATCGAATACACAAATCCTGATAAGGTCTGGTCTTATGTTAAAAATTCAGACACTGCTTTGACAGTAAGAGTGTTGTAGACGAATATAGAATCAGCGTGCGTACATGAATAAGTTGTTTTTGTCGTATTTAAGAATAAGCACACACACTAGTTTTACAATTTGTACTTTGTATTTAAAATGTCTCATATTTGTAATTGTTGAATATGTGTATAAAAATCCATATTTGGATACAAGTTATTCATTCAACTACACAACGAGACAATCAAATTTAATGTCTCTCTCAATTTACTTTTTAATCCTCATAATTTTTCCCTTGTTGCCTTTCATTGCTTAAGATGTAACCCACGTTTTTTATTTCCTCATATTGATTCCCGTTACAGAATACAGCCAAGCCAACTTAAATCGATGACCACTTCTTCCGTTCCCTTCTCTTTAGGGGCTCCATAGTTTAGCTCTGGAATAATATTCCCAGCAAGGTAGGATTCAAATATCATGTATGTGTTTAAAGATACAGTGTTTTTTATAAAAATATTTTAAAGTGATTTTGCCCTTAAATAAAGTGAGAAGGTTATACGAGGTTTCTCATAAAGACAATAATTTAATTTAAATTTTGTGCGGATGAACAAAGATTACATCCCACACCGGAAGAATATTTCGTTACCTCATCCGCTTTTGAAACGTAGACAAATAACTTTGATTTTCACCATTGTGTGATCCTCACCTTTCTTAATTTTGGTGGCATTCTTCACTGTGGAGTTGCCCTTTACACGCCACGGCGAAGATCACCACGCGACGCTTTCACGGTCACGGTCACGATTTGGCTTTCATTCACCAGCTAAATGGGTTTTTTATAAACAAACTTATAGTTTTCGTTGTACAGTACTGAGAAACGTGTGCAAGTTCCGTGTAGCCATGTTGACGCTGCCGCTGTCACACAGTATACAGTATACCCACTCGCTCTCTCACACGCTTCACTTACAATCCCTCTCGAGTAAAAAGATTCACTTCGTTCTTCCCATTATTTTACTCCGTCTTCCTTGACTGTTACAAAGCCTATCCAATACTCACAGTGAAGAGAGTCCCAAAACACACCCGGCTTCATTGGTATTCGACCCAGGACTTTCCAAAATAAATGTCACCATGTGAAACGAACCAGGGACCGAGTGGCGGCCAAAACTGATTGTACCTCTGGCATTTTCGATTAGCTGCCCCCTGACCTCAATATTTCATCATAATGATCCCATTTATAATTTCCAGGTGTTTACAAACATTTTGTTGTGTGACTCACAAGCAAATTGTCCAAGTCTTAATGTCAACCAGTTGTTTGTTGTGTTAGGATACTTAACTCAATATGTAGAATCGTTTATAGCATTTACCACGAAATAATTGCTACTTTTAGTTTCTCTTAATTTTTCCAGGTCCGATTTGTTGCTTCAAAGAATAAAAAACACCATGTACCAAATGGAAATGGAAATGTTTTACTATTACGTTCAGTTTCAAAATGCCGATCAATATTGCATGAACTTATTTATTGATGGTAATAGTTTATTTCTTGATTTATTTGGACTTTACCTATCGCTTCTAGTGTTTAAAACTACTCTACGTTTCGGGAGGTAAGGTAAATTCAAATCCATCGCTATTATGAGTTTCAAAAATACAGTAATAGTTTAGTCTCATCTTAATATTTATTACACGTGCAGGTTTCACATTAGTAACGTTCAGATGACAAAATTAACTTTCATGTTTAACTTCATTGAAAGTTGAGGTTATCAAATAATCATATTGGAAATTAAATCATTTCAGGAAGGAAGTTAAATGAATTTAAGTGAAACTACAGTACACTACTCTATAAAAATAAATTTATTCTAAAACTTTAAAAAGTATTGCACTCTTAACAGAAAATGTTATTTTAAATCAAAAAATCAATAAAAGCAATAAAGTAAATGAAACGAGAACGCGAATCAGTTTCTATTTCTTAGTCCGATTATCGAAAGAATTAAGGGACTGGCGGAGCGGCCGCGCGGCGACCAGACATTATAGTACATAAAGGGACCCCGACCTTTTCAAATTATTTTGGAGGTAGCGATCTGTCGTGTACCGTACACGACAGATAACCACCTTTGTAAAGAAGGTGGTGATCTGTCAGGGTGGCTACTTGTCGCAGCCGTGCGAGGTGGCGATCTGACGGTAGCGTACCCGACAGATCGCCACCTCGGAGTAAAAAAGGTCGGGGTGGCGACTTGACGTAGCCGTGCGAGGTGGCGATCTGTCGGGTACGCTAACGACAGATCGCCACTTCGCACGGCACGACAGTGCAGCTTAAAGGCGGCCGGGTTTCACTCGGGGAATATGATTACAAAAATTATTCTGTTATATGTAAAACCGTTGCGATACGTCCATTTTACATTAGAATGTGGGGAAAGGGGGATTTGTATGAGATTTTAAAGTATAATAGATTAACACATTTGTATTCATTGTAATAGTGCGATCTAATAGTTGTCCCACCTAACAAGAAACAACAGCCGTACAGTCGTTTTTTTTATGTACATTGGCTCTGCCGTTGGATAATAAATAAAATATAATAATAATAAATAAGAGTTACACAAATTTTACTGCATAAAGTTTGTGTAATTCATCAAATACCTCTTATCTGCTTAAAATACAACATTATACATGAACAACTCTTAACATTCGCCATACTATTAAAAAAGGGCACATAAAAATTCATTTATTATAAAACAAAATATTGATCTTCTAAAATCAAGCCGTTACAGCCGGGAGATGTCCAATGGCACCGGTGGTCAGGGATCAGCCCCAAACTGATGTGTCCAGTTGCACCGGAGCGCCTTTTGGGGGGTGTTCCAATTGCACCGGCTGTCAATCTAAATTAAGACGATTTTTTTTATTCAACTAAGTATAAGACTAAAGGTTAAAATATAGAGGTTGTAGAAATAACTATTACATAAAAGAAAGTGCCAACCAGACCGGATGCCCAGTACAGTAGGTTAGGTTAGGTTAGGTTAGGTTAGGTTAGGTTAGGTTAAAGGTATAGCCTCATTCCTGGTAAAATTTATTTTGCAATGTAAAGATGTTAGTGTTGCCACGGACAAACACAAAATTAAACATTAATTACATAGTTACCATATTTATTAGCTAGAACTTGCTGTGGTCTACCATTAGTATGTGGCAAGGAACCATCGGCAAGTGTTTGATAAAATATTCCATTACGAAATTGTTAAACACTTATAAACCTAGTTACAAATACATAAGAAAGCATGCCACTATGTTTGAAGATAAATGTAGTGGGGTGGGGAAGGGAGAAAGCCTTCCAATTGCACCGGCTCCTGCGGTCGAAGGAATTTGCAGCGGGGATAAGTGGGGTGGGTAGATTTTGACCACCGGTGCAATTAGACACTTTTCGGACGGAGGAATATTTTGACCCTTGCAAATTCCTTTGACCGCCGGTGCAATTGGATATCAGCCTTACAGCCCGACCTCACGTAAAATCGCGCGTAAAACCCCATATTCACAACTCATATGGGGTCTGAAAACTGTTTAGGCATTTTTGGAGCTAGTTTGAAACAATCAAAAATAATTAAAACTTGATTTTCAAACAAACCCACATATTAACAATTTTAAATTAAATTACTGTTTTCATAGTCCTCACATTCAAAACGGAATATCAATGTTTACAGTTATTACCACTCCTGCCACTCATTTACAGTACATACAAGAGTCCAATACTAATTTTAATGTAATACGAAACCTGTAATCTTGATTTCCTTTTAAACTTAAATTTATATTATATATCCAAAAGTTATCTCACTGTCATACGTTCTAGAAATGTATGCAAATCTTCATAACGTTGAATCTGCAGTTTAATGTTATTGATATAGGCTACCCACTGATTATTAATTGTTCGGCATATAAAATAAGTTGGAGTCCCTACACGTGCATGGAAGATATTTTGTTCAAAATCGTCATGGAATAAACATTTCATTCTGTTGTTATAATATTATGGGCTAATGGTAAACTATATATCACACCAACAAAAAATCAATATTTTTATCAATAGTTTTAAGACGTCTCTATAATTGAGAAACTAATGTTATTGTTATTGTTGTTGTGGATCATTTTATAAGAGTGAAAGTTGGAGAGAATAAATCTGACCTGACTTCTTTATTCTAATTTACAACACAATATTTTTCACTTAAAAATAAAATAAAAATTAATTACCGTGTTTTAACACTAATAACTCTAGTCCTCGTCCTCATTATACTGGTTACACCAACAAAGGTTGGTTAAATTATTACAATTATTTAAAAATTAAGGTTCGTTTACACCACAGCATTGACTATAATAGTTGATTAACATAAAGAACGAGAGTCAGTCAACTGATGTTGGCAGCTTGTAGGCGACTTTGTTGGTTTAAATGCTGTTTTTGTTGCAAATAATTTAGGTTTCAAGACTTGCCTGCTATGGCTAAAAACCACTCCAGCCATCCATCGCCCCAGAGGATTAGCGACAACTACCACCCCACGCGTACTCACCCTCCCATTTCCGGCCTACCTGCTGCTAACTGTTCCTCGATGATTCACATACTAGGTCTTGTCAGCAAAACTGCAACTTTAAAACAACTGACTTTATTTTATTCGTATTGTATTATTCACATTTTCCACATTATTCCATGAATATAGAGTCCGAACATGGCGTAATTATGATATTCCTAAGAGTTTGTAATTCAAGTTTTATATTCAACTACCTGACCCATATAAATGCTTAGTCATGTTTTCTTTTTAACGCTGTAAAAATATATATAATATATAGTTGAGCAAAACACATTTTGGTGGAACATAATTCTAGTCTTGCACGCTTACATAAGATTCATATTCCATGCTAGGAGCCCGGAAATAAGTAATTGGTTATCTACAAAATTAAGCGTTGTTCTTAATTTTCTTAGTTACCTAATTAATTTGGTTTATTTTGATTTTCAGCTTACAAGCTATGTGATTTTAATAAATTAAATATAATTATAACATAGACATATTTATATACAATTACTCTTTGTTTGCTACAGTATTTGAGTATGCACAATTTTCTAAAATATTAGATTGACTGAAAGAATTATTTGTTTAACAAACACTCTTCATTTGGATGAAGAATGCGATTACTAACCTGCATTTGATTATTTTGTTTAGAATACCTGTGTCGTATAATAAATACAGTAACACTTTTATAAAGTACTGCTTTCATGATTTTCTTCATGAGTTTGAAGCATTTCTTCACGTTTTTATTTTTAATTTTATAAATTTTAAGTACAGTTTAATTGTACTTTTATTTATTTTTTAATAAGTAATATAGTATTGATCGAGTGAAAAGTATTCGGACATTACATTTGTATGTACAACATTTAGAACAACTTATTAAACAATGAAAAATATAGTTTATAAATGTTGTACTTTTGTGTTAGGCTTTATTTTAACAATATTCCTTTCCCAAACAACATCAAAGATATCACTTGATCCATATTCTAAGGTAACCAAAAATACTTTTTTGAGAGTTCACTAAAGCTAGAATTTTAACCATAATTGAAAAATCCTTACGCACCTTTCGTACACTTGATATTTAGGAGGAAGTGTAAGAGGAAAATACTGAACGGCTTATGCCCAACGTGCTGCGAAATATGATTCAATGTAAATATTTAAAATCCCAGACTACACAACAGAGACTCAATTATTTGTTAATATTACTTTATTTGTATATCAAACTGTACTTTATCTCTGCGCAGGTTATGTTATAATATTTGTTTGGTGTTAAAACTGTTTAAGCGTGCAGCAACTGCCACGAAACTCGTTGGTAGTTTATTTTGTTGTTCTTATACCACGATTAGTTAATTTTTTAATAATAGTATGCTTAAGGATAATTTTGTCCTTCGTCTTTACAGACAATATATATACTCATTAGAGTTCAGTTGTTATAAGGCGGGGAAATATGGAAGAAACTTTTGTTGACAAAGAAATTACAAGGTCTCAAGACGCTAAGTGTAAAAATTCAGTTGTGGAGTTGTTCTGTGAGCAAATTTATGTTCGTTCAAGGTTTTTTCAAGTAGCCCCCAAAAATCAATTATGTAATGATATTTATTTAGCAGCCTAGGAATTCAAATAAATGTTTATAAATCATAACATTTTCAACTGATAACAGTAGTGGATATACGTGTATTGTCCCCGTCTACTCGCTATTTCTATGAAGGAGGTGGCGATCTGTCGGTAACGTACCCGACAGATCGCCACCTCCGAGAAGGGAAGGTGGCGATCTGTCGGGGTGCCGACTTGTCGCGGCCGTGCAAGGTGGCGATCTGTCGGTAGCGTACCTGACAGATCGCCACCTCCGAGAAAAAAGGGGTGGTGACTAGACGGCAATGATATTTCTATAAGCAAGACATTTTAAATTTTACGAGGTGGCGATCTGTCGCCTATGACCAAAATGCTGAGGTGGCGATCTGTTGGGGTGGCGACTAGACGGCGACTCTAGATAACCTCGTGGAAACGTAACACACATGGTTACAAATTTCCAATAACAGTTATTTAAATATTCAGTTAAACACCTGTATAGCAAAATTGTCAAATGTTTTGTAACTTATTCCGACGAATTCAAATTGCTGGTTATATTTTGTTTAAACATGAATTTCAATTTATTCGTGTTATGTTAAATATAACTATCAAAATAAACTCATCGGCATGAGATACAAAATATTTTTTAACTGTGCTACAAACGTGTTAACTGAATATTTAAATAAAGTTTATTGGAAGTTTCTAACCATGTTTAACTTCACTACTAAACTAAGAAACTATGTTCCTACGAGGTTATGAAATAAAATGTTTGGTCGCAGGCGCGGCTGCTCCATCTTTCTTTCGATAATCGGACTATATAGTGGTAGGCAGGGCCATATTTCCCTAAGGGCGCACGGGGCGAGCGTCCGGGGCCCCGGGCCCGAGGTTGGCCCCCAGGTCACGAAAATGGGACCCCATGGGCCACTATTAGGGGGACCTCGCGAGGCAGTGTTTAGTTTTGTTCTGAAAAAAGTTGTTTATTTCTCAACTGACGGTAACACAAATAGTCTAATTTTAAGTTGGAAAGGGTGTACGTTAAAACTAAGTCTCTAACCCAAAGTCATTCACTAATGATTATTATTGTGAATACCGTGTGCGGATTTGATAAACTTGCCCTAATCCAGTAACCAGAATAGGCCAGGTAAGTTTTTGAGGTTATCCTAGATATGATAATACAATTAATAATAAAGATGATAATATAAATAACTTGTAGCCTCTTTTAGCGAATGTCCCCTATAGGGAAGAAGCTATTACCGTAGTCGGCATGGTAAGACCTAGGCCCGGGACCATGATAACTTTTCGTTTTGAGGTCCCCAGACCCCAAAAACACCATTCGTTCGAAACTGTATATATATATATATATA
This sequence comes from Allygus modestus, assembly GCA_963675035.1. Classification (NCBI taxonomy): domain Eukaryota; kingdom Metazoa; phylum Arthropoda; class Insecta; order Hemiptera; family Cicadellidae; genus Allygus; species Allygus modestus. The sequence continues at coordinate 77,682,953 of OY776115.1, read as the reverse complement.
TATATATGTGTGTGTGTGTGTGTGTGTGTGTGTGTGTGTGTGTGTGTGTGTGTGTGTGTGTGTCTGTGTGTGTGTGTGTGTGTGTCCGTGGGTGCGATAACTCTCGTAAAAAAGTTCCGATTTTGATGAAATTTGGTACAAACGTGTAAAGCAGCATTTATGACTTAAGGTTCGAAAACCAGACGGATCGAGCTATCCGAAGGGGTATTTTGGGGAGGTTTTGTACCCCAAAAATGGGTTTTTTGAGTTTTTTACATACAATTTTTGAAAAAATAAAATTTTATTTTTTCCCGTTGGAATCAGCTTAAAAAGACGCACAATTTTATGTTTTAATCATTGTTCTACGACAATTGGTTACTGAGATATTGAAAGTGCTAAACACAGTACGTTGTCCAATGTTATTCTTATGGAGGATAAGACAAATTGTATATCTCGCTTATTTATCAACTTATCGTGACGAAACTTGGTATATTGCTTCATTTCATTGTGGTCTATTGATATTTGCACCAAAACCCATTTTTTTGCCGATAGTTCCCGTAGCAGCAAACCTGCATACTTAGCCCCATGTTATTCTTATAGAGAATAATTAACGTGTTATCTCCTTTAATTATGAACATAAATTAATAGAACTTGGTATGTGGCTTTACCTAGTTGAGTTATATTGATATTTGTATAAAAGCCCATTTTTAGTGTTCCTTATTTCAGCAAACCTGCATACTCAGCCGCCATGTTATTCTTATGGAGAATAATTAAAATGTCATAAATCGTTTATTTATGAAACTTGGTATGTGGCTTTATGTGGTATTAAGATAAATTAATATGCATTGGAAATTCGCTGAGTATGCAGGTTTGCTGCTACGGGGTATTTTCTTTTTTTGTCATCCCGTGTTATATTTCTGGATTTTATAATAGTTTTAAGGTAAAGATGCTTGTTTTAGCGAATTTCCCCTATAGGGAAGAAGCTATTACCGTAGTCGGCATGGTAAGACCTAGGCCCGGGACCATGATAACTTTTCGTTTTGAGGTCCCCAGACCCCAAAAACACCATTCGTTTGAAACTGTATATATATATATATATATATATATATATATATATATATATATATATAAAATGTGTGTGTGTCCGTGGGTGCGATAACTCTCGTAAAAAGGTCCGATTTTGATGAAATTTGGTATAAACGTGTAAAGCAACATTTATGACTTTATGTTCGAAAACCAGCCTTATCGCTCTACCTTAAGGGGTATTTTGGGGGGGTTTTGTACCCCAAAAATGGGTTTTTTGAGCTTTTTACATATAATTTTTGAAATAGTCAAATTTTAGTTTTTACCATTGGATTCAAATAAAAAAACACACAATTTGGTATTTTGATCATTCCTCTACGTCAATTGGTTACCGAGATATTGAAAGTGCTAAACACAGTACGTTGTCTAATGTTATTCTTATGGAGGAGTAGAAAAATTTATATCTCGCTTATTTATGAACGTACACTGACAAAAATTTGTATACGGCTTTATCTGGTTGTGGCCTATTGTTATTTTCTCAAAAAACCAATTTTTTCTAAAGGTTCCCGTAGCAGCAAACTTGCGTACTCAGCCCCCATATTATTCTTATGGGATAAATTAAAATGCTATGTCTCACTTAATTATGAACATAAATTAATAAAACCTCTTACATGACTTCACCTAGTTGAGTTATATTGATATTTGCCTAAATACCCACCTTTTTCGTTCCTTATTGTAGCAAACCTGCGTACTCATCCCCCATGTTATTCTTATGGAGATTAATCACAATGGAATATATCGCTTATTTATGAATGAATATTGATGAAACTAGGTATGTAGCTTCACCTAGTTGAGTTATATTGATATTTGCATAGAAACCAATTGTTTATGTTCCTTGTTTCAGCAAACCTATGTGCTCATCCCCAATGTTAATCTTATGGAGAATAATTATAATAGTATATATTGCTTATTTGTGAATATATTTTTATGAAACTTGGTATGCGGCTTTATGTGGTATTAAGTCATATATTATGCATTGGAAATTCGCTGAGTACGCAGGTTTGCTGCGACGGGGTATTTAATGGGCTGATATCCAATTGCACCGGCGGTCAAAGGAATTTGCAAGGGTCAAAATTTTCCTCCGTCCGAAAAGTGTCTAATTGCACCGGTGGTCAAAATCTACCCACCCCACTTATCCCCGCCGCAAATTCCTTCGACCGCAGGAGCCGGTGCAATTGGAAGGCTTTCTCCCTTCCCCACCCCACTACATTTATCTTCAAACATAGTGGCATGCTTTCTTATGTATTTGTAACTAGGTTTATAAGTGTTTAACAATTACTTCGTAATGGAATATTTTATCAAACACTTGCCGATGGTTCCTTGCCACATACTAATGGTAGACCACAGCAAGTTCTAGCTAATAAATATTGTAACTATGTAATTAATGTTTAATTTTGTGTTTGTCCGTGGCAACACTAACATCTTTACATTGCAAAATAAATTTTACCAGGAATGAGGCTATACCTTTACTCTAACCTAACCTAACCTAACCTAACCTAACCTAACCTAACCTAACCTAACCTACTGTACTGGGCATCCGGTCTGGTTGGCACTTTCTTTTATGTAATAGTTATTTCTACAACCTCTATATTTTAACCTTTAGTCTTATACTTAGTTGAATAAAAAAAATCGTCTTAATTTAGATTGACAGCCGGTGCAATTGGAACACCCTCCAAAAGGCCCTCCGGTGCAACTGGACACATCAGTTTGGGGCTGATCCCTGACCACCGGTGCAATTGGACATCTCCCATTTAATGAATTTGTACTCAGTACGATCAGCACTGCCCCGGTCTCGGTGGAGGGTGGATGTATGCTTATCTTTGTTGTAGTCAACACTGTGTCCGCTTATTGTTTTTGCGCCTTTTCAATAAATAACCCCATCCTATCCACCTCCTTCCCCACCCTTCCCAGTAAGTAGGATAAGTCAGTTCGCTCGAGACGCTGCGTGAGTAAACACGTTTTTGATTCTTTCGTGATACGCTATTGTTTTTCTGCTCATAATACTCCCTTGTTACAACGTTCCATATACTCCCTACAGTTCGACACCACTTTAGTCCACAAAGTGTCGAACTATCGAGGTTCTACTGTATTAGCTTATTGGATATATGCTTAAGGGAGCTAAACCATACTAAATCTTGCATCAAGGAAATTTAAACTCGGCATTTTTATTTTGTGAGTTTTTAACTTTTTGATAATAAATTCAAATTTATTATTTATTTTTATACTTGGTGTATTTATTAAAGACTAGACTATTAAAAAAATAAGAGTTATAAAACGGAATAGAAATAATAACTTTCGTATGTATATATACCTACATACGAAAGGTAGGTATAAATATAAATACATACTTGTACACATAAATACATGCTTGTATTTATGTTAGGGACCCCATTTTCCTATACGCCATTTTTCCGGGGCCCCAGAGGTCCTAAATTCGGCCCTGGTGGTAGACCGCATTTGTACTACGATATTGCTTTCTCTAATGGTCCAACTGAGTATAACTGTCCAATGGGACTTCATTGTGACATTGAGTGCCTTCAAATAAACGTACACTATTACTTTGACATTTGCGTACTGCGGGTTGCATGAACACATTTTGAAGGAGCATTGTAGCACTCTAAATTCAATGTTTTTTGGAAAATTTCTTGTTTGTAAGACTTGTTTGCAATTTTGTAAACACAATTCAGGAATATATAAGAACAGGATAAAAAGGTGGGCCGGAAAATATGGGGGCAGGATCATTTAGTGTTTACAAATTACCTTTTTTTGAGATATAGTGTTTTAATATTACTTTATACAAAAAAGGGGCATCTCTCTAGCCAAACTGTTGGTTTCTACGACTTTGGTTCAAAGGGTCACAGGTTCAAATCCCGAGGAGTCCACAAAAATTTGAGGGTTTTGGACCGATTTCCCTGAAAACGTTTGAGTATCCTTTAAGCAAAAATGCTGTTGGCGTTGAGAGAAAAGCTTGCTGGTTTTTTTTAGAATGGTAATTGATGAACAATATTTTTTGCATTAGGTGCTAATTATACCCGAGAAAGTCTTGATGAGTATTAGAGGGTGTGTTAAAAAATAATAAATAAAATAAAAAACACAATTTTGTGTGAAAAAGATTAATTATAAGGACTTCCTTCATAAGTACTCTAAATCAGTCATTATAAACATGGCCACACTGAATTAATTGATTCATTGTTATTATTTTTTATTTTGCTCGTCTATGACAGTGGAATTTTATATTAATGACGTAAGGGGACAACGGTCCAAGCCTCTCAATGGGGAATCGAACCCGTGATCTCTTGCATCAAAATCCAAGACGCTAACCTGTAGGCTAGCCAGGTGAACATTTGGTATGTTTACATTATTCGTTTAACTAAGTATTTATTTATCATATAACAGCGTGCCTATGCCTAAGGATTATGAAAATGTTCATACAAAAGTTTCCAGCAATCATTTAGGTTTTCCAGTGCTAAGTAACACACATACTTTAATAACACTATGCACACAGGTAAATACCACTTTATTTCACAAAATAGAATATTTGTTCTTACTTACTAGAAAGAGCCATCTTTTTTGTAGAAACACTTTGAAGATCTCCTAACACAAAATCGATAAAGGCTGTTTAAAAGATTACTTAGGAAATTGTGATAGAATTATTCCTGCTATACTTAAAAAGTTATTATTAGTTCATAAAGCACTTAGTTTTTGGAATATCTATATGAATGTATTTTGTAAATATAAATATTTTACTTCCAAATAGTTATTAATACAAAGAGAAAACTGCATTTTTCCTTGTTTTTATATGTGGAGACATTTTTTCTTGTTTAAAAATTATAAAAATGAAAAAATACAATTCTGTCTTTAGTTGTTTTAAAATTATGTATATGATTTATTTTTTTGTTATATTCACCAAAAATATTATATAATAAGTTACCAGAAAGAAAAAAATATGCTTCAAGAACATTTTGTTTATAGTGTGGGAGTACTTAAAAAAGAAAAAGGATAAATCATCTCTATTATTAATCTTAAGATTTTATGCATTTATTCCTCTGCATTTTAAAATTTGTCAGTGGTGTATTATTCAATTGATTTTGTTTAGAATTAAAGAAATGTTCAATATTTTAAAAGAAGTAAAGATATATTTTAATATTTTTTGACCTAGGAGCTGCCTTCTAAAACAAGTAAAAGTTTCAAAATTTTAATCTTTATATTTTTAGTAGTTCTAATCAGTGAAATTTGTTTGAAAAGATAACATACTGACAGACAGACAGAACATATTTTTAGTATATACTCTTACGGAGACTCTTGCTATGTTTATTTTTACTTTTGAGAGATGTTAAGGTGTGATATATGACCTACAGCATGTCAAACTCCATGAAAGGGTAAGATAATGAATAATGGCTTGGAGACAATAATCCTCATATTGAAGTGGTCATCACACACTTGCTATGTATCACATCTCTCAAGTTACTTCACAATCTTCAACACACCCTCTCCTCCTCAACCCCTTCTTCACTTGCCGTAATACTGCTGCACCACTTCGCCGAACCACGCAGGATCGTGGAGTGCCGCTGAGGGAGGCCTCCCCCTGAGACTGCGGTAGTGCCACTCCGACACACCCCTCCCCCTCACACCCCCCACTCTGTACACCACCATCCTCTCCACCATACGGGCCTCCCACCTCCACCCCACGTAGTGTACTGACTCATGCTCTACCTTCACCTCCACGGTGAAGAGTTTGCCACCTGGAACAAGTTGGATAATGTGGAGGTTGTTTTGAGAAAGAGTGGTATAACTAGTGCGATTGAGAAACATTTAAACACACATGCCTCCACATCAGGCACCATCAGGCATATAGAGGAGACATTGAAATTTAACTTATAATAAAGGGCTGAATTACGGTATTATGTGGCTTTGAGCTTAATTTTTTTTAAGTATAGGTACAAAAATAAATTTTTAATTTTATATATTAGCGAATTTCCCCTATAGGGAAGAAGCTATTACCGTAGGTCTCATGGTAAGACTTAAGCCCGAGACCATGATAACTTTTCATTTTGAGGTCCCCAGATGCCAAAAACACCATTCGTTCAAATTTTTATATATGTATATATATATATATGTCCGAAAGCACGATAACTCTCGTAAAAAAGGTCTGATCGTACGTAATTAAATTTGGTACAAATGTGTAAAGCACCATTTATTTGAACGAGTTCGAAAACCAGATGAATCGCACCATCCAAAGGGGGGTTTTGGGGGTTTTGTACCCCAAAAATGGGTTTTTTGGGGTTTTCACATGTAATTTTTATTTAAATCAAATTTTAATTTTTACCATTGAATTTGGTATTTTTATCATTGCTCTAAGTCAATTGGTTCCTGAGATATTGAAAGTGTTAAACACAGTACGTTGTCTAATGTTATTCTTATGGAGAAAAAGAAAAATTGTATATCTTGCTTATTTATAAACATAAACTGACAAAATTTGGTATATGGCTTCATCTGGTTGGGGTTTATCGTTGTTTGCACAAAATACAAAATTTTCACGTATGGTTCCCGTAGCAGCAAACCTAGGTAATCGGTCCCCATGTTATTCTTATGGAGAATAATTAAAATGTTATATATCGCTTACTTATAAATGTATATGAATGAAACTTGGTATGTGACTTTACTTAGATGAGTTCTAATGATATTTTCATAAAAACCAATTATTTTGTGTTCCTTGTTGCAGCAAACCTGCGTACTCATCCCCAATGTTATTCTTATGGAGAATAATTAATATTTTTAATATCGCTTGTTTGTGAAAATATTTCTTATGAATCCTGTTAAGTGTTAATGTGTTATGTTATATATTCATTGGAAATTCGCTGAGTATGCAGGTTTGCTGCGACGGGGGTATTTTTCTTTTTGTAATTGGGCTGAAAACTATAAATATACTGATTTTTTAGCCGAATTCATTTTTTAAATAAAAAAATAAACATTTTTTAAATAATTTTGTGTATAATATGTTTTATTTATAAAACTTGAGTGCTTTAAACAACAATTTACAAGTCAAATAATTGACACAGTTGTACAAAGAACAAATCAGTATCGTTTTTGTGTTTGTTATTTTAGTTGGATATATCCGTCTTTATCCTGGAAACATTTACCTAATAGACGAATAGATCCGTCTATGGCCCGGAACGGAACAGGAAAAATACGGATGTATCCGGCAATAGCCCTTTAAGGGTTAAGGGTTAAATTATGTTAAATCAGTAATCTATATAAGTCTGACTAAAGCAAAGGATGTGACTGACATATTTTTATCTTTTATAAAGCAGTACATCTGTATTTATTTCTCAGTTTCTTTTCGCCCAGAGACAGAAGTTAGACGGAGACATTATAAGGCAGAAGAGGAGAATACTGAAAATATCTCTTTTGTAATATATTGCGATTGTAAAACATAAATTATTTTCTTAGTTATTATAGGCTTGCTCTATATTATTAACCTGTTATTATAAGCTTAATGAGTATATTTTTAATTTTACCAGCTTTGAAAGAGAATGCGTAATCTTTTGGTGGAGTTCCATTTTCCCCATGCTGATACAATTTCAAGTCACACCAGACAACAGGATGAATCCCACCATTGGGCTGAACCACATAACCTGTCTGCAAACTGAAGAAGGTCATTTTAGTACCTGTATTTAAGCTGCTTGTACATTAAACTAAGTCGCTGTATAGAAAGAATAGCAAGTTAACTCTAAGTTTTTTTTATATTTGTTGAAGGAATAAATATCATACGAGTGGGTTTTATACCTTCAGGGTCAACTTATTTTTTGTAAATCCAAGCAAACATATCACATTCAGCTTCTTGATGTTTTGTTATATAAAAAAAAAACTCAAAATTTATGTTGAATTATTTGCAGTATAAGCAAATACATTATTAGGTTAGAATTATCTTTGATAATACTGATTATAAACGCAGGAAAATTTAGGTTTCTAATATTAAAGGTTAAAACACACCAATAAAACAATTATACAATACTGTAATCATTAACCACGGTATTCTTCAAGGGGCCTCGAAGAATAGGTATTAGTGCTTGCTGCTACCTCTAACTGCTACAGAGGTAGTCTTGGCCACCAACGAGAAAGATTCTTATAAACAAATTGAAAACCCATTTGATCATTATCAATGTAAAACAAACTCTACATGTTGCATGTTATTGCAACAACTCGTATACAGTGTGTAAAAAAAGTCCGTCCCCCCCTTTAATTTTTTTGTTTGTTAAAACAAACAAATAACCTTTGGGGAACGATACTAAGTATCTTTTGACGTTATAACAAATTGTGAGTGTCCCCCAAAAATGGGGGATTTTGGGGGCAACTCAAAATTTTCTGATGTAAACCCCTTTTGACTGACCCCTCATTTTAAAGATATTTTTAAACCTAGGTGAAGGGTGACAGTTAAATGTAAATTTAACCCCTTCTTAAGGGGTTTACATCAGGAAATTTTTAGTTGCCCCCAAAATCCCCCATTTTTGTGGGTTCTAAAAATTTTAAATATTACCAAAAGAGAACATTTCTTCATTTAATAGCATTTCTTCAAGAGTCGTTTCAGTTTAAGACACCAAAGGTGAAATTAAAACTCCAAAAGTCTTAGACGCCAGGTTTTAAGAATGAGTTATATTGAAAACTTTGACAAGCTGCCATTTTGGATAGAAACAGGTTACAGACCTCCAACCTCCACCATTTGCCTATTTTTTTAAAGATCTTTAAAATGAGAGGTCACTCAAAAGGGGTTTACATTTGAAAATTTTGAGTTGCCCCAAAAATCCCCCATTTTTGGGGGACACTCAAAATTTCCGATAAATTCAAAAGATACTTTGGGTTAAGTTATTATCATTCCCCAAAGGTGATTTGTTTGTTTTTTTTAAACAACAAAATTAAAGGGGGGGACGGAATTTTTTTACACACTGTATGAATTCTTACACTGAACAGTTGGATGGATGGCAGACAACCCCTACAGCAGCTTTGGTCCCGTCCTCTAGGAAAATCATGTGGAAAACATAACGGTGAAGTAACTCCCAGTCACGCTCCAAACCTGATGAACAGGTAAAAATAAAAACACATTAGTCTCCCGTGACACCATAATTATAATAGTTTTAATGTTATAGAAGATCAATCACTTTACATGCATTAATTTATTAATACAACACTATACGTACCATAACTGTGGTCCCGAAAGGCTGCCATGTTGGTCAACTTGTAGGTTTCAGTGTTGACCCTTAAAGTAGCCTCCATCTCACCCATTTTCTCATAGTGATTCTGATGGGATCTGCAACAACAAACAACTTCTTTTTTTTAAATGTATTGAGGATTAAGTTTAGTGATACAGTTAATATTATTAAGAATATAATTTAATAGAAAATCAATTAAGTTCTTAACAGAAAACAATTGTAAATGTTACTTTTATGATCACATAAGCATTCCAGGTAAAAAAGGAGTAAGCCATTGCTGTAAATAGTTTGATAGTACTACAGTAGAAACTTGCTAACACGACTCTCAATAGCACAACTTCCTCGATAACAAGTGCATTTTTACTATATCTTAATTAGGGGTGTGTGAGTAGTGATTTTTGGAATCGAGTCGAGTAGTGCCAATTATTTTCAAGTTTCCAGTATTTTCGAGCGAGTGTTTGCCATCAGTTGGTAGTTTTAAATAGTGTAACAAAGTCTAGATATCACTCCATATTTCATAATCTAAACATCGTTTCTAACTAATACATGAGTAGCAATACAAAGTTTTGGCCAGTACAATCAAACTGGATTTCGTATTGACAAACAAAACACAGTTTGACATTCGTTTCCGGCCGATAAAACACAGTCCGGTTGTCATTTGGCCAATATAACCTGACATCCAGACATCTTTATAATCAATATTAGATGATGAAATTGTTAGTTACGGACGATATTAAGTGTCCCGGTCGCCACTTTGCCGATATTATGTATTCCGTCGTCATTTCCGGTCTTTATTACGCGGCCCGATCGTCATTTTCGGCCGATTTTACGTTATACGATCGCCTTTTACGGCCGTTACTACGCGATTTGGCCGGTCGCAATCGTTAGCGATCGTCCGGAAATCGGCGGAAAATACTCGCTCGAACTTTCGGGTATTTTTTAAAACTTCGATTCGAGTTTGAGTATTAAAATACTGGCCGAAAACTCGAAGTTTTGAGTACTCGCACACCCCTAAATGTTAAATTACACTTATTTATATTCTTCCATAAGATTAACATTGGAACTTTGATAGCCCAGGAGTCAAAGCGCTGAAGATTGATGTCCTCCAAACCCCCAAAAGGCACATCTAGACGCTAAGGAAATTCAAATAACACATAAGCCATAATTTTAAAACTAATAGTTTCGCCGGTAGCCCGATCACGAAAATCGCCTTAGTTTATTCGATTTCTTAAACAGATTTTTTACAAAGGATTAAAAATTCCATCTGCTGGAATGCTGCAATCTATGAGGGTGGTCGTGAAATACCTTAGAAACGTATTTGCAATGTATACATAACCGAATAAGTAGGGACATGCTTATGGGAAAACGATTTTATAGTGATAGCTCCACCCCCAAACACACATAGAGTCACAATCGCATATTTGACCCTATTCAGACCAGATTTAAATGTTTACGGATAATGTTTGATAATAATTGATCAGCTGGCTAAAATATACTGGCAGGAGTCTGTTATTTATTAGTTTGTTTACAAACAGATATACTCATTTTGACGTTTTAAAGGTAAACAGTAGCGCGCGTGACGGGACCAAGGTGAATTAGTATTGAATACAAGTGTACCATCAAATACTCACCTTTAATATTGTATCCGTCGGATTTCGACAGGTCACCAACTATTAATGATAATAAAACAGAAAGTTTGTTAATAATTAAGTTATTGATGGTGCTATTTTTCTACCTTGTACATTTATGAATAAAGTTGTATTTGATTTGATATGTAGCCAGTGGTAATGTAAAAATTATCATTGAAGATTTTTGGGCACAGCAACGCGCACTGGGAACTGCTAGTTGTATTTAGAGTTTTGTGACTATTTACGCCAATGGCATTTTTCAACGTTTTCTTGAGGAACAGTCTAAAACCTGGTATTGTTACTCTCTAAAGTCGACCTTCTATATCTATAATACGCTAAGCAGAATTTTTGTGAACAGAACTCTTCCATTATTTTTGAACCAATTTCGATGACTAAGGTGTCAAAAAAATGTGAAATTTTGAGCCAAAAAGGATGGTATAAAGATCACTAGACCCATAGCTGATAAATTACAATTTGTATGAGTAAAACCGTGGTAACTATGGTAATTTCCATAGAATGAAGATCTTTTATATTTATTGGTAAATATCTTGGAATCTAAGTCATATACATCACAGATAAATATAACATTTTTTGTAGATAATTTTATCCTCTTTATTTTGTATAAGAACAGTTTTCAGTGCAGAAGTAAAAACTAAAAAAGGGGGTATTTTACCCCTCCTTGAAGCAGCTGGGCTAGGGGCGGGGACTTTTAGTATTTTTATCTTCTAACTACCCCCAACACATTCCCGCTCAGAAAAAAAACTCCCCTCCTCCATGTCCTCTACACCCCCCTTTTGAGCATTCATTGGCAGGGCTATTTGTGAACCAACAAATTTTGCTTAAGTCACGACAAACACAATTGTTTTTAATTGAATGCCTCAGCAGTAAATGTAATGAAATATTTTAATGAGTAAATCAGTACCTACAGCATAGGCAATTAACAGTTGCTATTTATTTCTAAATGTTTTTATATGCTTACTTTTTGAGCATTTTGAAATATTGCAGTGTCCAAGGTTCATTGGCAATAGCTGTAGCAAGTAGTCCTGGGTCTAGGTCTGTGTCGTAGTGGAATATTGGCAGGTCAGATGAGAAAACAGCGCTGAATGTCACGGAATATTGCTTTGTTGGATTAACATGAAGCCTAAACATTGAAGATATGTTAAAAATCTTTTTGAAAATGTGAATATACAAGATAGGTACCATAATGTACTTCACTCTATCCATAATATGCATTTTGTACCCAAATATTTTTAAATTTGATTTATATCTTTTGTATTTAATTTTACTTCCATAACTTCACATTTTAGTACCACGACAATTTTCTGATAATATATGCTCAAACAAAACTAAATCCCAAGTTTTTATTTAAAGTTAGTTTAAACAAAACTGACAATGAATTAAGACAATTTTGCATTCTAAATTAATAAACAATAATTACAAATTTGATTTTACTCCCCTATTTGTAATACGATAATTTTCAAGTTCCTGAAACTAAACTACTAAACTTAGTTCTCACCACATATCGCCAGTGTATGAGAGCTTCCACTTCTTCATGGGCTCTAGGGTTTGCAGTAGGATGCCCTCAGCTCCGAACGTGTCAACTACTAAACTTAGTTCTCACCACATATCGCCAGTGTATGAGAGCTTCCACTTCTTCATGGGCTCTAGGGTTTGCAGTAGGATGCCCTCAGATCCGAACGTGTCAACTACTAATCTTAGTTCTCACCACATATCACCAGTGTATGAGAGCTTCCACTTCTTCATGGGCTCTAGGGTTTGCAGTAGGATGCCCTCAGCTCCGAACGTGTCAACTACTAAACTTAGTTCTCACCACATATCGCCAGTGTATGAGAGCTTCCACTTCTTCATGGGCTCTAGGGTTTGCAGTAGGATGCCCTCAGCTCCGAACGTGTCAACTACTAAACTTAGTTCTCACCACATATCACCAGTGCATGAGAGCTTCCACTTCTTCATGGGCTCTAGGGTTTGCAGTAGGATGCCCTCAGCTCCGAACGTGTCAACTACTAAACTTAGTTCTCACCACATATCGCCAGTGTATGAGAGCTTCCACTTCTTCATGGGCTCTAGGGTTTGCAGTAGGATGCCCTCAGCTCCGAACGTGTCAACTACTAAACTTAGTTCTCACCACATATCACCAGTGCATGAGAGCTTCCACTTCTTCATGGGCTCTAGGGTTTGCAGTAGGATGCCCTCAGCTCCGAACGTGTCAACTACTAAACTTAGTTCTCACCACATATTGCCAGTGTATGAGAGCTTCCACTTCTTCATGGGCTCTAGGGTTTGCAGTAGGATGCCCTCAGCTCCGAACGTGTCAACTACTAAACTTAGTTCTCACCACATATCGCCAGTGTATGAGAGCTTCCACTTCTTCATGGGCTCTAGGGTTTGCAGTAGGATGCCCTCAGCTCCGAACGTGTCATCCTCAGCATCAAACAACACCGTGTCGGGGATCTTATGGCCACAGAGTAGGCCCAGACCCGGCACCTGTGAAACAAATTAACTGCGGTAGCGACAATTACAACCCATACTTTGGTAGTATGAGTATCGAGTGGTTTGTGTCATATTGTGATGCACAATAGACATTCTCCATATACCTTATTTTTATGTTTGTTTTATAGCTGTGGTCACTGATTTATCTTTTTTTTAGAACATATATTAAATAAATATCAATACTTTGCCTATGCAGTGATATTTTCTTTTATATTTTCATTTTTTTTCATGACCAAAAGTGTGTTGGGACCCCAACTTACCACCACATAGAAGACCCCATTGACTATGTTATGTTTCCTGCGTTCACTGCCAGCAATGACATAAAAACCATCTTGGGTTGCAGCAATGAAGAAAACTGCATCAAAAGCCTGAAACACCAAAGTTTGTAAAATTGTTTAACAGTTATAACAAAAACAGTCCAAGCCAGTGCACCAGACACCCAACAACTTTTGTTAGAAATTAATAGGACCCTGTTTTCAAATTAAAATATTATCTTTCGAAATAGAATTAAGATATAAATGAAGCTATATTTAAAACATGTAATGAATTAAAACTATTTACTATGTTTACACCCAAAAACTCATGAGGGAAATGGTAAGAAAATTTTGGCTGTTAAAGTAATAATTAGCTGATTGCAAAATGAGAGTTGATAGTTAATCCAAATATACGCTCTCTTCCTCTCTTCCTCTCTTTCTCTCTATACCAGGGCTTGGCATAGAGTCTTGATAGAAATTAAAAGTAAAAACATTGTTACATCCTCTACCAATTATATAATTATATAATAACATTATACTAATAAACTAATTAAAAAGTGACAAAATACAAATAATGACTTAGTTAATGTAAGGTAACACAACTCCTAACAAGTAATTCAGTCGTTCTTCTCAGTTGATGGACAATAACAGTTAATTTAGCTTAACTTTAAAATGTTCTAGAGCTCTGCATATTTAATCAGTGTTGGAACTTGAATGAAATGTTATGAGTAATTTTATGAGTAATGTTTAATTAAGTTAAAATATTATTGCAGTTTATACAAGTATCTTTACACAGCTAATGCTTCCCAGTCCACTTCACGTCAGCAGTTCAAATATGGAACCCATTATTTCAAAACATTTTTATTTTAAGAATCTATATAAAACTGGTAGAAACTCAATAAATGAACATACCAAAGAAATTATTCTTCTCAAAGTATCTATTAAACAAAACTTTAAACAAAAATTAATTTCAATAACTTTAAATCCAAACAATGTGTAATTTTTGTAATAAAACGGAAAAAACAGATATTAAAATTAATGTAATGTGCTAAGATTTTAGCATCTGTTTTCCCCAAATTTTACCTAATGTCCTTCTTTCAGACCATCTTTAGCAAGCAATGATCTGCCACTCCGATCCTGGTCGTGCAATATGAATTTTCTTTCATTAAACCTGTTGCACAATTTTTCCCCCTGAAGACTCGACTTGAATACTTGTTTGCACTTCACCATAAACTTTCTTCGGTGTTTTTCTAAAAATTTCTATAGTCTGTTTTAACTCAGAAACCGAATAACACTGCGTATCTCATATTTTGCGGGATTTTCGATTGCCGCCGCTATTTTGAATCGCTGTAGAAATAAGACACGTGACCGCACAGCAACAAGACTCGGCTCATACATGGTGGGAAGGAGACTGGACTGCCACACTCGCAATCACAGTGATGGGGTAGCTGTGCTAGGTGCAGTAAGCAAACGTTCTTTACTTTCTGGATGACCCTCGTAGTTTGCATTGTCAGGCTCTCTGCGTTTGTGTGCCGTTATCGGGGTTTGTTATTGTTCACGTATCCGGTGTGCTGCTCAGTTTAGATCTTCTCTTGTCAATGACTCAACACTGCCGATGTAACCGTGATAGTTTTTACTACAGCAAACTTTATTTTTTATGGTTTACACTGTTATATTAGATCTTTCCAAATGTACACACATTTCAATATGTTCTGTTTAAATTACAGTTTTATCACGTTTTCAAGTAATAAATGTGCTCCCCAGATAAATCTGACCTTTATTGTGTTCCGACCATGCTCTAGGTCTGTTGGTGGCGGATTAACGAGGTTCTATACTATACTATATTACAGCGTGTGTATAACTTTTTTCTGGCAGCTCACTCTACTATTAGCACATAAACACAAACGCATATTGTCATAATTATTCACTATCAAGGCGGAATTGATGGTTCATGCTCACCTCCAAGAAATCTGGATTTTTCAAAATCCGGACCGACCCTCCACCACAATAGTCTTGTATGGATTTCTTTAATTTAATTTAATGGCTGGGTAGCGTAGTGGTTATCGTGCTCGCCTCGTGATCCAAGGTTTGCCAGATTGATCCTGATCAAAATCGCAAAATTTTGAGAAGTTTTGAAACTGGACCTAGCTGCCATTTGTCATTGGGCTATTGATGAGAGCTAACATGAAGCCAGAAGCAAACTGTTAGCTGATGGCTGTTTTTTTTTCAGCTGTTTGCAACTCTCTTGTTGCATTGTTGTTTGGGTATCAGAGGTTGTCACATTTTTTTGTGAGTGGGTATAGATGCTTTCAAATAACAGGTTGACCTTAGATAGTAACAAGACCAGGGGTTGGACCGTTCCCTATTAAAACGTCAAAAAATGCCACTGGCATGGATTTAAAAAATCAAATTCTGATAGTCTACTGTAACTTTTTCTACCTTGGAATGGTTAGACCTAATATTTTTCTCGCTACAGTGCAGCAGCAAAGGGTTTTAAGTTAAACTAACAGCCGTGTTTTTTACTATTGCAAGTTTATCTGCTAAAAAAGTCATATTGAGATAACCTAATATCATATTATTATGATGGTTGTTTTAAAACTAAAATAATCACTATATTTTTCAAAAGTTTAAACTTAGGTCGCTGCAGACAGTGCTCATACAGTAGAGTCCTTCAAACTCAGACTCCGAAAACTTGGAAGTCTGGATAACCCTGGATACATTGGCACAGCGGTAAATCCCCGCACTTCAAACTTTATGGCACCGACTGAAGCACAATGCGACACCGAACACAGGCTTTTAACAGTTGAAGTTTAAGTTGTAGTTTTATTTTTATTTTTATGCAATAAATAAATGTTTAATATGGTAATAAAGCATAAAACTCATACTTTTATCTTACTTTTACTCCTTTCCCGATAACCTGGGCATTTCACAAACCCGGACACCCTTCAGTCCACATTAGTTGGTGTTTGCGGGACTCACTGTGCTGGTATATTAAAATAATTTATGTAGCAGATTGAAAAGCCAATTTTACCAGCTCTTTCACTGAAATTGTTTTAGTGTCTTTAAAATATTTTTTCTTAAAACAAATGGTTAAATGAACAAAATAATGTATACCTTTGGAGATTCTGACAGGCTTTGAGGTTTATCCAGGTTTTCGGCTAGCTGGTCATAAGTATCTTCATCAGGCCTAGATCTTTTCTGTGAAAATTAAAACAGCAATTGAGTTTGATAAATAAATTAGCTAAAGTTTAATAAATAAAAATAATAAAAACACTCCATTTGTTATCTTTTTATTTTAGTGCTATTAAATTTTTTAAACATATTATTATTCAATAATACCTTTCTCAAATAAAGAACAAATCTGATTATCCAGTATTTGAAGAAAAATAACTTTCCAGGCCTCCGGTAGATTCCATAGATGGGAGGAAGGTCGGATATTAGGAAGATGGCAGTTGCAAAAGCAGCCAAGAACATAACTCCTACAGTCAATAACCACATATCTTGGTTCTCACTGAGCTAATAATACTCAAGTTATCAAAAAGCTGTATTATCAGTGTTTACTCTTGACAATCTCCAATGATTATGAGTTAATCAAATGCTTTCCTTTAGAAGTAGGGATTAAAGAATCAATTTATTTATTTCTTAATTTAGAAATGCCATGTTAAAAACCATTAATGAAAATTAACCATTTATTGCCGATGAAAGAGTTTAGTTTAGATTTCAAAACACTTTTAAGTTTAGAATATTTCATATTTAAATCAAATTATTTTGAGAGTACTGTGATATCATAGGTGCAGCAAGGTTAACTTAACCAACTCAACCAAACTCTACAAAATGTTTTTTTCATCTCTTTCACTCTCTTGTAACTTATAGATATGCAAATTTATTATTTAAAACATCCAATCACAGTTTTAGTGTTAACAATTTAACCTACTATTAAGGGCTGCAAAAGTTGGTCAAACAAGTTTGACATTGTTTGAGGTAGCAAACACTGCATTATAAAATACAAGTATATGTGATATCAGTCAATAAAAACTTCTTTGCATCAAATTTATTTTATTTCAAGATTAATATGTGAATAAATTTATTTTATTTTGTATTGTTTCGCAATATTTTACAGCTAAATGTCCATTTTAATTCTTTAATTACTAAAGAATCCAACATAATTAAAACTAAAACAAACCCATTTTTTAACAAAAAAAGTTTTGCTTGCCACTGTCAATCCAGTAGTTGTTTCAAGATTAGTTTCTGTCATTGAATAGATGGTCAGAGGAAAGGGTAACTTTAATCGCACCCCTCCGTCATTTGTCATACTGTAATAATGTCATCTTCATACAAAAGAAAACAGTATAACAACTCCATACCAGTAGTTTGTCAACCATCTTTCTAAGTTTGCTCATAATCTTTTACAACACTTAGATTGTGGGAGGAAGAAAAATGCAAAAAAACTGAAAAATAGTTTATTATTTCTGATACAAATTTGTATAAAAAGCAGATGGCAGCTCAAGCAGGAGAAGATATTTGGTCCATCTGTTGTATAGCAGTGGCGACGCCATCGAGGATTATCTGGGCATCTTGCTGGCACGCGATGAGGGCTCGGTCAGCCATCAGTCCCAGCTGTAGACGCCCAGCATAGCTGAGCACCGTCACCCCGATACCTAAGGTTAAGGTCAAATCAACATTTTTCCTTGGTTATTTTACATTAAACTTTCTTATTTTCTTCATCATAAGCTTTGATCAATACGTAGGAAGCAGCCAAATGAGTATATTATATTAGGTCTTTCCAAATGTACTGACATTTCAATATGTTCTGTTTAAATTACAGTTTTATCACGCTTTCAAGTAATAAATGTGATACTCTTGGAAGTCTGGATAACCCTGGAAACATTGGCAGAGCGGTAAATCCCCGCACTTCAAACTCTATGGCACCGACTGAAGCACAATGCGACACCGAACACAGGTTTTTGAACATTTGAAGTTTAAATTGTAGTTTTATTTTTATTTTTATGCAATAAAATGTTTTATATAGTAATAAAGCATAAAACTCATACTTTTATCTTACTTTTACTCCTTTCCGAATAACCTGCACATTTCTCAAACCCGGACACCCTTCAGTCCACATTAGTTCGGGTTTGCGGGACTCTACTGTGCGGGACTCTACTGTATATTAAAATAATTTATGTTGATTTTATGCAACACTGCCACTATCAATCCAGTAGTTGTTTCAAGATTAGTTTCTGTCATTGAATAGATGGTCAGAGGAAAGAGTAACTTTAATCGCACCCCCTCTGTCATTTGTCATACTGTAATAATGTCATCTTCATACAGAAGAAAACAGTATAACAACTCCATACCAGTAGTTTGTCAACCATCTTTCTAAGTTTGCTCATAATCTTTTACAACACTTAGATTGTGGGAGGAAGAAAAAGCAGTCCAGGAGAAGATATTTAAACCCACCCTGCCATGATATGAGCATGAATGTGGATCTAAGGAACTCCGGAAAGATTAATGGAATGGTGTATGTATTTATTTAAAAGCTAGATTTGAAGATGTGATCCATATTTTCTCTTATTTTGTGGTATCACTTGTTTTTGTTTCTTGTAGTTGTTGTAGGCCTATGTTTCAAAATAGAATTTCAGAACTCCAGATTAAGCTCCAGACTAAATGAAAATGCAGAAGTTCATTTAATCCCAGAATTACGGCAAATAGGACATGTCTGAAAAGCGCAAATTAAGAAAAACTATGTTAAGAGGTTACATAGATATAATATTTTCAAGCAATGTTTTATTAATCTTTCATTCTTTGAGCCTAAATCATATTTAAATGTTATAGATACATCCTTGATACACCGAGGTAATTTTTATAGTTGCATATCACGATGTGTAAAGTAGTATTAATAAAGGCTGGGATATCAGGGGTGAATTATAAAGTGCTGATTAGGGAAGTGAGATTACTTAATATGGTTTACAAATACCAAGGTCGAACCTTAAGGTTAAATTACAAGGTCCATAGACCCAAGACTAGTATGTATTATGGCCATAATAGCTAACTTTACTGAGTATAATCACTAGTATGACAACTAATAAGTTTTACTTCAATAGTTATATTTTACCTGTGGTTGTTCTGTTGGGAACCCAAAACACCAGATCATGCAGTGTATGTCCAGCCAGCATGGTGAGGCGAGTGGGGCCTGGGAGGTTACTGAACACCAGAGTGCTGTGAGTGCTGCGTAACAGAGGTCGCAGGAACCACACTGGCAGCAGGCTGGCCACTACACGCAGCAGCCAGAAGTTGATCAGGTAATCGGGAGACTTCCGCAGTAAATCACAGTGTTTCCGAACTTGTCTCAGTTTGCTGAATAATTTCAATTTTCCACTACTGACACTCGAAATCGGTAAAGGCAGCATAGCAACAGAAAACTTATTCTCTAACTTGTTGTTCCTCTCGGTTTCAGTGATTTTTGTCACTTTAGTACGGAATTTTTTTGTTCTCACCACATGTGTGGCGGCTTGGGTCTCAAAAGGTGCTAGTCTAGCTGGGATCACCACAGTGATGAACGGTGGTACTTCGTTGCATTGAGTGTAGAAAGATTCTAAGCTAGCCGAGAGAGCTGTTAGTAAAACATCAGAGAAGCGAACTCCGGTTTTTCCTCTGATCCTTTTAATCATAGACATCAAAAGCTGGTCGGAATTGTCCTGCTGCTCAAAGTACCATGCTACTACTTTATGGCCAGATAGTCGTGGACCATGTAGAAGATTGACATCTTGGGTTTGTGTTAAAGCTTGATTTAACAGTGATGCAGGTGCAAATAACAGAATAGACCACTGGCGAACAAGGGTTTGTAAGGTTTCTAGAACTCTGGACACAAATTTAATCAGTAAACAAAGTCCACTTGTGCTTTTTTTAATCATATACTCAAAGTATTTATTTGAAGTTTTCTTTACAAACTGACTCTCCACTCTCGTTGCATTGTTCATCATATCCAAAAACTCTCTACTCGGGCGATCATTCACGACAATATCAAAGTCTTTCAAACTCGGTTCATTAAGTTTACTCTTGAAATCTTTCGTCTCGTCAATGAATTTCAAAACTTTGTGACAAGCGTTTCGTACACTCATTCTTAAATCTTCTACTTTAAAGTTTTCACCAGAATCAAAAGATGTGCAAGAATGTCTCCGTTTCAGTGGGGAGTTAGACCCTGGGATGTCAAGACAGATGGACTGAAATTCACAAGAGGATGATTTTGTGCACTGAGGGATGTCAGATTCTTGCCAAGATGATATTATAGGGGCCGCCTCAGGTTCTTCTGGTATTGCAGGGGTTTTAGGCCTCACAAAGTTCTTGTTGAAGCTTGGAGAGTAGCAGCGAAGGGGGATTGGAACTGGAGTACTACTTCTGGTGCAAGGGTCACTAAGAGCTTCCAGCAGCAAGTTCACTAACGCGACACCATCTCCAATGCTGTGATGAACTCTGAACAACACTGGATAGCGAACACCGGCACACGACTTTGTGATCCACCCACCGTTTTCCATAGCATCAAGCAGATCTGAGGACGGTTTGATCGGATATCGTCCAACAAGAATTTCCCACCCTGCTGCATGATTCATAGGCAGTGGAGAGTTCATTACAGATGAAACGTAGTTTTGCAAAGCTGGTTCTGTGATAGTGTTGTCTCCTTGGTCTTCTATGTCCATCCAGCGAATATAATCGGTGATGTTAACATACTCCTGTTTCTCCCAGTAAAAGAAGCCAAGCGATTGTTTGCGGAGGGACAACAACTTAGGGAATGGAGCTGGGGCTGCGATGAGGCGATCTTGGATGAGTTCGGAGATAGTCATCAATGGTTCATCGTCTGAAATCAAGAGTGTTTTAAAATCAGAATCAGTTTTGAAGTTTTACAAGTAAGATGTGAATATTAACTCATTCTGCTGAGGGCATAGATTATAAGATTAAGATTGCTATACAAATTTGTAAATTTATAGCTTTAACAATTTTACAATTTTTGCAACTAAAATTAGAGATTCCAATTGGAGAGGCTAAATTATCAAAGGTAAGTAATTAAATTCTCCAATAATCTCAAAGTTTAAAAAACAATTGTATATTTTCCCATTACTTTATAATAACTTTCATGTGAGTGATACCTGTTTAAAATAACATCAAAAACACGGTGCAAGACTGTAGTCCTCATTGAGGAAACAATTTTAATTAGTTTCACTAAGGTCAAACGTTTTATGCTTTCAGTAATTTTACAATTAGTTTTAATTGGCAAGTAGAAGAGGGGACCATCAATTGTTCCATTCTAATATAAAATTTGTATCATAAAGTTTGTATTACAATGGTATTACCCTAATATAAGGCTGTGGAATGGTAAAATCAAAATGATTTAACTTATCCTTTATGTCCAAAAAAATGTCACCTTGGGTAGAGGTGGATACAATAAAACTGAAGTCAGCAAGAGCAAGAACATTGATAATTGAGAGAGATGTGTCATCTTCGAGGGCCCAGAACGCATCGGTTCCGTAGAGCATTCCAACAAACTTCTTTCCCAATGAGCCACGAAGGACAACTGATACCAAATGCCGATAGCAGGTGCAGAGCAGCAGCAGTGAACCAACCACAGGTGCCAGTAGTAAAGTGATCACAAGGCTTGCTAGGGCCAAGAGGGTCGTCATACCCTGCGAACAGAGAGTCATGTTCAGAACAAAATATCTCTTTTGTGCCGATGACAGTATACATAACATTAGTTATGTAAAACACGTTACAAGCATTGTTTAAATGTTATAGTAATAAACAACTGAAATGTCAATGACATATTCATACAGTTTTGAAGGCAAAGGTGAAGTTGAAGACCTCGAGGGTCAAGCAGTGGTAAGTACGTGAGGCAAATTTACTATGTCTTATCAAAAATATGGAGATTAACGTCTGAGTCTCAAGATAATAATATGCTTATGAAAGTTGATTGGTTATGATGATTACAAAATAAAGGCAATTTCTTAATAAAAAACTTTACTTGGTATTTAGCAACACATTCTTTGTATAATCATTTAATTCGACATTTGGTCCTCCAGTAAGAGAAATTTGTTTTTCAAGACAGCTACTAATTATTGGTTAACAAGTAGCAATTATTGATAACAAGAAAACTGTTGAGTTGGATTTTGGAAAGTAGTTGTTATCATTTACAGAGAATAAATATCATACAAATAAGAAAAACGTCCAAATATATGATTATTTAACTTTATTTTAGCACAAACTTCATGACAACTGGTCTTGGACGAAGTATCCAAAGAACCGCAAAAATGTGAATATTTAATCCATCTTAAATGCCATAAGAGAATAATTGTAACTCTTATTTTTAAACTATTTGACAACACATTAGTCCAAATACAAATAAAACCTGCATATATAGGAACAATTATATCTTTCATTTAGACAAACTGCATGCAAATCGACCCAGTAGAATTCTCAGGCAAACTGTTCAAATGACTTGAAAAGTGAGTAATTTTACCATGTTAAATACAATAAGAGAATTATAATTCTCATTTTTAAACTATTTAATGGCAAAATATTCCAAATAAAAATGAAACCTGCAAATATAAGAACAAAATTATCTTTCATTTAGAACAAAAAGCATATAATTTGTTCTAGTGGAAGACTCAGACGAACCGTCTAAAGAATTCATTTTTGCAATTTAAATATAAGGATAGTATGAAGGCCTCTCGCTATCATAACTTGTATTTCCTTATTTGTGCTCACTCACCACTTTAGTCAGATGACAGAGGTGGGCATGAATGATGAGCACGGCTATCATAGCTGCTGAGATGAGAACATCTGCTTGTATCCACTCCTCTCTGGCGACGGGAGAGAGCATCGGGACATTGGTGTTGTTGGAGGTTACGTTGTCTAGCGGGTCAAAGTGTGGTAACCAGCGGACCACCCCAAGACGAGACATCTCTTACAAGTTTTATTGCTAGGAAAACAGAGAGATATTAGTTCAAAACTAGTGGCTTGAAGGGGCGATAGCCTCTATCCTAGCTCCAAGTAGGAATACATGTCAGTTCGTAAACAAAGAACACACTTTAATCGCATGTTTTAATGTGAACCAAGCAGACGTTTTTAAATCCCCATGCTTTTCTTAAGGGGGATATTTCACGTTATTTCTTGTTTGCTGGTAACTTTATAGAAATACTGCTATTTTTCCCGAGTCCCTTGGATTAAGACCTTTAATTTAAGCCGTCTCCCATCATCCTGAAATTCGCCAAACTCCCACAATTTTGACTTAAATATTTTTCTTACGGAATTATATATTAAAAAAAGATATATATTGGTGACCCAGGTGACCTTGATTTAAGTGTCAAATAAACAAATTATTGTTACAACAACTCTTTAGTAGTTTAACAAGGAAGTTTAGCATGAAACAAATTATGAAATACTTTAAAGTGTATCCAACACATTTGTGCTTATCAAACGTAGACAGTGCATGTAATATTTTATAGACACATTTTTATTTGACTTCAATATTAGTTTTCCTGTAACTAAATCTAAAAAGTTAAATTGTAATAATAAAGGGATGGGCCACAAACGTAATAAAGATCTCCAGTCAAAAGAAAGGATATTTGCATAAATTAAGTAAGACTAGATTGTTATGATTGTAAGATATTGTGAAATATTGCAAGACCCTTAACGTCTTCGCAACAATTTCCAACAACAACAATAATAATTGAGAAAGATGTGTTTCCATAATAGCTAACTTTACTGAGTATAATCACTAGTATGACAACTAATAAGTTTTACTAATAAGGGTAAGTTGGTTGATTTATGTTATATACATCAACATAAATTAGGGTACAAAAAATTTATTCAGGATGCAAAAAATAAAAAAAATCCCATAATATTAACTTCATTCAAAAGTCCAAAACTTACTGACCCATAAATAATAAATATTTCATCTGTTTTTAATAATTTTTTATCAGAACCTGCCAGCGCTTACATATTGAGCACTGGTGTAAATAGTGGCAAATCATTTCTGAAAACCATCAGTGGTGATCCTGAGCAAAAAGATAGCTACCATGTAATGACCTTCTTTTTAATAGTAAAACTTTTTCAATACATTTTCCCCAAATTATTCCAATACTAAACAGCCAGATGATTCTTATTTGAGTAGTTTAATCATTCATCTAAGAATGGTAAATTCCTAGGCTTACAGATTGACTCCAGATTAAAGTGGAATCTCCATACTAATCACTTAACACAAATTTTAAGTAAAGGCCACTTCCTCATTCGTACTCTCTCCATTTTAGACCTAGCCACCCTGAAAATGGTATAATACGCACACATATATCCTCACTTAACATATGGTATAATTTTCTGAGGTACCAGTACTTTGAATCTAGCACTGTGATTTTTATGATTTAGAAGAGTATCGTATGCACAATGATGCATGAAAACCGGATATCTCCAAGTAAAACTCTTTTTCAAAATCTTAAAATTTTCGCACTACCTTGTATCTACATCCTACACACTCTTCTCTTCAATAACAATAATCTCCACAAGTGCAGTGTAGTAAATTGTAACCATCATTATTCTACTTTAAACAACCAATATCAGTATCTGCTTCACAGATCATCTGCCTTTGAGAGGACCCCATCATATCAGGGTATTCGTTTTTATAATGAGCGGCCTCCTCAAATTAGGGGCATTAATGCAACAAATTGTTTAAAGAAAACTGCTATAATACGGTAATGAGAATGTGTTCTTTAGAGTAAATTACTTTATGAGTAGGTATAAGATAGTGAAAAAAGTAACACTAATATTTACATTGTTCCACTGATGTATTTGGTTTAGTTGTATTTGTTATTTATAAGGTTTAAAACATAGTTTAGATATAGTTTCACTGACTTGGTCACCATCAAGGTTTCATTAAGGTCTAACCTTTTTATATGGTTTAAATTGTGACAAAATAAACGAGATTGCACGCAGCACGCTGACGTGAGGGAAGTGAATTTCCGCATTAAAACCTTAAAAAGATCAAGTAAAGGGATAAAACTAACACTGGTTACATTTTTTTGAAAATTGAAAATTGTTATTTTTTACTGTTCTGATGTTCCTGGTTATATTTAAATTCACTAATAGGATGCCAATGTTGTACATTATAAAGTTAGAAGGAGGTATATTCGGGATAACAAGTTGGTATATGGGTATTGCGGGTGATAAAACGATTTTAAGAAATAAAAAACAGCCTTTTCCAGTGTAAAATCCCTATAAGACAACGTACTGTATTTTGTCAATTAACATTTTCTTTAATAACTTGGTAAGTACTTGTGCTAGAATGATGAAGGAGGGCTTAAAATCTTTGGATATTTACGAACAATAATTTAATATGCAATAAGTGTACATTCGAGGCTTTTCTGACCCTTTTTGGGCCCAAAAACTCAAAATTTGAAAACTTAAAATCCCCTAAAAAGGGGGTTAGAGTTTTCCGATTTTTTTGCCCAACGAACTTGTCCAACTGATTATAAAAAGGAATGTCTCTACCAAGTTTAAAGTAAATCGGATAAAAATTGTGACCGATAGAGTGACATATATATAAAGTTTTTAGCAACCCCCCAAAACGTGTTCAGGGGGTCACGTTAGGAACTTCTATGGTGGTCCAGGGCTTAAGTTTCACCGTGCGGGTCATGCTAATAGTTCACTTTTCCAAAGGAAATTCACTAATAAGTTAAATTAAATTGAACAATATGCACCGCCTCATGCAATCAGACCCCTCTTGAGTAATAATTTGTAATAAGCGTAATATATGTAAGGTTAAGTTCATTAATGTTTAAAATTTAATTAGTTTGTTTTAATACATAAATTAACTTTATAATTTTATGACTTAATAATCAATGGTTAGGACTGTTCCCTTTCAAAACGTTAAAAATTGCCACAGGTGTAAATAAAAAAAAAATGAAATTGTGAACATTCACAATACTTCCAGCCA
This sequence comes from Allygus modestus, assembly GCA_963675035.1. Taxonomy (NCBI): domain Eukaryota; kingdom Metazoa; phylum Arthropoda; class Insecta; order Hemiptera; family Cicadellidae; genus Allygus; species Allygus modestus. The sequence continues at coordinate 77,656,315 of OY776115.1, read as the reverse complement.
CCATCAGAACTTACTGAACAAGGAAGTTTAACATGAAACAAATTATGAAATACTTTAAAGTGTATTCAACACAATTGTAATAGTTTCACTGACGTGGTCACCATCAAGGTTTCATTAAGGTCTAACCTTTTTCCCACTATTACGTGCACATATATCCTCATAACATATGGTATAATAAATACCCCCGCCGCAGCAAACCTGCATACTCAGCGAATTTCCAATGAATATATAACATAACACATTAAGCCACTTAACAGGATTCATAAGAAATATATTCACAAACAAGCGACATTTTAAAATATTAATTATTCTCTATAAGAATAACATTGGGGATGGGTACGCAGGTTTTCTGCAACAAGGAACACAAAATATGTTTTTTATGCAAATATCAATAGAACTCAGCTAAGTGAAGTCACATACCAAGTTTCATCCATATACATTCATAAATAAGTGATATATATACATTCATAAATAAGCGATATATAACTTTTTAATGATTTTCCATAAGAATGGAACCGAGTACCCTAGGTTTGCTGCTACGGGAACCATAGGTGAAAAATTGTTTTTTGTGCAAAAAACAATAAACCACAACCAGATGAAGCCATATACCAAATTTCGTCAGTTTATGTTCATAAATAAGTGAGATATAAAATTGTTCTTTTTCTCCATAAAAATAACATTAGACAACGTACTGTGTTTAGCACTTTCAATATCTCAGTAACCAATTGACGTGGAGCAATGATCAAAATACCAAATTGTTTGTTTTTTTAAGCTGAATTCAATGGTATAGATTAAAATTTGATTTAAATAACAAATAGATGTGAAAACCCCCAAAAAAAGTTTGGGGTACAAAACCCCCCAAAACCCCACTTAGGATGGTGCGATTTGTCTGGTTTTCGAACTCGTTCAAGTAAATGGTACTTTACATATTTGTGCCAAATTTCATTAAGATCGGACCTTTTTTACAAGAGTTATCGTGCTTACGGACACACAAATACATGTATATATATATATATATATATATATACATATACATATATAAATACCCCCGTCGCAGCAAACCTGCATATTCAGCGAATTTCCAATGAATATATATCATAACACATTATAACACTTAACAGGATTCATAAGAAATGTATTCACAAACAAGCGATATTTAAAATATTAATTATTCTCCATAAGAATAACATTGGGGATGAGTACGCAGGTTTGCTGCAACAAGGCACACAAAATAATGGTTTTTTATGCAAATATCAATAGAACTCATCTTAGTGAAGTCACATACCAAGTTTCATCCATATACATTCATAAATAAGCGATATATAACATTTTAAGTATTTTCCATAAGAATAACATGGGGACCGAGTACCTAGGTTTGCTGCTACAGGAGCCATAGGCGAAAAATTTTTTTTTGTGCAAACAACAATAAACCATAACCAGATCAAGCCATATACCAAATTTCGCCAGTTTATGTTCATAAATAAGCGAGATATACAATTTTCCTTTTTCTCCATAAGAATAACATTAGACAACGTACTGTGTTTAGCACTTTCAATATCTCGGTAACCAATTGACGTAGAGCAATGATAAAAATACCAAATTGTTTGTTTTTTTAAGCTGAATTCAATGGTATAAATTAAAATTTGATTTAAATTATAATTAAATGTGAAAACCCCAAAAACCTCATTTTTGGGGTACAAAACCCCCCAAAAACCCCCCTTCGGATGGTGCGATTCATCTGGTTTTCGAACTCGTTCAAATAAATGGTACTTTGCACATTTGTACCAAATTTAATTAAGATCGGACCTTTTTTACGAGAGTTATCGTGCTTACGGACACATATATATATATATAAATATATATATATATATATATAAATATATATATATATATACATATATAAAAATTTGAACGAATGGTGTTTTTGGCATCTGGGGACCTCAAAATGAAAAGTTATCATGGTCTCGGGCTTAAGTCTTACCATGAGACCTACGGTAATAGCTTCTTCCCTATAGGGGAAATTCGCTAAAATTTGAACGAATGGTGTTTTTGGCATCTGGGGACCTCAAATCGAAAAGTTATCATGGTCTCGGGCTTAAGTCTTACCATGAGACCTACGGTAATAGCTTCTTCCCTATAGGGGAGATTCGCTAAAAAGGTCAGATCTTGTTGACTTAACCACTCTGAGGATTATTTAGTTAAGTTGGCTGCAGTTGCACCCACGTGCACAGTCTATCCTGGATTCTGGTCGTAATTTTGGTAAGGGTAAATGCGGAATTAGGGTCGTAATTCTGGTAAATATTCCCGCACTTAATTTCACCGCAGAAAATCTTCAGTGGAAACTGCCATAGAAGGGTTTGTTTTTGCACATAACTCGTTTTGGTTATATCTTTGATCCTTTAACCCTTTCCATTCTCATTTGTTTACTTGCCTAACCCGGCTGTCAAATATTACTAATATTTTTATAAAATATAAATCAAATCCATAATCACCTAGTTAATAAAGTTAAGAAACTCTATATTTCACCAACGATTAAAAATATAAAATATATATGCTGTCAATGTTACGAGATTTAAAAAATCAATAAACAAATGCCATCCTACTCTTAACCCTAGTTGTACCTATCCCGCTGAAAATGTACTCACAGACTGTTGAGTAGGTGATAGTATACAGGGGTACACGGAAGTACTGAATAAGGGATGAGGGAGTGCCGCGGCCCAGAAAACCCTGCAACCCCAAGGCTTCAGATCTCGTTGACTTAACCACTCTGAGTAATCCTCTTACAGTAACCTCATTACCTTTATATTTAGGTTGTTGCTCCGCAGTTGCACCCACGTGCACAGTCTAACCTGGGTTCTGGTCATAATTAGTCATGCAAAGGCCAAGTACCAATTTTATGAGGTTTATTTTTTCAGTTTTCCAAATCAAACATATTTATTTACTTTAGGCAAATGGTTGTTGTGGACGTACAGATAAAGCTGTAGAATAGATTCAAATGGAGTGGTACAAACAAAATGAAATAAACGGTATCAGGAAACTGACATACTTTCTCCCTTTAAGCCAAACTTTAATGACAAAAACATTTGTTACTTACTAAATATAGAATATGAAGTATAGATAAATGTACAGAAAATTGTCTAAAATAGTTATTTTCAGAAATATCCACCCAAATCCCTTTTTGGGAGGCACTGTAGAGTCCGTTGCTACACACAGTGGTTTTGAAAGGGGAAATGCCCCCTTGCCCCCCCCCCCCAGGGTTAAATAGCAACACATTTCGAACATCATCTGTTGGTCAATGCTAACTTGACCTGCATATCAAATTTTAATGAAATTGATCAGTAAATAAGATAGAAATAGTTATTTTTGTATTCCCCATAAGAATAACATTGGACAATGTACTGCGTTTACCGCTAAATGAAAATTTCAATTTTCTCCGCAACTAGCAATCGTAGAATGGTAATTTAAAATACTAATTTATTTAGTTTTTTGAGCTCTTTTTAATGGTGAATAGTAATCTTTTTTAACATTGATGATTTTTTATGAAAAATCCAAAAAACTGAATTTTTGATGTTTTAAGTCCTGTAATTTCTGAACCCGAATTTTTCCAGAAATGCGGGTGGTGTCATTTTGTTGGAAACCTAAAGTTCTACAAACCACTAAAGTTTAATCAACATCGTTAGAGCCGTTTTTGAGAAATATGGATTTTTCATGTTTTTTGGCGGTTTTTGGGGGATAATTACCCTTAAAAATCAAAAATTCAAAAAAATGAAAAAAACACCTGGAGATATCGTGGATTAGTACCTACATACCAAATTTCATAAAAATCGGCCCATAGATTAGGGCTCTAGCTCTGTGCACATCCACACAGACACACACACACACACACAGACAGACATCACGTAAAACCCACTTTTTTGGGTTCAGGGAGCACCAAAACGAATATTTCCACCAACAACTCAAATTCAAAAATTTTTACGAAAACAATACTTTCTCCATATATACTATGTATAGGGGGAGAAAGTAAAAATGGGTTTGAAGTTACAAATATTGCAGTTATAAAACTTATATTGAAGAAAAAAATCCATGTACCGCACTTAATTTCACCACAGAAAATCTTCAGTAGAAACTGCCATAGGAGGGTTTGTTTTTGCACATAACTAGTTTTGGTTATATCTTTGATCCTTTAACCCTTTCCACTCTCATTTTTTTACTTGCCTATTCCTATCCAGCTGCATTTAAAATCACAGCTGGTCACTTCATTATTTTTTGTTGTTAAATAAAGCTGACTTTTGTGTTTTTATTTTAATACAGTTGATTGGGAACCAAAAAAAAAAAAAAAAACGCATGTGCAGGTCAAGCCTGGCATGCGACAACATAGCAAAATGCGGTGGGCGGGACTGCCCGGCATTCGAGCGGAAAAAGGGTTAATGGGTTTAAAGGAGTAAAAAGGATGTATGTGATTAAAAAATAAATGGATGTATGGTAAAAAAATAAGTTTACCATGTTAGTGGGAATGCAAGGAATGCATCCCCGCTCCCAATACAATCTTATAAAAAAAGAGTATACAATTTTCTCATATACTTAGAAAATCAATCAGAGATATAATTTGGTAGATAAATTGATAAACAAAGGTCTATACAAGAGCAAAATGGTGGATTTAAACATTAATATTCTGTTAAAGTTTAAAATAACACATCTAAGCCATCACGCTTGGTATTTTTGCTTATTATATGTAAATTTGCCAAGTACACTCATGGCAGTTACTCCTAAAATTGCAAACAGCAAAACAACTTAATGATTTTATTCAATGTTTTTCAAATTCATTCCAACAACTTTTACCTATGTTTTTCTTGCCTGCTGCTCCACATACTGCATATAAAAGTTATTTAACTGTCAAGGGCTAAGGCTAAGGCACGATTGGTCAGGGGAAAGGTTTATTGTGCAATCTGTAACAGCCCTTGTTTAAATCACTAAATCAATGTCTTTGCTATTCTATCCACTGTAAACAATAGTATATTACAAGGGGCTAAAGTGACGCTTTTCGTACGAGGTTAAGGTTTACGACCGAGCCGCCAGGCGAGGTCGTGACTTGAGCGAGTAACGAAAGGCCACTTTAGACCCGTGTTATGAACTATATTTTTCGTCATACTGCATAAAATATTGAGCTAACTACTTTAAAAAACAAAGATGTTACAGACGAAAGAGTTGTTTCCATTTTCAGCTATTTAAAACAATAAGGTGATTCTCTGTCAATTGTGTTGATGTTATGTCAGCTGACCATAACGATTGATATATCGAACGCTGTGTACTATAGATTGCAACAATGAATGTTATAATCAACTGTTTCGAATCACGAATCAGTATTACCGCTTTGAAGCGCAGGAACGGAACTAATACAACTGAACTGACAACAATGCAACAATGAACTAATCGATACTAATAATCGATTGCCACTCGATAACTTACCATTGACATGCACGTATTTGCAACTGTTCTAAATTGTAATAACGAACAGCTGATAACCTCGACATCAGCTGAGTCTTTTTCTCCCTAGGGAGTAAAAAACTCTTTCTCCCTAGGGAGAAAAAGGACTACTTCAGCCCCGCAAAGCATGTATTAAAAACAGCTGTTTTTTTAGCAGTATGACGAAAAATTGTATATGTTAAAGCAAAATTTATATTTAACCGCTGCTCTAATGAAATGATTTGACTTTAAGTAAGAAAAAACATTCTGAGTTTTCTGAAATTTTTAGAAATCCATAAACTTTAAAAACAAAACAATAAAAGAAAAACTTAATTTGATTAACTTAGGTATATTTATTTATACTGACACTTTTCAGAAAAAGCAAGGAGTAACAAAAAAAGTACAACAACCAAATTCTGAAAGATAAATTATAATTAGGATATTAATACAACAATACAAGTAATGACTAGCATTAAACACAATTGTAACTTCGTTTCAATTCATCACATAGCTCATAATATAGAGTAATGAAACAAATATACTGTATATAAATTACCTCAAAGGTAATAATTTAACAAATAAAATGTACAGAATAACTTAAATCACTGATATAGTATAATCACCCATTAAAATAGATATGCATAGTAAACACAAGCAACTAAATAAAGCTAAAGAGAAAGTTTAATCAGAGAGATATAGAGAATTTACTTATAAGAAAACAAGGCAGATTATTATGTTTTAGATACAAAATAACTACCTAATACATTTTGTAACTATTTATTCCACTCAGAGTACTATATGAAAGTAGAATATTCTACAACAAGCCTAAAATGCCACAACAATTTCACTATTGGATACTATGCACTATCCTACCTAAAAAGCCTTTGCAACTTAAATAACCAAGAAATATTTTATAGATTTCTAAAACCTATTCTTAGATTCTTAAAGTTAAAAAAGTATCAATTACCAAATGTTGTGCCAAGAATCGACTAACCATTTAAAATTTGTGCGACTACTTTAAAAATCAAAAGTTGGTAACATTGTTAAAAACTTTACTTATTATAAATATATTTTATATAACAAATCTTTGACTTTTTGGCAAACTTTACACGAGAGATTTTATATTTTGGTGAAGTTCATAAAAACAAACAAAAATAGGGAGAGGATTAGATATACAATAACATGTTCAGCTTCATAAAATGGTAAATGGAAACTATATACATTATATTATGTACCGGTATATCATTAACTAATTCAGTAAATCCTGAATAGTGAAGATGTCTAATACTGCATGCTACTCTTAAACATTGTGCAAGATTGTAATCAGCTGCTTGGTTCTTTTAAACAACCAACACAAATTTATGCAATAGAGAAATTTGTGCACAACACCTTGGGAATAATACAAATAAATCAATAATACTATGATGAGTTTGATCTTATATAATTAGCACATGTAACAGTAGGTCTTTATCAATAATACTGCTTCACAATCACAATGCATCTCACACTCATGATTAATCCAAATTAGCTTCAAAATAAGCACAAGTTAGTGTCAGGAGTTTTCACTAAGCAATTCATTTTTAGGAGAGGTAAACTCCTACTAAAATAATAAAGATATATATATATATATATATATATATATATATATATATATATATATAATATTATGTTGTTTTACAAGTTACTGGACCAATTGAGTTGAAATTTCACTGGAAGATAGCCAAAGCCTATTCCTGTTTTAATATCCTGCAGGACTCCACCCCGTCAGCCTTCAAAGTTCCAATGTTAATCTAATGAACGGTGGCTTATGTTAATGACGACCGCAGTAAATTCAAAGGTTTTAGTTAAAAGTCCTTTGTACAGGGCACTATATATGTGATTGAACTTTATCTTGTTTGATTTTATGCTGGTGAATTATTTTTACTTGGCAGCTGCGCTCACCTCTGATTATCTCAATAATATCTCTATATGGGAAAAATATTCTTATTAAAGTTCAATATTACAATGTAATATTGAACTAAAAGTTTACTTACAATGTAAAATTTACAAAACAACTGGCTTCATCCCTGTGGGGTCGTCATGCAAGGATTGGGACACCAGCACCTAATGAAACTCAAATGCATATTAATTTTAAATAATTCAGGGCAAAAATTTGTAGGGGTGGGCGAGTAGCATTTTTTTAAATTGAGTCAAGTCGAGTAGTTCTTTAAAAAGTAAAAAAACTCATTTTAATTTTTTTAATTGAAAATAATGTTTTTTACATATTAAACTTTAATTATAAACATAACATTTTATTGAATTATTAATGTTATTATTTATTTGATTTTAGCCTTTATTTTACTATGAATGAATATGATTTAAATGAAAAAAGAGATATATATATATATATATATATATGTGGTTGTATATACAACCACAACAACCATAACAAAAAAAGACAAGTATTACAAAAATATATCCATACAAAGATTTTGGGTTAGTTTATCAAAACCAGAACATTTTAACAAGAAAGTGATTTTTTGATCCTGACCCTAACACTCCCTGTGCCCCTCTCTTACTCCTCTTAACTAACAGGTATTTATAAATAGCCCACGTGTCATTGTCTCCTTTCATATGAGATAAAAATTAGATTTTAGGCTTATTTTTCGCTATTTCAGTCACTTATTTTGTTAAACAATGGTTAGTGGCGTAAACGTGGGTAAACGGCGGGAGTAGTTATGCTATCGTAAAGTATTTGGGGTAAACGGCGGGAGTATCAAACTATTCGACTCAAATTTTCGAGTAGTCTCTAATACTCGCTCGGCCTTCGAGTATTATAAAATACTCGACAGGTACTCGAAAACTCGAGTACTTACCCACCCCTAAAAATTTGATGAAATGAGTTTACACTAAGCACTCAACGTACGCAAATGTTGATCATGAAAAGTTTGGAAAAGTGCTTAAGTTGGTTTTCTTATTTTACATTCAATAGGAATAACTTTCAGATCAAGATATTTACCAGAATATAATTTTAAAGAAAAAAACATTTACTACTTTATTTTACAAACTAGATTTGTTGTGCCTATAAATGATGATATCAACAGCAGTTGATTCAAATGTCATAGGGTATATGAAGTGTTCCCACTTAGAAAGAGGGGGTAGCTACATTGAATTTAAACAAATGAGCATGATGGTAGTAAAAAAATAAATATTTGAAGCTGTGATTTATCTCCAGTTGTGTTTAGGCACTTGGCTCAATAGGTGTGGGCTTAAAATAAAAAGTCTTGACCTAAAATAACTTCATAGGTTTAAGAGTTTTGTTCAAGGATAAGGTAAAGTCATCCACATAGTAAAAACATGGATTGGAAAACGTTTGCTTTGTAGACATTGTAGCAAGTGTAGTATTATTAAATTGCCAAAAATAGGCTTGGGGCGGAATTCCCTACACTCCCCTGTTGTACAACCAAACTCGCAAACAATTCCAGTAAACACACAGATAAGAGTTTATTTGAAGTGTAACACATACATATCTTTAAAATATGCATATTAATAAAATATGTACATCTTTCAAATCAATACATTCCTACAACTGTTATACTTGAAAAGTATGATCAGTAAAAATAATAAATCACTGTTGATACTACTGTCTTTTCAAAGAGCATAACCTTATTAAAACCCTTTTGTAACTATCAACTTTATTCGTTGGTATATATGAACAACGTTACAGCGATTACGTATACAGTCCTTCACATAGCACCAAAAAACATCAATTGGCTCACAATTACAATGACACATGGACAAAGTTGCAATTAAATTACGAGCAATTATAGCTTGCCAGGCACCGTAAATACTGGTCGGAGCAATGAACTAGCATGTGCCTCATGCTTGTTCGGACCTCTTTTGTCAACTCTGGCCATGGTTCTGGTCGTCTTCGGATTCCGTAGGGGAGATACGGATCGCCTGGTACCACTGCTGTGTCAAATCGTTCATCTGCGTCTTGCAGTCTTTCAGCTCCTGAACATTAAATTGAAAATAGGTTTTCATAACAATTTCCCTGAATGCTTAACGACATATTACAATTTACTCATACCGTTTCAGTGCATTAAAGTTTCTTAAACTAAAACATTATTTACTTACTTATTCATATTTGTTTTGGTTTTAAACGACTGAAGATTTAAGATGTATTACTAAGCAATTTAAGCAAGGTTTTAGGTTAGGGTGGCTCTAGGCCATGATACAGAAAAAAACTATGAAAGGAAAGGGATGCCAGAGAACTTACCCATTGAGAAGAATTGTGAAGAATCAACAGGAAAACTAATTCACTGGGAAAAAGTCACACAAATACACACAGAAACTTGATAATTTTTGGGACAACTTGTCCCTTTCTCAATCAGTTGAGAAAGTGTTTCAAATTATCAAGTTTCTGTGTGTATTTAGATAACTTTTTGCCAGTGAATTAGCTTTCCTGTTGATTCATCACACTTCTTCTCAATGGGTAAGATCTCTGGCATCCCTTTCCTTTCATAGTTTTTTTTTTTTTCTGTAAGCATCATTTAATTTATTGTGGAAGGGTTAAACTTCATTATACAGCTAATTGCGCAAACAGATGATTAATAAAGAATATTAAACCCAAAATCTGTATTTCAAATCAAATTCGGAAATACATCGATAAAACTTTTGAAATAAGTAATCCCTGCATGGGCCGAGGATTGAGTCTTATCAGTCCATCTTTAGACAAATATAGCATAAATTTACTACACAACGCCAATAGTCAATTGTCAAAATATCTTTATTCAATAATCGTACATAAAATACATAAATGAAATGGAAAATCGTCTACTCTATTTGCATAGATACAAATTATAAAAATTCAGAAAAAATTAGAAAATCTCTCAGGGTTTTGCTATTGATCTTAAAGGTTTCGATGTATTTATAAAATTGCATACGATGATTCTATTTCGTCAGATTATTATTGAAAATATGTTTGTCAGCCTTACACAGTTGATTAGTTTCAACACTGAATGCAGTAAAATACTTTTTTATCTCTTCATATTAAATGTTTATAAAAATTAAAATCAATGCTTTTGGCGTATCAGAATAATGCATTAATTTTAGAATGAAAATAAAACAAGTTCATCAAATATAATCCATTTTACTATTATAAAAGCGTCACCTTCAAAATCACACAGTTTGTGCCATTGCATAAACAAGGATTGTTAAAACCAAACAAACAATTTTATTATAACTGTTAGGAAAGGGGTAAACTTTCACCTAACGGATCTGCAACCTAAGCTATGGTCTTTTCTACAATACTACAGTTTTGTTAATTACCTGTTGCGTGAACCTGCGGGTGAAGAACGGGATGAAATATTTAAGGTCGTACTTCGCAAAGCCTCTTATTCGTGACTGTAAGAAGTTCACTTCCATCGTTTCCTCTTCTGTGTATTCCGAAAGATGTTCTGAATCAATAGCTTGTCCCTGTAACCAAAATTTTGTTATCCTACGTTTATATTCCTATATAAATTTTTAATAAATTTGTTAGTAATTTAAATTTTTAACCTCAAGTAGTACGCTGTAATAAGCTTAAAACTCGAGTTTCAAAAATAATTAGGCCTTAGTAGGTTAGTAAAATTGGCCATCATTCATAAATATAAATAGTTTTAGTTACATTTGAATAAATACATTAATTAAGAACGTAAAATTGGCCATCATTCATAAATATAAATAGTTTTAGTTACATTTGAATAAATACATTAATTAAGGTTAGTAAAATTGGCCATCATTCATAAATGTAAATAGTTTTAGTTAAATTTAAATAAATACATTAATTAAATATCAATATAGACCTTGTCCAGTATTTTAAAACACACGTCTAACAATTACACTGCTGCAAATATTCGTCTTCAGCCTATTTCAATGAGATCAGGCAGGCAAATATGAAGCGGCAGTCTATGGATAGAAAATCATTTGCCGCATACTTGCAGTGCTAGTGTATAAGCATATTCATAAGGCATTTTTATAATGATGGTAGCAACATTCTAACAGAGATATCACCATCACCCGTAAATTGTCGAAACTCACCCATTCCCTCGTCTTACTCAGAGACAAAGCCTTTTCTTTCTTGTGCTTTCTGCGCTTTCCAATCAGAGTCTTCTTCTTATTGGCTTGCAGGAACTGAAAAATACAGATTCAGTTAATGATTTTCTATGTTACAAGATATAATATTGCTTTCTAAAATTTAATAAGTTATTTTAAACTTTCCTAAGTTTTACAATTTTACCCTCCTTTCATGTAAAAAGTAAAATATAATCTTCTTTGGTCCCAGGGCCTTTTTTTACTGACACCCTCTGGGCTGAAAAAATGGTATAATTATTTTCCATAGGTTTAAATATGTATTGAAAATAACATATACTAAATTGTAAGCACTAACTGTATTTTACAACAACTATCAAACAGGACAGGACCACAGCTATATTGTTATGTGGTAAATCAATGTGCAGTCACAGGGAAAATTAGAGTTATAAAATAAATAAAACATTACAATTAAGCAAAAATAATCAGAAAATTGTATTTTAATGGAATTCCCTTTTTTTAACAGCATTTTGTCAAGTTGTCTCCTTAACCATCAGGCTTGGCATCCATTAAGAGTCTTCATCACCGGAATTTGATAGACGCTATCTAGGAGTTTTGCTCCATAAGGCCAATGTTAACTTTGTGCCTCCATTACTCCTCACCTGAACGTCACATAAAATTAATTTTGGTGTCAAATTAAAGGTTTCGCCGTCCTCTAGGGAAATACAATGTCGAATTTTTTAATTTGGGTACCATAGTTGCATAATAAATAGTTTAATTTTGAACTGAAACACTGTACATGTTCTCATTAATTTGTGACAAAATCCAAATTCGACTATTGTATTTCCCTAGAGGACGGCGAAACCTTTAATTTGACACCAAAATTAATCGTTTGTGATGACAAGGTGAGGAGTAACGGAGGCACAAAGTTAACATTGGCCTTATGGAACAAAACACCAAGATGGTGTCCGGCAACTTCCGGTGATGAAGACTCTTAAGCCAAGCACCCAAGCAACCTATCAGGTGTGTGGTTTGCATAGTCTTTTAGTCATAACGTGTATGTATTTTAACTCTCATCTTAAAATTAATCTCCATCAGACACATGATAAATTTTCTAGAGTGGAACACAAATGTTGAAAAAATAAACAATTTTTCATACAAGTTCAGACACCAAAACCAAAGCAAACAGAATATTTGTGCGTGAAAGCCAAGCTTGTTATAAAGCAATAATTTTGAGGTTTGATGTATCATTTTAATTAGCAATTTAATTATTGTATAAACATAAGCCTTCAAATCTAATTTTGGTGTTCTACAATAAAATAATTTATGGACATTTCCACTAAATGGAACAACAAGGGTTTGTAACACAATTATTACAGCCTACACCTTAGTTCAAACACTTGGCAATCCAACATGATGCATTTCATGATAGTCAGAGAACAAAGTCATCCACTCAAATATTAAAGTCGTCCAGAAAGTAAAGAACCACTTCACACCATGCTGAGTGCAGGTTTGTTTTGACTACTCTCTTAACCACAGTCTCGTTGCTGAGCGGAACGCAACGGAACTGGTTTCTACAGCAATTCGAAATGGTGGTGTCAATAGAAGTGGGAGATCTCCAAATGTCAATCAGTTTCTGAATGTGTTTAATGTTCAGCCTATTAAAATTTGGAGACAAACACTAAATAAATTGTATGATGAAATGCAATGAACAAGATCTTGAAATTCTAGAAAGGATTCATGCAATGTACTTAGAGTATGTTTTCCAGAATTTGTCCCTCAATTCTTTTTTCCAAATCATCCATAATGAAGGATGGCCTGTCACTCCGATCCTCGTCATGCACAGTGGTTCTTCCTTCATTAAACATAATATACAGTTTTCTCAAAGAAGACTTGTTCACTGCTCTTTCACTATAAACTTTCTTTGGTGTTTGACAACAAATTTCAATAGGCCGAACATTTTGCACATTCAAAAACTGAATGACACTGTGTAACTAATAATTAACGGGATTTTCACTTGTCACCGTTTATAATTGCTGTAGGAGCAAGACATATGACCACTCAGCAACAGGACTCGGAGTGGTGTGCAATCGTTATTTACTTTCTGGACGATCCTTGTACATTTTTGTTAATTTTTAAAACTGTAAGCAATATTGAAACAAATATTGTGGACAAATCAAAAATCAAATGAATTGAGTGGTTCGTAAACAAACTTTTCCTATAGGTAACAAACAATCAGAGCCAAATGTTTCACCATGGAAAAGTTATTGGAATACTCGCCATACATCAACTTTCACTACTTAACCCAAGCGACCAATATTCAGTAAATATTAAATGGCTCTCTTGAGGGACTGATTCTCAAAGGTTTGCCATGGTGGTAAGGCGAGGCTAGTGTTCATACTAACCTATACTGTTTTAGACTAAGCCTCGTTTATCACCTGAACAGATTCCCCCTACATCACTACTGCAAATAGCAGAACTTATTTATTACCTCAGGTTGGTTAAAAAAAACTTGGGCACAACATGATGATGAGAAACAATTCTCTCTAAATCAATGTTATATGTCCCTTAAGTAACACTTAACTTGATCCTTGTTATAACTTGATCATGACACACTATGTTATTATTTAATTCTATTTTTACACGATAAATTATTAAATTAAATAAATACCTACAACTCAGATTATTATCTGTTATTTTTAGTTTACCTATAGTTTTTCATGTATCATGTATAATGATTTAATAATACAGTAGAGTCTCGATTATCCGACCTAAACCGGCCGCGTGGCAAGGAAGGATAAGCGGGAAGGTCGGATAACACGGCAGGCAGGCAGGCAGAAATAGATCGTTCGGTTGTGCACAGGGCCGGTCGTCGGATAACACGAAAAATAATAAAAAATATGTTACAAATTTTGATTTTTTTTTCTCTGCGCGCGGAAACTGATTGTTCAATTGTGCACGGGGACGGTCGGATAACCGAAGGTCGGATAATCGAAGACTCTACTGTAACAAATCTAATAATATTTCTTCTCAGATAATTAGTTAGGAAAATGAATAAAATAAAATATATAAATACATGTTTTTAGTAAAAAACTGTTTAAAGTTAAAAGAACCCAATTATATTTCACTGTTTGTTGGATAACTACCTTCATAAGTGGCATGGTGGAGCCACCAAAAACAAGAGTCGTGACTAACACAATGATGAGAGTTGTCGTGATGATAACATGTCGCGTCTCATCACTGAACTCCAGGTGAAGTGATAGTGCATACGAGATTGCTCCTCGCAGGCCTGCAATCACATTACATTAATTTGAAAGTGTCTAAAGACCGTAACTTTGCACAGCTGTGCCTTGTATGATTGTTCACTGTTCTGTGCCGAAGAATATTTCCTCCCATCAACTGCAATTAACCAAACATCAACAATTTATCTTACACAATTGTAAAATGTAATATATAGGTAGAATTTGACTACATATTTTTGTTTTTGACTCTTTTGGTGCCGAGATTTAAAAACTGATTTCCCCAAAAGTAATAGAACGGTTTTACATAGTAGACTCTCACAAATCCGGACTATTGTGGCAGACGGCCGGTCCGGATTTCCCGGAGGTGGGCATGAATCATCAATTCCGCCTCTATAGTGAGCAACCATGCCAAATGCTTTTACGTTTATGTGCTAATACAACAGTGAGCTTCCAGAAGAAAGTTATAAACACTCCGTAATACAGTAGAACTTTGTTAATCCATCACCAACGGGACCGAGAGCATGGATGGAACACAAAAAAGGTTGGATTATCAGAGGAACACATTTATTCCATGAAAACATAATAAAACTGTAGTTTAACCAGAAATTATTGAAGTGTATATTCATTTTTAAGGATTTAGTATAACACCGTAAATCATAATAAATGAAGTATACTGTAATAAAAAAGTGTCACCGGTCTACTGATTAACATCGTCAGTGATGAGTCATCGACAGGAGAAGACCTGAACAGAGCAGCGCACGGATACGTAAACAATAACAAACACCGATGACGGCACAGTTGGACTAAGCGAGGACTCGCCTGACGATGCAAATTACATGGCATTTATATAATGTGTTGTAATCGAGTGAAGACTGAAGGCGCTAAACCGTGAAGTTCCGTTTTTATTTGCAATAGAACAAATTTAAAAAATTCAAGATCATCGGTCCGGATAACCCGGAGTCTGGATAAGTGTGATCCAGATTTTTGAGGGTCTACTGTATTTACATACTTAACAGGGAATGCTAGATAAAGAGCTTGGTAAAATTAAAATTAATTTTCCGACAAATTTTTGGAACATAGAATCTCAAAAAAGGCTAAGGTCTTTGAGTCCCAATAACCTGAACTACTTGGGACCGGAGTCTGTTCAGGCCACAACATTTCCGGGTTATCCGAAAAGTCAAATGTTTACTATGCACTGCACTATTATTCATACTAGACACAAATTACTGAATATTAGTGTATAGCTATATTAAAAATTACAAATGGTTGATAGTTGGACCAATAATGTACTTCACTTGTTGCCATAATGTGTCCCAATCTGCCCCTCCACCTTGCTGAAATGCAATAGAATCACCGCCACCCACCACATTTACAGTATCTGACAGGTAATGTTTCAAAATAAAGGAAACTTGATCAAACCATAGTTTAGCCCTGCTGGGAAACAACATGGATAGGTAAGAATAATATGAAATGGGATTTTTAAGTTTTTTTCTAGGAAATAAAAATATTCTTGTTAACTAATTTTATTGATTTAAAGACTAAATTAAATTAAAAATTCTTTTACAACAATTTAGTAACAATTGTATAACAAAATGTACTCTACTTACTTACCTAATATAAAAATATTATTTTGGAAGACAGTTCAAAATTTGCCTAAAGAGCTAGTCGGTATTCTTCGGTATGATTCAGTGTGAACGTTATGACATATGCGGGGTAATGGAGGATTCTTAGCCTTAGTTGAGGAATTTATTGTTTCAACCGATGGAAACACTGCTGTCAGGTGAGCCTTTAAATGAACTTTTGGAACACGCACTTGTGTTAGAAGAGGCAGAGATAGCGATGGATGGTGGTGTGAGCTATTTGATTGAGGCTATATTAAACATAAACATAAATTGTGCACCAATAGTCATCTTGAGCTTGTGAAATTAATAAATTGTTAAAAGTATACAAAGTTGTTTGTTATCTTTATTCATTAACTCAGATAAAAATACGATTTTCCCTTCCGAAAATCCCATTCCGATTGAGCAGATTTTCAGCTTACTGGTGTTTGGATTAAAAGGACTAGTCTAGCCTAGTCTACAAGGAGGAAATATTCATTCTTACAAACCAGAAAAAAAACTGTTAAAAAGGTAAAAAAGCCAATGGTTTTATTTTTAAAAAGGTGTTATTTTTTAATTTATGCAGACAAACAAGAAATCTGAAATTTCCAAATCTGCAGATGCCATTCCAAATCTGAAAGTTTTATCCTATAAATTCAACAAAATAAATTAGTAGCACATCAAAATGTTCATTATAATTCATGTGTGTAGACTAAGCCCTAAAAGCTAAACCACTCACTACATAATGTAATACACACAACATGATGACCTTCAAGCCCTAGTACGCCTTCTTCTATTATTCTAGTTATCTCATACTGTGTTACTAAACGTAATAAAATATTTTTTAACTAGGCCTATCTTACAAATTTGATTTTAAAAAGTTTGATTTTGCTTTTTGATATACCTATATAAAGAGAATATGACTAATTTTAAGTCAGTCAAGTACGATTGAAAAAAATGCTTTGCTGTTTGAATAAAGTACTATACATGAATAAAGAGGTTTATTTTAAGAGGTATATGGTTGTGTTAATTGTTATCAGTCTGTCTACTTTCACTCTTTATCACTACAGCTATTCATGAGCTGAAAACATAAGCTGCCCTATCATGGTGCTATCTGCTTTATGCTAACGTTATGAAGTCCTAAATATTTACTCCGTTTTTCAGACATAATTTATGAATTTGAGGAAAAAAGCATAGAATACCAATCACAACCTTTTTACACAAATAAAAACGTTTACTGGTCAACTCCTTTAGCAAAAACTGACTGTCAGATTGCAAAAACATAACCACAGTTTGGGTAGTTAAACTGGAATGGTAGGAGAATGGGTGAGAATAAAATTGGCATATGATAAAAATGGTTGTGCTTTCTTCAAAGTACAACCAAACAAATAATCTAAATTGTGTATTAAAATACCCTACAGTTCATTTGTTTAAAATATAGAGATATAACCCATTTTTCTCTGCTCTCTGCTATTATTATATATGCATACAATGGCTGGTTTGGGTCTTAAGAGTTTGACGACTGAGATATATATGCTGTGTCTGACTTTAATTCATGTCATTCATAAATTAGTGTAGTTTTGATCTATAGGCTTAAAAATGTCTCTGTAATCAAAATTAGCTAGTCAAAATAACAGTGGGGTGGATCCTGGATTGTTTGTGCGGGGTTCACTTTTGCCTCATATGTCCGTGGAGCTTTTGTCATAACAAAATAATACAAGCCCTTGAAATTCTGTTAAGGCGGTCCCACACTTCTCGCAATCAAGCCTGAACATTCGGCTGAACATTCTCCAGATCATTCGGCCGAACATTCCACCGAACGTTCGCCCTGTTTAAAAGCTCCCACACTTCTCGCTAACACCCACCGGACATTCCCTCAAAAATATTAAATAGATTTTATCAGGTGTTATCAGTTTATTTAAAAAAGGAAACTTGGATGACCCTGCAAGTAACCGACCGATATCTTTATTACCAGTATTCTCAAAAATTCTTGAAAAAGTTGTATATGACCAATTATTACATTATTTAGAAGAAAATTAATTACTAGATGATGAACAACATGGTTTCCGACCAGGAAAATCCACAATAACTGCAGGTATAAATTTTATTGAATCAATAATTAAAACGCTTTCAACAAAAATGAAAAAATTATCGGAATTTTCCTTGATTATTCAAAAGCATTTGACAGTGTATCACATATTAAATTGCTAAATACCTTAATACCTTAATATTAAGAATAAAGAGTACGTATGGTTCAGATCATATCTAAGTAATAGACAACAGTGTATACAAGTCCACCATGAATTTTCTTATCCTAACAACAAGTTGAAAATACAACATTTCTTGGATTAATACTAGACCAAAATTTGTGTTGGGATGAGCACGTTAATTATGTAGTTAAAAAAATTTCTTCTGGATTATATGCTTTACGTCAAATGTCTAAAATTTGTAATATTAATGCATTAACAACTATTTATTACTCTTTAATAAATTCACACATGTCTTATGGCATAGCTATTTATGGAGCTACTACAAAGAAAAACTTGGACAGAATTCTTCTACAGCAAAATAGAGCGTTGAGAATAATTTTTAATATTAAAAAGAATCAATCCGCTAAACCTCTTTTTTCTCAACTATGAATTTTGACAGTATATGACCTATATATTTACGAAACAGTATTATATGTTAAAAAAATGAATATTTCAACCAAAAATCCCAATAATCATAATTACCATACTAGAAATAATAGATATGTTGAAAATCACAAACTAAATTTTTTTGAAAAGAAGACTTGTTTCATGGGCAAAAAATTTTTATTTCATTTACCAAAAAATATTTTTGAGGAACAAAATTTAGAAAAATTTAAACGACTTTTAAAAAATTACCTACTAACTTTAAACTTATACTCTTTTGAAGATTTTTGTTGTTGTTGAATAATCATCACTAATTTTTCTTGTACTCTAGATTTTAATTGTTTTGCTAGTATTAATTGTTTTTGTTCTCTTTTTATTTATCATTAATTATATAAACAATTATTAGAGCAGGCCTCGTGAAGAGATTCTCTTGTATTTCTTTAGAATTATAATTTGTGCCATGAAGTATATTGTGACGCTATTCAATGTACAATATGTATATTGGTGAATAAAGATATTGGTGAATTTGGCGCATTGTCTGTCGTGTCTGGTCATGTCCAACGAGCATTCTCGTGACAAAATGGACGACTCTAAAGATAATGTTGCAGTTATTGCATCTACAGTCGTGATGTAATTAATTACAAAAGGTGTAAAATCTATTCGTGTAGAAGAAACCAATGAAAATATGAGAAGCCTATTTTTTACGAATTAAACAAAATTAATTCTAAATATATTATTTCGCACAGCTGATTAAAATTCCTACTGCAACTACATCTGTTTAAGTACTTACCTGATTAATTAAACCTATTGGCCATAAGAGTAACATTGTAACTTTAAGGGCGACTGGGGCGGAGCCCTAAAGGGATTGCCAAGATGGGACATTAAAATATAACAGACAAGTCGACGGGCAGTCACCACCTTTCTTTTATACATGTAAAGGATAGCATAGTTAATAATTACAACAACTGTTAACAAACATAGGAATTTTTTTTATTATTTGGCATAAACATTTAAATATTAAGTTTATTAACTGTCAAGTTTTTACAATTACTGTACCTTACAATAAGGAATATATTGAACAATAATATTAGTAAAGAGATAACTCAAAAACTATTCTTTTCGGGTAAAATTTCATCTTGGGAATGACAGACTGGTTGTGTGCACCTGCACTACCCCCCCCCCCTTGATTCCGATGACATTTATTCAACTGAAATGACACATTTATATTAATTTGGTAAAACAGTTACGTTTGGGTGTTGTGACTAAAGATAACAAAAATTAACACAAAAAATGTTCCCCCCCCCGAAGTAGTTTATTTTCCCCCCTTCACCACTGTGACCGGCATTGATTATTGAGTGTGGAAGGAAATCAACTGCTATTTAAATAAAGAATATGTCGGGACATTAATTAAGAGTTCCGTATTGCAGGATTTATTTATATCTCTTCTATAAATAATTGTAAATAACTCTAATAATAATAAATAATTCATTTAATTTGTCCATTATTGAGGTCAGCGTCAACCTGCTGCCACGAAAACGCAAGTGCTTTTATGAACTGAATGATTCGAAACAACACACTGCCACGACACACGGATGCAATAGTGCAGCTGATTTGAAGAAGGGACGCAAGCCCTGAATCCAGCAGGATCAGTCGACAGTATACTAATAAATGTCAACCCCTACGCCTTAAAACAAAACTTCAATTTACACAAAAAACAGTAAAATAACTTATTTATGGCTATAATTATTTAACTGACATATGCATAGTATGTCAGTGCAACTAGAAATTCACATTTAACTATAGATTATTCATAATCAAAGCCCAGTTAAGTGGTATTAAATACTTACTTGAAAGCAGAAAAAATAAATATGGTACGCATACAAATAAATATGTATATTTTATAGTATTATCTCAATAGAACAAGATCGTTGACTATCAATGATGCAATGATGCATGTTCCAGAACAGTGTGGGAGCCTCCCGAATATTCGCCCATATACTGGTATATTCACTGAACATTCGGTCCCGAATTCAAAGTTTGCACAGCTCCCACACTTCTCGAGAATACTCCGAACATTCGGAGTTCGGACGAATATTCGGGCGTGTTCGCGAGAAGTGTGGGACCGCCTTTATTTAGATTGTTAACTTACTTAAGTTAATAAAAATATATACATTAGTTGTACAAATTGTAATGCTATGTACCTATTATATTTTAATGACACAATTATGCATAAATAATTTCTGACTGATGGATTGGTTGATTGAACCAGCAGCTAAATGATATTCATTTTGATTCTGTACTTCACCCTAAAGTTTATTTAGTAAACACAATTTAAACAATACTCACCACTGAACCACATAATGAATTGCATTCGCTTGGTGATTTTGTGCTCTCTAAACTTATTGACAAGGATAGCAAGAGGAAATATGTTGCAAGCTCGGCCAATCAGACAAAGGATAAGGCTCCAGATGACGAGTTCCGGCTCAACCCTATGCCGGAAACTGAAGATGGCCAGTCCGAGATATGCGAACACGCAAGTCTCTGCGATGAATGCCAACGTCCGCATCGTCTGTTGCATCGTGATCTGCGTTACCGTGGAGAGGTTGAAATGTGTGTAGTGTGACATGACGATACCACAGAACAGAATGGCCATTATTCCTGAAAAGTTTACAAACTGATAATTTTGTTGTCTTGTTAGTTGTGTTTTTGCCAAGGTTAGAACTCTTCAACATCCATTTTAATAAATAACCAGCCGGTGTTCCATTCTTTCCATGGGGATCTCGCAAACATTAAATGCATCTATAATGTGAACAACATGGTGGCAGTCTGTAGTTAGAATACCTGTTAATTTGAATTAAAATGCTTAAAAACAAACACATGTGACATAAACCAAACCTAATAAAATTCCTCCATAAGAGTACCTAACGCTGGAACTTAAATGGTCAAAGGGGTTCAATTCCTTTTGTATCATTTAGAACAGAATATACATTAATTTGACAACTCAATGGTAAAAATTCATTATGAAATAAACATGTAGCTGACACTACAACAAATTTCTTATTGAATTAAGAAGTAGCCAACAACAAAATGTACAAGGCTAGTAAACAAATTGTTGGTGATAAAAATTGTATCAAATCATCTATATAGCCTAGCCAAGTACAAATAATATGTTATCAATAATTATTAAAAAACACGTTGAGACTAGTGTCAATGATATATTAATGGAAAACGTGACACATTGAGGGAAACAAAACATGAAATTTTTAATTTGTTGTTAAATTCACCGTATTGGGGACGTTCCGTCAGAACAAGGCCCTACTACACACAGCACCTTTTGGACGGATTTGTCATTGAGGCAATTCCTTCATAGTAAGAGATGCATACTAATAAATTGGCTTGTGGAGGTTTTATACACGTTATGGAACGATTTAAAGAGTTTGGGGGAAAATTAAACTTTGGGGTAGGGGGTCTACGTACATTCTTTTGATTGTTGAATGGACAGTTCCAATACTGGAAGTACGAAGATAAGTTATTAACTTAAAAGATAAGTTTATTTATTGATCTTTAGTATTAATTTTGGTAGAAACTTTTGACAAATTGCTTGGTAAAACAGTAAGTAAAAAATTAGTGATTTACAAAAGACCTGGATTATTGATTTATCCAGTCAAATAGAACCTGTCAATTATCTATTTTGTGATATTTATCATACGTGCATGGACACTATCACGTACAATAGGGTTTAAGTACTGTGTGCACGTGTCACTAGCACAACTGAGCGCACTATCCACGCACAGTGTCCAGCTACCGAGGCCTAACCGATCCAGAGAGTGTTTGTATTATTTACCATATGAGAATTTCATTGTAACATACCAATGACATGGTACCAAGATGGAATAATGCAACACATTTACCATTTCCATAAGGTAACATGGCCCTTAATCATTCATGAACTCCAAAAGACTAAAATATTATTATTTCCGAACTAAAATATTATACATTACGGTACTACAGTGAATAGTGCAGGTGTATAGTCAATGATACTACATTGTATTGCGGGCAGTTCTGCCGATGCTCAGGCCAATTCATCCCCCACAACTCTCAACTCACTGCACCTCCGATACTTGCCTCGATTCGCTGGATGCTAGTGTTTATAAAACATCTACCTAGCTTTATAACTGCTAGACCCTGACGGGAGAATGGGTCACTAGCTAGTTTTTTCACAAATATCCAGTATGGTTGTAATGTACAACAGAGCATAGAACTGGGCAACTATACAGAACTACAATTTAAATATATCCAGACAACTAGCCTAGTCGCCTCAGCAGGTACTCCAATAATTGACAAAATCTGAAATTCTGCTGAATTTATAAAAATGCAAAATAAACAACAGAAATTTAATATTAAAATCATGTAGCAAGTAGTGATGGGAATAACCGACTCGTTCGGTTATTGCAAAATCACTGGTTAGTCAATTATTTTCTACTGAATCGGTTAAATTAGTTAGTTGGCAAGGCAAAAGACTAAATTGACCTTATTTGGCAGGTTTGATATGCACAAATTATAGTTTGAATTGGATCGGTTAAATTATGGAACAATGCAACAGAATAACTTTTCTTATTAGTCTGATTTGGTTGTGCGAATTATTTCCTATTGAATCGGTTAAACTAGTCTGCAAAGCAATAATGATAGGCTGAGTTTTCTTTATTCGACTGGTGTGAATTAGTTTCAACTGAAACAGTTAAAGTAGTTGGTAAGGTAAAAGAATAACTTTTCTTGTTCGACCATGGTTTTAGTCGTGCAAATTATTCTATAGCGGATTGGTGGTACGGTATTAGACTGTATGGCCAGAGACAAACATTTTACTTAATTTCTTTTTCTTTTATAATGTACTTGATGAAGAGAATATTAGTGATATTTTTAATGTAGCACGGTATTTAAAAAGTAAATGTTTAGTGTAGGCCTGTTGTTGATGAGATTGATTTACGATGGGAACATTTAATAAGACCCAATCTTTAACATCATACTTTTAATAATTATAAATAAACAGCTACTAGGAACAATACCAATAATACTCATTCGTTATCAATTGCTGCCATTGGACCTACATACAGTAAGTAATAACTGGTAACCCAGTAGGTAACTGAGCAGTTTTGAGTCAGTCTTCAAATGTTTTGCTTAATAGAATTAGGCCTAGCTGGTTATTTAGTTGACTAAAATAACTGACTAAATTAACTCTGAAAATTACTAACTGCTTAGTCGGTTATTATAAGCAGGCAGTTGCCGCATCACTAGCAGCAAGTTAAGAGTACTTATGGCAGCGTAATGTCAACATTTGGAATAAGTGTAGCAAAAACATCCCAGACAATTTCAGAGAGCATTATTCCCACTCGAAGGTGATAAATCTGTCTCTTAAACATGTTTGTTCTAAGTTAGTTTAACCAAAAACAGAATGACCTGGATGCTTTTTAAAATATTTTTTAGGTTGCCTACACAGAATTAAAATGAACGGGGAAGTGTGGTTATTTTAAAAAGCCAAAAAGGATCCTAGCCATGTGATACCTACCTTAAATTTCTAAAATTATACTCATAGACCTTACATAACTTAGTAACTTGGAACTAGTTCTGGCTGTTAAAAAAAACTTCAACCATATTTAATATACTGTATATTTAATAATAAGCCTAATTTATTCTTAAATAAAAAAGAGGATTTTCTTACCAGACAAGTGAATTCCTTCGGCAAGAGCATAAGGGGCATACGTAAATACTAACATCATTCCAAATTCAAGGGATGGATTTTTTCTCAAATCAACATGTTTTAAAAGAAGGGCACTTATAAGGGCAAAAATAACACCGATTCCAGCTGAGGCAAAAAACATGAGACAAAACCTGTTAAATGCAGAAAAAACCGCTTCAAAAGGGGACATATCTGGCTTATTGGATTCCAATACTGATGTCGTAAGCACAATGGCAATTGCATCATTTAAAATACTTTCACCAAAAACTAACATGTTCAGAACAGGGTCAGCATCTAAGGCATGAAATATGGCAACTGTTGCGACGGGATCGACTGCTGATATTAAAGAACCAAATGCAAAACTTTCAATAAAACTCAGATGATAAGCGACATCAGCGAGGCCAAGGATGTAAATACCAGTACCAATCACCAAAGCTGAAATTGTTGTTCCTACAATCGCAAATACAAGAATGGAGCCAATGTTTTGAAAAAAGTTTCCTTTGTGCAAATTGTAGCCAGACTCAAAAATTATTGGTGGTAGCAAAATTAGAAAGAAAGCAGTTGGAGAAAATGCTTCTTCCTTCCTCCAATTACCAATATTTTGATCAGAGAAAAAGTTTATTACAAATCCGATAAGAGCACCTAAAAATATTATTACAACGCTTTCAGGCAGGTACTGAAAATTAGTCAAGAGCATCAAATGAATTAGAAGGATTCCTAATGCAAGCACACAAAGTACAAAGAAAATTGCCATTGAGCTGTTGTGTTCCGCTTCAGCAGATCCTTTTTCTGGGAGAATAGGCTCATTTGGTGTTGCTGTGCTTGTTGTCACATTACTGGTTTCATTTGTAATTACAGATGGCAAGGGGCTAGAAGAAACAGACATAGGATGTGTACTGTTTTTAGAAGCATCTGTTGGTACTAACTGCGATTTCAGGGAGATGTTCTTTGGCTCTTGACTACCTAAAGACTCCCTTTTAATATCAGTTGTTTCAGTTGCATTTGGTGGTGGTTTAGTCTCAGCCTTTGTAATAACTCCTCCTGCTTCTTCTTGCTTGCTTTTTCCCAAGGAATTAGCTTGATTTTGGATACTTATAACATTGTTTAATACTTTTTGAATTTCAGAATTACTAGATGATGGTTTGTCAGCACTTTTAATCTCGCCTTTGGATTCTTCCTGTCTAACAATTTCTTTTTCATCTGTCTGACTCTGACTGCTTAACGCATTATTTAGTACCTCTTGAATTTTAGTATTGCTAGTTGCATTATCACAACTACAAGAGGTTATGATAACTGATAAAACCAAAACCCACTGTAATAATACTAAAGACCTAAACAAAAACATATTCACTGCTAATTTTGAAATTCAAGCTTCAAATTTTAAAATAAAACACTCCAATGGGTCATATTACAACACTTTCTGGAAATTAAATTGGATTGCAACACTTCAATACACCAAATCGAGATCAAGAACACAAAAATATTAGAATTTGACGTTACTGTCATCGTCTGCAATTCGGTCCTGTGCCCAACTTAACAGCAAAGAGGAAAAAGCTCATAAATTTGAGACAAAGAGAATACAGTAAATGTATTTCATATTTATTTATTATTAACTATTATCACAAATAAACTAACTTTATACACAGGGCCGGATAAAGCATAGTACTGTAGTCAGTCTAAGGCATAGTCTAAATAGGCGCCAAACTAGGGGCTTTTGACTAGGGGCCCGCACTACGCAAAAAACAAAAACTTAGTATAAAATTGTTTTACTTTTAAACTATTTGACCTAATTTACTTTCAATTTATTTATATCAATTTTACTGAATCTATGTATTTTTATTTTTAAGTCTTATTGCGTGAGAAGGAACTATAGAGTGTATTGGAAAAGTTGTATTTCGTTGATCGTGATTAATTTTACGAATTATTTCTCCAGGAGGTGAATAGAAAGCTTGGTCAAAATAAAACGTATGTTATAAATCAAAACAAATTACGTCATTTTCGGGGATTGCGCAGATTGCACCACATTTGGTCGGCGTTGGAGCACACCTAAGTATGGTATTTACATTTACATCATGATACTTGCCGTTGTCCCGTTATCCCAACGACCATGCTGGGTGTCTCATAAACCCCCTCTTAATTTTTGAACGACTGTACATTTTCAAACAATATTTGGTAAATGCAACTAGCATAAGTCAATGTACATTTTCAGGAGGTTAAGGGTTTAACCCTCGTCCATAAATAGGGGTTGCTAGGGGTAGTTTTTTATTTTTCAAATAGCAACCCCTAACAAGTTGCATATCATTTTAAATAGGTTTGCCCATATATTATAGGTCTCTACACCACTATGCCTATCTCTTGTCTTCAGAGAATGTTTCATCCAAAATCTCCTTGGTCTCCTCTGTTTTACCAAAATAACAAAGGCAGCTGCCGCGAAAATCACATCCTCTACATTCCACACATCCTTCAAGCAATGTGGCCTGGGCAGGGCCGGCGTGGGCGGGAAAATAATACATGACAAAATGTTGGTAACATTTTAAATTCTCAAAACTAAATTTTACAAACATTTCTTTAATATTGTTAATAACGTTTGATATTAACTTCTGTTGCCAACAAAAAAGTTAGTAACATATGTTTGCTAACTCCGGTGTAAATAACGCATCTTTGGAGGCAGATATGGGACTGAAAGAGTTCGGGGGGAGAATAGAATGAGGGAATGAGTATACAGAGTGTCTCAAAATTCGACGACCAAACTTCCCAGGCTTGTTACATGGACTAGTTCCAACAAAACATTTCACATATTTTGTATCATATTCTTCATAATTTACGAGCTATTGATGTTTTAATATGTTTTTAAGTCTGTGTATTACAATCTTATAATAGAATATTTCATCACTAGGACCAAAAGTGGCGATTTTCGATACGAGCTCAAAATGAGCGAAGATTGAAAAGCCACTTTTGGTCCAAGTGATGAACTATATCTTTCGTCATACACTGTACTGCAATCAATTAAGATAAAAATTAAAAAACTAAATCTTGAATACTTTTTTACCATTCAAAGTTGGCTTCCATCTTGACCTTGCTATTCTAAACAATCAGCTGTTACACAAGTTTTCATTGTTTACATGTTGAATAATTCGTTAAATTATTTTTTAACAGATGATGACCTTGACCGAAAAGTGGCATGATAATGCTTTTTGTCCTAGGGCGGAAAACATCATCAAAATAATGATACTTTTCGGCCAAGGTCATCAGCTGTTAATCTCCTATACTCTTATATGAGCAATGTTTGCTTGATTGGTTGGTTGGTTGCACAATTATCTCGAAAACGGCTCCGAGGATTTCCTTCAAATTTTGGAAATAACTAAGTTCTGGTGTAAAAATATGTTCTAGACAGGTCTCATCCCCAGTAAAAATCAAATAATGTTAAAAAACGAAAGTGAAAAGTTAAAAAAAATTAACATTGGACTTATGGAGTTTCAAATCAAAACAAAAGAATTGTAACAGCTGTTCATAATCGACCAGGGAACTGTCAAAGTAAGACTCATGTTGTTTATGATTATTAACACGTGGTTTCCTGAGAGCAGAGGTTAAAAGATTTGAATGAAGATTACAAATATAGAGTAGTAAAACAAATCAAAGAGACATTGAGCTTTAAATAACAACTGGAGTCACCTTAAAAATGTAGAAAATAGGCATGAGTGATACAAATCTGATTATCAGTAGGGGGAAGTGGTGAAATATTACTCCAAGTCATCTAAAAAACTGACTGGCCTTTCCCCGAGCAAAGCTCGGCCCCCAGGTACTCCTAGGAGTAAAAATAACAACTTTAGCATCTCCTCAACGCATGTATTAAAAAAGGCTGTTTTTGAAGCACAATGACGACAATTATTTTTAGGCAAGAAAATATTCATGTAGGACCATACAACTTTTACAATGTTTAAAAATGAACAATATTTATACAAAAATCCAGTTTTAGGAGTCTAATAAAATTAAAGATCACAAATTAACGCAATTTTAATTTAAATTTTACATTTCAAACAAACTTTTTACTTTCAAACAGTGTTGCCGTTTACAGTTTAGAGAGTAACCTGTTACTCCTAACAGGTTACTCCTTAGAGAGTAACCTGTTAACCTTAGAGAGTAATTTTATATATTAATACGCTAAGCCGATTTTTGTTAAGAGAACTCCTCCGATATTTCTGAACCGATTTTAACGATTGAGGTACCAAAATATTCGTCCTGATTTTTAGTTGTGCACAAAGGTTTTCATTTTTCGATATTTTTAATCTGAAGGGCACGGGCTGCTCTCAAAGTTCGTTTTTCGCCCATAAGATTAACATGGGGAATAATTTTATTTGAATTGCAGTTGTTAATACATTATGGACAGATTATTAGCAATACCAGATGTTACAGGTAGGGAATTTATTTATCTATCTAAATAATACATTTATTTGAGCAGTGAAATGCTGTGTTCATATTTAAATTTGTTTTAAAATTTATTTATCCATCTGTCAGTTTATGAGCCACGCGTTCCACAAAATAAAACTGCACTACACTTTGCCTATTTTTGTGTGGAGGAGAAATCTTTGGCTGTTTTAAATCATAGTACGTCATTAGGGTTATGCCCCTTTCTCCGGCACTGCTACAAAGTAGATCTTAAGGGTACAGGTTACTCAACCTTTCACTACAGAATGCACCATATTTGTTTTAATGATCATTTAGCCAGCGAAATATCTTTTATCACAGAACAGAGAAAACACGTCTGATTTATTACTGCTGAAAGGTATACTAAACCCTATAAAATACCGATAGGGCAATGAAACATTGGATACGGATCACATCATCCTAGCAACATGTTAAGCTCAGTTTATCTAGCTAGTCATTATGATTATCATCGTTTTCATAGGCTAACTAACTTTTTGTTGTAATTAAAAATATATGAATACTATATTTTCAATGCATGGTTGCTATCCTATACTATAATACGAGCTATGTCTGTTTGTTTGTTTTCCAAATTTATCTCGAGATCCAGCGGAAGGATTTTGCTGAAAGTTTGGGATTAAAGGCTTTTTGGGTCTAAAAAATCTATTGGTGAAACCACTACCTCAGGAAAACTCTATTTTTCTAAACAACTCATTTGAAAATTGAAAAGTTTAACATTGGGCTTATGGAGTTTAAAATCATAACACCGGTTACTATGAATAACAAAAACAAACCGTTAAATCAGCTACTATGAATAACAAACACAAACCGTTAAATCAGCTTCTATAAATTAGAATATTGTAAACAGCTGTTTATCATTATGGAAATAAAAAACCTACTTGAATGGCAGCTCAAAAGGCGAGTGAGCGAAGCGAACGAGCTCATATTGAAAATGAACGAGTATTTGAAATAAAACAAATTCAATGCCTTTTCTGCGGAATCAAACACCGAGCATGGCTCGGTCCCCCGGTACTATTATGTTATGTTCAATTGCTCTCTTTAATATAACTTTTCATCCCTATTTTCAGAGAAATTGGGAACAAGTCAAAAATATAACAATGGGAATATTATACATTCTGTAGAAAGAAAATATTTTTTCAACCACATAAGAAAGATAATTTAACCTAATCCCCATCTCTATAACCGTTTTCAATATCCCAATGCTGCCCTGCCAAGCACAGATGTGTCAGGGCCTAACTGACATTTTTGGAGATACTAATCGTTTTCTATTTCTAGAATCAAGTTGAATTTCTGATCACGTTAACAGCTACCAAAAAATGTTAATAAATATTTTACCAAACTAAAAATTATAGTTAAAAATTCGTTATCCACACTTATCCTTCCAATTACTAAGCTAAAGTGTTGTAACTGTTAATTGTTAAGGTATTTTGTTATCGTATACACAACA
This sequence comes from Allygus modestus, assembly GCA_963675035.1. Classification (NCBI taxonomy): domain Eukaryota; kingdom Metazoa; phylum Arthropoda; class Insecta; order Hemiptera; family Cicadellidae; genus Allygus; species Allygus modestus. Next base: position 77,625,704 of record OY776115.1, on the reverse strand, counting down.
GTTACCACGAACTAGCTTCACCAAATTTCTCTGATAGCACAGAACTGGCTTTAAAAAATACGATTGAAACATATAGGTTAGTTTTGTTTTAAGTGTTTCGATACCACACATTTTAGCAGAGGGAAGTATAGATAAATAAATAATAGCTTAGCAATTGACTAAAGAAACGATATCTCTGGGCAAAGTAACTGATTTAATAAAAACTAGTATATAATAAACTATCATATATCCTAAAATAAACTAGAAAAAATTACAACAAAATATAGTTTTTTATTTAATAGACTTATGTTTTATTTTGTTGAGTTAAGACCTTGGCTACGGCAAAGTTATAAACCTTTACTGCGATTATCACAAGTTTGAGTAAAAAGCAGTTACCACATCTGTAATTAGTAGGTCAGAATGGTGATGAGCATAACAACGATGAATACGCACATATAATATTGTTTGTCAGCCAGAAATAAGGACATATGTTAATAATTGTATTATGCTTGCACAGAGACTACAAAACGTTTGCTTTGATAAAGATTTCCACAAGTAACTTAATAATGGATTTTAAGCATAAGAGGGCCATTGATAATTATGTAGTTAAGTATACTAATAGTAATATACACTAATTTTATAGTCATTTTTGACACTGGTTTTGAGTGATTTGGACACATTTCCGGGCCAGCGACATGCCCCTGGCGCCATTTGGTATTTATATCTTAAGCGGGTCCTTGATGGTATACTCATTACGTAGGATCTATTATTGTAGTATACTAATATATAATAATAATTGTTTGTATACTCATTTTTACACAGGTTTAGCTTGATTGGGCTTGCATATTGTTCATTTCCGGTTGATATTCAAACTGTGGGAATATGTATACACAGTGTTCAGAAACAAATGTTATTAAACAAATAAACGAGTTCGCACGCAGCACACTGACGTGAGGGAAGTGAATTTCCACATACAAAACTTTTAAAACTCAAACCCAGTGTAAAAACATACATTTATGCCAATTTTATTGAAATCTGACAACATTGTTTTTTTTTAGCTGTTCTGATGCTCCTGGTTTGATTTACCTGCAATGTTAGGAATACAATTTTGCGCATTATAAGGTTAGGAGAAGGTCAAGTCAGGCTTAAAAGTAGGCGCGAGGTTGCTGTGGATGAAACAAATACATCAAATAATGAATAACATGCTTTTCTAATGTAAAAAACCCCATAAGACAACGTACTGTGTTTAGCCGATCTACATTTTCTTTAATAACTCGGTAAATATTTATGCTAGAATGACGAGAGAGGGCTTAAAACTTTTGCTTCGCTAATTCCCATCTTAATACATGAACTAATTGTACGTCCGGAGCTTTTATGACCTTTTTGGGCCCAACAACTCGAAATTTGAAAAAACAATTCAAAAAAAAGGGTTTAGAGTTTTCCGATTGTTTTTCCAACGAACTTGTCCAACTGATTATAGAGCAGAACGTCCCACCCAATTTGAAGTAAATCGTACAAAAAATGCGACCGCTAGAGTGCATACATATATAATTTTGAACGACACCCCAAAACGTGTTCAGGGGGTCATGTTAGGAACTTCTACGGTGGTCACGGGCTTAAGTTTCACCGTGCGGGTCATGCTAATAGTTCACTTTCCATAGGAAATTCACTAAAAAGCAAAACTTTGGCCAAATATAAATTTTTATTTGTGTATTTTACAACAAATCTTTCTCTGGTTCGGCGAAACTCGTTATTAAATCCATAACAACAAATTCCTGACAGATCTACTCTTTAATGTCCTATAGTCTAAACAGAAACTTGGTTTTCATTTTTTCTTAAAATGTCAAATAACTTGTCCACCCAAGTTTGGAACCGTTGATATGACCATACTGTTTTTTTTTCAATAGTACAGTCGTTTAATAGTTTTATCTGTATGTTCTTGGCAAAACAGTGAATTCAAATTTGTGCCAGTCGCGGGTGCTGTCGCTATTGCTACTGTTGGGTTGTGCCATTGATTATACATCCTACGGAATCAATACATCCTACATTCCGTAGGATGTATAATCAATGGTTGTGCCCTATGAGTTGTGGGGTTTGGGTTCAGCGTCTAGTGCTAAAATGATAGTTGAGCATCGGGGATTGCCGGTCTATGACTATATTCCTGGTCTCTGGTTTCGAAATTCGACCAATGCGCGTATTGGGCGTGGCCTTAGGCCCCTCCCCCTTTTTTCGCTGCGATACCCGTTGATTTTGAAGTTGAGATCCAAATAGGGAACAACATGATGTTGGTGAAATAAAATACTTTTGACTCCTTTGGAGTCTGATTTTTATAAACTGACTAGACTTTGGGGGCCTTACAGTCAAGTGTTTGTTTTTTGTGTTTTTTTGTTTGGTCCATTTGCTATTTTTTTGTAATATAATTTATTATTATTTTGTTAGTAAAAATGGAAGTTTCTGATATAATAGTATAGCAATTTAAAAAAAATATTTGTTTCATAATAATTTTTTTACAAAATTGTTCTTTATGTTCTGCTAGATAAATACAAAATAGTACATTTTTATTCAATTTTGTGTCATGAAAATGCGTACGGGGGGGTCCAGTTCCAGAGAACACTACCCTAGGCTCGCGATTACCTAAAGTCAAAATTGTCTGTGCTCTGCCGCAACAATGTTTTATAACAGCTTGTTGTGAACAACGATGATAGCCATTATACTTTCTAAAGTTTAATACCAAATTGTTAAAAAAATGCTTCATCTGTACAAGCTGTCAAATTTTGTCCTTCGCCATTGCCATTAATACTTTCGCTAAATTACAGTTGAGTCAAAATGTTTTGTTGTTGTGATTACCAAAAATATTTATTTATAAAGCAACATCTTTTTTTGTACACGTTTTATCGAAACATTCAGAATATTTTGAAGCATCAGGTATAAAAATCAGGTTGGGTGGTTTTTAATGGACCTGGACTGTTTCGACAGTGGTTCGTACATTTATCAGCTTTAATGTTTGACATATTTTGTTTATGTAGATGGTGGTTATAGTGAGCTTATAAAAATGCAGTTTAGATACTAATATTTATTTATAAGCCTTCTGCATTGTTGAATTGTTATACTAAAAGAGGGGGCTCCAGTCCATAAGAGTAATGTTAACTCTCAAATTCCGCTCACAGAAATCGTTAGGTATTTTTTTGCCCTTTAAAATGAGCCATTAATCAACAATATCGAATAATCAGTTGAGGAGGGATGGTCTTTGAAAGCTAACATTGACCTTCATGGGGAAAGCAGGTAGACTCGCGAAAAGGTCATGACTGCAAATTTAAAATCGTGCCTACGGTCCAGAAATTAACCTACCAGCATAGCCAGCCTTCGCAACAACTGGCTTCGCCTGCCATTTCATAGTGGCAATCCGCCAGACATTACTGTCCAGCCTGAGTTCTTCGTGCCCTTGAAGGCGTATCTTCATTCTGGAGTTCCAAAACTTCGATTCGATGGACTTTCTTTCTTTTTGTACGATTTACTAAATAAATTAACCTTTCGCTTACTTTCACAATATTTAATGTATTAATGTAATCAAGCTTGCGCATTCCATCACTAATTCCAGTATTTGTATTTGCTTTACTAAGTGAAAAATGAAAGAGTTCACTTCAGACCTATCATCTAGCAACAACATAGAGTAGTCTGTATGTGATTTATCTCTTGAGATAAATGTTCCAACAACAAATAATCCAATGTAAAGCTGCGATACGCTGGTTTCTGCTATAATTTTGTTATTTCGAACAGTTTATAGTGAAGCATAATATATCTGGAGCTTAAGAAAGAGATGAGGCAAATAAATAATAATTCATTTATGCTTCAAGACGCTATTGAGTTAATAACAACCGTAGAACAATTTGTAGAATTGCATTAACATACACATAAAAATTATACTAAATTAATTTCCTAGAATAAAATTGAAGGGAATGTGTAATATTTTTAATGTTTTTTGTGTTTTTTTTATTTCGCTTGCATAGATGTTTTTTACAAAATTATTTTAATTGCGATATTTTGTAAGACAAATATATGTTTTGTGTAAGATGAAGATTTTACCTATATTCGTACCGCATATAAATGAGGGGAGATTAAACAATAATACCTAGTTAAAAGAACATTTGAGTTCTCCAAAAATGTGATAGTCTTCTCAGTGCAAATATTCCACTGGTATTTTTTACAGACTATGTCCATATGTATTTAAAAATTTAAATGAAGAAAAGGAGTTGCAAAAAAATGAACTCGGGTTAGAAACTCCAATAAAAAGCAAAGTTATTTATTTATATTATTAAAATAATTTCTTGATCTTTGTTCGGCAATTTTTGATTCCTAAAACTATTATTTTACATACAAATTTAGTATCAATCGAAAGCTCTTACCCTATAGATGTGCCTTTTGGGGTTTCCATAAACTCTCGTCCACGGAACTTTGCCCTACGATCTCTTAAAGTTTCAATGTTAATCTTATGGAGTTCTATTTTATTTAGTTAGTCAGCTGATTGTAATGTAAATAAACTTACGGCTAGATCGCCGTGCGGAGAACGGGGCATCTGCTAGTCATGTATAACAATCTGTTAAGAAAACAAAGGGCTTACTAAAAACGTAGATAAGTTAAAGAAAGAAAATATATTCTTCCGAATTGAATTCTTTTTGTTTACCAGATACAAAATAGCCTCTGAATATTGTCGCTCTGATGTGGATAAAGGTGGACTATGTAGCCTATATATCAGCTGTTTGTGATTAGCTCTCTTTTTTCACAAGACAAGGGAATGTAAACCAATGTGTACACAGCGGTATTTAAGTGCTATAATGACCAACCCCTATTGCACATCATTATTTTCGTTATAATTCCTGAACATGCGCATGCAAATTTGATATAAAATAAAGTTCAGTCAGTTTTGAATCACTCAGAACTTTGCTCCATTATCTTTTTAAAATTACAATGTTTAACTAATGGAGATAAGGACTTTATATTTCTGGCTATTTAAACCTATACAAGTTTTAGCTGGAAAGGTTCACTACAGATTGTACTAGCACTCGAGACTGTTTTATCTGTTTATTTATATTATTTATCAAAATATTTCCAATGTCGCAGAAGGTATTATTTTAGTTTTGTATTATAGGAGTTAAAATAGTAAGAAGGATCCTTTTAACTCATAATTAATTTCACATCCAATAGTAGTAATGCCGCGCGCTTTGGCCCCAACATAGGGTCTTATGGAGAATAGAATAACATGGACTCTTATGGAGAATAGATTAACATGGACTCTTACGGAGAATAGAATAACAAGGGCTCTTATGAGGAATGGAATTAGGGTGTAATTGCCTCCCTCTGTGGCTCTTTTGCTACCCTCTGTGGTTGATTATTTATCTTTTGCATCTCTCTATGTTTAATTATCTACCATTTCTGGTAATTAATTGATCCTCGTGTCCTTCTGTTGTTAATCATCTAGCCTTCTGTGGTAATTATTTAACCCTCGTGTCCTTCTGTTGTTAATCATCTAGCCTTCTGTGGTAATTATTTGACCCTCGTGTCATTCTGTTGTTAATCATCTAGCCCTCTGTACGTCTAACCTCCACATCCTTCACCCCCTTCTGCGTATCTAACTACAACTCCTGTTCTCTAAGCTGGCGGGTGTAACACTTTAAGTAACCTGATTGGCAGGCATGTTAATTCGCGTTCTGCTCAAGGGTTGACACCCACTACAATTTCGCAGTACTATCGCCTATCCCCCAACCAACGTTCACCACCAGTCCCCAACCACCACCACGACCCTGTCGCTACCTCCTGTAACAAATAAACATATTGCATCAGCCACCTCCCCACCACTTTCTATTATCTCGCGTGCTTTCTCTCTCTCTTTGCTCCCTGCTCCCGTTGCGATCTGACGTGTTTTTGCGCTGCTCCGTTCGTTGCGTTTTGCAAAGATAAAACTTGAGCGTTTGCTCCCCATAGCGGCTTCACTTTTCCTAACCTCACTTTTTGCTTTGTATTTTACATAACCTCACTTTTTGCTTTGTATTTTACATAACCTCACTTTTAATTTATTTTATTCTGTGTAACATAACCTCACTTTGTATTATAGTAATCTTGCATGTCGTGTGATTTTAACGTTATCTGACTTGCTAGTGTACAATAACATCAGTTTCTTGTTTGTTCTGGCTAAAGTAGTGTTGTGTTGACTAACATAACCTCACACCCAGTAACCTCAGTTTCTTGTGTCAAGAGTTGTGTCGTACTTGTTGTTGACTGACATAACCTTACATCTGTAACCTTTGAGAGTTACCATAACCTCACCTCCTTGTTCTTTTATACAGTAACTTCACCATTTTGTTTTACTTGGTAGTGTTGTGTTTGTATGTGTTGGCTAAAATAACAGTAACCTTTGAGAGTCACAAAAGCCTTATTTTCTTGTATCAAGAGTAGTTTTGTGTGTTATATTTAATTGTTTGATTTGGCTAGATTAGTGTTGTGTTGACTAACATAACCTCACACCCAGTAACCTCAGTTTCTTGTTTGATTTGGCTATAGTAGTGTTGTGCTGACTAACCTAACCCCACCCAGTAACCTTTGAGAGTTACCATAAGCTCAGTTTCTTGTTTGATTTGACCATAGTAGTGTTGTATTTGTATGTGCTGAGTAACATAACAGTAATCTCACGTTATCATGTACTTGTCTTGTTCATGTCTGACTTACCTATGTTAAGAGCGCTGTATGACTTGGTAGTTTACAGTAAAGAAGGTAGACATACCCTCACCATTTTGTTTTACCTGGTAGTGTTGTGTTTGTATGTGTTGGCTAACATAACAGCAACCTCAGTTTCTTGTTTGACCTAGCTAGAGTAGTGTTTTGCATTGTATTTAATTGTTTGGTTTGGTTAGAGTAGTGTTTGTATGTGCCGACTAACATAACCTCAATATCGACCGTCTGCTTACCATAACCTAATATGACGTAACCTCACTTTTTCTAACCTCACCCGTTACACTCCAACTTTACTGTGTTATATTAATTTTCCGTGTATGGTGTCCTTTATTTTATTTTTGAGTACTGTTCGTGGTTAGAGGAATTGTCTTCGCTAGAGTAATGCTGTGTGGTGTATCCATTTAATCTGACTTATTAGTTTACAGTAAAGAAATTAAACAAACCCTCACTTCCTTGTGGCTAAAGTAGTGTTGTGTTGACTAACATAACCTCCAGTAACCTGTTTTTGCCCTGGTTCTTCTGTACAGTAAATTCACCTCAACAACCTCACTTTCTATTATTGTTATTTTATGCAGTTTTGGTTGGAGCAGTTTTTGTATGTATTGACTAACATAACCTCACATCCTTGTGTCAAGAGTAGTGTTGTGTTTGTATGTGTTGAGTGACAGTAATCTCACTTTCTATTCTTGTTCTTGGTTAGAGTAGTATTTGATACCTTCATTAGAGTTAACCTGTAGTTCTGTTTTGACTTGCGTAGTTTGTGTGTTAGTGTTTTTCTGACTTGCGTAGTAATACAGAGGTACTGTGCTCTCCTACATACTATATAACTCTTGGAACAAGCTCTAGTTCTTCAGTCTGATTTCAGTCGTGACACTGAGCAGACGTGTTTTGTGCTGCTCTTGCGTAAGTGTTCTCTTGCACAGATTATTATTGATTCTACGTAATTAAGTTATATCCGTGTGAGTTTGACTCTGTTCGGGGTACTTGCTGTTTTAAGCGTTAACACAGTTTAGCTTGTTTTCAGTATTAAATTCTGTGTTGAAGGATGGATGTTTCTAAAAAGGACCCTCAAAACCCGGTAGATTTAATTAGTAAAGATGAAACCTACGTTAGTCACTTTAGACTTTACGGGACTAACACTGTTTTCAAATTCACTAAACCTCCCAAAGGTATATCTGAGTTTGATTGGATTCGTAAAGGTTTTAATCAAATTGTAGAGACATCCAAAGCCAACGTTGCACCCACTGATTATCTAGGGTTTAAATTACAGTCTATAAATTTAAAAAGTGCTGAACCGGGATACGTATCATTGAGACCGGTCTCTAAGGTTAGCGGTGATGTTCTCTGGGATATTTTCGGGGGCATAATTCAAAGCAATGCGCAATCTATAACCTCTAGTGACACGTTTAGAGTTGATGTTACGAGAATTAACGTCCCCGTAGGTAAAGGAAGGGCAAGACCCGACTTTTACAATACCTTTGATGAAGAATCTAAAGCTAGGAAGGGTATTGTAGTAATTAATAATAAAGACAATTTATGTTTGGCTAGAGCGTTGGTAGTAGGCAAAGCACTTGCAAAAAATGATCCTCAGTACAAAGCAATACGTCAGGACAAGGGTAAAAGACAAACTTTCAGAGCTAATAAGCTCATAGCAAAGGCCCGTGTAGAAATGCCGGAGGAGGGTGCAGGCATCCCCGAGCTTGAAAAATTCCAGTCCCATCTTAAAAAATACAAAATTACCGTCTACAACTACGACAAGAAAGGCCGTGATGTTTACTTTGAGGGAGGTAATGAGAACGCTAAGTTAAAAATTAACCTTCTCTTTCACAACGGTCATTACAATGTAATTAGAAACTTAACTGCTGCGTTTGTTTGCAATTTCTTTTGTGAAGCCTGTCATATTCCCTATAGCAACAGACATGAGCATCGATGCTCTAACAGATGCACCTCATGCCATACCATCTCCCCGCCCTGTAAACTAGAACACGGTGGCATCACATGCCGTTTTTGCAACCGTTTCTTCAAAAATGAGCGGTGTTTAGTAGCCCATCAAGGGCAAATTTGTAAAACTGTAAAAATCTGCCGTGACTGTAAGAAAATGATTTATCCAAAAAGACGTAAGACAGCTCATGTATGCGGAGAAGTTTTCTGTAAACCCTGCGAAGCGTTCAAAGATCCGGCACATCAGTGTTTCATGAGGGTAGATAGGATAACACCGAAAGACCGTGACTTTTTGTTTATTTTCTTTGACTTGGAAACAAGGCAAGACGAGTCACTTCCCTCAGATCCACAACAGAAAGTTCATAAAGTAAACTTGTGTGTATCACAACAGTACTGCTTTAAATGTATTAATGGGGGTGAGTGTGAAACTTGCTCGGAACGGCAAAGGGTATTTGAAAAAGAACCGGTAAAACACTTCATGGACTATATCATGGGAATTCGAAAAACATTTAAAGATGTCTGTGTAATTGCTCACAACGGGCAGGGTTTTGACTTCCAATTCATACTACAGTATATTATGGAAGAAACTAAATTTACACCAAAAATAACTCCTCGGGGAACTAAAGCTATATTGATTGAAGTAGCCAACGTAAGGTTTGTGGACTCTCTTAGCTATTTTCCCATGGCCCTCGCTGCACTCCCTAAAGCTTTTGATCTACCTCCCGAGAAAAAGAAGGGCTACTTTCCCCACCTCTTCAACACCCTGGCAAACCAAAATTATGTAGGCCCTATGCCCGACAAAAAATACTACTGTCCGGAATCAATGTTTGAGAAACCACACAAAGCCTTTGAAGAATGGTATGACGAACGAGTCGCTGAAGACTACGTGTTTGATTTTAAGAAGGAAATCTTGGAGTACTGTATTTCAGACGTGGAGATTTTAGCTCAGGCATGTATTAAATTTAGAGCCTTACTTCTTCAAGAGTGTAACGTAGATCCTTTTCTCGAGGCTATAACAATCGCCAGTGCATGTAACTTGGCCTTCCGCCGTAACTTCTTAAAAGAAAATACTATTGGACTAATACCAAAATCAGGGTACCGACTTGCAGACAATCAGTCAGCCGTTGCTTTACAGTGGTTAACATGGGAGGAGGAGAAACGTGGAGTAAAGATTCAACATGCGGGCCGGGGTAGAGAAGTTAAAATTAATGGACTAAAAGTTGACGGGTTTGACGGGGAACGAATTTATGAGTTTCACGGGTGTTACTGGCACGGTTGCCCAAAATGTTATCAATACAGCAGAGAAGAACCTCTGCCGGATGATCCCTCAGACAGTTTGCATCTCCGTTACGAGAGAACCAAATCCAAAATGGCAAAATTTAATAGCTATGAAGTTGTAGAGATGTGGGAGTGTGAATTTAGAGCTTTGAAAAAGGACAAAAAACTAAAACACTTGAACAACCTGCCGATCCTCAATAATCTTCCCCTCGACCCGCGGCAAGCGTTCTTTGGAGGCAGAACGGGTAATACTAAAACATACCACAAATGCGAAGAGGGAGAAACAATCCAATACGTTGATGTCTGTTCCCTTTATCCGTTTGTGAATAAATATTGTAAGTATCCCGTTGGTCATCCTACGGTTTACGTTGGAAATGACTGCCGAGAGAGAGGCCTTGAAGTAGAGGGCTTGTTGAAATGTAAGATTCTACCTCCTTACAACTTGTATCATCCCGTACTCCCCGCTAAAATGAATAATAAATTGATGTTTGTTTTGTGTAGAACTTGCGGTGAGACTTTAAACCAAGGGGAATGTTTTCATGATAGTGAGGAAAGGGCAATGGTAGGAACATGGACTATGGATGAAATTAGAAAAGCTGTAGAAAAAGGCTATGTGATCTTGGACATGTACGAGTTGTGGGAGTATGAAGTCGCCACATACGAGAAAGATGGACTTTTTACAGACTTTATTAATAAATTCTTGAAAGTAAAGCAGGAAGCCTCAGGGTATCCCACATGGTGTAAAACAGAGGAAGATAAAGACAAGTATGTTTCTGATTTCTTTGAGCGTGAGGGTATTCAAATGGAGAAAGACAAAATTGCTAAAAATGGAGGACTCAGGTCAGTAGCTAAATTAATGTTAAATTCATTCTGGGGCAAGTTTGGTCAACGAGAAAACATGACAAAGACTGAAATCGTGAGGGACTCTAAAGAATTATTCAATTCGTTAACTCAACCAGGAAAGGAAGTAAAGTTTGTTGAAGTAATTAACCAAGAGGTTTTATTAGTTAATTGGCAGAATGTTGATGATGCCGGTGAGGCTCTAAAGACTGTAAATGTTGTAATTGCGGCCTACACCACAGCCCAGGCGAGGCTTAAACTGTATGAACACTTAGATGCCCTTGCAGGTCAAGTCCTTTACTATGACACGGATTCGTGTATTTATCTATACCGGGAAGGATTGTACAGGGTCCCTACGGGAGATTACCTCGGGGAAATGACGGACGAACTAGCGAGTGAGTACGGGCCCGGCTCTTATATCTTAGAGTTTGTTTCTGGGGGACCAAAGACCTACGCATACCTTGTCTGGTCAACCAAAAAGCAAAAGCTAGAAACTGTATGTAAAATCAAGGGCCTCACCCTCAATATGAAGACTTCCGAAACATTAAATTTTGAACAGTTAAAAAAGATGGTCCTTAGTGAAGCTGCTGAAATTTTAGAAATTGAAGAAAACAGAATCAGGAGAACAAAGAGACGGGAAGTCGTTACAGTAAGTGAAATTAAAAAGTTTAAAATTACAGGGCCCAAGAGAAGATTTAATGATGATCACGACACCCTGCCTTTTGGCTTTAAAAAACAAAGAGTTGCTTAATGGAGCTGTCACTCACATGGGTACTGAGCGTATATACCTCTAAACATCAGCTCTATTAACTCATTCTGTTCTGAGACGCGGTACTGAACGGACGTGTCTGTGTCTGTTACTGTTTTATCTTGTTTGTCTCTTCTTGTAGAATGTCTGCTGAAAATAATACACTCCCTATTCAAGGGGTGTTTTTGAAGTTTATATCTAAAAGAAAGTTAAATGAAAATTCAAAATTTCGCATTAAATCCTCAGAGTATGAGTTCTTTCTTACAGGGCCAATAAACGTATCGGAATGGCCTTTGGTGTTTTCGGAGTATATAGTAGATAAAATAACGGAGAACTCCTCAGCAAACACCTACATTGGAGTATCAATAAATTACGGTGATATCTCAGGTAATATACCATTCTTTCCTTTAGGGAATCTAACACCAACAGTCTTTGATGATCACTTTGAAAACATATTTTGTAACGTTGAGAAACTATCTGGTGTTTTACATCTTGAAGTAACAGTCTCAATTCCGTGCTGCTACCTTCGATAAAGGTAGCACCTTTCCCTACGGGGCAATGTTACTCTTGTAAATACCACCTGTCACCAGTACAGTTCATCATTCTGCTTCAAGTCGCGGTACTGATCAGACGTTCTTCTGCGCTCCTTTTGCCTGTGCTATTGAGTAAATTGTGACATGGCTGCCAAGTTCTATACATTCAATAACAAACCGGTATTGGTTCTGTTTGATAGTGAAGGAAAGCCGTGGTTTAAAGCTAAAGACGTAGCTACTGCTCTAAAGCATGTTAATGGCTGGAGTGCAGTTCGGAAACATGTAGATAGCAGTGATAAATTAACTGTTGGAAGTTTTTCCGACGCTCAAAAACAGGGCGTTGGGCCGATTGAGAAAACAACGGTTTTCATAAATGAAGCCGGATTATGTTCTTTGATGTTAAAATCAACTACTCCTGAAGCAAGACTGTTAGTAAGAAGTCTGTTGCCGGAGAAGTTTTACCTTACTTACACAAATATGAAAGATGAAAGTTCACTTTAAATGTAGTTTTTCTTTAAAATCACAAGTTCCCACTGTATGTGTGTGTGTGTGTGTGTGTGTGTGTGTGTGTGTGTGTGTGTGTGAATGAAGGTCACTGGCGTGGGTGACGAAAAGCCCCGTAAACCTGAATGAAGGTCACTGGCGTGGGTGACGAAAAGCCCCGTAAACCTGAATGTGTGATGAAGGGTTTAGTAGATTGAGGCGCCGGGCTAACACCCCGGCTACTCCTTCAAAAAACCCGGTGTGAATGAAGGACTTTGTACATTGAGGAGCCTGGCCAACACCCTGGCTACTCATTGGAACAGTCCGTACGGTGGGACTTGTAAAAAAGTATAAAAGTAAAAATAAAATAAAAAAAATATAAAACGGAGGAGACAACTAGTTTGTTTTGGAAGGTCTCCACGAGTCATGGCGGTGGAGGGGCCATGACTTTACTAAATATTCTCTGTTTATCTTAGTAAATGTAGAGTTTAAAGGTGTTAAAATGAACAGACTTTGTCTTAGTAAATGACCGCCTTCCTCATACACAATGAACGGATTGTCAGAGAATACAAAAAAAATATATAAAAAGGAGGTAGCATTTTGTTATGGAGTGGCTACCACAGTGAGAGGCGATGGTCGGGGCCTCTCACCCCAGAGGTTAGGCCTCCAGGGGAAGCTCTGGGTAACCAAAAAGAACGCGCCGACGCTCCTACGGCCTAGCCTAAAGGCTTACCGTGGTGTGGAAACGCGAGCGTTCAAAATTATTTCATTGGGGTTAGAAATGATTTACCGAGAAATTTAAAACGTTCCAGGCCAAATACATCATAGCCCCCGAGGCAGTTTTCACCGGTCTTGGGTACAATTGGCCAAGTTATTACACCGTCAAAGTACCCCACGGTCCCCGGCAAACAGCATGGACCCATGTAGTGGGGGTTAGCTTTCTTGCCTGTCCATTTCTGCTAGTGTTCTCTCCTTTAAGTTAGTAGAGGTTTTCCAAAGTAATCCTGCTATCATAAGTATAAAGTTCCAAATATTCCTCAACGTAGAGTTTTTAAAGCAACTAATTACACCAAAAAGTCACATCTGAACTATAAAATGTGTAATCTCTGTACCTTTTTAACTTTACAAAATACCCTACTGTCTCTTTTTACACATTAGTTTGAATTTTTAAACAGTGGGCCATACGTGTAGATAGGTCTATCCCATAGACCATCTACAAGTGTAATTTTTATTAAAGGGGTGCAGGCAATGTAGTGATACTGACCAAATTAATAGGAAAAATCTAACTCGACCATTACGGCGGAGTTTGAAAGTAATACCATTACCACACCATATCCTACCCTGCCATTCCTCCCAATACCATATTCTACCCTACTATACCTCCCAATACCCTATCATACCATACCATACAATACAATGCCATACCATACCCTACCCTACCATACCTCACCAAAACCAAAACATCCTATACCAAAGCCACAATGCCAATACCCCCATCAAAATCACCACTTCCTAACATCCCACCCAAATACCATACAATAACATGACATACCCTACCTTACCATACCTCCCAACACCATATTCTACCCTACTATGCCTCCTAATACCCTACCATGTCATACCATACCATACAATATCAATACCCTACCATAGCTCCCAACACCCACACCATATCAAACCATCAAATCCCATACCATACCATTACCCTGCCATACCCTACCCTACCATTCCTCCCAATACCATATTCTACCCCACCATACTTCCCAATGCCCTATCATGCCATACCATACAATACAATACCCTTACCACACCATACCATACCCTACCATACCTCACCAAAACCATAACATCCTATACCAAAGCCACAATACTAATACCCCCACCACCATATCCTTACACCCCACCCAAATACCATACAATAACATGACATACCAAACCAATACCCCAACATACCATACAATACCCTACCCTACCATATCTCCCAATACCATATTCTATCCTACCATACCTCCCAATACCCCAGCGTGCCATACAATAAAATATTAACACCATACCATACAATACAACATCATACCGTACCATACAATACCCTACCATACCATAGTAATGTTATAAAAAGGGTGCGGGAATTGCTCGCCCTTGCTGGTTTTCATACTTTCCTTAACAGTTTGGGTACAAAATGTAACCAAAATACCTTCAGTTTATTTTATTAAAAGAGAGTCCCAATTCCAGACCCATGGAGTGAGGGTATAGTTTTCTTGCCTATCTATTTCTGCTAGCGTTTACAAGCCTCTTCTCTCCTTTAATAGAGGTTTCTAAACAATTAAATACATAGAAAGTTTCCCAAAGTAATTCTTTAGTAACACTTAATTTACAGGCATACACAACAGCTACAATTATCCACTCATGAAGCTAAAATCCAGTTAATCTCCCAATGCCTCAAGACAATGTCCCTAAATAACAGCTAAAACCCAGATAAAGCTTGATGCTCCTAAATAACAGGTAAAGGTCAACATACTTTATTAACAATTACTTTTCTTCATAACAGCTAAAAAATATCCAGAGGGTCATTTTAGCGAAGAGGTGTGTATTGACCCCCTTCAGTACATTCACGTTAAACAGTCAGTCAAAGTATAATTTATTTTGTGTTGGTTTGTCACTAATTTTCTTGTATGTAAGTTTGTTTCAATTACATATATTTTACAGTAGTATGATTTAAGAGTAGCTGAGATCTTGGATGATGTAGAGAAAACAGTGCTAGAAGGTCGGGGTAAGGCACTGACCCCCTTTAAACTATCAATCAAACACAGTTTACACCAATAAACCAGGCCTTTACTATATTTAACATAAAAAAACATAAGCTAAAACTTTCTAACACCCTGAAAAACTAGTACGACAGAGCTTGTAGTCTGTTCAGTTTTTGTAATGTTTCTTCTTTACAGAGTTTAAATTGTAGTGTGGGTTAATAAGTACCAACAAATCTCAAGATATTACATTTTAAAGTATAGCAGCTGTCTTGATACTTACCCATAGTACAGGGTTTAGGTTTTGGTAAGATGTAGTGGAGGTTAACAGGTACGTACATTACAAGTTTCATGTAAATAGGCCCTACCATTCTCAATAAATTACATTTCAAAGTATAGCTCCTGCAATTGTTTTGATGCTTACCTGCAGTACAGAGTTTAGGTTTTGGTAAGATGTAGCGGAAGTTAACAAGTACATACATACCAAGTTTCATGAGAATCAGTCAAGCCATTCTCAAAATATTACGTTTTAAAGTTTTACACCACCAACCATCCCTTAAACAACCCTTTCCTACCCTCCAACAATATTGAAAGTTAGAGGAGGTTAACAAGTACCTGCATACCAAGTTTCATTAAAATAGGCCCAACGGTTCTTAAGATATTGATTTTTAAAGTATGGCTCCTTCAATTATTTTGATACTTTCCCGCAGTACAGGGTTTAGGTTTTTGTAAGATGTAGCGGAGGTTAACAGGTACCCACATACCAAATTTCATTCATATCGGCCCAGCCGTTCTTGAGATATTAAATTTTGAAAATTTGCCCCTTCATTTTTTGAGATGCAACCCGCAACATTTTGTTTAATATTTTTCATTTGGGTATGTATCCCCCGCGGGCGCCTACACTACGTAGTAGGCGAAATCTGTTATCAGAATCGCTCTAGGACTTACCGTTTTCGAGATATTAGCGATTTTAGGATAATCAGACTCAAAAAAGAGAAGAAGAAGAAGGAAAAAGAGAGAAACAGTGGCACGGAGTGGTGAGGGGGAGAGGGGAAGGTGAGGGGAGTAACATAGCATGCAGAAGAAGAAGAAATAAATGAGAGGATGGCTGAGGGGGAGTGGGGAGGGGGAAGGTGAGGGGTGAGAGGAAGAAGAACACGCATGTGCTAACAGAAGTGATCAGTAGGAGTGGCTATGATTCAGCGCTAACATGGTTTTCTTATGAGAAAACGTGTAGCCAACCTAAAAGGATTGCAAAACAAAAAACATGACCTACATGACAGTGGTACCAACTTAAGAAAACAAAATACCTGTTGGCTACTTACGTCACGCTAACGTGACCAACCGAAAATTACGTCACGCTGAAGCATGGGCTGTGTTGCCAACAAATGAACATATATAAAAGAACAAAACATGTTAGCCTTCATCTCCTGCCTCTCCTACTGATCACTTCTGTTAGCACATGCGTGTTCTTCTTCCTCTCACCCCTCACCTTCCCCCTCCCCACTCCCCCTCAGCCATCCTCTCATTTATTTCTTCTTCTTCTGCATGCTATGTTACTCCCCTCACCTTCCCCTCTCCCCCTCACCACTCCGTGCCACTGTTTCTCTCTTTTTCCTTCTTCTTCTTCTCTTTTTTGAGTCTGATTATCCTAAAATCGCTAATATCTCGAAAACGGTAAGTCCTAGAGCGATTCTGATAACAGATTTCGCCTACTACGTAGTGTAGGCGCCCGCGGGGGATACATACCCAAATGAAAAATATTAAACAAAATGTTGCGGGTTGCATCTCAAAAAATGAAGGGGCAAATTTTCAAAATTTAATATCTCAAGAACGGCTGGGCCGATATGAATGAAATTTGGTATGTGGGTACCTGTTAACCTCCGCTACATCTTACAAAAACCTAAACCCTGTACTGCGGGAAAGTATCAAAATAATTGAAGGAGCCATACTTTAAAAATCAATATCTTAAGAACCGTTGGGCCTATTTTAATGAAACTTGGTATGCAGGTACTTGTTAACCTCCTCTAACTTTCAATATTGTTGGAGGGTAGGAAAGGGTTGTTTAAGGGATGGTTGGTGGTGTAAAACTTTAAAACGTAATATTTTGAGAATGGCTTGACTGATTCTCATGAAACTTGGTATGTATGTACTTGTTAACTTCCGCTACATCTTACCAAAACCTAAACTCTGTACTGCAGGTAAGCATCAAAACAATTGCAGGAGCTATACTTTGAAATGTAATTTATTGAGAATGGTAGGGCCTATTTACATGAAACTTGTAATGTACGTACCTGTTAACCTCCACTACATCTTACCAAAACCTAAACCCTGTACTATGGGTAAGTATCAAGACAGCTGCTATACTTTAAAATGTAATATCTTGAGATTTGTTGGTACTTATTAACCCACACTACAATTTAAACTCTGTAAAGAAGAAACATTACAAAAACTGAACAGACTACAAGCTCTGTCGTACTAGTTTTTCAGGGTGTTAGAAAGTTTTAGCTTATGTTTTTTTATGTTAAATATAGTAAAGGCCTGGTTTATTGGTGTAAACTGTGTTTGATTGATAGTTTAAAGGGGGTCAGTGCCTTACCCCGACCTTCTAGCACTGTTTTCTCTACATCATCCAAGATCTCAGCTACTCTTAAATCATACTACTGTAAAATATATGTAATTGAAACAAACTTACATACAAGAAAATTAGTGACAAACCAACACAAAATAAATTATACTTTGACTGACTGTTTAACGTGAATGTACTGAAGGGGGTCAATACACACCTCTTCGCTAAAATGACCCTCTGGATATTTTTTAGCTGTTATGAAGAAAAGTAATTGTTAATAAAGTATGTTGACCTTTACCTGTTATTTAGGAGCATCAAGCTTTATCTGGGTTTTAGCTGTTATTTAGGGACATTGTCTTGAGGCATTGGGAGATTAACTGGATTTTAGCTTCATGAGTGGATAATTGTAGCTGTTGTGTATGCCTGTAAATTAAGTGTTACTAAAGAATTACTTTGGGAAACTTTCTATGTATTTAATTGTTTAGAAACCTCTATTAAAGGAGAGAAGAGGCTTGTAAACGCTAGCAGAAATAGATAGGCAAGAAAACTATACCCTCACTCCATGGGTCTGGAATTGGGACTCTCTTTTAATAAAATAAACTGAAGGTATTTTGGTTACATTTTGTACCCAAACTGTTAAGGAAAGTATGAAAACCAGCAAGGGCGAGCAATTCCCGCACCCTTTTTATAACATTACTATGGTATGGTAGGGTATTGTATGGTACGGTATGATGTTGTATTGTATGGTATGGTGTTAATATTTTATTGTATGGCACGCTGGGGTATTGGGAGGTATGGTAGGATAGAATATGGTATTGGGAGATATGGTAGGGTAGGGTATTGTATGGTATGTTGGGGTATTGGTTTGGTATGTCATGTTATTGTATGGTATTTGGGTGGGGTGTAAGGATATGGTGGTGGGGGTATTAGTATTGTGGCTTTGGTATAGGATGTTATGGTTTTGGTGAGGTATGGTAGGGTATGGTATGGTGTGGTAAGGGTATTGTATTGTATGGTATGGCATGATAGGGCATTGGGAAGTATGGTGGGGTAGAATATGGTATTGGGAGGAATGGTAGGGTAGGGTATGGCAGGGTAATGGTATGGTATGGGATTTGATGGTTTGATATGGTGTGGGTGTTGGGAGCTATGGTAGGGTATTGATATTGTATGGTATGGTATGACATGGTAGGGTATTAGGAGGCATAGTAGGGTAGAATATGGTGTTGGGAGGTATGGTAAGGTAGGGTATGTCATGTTATTGTATGGTATTTGGGTGGGATGTTAGGAAGTGGTGATTTTGATGGGGGTATTGGCATTGTGGCTTTGGTATAGGATGTTTTGGTTTTGGTGAGGTATGGTAGGGTAGGGTATGGTATGGCATTGTATTGTATGGTATGGTATGATAGGGTATTGGGAGGTATAGTAGGGTAGAATATGGTATTGGGAGGAATGGCAGGGTAGGATATGGTGTGGTAATGGTATTACTTTCAAACTCCGCCGTAATGGTCGAGTTAGATTTTTCCTATTAATTTGGTCAGTATCACTACATTGCCTGCACCCCTTTAATAAAAATTACACTTGTAGATGGTCTATGGGATAGACCTATCTACACGTATGGCCCACTGTTTAAAAATTCAAACTAATGTGTAAAAAGAGACAGTAGGGTATTTTGTAAAGTTAAAAAGGTACAGAGATTACACATTTTATAGTTCAGATGTGACTTTTTCGTGTAATTAGTTGCTTTAAAAACTCTACGTTGAGGAATATTTGGAACTTTATACTTATGATAGCAGGATTACTTTGGAAAACCTCTACTAACTTAAAGGAGAGAACACTAGCAGAAATGGACAGGCAAGAAAGCTAACCCCCACTACATGGGTCCATGCTGTTTGCCGGGGACCGTGGGGTACTTTGACGGTGTAATAACTTGGCCAATTGTACCCAAGACCGGTGAAAACTGCCTCGGGGGCTATGATGTATTTGGCCTGGAACGTTTTAAATTTCTCGGTAAATCATTTCTAACCCCAATGAAATAATTTTGAACGCTCGCGTTTCCACACCACGGTAAGCCTTTAGGCTAGGCCGTAGGAGCGTCGGCGCGTTCTTTTTGGTTACCCAGAGCTTCCCCTGGAGGCCTAACCTCTGGGGTGAGAGGCCCCGACCATCGCCTCTCACTGTGGTAGCCACTCCATAACAAAATGCTACCTCCTTTTTATATATTTTTTTTGTATTCTCTGACAATCCGTTCATTGTGTATGAGGAAGGCGGTCATTTACTAAGACAAAGTCTGTTCATTTTAACACCTTTAAACTCTACATTTACTAAGATAAACAGAGAATATTTAGTAAAGTCATGGCCCCTCCACCGCCATGACTCGTGGAGACCTTCCAAAACAAACTAGTTGTCTCCTCCGTTTTATATTTTTTTTATTTTATTTTTACTTTTATACTTTTTTACAAGTCCCACCGTACGGACTGTTCCAATGAGTAGCCAGGGTGTTGGCCAGGCTCCTCAATGTACAAAGTCCTTCATTCACACCGGGTTTTTTGAAGGAGTAGCCGGGGTGTTAGCCCGGCGCCTCAATCTACTAAACCCTTCATCACACATTCAGGTTTACGGGGCTTTTCGTCACCCACGCCAGTGACCTTCATTCAGGTTTACGGGGCTTTTCGTCACCCACGCCAGTGACCTTCATTCACACACACACACACACACACACACACACACACACACACACACATACAGTGGGAACTTGTGATTTTAAAGAAAAACTACATTTAAAGTGAACTTTCATCTTTCATATTTGTGTAAGTAAGGTAAAACTTCTCCGGCAACAGACTTCTTACTAACAGTCTTGCTTCAGGAGTAGTTGATTTTAACATCAAAGAACATAATCCGGCTTCATTTATGAAAACCGTTGTTTTCTCAATCGGCCCAACGCCCTGTTTTTGAGCGTCGGAAAAACTTCCAACAGTTAATTTATCACTGCTATCTACATGTTTCCGAACTGCACTCCAGCCATTAACATGCTTTAGAGCAGTAGCTACGTCTTTAGCTTTAAACCACGGCTTTCCTTCACTATCAAACAGAACCAATACCGGTTTGTTATTGAATGTATAGAACTTGGCAGCCATGTCACAATTTACTCAATAGCACAGGCAAAAGGAGCGCAGAAGAACGTCTGATCAGTACCGCGACTTGAAGCAGAATGATGAACTGTACTGGTGACAGGTGGTATTTACAAGAGTAACATTGCCCCGTAGGGAAAGGTGCTACCTTTATCGAAGGTAGCAGCACGGAATTGAGACTGTTACTTCAAGATGTAAAACACCAGATAGTTTCTCAACGTTACAAAATATGTTTTCAAAGTGATCATCAAAGACTGTTGGTGTTAGATTCCCTAAAGGAAAGAATGGTATATTACCTGAGATATCACCGTAATTTATTGATACTCCAATGTAGGTGTTTGCTGAGGAGTTCTCCGTTATTTTATCTACTATATACTCCGAAAACACCAAAGGCCATTCCGATACGTTTATTGGCCCTGTAAGAAAGAACTCATACTCTGAGGATTTAATGCGAAATTTTGAATTTTCATTTAACTTTCTTTTAGATATAAACTTCAAAAACACCCCTTGAATAGGGAGTGTATTATTTTCAGCAGACATTCTACAAGAAGAGACAAACAAGATAAAACAGTAACAGACACAGACACGTCCGTTCAGTACCGCGTCTCAGAACAGAATGAGTTAATAGAGCTGATGTTTAGAGGTATATACGCTCAGTACCCATGTGAGTGACAGCTCCATTAAGCAACTCTTTGTTTTTTAAAGCCAAAAGGCAGGGTGTCGTGATCATCATTAAATCTTCTCTTGGGCCCTGTAATTTTAAACTTTTTAATTTCACTTACTGTAACGACTTCCCGTCTCTTTGTTCTCCTGATTCTGTTTTCTTCAATTTCTAAAATTTCAGCAGCTTCACTAAGGACCATCTTTTTTAACTGTTCAAAATTTAATGTTTCGGAAGTCTTCATATTGAGGGTGAGGCCCTTGATTTTACATACAGTTTCTAGCTTTTGCTTTTTGGTTGACCAGACAAGGTATGCGTAGGTCTTTGGTCCCCCAGAAACAAACTCTAAGATATAAGAGCCGGGCCCGTACTCACTCGCTAGTTCGTCCGTCATTTCCCCGAGGTAATCTCCCGTAGGGACCCTGTACAATCCTTCCCGGTATAGATAAATACACGAATCCGTGTCATAGTAAAGGACTTGACCTGCAAGGGCATCTAAGTGTTCATACAGTTTAAGCCTCGCCTGGGCTGTGGTGTAGGCCGCAATTACAACATTTACAGTCTTTAGAGCCTCACCGGCATCATCAACATTCTGCCAATTAACTAATAAAACCTCTTGGTTAATTACTTCAACAAACTTTACTTCCTTTCCTGGTTGAGTTAACGAATTGAATAATTCTTTAGAGTCCCTCACGATTTCAGTCTTTGTCATGTTTTCTCGTTGACCAAACTTGCCCCAGAATGAATTTAACATTAATTTAGCTACTGACCTGAGTCCTCCATTTTTAGCAATTTTGTCTTTCTCCATTTGAATACCCTCACGCTCAAAGAAATCAGAAACATACTTGTCTTTATCTTCCTCTGTTTTACACCATGTGGGATACCCTGAGGCTTCCTGCTTTACTTTCAAGAATTTATTAATAAAGTCTGTAAAAAGTCCATCTTTCTCGTATGTGGCGACTTCATACTCCCACAACTCGTACATGTCCAAGATCACATAGCCTTTTTCTACAGCTTTTCTAATTTCATCCATAGTCCATGTTCCTACCATTGCCCTTTCCTCACTATCATGAAAACATTCCCCTTGGTTTAAAGTCTCACCGCAAGTTCTACACAAAACAAACATCAATTTATTATTCATTTTAGCGGGGAGTACGGGATGATACAAGTTGTAAGGAGGTAGAATCTTACATTTCAACAAGCCCTCTACTTCAAGGCCTCTCTCTCGGCAGTCATTTCCAACGTAAACCGTAGGATGACCAACGGGATACTTACAATATTTATTCACAAACGGATAAAGGGAACAGACATCAACGTATTGGATTGTTTCTCCCTCTTCGCATTTGTGGTATGTTTTAGTATTACCCGTTCTGCCTCCAAAGAACGCTTGCCGCGGGTCGAGGGGAAGATTATTGAGGATCGGCAGGTTGTTCAAGTGTTTTAGTTTTTTGTCCTTTTTCAAAGCTCTAAATTCACACTCCCACATCTCTACAACTTCATAGCTATTAAATTTTGCCATTTTGGATTTGGTTCTCTCGTAACGGAGATGCAAACTGTCTGAGGGATCATCCGGCAGAGGTTCTTCTCTGCTGTATTGATAACATTTTGGGCAACCGTGCCAGTAACACCCGTGAAACTCATAAATTCGTTCCCCGTCAAACCCGTCAACTTTTAGTCCATTAATTTTAACTTCTCTACCCCGGCCCGCATGTTGAATCTTTACTCCACGTTTCTCCTCCTCCCATGTTAACCACTGTAAAGCAACGGCTGACTGATTGTCTGCAAGTCGGTACCCTGATTTTGGTATTAGTCCAATAGTATTTTCTTTTAAGAAGTTACGGCGGAAGGCCAAGTTACATGCACTGGCGATTGTTATAGCCTCGAGAAAAGGATCTACGTTACACTCTTGAAGAAGTAAGGCTCTAAATTTAATACATGCCTGAGCTAAAATCTCCACGTCTGAAATACAGTACTCCAAGATTTCCTTCTTAAAATCAAACACGTAGTCTTCAGCGACTCGTTCGTCATACCATTCTTCAAAGGCTTTGTGTGGTTTCTCAAACATTGATTCCGGACAGTAGTATTTTTTGTCGGGCATAGGGCCTACATAATTTTGGTTTGCCAGGGTGTTGAAGAGGTGGGGAAAGTAGCCCTTCTTTTTCTCGGGAGGTAGATCAAAAGCTTTAGGGAGTGCAGCGAGGGCCATGGGAAAATAGCTAAGAGAGTCCACAAACCTTACGTTGGCTACTTCAATCAATATAGCTTTAGTTCCCCGAGGAGTTATTTTTGGTGTAAATTTAGTTTCTTCCATAATATACTGTAGTATGAATTGGAAGTCAAAACCCTGCCCGTTGTGAGCAATTACACAGACATCTTTAAATGTTTTTCGAATTCCCATGATATAGTCCATGAAGTGTTTTACCGGTTCTTTTTCAAATACCCTTTGCCGTTCCGAGCAAGTTTCACACTCACCCCCATTAATACATTTAAAGCAGTACTGTTGTGATACACACAAGTTTACTTTATGAACTTTCTGTTGTGGATCTGAGGGAAGTGACTCGTCTTGCCTTGTTTCCAAGTCAAAGAAAATAAACAAAAAGTCACGGTCTTTCGGTGTTATCCTATCTACCCTCATGAAACACTGATGTGCCGGATCTTTGAACGCTTCGCAGGGTTTACAGAAAACTTCTCCGCATACATGAGCTGTCTTACGTCTTTTTGGATAAATCATTTTCTTACAGTCACGGCAGATTTTTACAGTTTTACAAATTTGCCCTTGATGGGCTACTAAACACCGCTCATTTTTGAAGAAACGGTTGCAAAAACGGCATGTGATGCCACCGTGTTCTAGTTTACAGGGCGGGGAGATGGTATGGCATGAGGTGCATCTGTTAGAGCATCGATGCTCATGTCTGTTGCTATAGGGAATATGACAGGCTTCACAAAAGAAATTGCAAACAAACGCAGCAGTTAAGTTTCTAATTACATTGTAATGACCGTTGTGAAAGAGAAGGTTAATTTTTAACTTAGCGTTCTCATTACCTCCCTCAAAGTAAACATCACGGCCTTTCTTGTCGTAGTTGTAGACGGTAATTTTGTATTTTTTAAGATGGGACTGGAATTTTTCAAGCTCGGGGATGCCTGCACCCTCCTCCGGCATTTCTACACGGGCCTTTGCTATGAGCTTATTAGCTCTGAAAGTTTGTCTTTTACCCTTGTCCTGACGTATTGCTTTGTACTGAGGATCATTTTTTGCAAGTGCTTTGCCTACTACCAACGCTCTAGCCAAACATAAATTGTCTTTATTATTAATTACTACAATACCCTTCCTAGCTTTAGATTCTTCATCAAAGGTATTGTAAAAGTCGGGTCTTGCCCTTCCTTTACCTACGGGGACGTTAATTCTCGTAACATCAACTCTAAACGTGTCACTAGAGGTTATAGATTGCGCATTGCTTTGAATTATGCCCCCGAAAATATCCCAGAGAACATCACCGCTAACCTTAGAGACCGGTCTCAATGATACGTATCCCGGTTCAGCACTTTTTAAATTTATAGACTGTAATTTAAACCCTAGATAATCAGTGGGTGCAACGTTGGCTTTGGATGTCTCTACAATTTGATTAAAACCTTTACGAATCCAATCAAACTCAGATATACCTTTGGGAGGTTTAGTGAATTTGAAAACAGTGTTAGTCCCGTAAAGTCTAAAGTGACTAACGTAGGTTTCATCTTTACTAATTAAATCTACCGGGTTTTGAGGGTCCTTTTTAGAAACATCCATCCTTCAACACAGAATTTAATACTGAAAACAAGCTAAACTGTGTTAACGCTTAAAACAGCAAGTACCCCGAACAGAGTCAAACTCACACGGATATAACTTAATTACGTAGAATCAATAATAATCTGTGCAAGAGAACACTTACGCAAGAGCAGCACAAAACACGTCTGCTCAGTGTCACGACTGAAATCAGACTGAAGAACTAGAGCTTGTTCCAAGAGTTATATAGTATGTAGGAGAGCACAGTACCTCTGTATTACTACGCAAGTCAGAAAAACACTAACACACAAACTACGCAAGTCAAAACAGAACTACAGGTTAACTCTAATGAAGGTATCAAATACTACTCTAACCAAGAACAAGAATAGAAAGTGAGATTACTGTCACTCAACACATACAAACACAACACTACTCTTGACACAAGGATGTGAGGTTATGTTAGTCAATACATACAAAAACTGCTCCAACCAAAACTGCATAAAATAACAATAATAGAAAGTGAGGTTGTTGAGGTGAATTTACTGTACAGAAGAACCAGGGCAAAAACAGGTTACTGGAGGTTATGTTAGTCAACACAACACTACTTTAGCCACAAGGAAGTGAGGGTTTGTTTAATTTCTTTACTGTAAACTAATAAGTCAGATTAAATGGATACACCACACAGCATTACTCTAGCGAAGACAATTCCTCTAACCACGAACAGTACTCAAAAATAAAATAAAGGACACCATACACGGAAAATTAATATAACACAGTAAAGTTGGAGTGTAACGGGTGAGGTTAGAAAAAGTGAGGTTACGTCATATTAGGTTATGGTAAGCAGACGGTCGATATTGAGGTTATGTTAGTCGGCACATACAAACACTACTCTAACCAAACCAAACAATTAAATACAATGCAAAACACTACTCTAGCTAGGTCAAACAAGAAACTGAGGTTGCTGTTATGTTAGCCAACACATACAAACACAACACTACCAGGTAAAACAAAATGGTGAGGGTATGTCTACCTTCTTTACTGTAAACTACCAAGTCATACAGCGCTCTTAACATAGGTAAGTCAGACATGAACAAGACAAGTACATGATAACGTGAGATTACTGTTATGTTACTCAGCACATACAAATACAACACTACTATGGTCAAATCAAACAAGAAACTGAGCTTATGGTAACTCTCAAAGGTTACTGGGTGGGGTTAGGTTAGTCAGCACAACACTACTATAGCCAAATCAAACAAGAAACTGAGGTTACTGGGTGTGAGGTTATGTTAGTCAACACAACACTAATCTAGCCAAATCAAACAATTAAATATAACACACAAAACTACTCTTGATACAAGAAAATAAGGCTTTTGTGACTCTCAAAGGTTACTGTTATTTTAGCCAACACATACAAACACAACACTACCAAGTAAAACAAAATGGTGAAGTTACTGTATAAAAGAACAAGGAGGTGAGGTTATGGTAACTCTCAAAGGTTACAGATGTAAGGTTATGTCAGTCAACAACAAGTACGACACAACTCTTGACACAAGAAACTGAGGTTACTGGGTGTGAGGTTATGTTAGTCAACACAACACTACTTTAGCCAGAACAAACAAGAAACTGATGTTATTGTACACTAGCAAGTCAGATAACGCTAAAATCACACGACATGCAAGATTACTATAATACAAAGTGAGGTTATGTTACACAGAATAAAATAAATTAAAAGTGAGGTTATGTAAAATACAAAGCAAAAAGTGAGGTTATGTAAAATACAAAGCAAAAAGTGAGGTTAGGAAAAGTGAAGCCGCTATGGGGAGCAAACGCTCAAGTTTTATCTTTGCAAAACGCAACGAACGGAGCAGCGCAAAAACACGTCAGATCGCAACGGGAGCAGGGAGCAAAGAGAGAGAGAAAGCACGCGAGATAATAGAAAGTGGTGGGGAGGTGGCTGATGCAATATGTTTATTTGTTACAGGAGGTAGCGACAGGGTCGTGGTGGTGGTTGGGGACTGGTGGTGAACGTTGGTTGGGGGATAGGCGATAGTACTGCGAAATTGTAGTGGGTGTCAACCCTTGAGCAGAACGCGAATTAACATGCCTGCCAATCAGGTTACTTAAAGTGTTACACCCGCCAGCTTAGAGAACAGGAGTTGTAGTTAGATACGCAGAAGGGGGTGAAGGATGTGGAGGTTAGACGTACAGAGGGCTAGATGATTAACAACAGAATGACACGAGGGTCAAATAATTACCACAGAAGGCTAGATGATTAACAACAGAAGGACACGAGGGTTAAATAATTACCACAGAAGGCTAGATGATTAACAACAGAAGGACACGAGGATCAATTAATTACCAGAAATGGTAGATAATTAAACATAGAGAGATGCAAAAGATAAATAATCAACCACAGAGGGTAGCAAAAGAGCCACAGAGGGAGGCAATTACACCCTAATTCCATTCCTCATAAGAGCCCTTGTTATTCTATTCTCCGTAAGAGTCCATGTTAATCTATTCTCCATAAGAGTCCATGTTATTCTATTCTCCATAAGACCCTATGTTGGGGCCAAAGCGCGCGGCATTACTACTTCCAATATTTCGGTCATTTCGTAATAGACCACGAGGCGCAGATTACTTTCGCGAATAAACAATACCTGTCGCAAAGGGTCGCTCGCCTACCTCAGGGCCAGCGAGAATCTACTCTCGCCGGTCCTGGCCTACCTGGCCGGAGCGGGAGTGCAAATTTGAATACCGCAAAACCCCTTCCGCGCAGCCCTAGGAAAGGGTTTGCAGGATCACTCTTTACAACTGCTACATAAGCCCTTTAATTAAAGTTAAAGTATTGTATTAAAGTGGAAAATATTATATACAAATGTTCCTTTTTATTTATTTTTTTTATTTTGTTTAATCGAGTTGCATTTACAAGCCCTTTTAAATGTACAAAAATGAGCTTTTTCAAACTACAACAACTTAGGACAGAAACATAATTTTGAAATTCTGAAAACGAGTATGAGTAGAATTAACTTTCTTCTGTCAAATTCCGTTAATAGTATGTTGATGACGTGATCAGGCCTATCGTATAGCCGCAAACAGGGATCCTGCGGTCCCCCGCGACGCTCATTTTCTAGGGGAAATGAGCGTTAACAATGATCTTAACAATGTATTTTCAAGCGGCGGCTCAGATCTTTCCGTGGGGTAGACTGGAGGCTTAAACCATTGGTGAATTAGACACCACTCATTTCTCATACTGTAAAATAATCTTAGTAAAACTACATCGACGGCAGCGAACGCAGTGTACAAATAGGTTTATTTACACGAAAATAAACGCACAGAAAACTGAAACAGTATAGTTTTCTGTGGGAATACCTGTTCAGTTATGCTGCTTATAATGATATTTTACATCTTACATGATGTTTTACATCTTTAGGTAAAATATACTGAAATGCAAATCGTTCTTCATCTGTAAATTGGCAATGTGTAGCACGTATTCAAAATAAAAGAATGTCGCTCCTGATATAAATGCTACTAGTGATGCGGGTGACGTAGAAATGTGAAAACTCCTACTAAAATATGTTAATTTAAAAGTATTATCTTCACTAATTTTATTAAAGTGGGTTGGGGCGAATTGTGTTATCCACATATTTGTCCCTGGGGAAGGAGAGAATTTGGGGAGCAGGAGTAAACCACTCTTCTCGCGGTTCATCATTTTAGCGAATTTTCCCTATAGGGAAGAAGCTATTACCGTAGTCGGCATGGTAAGACCTAGGCCCGGAACCATGATAACTTTTCGTTTTGAGGTCCCCAGACCCCAAAAACACCATTCGTTCGAAACTGTAGATATATATATATATGTGTGTGTGTCCGTGAGCACGATAACTCTCGTAAAAATGATCCGAGTTTGATGAAATTTGGTATAATCTTGTAAAGCAACATTTATGACTAAGTTCTAAAACCAGCCATATCGCTCTATCCGAAGGGGTATTTTAGGGGGGTTTTGTACCCCAAAAATGGGTTTTTCGAATTTTTTATATATAATTTTTGAAAAAGTCAAAAATTAGTTTTTACCATTGGATTCAGCTTAAAAAAATACACAATTTGGTATTTTGATCATTCCTCTACGTCAATTGGTTACCGAGATATTGAAAGTGCTAAACACTGTACGTTGTCTAATGTTATTCTTATGGAGGAAAGGAAAAATTTTATATCTCGCTTATTTATGAACGTATAATGACGAAACTTGGTACAAGGCTTCATATGGTTGTGATCTATTGATATTTGCTCAAAAAACATTTTTTTGCAAAAGGCTCCCGTAGCACCAAACCTGCGTACTCAACCCCCATGTTATTCTTAAGGAGGATAATTGAATGCTATGACTCTCTTAATTTATGAACATAAATTAATAAAAACTGGTATACGACTTCACCTAGTTGAGTTATATTGATATTAGCATAAAAGCCTATTGTTTGTGTTCCTTGTTGCAGCAAACCTGCGTACTCAGCCCCAATGTTATTCTTATGGAGAATTGTATATTTAAAATATATACCACTTGTTTATGAATATATTTGTATGAAACCGGGTCAGTGGCTTTGTGTATCTCCATTGGAAATTCGCTGAGTATGCAGGTTTGCTGCGACGGGGGTATAAACCTGGTTTACATGATCAGTAGCGTTGTTCTCGCTGACCCAAAAAACCGAAGATCCAAAGATAAACATGCCGATCACAGCCGGTAATAAATTCATGACTTATCTACGAGTCAGGCCCGGACAAATAAAAACGAGTTCGCACGCAGCACGCTGACGTGAGGGAAGTGAATTTCAATATAATAAACTTTTAAAACCCAAAATCAGTGTAAAAACATACATTTGTACCACTTTTTATTTAAATCTGAAAATATTGATTTTTTTGGCTGTTCACATGCTCCTGGTTTCATTTACCTGCAATGCTGGGAATACAATTTTGCACATTATAAGGTTAGGAGAAGGTCCAGTCAGGCTTGAAAGTAGGCGTGAGGTTGCTGGGGATGATAAAAGTACACCAACGTATGAATAACAGGCTTTTCTAATGTAAAATCCCCATAAGACAACATACTGTGTTTGGTCGATACACATTTTCTTGAATAACTCGGTAAGTATTTATGCTAGAATGACGAGAGAGGGCTTAAAAGTTTCGCCTCACTAATTCCCATCCTTTAAAATGCATTAATTGTACATCCGGAGCTTTTCTGACCCTTTTTGGGCCTAAAACTCAAAATTTGAAAGACTAATCCCCAAAAAAGGGTTTAGAGTTTTCCGATTGTTTTGCCCAACGAACTTGTCGAAGTGATTATAGAAAGGAACGTCCCTACCAAATTTGAAGTAAATCGGACAAAAAATATGACCGCTAGAGTGCAAACATATATATATATAAATACAATTTTGAATGATCCCCCAAAACGTGTTCAGGGGGTCATGTTAGGATATTCTATGGTGGTCTCGGGCTTAGGTTTCACCGTGCGGGTCATGCTAATAGTTCACTTTCCAAAGGAAATTCACTAATAACTGGATACAAAATGCGTTTTTGGTGGCTTTGCTAATTTGGTAGGTAGTCTGGGTTATAATATTCTGTATAATACAAATATTCTGTACTGGCATCTTCTAGCACCTTTTGAGTTGTTTAGAAGTTTTATCTACTGTAGCCTACAATTACAGTATTCTAATGTTCACGTTTGTTTTTGAATAATTAAAAGATTTTTCAGTGCAGGGCCTAAGTGTTTTAATTTTATTTCGCTGTTTCATGAAAGAGACGTACGCGATTATTGAGAAGAATAAGGAAATATCAACAGCAGCTAGTCCTGCATACAGTAATAAATTAGGTTTAGAAACATATACGGTATTATCCCAAATCAAAAATCGCACTTGCATTTTCATTGTTGATTTAGAAATTAACAGTGCCCAGGTAAACGTGCCCAGGTACCTTGAGATCTTAGGCGATTGAGATAATCTAATGTAATAAAAATTAATATCCTACTGATTATTACCTAATTGCCTGCTGATCTATACACAAAGAGACATTTAATTCAACGCACAATTAGCGCTTTATTTTTTCAACACTCATAATTTAGTTTACCCATAACATATAATAATAAACATTACATAGTTAATCATAGCTCAAAGAGTTGTCTTTCTTGGGATTCCGTGATTGCTGTAGGAATCTGACCAAAGTTCACACCACTCTGCAAACATGTAGTCTATTGTGGTAGGTCAGCTTCAAAACAACCACACATTTCCAACTGATAGGCCACCGATGTAGGCAAAATATGTGTTTAAATGATTCTTGTACTGCTTATTTCCCACATAAAATCCTCTCATTACCTGAAGACAGTATTTCCGTTAGAATAAGTACATGCACTTCATGTGAAATATCGTTAAAAATTAGAACAACGTCACTGATCGGATTATTCGTTACGTTTTATTGTATATTATTTATTCGCTAATTCATATGTAACTCGTATAAATTAGCATATTGCATTATTCCTTATGTTTTGAGGAACTTAAATTACAAAAAAAAGGCATTAATGGACTAAATAATCGAATGAAAATATTAGATTTGGATAGACTAAAAAATCACCATACCTTCACATGGGTAGCATATGGGTTGATTGACAACCTGTATTTATGAAGGTGAGTTTTAACAAATTCAGTTACTAAATGAATGTCCATAAGGAATATAATTGAACTTTTTCGGGGTGTCTATCGGGACCCTTAGGTTAGATAAGGATGAAAACCATTTAGTTGTCCTATTTTATGCCTAAAGAATCAGTGTATAAAATGTCAACTCTCTAGGTTAATGGGAAGTAAGAGAATTCATGATGAGTGAGTGAGGGCATTGCCTTTTATAGGTATAGATTCCCAAGTATAGATTATTTTATCCTTCACTAACGACAATTATTCGATATTAAATTTGAGTTTTGGGTTTTATAATCAAACCTCTGATTACTGGATTCCCTGGACAATTTAAAACTTTTTGAAGCGAGCTCTAATTCATAGATTTCTGATTAATCGTCAGAAGCTGCAAGAGGTAATAATCAACATTGGCCTTATGGATGATGTGGGTTAAAACACCCGACCGTCCATAACTGTAGCCTTAATGCATTACATCAATCTGCACACAAACTGCATTCACTATTGTTCTAGTTACATTTACAAGGATGTGTCACATGTTGGTCCTCTTCCAAACAGCCTTCCACGGTGTTCCACGGTGACACACGGGTTTGCCCAGCAGGTCGGATACTCATGAATGTAGGCCGTCGACTGGAAAGCAAGACCCACCCTATCATGAAGTGCGTCATTCGCTTCTCCGAAACCCACCCTCCACCGGGTGTCCAGGAACTATATGACGAATGTAATCTCCAGTACGAGGAGAACCCCTAGACAACAATACCATCTGCCATCTATTGCCTTGCAGAAGTATGTTTTGTTTGTGTTAGGTCACTAGCTGTAGGCTATAGTGGGGTTGGGGGTGGAATGGGAGGAATTTGCGATCGCGACAAACGTGTACACATAAATATTTATTATGGCAGATGACACTATTTTATTTTTGTAATTGTACTAGCAGGTGTCCGTGACTTCGTTCGCGTGACATTTGTAAGTCCCGTTGAATTTTGTTGGTTCTCGTGGTAAAAATATTGTTACCGGTATTATGAAAACTCAAATACTATATATCACTTTTGTATAAGGTTACCACTGATAATTTCAAACACAACAACTTTAAATGTCAATGTGGCGGAGCTCCAAAAAATTTTATATGCGGGATTAGGTCTGTGCTTGATTCTCATGTACTGGATATTCCTAACGAATTTCGCCAAAAAAATACAGTACTAGGCATTTGGTAGTAAACAATTTTGATCAAAATACAGGAAGTGGAATGGCAAGAGGTCTATTTTCGGAATGGGGAAGGTCCATGTTTGATTCTGGTGTACAACCTAGCTTCTTAACAAATGTTAGCTCCGTCGGTTCATTATATAGTTGTGTGTGATAGTTAACGTTTATATTAAAGGCCAGTGGGGCTGAGTCTAAATTATGTTTCTATCAAGAGTAGGCTTAGGTCTGCATTAAGCTATCAGCCATATCTTTCCACCGAATATCAGCTCAATCAGTTCAGTAGTAGGTGCAAGATGATTAAAATTATTAATTTGAAGGTCAAGGTGACGAATCCCTAATCAGTTTTTTGAAAAAGAATAGGCTTATATTTATTTTATTCTGGTTATTAGCTACGTGCCTACCAGTTTACTGCTCAAAAGGTCCAGTTAATACCAATGCCTATAAGACTGCATAAGAGGAGAGCCATAAACGACTTTTTTAACCCAGCATTATTGCAGCTCTAATATTCATATAAGGGGAACAACCATTCTAGATTTCAGCTTCATAAAGGCATCGTCGTTTTTGAAATACAGTGATCACTATGTCAGTCAGTGGGCGAGTAGTATAAGATAGATAGTAAAACTTGATACGCTTCTGTTACTTATTATTAATCTTCACTCAATGTTTTAAAAGCTAAAAAAGCACTGTACAACAGCTGAATAATATTCGTAAGTCATCATCTGATTAGCATTGTCATTTTCTTATACTAATGGGGCTAAGCCCTGAGGGAATTTGGTTAAACCCAGCAAACCAATCTTATCTCCAACTTTCCTTATAAGGGGACCCACCATCCAAAGTTTCAGGCATTGTCGCTTTTGAAATATACTGTCATCATTGGGTGGTATTTGGAAAATATAATTGTAGATAGATGAATGGATGTTCTGAATAATCTAGACTAGTATGATTAATACCACTCTTATACTGATGGTATTAATGATTCTTCCAGTTTCGCTAGGATGAATATTGATGCACCAACATAATAAGCCAGAATGTTCTTCACTATACATATTTCTCACGCACCAGGTCACATTAAATTTGTTTCGTCTTCAAATACTAGTACAGTATGATGATATGGAGCAAGCTTTACTCTCTGAAGTATGACGGTGCATTTTTCAAACAGCTTTCAAAAGCTATGAATATTATGCTTCTAACTTTAAAAGTAAGTTTAAATGCTAACAAGTTCATCAATTTCTCGTGGGTTTTCTTAATTAGTATGTTGAATCGAGTCCGTATTTCGTTATCACAGTAACTTCGTTTACATATACACAGTGTTATAAAAAACCTTTCAGGATTTTGGAGTATGATTTCTCATACAAAAATAAACTAAAGTTCACATGAAGGTATGTCCTAAAACGCTTAGTTTTCATTCTATCTGTCTGTATGTGATTTTTACTTAATACGTTATGTCTTAGGAACGTCGTAAGATATCGACTACAAACTTGGTACATGTATTATATCTACAAATTCCCATTTTGGTATGGAATATCAAGTTTATACTTTATACCATTTCAAAATGGCGGCCAATTTTGTTTTTCAAAGCTGAATATCTTAAAAACCGTAAAATTTGGGAAAAAACTGTAAGACTCAAAATTATTGTGTAATTTTTTCTTAAAGTAATGATATGAAGATATTAACTATATGATCACAAATGATTTAGTAGGTGTGATTTTTTAAAGTTAAAACATGATTTTTCAACCCAGAAATGGCAAAAAATTATGTTTTAACTTTCGAGTTCGCTTTGAAAATTTTAACATTGGGATTCTGGAGTTTTAAATTATAACAAAATAGTTATAACAGCTGATAAAAAACAACTTGTCAGCTAATCATTTTATTTTCGTCCAAGCGAAGCTCGCCCCCCATGTACTAGTTAAAATATTTATTTATTTTTAAATTGTTATGCTGCAAATATGTATACACTGTGTTGCATGCTTGTGCAGTGTGCACTGTATTTATTTACTTCAAATTTGTCGTTATTTATATGGAAATAGGCTCCTTCGTTGTAACTTTATACATTTTACAAGTTAATTACTTTGGTTCACCGTGCCCTAATAACAGTTATTGAATGGACTACATCAACTAACAGAATGGTACTCCATGAAATTATTATTTCGCATAAATTATTAACTGCTTTAATGATAACGGTGTTATTTACCGTATTTTAAAATATATTTTTCCCATTCTCATTAGTATGTAAATAACTTCTCTGGCACAGTGTTTGGTTGCATTACATTGTTATATTTATTAAAAGTAAAAATATCAGGAAATGGAGATCGTTAAAAACACTTCTATAGAAAAAATCTTTGTTTATTTTCAAGTATGTAAAAAAACACAATATAGGCTAGTGGAAGCTTTTGAGTCGCTTAAGGATTTTAATTATGTACATATTTTATTTGTACTACAAATCTACTGTTTTAAATAATTAAAATAAATTAAAATACACTAACACAACAATTATAATAAAGCTAAATAAACAATTTAATAAATTATGAAAGACTTAAAGCCAAATGCAAAGAAACAATTATATATACAAACAGTAAATAACATATACGTACATTCAGTAATGTTAAGCAAGGTAATAAATAATTAAGCACAGCTTATACACTGAAATTACGATTACTATTGTTAATCATTAAATAAATTATGACTATAAAACGATAAGTTATGTTATGCACTCGGAATGTTATGACGGTAAAA
Organism: Allygus modestus; assembly: GCA_963675035.1. NCBI lineage: Eukaryota > Metazoa > Arthropoda > Insecta > Hemiptera > Cicadellidae > Allygus > Allygus modestus. The sequence goes on along the minus strand of OY776115.1, from coordinate 77,589,713 downwards.
CTACAAATACATAGACACACATATCTGTACACGTTTGAACCGTAAGGGAAATGCTAAGTGAAATTAAAAATATTATATTAAGCATTACTTTTCAATACGAGAATCGTACACAATTCTTCAATCCTTTAAATATCATGAACCTACTCTAACATTACATTAAGTTTGAACTTCCTAAGTAAAATAAAATAGCCCGTAACAGCAAACCTGCGTACTCAGCGAATTTCCAATGAATATATACGTATCTTAATACCACATAAAACCACATACTAAGTTTCATTGGTATACATTCATAAATAAACGATTTATGACATTTTAATAATTCTCCACAAGAACAACATGGCGGCTGAGTATGCAGGTTTGCTGAAACGAGGAACACAAAAATGGGTTTTAATACAAATATCAATGTAACTAAACTAGGTAAAGCCACATACCAAGTTTTATTAATTTATGTTCATAATTAACCGAGATAACATTCTACTTTTTCTAAAAAAAAATAATTAATTTTTGTTGTGATAATAATAATAGACCTAACCAGATGAAGCCGTATACCAAATTTCGTTAGTATACGTTCATAAATAAGCAAGATAAAAAATTGTTCTTGTTCTCCTCCATAAGAATAGCATTGGACAACGTACAGTGTTTAGCACTTTCAATAACTCTGTAATCAATTGACGTAGAGAAATTATAAAAACACCAAATTGTGTGTTTTTTAAAGCTGAATCCAATGGTGAAAACTAAATTGTATTTACTAAAATACTATATGTCAAAACTTCAAAAACCCAATTTTTGGGGTACAAAACCCCCCCAAAATACCCCTTTGGATTAAGCGACCTGGCTGGTTTTCAAACTTGAAGTCATAAATGTTGCTTTACACGTTTGTACCAAATTTAGTCAAAATCGGACCTTTTTTACGAGAGCTATCACACCCACGAACACACACATACACACACACACACACACACACACACACACACACACACACACACACACACACACACACACACACACACACATATATATATATATATACACAGTTTCGAAAACGAAAGGTGTTTTTTGGGTCTGGGGACCTCAAAACGAAAAGTTATCATGGTACCGGGCCTAGATCTTACCATACCGACTACGGTAATAGCTTCTTCCCTAAAGGGAAATTCGGTAAAAATAAATTTAATTTATAACTTGTACTGATATGTTTTTTTTATTCATATACATCAAAATATGAGCAACGCGGTCCCATTTAATACTGGTAATTATAAACATTAAATTTCTTCAAACAAAACTATGATTACACAAAAAGTTCGCATTTAAAAATCTTTAAAAATTAATAAAACTTGTTTACCAAATTTGGTCTCTATTGCGATACCTTACAGTTTAGACTAAAAATGTTATATAACTTAACGCGATCTGGACTTGTTTTGACTGTTTCAGCTAAAACTTTGACACCCGGAACCATATTGTTTTTGTGATTATGTATTTGTTTTAGCTTGGACAAATTAGAGTGGGGAAACGATAACAAGTGGTTTTCTGGATATATACATCTTTCATGTCCTAAAACCTTAACGTAAAATCCCATGTTAAAAAATTGAATAGCAGTGGCCGTTTTACCCTCTAACAATAACAATCATAGTATCAAATCTACATTCCCACACCTCTGTGGACGTCAGTTACAATGCGGAGTAACATGACAGGAACTAGGGAGTGATTGCCCCAAAGAGGCTCATGGGAAGAGTTAAATTAAAAATATATCATTAAAACTATTATCAATCTTCACCGGTAAATTTGCATTTAAATTTATCAAAAGTTACGCAACATTCACACGACCGACTTATACAATCTAAACGTGTTCAGTGCTGCACGAAAGTTGTCATGGAGAAAACTAAAGCGAAGTTTAAATATAACAAAAATTATATAGGTAATAAATACAGTATGAATGTGTAATCTGACCAGATATTGAATCTAGAGCTAGTTTAAAAGATAAAGCTTTGTACATTATCAGGCGAATACTCACGTCTAAACTAGGTTCGTTAGTCCTCACAGCCTAAGGCGTCAGTCTTGTGTTTGTACTTATTCGGCACGTTCACCACCACTGTTCACTGTTCACTACTTATCACCAGTGTCCGGCAGGAAGGGATCGACGATGGAGCCGTGCTTGGCGGCGCACACACATCCGTACTCCACGTCGAGTGTCTGGGTCGCGTTGGTGCTAGGGTACCAGACCTCCATCTTGTTGTAGAGCTGGGTGCAGCGGTAGGCGCCCTCGTGGGTACACCGGCAGCCCGACTGGAGGCAGAAGACGCGGTGGATGTGGACGGGGCGGCGGGCGGAGTCCTCGTCCACGCAGACACTGTAGGCGCACAGCGAGGACGCCTGGCCCTCCCGCAGACTCATGGTGTTCACGTCCCTCCGCACCCTGGAGGCCATGGAGGAGCACTGGTCGTGGGTCGGTTGGTCGATCTCCCCAGGGCTCTCGCAGAGGCGGTCGGCGAGCAGGATGTTCCTGGAGTGGTGGTGGCGCACCCGGTGGGTCGGGGAGGCGCCGACGATCAGGAAGTTCAACAAAATCACCAAGAACACCATAATCCTCTTACTGTTCATCCTGAAACTCACCGACCCCAGTGTCGAATGTCGACTGAGCACTTTAAAAAACGGATTCTCGGTGCGAAACGAAAACTCCACAACTGTCCTTCTGTCGCCTTCCTCCTGATATGTGAGTGACTGGTGAGGGCAAGTGCACGTGTCCATGGAAGTGGTGGAGAGTAGGGACACTGTTGACACACCCCTGCTCATCTCCATGTCTTATCATAAACTGGCCTCCTGGCGAGCCCACGTCGCTTTATACGAGCTTCTGATTGGACGACAGGTGGGGACCTTGCTTTCCTCGTGACGTAGGTGCGACTTCGCGCATCTTTTCCGCGCTATTTTTGTCTCGTGCGGTTTACGATGATCCACGCACCCCCATGAATGATGGCCGAGCGTCACAACCATTGAGGGAAAAGGATCTTATTAGATACGACTACGGTAAGTTCAATCTTAAAGGTAGTTAGTTAAGGACTTGGAGTTAACTTCTGTTTAAAAACAAAATGTACAAACATTATAAACGATTCAAAATTTTTATTTATAGTTTATTAATTTTATTTTTAACTGTATTTTTTAAATTGTAACCAATATATATTATGATTATAAACCAATAAAATATTTAAATCGACGGTACTTTGGAAAAGTATAACATTTAATTAAAAAATACACTATGAATAAATGTGTTTTACTCTAAAAACACTATAAAAATAAACTACCCGAGTAAATCAACAAGTTCAAAGAATAATAAATTACAAAAATAAATAAGCTATATATTATCATGCATGGCATAACAAATTCTACTTACATCTAATCAAATAAAAAAATCTGTATTCAGGAGTACTTAACCTGTACATAAATTATGTCACAATATTCTTATTATAGTTAGGTCATAGTCGAAAAACTCTTAAGACAGAGAATCTACGATTAAAAACAATTCAAAATACAATTCATATATATTATGTAAATTATTATTTTGTACGACTAAATATAAAGCTACACCGGGCCGGGTTTCATAATTGATGCGACATTGGAAACCTCTACTGCTGCAGATGGTCAAAATATGATGAATGTTCTATATTTTTGTTACCATTTATGGGGTAACAAACATAAAATGTTTTTCATAATAAATGCATGGTAAATTCGTTAGAAAGGCATTTTTAATTACCGAAGTAGCTTTATAACTAAATCTAGAGTAATAACACGCCGATTTTAATGTTTGACATGTCATTGGAATGCTCTGGCTACGCAAATTTGCAAAATATCAAACAAGCTGGACATTTTGTTCGTGATATATGCTAAAAATGTAAAACATGTCATGTTTACGAAGAATTTTATTTTAACATACAGTTTTTTCGATTACATTTTTAGTGGGTTTTATAACTTTTTTCCAATAAATACGAAACATCAGTTTGTAGTAAATGTTATGTACTTTACATTTCCTACCATCATGTCTTTAGTCGATTTCCTCACAGTTTTTGAGACATTTTAAAAACCCTTGGATTTTCAGTTTTATATTTTAGTAAGCATAATGAATGTAAGGGGTAATTAAAGCTGGAGATCCATCTGACGGATTCCGATATTTAACCTCTCACTGGAAACCTTTAACTGTGTTGATGGTTAAATAACTCTAAACCCGTGGCGTATTTTATAATTTATGTGGAAAACTTTAAATGTTACAGCATGTATACATTATACATTTGTAAGTAAATTAATAGATTTTTCCAGTTAAACTTTGTCTTTGTTTAATCAGTTTTGTTTACAAATGTTCAAAACCATTTTGTGGGACATCCAATAGCTTGAAGAATATTATAATCACTTTTATTGATTTTCTCACAATTTTAGAGTTGCAGGTAAAAAGTACAAACAATCTCCAAATTGACTATAGTCTTTGAAAAATGTAATAAGTGTAAGTGGTTCTTTTGTACAGCAAAATTTACACCAAACCAATCATTTTAATAATTGATGCGTGATTGGACAACTCTAACTGGGGGATTGTCCAACAGTTATAAAAGATAGACACTTTTCACAATTCATGGGGGAATCATTATACGATAGCAAAAACTTTAACTGGTTTTTTCCAACCAAATGTTTGTTTATTTGAATCTGTTTTTAATGTTATTTTTAGCATTTTGTACGATATATCATCAGCTTTAAGATTATTACATCCATTTAATTTATTTATTCCATCGCTTATGAGTTATAAGGAACATATTGAAACAACTTGCAAATTTAAAATCTTACTTTTGTAAAATACGACGAGTAAGGGCGTCCTTCGTATAACTTAATCTATAGTTTTACTCGAACAATATTAAAATCGAATACATGACCAGAAACCTGTAATTGAGCTCATGATAAAATTACTATAAAAGCTGAACTTTTTTCACAATTTGTGAGTAAATCCCGTAAAATTTTCCTGTGAAGAAATAAAAGATAAAAAAACTGTATTTTTTACACTAAACTTTAGGCCTGTTTAAACCCTCTTTTTAACTTGTATAGTAACGTTTTTAGAGAATGTCGTGAGCTTCGAGGATAGAACCATACATTTTAGTCAGTTTTCTAGTTTTTGAGTAATAAGTCAAATTGAAAACAATCTTGCACATTGGAAACTTTAGCAAAGAAAATCAAGGAATCGTTCAAGGTACAATTAGATTGTTTACCGTTGACTGTTTTAGCGAATTTCCCCTATAGGGAAGAAGCTATTACCGTAGTCGGCATGGTAAGACCTAGGCCCGGGACCATGATAACTTTTCGTTTTGAGGTCCCCAGACCCCAAAAACACCATTCGTTCGAAACTGTATACATATATATATATATATATATATGTGTCCGTGAGCACGATAACTCTCGTAAAAATTATCCGATTTTGATGAAATTTGGTATAAACGTGTAAAGCAACATTTATGACTTTAAGTTCGAAAACCAGCCAGATCGCTCTATCCGAAGGGGTATTTTGGGGGGTTTTGTACCCCAAAAATGGGTTTTTCGAATTTTTTACATATAATTTTGGAAATAGTCAAATTTTAGTTTTTCCCATTGGATTCAGCTTAAAAAAACACACAATTTGGTATGTTGATCATTTCTCTACGTCAATTGGTTACCAAGATATTGAAAGTGCTAAATACAGTACGTTGTCTAATGTTATTCTTATGGAGGAAAATAAAAATTTTATATCTCGCTTATTTATGAACATATACTGACAAAACTTGGTACACGACTTCATCTGGTTGTGGACCATTGATATTTGCTCAAAAAAACAATTTTTTACCAATGGCTCCCGTAGCAGCAAACCTGCGTACTCAGCCCCATGTTATTCTTATGGAGAATAAGTAACGTGTTATCTCCCTTCATTATGAAAATAAATTAATGAAATTTGGTATGTGGCTTTACCTACATGAGTTGTATTGATATTTGTATAAAACCCCATTTTTTGTACTCCTTGCTTCAGCAAACCTGCATACTCAGCCGCCATGTTATTCTTATGGAGAATAATTAAAATGTCATAAATCGTTTATCTATGAATGTATATTGATGAAACTTGGTATGTGGCTTTATGTGGTATTAAGATACATATATATGCATTGGAAATTCGCTGAGTACGCAGGTTTGCTGCTAAGGGGGTATTTTATAATTATTTTAATATTAAATCCATCACTGGAAATCTCTAATTACTCATGCCATCAAATAATTATGGAAATCGACAGTTAGTTACGCGTTATAATACGCTTTTTTAAATGTACCCAAACAGCAGAATTCGTAAATATGCAGTCCGTGCTAATTTTTCTAGAGCACGTTTTACAGGTGTATACTAACTACCTGGACAAATTTTGTGTATATGTTGCTTATGTCGAGGCAATCAAAAAACATCATACAAACATGTGTATAACATGCCTAGTTTTCTGTCTGTCAGTGTGTTTGTGATTTTTACAAATTATTTAATAACTTGAGTATTATTTTAGATAGAAACTTCAAATTCGGCATAATTGTGTACGTTAGTTGTTAAAACAAGTGTATGGAATTTCATTACGATATATTAAACCGTTTCAAGATGGTGGTCATTTAAAATCGTTGAGGTCAAATTTCACAAAAACCGTAAGTTAAAAAAATGTCAAGTAATAAAAAATTTAGAATTTTAAGACAATCAAAATGACACCTTAAGACATAACTGAGTAATTAGATAATGGACTTGTAATGGGCTCGTATTACAATAATTTGATTAATAGTCTGTAAAAAATCTTTGGTTACTAAACAAAATCCCTCTCCTTTCTATATGGTGAATGTTTTATAATACCAATTTCTCGTATTAACCATACTTTTAAAACTGTTTATAATGGTATACAAACTGGTTAATGCCAATATAATTTACGTTATACATTGACATATATTTTAATGATTTCCTAGAGTAATAATTTTAGTATTTACTTGTGTCGTATTTGTGCTGGAAATGTTTTGTTACGGCTTATTGCTTCTAGTGGTACATCAGAACATATCGTATTAAAAAATCTATAATTTTCGCAATCAACTTTGACACTTTATCTAAAAATAAGCATAAAGTGTGATTTTTTAAATTTGTTTAAACTAAAACTAGTAGCCCATCGTGGCTTCGCTCGCGATCACAATTTTATGTTTGAGAAGTTAGTTAACATTTGTTAAAACATCTAAGGGACAGAGATTTGCTCGAAAAGCCAGTCAGTTTGTTAAAAACTCCTAGAGTTCTTATATTCACGGTTCCTTTCCAAGGCGAGCACATTTGTTTTGCTTATTTGAATTTCGCTGTGTATTCAATGTTCAGCTATATGGTTCTCGCGATCTATAAATAACTTAATCATATATATTTAAACTTAAATGTACACATAGGTTTTAATCACTATTATCAAAAAAAATCACATGCACTTTACCAAGTGAGTGTTATTTTTTACAATTGAATGGTTAATTTCGAACAGCTGTTACGATCCATTTGGTTTTTATTTACAAATCTTAACCATAACCTGAATGTTAGTTTTTTGAGTATTTTTCTATACAAAACAATATTTTTTCAATGTATTAGACATGATTAGCCTCATTAAGTAACCGATAAATTCGATGGCTCCAACATTTGGAGAGCCCTAAAGTAACGCATATTTGGAGCAGGAGTAGGCAAAGGTTTATTCTGATGTACTGACTCTCCTCCTAACAAATGTATGCTCAATCGGTCCAGTTAACTACTAACGTCAGTGATGATTAAATTAGAGTTTTAAAGACCGACGGAGCAGATAAGTCCCAAAGAACATACGGTGACGGAAATGATAGGCATTTTTCTGATTAAAGTGCATTGCCTGCATTAAAATATTTGCTCAATCGGTCTGAGAAGTATATGATTAACATGTAAATTCTGTAGGTCATTAGAGCCGAGCCTCATTGGAACGGGAATAAGCCTACAACTGTTTTTTTTTTATGGACCCAGCTTCTTCCAAATAGCTGCTCAACAACTCTTGTAGTTTGTGGGATTTATTGATGGTGGACCTAAAAACACATCAAATATACAGTATTATAATCACAATTACTACCGAGATAAACTGAGCTTTAAATACCATGTTGCAAGGGCTTATGTGTTCCACAACCAATGTTTCACTGCCGTGCCTTATTTTAAATGGTTTAGTATACCTTTGTAGAGTAGTAAAGCGGACGTGTTTCCTCCGTTCTGTGTTAAAAAATTAGCTAAATAAATGCTCATTGTAACAAATATGGTGCATTCTGCAGTGAAAGGATGAGTAACCTGGACCCTTAAGATGTACTTTATAGCAGTGCCGGACAAAGGGGCATAACACTAAGGACGAAATACGATTTAAACAGCCTAAACGTTTCCTCCTCCTCACGAAAATGGGCAAAATGTTTTATTTAATTCAGTAAAGACTTTTTTGTGGAACGCGGAACAAATATGGCCCATGAACAGACAGACAGATAAAAAAATGTTAGTGACAATTTAAATATCTCCGCTGCATTCAACATTTCAATGCTCAAAGTTATGTAGAAAAAAAAGCAAATTGTATTTAGATTGATAATCACATTTATTACCTGTAACATATGGTATTACTAATAACCAGTCTCTCATTTATTAACAGCTGCAATTCAAATACAATTGTTCCCCATGTTAATCTTAAGGTAAAAAATCTAAATTTGAGGTTGGCCCGTGCCCTTCAGATTGGAAATATCGAAAAATGAAAACCGTTATGCACAACTACAACTCAGGATGAATATTTTGGTACCTTAATCGTCAAAATTGGCCCAGAAATAACGGAGTAGGGCCTAGTTCTCTTAACAAAAATCGCCTTAGCGTATTAATATATCAGATTTGCATTACTATCAGCTGAGTAACTAAACAAAATCTAACTCCATAAGATTAACATTGAAACTTTGAGAGATCGTGAGACAAAGTCCCATGATCGAGAGTTTATGGAAACCCCAAAAGGCACATCTAGAGGTTAAGAGCTTTCGATTGATACCAAATATGTATGTTAAATAATAGTTTTAGGGGTCAAAAATCGCCGAACAAAAATCAATAAATTCTTTTAATAACATAGATTTAAAATCGAAATTTACGTCATCCATCAACCTCATATTCAAAATAATTACATTATATGTGAATATTGCCTATATGTATGACACTGTTATGGAATAAGAGAATGGATTCCATATTGTGAAGTTTTTAATAGTTAATATTTTGTTCTGATTATTTTAGTAGAGCATTTATCATATTTTATCTCAAAATTCAGACAATTTCTGAAATCCCCAAATTAACTAATATACTCATTTTTAACCTAAAGGTCATTATGGCTAAAAGTTACTAGGTCGGTATAACCCCATGGTGATGGAATTCACAGCCCTATGACGACCCCTTCAGGTATTCCATTCCGTTCTATTATGATGCACATTCGCAGGTCTAATCCTGTTTGGAAATGGCCTCCCCAACCCGGTACTGACATGACTCATGCCAACCACCCCCGATGATGAAATCGAGTTCAAGGACTCCGAAAGATGACTTGTACATTATTGCTTCTCCGTGCCCTGGAGACTAGAGTGGTCCGATTGAACCTGTCGCGAAACATATCTCAGCTCTGTACGTAATGAGATAAACTGATATATCATTGTAGCAACAACTTGAATGAGGTGTGGTTGTGGATTCGATGACTGTGAACTTATGCTTCGGTTGTCTTATCAGGAACGCATTTTGGGTCACATTGTCATTGATAGTTGATATTCAACTTACTAAAATTGCTTTAATTACATTACTTGCTTGCCATTACTTTTTGCAAGTAATTCGTTTTAAAAATACGATAAGTTTTCAATAAGATAATTTGTTAAACTCTTATACCCTGTTTTTAATTTTGGGGTGTTTAATATGTTTACTCTAATAAAAAAAAGACAATTTTGCTAGTAATATTTTCTGTTGAAGTTAACAAAGAGAAGTAACAACTAACATATGTGGGTGAAACGTACCACATACAAGTGATTTGACGTCTTTCTTTACTGAACAAAACAAAATCTGGACTTTGTTTAAATTTGTTATCTTGACTAATTTTTAAATATGACTAAGATAAGTAAAACGCTAATGTTATGTACTAATACCCCAAAATGTAAATACATAAAACAAATATTGATTGTCCTAAATATCCTCTTCTATTTTGGTGTGCTATTTATGTATAGTTTTGACTTATGATGGATATTAAAAGTAATGAAACCAGACGGTCTTTGAGCTTAATGTTTATAGGTTTTGTGTAAGTGCTTAAAATTTAAACAAATAGTGGCTTTGATTTTATAAGTTTCATCTTCAGATTAAGTTTTACTTAAACTTAAAGTGAGTTGTAACATTGACAAATTAAATATTACTATGCTATTCCCAAGGGTGTTTTGTCCGCATGCCATATCTCCCTAAATACCAATAATTGAACCATTATTTTGAAGATTACATATATAGCCAAATGCTAAAAATATTCAAATAAGTCAAAAGTATCGGGATTCTCACTTATTTGTTTTTGCCAACGTTCTTGCGGCACAATGTTACAGCGACAAGTTCAACTAACTCAAAAAAGGTGGCAATAAGCACTGAAAACCATAAACACCTTTTTCTGTGCAGTACGGGTTTTTAAAGTAGATTTGGGTACAATAGTTTCAATGCGGAAACAGCGCAACTACAAGCATATCATAAAATAATTAATTATAAATAACTGATATAATATAATAATGCTCAACTCAATTAAGAGAATGTTACTCATAAGTTCACCGAAAAAACTAACTTATTAATTAAGCTTTACTTTTAGCTATAGCCACTTTAACTAATTGGCGTTGTTGTATGCTTTATATGCATTCTTCTCACAGGTAAAATTGCTTCGACTTTCGGTCAGTCAGAATCTACTATATGGAGCGATCCTGCTATTGGAAGTCCATACAAAGTCAAGGAGGAGAGACACCATGAGCAAAGTTTTAAGGCAAATTCAACATTTCTGCTTATGTAATTTGAGAATGCTTATGCTACAAAGAATGCCTGCTTGGTTTTGAAAGTGAAAAGTTGATGCTTGTAATTCAATGTTTCATATTGTCTAACACAGTAAAGGGTATTATTATTATAGTTTACCAAATTTTGTGCCGAATTACATATCAAAATCTGCCGTGAGGCAATCTCCCTAGAGGTCTCTAACCACTGTGATGTCGGACAGGAAAGGTTACAGTGTCTGATTTATTAAAATTTCACCGTTAATATTAAAATGCATTTGTATGTCTGGCGGTTCAAATGTAACTTCATTAAATTCAGATTTTTGCGAGTTTTCCAGGAGAAAATATGCTATTACTGAAGTCGTTAGGTAAGGCTTGGGCAAGTGACCATATTAACTTTTCGTTGTAATCTTCCATGCTGAAATATGGCCCATTGTCTACATATTTTTGCATGAGTAGCCATTCACAATGATACTTGTAAAGAACCTCTCCGATATCAATATAATTTTGTATCAACATGCAGAACAGTATGTATGGACATGAGATCGAAAACCAGAAAAATCGGACCATGGGTGTAAAGGTTTCAAATAGATTAAAAATAACTTTTTTTATTAAAGACACGGTTTTAGTTTTAACTGTTTTTAGAGCATACAGCCAAAAACAACAATTTAATGTAGGAGTATAAAATCATTGACCTAGGTTGAGTGGTTGCGGAGATATCCAAGTTATAGCTTGTTACGATTGAGGTAAGTACAAATCTCACTTTCTGTTTTAGCGAATTTCCCCTATAGGGAATTAGCGAATTTCTCCTATTGGGAAGAAGCTATCACCGTAGTCGGCATGGTAAGACCTAGTCCCGGGACCATGATAACTTTTCGTTTTGAGGTCCCCAGATGTAAAAAACACCATTCGTTAAAAACTGTATATATATATATGTCTGTGAGCACGATAACTCTCGTAAAAATAATCCGTTTTTTGAAAAAATTTGGTACAAACGTGTAAGGCAGCATTTATGACTTTAAACTCGAAAACCAGACAGATCGACCTAACCGAAGGAGTATTTTGGGGGTGTTTTGTACCCCAAAAATGGGTTTTTTGAGTTATTTACATTTAACTTTGTAAAAAGTCAAATTTTAGTTTTTCCATTGAAATCAGCTTAAAACTACGCACAATTTAGAGTTTTTATCATTGCTCTACGTCAATTTGTTACAGAGATATTGAAAGTGCTAAACACAGTACGTTGTCCAATGTTATTAATATGGAGAATAAAAACAATTTTATATCTCGCTTATTTATCAACTTATCCTGATGAAACTTGGTATATTGCTTGATATCATTGTGTGCATTGGTGTGCTTGATATTTGCACTAAAAAACATTTTTTGGCCGATAGTTCCCGTAGCAGCAAACCTGCGTACTCAGCCCCATGTTATTATTATGGAGAATAAGTAACGTGTTATCTCCCTTAATTATGAACATGAATTAATACAATTTGGTATGTGGCTTTACCTACTTGTGTTATATTGATATTTTTATAAAACCCAATTTTTAGTCTTTCTTGCTTCAGCAAACCTGCATACTCAGGCGCCATGTTATTCTTATGGAGAATAATTAAAATGTCATAAATCATAATTAATGAAAATTGGTATGTGGCTTTATGTGGTATTAAGATACATATATATATATATATATTTATATAAATAAAATATAAAATGTATATATTATATATATATATAAAATTCGCTGAGTATGCAGGTTTGCTGCTACGGGGGTATTTATCAATGAACTCAACTTTTTAGTGGTTTTTTAATGGTTGTTATTTGTTGAATGGTTGCAGGTTGCCAAACACAGCCTTCCAATGTTTTTTTAAGGACAATAAATAAATATAACTAAAAATTTATATAATTTTATATATTGAATATTTATGCACATATTTTCATGAAACTTGGTATGTAGCTTCATGTGGCTGTGGTTTAATAACATTTTCTTAACAAATCTACCTTTTATTGACCTCATTTAAAACCTGCCAACTCATTCCTAATGTCAATCTTAGAGGGAACGAGTATAATTGTACATCTAGCTTATTTATACAGGCTGATAGGCCTACATCTTAGTATGTTGCTACTAAATGTCGCTACTACAAAATTCGCTAGTAACCGAATATTTTCCGAGTCAACTTCGTCATTAAGTATACGAGAATAATTGTTCGCTATTTTAAATTCAGTCAAAAACAGCTGAGTTTCCTTTAGTCTCCCGGCAGCCTGTAATATGATGATTATATTAGCATTATTACCAGTAAGTCGGCACTGATTGATTACATACAAGTGACGTGCCCGGCACAACTCCGATAAAGCAACACGACGGTCACTAAAACTGACAAGGGCTCTCGGTATACCTGGTTTGCAGGGCTACGACTACTGCTGCGAGTGGGCTCCGTCGTGCAGTCGTAGTCTGCACGGCTTGACTTGGGTAAACCTTGATGAGGGTTTGGCAGCCAGTGGTGATAACATTTAGCCCATATTATAATTGGACATAGAATGATAAATACGAGATCGCACGCAGCACGCTGGCGTGAGGCAAGTGAATTTTCACATTAAAACCTTAAAAAGATCAAATAAAGGGTTTAAACCAACACTGGTTAAATTTTTTGAAAATTAAAAATTTTATTTTTTGGCTGTTTTGATGCTCCTGGTTATATTTAAATTCACTAATAGGATGCCAATGTTGTGCATTACAAAGTTAGAAGGAGGTATTGTCGGGATAACAAGTTGGTATAGAGGTAAGGAGGGTGATATAACGATATTTATAAGATATGAAAAACGCCTTTTCCAGTGTAAAATCCCCATAAGACAACGTACTGTATTTTGTCAATTTACATTTTCTTTAATAACTTGATAAATACTTGTGCTAGAATGTTGAGGCAAGGCTTAAAATCTTTGGCTTTTTACGTACAATAAGTTAATGTGTGTACATTTGGGGCTTTTCTGACCCTTTTTGGGCCCAAAAACTCAAAATTTGAAAACTTAAAATCATCAAAATAGGGGTTTAGAGTTTTCCGATTGGTTTACTCAATGAACTTGTCCAACTGATTTATAAAAATAAATGTCTCTACCAAATTTGAAGTAAATCGGACAAAAATTGCGACCGCTAAAGTGCGAACACACACACACACACACACACACACACACACACACACACACACACACACACACACACACACACACACACACACACACACACACACATATATATATATATATATCGTTTTTAGAGACCCTTCAAAACGTGTTCTGGGGGTCACGTTAGGAACTTCTATGGTGGTCCCGGGCTTAAGTCACACCGTGCGGGTCATGCTAATAGTTCACTTTTCCATAGGAAATTCACTAATAAACTAGTAGTCCGTCGCGGCTTCGCTTGCGATTACAGTAATGTATTATGTTTGTAAGATTAGTTACATTTGTTAAAGCACCTAGGGGACCGAGCTTTGTTCGAAAGCCAGTAATTTTGTAAACAATTCCTAGAGTACTTATTTTTACGGTTCCTCTCATGACCGTATATGTCCTTTGCAAGAAGAGCATATCTCCTTTGCTTATTTGCTCCTTTCTTTTTATTTTGTATATACCCACTTTAGATTCAATCTTCATTTTAAATGATTTTATAAATTTACACATAACCTAAACATGTATATATTAAAGTTATGTATACATTTGTTAATCACTATTCACACAAAAATCACTTGATAATTTGCGAAGTGAGTTATTTTTAATAATTTTTGTACAGGAGTAGGCAAAGGTTTTAATCTGAATCTGATTACCTAATATATTTCCCTAACACAAATATGCTCAATTTGTCCAGTTAACTACTATCGTCAGTGACGTTTAAATTAAAATTGTAAAAGCCCAAAGGACACACGGGACGGAAAATATAGGCCGGTTTCTGACCATGGTGCATTGTATCACAAAGAAGTAATATATTACTTATCTGTGATTGTATTCTGCCGTTTCTACCAACCCTTTGCTCAATCGGTCTAGTAAGTAGTGTAATGTGATTAACATAGACATTTTTGAGGTCATTACATAGGACCCGAGCCTCATTAGAACAGGAATAAGCCCATAACTGTTTTTTGGGATGGACCCATCTTCTTACAAATAGCTGCTCAATAACTCCTGTATTTTGTGCATGATGGATTTAAAAACACATAAACGATTCAGCACTATAATCACAATGACAGACAAAATGAGATTTAAATACCATGTTGCAAGGGTGTATGTGTTCCGTACCCAATGTTTCACTACCATACCATTATTTTATATGGTTTAGCATAGGCCTAAGTTAGACGTGTTTCCTCCGTTCTGTGTTAAAATATAACTAGCTGATTACTGCTCATTAGAACAAATTAAATATGGTGCATTTAGTAGTGCCAGGTTGAGTAACCTTGACCCATAACATCTACTTTGGAGCAGTGACGGACCCAAGGGGCATAACTCTAAGGGACGTACGATGAGGTGAAACAGCCTAAACGTTTCCCGCTTCACACGATTATTGACAAAATGTAATATTTAATTTGTACAGTTTTTTGTTTTTTTTTTAGCTCGGAACAAATCTGGCTCATCTGGCTGGACAGACAGATAATAATTGTTAATACAAATTTAAATATCCCCGCATGCAACTTTTTTCTGATAAATTCTATGTGGAAAGGAAACGTATTTTTTATATAGATAAATACATTCATTACTTACAAACATCTGGTATTGATAATAACCTGCCCCTATAATTTATTTCTCATAACAGCTGCAATTCAAATAAAATTATTCCCCATGTTAATCTTATGGGCACAAAATTAACTTTGAGGGTGGCCCGTGCTGCCCTTCAGAATAAAAATATTAACAACAATAAATTTGAAAATGACGATTGGAAATCCAAGACACACTCTTTAGCTAATACATACCAAAACACAAGTAAATAGAGCTTGTGTTTTAATCATAGGGTAATAGAATTACAACATCCTTTTTTCAAATTGCTCTCCTGAAAAGTTAATAAAAATTAGATATGCCCTTTTGTAAAATCAGTGACGGTATAACGATTGTTTTACACTTTCCAGAGTAATTTATAGCGTCTTAAACAATTATGTGAAGTGATTTTAAAGGGGTAAATATTTTCTAACTAGAAACTCAGTTGTAGCATGGATAAAGTTATCTTCAAGACAGCCTCGCAGGTAGACGCGGAGTATTAGCGGCTGGGGGCTCGGTGCAGACCACGTCTATACGACTGAGCCGCTGATGAGATTCGGCAACGTCGTGCTGTCATAGCCCGGCAGATATTTGTATTGCCCCCCAGGGGGGCCAGGTCGCATTCAGTCGTGTAGTCATACAACCCACAACTCCACGGACAATTATAATGTCTGCCAATGTGTTCTTTGGACCTAAATTGCGCTTTGGCCATAGACGCTAAAATGGTTATAATTTATTGACGCAGTTAATACTTCAATATCGGGGTTCAATATCATATATTTTATAGTTTGTGTGATATTATATGTTTCAAATGGTGTAGGATTACTTCTGTTTCTTCCCCACATTTACTGTGGTTTATAATTCAAACAAACCTGTTCTCTAAATTATAAAATAAATACATTTGTTAGTTAATTACTATGAAACCTAACCTAAAACCAATATTATGGAGAACTTAATAGGTCCTTAAGTTACACCATGTTAATTCCTTTTGGTTACACCATGGGTAAGTTATACTTACACCATAACCTACAAATATATATACTAAAATTACTGCAATTTAAATTGAAACTAAAAATTAGAATTTACTAATACTCTATACATTTTTTAATTGAATATAATGTGGTAAAACAATGCTGAAGGCAAGGGTACTCACTGCTGTAGTTGCGAGTTACGGCCGTTGTTTATTATACTTACGGTTACCTGTCGTTTTCGATTTTCTTTTGTCTGTTAAAACAAATAATGTAACCGAGTTGAAGCCTCATAATTAATGACCTCTTGAATATCTGAATCTAAACTTTTACATATAATTATTACAAAATTGCGTATTTTATTAGCTGTGGGGGATAACTCTGTTATCCCCCATAAACACTACAAACGGAAAAATAAATATCCGAAGTTATTTTAGAAGTTAAGCTTGTTATTATCTTTTAACGGATAGTTATAATTGAGTAGTGATAATGATGGCTAAATATATTTGTGGTAGGATTTATAATATGTATGTATATACCCAGAGAAATTTACAGTTGGACAGATTTCAGAACTATTTTCTCGGCGTGTGTTCAAGGGAACTATGGGGTTCAAGGAACAACATAGTGAATATCCTACAAAGAATCAAATTAAAAGCGTTTGACGATGCAAATATTTGAATGAAAACCCCAATCCCAAACAAAACATTATACTACAATGAAATCTCACTGAGAACTAGACTTTTTTCTGCAAATTTAGAAACAAATAGTTTAAAAAACATATAAATATGGATGTCAGATTATTAAAATCAAAGAACAAGAACGAAACATATACGTGGAAATGGAGGTCAATGATTCACTATTCAACAAGTCTTTATAATAAAACAACGATACAAAGTTTAAATCTTTGTTTGCATGACCTGAGATAAGATTTATTCAAAACAACAGATTTCGTCCCAAATATCGTATTTATTTAAATATTTAAGAATTAGTTACTCTCCATTCAAAATAAATAGGGCTACGTGCATATATTTAAAACAACCAAAGTCTGCGTTGAAAAACGTCTTTGACACTGAATGAAATTTTCAAACGTTTAATAAACTATACTTTATAATATTCTGATGCGTATTATGCTTTAGCAGTTGTTTGTATTTCCTATGTTACATTTCAGAGTTGTTATTGACAATTTCTAATTGTCTCTTTTTGGCATTTACATGGTGAGTCAAGTGTAAGGGGTCTCGAGGAAATTCTTAAGTAAGGACAAGATGGAGGAATCAAATTAAACTTGTTAGAACACGATGTCGCAAACCCAACCATGACTTGTAAATTTGAAATTTCGGCCGATGAAACTAAACATGAAAACAAATTCTATATCCAACTTTAAGATGGTACGATTTTTCGCACAATCATCTTTTCAAGTCCAGGTTTGCGGCGAGTATAAAACGATCTAAGGTCATATTATGATATACGATATTATTTTTCATTAGATGATTTTTGTAGGTGATCAAGGTTTCATCTATTGGGCGAGGAGGCTTTAAAACATCTAGTTAGTCGTAGGCAGTTATTGAGTTTATTATCAATCATCGCTCGCCACTGTTTATTATTCCTATTATATTGAATTGATTCATTTTAATTATAAAAAATACACTCCGATAAACTTTTGCCCGCGGGGAGGTTGTATCGTGTAGTTATTTCAAATTTTAGATATATTTTCACTATTAAAAATATATATTTTGAAATTAAATTTGTATATTATTCTGTCAGAAAAACTTTTGTATAAATCTTTTTAAGACACAAATTAAACTACATATTTTTCCTTTCATCTTGGCTATAATAAAGATGTCGTTGCCGTTTGGTATGCCATTGCATGCATGACAATGTATTATATTATTTTTATACATTATATAAATTGTTGATTACTCGAAATCCAGTAATTCTTTTTAGGCAGTCTTCAATTTTGAAAAGGGACAGTAAAATACTTGTGCTTGGGCTCAGCTACCCAACCAACGAGCCGAGGGGCTGCAAGAGGATTCCTGAAATTGGCGAATTTGAATGTTGTGCTGGTCTGCATTTTCTACCTGTTTCGGGGTTTGTGAATTTGGATGTTTTGATCGCCCCTCAAACCATTGGTGAATTTGGATACGGCCAAATTAGGTGCTTTGGGGTGAGGATGAAGGTGGGAGATTATGAGCTTACACGCCATATACAAATTATTTATTTTGTATGGGTTTTTAGTACAGTTTTAACTTAGAATAACAAAAATACTTGTCTAATTGACAATATAATCCTACATTCATTGTAATTATTGCGCTTGTTAAAACCATACTCTTCTAATAATGTGTATGAAATATGATTAGTGGAATCCAGTGAGTAGATTCCAATAACCAACATTGTGTTGTGCCAAAAATGTTCCTGGTAGAAAAGCAGTAGGCCTAGTTAAATTTTATCAAATACCTGTGAAAACGCATGATAATAAATTGTTTCTATAATGTATTTCTAACTCTGTAATTGTTAAAACTATTGTATTACATTACCAAACACTGTACAATACCTATCTGCTATCTTTACGTTTCAGGAATAAATCCACAACCTCATATTAATCATTTATTCATTTGCAAACAAATAAATTACAACACACTAGAAAAAAATAAAAAATACATGATTGAACATTTTTTAGTTGGTACAATACTGTAAGATTAATTTCTTATGTCTTTGATAATGCGACTTGATACATCAGACCACCATAAACACACGAAAACCCTTATCGCGCTCTTATCTTATTCTATTGTTACAGTCATACAGTCACAGTTACGTACAACTACCGTTAGTAATGTTGATGTTGTTGTTGTTGTTGTTGTTGTAATGTTTTGGTGAGTCCCTAGCGCAATGGTCAAGGCGACGGACTCCGGAACCATGGCAGTGGTCCTGACGATGACGTGGGTTAGAATCCCATTCCGGACAACTAAATGTTGTCAATACCGTACAACTCGTACTGTAACGGTTCGCCCCTTGATCTGCTGGATACGTTCCTCGTACAGATTTATAGTCAATGTGAACGGGAACAAAGGCTGCCAACCTTTCATAAATATTATTTATTAAATAATATACTATGGGCTGATAGCGACTCAGCGTTATCTAGCTAAATCTTTACCAACCAGGCAGCGATGAAACCCACAAGTCTCTTATATCGGGGACAATTTTACATAACAAATAATTAGCAATGTAGAAGGTATTTGTTAAGTAACAGATTAAAATTCTTTTGGAACCCGAAGGCCAACAGTCACTAAATTTCGTATTACTGGAGCAGCAATAAGGTCTAGATGGATTATGTATGTATAAGCTAATAACAGCTTAATTGCATAAACAGCTAATTGGCTTAATCTATTGTTGGTAAACTAATTAATATATGGAACCAGTTGAATTCATAATAATCAACTATATTTCTTAAAAACTAGCATTAATACTTTTCGGTAGGATATAAATGTTAACGCCGCACATAAAACGTATGCGTTTGTACTTTTGTTATTTTATAGTCAAATAGTAAGCTTCTAGCCCACAAAAAAAATCAACACACGTGGGTAGGCTTCGGTAAACAGGAAGTCTTGCAATGTCTCGAGTCCAAGGTAAAGTCCAGGTGGAGTACACTGGCTTCAGCCAGTGTTATCTGTTGTATTGTTCCGCGAAGTTCAGTCTTCAAGTGTACAATAACGCCGTCGTTTTTCTCCCAACTGCTGATACAGCATTCAATAATAAAACCAGTTCAACTTATTCAATGTTTTGTCGTCGTCAGTCCACGCCTCAGTAAACGCAATGTAGTAAAACTTTAATCAGCTTTACAACAAACTAGCTGCATCTAAATTTTTAAAATGGCCACGAATATTAAAATAAATAAATAATAGACCCTTACCTTCACTACAAAAGTTTTTACTGATGTATGGTTTTGAAAACTTACACGTTGTGTGTTTTAGTATAATTTCAAAATCAGTTTCTATATAAAAGTGAATAATGCCACTCGTCCCTCCCGTCCCATCCACTAATTATAAATGCATAATATGCGCTGAAATGCACTGCCATGTTTGAAGTAAGCTTCATTTGTATTAAAGTTTCATATAAACAGTCTAAAAATATATATTTGTTTACATTAATTTAGTGCAAAATAATGTTCAAGTTAGTCGCAGGAATGTTTTCTATTCTCAGAGTCATAATTAAACTGACGTCATTTAACAAATAATTAGCTTCGGTTAATTTATTTATTTTTTTCTTCCTTCTTATTTTCAGCAAACAGAATCACAACATATTAAAAGTATTTAATAATAATAAAAACACATGGTATTGCAATTCCTACAGTAAAAACATAATACCCCCGTCGCAGCAAACAAGCGTACTCAGAAAATTTCCAGTGCATACATATGTCTTAATACCACATAAAGCCGCTTAGCAAGTTTCATAAAAAAATCCACAAATAAGCGATATTTAACTTTTTATTTTGCGTAGGTTTTCTGAAACAAGGCACACAAACAACAGGTTTGTATGCAAATGTCAATATCATTCAACTAGGTGAAGCTACATACCAAGTTTCATCAATATACATTCATAAAAAAACAATGTACAACATTTGAATTATTATCCATAAGAATAACTTGGGGACTGAGTAAGCAGGTTTGCTGAAACAAGGGACAGAACAAATGGGTTTTTATGCAAATTTACATATAACCCAACTATATGATGTAACATACGAGGTTTTATTAATTTATGTTCAGAATTAAGGGAGACGTAATATTTTTCTTATCCTCCATAAGAATAACATGGGGGCTGAGTACGCAGGTATGCTGCTTAGAGAAACATCGGTAAAAGTGGCTTACTTTGTGCAAATAACAATAGACCACAACCAAGTTACGTTAGTATACGTTCATAAATAAACGATGTATACAATGTTTCTTATTCTCCATAAGAATAACATTGGACAAAGTACTGTGTTTGGCACTTTCAATATCTCGGTAACCAATTGACGTAAAGAAAGGATCAAAACATCAAGTTCTATGTTTTTTTTTTAGTTGAATCAAATGGTAAAAACTAAAATATGAATTTAGAAAATATTACATGTAAAGAATTAAAGAAACCCATTTCAGCGAATTTTCCCAATAGGGAAGAAGCTATTATCGTAGTCTGCATGGTAAGACCTAGGCCCGGGACCATGATAAATTTTCGTTTTGAGGCCCCCAGACAAAAACACCATTCGTTCAAATTCATATAAATATATATATATATATATATGTGTGTGTGTGTGTGTGTGTGTGTGTGTGTGTGTGTGTGTGTGTGTGTGTGTGTGTGTGTGTGTCCGTAGGCACGATAACTTTCGTAAAAATGGTCCGAGCTTGATGAAATTGGTATGAAATTGGTAAGGCAGCATCTATTGTCATGAGTTCGAGAACCAGACAGGTCGCTCTATTTTACTTGGGGTTTTGGGGGTGTTTGTACTCAAAAGATTGGTTTTTTGAACTTTTTACATATAATTACTTTTAAACCCAAGTTTTTATTCACACCATCAAATTCAGCTTAAAAAAACAAACAATTTGGTATTTTGATCATTGGTCTCCGTCAACTGGTTACAGAGATATTGAAAGTGTTAAACACAGTATGTTGTCCAATGTTAATCTTATGGAGAACAAGTAAAATTTTATATCTCGCTTATTAATAAACATATATTAATGAAACTTGGTATGTGGCTTCATTTGGTTGTGGTCTATTCTTATTTTCAAAAAAATCCATTTTTACCGATAATTCCCGTAGCGTCAAACCTGCGTACTCAGCCCCCATGTTATTCTTATGGAGAATAAGTAAAATCGTATGTCTCCCTTAATTATGAACATAAATTAATAAAACTTGGTAAAAGTTCCCCCTTGTTGAGTTATATTGATATTCGCATAAAACCCATTTTTTGTGTTACTTGTTGCAGCAAACCTGAGTAGTCCACGCAGTCGTTGAGTCTTAACATGGGTTTCTTATGAGAAAACGTGTAGCCAACCTAAATGAATTGCAAAACAAAAAACATGACCTACATACCAGTGGTACCAACCGTAGTTATATATATATAAAGATGTATAATAAGGTAGTTATATATATATAATGATGTATAATAAGGTTTTATATATATATATATATATATATATAAAGATGTAGTAACGTAGTTATGTCACGCTTGTAACGTAAGACACAAAATACCTGCAGTATTATAATGTAAGAGAGAGCAGCCCGCATCGCCGGGTCGCGCTTGGGCGATCAAGCTTATCGCTTGCCACAAATCAAATCGGGACAACGACGCCTCAGTGGCCTCGCGTAATGACATGAGTTATGATCGACCAAAACGCCGACTCATGTCATTAATACTAGTGATACTCATGTCATTAATACTAGTGATCAATCAGTGACATCTGGTTATGGAACCGCCAAGTGACTATCGTATGGTTACTATCTATCATAGTTGAGCGTTCCTTACGCAACTGTGTGACTCTACTCAGCCGAATTTAACCAGCAACTTCAGTCCGTACCAGGCATTGGACCACAACACATCACACACACCAGGTAAGTAAGTAAAAAATCATTTTAAAAAAGAACATTTATTTATTTCTTACGTTGTAATACAGAATTAAACACTTAAGCTGAACTGTTATTAAAACTTAGTAAAATGTATTAAATTGCAAATTGTGTAGGCTTCAAAAAAATGTCTATAGCTTAAATAGTTTTTCTTTACAAATAATTTATAAAAATGTACTTTACGTTTTTGAACAATTCAAGACTTACTTTAATACAATATTGTGTAGACTTCAAAAAATGTCTATAGCTTAAATAGTTTTTCTTTACAAATAATTTATAAAAATGTACTTTACGTTTTTGAACAATTCAAGACTTACTTTAATACAATATTATACAGTGAAACAAGGTAGGACTCTAAACTGCCTTAGGACTTAGAAAAAATAATTTTAATTTACCATAATACAATATTATACAGTGAAAAAATTGGGGACTTTAAACTGCCTTGGCACTTAGAAAAAACAATTCAAGACTTACTTTAATACAATATTATACAGTGAAACAATGCAGGACTTTAAACTGCCTTAGGACTTAGAAAAAATAATTTTAATTTACCATAATACAATATTATACAGGGAAACAATGTGGCACTTAGAAAAAACAATTCAAGACTTACTTTAATACAATATTGTGTAGACTTCAAAAAATGTCTATAGCTTAAATAGTTTTTCTTTACAAATAATTTATAAAAATGTACTTTACGTTTTTGAACAATTCAAGACTTACTTTAATACAATATTATACAGTGAAACAATGCAGGACTTTAAACTGCCTTAGGACTTAGAAAAAATAATTTTAATTTACCATAATACAATATTATACAGTGAAAAAATTGGGGACTTTAAACTGCCTTGGCACTTAGAAAAAACAATTCAAGACTTACTTTAATACAATATTATACAGTGAAACAATGCAGGACTTTAAACTGCCTTGGCACTTAGAAAAAACAATTCAAGACTTACTTTAATACAATATTATACAGTGAAACAATAATTTACAAATTTACAATAATTTAAAAAAAATACAACATTAAAAAAAACCTAATAATTAAAAAACAACCTCGTGCGGCTGTTAACAACAGTCCTGCAAAAGGGGCAGCAGGTGACCCGGCGGCTACAAGCCGGGCACAATGCATGCCCACAGGGGTGGAGGGCTACAGTTGGGAGGGCACTTATACATATTTGGCACACAATGTACCTCGGCTGTTCTGTAGGAGGAGGCGTGCCACGGATAATAAGATTATCCATCCTCCTGTCATTATAGGTGAGGATCCTCTCCATGGTGGCACGGAGCTCCTCCCACACAGCCGGAGCGATCTCCCGGATTTGGTCGATCTCCGTGTCCTCCAAGGCGTTCCGTGACAACGTCAGTGCTTCAGCCAGCTCTGTCCGGACGGCCGCGATCCGGTTGACGATGCCCGGAACATCCTCGGTGGTGTTTGTCCCACGCTCCTGAAAACCACATCAGGTAAGAATCTATTCGTAAAGTTAATTATTATCTTGTCCCACGCTCCTGAAAACCACATCAGGTAAGAATCTATTTTAAAGTTAATTATTGTCCTATATCTTACAAACGAATGACTTGGAACCTTACCATTTCAAAAAGCCGCATCCTCAGCCGTAACAGGCCTTCCTCAAAGCGACAGACGGCGCAATCGGCAGGGGGGTCGACCGCGGGCATTCGTTCCTCACACCTTAAATTCTGAAACATTACAAATTAAATATAATACAAGTTTACAAAACAAAACAAAAAAAACAAACCCTAACCCCCGATAAAGATACTTACAATAGGTTCAACCCGTCTTGACGGTCCCGCTACCTCCCTTGCACCGGTGCTCGGCCTGTTCACCCTCTCCTCCAAGGCAGCAATGTGGACTTCCGGTATTGACTTTAAAAAACAAAACGATCAATTATCACAAGGTACACACACACACACACAGTAAAAAAACAAAAAAAATACAACAGTATAACAAAATAAAAATTACCGAAAGTCTGGGAGCTCTCGAGCCCGAGGGAAAGGCGAATACATCCCCCTCCACCCTTGCACCAACCTCGTCCCGATCAGCAAACGGAATTGCAGGCACCGCCCTAATCCCAGTTACGTTCTGCCCCTGTAAATAATGTTTATATTATTATTATAACTAAAACCTAAAATGTATATCAAACATACGCAACTGTTAAACCTTATTACTTACAAGACTATGTAGTGAAGGTCTGCTAGACCAGGAGGGGAGTACCCTTGAGGGTGTAGGGCTGTTTGGTCGAGCCCTGTCCCGCCGACGCACATCCTCTTCCTCCATCCTTGCACCTGTTACGTTCTGCCCCTGAAAAAAACAGAGACCGTTAACACCATCATTAAAACCTATGACTAAAAAAATACTTTAAACAATACGACGATACTAACCGTATAGTGTAGATGGCTTATCAGCGTCCTCGCGCTCGTTTCCTCTGAGTGGATAGAAACCGGCCCACCAGATGTTATCCGTAGAGGGGGTTCGGCCAGGTGAGGACGCCTTACCGGTTCACCACCCCTCTGTAAATAAAAAAAACAAAGGTATCAGATACCCATACAATACAATACAATATCAACACCATACCATACTCATACCATACCAAAACATACCATTAAGCGTGTGAGGCACCAGCCGTCCCCAGCGATAACGGCCCTCTCTCCAAACGAGTACAACCCCGTCTCGTAGGTGTTCCTAATTTCCGCCCATAGCTCGAGTCTCCGCTGAGTAAAAGTTGACTCTGTCACCTGGCGGTACCGTGGCGGAAATCTGACGCTTCTGGGGTTGTTCTGAAAACAAAATACAATTAGTGTAATAAAATACCCGTACTTAAAACTATATACTCCCCCATACACCAAAATACTTACTGCACGTATAGAGAGCAGGTATCCATCCTCGCTGATAAAATACTGGGACTCGCCATCACTACCGACGAGCTGAAAAAGAAAATATAAAATCAATTATACAATTCTAAAAATAAGCAAGTGGAAAAAAAAACAAGTACCTATATAATAATAATTAATCACCTCAGTGTTAGCCTGATGAACCGCATACGTCGTAATTGGGGTATCGGGCTGGGGGCGTGGAGACCGGTCCCTTACCTGAAAAAACAGTATATTGTAATTTATCTTATTATTTTATTGTTTACTACATTATTAACGCTAAAAATCACATAGCAATGATATGTCCTTACCGAGGTGCCTCGTCTAATAATATTAGGCATCGTCCGCCTGACAGGAGATGCTGGCCTCTGCCACTGAAAAAAAAACATTAGAGTTAGAGAAAACCACAAACAACCCCTAACCTCTACGTGCAAGTATTGCTAAATAAGATAAATAAAAAAATATAAAACTTACAGTTCCTAACTCTCGCATGCTAGTCTCTATAAGCTCAGGACTTACACCAAGATCATACTGCAACAGATAAATAAAATCAAATTTAGACTTACATTTTCTAAACCTTGAGAGATCGCCTCCCGGGCCTCAGGGCTTAGACTGGCAATATCGTCCTGTAACAAAAAAAAAACACAAACCAAATAATATTATTAAATAAATAAAAAACTATAAACGTTGAAAAAAACACGGAATAAAACCCATACTAACCGTAAACCTATTTCTGGTCAACAAACTGCCGTCATCAAGGAAGGTCCGCGAGGTCTCGATATATACCCCAGACTCGCCAGACAATCTTAACATTTGTGTTATCCTTCCGTTATATTCTTCCTAAACACATAAAAACATGTATAAACAAACGCTGTTATAAAGGCTAATATAATCATAACGAATATAAAAACTAAATAAATTAACCCACCTGAGATATGGATTGTAATCCGCTAACCGTAGAAGACCCACTCTGAAAAAATAAAAAATTATAATTAACCTCATTTCAATGTAAAACCTAAACTCTTGTATTTAAAAAAATATTTGTAAGTACGTTTTTTACCTGTTGTGACAGGCGCTGGGATAAACTGCTCAGTCCCGAACCGCTCTGAAAACAAAAAAATAAACTGTCTAAGTATACACATTCTATTAATACTAACCCTACCATAAAGTTTAAAAAAAAAGAGAAAACAAATTACTTACTGCACGTATAGAGAGCACGTCAAGATCATCAGCAAAAAACATGTCCTGACTAAGAGGTTGGGGTGTTTGGTCACCATCTTGAGGAGTCGTCGAAGACAGATCCTGAAAAAAATTTATTAACTAAGTAAACTACTAAATTTATAGTGGGTAAATCTATAGTGTAATTGTTTGAGACTTTGATTACCTGATTATTGGGCGGGATGTTTTCATCTTGGTCGAAACCAATCACCAAGCGAAGGCAAACGAGAGCTAAAACTTGGAACAACATGATAACTAAAACAATCACTGCAGAGTGCATAGTACCACAACACCGGGCCAGAGGCCCGTATTTATACGCAATATCCCTTCCAACACCGGTGTAAACAGCCGACCAATCACAGCCCGCAGATTCCGTGAGTCCCGTTAGCCACGCCCCCCACACTGTGCTCCTCTCTCAGTTAGCCGTGATGTCGCCTCCGAGCTTAACTCAACTTTGCTGCCAGCAAATCTGTTCAGACCTCCCTAGACTTTTCCAAATTCAAAATTTAGACGTACCATTTTTAATTAAACAATTACTAATATCAGAACATCACAATCATTGCTGGATTTTAAAACAACATTTTCATTATTTTGAATATAACTTATTAGAGACTTGTTCAAACTGCTTCTGGGTAAGTTTAAAGTAATGAAAGGTAATCAAATCCTTTATTAGTTATTATTGTTGTTTTATTCTTGCTTTTATGTTACAGGGAGACGACTTGGTAAATGAAACGAGGTACACCAAGGTGGAGTCGATAGGATATTCGCTCTCCGAGCCTCGACCTCCGCTCCAAAGGTGCATTGCCTGCTGGAAGCGGAAACGGATAAATCCGATCCTCATCCGCTGCTACTGCCTCAACTTTGAGGCAAACGAGACGGAAGAGGCCTGGACTGCGAAGACCCTCCGTTCCCTGGACTGTAGGTGAGTACAATTACATCAAAAGCGTTTCACTGTAAAAACACGTTTTTTAATCCACATGTCGTTATGCGGGCGGTATGACGGTTAGGGCACGCCCCTTGAGTTAGTCGCCGGACCGCATCGCCGAGTCACGCTTGGCTCGACCGCCCACAGTGTTTGTAGCAGCGTCGTCTCAGTCTGCACCATGGATTCGCCGTGTACAGAGTCCACGGTGTTTTGTGGTAGTTTTGAGCCCTTTTTCAGATTCGGGTTTTGTAGTGACGGGCACTGTGTCGAAGTTACCCCACATTTTAGACTAACGTACCACTATTGTAATAATATTATATCGTGCGCTACTTTAATCTACTCGTGGAAGCTTGACTACAAGTGCCTCGCGTGTGAGTACGAGTTCTCCACAGATTGGGTAATTTACACGTTATAAAGGTATGTTGTTTTTTAAACTATAATTTTGAACGCTCGCGTTTCCACACCACGGTAAGCCTTTAGGCTAGGCCGTAGGAGCGTCGGCGCGTTCTTTTTGGTTACCCAGAGCTTCCCCTGGAGGCCTAACCTCTGGGGTGAGAGGCCCCAACCATCGCCTCTCACTGTGGTAGCCACTCCATAACAAAATGCTACCTCCTTTTTTATATTTTTGTTCTCTGTTTACCCCAATAGGCTATTTACTAAGACTGTGTCCTTTCATTTTAGCCTAGAAAATAGACAGAAAATTTTTTACTTTATATTTTTTTTGTCGCGCTTTTCAATCCGCTTTTCCCTGACAGTCGGAGGATTACAACAAACGGTTTCACGGTTTTTTAGGCCAACCTCCCCACACCCCTGGACTTACAAAGGGTTTAACCCTGCCTGATGAGTGAGCGACTGCCGGACCTTATTTTTTATTAGGCCCCACTCGAAAATATTTTTCGAGCGTAGTACTTTGCGAACTTCAAAGCGCAGTTTTCATTTTTATTTTTATGTATAATGCAAGCTACTGTAAAATCATCATCTATATACAAACTTTCATTTATTTCTTTAACATTAGGGTGAAATTCCCGAAGAAATTGAGCCTTTTCCAAACCTTTTGTGTAAATAGTTTCAAAAGGCTTACAGAGTGAGCTTAAAAGCTCCTCACTATACTCTACTTCGCCATCGTCCCACTTAATGTGGTGATAATGACGAGTCAGCCAGCGGGCTGTTCTTTTCATCTTGCTATTTAAACAATCAAAGCTGTATGGAGGTCGGAACACAATCTGTGTTCTATACGACCTCCCAACTATAGCAAGTTCTTTAATAATAAATCTATTTGTATTGCTTTTGAAGCCGTGGAATTGAACTATAGCTTCCATAATAAAATTTCCTGATATAAACGGTCGGCTACGTGAGGCGGTAATTGATCTGTACAGGTTTCAGCATCGGTTAAAACCTGATTAATATAAACCTGTATAATATCCTCAATATAAAATAATTGCAATACCTCGCGACCAATTAAAGGAATATTTTTTACAAGTTGATCCCACTCGTGACGGTTAAGAGCCAAGGAGTGTTCTCCATCAGAGACACAAACGTACTGATGCCCAAAAATATTGTTAACCTTTATGCTAGGCCCCGCGTCTATAGTTATGAAACACTGATAATTCCCCAATAAAGCCAAAGTTACTTCGTTAAACCTGTCAATTAGTTGACAGAAAGAATCGTAAGACCAAAACACAACACCTTTTCTCCCTTTAATCAATACACCCAGACTATTGTCTCGACTTTTAAAAATACCCGTCACAATACTTTTAGTTAATTCGGGGTCCAAGAAATGGACTGACTTTAAAAATACTCCAGTCATTAAATCTATTGGCTCTTTACATTTAGGAATGATTATAAATTCTTGCAAAGCCATATTTAATATTCGTCTTCTGAAGTCTCGCTATTATCAAAATCTGTACACCAATTAACAATAATGCTATCAGCCCCCGAGGGTAGTTGAAACTTTGCACTAGCGGTATTAAATACACAACAGTCTAAGTAATCCGTTTTGATTAAAAGCCCGTCTTTAAAGTATTCAATCTTAACACAACCGTTGTAACCCATGTTTACCCAACGAGTTCAAGAAAGAGACTGATTAATTATCTCTTTTGGACATATAAATGTATCTTTTACCCCCACCCCTTTGATTAAAATATGAGTCACGTGACCCTCAGGGTCCACTGTTTAAAAATTACTCGGGAAATCTTTTCTTCTGTTAATTTGATACGTCTCAAAAACCTGGCTCGGTCCCGTGCCATGAGTTCCCAATCTGATTTCCTGTCTTCTTCTGGCAAACTGTATATTTCTGTAACTACCGGGTTGGAAAAACTAACTCGAGATTTTCCTGACATCTCCCGTTATAGGCTTATAGGAATAATGTATATCATGTAGTAAAAGGCAGTATGCCCAAGTATTACCTGGAAAGGCCCTTTTTGTTGTAATTTCGAGCCTTACGTCTACAGGCCCTGTTTTAATAGTATCGTCCTGTTTTGAACAGTCAATTACATACAGAGGACACTTTGCTTTAAAATCGTCAAAATTTAATATAGGCGAACCGATTCTTCCATAATACGAGTTTTGGAAGGCAGCAAACATATCATACATTAAAGTAATATTTCCTCGAAGGTTATCGTACGGGTAAAAGTTTGAGTTTAAATAAAGTTTTACATCAGTTAGGTTGCAGGCATCAAATTGTGACATGTCCTTTGTTAAGTCGTTTTTTCTGTCTGTTTGAAAGGCGAGTACGATATACCTGGGCTTTTCTGTCTGAGTAGACGTTTTCAGTGTCCAGGAGAATGTCTCCGTACTCGGCAGGTTCGGGTATTCAATCATGTCCCACTGGCGGAAGGGAACATGTATTGCAGGGTCTTTCTCTATATATTTGTACAGTTTTAATTTTTGAGCGTCATTGATTGTTATGTGAGGTATACGCCAATAAATTTTTTCTAATGTTAAATCTAAAGTACCGGCGTTCGCTAACTTTACAGCGTTAATATCTGAAGCCGAGCGTAAAAGTATCAATTCCTGTTTTACGTTCACTAGCACCTTTTTGTAATCTTCGGCAGACCCTAACAAATGTTTTAATGGGATCGAATATACAAAATCTGTTACTTTTTCAGAATTACCAGGGCCTAGCCAGCAGGCGTTTTTAAAAGTATTTTTTTCTTCCTCGCGAATGGACAGGATATTCTTTAAAGTTGTAGTAATACCAACATTTCTCGTTCTGTCAATCTCCTTGCCACAAATCTCGTACCGGATTTCTTCAAACATAAAGGCCACTGCGTTATTTACAAAGGAAACATCCTGAGGAGTCCCGTCCGTCATTTTAGCGCTGACTTTACCGTGAATTAACATAAAGCTTTCAAAAGGCGCAGTTATTATATCTTGCTGTAATATTGGTATTCTTATTTCATCATTATTATTGAAAGTAGAATTTGCATAGGGTAAGTGCGTGTGAAATTCCATCCCTGTTATCAAATCATCGTATACAGCCGGGCTGTCTATCGCCAATAGCGCCATTTTTTATTACTTTAAAACCGATAGAACGAAGAAACGATATGTTTTTACACGTTAACACCTTGGCTTTCTGAACACTACTGACCGACTGCCCCGTAGGCATTCCCCTAAATAGTAGCCCCATTACTCTGTCTTAAATGTAGTCTAATCGAGATTCTTTCTCCGCGAAAGTTAACAAGATTACCGTCCTGGTCTTTTATGGACACTGTTAAGGTATTGATCCTTTGACTGATTACCGGTAAGTAAATCACG
Source organism: Allygus modestus (assembly GCA_963675035.1). Classification (NCBI taxonomy): domain Eukaryota; kingdom Metazoa; phylum Arthropoda; class Insecta; order Hemiptera; family Cicadellidae; genus Allygus; species Allygus modestus. The sequence continues at coordinate 77,557,595 of OY776115.1, read as the reverse complement.
TTTCTCGGGAGCTCAACTATTTTATACCCCGGTGGTTCGGCCGGGTAAAACTCGTGTATCACATGACCCTCGACTCCGTTTAGGTACGACCCGCGTGTGACATTACATTCGACCCGTATTGAATTAACTTTAATTATATCCACAGGCAGTTCAGAAACATGATGTTTATTAGCCTCGTATATTTGTGTTTTGTAGCCCAAGAGTGTTCCCAATGAATGTTCTTTAGTAAAGTCAACTTTTTCAGAGCAAAATATTGTAACTTTTAAAGTGTTATTATTTGGCTTTAACGTAAATGTTACTTTTTTCTTCGGCAGTTGAGACTGTATGTATTTTTCAATGTCCTCGATCTCGTAAGAGCCCTCAGGAATTGTAATACTTTTATCATCACCGTAGTAAAACTTATCATTAATGCCTTTCTCAATGTTTGGTATAGAATTATAAGTGGTCAGTTCAATTAAACCAAGTTCCCATTCACCCTTGCTAACATCTATGGGAAATGCTAGCTCGTGGGATAGAACACTAGTTGATCCCGTGAGACAAAACATTATAATTACAGAGAAACTTTAAACAAAGATGTCCGCAAACAACTGAGTCAAAAGTCTGTTGTCTTTCGTAATTATAGTAAAGTTCACAGTCCGCCAAGTATCGTGAGATTTCTGGTGGTGGTCTTAGGTTTCCAAAACTGTCATAATAATAGGCTTTCTTATTAATCTTTTTATAACAAACCCAGTGGGTACCTTGATTAGCTGTACTGTCCAGGTTAACTATAGCAGATTCACATTTTTTGGGGCGTTTCGGTAAACTGTCCCTCATGTAAACCCCTCTAAAGTTAGGAATCTTTAATAACCTCGCGTATTTGATTAAATCGTAATTTGTTAGCGGTTTTACAGGTATCGAGATGCTTTTTTTTTCGTTCGCCTTTTTCTCCCCTTACCTGCACCTCTCTTACTACCCGCACCATCCTTCCTATAAGGCCTAAGATACAACCCTCTGCCCCGAGGACGTTTAACGGGGCGTTTCTTTTTACGGCCTCCCCCCAATTTTGATTTTGCTTTCATGGCCGTGGTGACTGCCCAAGCAGCGGCTTTCTCACCAACACTGGCGTTACTAGACTTGAATCTTTGCCAAGCGCGTTCCGCCAACTCTTTGTCAGCTTGCCTTCGCCGCTCGCTGTCGGAATAACGCGAGTATGCTATGTCGTGGACCTTACAGGCCTCGTCCAAACCGTTTATTCCTTTGTCTCCTCTTGCCAATCTCTCTTTTAATCTCGTGCCAGGACCGCAAAATTGATATCCTCCAGGCAAATGTAATTCAACAGGTAGGAGGTCTATGGCCTTATTAAGAACGGATGAAACAATACCTCCACCTCGTACGACCGCTAGCTTACGTCTGAGAGGTTTCCTTCTGTTTTTAGCCATTTATTGTAAATATCTAATAACCTCGTAGAGTTTATTTAGTAGTGACTCACGTATACACGGGATATTTAAAACTTCAAAAATGTCAGGCACCGTACGAGACACAGCGTTTGTGTACTCACTGTATTCTAACGAGCCACTGGATGTGGTAAAGTAAATCATCCCGTTTATATATCTAAAGGCACCGCTACAGTGGGCTGGGATACCGTAAAGCGTAGACGAGACCATACCCATAAAAACACCCGTATAATTACACTCGTTTATTTCAATCAGATACCAATCGTCAATAATCATGTAGCTCTTCCCCGTGTTAGTTGCAAAGGCCGCGTTAACTTTATGTACCATTCTACCGGCTATGGTATTGACATTATACATTGTAATCAAGGACAGTGAAGGGTATCTAAATAAAAACACCTCACTGTCAGTAAATAACGCGATTTCACCGTTAGGCCGTTGGTAAATGGCCGATATTTCAGTAAAATTTCGTGGTAAGAATTTGAGCCAGTGTGATATTCTTCTTGGTCGTGTTAAATCCTCAGGAATCCTATCTGCAGGGTTTAGACTAATAATCCATACATAATCCCTAAAGAAAGCAAATATCCTTTTGTTCACAATAACGTACGTATCAATTTGACCTTTTAATTCACAAATATCGCGTTTTTCAAATATTTCGGGTGGTGTTACGGCTGTAGTTGTTGTTGTTGTTGTTGTTGTTGTTGTACTGCTAGGCGTTGTAACGGTAGTGGGTGTGGCTGCTGTTGTATTTATTTTTGGAATGGTTGCAAATGTTTTAGTGGGCTTGCCGTAAAGATACTCCATAGCGAGTCTGTCATCGTTGCTTAGCTCGTATTCGTTCAAGTCAACAATCCCTGTAGGATCCCTGTTAAAAGGAAACATTACTGATTTATCATCACCTGAATGATCCAAACCAAGGGTATGTCCAATCTCATGAACCAAAGTTAAAAAGAACGAAATGTTTCCATAGCGTGGTAAATTCATAGTAAAATCCCAATTTTCTTCCGAATCGAAGTGGATGTCTGTAGAAGCATACCCCGTATTGGGGAGATAGCCGTGGGCGAGAACTAACCCAGGACCGTCAAAGTCATAGGGGCAGGTATCGTGTCTAGAATAAAACACATGTTGTCTACCCGTAGAAAATGATATAATTATTGTTGGATTATTTATATCCTTTTTAAATGTTAAATTCGCGTGTTTGGCCCATACATCAAAAGCTTTCTGTATCAGGTCGGGGTGCTGTGGTGTTCCGTATTGGTACCACGTTATTACTGATGTATTCCACTTTCTATTGGGTAAAGCCGAGAACGGTAGTATATTGTCTCGGTGACCGCACCGAGGCGTGGACATGAGGGCCAAAGTATCGTTATCAAACACCCCCGTTGGTTCAAGACGAAAGTACTCTTGAAATTGTCTTACTGCAGAAGTAATGTTTTGTGTCAAAGCGTTTTTTTCCAAATACCCGTAATAAGTCAAAAAATCTATCGACTTGTTGCACGAGGCAAGAGGCAGAAAAAACAATAAAACAACCCGCATGTTGAACGGCTCGGCGAAGACTAATTAGTGTTTGCCAGTTAATGTGTTTTTAAACCGGATCCCGTCCTGAGGAAACTGGGGAAAGGGTCCGTGTCTATAATTTCCTCTTCATCATCATCTTTATTACGGAATTGTCGTGTATTTTCATCTAAAAAGTATTTATTTACAACATTTAATTTGACCCACGTGTCCTTGTCTGTCTGTATTGGAGCTCCTAAGGTATTGTAAATATCAAATAGAACTTTACCCAATAGTCTTACAATATAATTTAAGTTAAGTACGTCTTGAAAATCTGTCGGATCCGACAGATTTTTTATTTGCTTTGACTGACAATCATAAAAAGTGTTATCTACGAGCTTTAAGGCTGATTTTGATGATTCTTTTAACATCCGCAAGTTTACAGCATCATACTCTTGTTCGGCATCCCGTACGTCTCTTAGTATTTTGTTTCCTATAATATAATGTTCTCCTGTAAAAGGAATACATTTGTAGTCTACGTAATATTTTGTAGCGGCGTCGTCGGAATTTTGTGGTACTTTTACATGTCGAATAACACATTTATTAGCGTCAAAATACTCTTTTTTTTCATCTAAAATCAAGGTATTGTCAGACATAAACTTTTTTGTCACCGCGTCGTTATCGTCTGCAGGTCTTTTTAGATTACATAACCGTTTATTTTGAATATCGTAGTCACCGTCGGGCGTTAAATTAAAACCCTCTCCCTTGGGGCCCTTGACGGCCTCACCTCGGGATTTTCGGCTACTACGTCCAAACTTGTCAATGGTCATTTTAGTAATGCTTTAAATCTACTGTTGCCAGCTCCTTTTATAAAGCCGGCCTCTCTCAGTTCCTCCACGATACTTAGTATTTCATTGCTATGTACTCTGTTTCCACTCTCTGTTGACATAGCAATGTGTCGCAACCGATCCACTAATTCATTGGCGTCATCCCAATGTATTATATCACGAGATCTTGCATTCTTCCACGCTAGACCCTTACCCGCTTTGGCCGGGAATAGGTCTTTAATAATTCTTCTGTACTTTAGGTTGTTGTCCCTTCTAATTGCATTGTGGAATCTGTAACCTTTCTTGTGAGCGTTGGTGGCGATAATAATACTCTTATAGGTATTAAGATCGTCTTTATTGTATATATCCTCGTCAGGGGTTCTCTTAAATATGAGCTCATACAAGCCTTCAGTAGGACTATATCTTGTGTTGTTTATTAGAATAGTTCCATCGTTGTCAAAGTCTAACACCTTATCTCCCATCATTAGAGTACTGCCTTCGTATCTAGGGCCATAATCGTGGTCAATAACTCGGACCTTACCGCTAGCATCCTTTAAAAGCATTGTCATATATCTCACTGTCATGGGGTTACTAAACTGGTTTTCGATATATTGGGACGCTGTTTCCAGTCCCGTAGGGGTTGATACAATTTGCTTTAACCCGCTGGTTTCAGGTGTAGAGACACTCGCTGGGATAAATTCAGTTATTTCTCCTTCATCGTCTGTGGTATCGTATTCCATTGGCTCTTCTTTAAAGGTTTCAGGTTCAGTTTTTATGTCTGCTGTGTTTGTTGTCGTTTTTCTAAGTTCTTGAATAATCGGTTTATACTGCTTCTCAAGCAAAATATCACTTTCAGCAGCACCCTCCTTAAAAAGTTTATATTTGCGTTTAATAGCATTACGCAACTCTATGAGTCGGCTAGTCAGTTGTTTACTGTTTCGCTCCATAGTCATAAATGATAGATTTTAGCAATCACATTTAGATTTAAGGTAGTTCAACCTGTCTAAAAAACAGGGCACGCTTCTTGCATCTTTTCATGTAACGTATTACATCTTTCAAAGAAACACCAGCACTAAAGTCTAATCCTTTATAATATCTACTTTCCTCTCTTACAAGACTGTGTCTCGGTATTACATAACGGTTTGTTAAACTTTTAAAAACAAAGGCTCGCTTTACATTGTCTCTCCATTGGGATATATGTGTTACTATATACTTGTCGTTCTCAACGGTTTTTTCCATATACTTGCTCAACATTCTCAATGGTTTATCATGATGTCTGTTGTACATTAAATACGAGTTGAGAAGCCAAAACTCACACGGGTTGGTCCCTGTAAATGTTTTCCACTGTTCAAATAATGTTTGATTTGTCACTCTATATACACCGTTTTTTAAACTAATACCAAATCTCTCACACTGTGAGGTCACTGTGGGCAGGGCTGCTCTTAAAAACTCTGTAGTATATAACCCCTGGCAGTAGTTATTTACGGCAGCAAAAGGTTTACCCCTAGGTCCTTTGGGAGTATCGTCAGGAATCGGCCCCCAGGCTGTATTATAACTAATGTCAATATAACATTTGAGATATACGCATGTGTTATAAATACTAATAGGCGACCTGATGGGAATAGTTCTCTCTGTCAAAACTATACAACCGATCGCGTGAGGTATTTTGCAACCGTACTCCAACATTCTCAAAACAATCTGAGCAAAATTAATACTACCATGAAGGTTACGTAAAGGCAATACTTTACCAAATATATCCGGAAAGGGTCTAAATCTAGAGATTATATTTTGAGGGTCCCTCACTGTTACATTTTTCATGTCCTCATGATAAATTACTAACTCTAAGGGTACACTCTGTTCCTCACACTTTTGTAAAAAGTTTAACCAAGTATCTCTATTATATGTTCTCTCACTCGCAGATATCATTAATAAAACTACGGGTGGTAGTATCGCGGTGCTTGGAGGTTTTTTATGTCTCCAACACCTTTTATTGAACGGATGGCCGTGTTTACCCTTCCTACTGCAATAGTTTCCACAAAATTTCTTTTTATCCTTGTAATAATATGTACAGAGGTTAGACCTTACGTTATGAAGTTTTTTATCAAATCCCCTTATATCGTTATAATAGTAGAAGCGACCCATTAGAAAGCTTCTATAAAACTGTCCATTCCCACTCTGTACCTTCCCTTATAAGGGTCCAAAGTTTTGTCAATAACTAGGAATCCAAAATTATCAAGCCACGCTCGAGCGCATATTTCTTTAAATTTGTCAAATGACATGTCCGTAGTGACATGATCGTTGTAAGCATGTCGTAAGTTCTTATCGTCTTGTTTAAATAGAATAATAAGGTTGCAATTGTCTCTCACCAGTTGTTTGGGAATAGCGCTGTATGTCTGTCCGAGATAAAATGTATCTAAATTGTTATGTCTCCCCATGGTAAAGTAGTTTCTAATGTTATTGTGTTTTTCGGCAGAAATATCGTCAAAAATCATTATAGAGTTTGGTTTAGCTTGATTTGGGTGTATAACTAAACTATTATCGTCAAATTCATGATACCCAACCTCCTTAGGCATAACCTGTTTAAGTAATTTGTATTTAGGCTGATAGAGGGATTTTGAAAATATATAAATGTTTTCAAATCTCAGACCGTTTGGATCAAATAATAGATTAAATAAGACATTAGTTTTTCCACATGAACTGGGCCCCACTATAATACAACGTATCGAATCTGGCAATAAAACACCGTGCTTATTCTTTTTTACCATACCGGAGCCTGTGAAATATTCGTCAAAGTTTTGAACAGGGATTTCGACTTCCTGCTTTACAAGCCGCATCGTGACTGGTTACATACAACTAATTGCTTTGGTTTTAAGTAATCACTTCACGTGCAAGCTTTTAAGTCACGGTAGAGTGACTCTAGACACGGTTGAGTGACTTTAGACACGGTTGAGCGCTTTTGCATGTCACGTTGCCTCGTTACCGCAGGACAGGAAACATCAATCTAAGATAATATCCTACGTGGTTGCATGTCATTTCCTTTCGCTAACAGAGGTCAGCCAGATGGTCAGCCAGATGGTCAGCCAGATGGCCGGGCTCCGGTCATCGGCACTAAGCCAGGTGGCCGGCCTGTAGGTCATTAGCATAAGCATGTCGTTGTCCCTCACTAACGGAGGTCGTTAGCATCTATCCAACTGTCATGGCTGCTATCATACCCCCTCCATCGTACAAAGAGTTTGTCTCCTTTCCTTTTTAATACTCTTTCAACTAAATAAACGTCACCGGTTTTGGACTTGCTAATTTCTTCGGCATAAAACCCACCTTTGAGTATCTCTCCTCTACTGTCTTGCAGTATGTATGTTACCGGTCTTGTTGGTTTAATTGCGTATACTGTAAACGTCTCGTTTGTCCAATTTGGTAAATACCCTTTTTTGAAAACTCTTTTCACTTTACTGATTCTAACGCTGTCGCCTACTTTTAATTTTTGTTTAAGGATTTTGTGTTTTGGTTTCTTAACTTTATTTATTCTCTTTAAAATATCTTTGACGTGTTTTTGTTTAAAATCTTTGGGTTTCATACCTATAGTCCTGTGCTTTGTATTGTTGTAAGACTTTACAATTTCTGGCAATATACTTAACCATTCGTAACTTCCACGGGCTGTAAATAGTTTGTACATTTTTGACTTGAGAGTCCTGTTTAATCTTTCTACTATACTGGCTTTAAGTTCAGAAAATGTAAAATAGTGATTGACTTTATATTTTTTCATTAGAGCATTTACATGTTTATTAAAAAAGTCGGTTCCTTGGTCTGTTTGAAAGTTTTTCATTTTATATTTAGCTAAGATAGGAGCGAGTGCCTTTGCCACTTCTGGCCCTGACTTGTCTTTTAACGGTACGGCAAAAGCCACTTTGGACAAACAGTTAATCATCGTCAATATGTACTTGTACCCTTTATTAACTTGGGAATATGGCTTCATTTCAACGAGATCAGCCTGATAAAGGTCTGTTAGCCCCTTAAGGGTGACTTTACGCCTGGTATAATTTCTCCTGGCAGGTCGGTGTAGTTCATTAGCTATAGCTGTTTTACCGTCCATTTTGATAATGATTAAAATTATCCAAATCTTCTACTTATATATTTTTTTTTAGTAAAGTCATGGCCCCTCCACCGCCATGACTCGTGGAGACCTTCCAAAACAAACTAGTTGTCTCCTCCGTTTATTTTTTTTGTATTTTTACTTTTTATACTTTTTTTTTACCCACCGAACCGTTCCAAGGAGTAGCCTAGGTGTTGGCCAGGCTCCTCAATGTACAGGGTCCTTCTTTCACCCGAGGTCTTTTCGATGGAGTAGCCGGGGTGTTAGCCCGGCGCCTCAATCTACTGGACCCCTCATTCACACATGGGTCTTTCGAAGGAGTAGTCTGGGTGTTAGCCAGACGCCTCGATCTACTAGACCCCCTTTCAGGTTTACGGGGCTTTTCGTCACCCGCGCCATAGACCTCCATTCGTTCATGTACATTCATGCAGTGGGGATTATAGCATTTACATTTATATTTTATATACAAGGGTTTTTTTACATAGTCCGGTACTCTAAGAGGTACCAACTCTTTAAAGTCAATGTTGTTTTTAGAGCATAATGTAACATAAGGACATTGACTATAGATAATTTCTATAAAATAATTAAGTGGTCTACGTAAGAATGTATCCCAATATAAACAATTACAGTATGCTGAGCGACCTACATAGAATCTTTTAATATACTCTTGACTTATGGCGTAATGGTTACGCCAATGGGTTTCTACAAACTTTTCGAAAATTACTGGGGGCATGTTTAGGCAAATTAGTTCGTTAATACATCGGGTGCGATCCCAGATTTGTTTTTCACAAAGTTGAAAAAGTGATTTTGGTTGATTCATAGTAAAGAGCAGGGACACGTCAGATCGCTATGGCGGCAGGGAGCAAAGAGAGAGAAAGCGCGCGAGATAATAGAAAGCGGGGGAGGGGGAAGAGTGACGCAACCTGTCGGGGTTACTCAAGTCTTTGAACTTTTTGGTAGCCAAATGGCAAGGTGTCGTACTCACCCTCGAGCCTCCTTTTAGGTCCTGTGATTTTAAACTTTTTAATTTCACTTACCGTTACAATATCTCTGTCTTTAGTCCTCCTGATTCTGTTTTCTTCAATTTCTAAAATTTCAGCTGCTTCACTAAGGACCATCTTTTTTAACTGTTCAAAATTTAATGTTTCGGAAGTCTTCATATTGAGGGTGAGGCCCTTGATTTTACACACAGTTTGTAGCTTTTGCTTTTTGGTTGACCAGACAAGGTATGCATAGGTCTTTGGTCCCCCAGAAACAAACTCTAAGATATAAGAGCCGGGCCCGTACTCACTTGCCAATTCGTCCGTCATTTCCCCGAGGTAATCTCCCGTAGAGACCTTGTACAATCCTCCCCTGTATAGATAAATACACGAGTCCGTGTCATAGTAAAGGACTTGACCTCCAAGGGCATCTAGATGTTCATACAGTTTAAGCCTCGCCTGGGCTGTGGTGTAGGCCGCAATAACAACATTTACATTTGTCAAAGGTTCCCCCACTTCCTCAATATATTCCCAGTTAACAACAACAACTTCCTCGTTAACAGTTTGAATCCTATTGACTTGTACTTCTGGACTGATTAACATTTTAAACAAGACTTTAGATTCCCTTACAATTGTTGCTTTAGTTTGGTTCTCCCTCTGTCCGAACTTTCCCCAGAAACTGTTAAGCATTAATTTAGCCAACGACCTAAGTCCCCCGTTCTTACAAATTTTTGCCTTGTCCAGTTGAATTCCCTCATGTTGGAAATAGTCTGTGATGTACTTGTCTTTGTCCTCTTCGGTATTACACCAGCTAGGATAGCCTGAGGCTTCCTGCTTCATTTTCAAAAACTTATTAATAAAGTCTGTAAACAATCCCCCTTTCTCGTATGTGGCTACCTCGTACTCCCACAACTCGTACATGTCCAGTACAGCGTAACCCTTCTCAATCGCCTTCCTAATTTCATCCATAGTCCAAGTCCCGACTAACGCTCTTTTATCACTCTCATGTTCACAGTCTCGCTGGTTTTGAGTTTCCCCGCAAGTCATACACAACACAAACATTAATTTATTATTCATTTTAACAGGGAGTACGGGGTGGTAGAGATCTCGAGGTGGCAGGATTTTACATTTTAGCAAACCATCTACATTTAATCCTCGCTGTCTGCACTCCCTATCTCCCACATAAATGGTAGGGTGGCCCAAAGGATATTTCCCATATTTATTTACATAGGGGTAGAGGGAGCAAACATCGACATACTGTATCGTTTCTCCCTCTTCGCATTTGTGGTATGTTTTCGAATTGCCCGTTCTGCCTCCAAAGAACGCTTGCCGTGGGTCGAGGGGAAGATTATTGAGGATCGGCAGGTTGTTCAAGTGATTTAGTTTATTGTCCTTTTTCAAAGCTCTAAATTCACACTCCCACATTACTACAACTTCGTAGTCACTGATTTTAGACATTTTCTTCAGAGTCCTTTCATATCTTAAATTAAGTGAATCTGAGGGATCCTCCTTCAGAGGAGCCTCTCTGTCGTAAGGAAAACATTTCGGGCACCCGTGCCAGTAACACCCGTGGAACTCGTAAATTCGTTCCCCGTCAAACCCGTCAACTTTTAGCCCGTTAATTTTAACTTCTTTACCCCGGCCAGCGTGCTCAATCCTCAACCCTCGTTCCTCCTCTTCCCACGTTAACCACTGTAAAGCAACGGCTGATTGATTGTCAGTCAGTCTGTACCCGTTTTTAGGGATTAGGCCGATTGTGTTTGGTTTCAAGAAGTTACGGCGGAAGGCCAGGTTACAAGCGCTAGCAATAGTTACGGACTCGAGGAAAGGATCTACGTTACATTCTTTCAAGAAAATACGTCTAAACTTTAATGAGGCCTGAGCTAAAATCTCTACGTCAGAGATGCAATACTCCAAGATTTCTTTTTGAAAGTCAAAGACATAGTTACTCGCCACCTGTTCCTCGTACCATTCTTCAAAGGCTTCGTGTTTCTTTTCAAACATTGATTCCGGACAGTAGTATTTTTTGTCAGGCATAGGGCCTACATAATTTTGGTTCGCCAGAGTGTTGAAGAGGTGGGGAAAGTAGCCCTTCTTTTTCTCGGGAGGCAGTTCAAAGGCGTTAGGGAGCGCAGCGAGAGCCATGGGGAAATAGCTCAGTGAGTCAATGAATCTCACATTGTCCATTTCCATTAAAATAATTTTGGTCCCCCTCATAACCAGTTCCGGAGTGAATTTAGTTTCTTCCATTATATGTTTTAGTAAGAACTGAAAATCAAAGCCTTGCCCGTTGTGAGCAATTACACAGACATTTTTGAACTGTTTACGAGCTTGCATCACATACTCCATGAAGTGTTTTACTGGTTCTTCCTGAAAAACTTTAGTTCTGTTTCTACATGCCGTGCAAAATCTAGACTCGATACAATTAAAGCAAAACTGTTGTGAGACGCACAGGTTAACTTGATGTACTTTTTTATCAGGGTCAGAGGGGAGAGACTCGTCTTGCCTTGTTTCCAAGTCAAAGAAAATGAAAAGATAGTCTTTAGTTTTAGGTTTTCCATCATTGGGTTGCATGTAGCATTTGTGATTCGGATCTTTGAATGATTTGCAGGGTTTACAGAAAACTTCCCCGCACATGTGAGGTCCGGATCTCTCTTTTAAATTAATCAGTTTCCCACAGTCAAGACACTTTTTTACTGTTTTGCATCTATCAACCTTATGGGCGATAAAACAGAGCTGGTTCCTCATATTCATGTTGCAGTCTGTGCAAACTATTCCCCCATGCTCCTCTTTACAGGGAGGCGAGATGGTTTGGCAGTAAGGGCAGATGTTTGAGCATCTGTGATGTGCTTTGTGGTCATAGGGAACATGGCAACCTTCACAAAAATAGTTACAGGCGAAAGCAGCGGTCAAACTGTTGATTACATTATAATGACCGTTGTGAAAGAGCAAGTTAATTTTGAATTTAGGATTTTCAACAGCCCCTTCAAAGTAAACATCACGACCTTTTCTGTCAAAGTTGTAGACTGTGATTTTGTAGTCTTTTAGCAAGTCCTGAAACTTTTCCAATTCGGGGATACCGGCACCTTCCTCAGAGATCTCTACCCTAGCCCGCCGAATAAGTTCCTTGGCCCTAAACGATTGTCTTTTACCCAGGTCTTTTCGGATTGCTTTGTACTGGGGGTCTTTAATCACGTTTGCTATGGCCACCACCAAAGCCCGGGGGAGACACAAGTTGTCTTTGTTGTTAATTACTACAATACCCCGTCTCGATTTACATTCTTCATCAAAGGTATTATAAAAGCCAGGTCTTACCTTCCCGGAACCCACAGGGAGATTAACTCGGGTACATTCAACTTTAAATGTGTCAGTAGATTTAATTGATTCAGAATTTGATTGAACAATACCCCCGAAAATTTGCCAAAGGATGTCCTCATCAATTTCACCAACAGGCCGGAAAGCTACAAAACCGGGTTCTTTACTTTTTAAGTTTAAGCTGTGCAAGGTGAAACCAAGCTGATCATTTTCATGGGCCCGCTCTTTCATTTCATTAACAATTTTGGCAAAACCTTGTCTTAGCCAATCAATTTCAGTAGTTTCAGGAGGAGGATTAGTAAATTTAAAAATGGTTCGTGTTCCATAAATTCGAAAGTGTCTAACATAGGTTTCGTCCGAACTGAGAACCTCGACAGGATTTACAGCCATTTTTCAAATCAAAAGTGAGGTTATGTTACGCAGAATAAAACAAATTAAAAGTGAGGTTATGTAAAATACAAAGCAAAAAGTGAGGTTAGAAAAAGTGAAGCCGCTATGGGGAGCAAACGCTCAAGTTTAATCTTTGCAAAACGCAACGAACGGAGCAGCGCAAAAACACGTCCGATCGCAACGGGAGCAGGGAGCAAAGAGAGAGAGAGAAAGCGCGCGGGATAATAGAAAGTGGTGGGGAGGTGGCTGATGCAATATGTTTATTTGTTACAGGAGGTAGCGACAGGGCAGTGGCAGCGCGGCTGGGGACAGGTCGGGAGGAGGAGGCAGTGGCTGGCAAAGGTATGGATAGACGGTGGCGGGTTTACGGTGATATACATCTTTATATATATATATATATATATATATATATATATTCTCTCTTACATTATAATACTGCAGGTATTTTGTGTCTTACGTTACAAGCGTGACATAACTACGTTACTACATCTTTATATATATATATATATATATATATATAAAACCTTATTATACATCATTATATATATATAACTACCTTATTATACATCTTTATATATATATATAACTACGGTTGGTACCACTGGTATGTAGGTCATGTTTTTTGTTTTGCAATTCATTTAGGTTGGCTACACGTTTTCTCATAAGAAACCCATGTTAAGACTCAACGACTGCGTGGACTACTACCCTGCATACTCATCCCCCGTGTTATTCTTATGGAGAGTAATTAAAATATGGTATACATCGCTTATTTATGAATGTTTATTGATGAAACTTGGAATGTGGCTTCATCTAGTTGAGTTATATTGATATTTGAATATAAACCCATATTTTTCATTCCTTTTTGCAGCAAACCTGCTTACTCAGCCCCATTTTATTCTTATGGAGGATAATTAAAATGGTATATACAGTATCGCTTATTCATGAATGTATATGGATGAAACTTGGTATGTGGCTTCACCTAGTTGAATTCTATTGATATTTGCATCAAAATCAATTGTTTGTGTTCCTTGTGTCAGCAAACCTACGTACTCATTCCCAATGTTATTCTTATGTAGAATAATTATAATATCGCTTATTTTTGAATATATTTTTATGGAACTTGGTAAGCGGCTTTATGTGATATTAAGACAAAAATATACATTGGAAATTCGCTGAGTACGCAGGTTCGCTGTGACGGGGGTATTTACACGTTACCATGGTATCCTTTTGTACCTAATTTCATCAAAATTGGACCTTTTTACGAGAGTTATCGCACCCACGGACATATACAGTTTTGAACGAATTGAGGGTTTGGCATCTGGGAACCTTAAAACGAAAAGTTATCATGGTTCCGGGCCTAGGTCTCACAATGCCGAATACAGTAATAGCTTCTTTCCTATAGGGGAAATTTGCTAAAATGATTAGGTTTTGCAACTTGTAAATGTAGATTTTATGTTTTGATTAAAGTAGTGGCCGAGAACTAGAAAACTATACATTATTTTATTTTTCTATTTTTATGCATATGAAAATTACGGTATTACAGTTATGATACATGACTTTTGAAATTATTAATAACAAATACCATAAATAAGTATACTTCTTCTTTAGTAGACTATTGATTAAAAGTAAACATTGTAGGAAAGTATTCTTATATTCCATGCTAACAGAGCAAACATTAAATTATTAAGTTTTTATTTCGTGGAAAAAGTAATATAGTATTTTTATACATTCTTATAATGTATACTTTAGTAATTATTTACAAGAGAAGTGAAATATAATGAAATGAAATCGTTTGCATTACCAACATAATACCCATTTTAAAAGAACTACTGTACACAATTAATGTACGTACGTGTAATATTTTGTTATGCCTTTGTGACGTATATTTTGTAAGTTAGTTATATAATTGTTATGGCTCATCATTGAATTATTAAACATATTATTAGAGGTAATCATTTAATTTTTAACGTTTTTGGAAAATTAAAAATTATGATAATACACAGTGCACCAAAACCGTTTAAATTTCCTATTTTAGGCCCAAATAATCAGTGTTTAAATTTTGTTATTATTATTTTGATGTCTGTCAATTTTGTTGTATATAATATTAAGATGTATTTAATTTAAAAGAGTTTTTTGTCAGTATCAAGTTAATGAAAAAGTGTAAATAAATGTACACTGATAACAGTATATATTTTATGTCTATATTTTAATAATGCATTTAATTAACAATAAACTATCTGTTCACTGTTCTGTATGGCGATATTTATTATGTTCTGTAGTAATTAAATGGTTGTTATCAAACTCATCAATCATTTAATCAAAGTAAATTTATTGACGTATTTATGGCCATTAAACACTATTTGAAAAACACGTGTGCGATTTAATTATTTACTTTGCCTTTCCCAAAATTATCCGATTTCCTTCATATTTGGTATCAAAATAATCAGGCGAGCAAAACACAGCGCGAGATATATTTTGTTTTAAGTTTTTCTTTCAGTTAAAAAAGTTTGCATATTGACACTGGGACCAGCAGCAATGACTCACCGACAAAGGCCGACGACGCGTGCCCATACCCTATCTCGCACAATAGCCTCAAGGGGTGAGGGTATTAGTACGGTCGACTGGTTCCGCCTACTCCTGGGCTCCAGTCCTCTGCGTCTACCTGCTTCTCCCATAAGACCAATGTTAACTTTCAAAGTCCATCCCTCCTCAACGGGTTACCTGAAATGAATTATTTATGGTTCATTTTAAAGATAAAAAATATATCTAGCGATTTCAGTAAGCAGAATTTAGTTATCATAAATAGTTTGTACATACAAAAATCGTAAATATTGAATATTTTGGAATTTTATTGATTGATTATTATTTACGATATCTAAATTCTGCTTACTGAAATCGCTAGGTATATTTTTGGTCTTTAAAATGAGCCATACATCAACGATATCGAATAATCCGTTGAGGAGGGACAGGCTTTGAAAGTTAACATTGACCTTATGGGCGAAGCAGGGAGAAACACGAAAAATTTATTTAGTGAATTTTAAAACCTATATCGAACATGTGTTCCTTGAAATCGCGAGATAATCACCAGTACCTTCAACATTCCTACTAAGTTTTAAAACTATATATTCACAAATAACTACTGAACTGAACTCGAAAGTTAACATTGGCCTTATTGGGGAGCAGGTAGAAACGCCAAGTCTCGTGACTGGAGCCCCCTCTCTTAACCCACAAGTGCATGGTAAATCATCACCAATACTTTGGTAGGGCATAATACTTTGGTAGAGCAAGGAAAATATTCGTACACTTTTCAGTAGTTAAGTTTTGTTTTCATGGCTTTTCCATGATAGATTTGAATCAATAAAAACTCTAGATATTAAATTGTGTCTATCGTACACTTTTCAGTAGTTAAGTTTTGTTTTCATGGCTTTTCCATGATAGATTTGAATCAATAAAAACTCTATACCTTATCAATTTTTAATCATCCACAGTCATCATCTAAACAACTAAACCACTAATATTATGGTATATTACTTCTTTCTGAAATGTTTGTAACCTTCGTAAATAAAATTCCATACATTTATTTTTTTTCACTTAATTTAAGAAGTTTTCATTAAACCAGTAATTTAACTATTCCAAGTCTTCGATTATCTTTTCATATAATCGTAACGTTGATAGCCACTCGATTAACGCAGTATAGTCAGCAAAATCTGTACCATATTACAAGTATACAGTATGTTACAACTGTACCATATTGTAAAAAAATTATTGTTATCGATCATGTGAATAAAATTAAGTATTTGGGCCTGAACATTGATTCTAAGTTAACATGGAAGACTCATATTTTTAAATCAAAAACGAACTTGGTAGCCTATATCAGTGCGTAAATTCTTTCTAATTTATACAGATTTTGATTTATTTGTTATGAAATTATAGTGCAGCAGTTTAGCTAGGAAATTTCAACATGTACACGTTTTTATAAAAGCACCAAATTTGGCACAGAGGTAGACCGATGTAGTATGAACAAATTTGGATGTGGAGCCATCGGCCAACCACCCACCCCCTGGCGGCCATTTTCCAAAATTTTCACAATTATTCACCAATAGTCCACCTGTGATAACAGCCGCAAATTGAAGGAATCACCCTTAAAATATGAAATGTCTTTCTATTTAGAAAAATAGTAAGAAAATAAGCTGACTTTTTAAAGGAAGCTACCGGTAAAATGAAATGTCATAAATTCTTGTTTCTGTGGTATTTGAAAACTCTTAACGTTTAGATGTGTTTAGATGTGGAAAACACACTTTCAGTACTCTGCCCTAGTCTTTCAAATCTCCAGTATTAAACTTATAGAAGAGCAGAAGTCACTTTAATTGGACATTAGCCAAAGGTCGTTGAGAGAAGTGTTAGATCATGAGTGCCTGCCGCTTGCCCCGCTTACCATCGCAGGACGTCGCGTCATATCGCTCGTAATTGAATGACCCACAGTATGAACTAGTTTAAATGGAATTATTTATTAATAGTGTAGATTCTCAAATTCTAATTTGCACGGTTGCAAAATCTATATTGCAAAAACAGTGATCATTTTGCTACCACAAGCTGCCAAGTCCGTTAAACCACCAGTGTCGCTTCTGCAGCTCAACTCATTGTTTAAAGCATTTTACGTAAGAGTGATCTCTGTGATCTCCAGAGTGGTCGAAGACCCCTTGTTGACAATGGATATCTTTATCTCAGTTATGTACACTTTCACGCTATATTTGTTTCTGACTCAGACGCATAAACTCGTGTAATCTATGGAGTCAAAGGGTAGAACATCTGCACAAAACAGTGCGGTAGACACTAAATTTACGTTCTAATGAAATTAATTGTTGGTGATAGTAGTTTACGTTATTTAAGAAATTACTGCGGTAGTTTTCCAAGATTTATAAGTTTGATAAGACTGCAGGTTTTGCAACGTTCTGGAATCTAGAATCTGTTATTTTCCAAGTGAGAAGTGCAAAATTGTACTTTGTACACTCTTTAGATATTATATTTTCTGTTATCCGCTATCTTGAAACACATTTACTTTTTTCTTGAATTCGTAATTATTATATGTGGAAAATCTTGGTAGTTCTAAAACGTACAAGCCAAACTCTGTTCTTGATTTTTGTATGAAAACAATAGGTATGACATATGTTTAAATAAATGATTTATATTTGTAAATAAATGTGCCATATTAAGTAAATATACTTAATATGCAACCCTCTTCACTTCCTTATCAACACAATGAGAGAAACACTTAGGTATGAAGAACCAGTGTTTAGTGTTTTTTATCTATTTTCAATATGGTTATAGGTTAAACTTTCGTCAATTAAGTACTACACACATATATTAGGAGTAGTTTCAATTTTCTCACAACTCAATTATATTTCAAAAGGACGTTTCTTGTTCATGTTTTTTTATATTACAGTTAAAAATTGTTGTCCTAAATTTATGTTAATACATGGCCATTTACTTTAAACCACATTCGGAGCCATGAGTGCAGTATGTATAGACAGTGCTAAACTGCTCGGGCTGCGGGTCCCAAGTCCCAAGCGATCATTGTGCGCAACACCGAACACCACTGGTGGTGTTGACAGTTCCCTGACTGCTTTGAGCCCGAAGATTTACATCCTCCTATTTGACACCTAAAGTTATTGTGTATAGCAAACTCCTGAATTCCCGCCAACGGAAAAGGAAGTCTGAATGATCAATTTTTGCACCGTTACCTGATTCCAAACTACATATTAAATGTTCATGGTAAAGAATAACCCGTTTCAATACAATTCATAACTGTCCATATTAGTTCTGTAATAATTACCTAATATAGGTAAATACCCCCGTAGCACCAACCTGCGTGCTCAGCGAATTTCCAAAGCATATATATGTATCTTAACACCACATACCAAGTTTCATCAATATACATTCATAAATAAACGATTTATGACATTTTAATTATTCTCCAAAAGAATAATATGGTGACTGAGTATGCAGGATTGCTGCAACAAAGAACACAAAAAATGGGGTTTTATAAAAATGTCAAACTCAACTAGGTAAAGCCACATACCGAGTTTTATTAATTTATGTTCATAATTAAGGGAGATAACATGTTACTTATTCCCAATAAGAATAACATAGGAGCTGAGTACGCAGGTTTGCTGCTATGGGAACTATCGGCCAACAAAATGTTTTTCGTGCAAATATCAATAGACAACACCGATATGAATCAATACACCAAGTTTTGTCAGTATAAGTTGATAAATAATCGATATATATAATTTTTCTTATTCTCCATAAGAATAACATTGGACAATGTACTGTGTTTAGCATTTTTAATATCTCTGTAACCAATTACCAATTATCTCTGTAGAGCAATGATCAAAACACCACATCGTTTTTTTAAGCTGAATTCAATGGTGAAAAATAAAATTTGATTTTCTAAAATATACGGTAATAGCTTCTTCCCTATAGGGGAAATTCGCTAAAAATAACAAAATATTTGTGTATTATATCCAAATATTCCAGTCATTTTGATCGTTTATACATGGTGTCTTATAAATGGTGTTTAAGGCCAACATTGTCCAATGGTCTGGACAATGGTGCCAATGGTCTGACAGCCTATAATCTTTTACATTGTAATTCATTCCAATATATTTACGGGTTTTATACATAACATCCTTATAAATCAGTGGCATCTGGTTTTCTTGATAAAAAATCCCTTTGGTACCGAGTGGTGTTTTTGTACTATCAGATGCTTACAGACATTATTTAATTCCTATGTTAAGTTTATGAATACTTGGATACATAAACTGGTAAATTATCTGTTACTTTATAACACACATTTAATACATTACAAGTTCTTACAGACCTATTCTGCCTTTATATAACATGTTTGTTTACAATATATTTACATTTCCTGTGCGTATTAATTATAATTATTAATTTATGTAAGTCCTCAACCATTTGAACTACAATAGAAAAATCCGCTAATTAATGAAAATGTATATATATTGTTTGGCATTATTAGAAGACAATTCTATTGTAGATTGGTCGGAGTAAAATAATAGGGTACCTAATAGATTAATACTGTACCCAAATGTACATTTAATAAAATCATTACCTACATATTACAAATATTACAAGACTTGTAATCTTTATGGTAAGAATCACAGTGGTAGTTGTCATTGTAATCAAGGCTCGTATAGACTTGATTTTGCTTGGTTGTCATATTAATACATGACATGTCTTTTATATAATGCAGTCTAGAGAGAGTAAATTGTAAATAGCTAACCAATCAAAAATAAGACGTAAATTACTAGCCAAAAGTTAAATTATTAGCAAAATTATGCTAATTTGTATTTAAAAGGGTTAAGGATAAAGGACACAAAATATGTTCATTGGCCTTATCGGATCCATAGATAAACAATAAAATAACAAAACTAATTTAATAAGGTAAAATAGACTGCAAATATAATAGAATTTGTTAATCCCCACTTTGTGTACAGATAATTGATTTTATATGATCAATTGTCTAATCTACACTAAGATTGTTGGCAATATTAGTTTATAATATCAAATATTAATTATATAGAGACTACATCTGAATATTTATTTAGACATTAGTCTAGATATATAGAAGTAGTGATAGTTGGAATGTTAGATTTATATGAAACTAGCTGTGTACCCGTCCTTTGTACGGGTTGTATATAAATGGTAGATTAACTAAAAAAATTAAAAACCCACATCATTTTACAATATTAAAATTACATTTTACACTTTTAAAGTAGAATTAAATTAAAGTTAACGAAATACACTATGGCAGATAGTTCGGGTACTGTTGCCAAGTCGAGGAACTCTGTCGGGTAGTGAACGGTGTGGTTTTTGCGACTCCAAATCGGTACACGTAACACTTTGGATTTGATTTTAGAAATAAAAGAACTCAAATACAACAAAATATTAACCCTGTTTAATTTAACATTTTAAATACTTTGATACATTAATCTTTACATTCCAATAAATTAATAGTAATGTAACGAAACATTAAACTTTAAAAACATTGACAAACCACTTTTAAAATTACCATTCTTGCCAGGTCCTGTTTTCATTATAATTGTAAATAAACAATTTAAACTTGGAAAAATCATATGTTTTAAAAACATATGACTACTTGATTTTATTTAAATAAATGTAAATCAATATATACGAACTGTTCTAACAGTGGTCATGGTTAAATTAACGGTATTAAATATTGTATATGTTCGTTCCTCCCTTTGGAATAGACCTACATTTGTGTTGATCTTCGTTGCTTGTTCATTAGTAGACGTGAGGATGGCACAATCACAGAGCCAGGCCACTTTCCAGATTAAACTGTTTATGGACCTCGGTGTAACAAACTGTCAATCAATAAATCCTGTGATTCATCGATAGTGCCGAGTGAAGGATAGATGTTTCTAAGACTTAATTTGTTTTTCAATGTCCCAATCTCAACTTTTAAAAGCGCATAAGAAAACTGCTCAACCCCACAATCTTCTCAAAAATACATGTTCATATTTACTGTTAAGTTCAGACGCTCAGTGGTCGGCTACATAAAATATAATTTTAGAGAGGTGTAGACTCCTCCACTCATGTCTCACTTACGACAAATGGTCTATGTGAAATCTCCAGAGAACAACACCGTGACTCCCCATGATGTTGTTTCTTATTTCCTTTAAGGCATAAAATTTCAGCTCTACTGGTTGAGTAGTTGGTGTTTTATGACTAACACGCTTGTATTAAAGGCCATTGGGCCAGAGTCCTTGAGTATATTTGTGTCTGGAGTAGGTAAATGTCTGCACTGAGCTATCAGCTACATTCCTACCGAATTTCAGATCCATCAGTCCAAGAGTATGTGCAAGATTGTTAAAATATTGTATTTTAAAATTCCGAGGGGCGAAGCCCTTAAACATTTCCGTAACAGGAATAGGCTTGCGTTTTGTCCTGATGTGTTAGTTATGTTCCTACCGAAATGTAACTTACAAAGGTTCAGTAAATACTAATACTCATAAAATTGCCATAAAAGTAAATTAACGAAGAATCCTATAGGATTTGTTAAACATATTCTTATTCTGAATCTGCAGCATAAGGGGAACCACCATCCAAAATTTTATCTTCAATAGACATTGTCGTTTCTTAGATAAAGTGATCACTATGTCAGTGAGTGCATGAGTCTGACAAATATAGATTTAGATCATATATCCACTTATGTTATTTATTATCAATCTTCACTCAACGTTTAAAAAATAACTACAACACCTATTTATAGAATAACTATGCCATCATCTGGTTCAATATAAATAAATGCTTTGTCCATAAGAATAGCATAGGATCTTTAAAACCCTATGGGGCAGTGTTCTAAGGTAATTTAAAACAATCCAATTACCCTAAAACCTTCTAACGCACATATAGAACATAGAAAAAAAGTTGCATAAAAATTGGTGTACCCGTTTTCCTGTGAAAAGCGAACAAAACATGACCAAAACCGCACAAAATCACGTTTTTGAGCGGCCACCATTATTTTTTTAAAAGGCGTATGCCAGTTTATAGTGCCCTAAAACCTTCTCACGCATATGTAGAACAAAGAAACAAAGTTTCATTAATGTCAGTGCACCCGTTTTCCAGTGAAAAGCGAACAAAAACCCGTCCTTGAGCGTCACCGGCAGATAGACAGACAGACAGGCATAAATTGAGATAAGATTTGTTTTGGTTTCCCTAGGGTGTAAAACGTGAAAATATGCAAAAATTTCATAATTCCAAGCAATGTACAGACAAAACTCTAATTTTATTCATTTGACAACTGTCAACCGTCACTCGACAGTTGACACGGGGGTTAGTATCCATAGTGGGAACAATAGTGAAATTAAAATTTCATTTCTAGAATGGAACTTTCTAGAACAAAAATTTTCAATATGGAACATTCTAGAAAGGAAATTTCTGAAATGGAACTTTCTAGAATGAAAATTTTGAGAATAGATCTTTTTAGAATAGAACTTTCTAGAATAGACCTTTTTAGAATAAAAATTGTTTTAAATAGAACATTCTAGAAAGAAACTTTCTGGATTGGAATTTTCTAGAATGAAAATGTTGAGAATGGAACTTTCTAGAATGGAACTTTCTAAGATTGAATTTTGAGGGTCTTTCGCTAGAATAAAATTTTTGAGAACAAATTTTCTGAAATGGATCTTTAGAGAACAGATGTTTAGGATGTAATTTCTTGAAATTATCCTATATTTAGATTCTAGAACATTCTGACGATTTATTTTAAAATATTTTTGTGATTGACCCTCTCTTGCAACCTCAAATCACTGAAAATTTCAATTTCCCGTTGCAGACAAAGATTACTAATTGAGACTTCCGTTTGTTAGACAAAGAGAGTTGCGCGCGATCTCGGGTGCTATTCATTTTTCTCCAAGCCCAACCCTTGCAGTTAAAAAATAAAACCTTCTTCATAGATGGGGAATGTAGGGCTACCCTACCATATAACTTTCACGGGGATGCGGTGGTTGGTTTTGGAGTTTTTCCGGAACATACCCACAAACCACACTTACATTTATAATATATATATTGATTTGGACATTACAAAGATAAACATTAAAGTATTATTTGGCGGCGACAGTTAACCGTTGACACCATAATGATACGCACAAGTGATAGAGTGCTGCATTTGAAGAACAGATCAAATTATTTTAAACATGACAGAATTAGAATACTTAAACTTATAGTAGTTAAAGGCAGGAATAACAAATTGTCCAATGTTTGAACAATTATTGGATATAATAAACTACCGTGCAATCTGACTGTAAAAAATATGAAATTTTAGAATCATTGGAATTGTAAATTTACAAATCAACACTATTTAAACTGATGACTGACACTATTATAATAAAATACTAGAAATGTATAATTCCGAAGTATGTCTAGGTGTTACAGTATTTGGACTTGTTGGGCAGTAACAGCTATAATATGGTATTAAATTATAAAATACTAATTAAATCTATTCCAAGACTAGACCAAGTACAGAGATAATCAGAAACTATCTTGGGCTGTAATCAAACAACTCTTATTTTCTTATGTGCTTAAAAGAAGGTCAGATATTTCCATTATTGTGAGATAGAATGTTATACATTTATCGATAGCAACAACAAATCCAAAACTTTTAGTGTTTAAGACTAATAGGGTTTAAATTGTACAAATAACTTCATTTAGGAAAAATAAATATTAATTATCCATTTATTTTTAAGGCCGAGAATGAAGGCAACTGTACAGTAAACTGACAGTAACTTATGCTAATTGAGTGCTATAACATAAGGAAGTAAGGAGTACTAGTTAAAGTATATAATATTTGGTGTTTCTATACTGTAACGATTCAAGTATCGAAATTTAATGTTTGATAAATTAACAAGGTCATAATAGTAGGAGCTTTTACGTATATAAACCAACAATTAAAAGATTTGCACATATACCTGTCAAATAAATACTAAATACGAAAGTTGATCATATTTAAAGTAACACAGTTTATACGGATGTAGTTATATACGGCAACATCCAAATAAGTAGCTATTATTGGAGGAAATTGATAGTGTTTATGTACTTTATAGTTGGTGGGGCTATAACGAATAAACAGGCGGTAAACATAAAGATAACTGTGAATTTCATGTGAAACCTAATGGACCTGTACAAAAACACATCCGGGAATCGTTGACGTCGGCCAATAAACATCAATGTTGATTTATGAATACTATAATTCATTTATTGTACAAAATAATTATATAAACTCGTATATGTATAATTTGGTAATATAATAACTAGTCGAAGATATAAAATATTTGAAAATCAGTAGGCAATATGAGGATAATATTTACACACAGTTGCAACCCTCGGACAACGCATCCCAAGTGATTTTTTATTTTTATTCTACAGAACATGGAATATGAAATCTTGGTTATACTACTCAATGACTATAGAAGTGAAATCTGGCCAATGTCACTACAGTAAATTAAATTAAATTTGTGGATGGTTGACAAGATTTACATATACTGTACAATGGCCTAGGACAATACATATCCAAATTAAATATGAATAGGATGATAAACACCAAAGATAGCATTTATGTACATATACTCGCTGACAGCTCTAACATAAAGTGTATGTTTATTTATAATTGTGTGTAATTTTTACTTTCTATCTATATATATAGTATATAAAAAAGTATTTTTTTGTCAACATTTTCGAATTTGAGTTATCGGGGGGGGGGGGACATTTGTTTAGGTGTTCCCTGAACCCAAAAAAGTGATTTTGAAATGATGTCTATACATACATCCACCTGACCGTCTGACTGTATCTGGTGTACGCAAACTTAGAGACGCATAGGTAAAAGTCCAAATAAATCATTAATAAATTCTATCGCTATTATGCATTTCAAAAATATTGTAATTTAAAGTGTTATTACTAATCTGACCTTAAGTAAATTATCTAGCTCTTACATTATTCGCTTCTAAATCTTAAGATGTCAACTCAGAAAACGTATGGCCTAGGGCTAAAGGAACTGTAAATCCACCACTGAACACAGACGTTCAAGCAGGTTTACTGACAAGCTAACTCCAAACATGTCTATGCTGTTGGTGGTCCAGATAGTGTTTTGGCGAAAACATTACTTTCTCCTTATATTTTTGTCTGAACAACAGACTGAAATTAAAATACCTACATTCGGCCAAGGATGTTCACTTGCTGTGATTCATAAAAGTAAGAATTTATTCGTATGGCAAGAATTTACAGCTATCAAAAACAAAACTGTTCGTATATGTACAGATATACACTACGTTAAATCTGATCTCATGTATTTAATTATTCGTTAGGGTGTTATTGCAAACAAATGTATATGACAAATTATATCTATAGTTTCTATCACAGCCACAGTTGTTGTACAAATTGTGCGTATTGTTACGTGATAAAGCGTATTACACTGAAGGCGATGAAAGATTCATTGAACCTTTCACCCGTAAATACCAGCGTTGCAGCGACGCGAGACACGGCGCGGCCGCGGCGTTCTGCGATGGTGGATGTGACACCTGGTCTTCAAATATAGTTGTTTTAATTTACACCATCCGTCTTATAATAATGATTACGCCATTTTACGCGTGCAAGCAGGAGTCTAAAAATCTCCAGTAATAAATGTTCTACATAGATTCAATTTAACTGATTAGGGTGTTTGAATTGATTACTTACTTTGATAAGCAATCAGAAGAGAGAATAAGATTGGAGTGTTGTTGAGTAGCCTGTCAATCAGTTTTGTAATAAATCATGATGTTGTAATCTTAAAGCTCAAGTATATCTCATTGCGGAAACCCATTCTCTATAGTATTATTGCCGTTTGATTAAGAATGCAGGACATTATTTCTCATGTGTATTGTATTTGATTATTTTACAAGTGAAGTTGTACTACCAAGACAAATAAGTTTGTAGACGACACTTATAGAACACGGTTTCTATGAGCCGCAGGGAACCATAATAGCCATAATAGCTGTAGTCCTTGTGTCAATATTGCATACCCTGCGCCTTAGCACTATCACTATTATTGTACCGACATGCAATGTGTGAAGTACAACATAGTTGTAACGTTCAAGTTATCAGAGTTGTTTTCAAGGTGTGCGTTTACGGTGTGCAAAGCAACAGTATTCTAAGGTACTTTGTGTCAATATTGCATACCCTGCGCCTTAGCACTTTCACTATTATTGTACCGACATGCAATGTGTGAAATACAACATAGTTGTAACGTTCAAGTTATCAGAGTTGTTTTCAAGGTGTGCGTTTACGGTGTGCAAAGCAACAGTATTCTAAGGTACTTTGTGTCAATATTGCATACCCTGCGCCTTAGCACTTTCACTATTATTGTACCGACATGCAATGTGTGAAGTACAACATATTTGTAACGTTCAAGTTATCAGAGTTGTTTTCAAGGTGTGCGTTTACGGTGTGCAAAGCAACAGTATTCTAAGGTACTTTGTGTCAATATTGCATACCCTGCGCCTTAGCACTTTCACTACTATTGTACCGACATGCAATGTGTGAAGTACAACATAGTTGTAACGTTCAAGTTATCAGAGTTGTTTTCAAGGTGTGCGTTTACGGTGTGCAAAGCAACAGTATTCTAAGGTACTTATAATTTCTAGTTTAGTAGAGTTTTGATATAAATAATATCGGGCCATACATTTCAAAACATTTAATATTTTTAATGTTATAGGGTAACTGTTTGTAATGCTGTAAATACTGCCCTTTGTGGCTTTTAGTGGTTTTAGTGGGTTTTATTTTATTATTTCGGATGGTTTGTTGAAGAGAGATGGGACATAAACGTTAACATTAGTCATATTGCGGGAGAAGTAGGCAGGATTCCTAAATATGTTGGGACTGGGCAAATGATATTAAACCATACGATAGTAAATCGTCTACCCATTTTGACATTTGTACACATATATTTCGTTTTGCTGGTGTTAATTTCACTAAATTTTATTTGATATTACTAATATTTTATCGGTATGTCTGTTTATGAAATAGTTATAGGCAAAACTAAATAAGTAATGTAACATAATTTGTCAACTCAAATGAACCTAAGTAGTGGGGGTTTGCCGGTGCTGGCTCACTTGATTAATTGCTTCCGGAAGCGCTGCGTCATTAAATACGTCATCTGAGGCTGAGCCAGTGACGTAGGCGGTTTTGTGACGTAATGAGTGAAAGGTTAAAGTTCAAGGTCACGGGGAGGTAATTTTAAAAAAGTACTACCTCGCACGCGTAAAATCCGATTGTGATTCGATAGTTAATCGATAATAAATATCGAATAAATATCGAATGAAACAATCGAAAGATACGAGTGCGAGGTAGTACTATTACAAATATTACTTTATTTACAATAATTCATGTTTACAATAGTTCCCCGTTGTTGGTTGTCATCGATGTTGTTGATCCGGACGAGTTGCGGCCATCACTTCGCTTTCTGAAGAAAGACGGTAGATACTTCGATCCCTGCGCAGAGTCCATGTTGTGTTTTTGACAACTATCTGTTCTGTTAGGTGTTTGCATTTCATTGCTGTCAGGAGGAAAGAATACGTGACGGCAATGAAATAGAAACATCTATCAGACCTTGAGTGAAATGATATTGTTATTTTGTGAAGAGCGTCTCGGAGAGCTCGATGTTCACCGGTCGAGAGCCGGAGGTGTACTGACTATTCGCTAGCTAGCGTTCTGGTATCAAACAAAATGGTGGGGGTAAAAGTGTAGTAGAACGAAGCAGATGGCGGACGGCAGATGGAAGGCGGCAGGTGGCAGGCGGCAGGTGGCAAGTGTGCGGCAGATGGTGGTCCCCCACTACACCAGTCCCCCACTACACCAGTCTCCCCACCAAGTTTTACATCGCACAATAACTAGTTTACATGTGTTAGTTAGGGTTTAGCTCTTAGACTGTCAAGACCTTACCTCCGTAACTAAAAACCTCAATAATGTTTGCGCTTCAACGCTGTATAAGTATAACAGCTACTATGATCTAAACCGGTGCATGTATTCATATGGTCCTTTTTGCGTAGCAAACAACTGGTTAAAAGTGTTTCAACCTCAATTATTCTTCGACGAAACCGCTCATTGTCCACTAAAAGTGTAGACCTTCTGTCTTCATCGTCAGGGAAGTAGAAAGTAGTGTCAAGGGGACTACTGAAGGTCACCTTCCTCATGTTCCTGTAAAACTGCGACATTTTTCAGACCGTCTAGGTAGATGTTTATACGACAAGAGCTGGAAGAATAATGATGTAGCGTTATCGTGTATAATAGGCATCTACCCCCACCACAACGTTACCTTGTCCTTCAAACCATCGTTTTTACGCCACGGATGCTATACTGTTGGTTAGATTTAAATTTAAATTGCACCTACTTGTTCGCCTTGTCAAGCTGCGTAATTGAAGTACCCACATGTTAGACCTTGAACCAAAAACAAAGAAGTTATTTAGGTCTATCCTTGAAAATAGTTGTTTTTTCGCTGTTGCTGCTATACCCTTTGTTGGATCTGAATTCTGTTTGCACCAACTTGTTCGTCTGATCACTCCGCGTAATTTGAGTACCCACTTAATATATTTTAAACCGTAAATAAAGAAGTTATTTAGGCTTGCCCTTGAAAATAGTTGTTTTTCGCTGTCGCTGCTATACCCTTTGTCGGATCTGAATTCTGTTTGCGCCAACTTGTTCGTCTGATCAATCCGCGTAATTTGAGTACCCACATGACATACTTTGCACAAACTGTGTACCCCCCCCCCCTCCCCCCCCCCTTTTTTGGGTCATGTTCAAGGTCAAGGTCAAGGTCAAGGACCTTGGGACTTAGAAATTTTCACAAAGTGGGCTGCACACAAACATAAGACTAATAGTCTCCTGCCTATGTACAGGCCAAGTCCCTAACTTGAAATGCTTAGGGTGGTCCTGAAAAGGACCGTTTGTGTTTGAAGGAGATGGTGGATAAGGAGCGGTGAGCGGTAGTCAGTGTTTATTTTTCCTTTGTAACCCACTTTACTTGTCCCTTCTGCCGTACTAAAATCAAGTCGCACTTGGTCTCAGGAGGTGGCAGAGTGGACCTTGGAAGGTGGACCTTGACGTAACGGCCGCCGCCAAAGAGGTGTTGGAGTAGGTACTCATCATCGCTGATCTTCCCCACAAGTAGATACTCCACGTTTAATTTCAACTGCGCAAACTTGACGGCGACAGACTCCAGCGGCGTTACCAACTCGGTAAGTTTCACCGTAGCCGTCCTCTTCATTATCTCCTCAACAGTTGGTGGCGGCGATGAAGGTCGAAGCGATGAAGGGCGAGGTGATAGCGATGGTGAAGATGCAGTGGACGTCGAAGGCCGTTGGTCGAAGTAAAGTGGGTGGTTTCGAAAATTCTTCCGTATGCAAGATTTAAAAGAACTAGGTCTTTTGAATCCGCTCCTTTTTTCCGAAGACTTCTTCAAAGTCTCCTTCAAACGTTGCAGTTTCTCGGGTGTAATGGGAGAAGACATAGCGCAGAGGTGTATTCAGTTCGCAAGGCAAAGCTGGAATGAGGTACCAGACGGAGCAAAGCGGGTCGCCAAGTGTAACCGTGACATTTCCATATACGGGTAGAAAGCTAAAAACCGGTCTACATCCGGTTCCCCTTCCCCCGTGACGACACAACCTCCCCCCCCCCCCTTTTTTGGGTCATGTTCAAGGTCACCCCCCCCCCTTTTTTGGGTCATGTTCAAGGTCACCCCCCCCCCCCGTGACGTAACATCCCCCCCCGTGACGTAACATCCCCCCTTCCGCTTCGGTGACGTCACTTTGCCTTTATAAGCGGGAGCAGTCCGCAGTCTCGTCGCAGTAGCTTGCCGCCCGCTGTTTGGGTATACGTCCCAGTGGGTTGCACTCTGCTGCAGCGTAGGTCTGTTAAGTGTGCGTTGGGCCCGACGCGCAATTAAGAGATCCGCGCCCTTGCATGTTTAGTTAGTTTGTTAAGCATGTTAGATAACGCTT
The DNA here is from genome assembly GCA_963675035.1 of Allygus modestus. NCBI lineage: Eukaryota > Metazoa > Arthropoda > Insecta > Hemiptera > Cicadellidae > Allygus > Allygus modestus. Next base: position 77,527,502 of record OY776115.1, on the reverse strand, counting down.
GTAGTTTGCTGCTAGATAATGTAGTTAGTCTAATATATGTTAGTGTTTGGTATCGGTTTGAAGTGTCTTATTTACTAATGAAATATGTACTCCCGGCCCTACAGGTCCCTCAACAACCTTGGTCAAAACTTGGGTTCGCAGCAGCCTGACGCCGGGTGTTTGGGTCTACGTCCCACCGGGTTTCAGTGATACTGTTGACCTTTGCAAAACCGACCTTGGTTGTTCTTGTAAAAGTAACGTTAACTGATTAATTTTGTTTACATAGTTGATGGTAAAGTCTTTATTTTCAAAGTAATGTATCTTGCTTCTCATCCTTTTCCTAACCCCTCTAAGGTATGGCGCGCAAACCGACCTTGTGTCAATACGGCGCGTAAACCGGTTGACATTTCCCATCTTAGCCTGAGAAAACTGTGTAAAATATAAAGTCAGTCTCTTGTTTAAAATCAGTCTCTTGTTTGTTGTCTTTTGTCCCCTTCCCAAATACAGAGCGGGGAATAGAGCAGTATGTTATGCTCTATTCCCCGCTTTGGCTTCATGTTCAGATGACCTTGGGACTTAGAAAATTCACGTACAAAGCGGGGAATAGATCGGTTTGTGGTCCAAGTGAGAATCAATTACTGATCTATTCCCCGTTTCAATAATATGACCAAACGACCTTGACCCACTTCGGGACTTAGAAAATCCTCGTATTGTAATATCCCCCCCCCCCCTTTGACGTAACATCCCCCCTTCCGCTTTGGTGACGTCACTTTGCCTTTATAAGCGGGAGCAGTCCGCAGTCTCGTCGCAGTAGCTTGCCGCCCGCTGTTTGGGTATACGTCCCAGTGGGTTGCACTCTGCTGCAGCGTAGGTCTGTTAAGTGTGCGTTGGGCCCGACGCGCAATTAAGAGATCCGCGCCCTTGCATGTTTAGTTAGTTTGTTAAGCATGTTAGATAACGCTTGTAGTTTGCTGCTAGGTAATGTAGTTAGTCTAATATATGTTAATGTTTGGTATCGGTTTGAAGTGTCTTATTTACTAATGAAATATGTACTCCCGGCCCTACAGGTCCCTCAACAACCTTGGTCAAAACTTGGGTTCGCAGCAGCCTGACGCCGGGTGTTTGGGTCTACGTCCCACCGGGTTTCAGTGATACTGTTGACCTTTGCAAAACCGATCTTGGCTGTTCTTGTAAAAGTAACGTTAACTGATTAATTTTTGTTTACATAGTTGCTGGCAAAGTCTTTATTTTCAAAGTAATGTATCTTGCTTCTCATCCTTTTCCTAACCCCTCTAAGGTATGGCGCGCAAACCGACCTTGTGTCAATACGGCGCGTAAACCGGTTGACATTACCCATCTTAGCCTGAGAAAACCTTGTAAAATATAAAGTCAGTCTCTTGTTTAAAATCAGTCTCTTGTTTGTTGTCTTTTGTCCCCTTCCCAAATACAGAGCGGGGAATAGAGCAGTATGTTATGCTCTATTCCCCTCTTTGGCTTCATGTTCAGATGACCTTGGGACTTAGAAAATTCACGTACAAAGCGGGGAATAGATCGGTTTGTGGTCCAAGTGAGAATCACTTACTGCTCTATTTCCCGTTTTAATAATATGATCAAACGACCTTGACCCACTTCGGGACTTAGAAAATCCCCGTATTGTAATATATATTTACTCGTTACAACATTATTACCCCCCCCCCCCCCTCCCCCCACCGTATAACACTTGCACTCCCCACCACTATCAGTATGTATAAAAGAGGGTCCCCCAGCACTAGTAAAATCATTCTTCCTCTTGCGCTGTTATACCTCACACCATGGCACACATTAGGAAGCAGACACAACCTCTCAAATTGAAACCTTCTGCTTCGTCTTCGCCCGCCTCTACCACTCCGTCTTCTGCGGTTCCATCCATCCTTCGGACAGCCCTGATGTTAGCTAACATCGTCCCGGAGAACTGTCCACCACTACCTGCTGCGTCAACGACTTACACAAGTCCTTCACCTCTTCCGTCAACTTCTCGTGCTGTTTCTCCAAGTCCTTCACCTCTTCCGTCAACTTCTCGTGCTGTTTCTCCAAGTCCTTTGTCAACGTCTCGTGCTGTTTCTCCAAGTCCTTCTACATCTTCAAGTTGTTCTACATGTTCATCAAAGTCTTCCAAATCGTCTGCTTCTTCATCCTCATCAACATCAAGTTCGAGACCAAGCCAACCAGCCACCCAATCATCTTCTCCAACCAGACCTTCAGTAATCTGCACATATACTTCATCTCCTTCAGAGAAATTTAAACAACTTAAATCTGTACAAAGGATGTGCATGCTTCCTGCACAACAATGTAATTATATATTCAAAAAAGGTGCTAAGAAAGGTGAACGCTGTGTTAAACGTTGTATTTTAAATGAAGAAACGTGCAGTCTTCATTTAAAATTAAACCATGGCGCATCTCCTTCTTCACCACGTGCAACAGTGGTGCCAATTAAAATTCGAATTAACAGGCTTTGTAAAAACAAACGCTACTTCTTTGTTAAAATAAAGGACTTTGCAAAGGTGTTGGTTCAATGTGAAGGTAAACTGTACTATGTAGAGTTACCTAGAGCCATGGACCTCCACGTCAAAAAACCTACCCACAAGGACTATTTAATTCGAAATGATACAGGTATCACTGTGTGGAAATCATTAAAATAATAATATAAATAAAAAGACCAAAAGTTTATTCCAAATTAAATAAAGCATTTTTTCCAAATTAAAAAAAAAGTGTGGACAACCTATTTACAATTTGTAGCATATGCTGCAGAGTGTAAATAAGTTGTCCACACTTTTTTTTGCAATGTTACAACGACCTTGACCTAGATAACGGACTTGGATAATTTACACTAAGTCAAAGATAAACTTAAAAGGAAAAAGGAGAAATATTATACTAAAGTCATTATTCAACAGTAAAGAGGGGAGGGGGTAAGCGGGTATTTAAGCGAGCGATTCGGAATATAATTATTAGTTGTATCATCATGAGCGTCAACAGCAACACATGGGGAAAGGAAATTAACGAAGAGGAGTTGTACGCAATTGCTGAGGCTGCAGAAATGACTGAAGTTTTTAAGATTAATAAGGTTGCGGAGAATGATGCTCAGTCACATCCGCAACAAACTACATCATCGATGCAGTCTACAACGCAGCAACCAAGACCCTATCATGTTATCCTGGAGGAGTATAATGAGGCAATGAGGTACGCCTTTACAAAGTGGTGTGCACAACCGCGTTCTCCTGAACAATGGGAGGAGCACGATGCAGACTTTCGCCTGGTTGGAGACTTAGAACTTGAGCTTCAAAGAGCAAAGGTTGCTCAATAGTGAGAAGATTTATTGTTTACTTTAGAATACAGAGCGGGGAATAGATCAGTTTGCGGTCCAAGTGAGAACCACTTACTGCTCTATTCCCCGTTTTGGTAATTTGTTCAGATGACCTTGGGACTTAGAAAATTTTTGTTTGGTAAAAAACAACATTAAAATATATATATATATATATATCTCCTCCCTAAAACTTGCACTCCCCACCACTTCCATTGGGTATAAAAGAGACACCTTATCGATGATAAAATCAGTCTGCTGCTTGTGTTCGTTCACCTCAGACACCATGGAGCACATCAGAAAACCAACTTCTGCCACCTCTTCTTGTACTGTTTCATCCTCTGCTGTCCCATCGATACTTGTCCAGGCTATGATTTTATCTCACATTCTTCCAGAAACAGGTAGTACGTCACCAAACTCCAACTCGAGATCTCTCAAAGCCAAAAGAAGCAATGCTAGTTCTCGGAAATTGAGAGCGAGAATCGCTGACCGATATAAAATATTAAAAACCATATTACCATCCTCCAATCCGTATGATTCTAAATTATCCACTATAAAAAATACAATAAAGTACATTGCAAACCTTCAATCGCAGCTCCAAGATCCGCTTTCAATTCGCGAAGAAATCTCGAATACCCCTCTACCTTTTGAAGCAGTTTTCCTTAAAGAGGATGAGTTGGCGGATGAACATTTCTTCGCTGAAAACCCTTCAGCCTACAAACAAATCTTCCTCATGGATGAAGATCAGGATGCGTAAGCTTAACAAATTAAAGACTTTTAAAATACAAAGCGGGGAATAGATCAGTTTGCGGACAAAGTGAGATCCGCTTACTGCTCTATTCCCCGTTTTGGCAACAGGATCAAACGACCTTGAGGACTTAGAAAATAATCAATTGGTACAAAAAGAAAAATATTAAAAATCATTATTATTTCTTTACAACAAAATCCCTTCCCTAACCCTATTACTCCCACCACCTACAGCGAGTATAAAGGGGGTCTCCATTGCCGGTAAAGATCATTCTGCTGAAAATGACTGCATCGGCTCCTTCTATCTCTGTAGCAACTCTAGTAGTTAGCAGAAGAGTTGAAAACATCGATCAGCTGCTTGCTGTAAGAAGATTACTGCACAAGTATCTTGTCATAGAGGTTGGTTGTGAACTGTACATGTGGAGGCCAACAGGTGAAGTGTATAGTAATGAAAATGAAGCATACAAAACAAACGATAGTAAGAAGTTATTTAAAATTTTTGCTAATATGGTTAGGTTAATCGAAAAGGGATGGATAATCAACATAACGTTCTATATCAAACCAAACCTTTAACTGAATCAAAAAAAAGGAAAAAATTTAAATACAGAGCGGGGAATAGATCAGTTTGCGGTTAAAGTGAGAATCGCCTACTGCTCTATTCCCCGTTTTGGTAATATAATCAGACGGCCTTGACCCACTTACATGATGGGTATTAAAGCGCGATGTTGCAGAGACCGATTATTACAAGAGGGGTTTGTTTTGTGTCTTTATTACACTACACGTTAGGTTAGCGACTTTTTCCCAAACAAGACATTGAACCAGCTATATTCATTGTAAAAGGGTGGGGGTAAACATATATATATAAGGCAGTCGGCTTCGGAGTATAGTTATTGTTCAGCTATGGATAGCCCAGGAGGATCGTCTAACTTCGATGTTAAAGGAAAGGAGGAGAATGATAGAGAGAAAAGAAGGTGTGCTAGAGAGAGAAAAAGGATTGCAATATTGAATGAAGCCTATAATTTATTACGAACAAAATTACCTTTTCTCGAACCGAACGCTTCAAGACTTTCTACTATAAAACACGCCATAAAATATATTGATATGTTGGAAATGTTATCACAAAATACATCGTTTCAACTGCCTGAAGAATTGCTAACGATGGAAATTGATCAACTTTCTTCAACTAACTAAGAGACTTTGGAAATACTGAACAGCGGAAGACAGAACGGGGAATAGATCAGTTTGTGGTTAAAGTAAGAATCACTTACTGCTCTATTCCCCGTTCTGGTAATAGGTTAAGGCGACCTTGACCTACTTACAGGACTTAATCATTTGTGTTACAATAATACCTCTTCCCTATTACTTTTTCCTACCACTTGCACTTTCATCACTTACCCCCACCACCACCGGAATCAGGGTATAAAAGGTGGTTTTGTATTAGTGGTAACATCAGTCTGCTACTTGGAATCATGTCGCCCAGAGATAACATTTTCCCTTCTAAGAAGACTATACTGGAAATGATTAAAAATATTCCAGTAAATATAAACGAAGATGAAGACGAAGACGATTCAGAGATGGAAGATGAACTGTTTAGTGATCTTGAACTACTAAGTGAGTTTGCTAGCAGTGAACCATATGCTGGAGAGATGGAGCTGTTGGAGTTGTTGACTGACGACGACGACGATGATGATAATGAACCAGAATGTCATCATCAGTTGCTCTGTTTGGAGGAAATGGACCTTGTTGATAGTGGAACCCCTCCAAGCAGTATTAATATCGATGACGTAGTTTTAGATCCGGTCACAGGGAACTTTTGTGTTCGTCGTCGGTTATTTAGTGATATGAGCTCATCGGAAGAATCTGAATAAATTTTTGTTGTCTTCAAATAGTTTACTTTAAATACAAAGCGGGGAATAGATCAGTTTGTGGTTATAGTGAGAATCACTTACTGCTCTATTCCCCGTTTTGGCAAATTTGTTCAATGACCTTGACCTAAATACAGAAATTTGTAGCCTCCAGCTACAATAGTAAATATAAAATGCAAAAACAAAAACAAATAGTAAACTTAACGTACCCCCACCACTTTTGCTAGGGTATAAATAGAAGGGCATTTGCAGTGTTGTTCATTATTGCCTTGACCCTTGTGGAGATCGCACCTACATTATGCATCGCTGCGATATTTGCAAGTCTTCATTTAAGGATGAATTTATTTTAATGATTCATAAAGAATTAAAACATAACAACAACCAAGATGAAAAGTATGAAGAAGAAGAATTGAAAGAAATAGATCGAATGTTAGCTCAACACCAACATTCCAGACCAAGTGTTATTCAATATGCATCATCATCATCGACTTCTACGCCTGCTATGTCTACACTTCACCGTCCTTCAACATCATCATCTGCATCGACTTCTACGCCTGCTCTGTCTACACTACATCGTCCTTCAACATCATCAGCTGCATCGACTTCTACGCATGCTCTGTCTACACTTCACCGTCCTTCAGCATCAACAGCAGTAAATGTAAAACTACATGCCCGAGCACTTCCGGGTAATGTAGTAACCCACTTCAAAATTGACAACGCAAAATTACAACTCGAAGAATTTTTAAATAACGCAAAAGGATTGGTAATCAGCACTTTGCAAAATGAATTAAAAAGATTAAATTTTATCAAATTTGGACTATTAATGGATGCTTTATTTACAAACATTCAAAATGAAACTTCACCGAGAGGGTTTTTAACAAAAAACCGAACTATTATGTTTTCGTCAGATATTGATTCAATCGTATCTGAATGTTTTGAAGAGCTAATGACAAAAATACAAGAACATGAAGGAAGAGGCTCAGGATGGAGTTTGTTAAGCATCACAGGGCTAGACTTAAGAGTACACAAACACGGTTATGGAATTCGTGGCAGTAGCTATATCCCTTTACCAAAAAAGATTAGTGATACCAAATCCTGCATCAATGTACAAAATCAAGATACTGAATGTTTTAAATATGCCATGTTGGTCAAATATGTAACAGACAATCCGATAAGACCAAGTCACAAATATGAAGAAGTACAACATAGATATAATTTTCAAGGGATGACTTACCCTGTTGCTATAACAGACGTTTTAAAATTTGAAAAACAAAATCCTTCAGCTTCTATCAACCTATTTGGATTGGATTCGTCAAACAATGTGTACCCCTTGCGTATAACACCAAATGAGCGCAGAGATCATACCGATTTGTTATTGATAACTAAAGGTGATATTTCACACTTTGTGTATATCAAACAATTTGAAAGTCTTGTTTCTAAACAATTATCCAAACATGAAAAAAAGATGACAATTTGCAAAAGATGTTTTTGTCACGTAAACAAAGAACTAAGAAGGGGAGGATCAGATTGGCTTGTAGAACACCAACGGCTATGTAATGAAAACTATGAAGTAAGAATTAAATTGCCGCATCCTAGCAGAGCTCAGATAAAATTTGACAAAGTAATCCAACAATACCGTTTACCTGTTGTTGTGTATGCTGATTTTGAGGCGTCTTTACTTCCGCTCGAACATCAAGAAGAAAACGTAACAAGAAGAAGCAAATACCAGCAGCACACACCAAACAGCTACTGTTTGATGATAAAATCAACACTGTCTGAAGAACATTTGCGAAGATATGAATTAACAACAACACCGAAGATATATCGCGGTGAAGAAGCAGCTCGAAACTTCGTCGATGACTTATATATCATAGCTGGGAAAGTTGAAGAAATGTACAGAAATGTGGTACCGATGATTCCTATGAATGAAGATGAAATTCAACGACACGACTCAGCAACAACATGTTATTTGTGTATTAACACTTTTACACTGACCAACAGTAAAGTGCGAGACCATGACCATCTAACAGGAGCTTACAGAGGTGCAGCCTGTAACTCTTGCAATTTAAACTATAAACTTCCAAACTTTATCCCCGTTGTTTTACACAATCTTAGTGGATACGACTCCCACTTTATAATCCCAGAATTGGGCAGAGATAATGGAGAAATAGATGTCTTGGCAACAACCATGGAAAAATTTATAAGCTTCTCTAAAAAAGTTGGTAAAATAAAACTAAGATTTGTTGATTCATTCAGATTTATGCCTTTTAGCCTTGCAAAATTAACTAAAAATTTAAGAAGACAAGATTTGATTGAAACAAGTAAAATTGTGCCTAATGATAAAATGGATTTAGCTCTTCGAAAAGGAGTCTTCCCCTATGATTACATTGACGGACTGAATAGATTTGATGAAACATCACTTCCTACACCAGATAAATTCAAAAACAAACTTAATGATGAAGAAATAGAACCTGAAGATTATCAACATGCACTTCGAGTATGGAACGAGATGAATATGGAGACCTTAGGGGATTACTCAGACTTTTATGTCAAACTAGATGTGACCCTTCTTTGTGATGTGATTGAAGAATTTCGAAACACCTGTTTTGCCGCATATGGATTGGACCCTTTACATTCGTATACTTCTCCAGGATTAGCTTGGCAAGCTATGTTAAAAGAAACAAAATGCAAACTCCAACTTTTAACAGATATTGACATGGTTTTAATGATTGAAGCAGGTGTAAGAGGTGGATTGGTTCAAAGTGTTACCAGACATGTTAAGGCCAACAACAAATACCTTCCTAATTACGACGAAACTAAACCAACAACCTATTTGGGATATTTCGATGCAAACAACTTATACGGATGGGCTATGTCAAACCCACTTCCATATGATAATTTCAAATGGGTTAACCCCGACTCTATTGGCGATATTTCACAAATTCCAAAACATGGTGACACTGGATATATTTTAGATTGCGATTTTGAATACCCGGAACATTTACACGATCTCCATTACGACCTCCCACTCCTCGCTAAAACAGAAGTTTCTCCAACTGGAAAACACCCTAAATTAATGATGACTCTAAATAATAAACAGCGCTACGTGGCTCACTTTTGGGTAGTCCAACAAGCCATCGAATTAGGACTACGTATTACAAAAATTAATAGAGTTTTGGAATTTTCTCAGTCATGTTGGTTAAAACCTTACATTGATTCAAACACCACCAGAAGAGCAGCCGCTACATCAGAATTTCAAAAAGACTTTTTTAAATTAATGAATAATGCGATATTTGGAAAAACATTGGAAAACAAAAGAAGACACAAAAATGTTAAACTTGTTACTGACGCAAAAAAGCTACAGAAACTCGTACAGCAGCCAAACTTTGGAACATCTATAATTATTAATGAAAGACTTGTAGCAGTGTCTATGAAGAAGACGAGTGTGAAGATGGATCGTCCTTTATATATAGGCATGTCAATCTTGGACATCTCAAAAACACACATGTACGATTTTCATTATAACAAAATGGTTGCCTTCTATGGAAGAGAGAACATTGGCATTAGCTACATGGATACAGACGCTTTTGTGTATTGGATTATTACAAATGATATGTATCAAGATCTTCGTACATTTGTTTACAAAAACGAATTCGATTTTTCTGACTACCCAAAGACCCATCCTAACTACGACCAAGACAAAAACAAAAAAGTACTGGGCAAATTTAAAGATGAAGCAAATGGAGTTCTACTTGAAGAGATTGTTGCACTTATGTCAAAACTGTATTCCTTAAAACTATATGATGAAAAAGAAGACGAGAAGAATAGCTATATTAAGAAAGCTAAAGGTGTAAAGAAATTATATTTAGAAAAGAAAGTTATTTTTGATCAATACAAGCAATGTTTATTTGAAGATAAAGTCATTACAGCTAAATTCAATACAATTAGAAGTTTTAACCATCAGATATACAGTCTAACAGAAGTTAAAAAAGCACTTTCTTCCAATGATGATAAACGACACATTCTTCCAGACAACATCCACACTTTACCATTCGGCCACTACTCCCTCAACCCTATTGACGAGTAACCTTTTCATCGTCCTAGATCCTTTATCCTTTTCCTTTCCGTAAAAAAGGGGAAACACAGCAATGTTAAGCTGTGTTTCCCCTTTTTTACACAAGTTTTGAATGACCTTGAACTATATGTATATATAAAGAGATTTATACCAACGAATATTTAATACCATATCAGCTGCCTTCGTGAAACCATCATGTCAGACCTGAAGGAGAAGATTATTAATGAACTACACAAACCTGCAAGAATAAAGTTTCCAAGAAGAAATACTGTTATAAAAGGGATAAATGATCTATATCAAGCGGATCTAATTGAAATGCGACCGCATAGCAGAATAAACAAAGGATTTAAATATATACTCACAATTATTAATTGTTTTACAAAAGTTGCAGACGCTTTGCCTCTAAAGGACAAGACTGGTAAAAGTGTAACAGAAGCCATGGAAATAGCCATAAAAAGAGATAAAAACAAAATTAAACATTTACAAACTGATGATGGAACAGAATACTTTAATACAAACTTTGCACAGTTAATGAATAAATATAAAATAAATCATTATTCTACAAATTCAGAGAAAAAAGCAGCTATTGTAGAAAGATTCAATAGAACCTTGAAAGGAGCACTGTATAAACAATTTTCAAAAAGAGGTTCTTACGTATGGTATGATGTTTTACCACAATTAATAAATGATTATAACAACAGGTTTCATAGAACTATTGGTATGAAACCTAACAAAGTAAATAGAAGAAATGCAAAAGATGTATTAAAACGCATAAAGAAAAATACAAAGCCTAAAGTAGAAAAAATGCAGCCAAGAAAATTTAATGTAAGTGATAAAGTACGGATTAGTAAATATAAGGGAGTGTTTACCAAGAAATACCTTCCCAATTGGACGAATGAAGTTTTTACAGTGTATAAAGTGCAACCGACTGTACCTGAAACGTATATTCTAAAAGATAACAAAGGAGATTTGTTGCAAGGTGCATTTTATGGACATGAAATGTTAAAGTCAACAGTAGGTGATGTATATCTTGTTGAAAAAGTGTTACAAAGAAAAAAGGACGCAGTTAAAGTGCGGTGGTTAGGGTTTAACAAAACTGAGGATTCATGGATACCTATAAAGGACTTGGTTTAATGCAAGCAACTCATTTCATCGTTAACCTTTGAGCAGGATGGAGATTATTCACCATAAAGATCGATTCAATATTAATAACATAGATGATTTAACTGTGGATAACGTTAAAATCAACAATGGTAAACACGGCAGTTTACTTCCAAACACTGTTCGATGTATAGTAAGTGGCCCCTCAAACTGCGGAAAGACCAATGTTGTCTTTAATTTGATCACTAATCCGCAGGGATTAAGGTTTAATAACCTATATATTTTTTCAAAGTCTCTACATCAACCAAAGTATCAATTGCTGGATAAAATCCTATCTGATGTGTCTGATGTTAATTTTTACAAATTTAACGCTAGTGATAGCATTATGCAACCAAACGAAGCGAAACCGTATTCTGTATTTATATTTGACGATGTATCTTGTGAAAATCAGGATACTATTAGAAACTACTTTGCCATGGGAAGACATAATAACATCGACAGCATATATATAGGACAAACTTATAGCAAAATCCCAAAACAACTTATCAGAGATAATGCAAATATTCTAATTGTATTCAAACAAGATGATACTAACCTAAAACATATATATAACGACCATGTGAATGCGGATATGCCATTTGAAAAGTTTAAAGAGCTTTGCGGAAAAGCATGGGCGGAAAATTATGGATTTTTGGTTATTATGAAAGATCAAGCTATAAAAGATGGTCGTTATAGAATAGGTTTTGATAAATTCGTTTTAATACACTGATTAGCGGTATTACTGTACAAGTCGTCAAGGTGTGAAGATGGTTAACCAGGAAAAGCTATTAAAGGAAATAAAATCACTTAGTGATTCTATTAGACAAAAAAACCGAGCTTTAAAATCAGGTATAAATGAAAGAGAGCAATTTTTAGAAACAACATTCAAACCTGTTACTGAACCTTTAAAGCGATTAGCACAAAATATGGAAAAACCTTCAATTCGCTTCGAAGGAGACAAAATGCTACCAATTTCCAAATATGAAGAAGAATTTCAAAATGATGAAAGTTCTGACCAGTTACAAACATCTGAAGAAAGCGACGAGTATGAAGAAAGCGGAGATATAGGAGATTTAAGGGAAAAGAACATTGCAGGAGATACAAGTACAGAAGATACAAGTGCGGAAGATACAAGAGCAGAAGAAGAGGATATCAACCCATCCAACTTAAGCAAATTAGGCACAGATATTATGTTTAAAGGAACACTTGGAAGAAAATATACATTAAAAATGTTACATGGCACACATGCTAATCGAAATTATCATACATATGGAGCTAGAATAGAGGATAAAGGATTAATGATTGGAGATAGAAAGTTAGATATAAACGAAAATGATGATATAGTTATTGGTGATAAGAAATATAAAGGTACAACAGGTTTGTTTGAACTCATCTTTAAAAATAATCCTGGTAAATATACTAAAAAGGATTTACAATTGTTTAAAAATATACTAGAGTATACAAATGCACATAGAAAAAAATATTCCAAAGACCTATCTATTCATAGAAACAGGTCAATAAAATACACAAACATTATATCTAGTCTTTTCCCCTCGAAATCAAATAAAGCTCCAATTAAAAGAAGAGCTTTATCTTCTGCTGAATTAAATGTTTTGCATAAAAAAAGAAAAACAACTGATCCTACTACATCTGGAAGGGGATTATTAAAAAATTTGTATAAAACCAATATAATATATTACAACGATATAAATAAGTTAGTTGATCGAATGAGGTTATTACATGAAGCTATGGAAGCCGGGCACACTGGTTTAGAAAACGAATGGGTAGCTTTGGTTGATGAACTGCGAAAACGAGAAATAATTGTTCAGTAGACGTATATATATATATATATATAGTAAGAACCTAAACGATAGCGATTCAGTTACATCATGAGTGTGGACAAGTTTGGACGGTATTCCGAGTTTGGAGTAAAATCTGGATATAGTGAAAAAAGAGCTGGGTTTCCGTTAACACCTGATGGTAATTATAATTTTGAAGGAAAAGTAATTCAAAATGTTGGTGATCCGCTTTTGTCTTCTGATGCGGTTACGGTACAATATATGGATAAAAGAACCCCGATTGTACACGAAGACCATTGGGGATTTTCCGGTAAAAGGTTAAGCAATATAAAACATCCCATTTATGATGGTGAAGCAGTAAATTTAGCGACTTTAAAATTGTTAACGATTTACAAAAAGAATGAAACTGATACAAGCTATGATGTAAAAAAATTAAAATTGTCAAATGTAGGTGATTGTGAGCAGGATGGAGACGCTGTAAATAAGAAAATATTTGATATAGTACACAAGAAATGGACTACAGAATATGAAAAACATATGGAAAGGTTTGGTGCAGCTTTATTTAATTATATCCATCGGGCTTCAGGAAGAGCTGTAGCTTCAGATGTTGACAGCCACAATTATTTAGACTGGAAAAAGATACACAATCCAGAAAAACCTAATCAATTAGATAAACCGTCTGAGCCTTCTAAAGTCAAGACATTAGGAAAGGGGGATAAAGTGAATGTGATTAATGAACCAACAGAAAACGATGAAGATTATATAAGAGAAAAAAGAATTTAAATACCCATGATAAGGGATAAAGCATCAGTCATATTCGAGAGATAATACAGAGAGGATGATGGAATCCAATATTACTGCGTGGAGTTTAATATCTCAAGAGTCGAGATTTCCCCAAGGAGTGCTGACAGATGGTTTTGTTCAACGGTTTGATAGATATATGGATTGGGAACAACTTTCCATACACTACCTCTTCACAATGACTATGTTAAGAATTTATTTTCACAGAGTTAACTGGATTCATATTTTACAAAGACAACAGTTTTCAGAAGACTTCCTTGCAGAGATGACATCAAATTTTAATAACTGTTGGGAAGTAATAAGTAAATATCAAAATCTCTCTGAAAATTACATTGACAATTTTAAAGATAAACTAGACTGGAATGTGTTATTTAATTACCAACGATTAAGTGGCAAGTTTCTAAGGGAACATGACAACTATTTAGATTTTATTCATTTTACCGAAAACAACGATACCATCATCAGCGGAGAAACATTTAAAACATCTTCAATTACACCTTATTTCTATTTTTACTACTTTTATTTATTATGTCTACATTTAATTAATTAATCCATTTCTATATAATAAATGGATTTTAAACAGTATATATAATACAAGAAGCCAAGACTAATATTACATTCATTGTAAAACATTTATAGAGTGCACCTACTGATTGTAAGTTTGGCTATAAATAGTCATGCCGAGGGCTAAACGCATCAGTCATAATCGAGAGAGATTACAGAGAGGAAGGGGAATAGCATCAACAGCATTTTCTCTATTAAGTAAACCGGTTGGAGCTATAGTTAACAAGGCGATTGATTTATTACCTGTGGAATTACATTTACCTGGAGGATATCAATATTGTGGTCCTGGAACCAAATTAGAGAAACGGCTTGCTAGAGGAGATCCTGGAATAAATAAGCTTGATCAGGCCTGTAAACAGCACGATATAGCGTATTCCAAATTTGGTGATACAAAAAATAGATCAATAGCGGATAGAGCACTTTCTGAGAAAGCTTGGCAAAGAGTAAAATCTAGTGACGCGAGTATTGGTGAAAAAGCAGCGTCTTTAGCAGTAACAGCAGCAATGAAAGCAAAAACTACGTTTGGAGGAGGAAAGAGAAGAAGGCGTGGGAAAAGACCCGCTAAGAAACAAGGAGGTAATATCAGAAGAAAACGTCGATCTACTAGTGGTAAAGGTAAAAAGAAACCAACAATATGGTCAATGATAAAAAAGGGAGGAGGACTATACCTAAGACCGTATCGTGTGTATTAAATAAGAAAGAGCAATTAATAATTAAAAACAAAGAATTAACCAATGAAGAACTGATTACATATGCTTCTTGTTTGAAAATCCCATTTTTTAGAGGAGTATTTATGAAAGATGAATTACCGGTTAAAATGTGGAAAAATGAGACTGGTATAGTAAATTTGGATAATAGTGAAGGATTAGGCACTCATTGGGTGTGTTACAAGAAACTTGGTGAAACGATTTATTATTTCGACAGTTTTGGAAACCTTCCACCACCGAAAGAACTTCAACAATACTTTCGTGCGGCAGAAAATGTTTTTTACAATTATACAAGAAAACAACCTGATGATACATCCATTTGCGGTCATTTATGTTTAGACTTTTTAGCTAAAAGTGTTAGTCCACTTTAAGATGTCTTCGTATACAGTGTCATTAACCGGTAACTCATGTACTTTGCGCAGTATTCTGTTTCCAGCGCTACGTTTGCAAAAAGGAAGACTATGGGAAGCCGCATTATTGGATTTAACAACATATAACTCTATTCCAAACGTTAGTGAAGGAATTAATAACAAAATACATTATTACAAGACAAAAGATAATAAAGGAAAATATTCAGCTTTGGAAGAATTCAGTTTACCAACAGGAGCTTATGAAATTGATAATATAAATGAAGTTATACAAAAACATATGGGAAAAGAAAATATAACGATAAAAGGCAATAACAATACAATGAAAGCCGAAATTACTTCTAAGTATTATATTGATTTTGGCCAAGAACGTTCAATTGGTAGTTTATTGGGGTTTTCTAAGGAAACAAAGGTATTAGAACCTAATACAACTCATTCTGGGAATAGAACTGTGACGATCATCAAAGTAAACAGCATAGACATTACATGTAACATTATACAAGGATCCTACAGAGATGGAGAAAATCGGCATATATTACACACATTCTACCCATCAGTCGCACCGGGTTTCAAGATAGTAGAAAAGCCTCAAAACCTTGTGTACCTACCGTTAAACACCAGTTTCATTTCAGACATCGTGCTGAACATAGTGGATCAAGACGGAAACCTTATTGACTTTCGAGGAGAAGCTATTACTGTAAGAATACATATAAAATCATCCGCTTAGATAATGGGGTTATCATTTAAAAAGAGAGAGCCAACCAGCAAAGAGGTCAGTAGCTCATCAGCTGTAGAAGGATTAACAAGTGACAACATTCGTTTTCTAGAAGAAATTGGATTAAAGGTCATTAACAATGGATATACTGGATATAGCGCAGGGCCCAACATTCGACGAGACCTTATGGGAAAAGGAATATCACACGCACAACCCTTACGCTTCGTCCAAATTAAACAATAACGATGAAATTAGGATTCCTATACAACAACAAGACATTTATACTCTTCCATGCGAAAGTTATTTATATATTGAAGGAAAAGTAACAAAAGCTGACGGTACTGTTGGAACCACTGTTCCGTTCATAAATAATCCTATGGCATTTTTGTTTGACGAGATTAGATATGAAATTTCAGGAGTTACAGTCGATTCAACAAAAAAGGTTGGAATTTCCAGTACATTAAAAGGATTAGCGTCTTTAACACCAAATGAGAAGAATCTGTTAGCTGTTGCAGGATGGGTTGCACCAGACAAAAGTATAATTACTCCTGACGCTTCGGGAAACTTTGATTTTTACGTACCTTTAAGATTACTTTTAGGATTTGCTGAAGATTACAGAAGAATAATAATAAATGTAAAACAAGAACTAGTTTTATTAAGGTCATCAAACGATAATGATATTATTAAAGCATCTGCTGGAACAACTGAAGCCAATTTAGACTGGAAACTAACATTAGACAAGATTGTTTGGAGAGTACCACATGTGCGACTAAATGATGAACACAGGATTACATTATTAAGAAAGTTAAAATCAGATCGAGACATTGTAATACCATTCAGAAGCTGGGAGTTTCATGAATACCCCGTTTTACCTTCAACACAACGGCATACATGGACTGTAAAAACTTCTACTCATTTGGAAAAAGCGAGATATGTAATCTTTGGATTACAAACAAAGAAAAAAAGTATATTAACTGAAAATGCTGGTGAATTTGACCATTGTAAATTAACAAACTGTAAAGTGTTCCTGAATTCACAATTCTTTCCCTACGACAACTTTAATATCTCTTTTGATAAAAAAAGGTACAGTGTTTTATACGATATGTACGCTAGGTTCCAAAATTCATATTACGGCAAAACAAACACACCTCTACTATCTCCCGTACAGTTTGAATCGAAAGCTCCGATTGTTGTAATTGATTGCTCCAAACAAAACGAATCTGTAAAATCGTCTAGTGTTGATATAAAGATAGAAATGGAATTTCAAGAAAACGTACCTGCAAATACATCTGCGTATTGTTTAATTTTGCACGATAAAATTGTTACATACACACCGTTGACTGGTATCGTAAAGACGGTATTGTAAAACGTTGTACCACCACCGGCACCGCCACTGTCGCTAACCTATAAATAGCGGAGCAACAATGCAGGTCTTCAGTTGATCGTCTATCGTCGCATGGGCAACATCTTCTACAAAATGAGTTCTCCATCTGTTGTACAAGGTGATGCAGAAATAGCACCGTTATTGGAACGTGATAATACCAGCGAAGCAGAAATTATCAAGGAAATAACTGCATTTTTAAAGTTTGGTAAAAGAGATAGAGAGGAGGAAAGTAATGCAGACCCATCAAAGGTAGTACCAAAAAGGAAGAAGAAAGTTGAAGAAAATATTCCTCCTCACATTTTAACTGAAGTGTTTTTGCGAATCTTTTACCCCATCTCAGCATGCATCAGTAAAAGTGTATCAGTTGGATTGATAAAGTCATTGGATTATTCCCCTACAGTAATTTTACACCATGGAACAAAAAAGGTTTTATTTTCGCAAAATGCTTGGGAGTCATTTTTGAAACATGTACATTTAATAGAATGTTATTTAACTAACAGTTTGTGTGGAAGAAAAACACATATTCGACTTTTGGATTGTGACAATGAAATCGATATTGTTAAACATCGCGGACAACTACAAGTGCGAATTAGAGACTTGACTCAACATGAAAATAAGATTCTACTGTCACGTGAAGAATTCTACGTTTTAAACTACGCAACAGAACCTATTACAAGGTACATGAGACAGTTGGTATTTGCAAGCGCTATTATTAAAGAATATTTGGTCGATACTTTGGAAAAACAACCTGATAGCACCATCGTGTACGGACCTGTGGATACATCTATTTTTAATAGAATACCTCATGAAGTTTGCATGTGGAGAAAGTTAAAGGATTTTGAACCACTTGTAGAAATCGCTACAGAAGCTACAGAAGAAACAACAGAGGAAGAAGAAACGGAGAAAAAAGAAGATGAAGAAAACGAAACACGAGAAGAGGAAGTTAAAAAAGACTAAAGTTTAACTTAGTAAAGAAGAACACACGTGGGGTAGGCCTATTGGGGACGGTGCCCACGTTAAATATACACCAACGCGCCTGCAACTGTACGGCCTGGTATTTAACCTACCGTGGTGTGGAAAACAGTTTAGTTGATCGTTAGGTGTCATGATGAGCGGAGGGGATGAAGAAGTGAGTGTAAAGCCTTGTGTAATAGAATTTCAAGCATTTCGAAATAATGATGATAGGTTTATTATCAAGGAATTAGTAATTTTAGACTTGCTTACATTTGTAGTTTACCCATTCACGTTTGAAGCTCCTTTTTCTTTTAACAACCTTAACGCCAAAGCAAAAAGTACAAACAAATGGATAACAAACTACTTTCATCACATACATTGGTATGAAGGATTTATAAGCTACAGTAATCTGCACAGTATTATGTTTAACTTTTGCAAACAATATTCACATATATACACAAGAGGATTAGAAAAAAGGAACTGGATACAAAAGTACACGCACGGTGATGTTTTCGATATAACTATCGGTAAGGACTTTAACATTAATCTCGGTAATATTTGTGTTGCTGCAAAAGATCCTAAACACGGACAATCAAACTGCGCATTGCACAACGCATATCGTTTGGCTGCTTACTTGGAACAAACGCAGAAATGTGGTGGGGGTAGCAAAGAACCGGAATGTGGTGGGGGTAGCGGGGCCTATAAATACGAGGATCCAACACCGCTCCGGCACGAGTATTATTCGAGACTCCGAAGAGGCAACATCACAGAAGACATCGCAACCACCACTGACGAAGATGGCATCACAACAGTTTCTACAAACACTGGTTGATCAATTCAACACTCATTCAAAATCCGACCTTCTGCTAACTAAAAAGTGTTCAGAATTAAAAGAACAAAAACACTACATTATTCATAACATCAAGAAAGTGGAAACCACACATGGAGAAGCAATTCTAGTTTCATTGAGCGAAGCACCTTTAACTTCAGGAGATGAGCCGAAGTTTCAAGTATTTCTTCCAAAACGATTTGTTCAACTGCTACAGAATGAAGATTTGCGAGATATTCAACCGGGGACGTTGTATTTGGTATCACACGGTGTAAGCGGCAACAACTCAACGGAACTCACTCTGCACATCATGCATCCTTGTACATAATGTCTCTGTTTGTATTTCTCTGTTTGTATTTTATTGTTTGTATTTCTAGTCATCAATGTTAAACTTAAGTTTATTGTATTGTAAAATGTTTGTTTAATAAAGAAAAGAAAAATAAAAAAAATAAAAAAAAATATGAAAAAAAAATAGAGAAAACAGCAACACAGCAGTATATTATTTTATATACTGCTGTGTTGCTTTTTTTTTAAAATTCGAATGGGTGACCTTGAACTTTCATTCAGGGTTAACTTATGAAGAGGTATAAAAGAGAGGGAGCAGTGAAGTTAGTCTCAGTCTTGTCTAACACACGCTGCAGCTAACATGTCGGTGCCACCTATGAACAATTTATTTTTCGATAACAATTTGAAGACATATTGTTGCGAGTTACAATGTTTTAAAATACCAGGCGATCAAGTTGACGGGAAAGCTTGTCGTAAGTGCAAGTGTTTTAGCTATTGCATATGTAGATGTAAAACGTATCAAATGAACCGACAAGATAAAATACAAGAATTACGCCGAAGGATTGCATTACTGTGGCGGCGAATGTAGTAGCAACCATCTGCCTCGCACCAGCTGCCACCTGCCGCCTGCCATCTGCCGCCCGCCATCTGCTCCGCCCCACCACACTTTTACCCCCACCATTTTGTTTGATACCAAAACGCTAGCTAGCGAATAGTCAGTACACCTCCGGCTCTCGACTGGTGAACATCGAGTGCTCTTCACAAACGTAAAACATTATATTAAAATGTCCATTAAAATTAGGTGTATTCATTATGACTCTATTCATCTTGCGACTTACCAAGACCTCGAGGTGTTTAGTGAAGAGTTAAGACTTCTTATTGCGTCCGGTTACGATTTATCTTTGGAACTTTACGCATCAAAAAACAACATGGACTCTGCGCAGGGATCGAAGTATCTACCGTCTTTCTTCAGAAAGCGAAGTGATGGCCGCAACTCGTCCGGATCAACAACATCGATGACAACCAACAACGGGGAACTATTGTAAACATGAATTATTGTAAATAAAGTAATATTTGTAATAGTACTACCTCTCACTCGTATCTTTCGATTGTTTCATTCGATATTTATTCGATATTTATTATCGATTAACTATCGAATCACAATCGGATTTTACGCGTGCGAGGTAGTACTTTTTTAAAATTACCTCCCCGTGACCTTGAACTTTAACCTTTCACTCATTACGTCACAAAACCGCCTACGTCACTGGCTCAGCCTCAGATGACGTATTTAATGACGCAGCGCTTCCGGAAGCAATTAATCAAGTGAGCCAGCACCGGCAAACCCCCACTACTAACCTAACAAAGCGTAACTTGGACTTTCAAAACGGCATTGCAAATTGAATTATTATAG
This sequence comes from Allygus modestus, assembly GCA_963675035.1. Classification (NCBI taxonomy): domain Eukaryota; kingdom Metazoa; phylum Arthropoda; class Insecta; order Hemiptera; family Cicadellidae; genus Allygus; species Allygus modestus. The sequence continues at coordinate 77,506,542 of OY776115.1, read as the reverse complement.
ATACAAATATTTTAAAATCGATTCAGTACAATATGCTTAGCAAACAGCAAGTATTAGTTGTATAACTAATACTTGTTGTTTGCTAAGCATATTGTACTTAGCAAATCGATTCAGAATAGATTTTAAAATATTAGTAAATATTAGGTTATAAATATTATTATTAATATAAAGTATGTTTTGTATGGGGATAATTGTACAGTTTTGTATTTTGGCCGAACGTTTGAAAATGTTACGAGTTTTCAAACACCAGATACAAATTAGTGGATTTAGAAAACATAAATTAATTCCTCCACGAGTTCAACGTTTTTCACCAGTAAATATTCAAAACATGCAACAAAAACGTAAAAAACGCACAGAATTACTCAAAGACAAAAATGTTCAATCTTGAAGCTAGGCAGCACACATCTGCCTAGGCTACGTTGCATGGCAGAGAGTTGGTAAACGGGCCACAACGAGAATTTAGTTAAGGCAGTGTCTGCGTGTGAGAGATTATATTTCAATTTTCATGACTTTACAGAAGTCGCCGCTTGTGCGTCAGAAGCGGTGACAAATTGATTTTCAACACAGAGAAGCCCATGTACGCAGACGGGCTCGTTGTTGTGGGAGATTTACAGTGGACCCCGCTGGTTGTTAACCACATTTGTAAGCTCAAGAGCCTGTAATGTGACGGCTCTCGGAGTGCGTTTATCATACTGACTCCGTGACCTTGTATCTTTACAAGTTTATTCGTACTAAAACATCTACTATACTTACTTACTTACTCCCAGGGCCATTTATATCGGAGGTGATATTTAGCCGCACCAACAAATCTTCGCCACGTTATCCGGTCCTCTGCATCTTCCTCTACTGTTGCGTAAACAACTACTATACCCTTTAATTATTTATAACTGATTCTATACACTGTATTTTACGATATTATATGTATCACGTACTTTTGGATTTGTATGCAATCTCTTTGCGCAGCCGCATTCATAGTTTTTACTTCCTTAAACTATAGTTACATCGGATAAATTATTGCTCCCGTCATACATTTTAAATTTATAGGGTTTCACTGGAAATCTTCTTTTTGACAGTAAATGAAATCTAGTCAACTATATTGAACCCATGCGATTTTCACGTTTCTATTTGTACATAGACGTTGAAGATTACATAATTGTTCAATACGAAATCAATATTGCATGCCTGTACAGATATTATTCAACAACATAAACAGGTTATTTTATAAGATGTAACCTCATCCAACAAAAACAACTCGAAAACACAACTATAACCTCTTTAGGACTAGCCATAACGAAAATTTGGCATTTATAGTCCATTATGTTGCTTGGATAGTGGGCGGTTGACATAGTGGACGTTCGAATCTCGGATGAAAGGTTCGAATTCGCTTATATCGGGGTGAGGAGTGGATATCAGCTTTCAAAGCTCAAAATGTCAGTTTCCTGGTGCAGATTATTTATTTTTGTTTACAATATTTTCGCAGGGCGAACTGTTTGTATGCCAGTTCTGGGTGTAGAGCTCGTCCGATAGGAAAAAGTTGTTTAGTCCAATTAAACATTAGCACTTCGCGGTTTTTTTGTTTCAATTATGTTTATCTCTATAAATGTTTATAATAATGAAAATAATTGTTTATGCTACTTAGCACTTTTTAGAATACGACTTAACTTTCTTTAACCCAAACAAAGTCGTGCCACTTGCAAATCTGAAGTAATTTTCGAGCATTTGCTTTTGCATACTGTATAAAATAAATAAATGTCTCTGTCATAAAGGCTCGCTTCAAATCAAACAAATACAGTAGCATGTTCCGTGAGTTTTCACGGGTTGAATGATATTCAAAGAGTTACACATATATTACAGAATAAATATATGAACAATAAACATGTAACTAACAGCAATATATTACATTCCCTATTGATTCATTCTAGCATGAGATCCTTTTGACCGAACAAATAAATAAAACGTAATACCAAAAGCTGAAATTGTTTATTCTAAAACCACACACGACGTTCCTTGAACCCTCTTGAAATATTTAAATCTAAATCATTAGAAACAATTTATGTTTTATCTCTTTTAGGGAAAAACTACAGTAGAAATACAGTAAAAAAAATGAAGGCGATGGTGTGCTTATATCGTTTAGAGTATTCACATTGATGTACAGAGCAGTTGAAGACAGAGGTTTAAGCTTGTATAGTCCCTGGTAATTACGTGAAAATCCCGTAAACTAGTCAACTCACAATGTTTGTCACTAGCAAACCGGTCTTTAAGGCTTTTACACCGCATCTATCATTAGGAGGATCATGGCGGCTCATAGTCGTTGTGATAACAAGAACGTGTTACTAAATATATAATAGGAAGTTGTTGTTTACGTCTCATTTGTATTTACTAAATAACCTAAAATCCTATTTTTAACAACTTATTATTCTGGTCTCAAACTTTGGTACTGGACTACCTTGATTCACATTTAAACTTCATCTGTGCCATTTAAATTCAATATTAACTTCTCGAAATAAAATAAATTAGTTTCAGTATAAATATATGGAGTATATTAGTTATATTTACTGGGAAATTTCCCGTTCTACGAAAAGGACGGTTCTAAAGATATTTAAAAAGTTTGATCAGGTAATTCAAAATGGGGAATCAGGTAACTTTTACAATTCATGAAATGAAGTAAATGTCACTAATACTCGTCGTTTCCATAAGTTTTTGTTGTTGTTTTTGTTTGTACTATCCTACATTATTATAATCCAGTTTGTATGTTTTTTTTTATATCTTATTGTGTTATAATACAGTAAACCCCGTTAATAAACTAAGCTTTACGTGATTTTTTTAATTTTCTACGAATCAATGTTTTAAACAAATTTTAAATATAAAAAAGATAAGAGGAATGCAGGTTAGATAGGGGACAAGTCATTGTGGCAATTCGGTGTTAGGGCAACGGTAGTCTCTCGCCGGGTCCCGTTTAGCGGAGCCAATCAAACGCGAGCTCGCCGCAATGATCAGAGCCAATCAGCTGTTAGCTCGCCAAAGCACCTGTCAGTCGAGGCTTTATTATACTTTCATTGATAATTTTTACACTCTGTTCTATGAGTACCAACGTGAGTACTGGAGACAAAAATATCTTTAATTAGTTCGGCAAGAGAAGATTTATTATTTTAAAACGATAGTGCGTTAAAAATAGAACGAATATTAAGATAATAAACAATTTAAAAGAATATTAAACAGATTATTGTCATAACAATTATAATCTAATTCATACATCGATCGTTATGAGTAATTATATCATGTTATAACATTATTTTACCTGATCACTTTTTAATCACAGTTGGTGTAGTAAAGTGCCTAGTTTAAATTTGTCGTTTTATAATAAATGTTACATCATATAATGTACCAGGCATTATGCAGCTATGTATGTTAGCTACATGTAAAAGTAACAAAACAAAGCTAATCTTTTAACGACACCGAACGTTTTCATTGGCTAACAAGTTTTTCATTCATCGTCGTAGCCCCAACGCCAAACTGACCGAACGCATGGTTCCCGTTAGATATTTTTTTATTATTTAAAAAGAGATCGGCAGTCTCTTTTTGCCTCACTTTGTCCGTCCACATGGTCTATAGATCTGTGCGTGGATCGTGTCCAACATAGAATATCCATAAATGATGTATGGATGGTATTCGAATTTTAACTGATAGAGCTTAATCTTATCTAATCAACTTGTCACCGAATGATCCGATGATTAAATGGGTGTAATTGAACTATTAAGTAATACAATCCTTGAAATATATTATTAAAGTAGACTTATGTTTAGTTCGAGTGTGTCAAATTTAAGGAGTCTACCCATAACGATTTCAACCGTCGTGTCTTACTTTTCGATTAAGCAGTGTGCCAACATGACTTAGCTTAAAACTAAACACAATCTTCACTTATACACATGGCATGTAATTTTAATTTTTTTTTTTCATTCATCAAGAACAAATTAGTGTACGTTATATATTTTAACATACGTTAACAAAGTTTATATGCAAATAAACTGAACTGAATCGTACTATCTTCCGCTGAATATATTTTATGGCAAATTAATTTTAAATGTACAAACAATTATTTTTTTAACCTAAAAGATATTTCAAAATATAATTGCATTTGTTTTAACTTCTGTAATAGTTAGAGAAATGTGCCTGCAGGAAAATTAACGTAACGTCTCAATAGTTTTGAACAAACCATACAATAAAACACCAGCATGCACTTGGAACACGTAACACGGACACGTAATACGTTCGGCACCTATTATTATTATTTGAGGAAAACTTAGTGAAAACATAATAGACCGTAAGGTTACAGTATGAAACCGATTGAGTCACCATTTTTCTTCAAATTAAACAAACATGTTTCTCTGAATACAGTAATAATTAGACACAACATTCAACAATGTCTATGATTCACAACCCCTTCGCATCAGCTGGTGAATCAGATTGATCAATTGTTAATCAAACGTGAACGGGGAAATATTCTCAAAATTGCAATTCTATTTTCAACATTATAAAATTTATAGAGACAACATTTCGTTGATTGAACCAAGAAGCACAACGTGGCACATCAATAATGCACCAAAATTATACTCTTTTCAGTTATCTACCGGGTTTAAATTAAATTCGTCAGGGAACGCAATAACTCAAAAGAATTTTGGAGGCGTCCTTTAATACTTGACCTTTAATACTTGACCTTTAATACTTGACCTTTAATACTTGACCTTTAATACTTGACCTTTAATACTTGACCTTTAATGCCAGGCTTGCAACAACGTTCTTTAAAACCACAATAGCCAAGTCCTTTGCGTCCAGTACTTTCGCCTTACGGAAAGTTTTGAAAATGATTAATAATACGCTCATTGTACATATTCGTATAGCCTCAAGCATACGCATCCCCGCACTTACAATTACTGCGGAAATTACCTACCTTTCATTTCTTGAGTCACTCTTCTTACTGATATTTACAGGAACATTTTTAATTAAAAACATCTAATAAGTAATGCAATAGTTTTATTTGGGGACTAAATTATTATAGTACTGATTAGATGTTTTAAATTTAAAATGTACTTATCTTTTCCATTTCAGAATATGCTACTTGGATTAGCCGTTTAAGTGTAAAAAACTGAAGTATGATCGGTGGTAAATAAGTCATTTATATTAAGTTGTAACAAGTTACAACAATGAGCTGATGGTGTATTCACCATTTGATAATCACTACACGTGCGTTTAATGCCATTGGTCATTGCGCTATAAGTTAATGATTCTAAAGTCAGTAACAAGGCTACACGTGGCATCTCACCCATTCTACACTCATAATTCATTCATATTGACCTTAAAAAATACGCCCTAGTTGCTTCGGCGTCTTATAAAGTGATAAAGTGACAATAGGTAAAGAAAATAGAAAGAATCGTCGATTTAACGAATGAGTAGACAAAGAGAAATGCAATTTTGGGAATACAGAAAAGACAAAGTAATGGCATTAAAAGCATTTTGCATTAAAAGTGAAAAAAACAGTGTAGTTAACCTAAATTTAGGAAATGGAGACAGAAATTAAATCCATTTCCAAGTAACATAAACGTCAAGTTATTAAATAACTGGGTTGTACTGACGTACAGACTAATCACCGAGTCCAAGACCAGCAATCAATACTGCGCAGGCCTGATTTGAAAACCTGAGTTTTCCGTCACGAGCAGGACCAGTTTGAGTAGCATTCCAACTCTTAATTTTGATGCTTGAAGATTAATTTATTTCCAAAATATTAAATCAGTTTTAACCAAATTTAAAGATGTTATTGCAATACAAAACCGTCACGTAGATTATATTTATATTTAAATTGCTAATAAAACACTTGTATAACAGAAACTAAATTTTTAAATGCAAAAATGACGTATACAATAAGGACGAAATTTTAAAATTTATGTTTTACTCTAAAGACCGGTGCTTTTACACCGTTATTTACTGTATATAGAACGGATGATTAGGAAAAAGATAAATATGGCGGATTTAAAAGAAAATTTAAAATGTTTGGTCCTTTAACCTATCTTGCACTACTTTTGTCTACTTTCTTCGTTTAAAATTTATTAAACTTTGCTTAAGACAACAATTTTTTAATTTTTTCCATTCTAAACCTATTGGAGGTCCTAATTATCAAGGAAATATTTCAAATTAAATAGTAACTAAATGACTAAACGGATCAATTTGGAATGTTTTTACAAATTAAACTAGATTACTAGATTACAAATACTAGATTTTAATGTAGTAGACCCTTTCTTTAATTTTAAAAGAAACCATACTGCATTTTTGACATATTTCAATTTTTATCCCTCTCAAGGCGGTTCCCATTCTTTAATCTGATACCTGTAATAGTACTAAGCCCTTCATACTGGTATTTGAGTTATTTAATTTTTGTGAATTTTATTTTCTAGTGTGATGTATTCGACCTATATACATCTAGTTTTCGTCGAATAATATTTTCTGTTGAAGAACGTTTTGGATATAGCTGTTGCTAAAGGCAGTTATATTCCTATTTTCAGTCGATTTTCACTTTGTTCAGTGATGAAGCAATCGCAAGGTCACCACATACGGTAAGCTTTTCGCAAACGTCAACACAAAACGAGTTTGCACGCAGCACGCTGACGTGAGGGAAGTGAATTTCCACATAACAACTTTTAAAACTCAAAATCAGCATAAAAACATACATTTGGCCAATTTTTATTGAAATCTGAAAACATTGATTTTTTGGCTGTTCTGATACTCCTGGTTTCATTTACTTTCAAAGCTGGGAATACAATTTTGCGCATTATGAGGTTTGTAGAAGGTCCAGACAGGCTTGAAAGTAGGCGTGAGGTTGCTAGGGATGATAAAAGTACTCTAACAAAGGAATACCAGGCTTTTCTAGTGTAAAACCCCCATAAGACAACGTACTGTGTTTAGTCAATACACATTTTCTTTAATAACTCAGTAAATATTCATGCTAGAATGACGAGAGAGGGCTTAAAACTTTCGCCTCTCTAATTCCCATATTTTTACATGCATTGATTTTACAACTGGAGCTTTTATGACCCTTTTTGGGCCCAAAAACTCGAAATTTGAAAGATTAACTCCCAAAAAAGGGGTTTAGAGTTTTCCGATTGTTTTGCCCAACAAACTTGTCCAACTGATTACAGAAAGGAACTTCCCTACCAAATTTGAAGTAAATCGGACAAAACATTCGACCGCTAGAGTGCAAACACACACACACACACACACACACACACACACACACACACACACACACACACACACACACACACACACACACACACACACACACACACACACACATATATACAATTTTGAACGACCCCCAAAACGTGTTCTGGGGGTCACGTTAGGAACTTCTGTGGTGGTCCCGGGCTTAAGTTTCACCGTGCGGGTCATGCTACTAGTTCACTTTCCATAGGAAATTCACTAACAAATGTATACACTTTGTGCCTTGCAGGGAAAGCTGTTACAGTTAACAGTTTACGCATAACAGCGTTATAAAATGTATGTGCTCCCCGACATCGGTCAAAGGGAATTCTCATATTTCTATAGTTATAAATGAAGTAATGACACTTGAACTGTTTGAGGAAGGTTGCACCACCGCTCTGGTGATTAAATCATCTGGAATTCCTAACAGTTAGTACGACACTGTGATAGCCCGGGAGTTCCGTCTTGGTCTTGGCAGTAATTGCGCCATTGTTGCAACTCTCGTGCAAACTTCCAGTCGGGTTGCTGGTCGATGTTTCCTTCCAAATATTCACTGCCAGATATTGTCTTTACAACCTATAATTTATGCATCATACGATTTATGCATAATAGTGGTAGTTGCTTTATTAACAGCAAGAATCGTTCATCTTCTTATTAAAATTGCGTGGGTACTTGTGCTCCCCTTCTCAATAATTAAAATTTTGAAATAAAACCTTAAGTTACCTATATTGCAAAATTTAAACCAGAATAACTTTTAAATGTTAATATTGTATGTATACTGAATGAAATTTACTTGCATGTCGCGTCGTCGCGTCGTTACTGTAACAAAACGACAGCACAACTTCTGACACATTTCAAAAGTTGTGTGATCCATTACGACAACAATTGCACCTTGTGGACCTTTGGAATGATGAGTAACATTTATTTTAAAATTTTGAAAACGAGATACCCATATTTTAACCTAGTGTACTAGTTATATTTAACAAATTTAGGTTAATTGGTCCTGCCTCTTTTGCTCGGTTATTTTATCATCTTACTGCTATTTAAATTAAGAATTACTTTGAAATTAAATTGGAAGTAACATTTTGAATTTAATCAATAATGAATATCGTAAACATAAGCATAATCTGGATACCAAGTAAAAAACAGAAACAGTTTTACTGAGAAGCTTTAAAATATATAAGGTTATTTAAAAAGCTATATTAATTTAACTGACTTGAAGAGCTATATAGCTGATAGTCGATTATTAAAAAGGCTCAGTTTATATAGTATGAATACAATGCAGTTAAAATTAATCATTTTCCATGGAACTGCTTAACTAATCAGGAAAAGGTTTAAACTTACATTCTACCTCGAGTATGAATAGGGTATAGTAAAACAGGATTAGATGAATGTTTATGGATAGGGAAGAAAGTATGACATGCAAAACAATCAATTTATGATCTATACCTATAAAAGGCAAAGCCCCACTCACTGACTCACTCATCACCTATCATGAATTCTCCTACTTCCCATTTACCTAGAGAGTTGAAATTTTGTACACTGATTCTTTAGGCATTAAATAGGAAACTAAATGGGTTTCATCCTGATCTGACCTTAGGGCTCCACCAGAGACCCCGACAATGTTCCTATGTATTCCTTATGAACATTCATTTTTGTTTGAGCTGATGAAAATACAAACAGCTGATCTTGATTCGTAGTTCCACGGGATAACCACATAATGCGGCACACGCAACTGTCATAGTTCTTAGCGAATTTCCCCTATAGGGAAGAAGCTATTACCGTAGGTCTCATGGTAAGACTTAAGCCCGAAAGGAAACGAAAAGTTGTAGAACACACAAAAAATTGGATTTCTGCTCAAATTTCTATGTGTACAAATATTTGTTTGGTTGTAAACAAATTAGAGAGGGGGGACGAGAGGTGATTAAGAGTGACAAATAGTAAATACAAACAACGTATGCGGTGAAAAAATTGATCGAACAACTATTTATCAGAACAACTACACCTGATAAATTAACTATAATGTCATAAAAAATAACTTAATAAAATAAACTAGCACATAATTGATGCGGTATTACCCGAGTCTAATCGAAATAAGGAGGGCGAAATCACTGTAATAACATGCTATTCGTAATAATCCTTAACGAATTATTACGAATTATTAATATATTACATTCACTAAATTAATTTGACTTCTCCTTCAATTACTTAACTTACCTTTGAGGAACTTTTCATTCTGAGGTCCCCAGATGCCAAAAACACCATTCGTTCAAATTTTTATAATATGTATATATATATGTGTGTCCGTAAGCACGATAACTCTCGTAAAAAAGGTCCGATCTTAATTAAATTTGGTACAAATGTGTAAAGTACCATTTATTTGAACGAGTTCGAAAACCAGACGAATCGCACCATCCGAAGGGAGGTTTTTGGGGGTTTGTACCCCAAAAATATGTTTTTTTGGGGTTTTCACACGTAATTTTAATTTAAATCAAATTTTAATTTATACCATTGAATTCAGCTTAAAAAACAAACAATTTGGTATTTTGATCATTGCTCCACGTCAATTGGTTACCGAGATATTGAAAGTGCTAAACACAGTACGTTGTCTAATGTTATTCTTATGGAGAAAAGGAAAAATTGTATATCTCGCTTATTTATGAACATAAACTGGCGAAATTTGGTATATGGCTTGATCTGGTTGTGGTTTATTGTTGTTTGCACAAAAAACTTTTTTCGCCTATGGTTCCTGTAGCAGCAAACCTAGGTACTTGGTCCCCATGTTATTCTTATGGAAAATACTTAAAATGTTATATATCGCTTATTTATGAATGTATATGGATGAAACTCTGTATGTGACTTCACTAAGATGAGTTCTATTGATATTTGCATAAAAACACATTATTTTGTGTGCCTTGTTGCAGCAAACTGCGTACTCATCCCCAATGTTATTCTTATGGAGAATAATTATTATTTTAAATATCGCTTGTTTGTGAATACATTTCTTATGAATCCTGTTAAGTGTTTTAATGTGTTATGTTATATATTCATTGGAAATTCGCTGAGTATGCAGGTTTGCTGCGACGGGGTATTATAATTCACTAGCTGGTACCCGGCGCGTTGCTGCCGCAGAAGAGGCATTGAATTTGTTTTTGTCAAATACTCGTTCATTTTCAATATGAGCTCGTTCAGTACGCTCACTCACCTATCGAAAAAAGAGTTTGAGTTGCCATTCAAGTAGTTTTTTATTTCCATTGTGAGAGTTGTCATTCAAGAACTTTTTTATTTCCATTGTGAGAGTTTCCATTCAAGTAGGTTTTTATTTCCATAATGATAAACAGCTGTTTACAATATTTTAAGTTACAGATATCATCTGATAAAATCAAAAGAAATATTTATTCCATAAGATTAACGTTGAAACTTTGAAGTCCAGTGGGTCACAGCCCTAATGTCCTAGGACTTCGGTTAATGGCCTGTAACCTTCCCAGGGTTAACCTGTGTTACTATGCAAAATTTCAAAGCAATCGGATGAACGGTATGGCAGCGTATAAAATACGAACGGACAGACGAACAAACATTGATTTTTATAAATTAGATTTGCGGGCGAAGCCTGCGGGTAACAGCTAGTTCATTATAATTTATTGATAATGTGTATATATTTTAATCTGCAACCATTAATCTTAAAATGTTGAACATATTTGAAGACGCGCCAATGAGGCATTGTATAGTGATTGGGTTTTTACAAGTCTGTTTTCTTATCTAACGAATGACTGTCGTTGGTAAACCCTGTTTATGTTTTGAGCCAACAACCTGTAATTGAATGCCTTAGTTCTCATCTTTCCGACTATTTGGCTAATAATATTCGTGCTTTGGAAGCAAACCACTCTGTTATCACACCACTCAATTAAATAATCTATGATAATAAAATTAATCAGACTTATAATAAATACTTAATTTATCGTTAAGTAAGAATTATTTGATTTATTGTTAAGTGGAGTAAGACCGGTGTCTTTCAACAAAGTTATAAGCCAATATCTACTTTATTATTTCTAAAACTGTAACGCAATTTCCAAAAAATGTAATCTTACATATGTTCAAAATACAATGTTGTTGACAGATTTTATAAAAAATCGCACTCTTTATAAATACATATCTAAAATGATAATTGGTTATTAGAATGCAGCGCTCATTTACTCGTTGGAATTTTTAGTAAAATCAAACAACAAACATTTGCTAATAGGTTGCCTTTTCAATATTTAGAAACGATAAAAAATCGGCAACCCAAATCGTGATAGGGATTTGTGTCTCTACGTATAAGGTTAGTACGGGAGTGCGTATTTTTGTTCAATTTATTTCATATTCGTAATTTAAACTCCAAGTAAATTACAATCGTCCTTAACAATAATTTCAGGATTACCTAACATTAAAACTTCTGAGGATAAAAATACACAGACAGCCGAATACAAAACCAACTTCAGATCTGCAAGCACGTAAAATTCGTAGATACTCTAAAGGTCATCAACTCTAGATTATTCGCATGGGGATCCATCAACAGAAGACCCGTTAACCCCGCGCTTATCAGAAGATAACAAGTTGCCTGGCCTGTCACCCGCCAAGTGACCTAGTCTCCAGGGTTGTTGACGAATCTACATCCGGATGATCGCATTCGGATGCTTGGGGGCTCGTCCGATAACATCACAGACAGTTTGTTGAACCATTAGTCTGCTGGACCTTGCCATTCTCTGCGTGCTATTCAGAATTATTAGTAGTCATTTTTGTACTCCTTGGGGAATTTTTCTTTACTGTATTCCTAAAACTGCATTCCTCTTTGTCTAATCATTAGCCAAATCGATGATTCTTTCTATATTGTTCTCTTCTTGTCACTTTATCACGTTATAAGACGCCGAAGTAACCAGGGCGTATTTTAAGGCGAATGAATTAATTATGAGTGTATAATGGGTGAGATGCTACGTGTAGCCTTGTTACTTATTAGTGACTTTAGCCAGAATCATTAATTTATAGCGCAATGACCAATGGCAGCTGGATCCAGTATCGAACCTTCTCAAATTCAAAAATTGAAGGAGAAGTTCAATTAATTTAGTGAATGTTATATATAAACGTTAACGATTAGAACGAATAGCATGTTATTACAGTGATTTCGCCCCCCTTATTTCGATTAGACTCAGGTAATACCGCATCAATTATATATGCTAGTTTATTTTATTAAGTTGTTTTTTATGACATTATAGTTAATTTATCTGGTGTAGTTGTTCGGATAAGTAGCTGTTAGATCAATTTGTTCACCGCATACGTTGTTTGTGTTTACTAATTTTCACTCTTATCACCTCTCGTTCCCCCTCTCTAATTTGTTTACAACTAAACAAATATTTGTACACATAGAAATTTGAGCAGAAATCCAATTCTTTGTGTGTTCTACAACGTGTTGTTTCCTTTGAAGATGTTATTTTCACCAAATAAACTATCACCCCTACTAAAAGGTACCACACTGCATTTTATTTACAAGTAACACATCAAAATTGACTTATCGAGACAGTTTCATGGGAAACTAGTTACAAATCGGTTTCCTATCACAGGCTCGACACTCTCTTTCATTTCCTCCGCCTCGCCTCGCCTCGCACCATTGCCCTTGCCCTTCAGACATCGACCACTCGCCACTTTCCCCCGTCTGGTCTAACTGTCCACTACGTCACTATGACGTAGGAGATTCCCTAGTTTCCTCTTAGGTCGACGCTCTATTATCGTAGGGGATTTCCTTACGCACACAACTTGTTTCCGACGTATGTAATGATGCAATAAGGAAACAAGGACGGATACAAGAATGCTGCTTATTGAGTAATTTTACTTTTTGCCTGACAGAATTGCTTTACTTCTGTTCGTCATTCGATTCATTCACTAGCTTTACGGATTCACCGCCATTGACTAAGTTTATCGAATGATTTACCAAGTTGAGCAGCGTTTTGATAACAGGTTATTTTAAATCTTGTTTGCATTTGAATTGGAATGATGCGCATTTGATTCATTTTATAGTAATAAATCAGGCGTAGGAATAATGTTAACACGTTTGATCTATAATTAAAACCCTAGTGTAATCAATTAATAGGTAAATCATCCGCACCAAGTGTAAAGCTGCTATTATGACGAAACCTTACATATATGGAAGTGTTCGTTAGGATTCCTGCATGTTTAAACATTCATAAAATGCTCGAATCTCCCCTCGGGCTTAGCCCATCGGTCTTAAACGTTTCAATGTTGTTCTGATGCATGCGATAATTGTATTTTTTTACAAATCCGAGACAATGTACCACTTTAGTCAACGTCCTCAGAGGCACCAACCCAGAATCCATCCCCGCGCAACCGCAACGCCACCATATTGTTGCACCATTCTTGCACCAGAGCGACGCGACGCCCGGGGCTGTGTTTATGGAGGGAGAATCGCAGAGCCGGAGCATTGGAGCATTACTCACTCACGTTCCTCGAAGACGCCCTGACGCATGCTTATTCTTTCACTAAGAATACCATATGACAATAACAGAAGTATGTGTATCGCCCTCATTCCCAAGGGTAGCAAACTCAGGTAATAAATGCACCGTGAAATTATTCAGTCTGTTGTTTACGGTTCTACAACGTATAACCTTGTAAACACAAATATTTTAAAAATTGGACATTAATATATGTATAAACAAGTTGTTCCTTGAGTTTGTGAGTTTTACCGACAAGTCATTTGGGTTTTACTGTCTGTAGTGATCATGGAACTGTAACTATATAAACACTATAAACACGTCCGCCATATTGTGAAGGGGTAAGAGACGCCGAGTAGCCAAGGCCTAGTGCTCACTGGGCTCATGTGTGGGAAAGGTTGCTTGGCACTCGGCCAAGCAACATTTTATAGTCAATTTTCATTTTTTTCGCACTATTACTTATTAAGACTAATCATTGTTAGGTCTTGTTCTGCATATAACTGCACTTCCACATATAATAGAGACAGTGGAATATAATTTTACAGGAAAGTTAAAAATTATACGGTACTGATGGTTCAGCCAACAAATACTAATGCACACAATTATAATTTTCTTTGAATATTTTAGGGTTGGATTTTATGTAGTTTATTAAAGTTCTGTAGTTGTAGTTAGTTTTACTACAAATTTATATTTTTTACAGTTTAAGTTCCTCGAATTTTTATTTCTTTGTGCGGTGAAACTTAACAGCTCAGTGTTTTGGACACTATATTACATATTATTCCAAAATAATAATAATTTAAATGGTAAGCAATAATTAATTTTGGTCAGCGAATAGGTAAAAAGTAAAGTAACCAATGAAGTGCTTAGTTTATTTTTACAGTACTTTGTATTATGAATGTTTTTTTACCTTCCCAAAAGACTATTTCAAATTTATGTACTCGTTGTTAGTTTAGTCACCCATTGGAATGGACACCCAAAATGTGATCACTTTAGTTTGCAGGAAGATTGTAGGAAGTTTTTTTTAAATATCACAAGACTAAAAAAGGTTTCGGTGAAGATTGGTGCAAACATTGGTAAAAACTCTGAACTATGTTGAACTAACAGAACTAACATTGGTAAAAATAACATGGAAAATGTATCACAGTTTTCCTAAGCAGAAGACGAGCGCAGTCATAAAAAATAAATTAAGAGTATAAGGCAAAAGCTTAATACGATTTTTCACTTTAGTGTTATTGTGTACCTGTAAAGTAATAAAGGATTTAAAAATAAATTTATGGTTTTCCATTTATTTTATCCCTGACATATTTCTTATTAGCTAATTAATAGTACTTTATGACAAAGCTAACAAGAGTAAACATTCATATGAGATCAACGTATTAAAGAAACTATGATACTAAAACGTTCCAATGACAAAGTAACTTAACGTAACGTTTGCCAGGCAAAGAATGCTGTAAAATATGTTTTTATTACAGTAGATATATAAAAAAATATTAGATTAAACTATATATTTTAAAGTTTAGTATTATAAGAGGATATATACAGTAAAAAAAATGAGAGTATATCTTGTTTGTTTTTAGACGTTTCATCTCCTTTTACACAATAACTATTCCAAGATGTATGGTAAAATGACGTTAATGCATTGTTTTGTCCCTTATTATTATATTTATAACGGATAATTTATTAACTGTGACATGAAATTATTGGTAGTAGAACATTATTATGAAAAAATAAATTCAAAAGGTAACTCCATTAATTAATTAATTAAGGTTTAAAACATCAAATAACAGTAGAAGGAAAAGGAGAAAGAGACCCTGTAATCGGCACTTTTTTCCCATGTTATTCTTATGGGGATCAGTTTTTGGACACTTGCCCGATCCTACCCTACACAAATTTCCTTTTTGGCCTGTACTAATACCCAACCCTTGCCTATATTAAATACATTTTCCCAATCCCCATCCCTCCTCTATATTGTTTAAAATTAATTTTCAAATTCAGGCTGAAAAACTAACTTTGGTGTTTATGGTCCGATTTGTCTGCAATTTGGATATATTATTGTCCTAGGTAAGTGTTTTACTAAATTCCACCTACATTTCCCAAATTCACTATTACGGTCAAATTAAAAAAAAATATTTTTTTAAAATACTATAGTGCCAATTACCAACTTCTTTATTTACTGTCCTATTTGACTGATTTTTGGATATGTTATAGCCTTAAACTATTATATGTATAATTACCATATCTAAGTTCCAAATTTGATGCTTTGTATAGTTTTGTATATATAAACCAGAAAAAACTAACTTTGGTGTTTATGGCAGGTTTATGGTCTGATTTGACTGATTTTTGGATATGGTACTGTCCTTAGCTAATGCATTAATAAATTCCACCTAAATTTCCCAAGTGGCATACTATGGACAAATTAAAAAATATTTTTGAACAAATATCGCCAATTGCCAACTTCTTTATTTACTATTCAATTTTATTTATTTTGTTATATGTTATAGCCCTATTATAGCTAAGATTAACCACACTACTATAATTTCCGCCACTCCTATAATACAGTCAAAATTTGGGTTTTTGTTTGTTTATTTTGTTGCAATCAACCAAAACTATCTTTGGTGTTTATGATCCGATTTCACTGCAATTTGGATGTATTATTGTCCTAAAATAATGCATAAGTAAATACCGTCTAAAATTTCCAAATTTAATTTAAACAATATTTTATAAATTACTATAGTGCCAAATGCCAACTTCTTTATTTACTGTCCGATTTGATTTATTTTCGGATATGTTGTAGCCCCCCCAACCATTACATCTAAAATTACCGTATATTATTTCTAATAACCCTTTAATGCAGTCAATTTTTTTTGTTTATTTTGTCGTAATCATGCAAAAATAACTTTGGTGTTTATGGTCCGATTTGTCTGCAATTTGGCTATGTTACTGTCCTAGGCTATTGCATAAGTAAATACAACCTATAATTTTCAAATTAAATTTAAACAATATTATGTAAATTTTAATTATTTTCAAATTCATAAAGGAAAAAATCACATCACTATACTTTCAACTACCAAATTTCAACTACCATTTTTAATAGCCTATACTTTTTTTGTTTTTAATACCCCAACACCTCCAAACAATTAGTTTATATCTAGCAATTGGCCAATACACCAACCGTTCGCTTATTGTAAAGTTTAAAGAACGGTTGGCTATATTTTTACTATTGCATAATAACAACAAATCCTGCTATCTACAAAATAAAAAAGCCCGTAGATTTAATACTCCTACACCTTCCCAAAATTAGTTTATATCTAGCAACTAGCCAACACACCAACTGTTCGCGTATTATGAAGTTTAAAGAACGTTTGGCTATAATTTTACTGTCGCACAATACCAGCAAATTCTGCTATCTATAAAAAATAAAAATCTTTTACAAAACCAAGCTTTATATTAATACAAACTAAACACAATACACCAACCTCTCTATATTTTTCCTTGGAGTAGCTTTTAGTTTGTCTGTTTTAAGTTTTATTTTGTAATTTAAATCGATGGATTGTAACTCCTTTTTGAGCCAATAATTAGACACATAAATGTCTGGAGTATTTCTAACTTTATCAAATATGTAGCACATCTCTTAAACCCACTATAAGGAGTTCTCCGTCTTCGTTTAGTTCCTCTATCCTTTTGTAATAGGATACTTTTATATTTCCCTTTATTTCTTCCATTACTACTCGGTGTATTTACCTCTTGTTGGTCATACTTTAAAGCTTTTTTATCTGCCGAGGATTCTATCGAGAATTTTATTTCTTCTATTTTCATAAATGTGTTACCATTGTATGTAATAGACCCATTAGTTTTAACAGTGCCAAATGGTTTGTTCGAGGACAAGTAAATGATATCTATTAAAGCACCTCTTGTAGCTCTATATGGAGCAGTTACGAATCCACCAATCGTTAAAATGTCTCGCTTATTGTTTAGATTACTATATTATAATTTAAACACGAATATTTATAAATTACTAAATCTTGTGTGATATTCAGATATAACACCCGCAGACATAAAAATTGTGCCGTTTGACAGAACCCGTAACATGTGTGTAGAATGTCCGTAAAAACCACACATATACTCTGACAGAAAAATTTTGTCAATTGACAGAACCTGTAACATTTGTGTAAAATTTCTGTAAAAACCACACGTATCGTTTGACAGAAAATTGTGTAAATTGACAGAACCTGTAAATATTTTGTCAAATTTCTGTTAACTTTATTGGTTCATTTTGTTACGGGTTATGGGGATTGGGAAAATGTATTTAATATAGGCAAGGGTTGGGTATTAGTACAGGCCAAAAAGGAAATTTGTGTAGGGTAGGATCGGGCAAGTGTCCAAAACTGATCCCCATAAGAATAACATGGGAAAAAAGTGCCGATTACGGGGTCTCTTTCTCCTTTTCCCTCTACTAATAACAACTGTGAGAGGCGATTCGATATACAGACGCAATGCTTCTGCCCCACGCCGCCCGGCTTCTGCCCCGAACCATGATGGCGACCAGCAAGCAGTGCGCGTTCCAGTGTTTATATAGTTATTCGATGGTAGTGATATTAACCCGTTTATGCAATATGCAATTTAAATTGCATTTTGCTCGTTGATCTGATTGTCATTATATTTTTACAAATTTTGAACTAAACCCAACCAAACAAAACCTTCAATATCCAAGTTATATTTACCGGATTAGTAGACCTAATCGCTTACAGAACAGCCCCACCCGTAAACTATAAATAAATAAATCAAACTAATTCCTAATATTTACGAACTAATTTAAACTATCAAAACAAATAGAGATTTGAAGTGGAGAATCGTGAGGGAGAGGAGTCGGCTGCTAATAGTCCTGGAGATTAGTTAGTTCCCCCATTAGGTCTCCCTCCACCTTCACCCCCGTTCATTCACTACTCCAGGATGTTGTGTTGAGATTATCTGGTGACCTGAGGACAGTAAACTTACCGATGACAACCTTGGCGATATCCGGGAGTCAAACAACACTGAGTCGATCAGTAGAGGTATATTAATAGTAGGGTCCCAGGTATAACGATATACGTACGTAACGTGTTACGTACGTAACGATGCACGTAATTTTAATGCTGGAGCGAAGATTTTTATAAATTAATTTGTAATACACCGACACAAAATTGCGTGCATTTTAAGGTGAACTAACTAGTAGTGGCTTAACTTTTGCAGCCTTGCCTTGTAACTATGAATAATACCGACTGATTAAGATCATTAACAGCCCAATGAACAATGGCAGCAATACAATTTCGAACCTTCGCAAGAGGTTTTGATTTTGCTTATGATCGATCTGGTGTGTCTCATAACTCTAGTTACCCAGGAAATTACAAAACTAACGCATTTTTCGAAATATCACCCCTTTCCCTCTCCTATACACAACCTAACGATGAAACATTCTCCCACACTTTTGTTACGGAGGTCTCCCTCGGAATATGCTAGGAGACATACCTCTTATAACATTATGACTTCCCCAAAAGCACCACTAATACTGTTTCGGTGGTATTTAATATTTCAAAAATCTGATATTTATCTATATTTATTGTAATTTTTGGTAAAACATAACTTTATGTATAACGTAAATATACATAATAAGTATAATAACTTATTAATAGATTTATCAAATGTATAATCTACCATTTTTGTTTTTTAATAAAGGAAGGTTTTAAAAATTACGATTAGATTATTACCTTATATAAAACGAACGGATAGCTAAAATAATATTTTATCAGCCAATATGTTAAGAATTGATCATTTTTACAAGTTTGGTTTAATGCCGATTTACCCCCCTCCCCCCCTCCACAAGTGCGTAATGTGTAAATGTACTTCCCCAAAATAAAATACCCCCCGTCGCAGCAAACCTGCGAACTCAGCGAATTTCCAATGAATATATATGTCTTAACAACACACTAAGCCTCTTACCAGAATTCAAAAGAAATATATTCATAAATAAGCGATATTTATAATATTCATTACTATCCATAAGAATAACATTAGGGATGAGTGCGCAGGTTTACCGCAACAAGGAACACAAAATAATGGGTTTTTATGCAAATATCAACTGAACTCATCTAAGTGAAGTCACATACTAAGTTTCATCGATATTCATTCATAAATAAGCGATATATAACATTTTTATTATTCTCCATAAGAATATCATGGGGACCGAGTACCTAGGTTTGCTGCTACAGGAACCATATGCGAAAATTTTGTTGTTCAAACAACAACAAACCACAATCAGATGAAGCTATATACCAAGTTTCGTCAGTTTATGTTCATAAATAACCGAGATATAAAATTATTGTTCTTTTTCTCCATAAGAATAACATTGGACAACGTACTGTGTTTAGCAATTTCAATATCTCACTAACCAATTGACATAGAGCAATTATCTAAATACCAAATTGTTTGTTTTTTTAAGCTGAATTCGATGGTATGAATTGAAATTTGATTTAAATAACAATTACATGTGAAAACTCCAAAAAAAAAAACATTTTTGGGGTACAAAACCCCCCAAAACCCCCCTTCGGATGGTGCGATTTGTCTGGTTTTCGAACTCGTTCAAATCAATGGTACTTTACATATTTGTACCAAATTTTATTAAGATCGGACCTTTTTTACGAGAGTTATCGTGCTTACGGATATATATATATATATATATATATATTCTAATCCAGCTATCTATCAGGCGTCATTTTAAACTACCACCCTGCGGCGTCATGCCTTAATCGGCATGTATATTAATATTTTATTAAAGTATATTACATCTAAGCTCTCTAGTAACAAATTGCTGACGTCAGATTCTTAAAATTCGAAAAAATAAGATTTTAACTACTTCCCTAACAATCTGAACTCATTTGAAACAAGTTACTTTACAGCGTCACTCGTATATTTCTATCTAGTCTAGTACCACTGAGGCGTCGTGCTGTATTTTTTCTTTCTGGAATGCATACCTTATGGCATCATGCAGTGTTGCCAGATTGAAAACTTCGACACAGAGGTTTGATTGAGATTGCAAGGCTCTGCTAATGCTTGAGTTTTGGAATTCTGTCAATCATCCGTTTTAGAAAGGCATTAGTTTTAAATTAATAAACTAAAATTGAATTACGTCATTGTAATTAGAGTCAAGAAGTATATATAGACTACACTCAACCAAAGATGATTCAATAAACATGTATTATATACTAACGATAACTGTGTACCCGTCCTTCGTGCAGATTGACGACTTTGTGACCGTTAGCCGAGAAATTACATCTTCTAAATATAACATTAAAAAAACAAATTACGAGAATAAATCGATTAAAAATATTTACAATCTGCTGGAATGTGGCGCAACAAGAAAATCAGTTTTATTCTAATGCATATTAATTTAAAAATACCGTGACGCTAATTTAACGTGCTAGTGGTTATTTTGTGAGCAGGACTTCTTCAGTTTTAACCGATGTTAATGTTTTCGGTGTCGTTGGGAAGAGCTCAGCGTAAAATCACATCGCTGTTCACATTTTTAAAATCATCTAATTTGCGAGAAGATTATATTAGTCTGTAAGATTAAAATTGGAACAGGGCACATTTGATTTGTAATTAAAACACTGAATAGAGTAAACACAATTTATCAGCAAGATCATTTATGCTCTTACTCAAACGGTAACCCAACATTTATAATGTGTTGTAATAAGTCCCTGCGGTTCAATAACTAGTAAAATACAAGTAAAAAACGGGCAGAGCCATCGTACTGTAGACTACGGTTAGTAGCCTAGACAAGTAATGTGGTCTATTCACTATCGCCATCGACCCTTGGGTAGCGTAACTTCGAAGCGGCGCGGCGCGTGACTCTCCACTTGACTGTACAATATAAATATCTATTATCGTTAAATGCTTTCCACGCATTCTACTATTAAGTCTCGTGACTCTTCTAATGGGTTAAAATAAACGTGTTGTACGTGATTTAAAAGTTATATCAAATTAAGAATGCTATGTTCCAACCAAATCTGAAATTAGCTGTTTTTCTTCTTAACATGTATTTACGGGTTGAATAAATTACTTTTAAAATATAAATAAGTTCAACAAAGATGGATAAATTATATTAAAATCGCCTCAGCCATGGAAGTATAAGGTCAATGATTTTTTACAAACCTGCAGGATGTATTTCACTTTAAGACGTGAAATACAACGAGAAGTACGTCGTTGAATTC
Organism: Allygus modestus; assembly: GCA_963675035.1. Taxonomy (NCBI): domain Eukaryota; kingdom Metazoa; phylum Arthropoda; class Insecta; order Hemiptera; family Cicadellidae; genus Allygus; species Allygus modestus. Next base: position 77,484,566 of record OY776115.1, on the reverse strand, counting down.
ATATTTTGATCTTGATTAGAATGGTTTGCATAACTAATTTAATATATTTTTATATTGGTAAGACAATATAATATAATAACCTAAAAATACTTTTAAGTTAAATTCATAAATTATTGCAATCTGGACTCATAGAGTCACGTGAGCTAAAGTTTATGGAAACACGTTAGATATCGTAGATCGTAGGTAGAAGTTTCAACCTCGAGCCTAATTAACAATCCCGGGATTTAGGGATTGTCCAATGTCAATCTCCGTCCGATTCCAAACAGTCCGATGGCCTGTCCTAGGATTTCGTAATTCTGGCGATGCGTAGGACCGTGCAGTTGCGATTCTTGGCGTACACAAACACAATGTCCATAGATCTACAGGATATATAAACTAATAAAGTTAGGTTATTTTTACGTTAATGCAAATATTAGTGAAGCTAATCAAGCTAATCTATAACAATGGTTGCAAACTTATAATTTATTTACTTAAATTAATATCTGTTAGATAAAATAAATTGAAAAATGTGCTATTTTATACTGTCAGTTCCGGTATTGGAGGTGAAATATCCCGCGGGGTATTTAGGAATCACCTGTTTAAAACCCTTAATTGTAGGCCCCATTATGAGTGAGTGAGTCTGTACTGTGAGAGAGTGATTACTGTATTATTTATTCTATGGTTCTAGTATGCTATTAGGACCTATGCCACAAGTAAGAAACAAAGTTTGCAGCTTCGAAAGACCTGTGCTACTGGCGTAGTAGCAAAATACAGATTTTGCACTTTTTTAAGGTTTTGATAAATATCTACTAAAGTATGCCTCGGACAAAATTTTTTGCCCAATCCTTTCTTAAAATGGATGAAATTTGCTCAAAATTTCAAGTTTCAAAATCACCAAGTGTAAAAATCCCCAAATTCCAGAATGACCCTAATTATTTATGTTTGCTACCTGCTCAACGATTCTCAAAATTCCAAAAGACCGCACGCGCACTCACGGGTATACCTGTGAACTAGACCCGTTCGGTACAGACCACAATACAATCCAAAATCATTAAAAATATAATAAACTAGTGGCTTGATGGGACAATAGCCCCTAATCTTAATCGAATACTCTGCCTCGCGTGATATCTATTCTCTTAACATGCTGAGGAAAATACAACTATATCACGTGTCAGTTCGTAAACAAAGTAGACACATACCCACATGTTTTAATGTAAACAAAGCAGACGTTTTTAAATCCCAATGCTTTTATTATGGGGGATGTTTTACGTTATTTCTAGTTTGCTGGTAACATTTTGGAAATACTGATATTTTTCCCGATTACCTGGGATCAACACCTTTAATTTGAACCCTCTCCCATCATCCTGCGATTTGCCAAACTCCTGCAATTTTGACTTAAAAGTTTCGCTTACAGAATTATATATAACTAGTGGCTTGAAGGAGCCATATTCCTTAGCCTCGTTTGAATACTCTGCCTTATCTGATGTCTTACTCTTTACATGCCTGAACGAAATAGACACTTAATCACATTTTTTTATGTAAACAAAGCAGACGTTTTTAAATCCCCATGCTTTTCTTATGGGGGGTGTTTTACGTTATTTCTCGTTTGCTAGTGACTTTTTAGAAATATTGAAATTTTTCCCGAGTCCCTGGGATCGAGACCTTTAATTTGAGCCATCTCCCATTATCCTGCGATTTTCCAAACTCCCGCAATCTTGACTTAAAAATTTCGCTTATATAATTATATATAAAGACTAGTGGCTTGAAGGGGCCAAAGCCCCTAACTTTGCTCCAATAGTCTCCAATAGCCTCATCTGATTTGAATACGTGTAATTTCGTAAACAAAGTGGACTCATAATCACATGTTTTAATGTAAACAAATCAGAAGTTTTTAAATCCCCATGCTTTTCTTATGGGGGATGTTTTACGTTTTTTCTCGTTTGCTGGTAACTTTGTGGAAATACTATTATTTTTCCCGAGTCCCTGGGATCGAGACCTTTAATTTGAGCCGTCTCCCATCATCCTGCAATTTGCTAAACTACCACAATTTTGATTTAAAAATTTCCCTTACAGAATTATATATAAAGACTAGTGGCTTGAAGGAGCCATAGCCCCAACCTTGCTCCAATATTCTGTCTCAACTGATATTTTTACTCTTTCCATACTGAGGAAAAACAAAACAGCTATATAATTAGTGACACATGATGCCAGTTCATAAACAAAGTAGACAATTAATCACATGTTTTAATGTAAAAGAAGCAGACATTTTAAGATTCCCATACTTTTCTTATAGGGTATGTTTACGTCATTTATCGTTTACTGGTTATTTTTTAGGTATACTGTGATTTTTCCCGAGTCCCTGGGACCAATACCTTTAATTTGAGGCCCCTCCCATCATCATGCGATTTGCCAAACTCCCACATCTTTGACTTAAACATTTCGCTTACAGATTTATATATAAAGAAGTTCTTTAAAAACAAACTTAACATGTTTGCGTCGGTTGCAGGCTTTTTAAAATTAAAACCAAATATGTAAAACATTTAAAGTGGAAATTATGGTTTCGATATTCCCTTCTACACAAAATGTTATTTCTTAAAAAAATATTCATAAAAATCCGTCAAGTGGTTAACTAAACAAACATTGATGGATAGGATTGATAGGTCATTGATGGATAACAAACAGTAGTTTCTTTAATATATAGAATTATCTGATGTCCCTTTCCCCGCGCGGGGGTCTAGGCTGAATGGTTTTAAAATGTAACATTATTATCAGCTATTTCACAAAATAAAATCAAACTCCAAATCGTCCGTCAGGTTGTGTTTCAAAACAAACTTTTATAAAGTATTTCTAATACGGTACGCATCTCTAGCCTACTGAGCTATTATAATGACTATTTGACAAATCTGTTCTCGCCTATCTTGATATTGATTAAGAATTTAACTTAAATGTAGACACTTATTATTGACTTGCCGTTTATTTTATTTTATATTGTATTCACGATATAAGGATGATTCCAAGTACTACTCTTAAGAAAAAGTTAAGGGGCCAAGAAAGCTGAGTACCTGCTGAGCGAATGGTTTAATAAATACATTGTAGCTCAGGAACCACTTGTCGTAAAGCTTAAAATTGGGCATGTGTATTTTACTCATTATGAGTTACTTTGGTATCTAATTTGAGATACCAAAGATTAAGTTAAGCAAAGAAATCATCTCTAGACAATTTCCGCGATTTAAATAATTTACAACGAATATGCTTGGCTTAGGTACTGGACAAATAGCTATACAATGGAAAAGTCCTCTATTTGGTTTTTGTTACATAAAGAACATACGTAATTTTGATCCGCTAACCAAGGCATATAGTTTAGCTAGCCTAATTCCCCCTACACTTAAAACCCCGCCTAATTATATTAATGCCTAATACCTTTTTAAAGTAGGAACTGTTACCCAACTCAAAGCTGGGGCTTCCGTAAGTCTCATGATATCGGCTGGCCCAGCAGCCTGCACGCATCGTTGCCTCTCCTTATCACACATCTGCGTCTTATCTAACAATACAACAGTTCACCGCAGCGAGCATCGCTGGTTCATCATCACGATTCTCCCACTCTGCTGATAACGTTACCGAATGTCTTGATGCTATCTCAACCCAGTTCCTATACCAATACACCCTTTTCTTATCACTTATCTCGATTGAATGTGTGGCAACCGATCATCGGACATTTTTAGACAATGCATTATGTAATTTGAATGTAACTTCAAAGTGAAACAAAAATGCTTTTTTCTCCCGTTTATAAACGCAACATTTAATTTAGTGTTTTTTAAGGCAGGCCCAAAATACGCTTTATATAAAAAAAACCGTAAACGTTGCTCCACTTGGTAGGTTCTTCAAAACCCTGTATCTGTGCCCCGTAACACATTATTGATATTGCCATTGCCCTAAAAAGCTCGAATATTGCCTTCAATGGAATTGATTTATTTCCCGTAAAGCTCAACTACGTATGATTGATGGTATTTTTTGCTGTTTCTAACCTTTGATCTAAATGTGTGTTTAAAGATAATGTTGGTGTTAGTGTCACCCCAAGATATTTTTAACTATTCACACTTTCAATTCCGTACCCTTTAAATCGCCATCTTTCTTGAGCACCCAGTCTACTCCCATAACGAAAAACTAATATTTTTATTCTTCTAAATTTATCGTAAGAGAGTATTTTCCCAAATTATTTATCATGTACTGTAATTCAATTGTCAAGGCGGCTGTCAGCAACAATGTCATCTGTATATAGTAAGTTGTTAATTGTTGTTTCCCCGAATCTACAGTCGCCGGCAAAACATTCAAGAAAAGAGTGAACATCAGAGGACTACACAAACAGCTATGCCTTAGCCTTTCTTTGTAGAACAACTTTCAGAAACACCGCCCTTGCACCAAACAGACCCTGAAATTTGATCACACATATTCTTTATTAAATTTATTATTTGTATTAATATCCCAATGTTATATAACTTATAATACAGTGCATCCCTATCAATCCTGTCAAAAGCAGCGGAAAAGGTTTAATTTTGCTATTGAGGACAAATTAAATAAATTGTCAATGGTTGAATAGCCTTTACGGAATCCCGCTTGAAACTCTGAAACTCTGTATCAATTTTGTTGTATGCTACCAATTTTTGAAGTATATTTGAAATAATGCCAGTAAACAATGTAGCCAATGCATCCATAAGCCAAATCCTTCGGTAATTTGTAACCTGGTTAAAGTCACTCTTTTTATGTAATGGGAAACTAATGATTTTTTTAAACTTGTCGGGATTTCACCATTATCTAAAATTAATTAAATAGTTCAATAAGACTGTTAAAAGTGCGTCTGGCGTCTGGCTCCCGTTTATAAAATTCAAACGGAATCAAACCTCAGCGCTTTATTGGTCTTAGCTTTCCCCAGAACCTGCTTGATTTCGTCGATATCAATCCTATTAATTTAAACATCCTCTAAGTAAGGTTTGGCGAAAATATCAGACTCTATAGTTATTAATTACAGGCGGATCTAACAATAATTTAAAATTATCAACCCAATCTCCTGTTTAATATTAGTGCCCACAAAATTTTCAGTCTGCTTTTAAAAGTATTCGCTAAGTCCAAAAATTGCTTCACATTTTTTACCTCTTAAACAGGGCCGTTTTTAGGACCTCTGGGGCCCCGGGCGTGTACAAAAACGGGGCCCCCTAACATAAATACAAAAATGTACGAGTATGTAGGTACATGTTTATAACAAAGACATTTTTTCTATTCCTTAATATAATGTTATTATTTGTAATAGTCTAGCTTTTAATAAATACACCAAATACTGAAATAAATAATAAATTTCAATTTATTATAAAACTTTAAAACTCACAAAAATAATTCGTATTTAATTTTACTTACAACATTCAGTATGGTTTTAGCTATCTTTTAGCTCTCTTAAATCTTTTTAGGATAAGCTAATAATATATTAAGTTAATACACAATAAAAAAACATAACTAGTTTTACCAACAACACTAAGATAATTAATATCAAACAAAATAGCAATATAGAAATATATATGTCTGAATTCGTTACACATTGATTAGGAATTCTTTAAAAGTTGTTTTTATCAACATACTGCTGGATAGACTTTATTAAATAGTATTTAATGCAGTATAGACAGTAAAAATTCCTTCTATCTGCATTTCTTGGCTGAAAAATCATCAGTCTTCTTTATATTAATAAGCAAGCACAAAACTGTCCCTCGTTTTAAGCTTGTGCGCTTCGTAGGAGGAATTCACGCATGCCGTTAGAAAGGTATTGTTCTGTATATGAGCAGAAACCTATTATAATTTACATCGGCCCTCAGTGACTCCCGACAGGCTTTCAAAGTTTCAATGTTAGTCTTATGGAAGAACAGTTATTGATTAAATTGTATTTTTGACAGTTCTTGATACAACAAATGCCAGCGAAACAACATGAACAAATGTTTCAGACATAATCTATATTTTATAGGCTAAGGAGATTTTTCTGGTACCGATTTCTCTGATATGCGGCATCGTAAAATTATGAAACTTTGCACGATTATTTAGTACGATTAGGGGATGTGTCGAATGCAAATAATTTTGTGATTCGGTGTTAAGGCTATGCTCGTTTGGCCTTCAAAGTTTACATGTTATCCTTATGGGAACTTGCGTTCTGCTTTTCGTTATGTTTTCCATTTGATAAATAGCTGAGTTATTCAAATAAATGTGTAGCAACACAGCAAGAACAGATGATTCATAAATACAAAATTTTACTGACTAATGGAATGGTAACACCCTTCTTTTAACTCCTCCGTTTTAACTTTACATTAAAAAATAAACCTGTTTGTGAGGGAGGGTGGAAGAGGGACGGGAAGATGATGAGATGGAGAGGTTTCAGGCATAAATAAAAAGACTACTGATTACTGGAATGGTAATGCCCTTCTGCTATCCATTTTAACTCCTCGTTAAAAAAATACCTGGAAGTGATGATGGGGGAGGGGGAGGGAGAGCGAAATAGAGAGAGAGGGACAGAGAGATGAGTGCAACAGTACCCACTTTTTTCGTATAGTCGTCGAATTTATACATTAAAAAAATACTTGGTCGAATTTCGGAAATAGGGCGGTCTCTCGTTATATATTGATGCACAGCCAAGGCAACGCAGAGTATCATACTCAGGATGTTTAAAGCTTTTAATCTATCTTGTTTAATGCTAATTCAAAAGTAACATTTCACTTTAAACTTTAAAGTTATTTTTGCGGATACATTTTATATCATCACACTCAAAAATATTCTTACATAGGTTTAAATATTTGAAAGTTTAGTAAAAGTCAGTTATATTGTAGACGTTTGAACATTATTTTCAAGTTAAGTTTACGTGATGATGACACAATGACATACTATCTTCATCATTGGCTTTCGTCTCTTCCTACGTTTAAACTGTGTGTGTGTGTGGGAATAATCGGAGAATTCAGTATTGCCAACAGTGATATAAGCACACTACCCCCGTAACCCTCACCGAGACCAGGGCAGTGCTGATCGTATGAGTAAATTGATTTAAAACAAACATCTTTACCTTTAAAATATTATCAAATCCATAAATATAATTTGGAAAAACTGAATAAAAAAAGAGGCCACAAGATATCCTACCAGTATTATTATATTTGTTATTAATTGTATTATGTTATCTAGAATAACCTCAAATACTTAGGACTACTCAAGTGTCCTACGTTAACTGACTTTCGTAACCAATTATAATTTTGATACTATTATTTAACGACTTTGTGTTTGGCTGATTGTTCGTAATATTTTATAAAATATCATATTGAGTTTTGTAGGAAAAGAACGACAAACGTAAATCAGCTTTAACGAAACCGAAACATCCAAGTACGGCAAAGCATTGCCGATATTAAAAATAATTAAGGGACTAGGGGATAGGCTTAAAAATTATAGCTCAAGGTCATGATCATGTATTGCCGATTTCAAATATACGATTTAGCAAAATAAGGTTCTCTACATTGCCGTCAGTAGTTATATTTCAGATCTTATCTGGCCTGTTACTGGATTAGGGCAGGTTTATGAAATACGCACACATCATTCAAAATAATGCAAATTAGTGAATGAATTTGGGTTTGAAACTTAGTTTGATCGTATACCTTTTACAACTAAAAATTGAGTGTGTCAGTGAGTGAGGGCTTTGTCTTTTATAGGTATAGATAATCAATTAAAATTAAGGTATAAGCATATTATGTTTCAGCCGTATATTAAATGTTAATAGCTAATCACGTGAAAAGCTAACAACTCTGTTTAGAACATAATAATTGTAAGCTGACACAGAAATTGATATAGGTCAGATAGATTTATTTTAACCTGAGAAGCGTATGCATAGACATGACAGCAATATATTGTACCTAAAAGTATATAAATGAAAAGCTTCTGGCTTTTGATGCCAGAAACATAAACTTGTAAATGATAACTGATGAATGTTCAACGTTGCCATATTTCATGACGCCGTAACATTATAATTGTATACTGACGCGTCAAGGTGGTATATTGAATATACAGTATATCTGAAATAACATGAGCGCTCCTTGCGGCGTTCTCATGAAACTGCATGTCCAAAACACCTAGATAAACTATCTATGTTATGGCGTCACAAACTTCAGGGAAACTAATTAATAACTAATTAATGGGTAAAGCAAAAAAGATAACTCTTATATCATTATGTTCCTTATAGTCAGCTCTTCAATCTTGAGGAGTTTGAGAATTGTAACTTATTTTTTTATGGAAATAACATGGAAAAACCATATGGCGTCAAATGTACGACGCCACATTGTTTTTTGACGCCGCAAAGATAGGGAAAATCTTTCACATTGACGCCACATGAATAGGAAGATAGATATATATATATATATATATATAAAACACAGAAAAAACATACCTGAAGGTTAATACAAAATCACATGAAACTAAAATAATCTACAAAAACAGTTTATATTTCGGTTTACACCATCTTCAGAACTTGATACAAAATTAGATAACCTACATATTTGATAACAACTAACCGAGTCTAAAAATCGGCAACAAAAACAAATGTTGGGTCTAAAGCTACGGTTTAAAAGCCTCAAAGGTAAAATGAATATTTATATTTTAGCAAGCTATTTGATTCATACATTGAACAATATGAACAGTTTCAATGGTCTATCTGCTTCTCATGAAATTTAAAAAAACATGTATAGCAAAGATGACAACTTTATTAACAGACCCACGCGTTTGCCTACGCATACAGGAACGCCGAAACGAGCTTTCTATTGACGTGCTGTTCATTAGGAAAGCCGCAGTCGGTCTGGAAAGTACTAGGATTATGTGCACAAATATCGGAACTCTCCGGTGATTTCAGATTAAAAACAAAATAACCCATCTTAAACTATGGAGGATTTTGTACTCTGATGTTTTGAAGGATCCGGGCATATTCCATTCAACTTTTGACGCACTCTGATAAAGAAACTGTACTGGAAGTAAATACACAACATGGTTAGTGTAAAACGTCTGATTTGTTTACATTTCGAAATGTCTTATAATAATTGGGTGAACGGAGAGAATCCCTACACTTAAAAAAGGAACTCAAATTTTGTTGTACCTTGGTCAATTAACTCAAAAACTCTTTAGTCTATTTCGGTCACATTTGGCATACAAATTAATTCCTAAGATTTCGATTTAAGTCAACAAGTCCGTTGACTGGCCTATCCACTTTCCCCCTCACCATGTGGTGGCTCTTTGAAATCACTGAACAATTCTTTCTCCCTATTGAAAATCTGATTACACCATCTGGTTTCGTGTAACATGTTTCATTAGAAAATTTTTTAAACCACTTTTATATTACCTGTTGTCACTGCACAAATAATAAAACTTAATATAGTACTTTAACCCTTTGAGTGTTAATTTGCACTTTTATGTAAAATATTACTTTTCTGATGCATATGGGATGATTTTCCTATCAAATGTATAAATTATGCATATTTTACGTTTACCTTTTTGAAATATATTTACCGCACTTCTTGTTTTTCACGTATATAATTTTTTGTTCAAATGATATTAACTTATTAAGATATAATTATTATTTTGACATAGAAAAAAAGGGCAAGGTTTTAAAATATGTGTAGTGGAAAACAGTAAGCTTATGCATACCTTTGCTAACCTTGTTAGATTTATAAAATATCAATAACAATTTACTCTAATCACTTTGAAATACGAGTAGATTCTTTCAATCATTAGTATTTTTACATTCGCACATTTGTCGAGCTTCATTGTCAGTGTACAATATAACAAAAAATACAATCATCTAGACATTTTTAATATGGTCTAAATATTTTTCCCGATAGTAAATGGGTTCAGTTTTAATTAAATGTTATATTTTAATAAACCTTTATATATATATAACTTATATTATAAAATATATATAAACATCTTTGTTCATCCTCTTACGGAAAAAATTAGCGTACGCCTAGTTTAATTATTTATTTATTTCCCTCGGCATGTAGACAGTAATCAGTACATCCACATAAACAACTAATAGCCCCTACAAGCCGTAGTTTATTTGCTGAAACCCAACTACAATCAACCAAATACCAAGGTAACGGGTTATTTATAGAATATTCAAAACCATGGAAACCGTTATGGCATTAATTTGAGTTTTTGAAGATTAACCATTTTTCAGTGCACGCTTAGTAGTTTGTTTAAACTTCAATCAATTTTGTTTGTTCAACGGAAAAAATTAGCGTACGCTTCGATTGGTCGAATCTGATTACCTGTTAACATTGGTATAACTGATGAACGTCCTGTCGTTTGGCGAGTGTGCTGTAAGTAATCACTGGCATATCTGTTATACCTTATTACATAATTATTACGTAAGGGGAAAAAATAAATACATCAATTTTCCACGTTTCTGAAGCTATCGGACGTCATAGAAGGCTGAGACGTGGAACATTCATAGTATTGTCAGAACTATACCAAAATTATTTTATGTTTTATTTACAACCTTCGACACTTTCAGAAGTGAGGGGTGCTGGGCTAAGAGAAGTGATTGCTGGTTCTTGTAAAGTAATAGCCTAACTTTTATATTTAAAATCTTAACATTAAGATTCTATGGTGATAATGTTAAAGAAGAGACTGTGGTAATTTAAGAAAGTCTATTTAAGAGGGCGCTCTTGTCACCTGCTTCTACCCACTCCTCCCATATAGTTAATTTTCAAATCCCGTCCGTCCACAACAGATTATCCAAAGTTGACGATGTATGTCTCGGCTCATTTTACAGAGCAAAAAGAAACTAGCGACATCAGTGAGCAGAATTTTGATCAAATAAATAGTTAACCCGTAATACACATCGTAAAAATTTATCTCGTTAAAATGAGCCCTGAATTAACTTCTTAAAATAATTCGTTAAGTGATTTTAACGTGTTAACATTGACCTTTCGGGAGAAGCAGGTAAAAGCCAAAATGCTACGTGACCGGAGCCCCTTCTTTAAATTATTGCCGATATCAATAACTTGAACTAACCTATTCTGATATTGTTCCAAGGCGACTATTGGTATTTCTGGTATTGGGACAGGACTCCTAGGGGCATCGTGGTACAGCAGTTGAGACCAGTCTCTACAGAAAGAATCTGTCTCAGTAGAGACGACAACGCCGTCGACGCCGCGCCGCAGCTGCGGATTATAATCTTTCTACTAATTTTTAATGATAGCCTAGATTACGTATTTAATTTTTATGGATGTATTTTGTAATTAGGGTACCGGTAGCTATTTATTACCAAGTGTACTTCCAGAGAAGGCAATCTCTCCCAACATGTATTAGTCAGTCTGTTTTATGTCAGTCGGTTGATACCCAAGACTAAATTACGTTTGAGGTTGAACTGGTATATGTAAATAATACCGCTTCCACTATGTAAATCCCACCTAAAGTTGACATACTACATCTCAGTATAAAAATTACGGCTTTTTAAAATGTTTTCTGTTGTAAAAGATCTATTAAAATTTGTATTTTCAACATTTTTCCCATAGCACTATACCATGCAATAATATTAATCCTATGGTATTCCTTACGAGTTTATGTATAAGTCTAAATTAATCAGTAATTCTCTTTTTAATCTACAATTTGAATGTTCTAGTTGTTTTTGGATCGATTAACACTGTGGGGAACTTAATTTTGGTATGATTGCAATCTGATCCCATTTCAAATTGGTAAGATTTCACACAGGTAAAAAACCCAATTCAGTGAAGCTGGTAACAATGGCCGCCTGCTTATTTTATATTTATACGTGGTCAGAAGAAATAATACACACATACAACCCAGGAAAAATGTTTTTATATCAAGCCACGAAAGAAACACTATTGTTATGAACCGTTTCCGCAACCAACTACTTTCTCCATGTATCATCAGAGGAACGGATCTATTTTGACACTTTGATAATAATTTATAGTTAAGACCATTTGAGGTATGGGAAGCCCAGTGTTGAAATTCCAGCGCGTCTATTCGTTTAGGTGTGCTTCCCCTACAACTTTCCCTTTCAGAGGTTGATTACATTGAATTTAAAAATATCATTGTTGGATATCATGACCTCAAAGTAGTTGTAGGAATTCAAAGTAGGATTCAAGAAACATAGTTTGCGCATGGCGAATTCTAAATTTGTTGGCAAGAGACAAGAGACGTGGTTCAAGACGAGGAGAGTATAGCCAATCAACAGTGGGTGCTATATTTGTACTTTGTAAGTACAAATATATATAGTACAAATATAGTGCTATAGTTTGTACTTTATTAAGTACAAACGTATATAGATACACCTATGTTCACCGTTCATGGAAATAAAGTAAGAAATAACCTAACTTGTTTTTTACTTTCTCCTCTTATACATAGTACAGTATATGGAGAAAGTATTGTTTTCGTCAAAATTTTCGAATTTAAGTTGTTAGTGGAAATACTCGTTTTGGTAATCCCTGAACCCAAAAAAGTGTTTTTTGCGTGATGTCTGTGTTTCTGTCTGTCTGTCTGTCTGTATGGATGTGTACAGAGCTAGAGCCCTAACCAATGGTCCGATTTTTATGAAATTTGGTACGTAGGTACTAATCCACGATATCTCCAGGCGTTTTTTTTATTTTATTGAATTTTTGATTTTTAAGTGTAACTACCCGCATTTCTGTAAAAATTCGGGTTCAGAAATTACAAGACTTGAAATATCAAAAATTCAGTTTTTTTGGATTTTTTTTAAAAAACATAAATATAAAAAATATTACTATTCACCATTAAAAATATCTCAAAAAACTAAATAATTTAGTGTCTTGAATTACGATTCTACGATTACTGGTTGCGGAGAAAATTTAGATTTTCATTTTGCGGTAAACGCAGTACGTTGTCCAATGTTATTCTTATGGGGAATAAAAAAATTACTATTTCTCTCTTATTTATTGATAAATTTCGTTCAAACTTGATATGCTTGTCAAGTTAGCATTGACCAACAGAGGACATTTGAAATATGTTAGTAGGCGGCATTAGTTCCTTCTGACCCAGCACAGGCGCGTGAGGAGGAATGAGGAATCACCCCCCCCCCCGATGACCTTGACCTTGACCCCCAAGGTCACCCCCGAGGGCATGCCCGAGGGACCCCCCCCCCCGTCACGTGACCCATTAACCTAACTTAAACCTGGCACCTGGCGTGAGGATGCGAGGAATCCCCCCCCCCGTCACATGACCCATTAACCTAACTTAAACCTGGCACCTGGCGTGAGGATGCGAGGAATCCCCCCCCCCGTCACGTGACCTGGTGGAAACCTAACATAGGCTGGCGAGCACAGGCGTGAGAGTAGGAATGAGGAATCCCCCCCCCCCCCAACATCACCTGCAGTGAGGATATACCTGCCCCGCAACATAGCCTGACGTGAGGATTCAACCCCCCCCCCCCGTCACGTGACCTGGTGGAAACCTAACATAGGCTGGCGAGCACAGGCGTGAGAGTAGGAATGAGGAATCCCCCCCCCCGTCACGTGACCCATTAACCTAACTTAAACCTGGCACCTGGCGTGAGGATGCGAGGAATCCCCCCCCCGTCACGTGACCTGGTGGAAACCTAACATAGGCTGGCGAGCACAGGCGTGAGAGTAGGAATGAGGAATCCCCCCCCCCAACATCACCTGCAGTGAGGATATACCTGCCCCGCAACATAGCCTGACGTGAGGATTCAACCCCCCCCCCCGTCACGTGACCTGGTGGAAACCTAACATAGGCTGGCGAGCACAGGCGTGAGAGTAGGAATGAGGAATCCCCCCCCCCATCAGCGATAGACCACCTCTCACGTTTCTGGAAGCTTCTAGAAGGTTCGCTGAAGCGTGCAACCTGGGTATAAAACCGAGGCAGAGCCGCACGCGCGACCTCAGTGTTGTTTAAGACGTCACCATGAACGGAAACGGAGTCAGTGCAGGTGAAGTGGACCAAACGATCCGCTCCTTCCTAGAGGAGCTGAACGCAATGAATGATGAGAACGCCAACGCACCGCCAGTACAGCAGGGATGTGCGTCAAAGAAGAAAAAGCTCGATGGGTGGACTGTAAAGAGGAAGGAAGTGCCTATCGATTCCCCGACACTGTGCTGGTCCGCTGGCGGATATCAGTACACTGTGAAGAACCCTACCAACAGCGGTAATGTACTGTTAAAGATGAACGTGTTCAAAGGAGGTCGCCCCACGTTCAGTTGCGGCTTGTACTTGGACGAGGAGCGAAACGATGAAATCTGCATATGTCTAGAGGACCTGCTATCCAGATTGCAAAACCTATGGCTGGCAAATAGCGAGACGGGAGAGTCAAGATACGACGGGATCACTAGAACCGCTATTCCTCTACCCACCTGGCGAAAGACCGATTGCGTCATCTCAGGGAAAACCAAGAGGAGCGTACACTCCAAGCGCGCTACCCAGTAAACGAGAGAGCGTGGAAACTTCCATTACGTCACTCTTCCTGGAATTGAGCGTGGAAAATTCCACTAAGCAGTTGATAACCGAGACGCTTCTAGAACAATCCACTTGTTTACGCAGTAAAGCTTTCCATTACATCACCCTTCCTGGAATTGAGCGAGTAACTATAACAGCATGTTGTTGATACGCGCGAGTCGGCACGTAGACACCACCAATAAAAGGCGACTCGGTGGCAAGAGCCGATCATTCTGCATCCAGCCGCTGCACCATGCTCAACACGGACCACAAGATGGACCTCAGGACAGCCCTCAACAGCTGCAAGGCCGCGGGTTACACCCGCATCGCAGATCTGCGGGACAACGCGGTGTATCCCATTCGCTCGTTTGAGCGGGTAGACACACCGTATGGCGAGGCGGTTATGGCCACCTTGGAGGGTCTTGTTGGCGACGACCCGATCCGGATTTACATGCCTCGGCGATACCTCACGGTCTTGGACGACAACGCCATCTCCCAGTACAACGTTGGCGTGGAGCCGAGGACGAGCCTTGTAAAGAGGAGCGGCCCTCCTGGCAGCAAACTTCCTTTCCTGGAATTTGTTTAAATAAACGGTATTTCCTATTCCCTTATTTCCTTCAATATTTAAAAAAAAAATAAAAAAATCAAATAAAAAAAAAGCGAGAAAAGAATTTAGTTTTAAGAGCCGAGGTGGCGGTGCATGGCAGTCAGTAGACGCCATGGACTTGAGGTGGAAACACCCATTCACCGCCATCGTGGCCGGGCCCTCTGGCAGCGGCAAGTCGCACTTCGTGGCTCGCTTCATAGAGCACGCCGACCGCATGTGCGATACGCGGTTCGCCCGCATCACTTGGCACTATGGCAGCGGTGGCGGCGGTGGTAAGAGCCGTGCGGACTCTGCCGTGCGCTACGTAGCCGGCCTGCCAGACCTGGATGACTATGACGGTAGCGAGCCCGCCCTGGTCATCGTCGACGACATGATGCGCGAGGCTGGCTCCGGCGTGGCTGACCTGTTCACCAAGGGCTCGCACCACCGCAACATGAGCGTGTTCTTCATCACGCAAAACCTGTTTCACCAGGGCAGGGGCCAGCGCGACATATCGCTGAACGCCCACTACATAGTGTGCTTCAAGAATCCCAGGGACCGCGCTCAGATCAAACACCTGGCCCGTCAAGTATACCCGGAGAACCCCAAATTCGTGGAGGAGGCTTACGCGGACGCCACGCGTGATCCGCACGCCTACCTGCTCATAGACTTGAATCAGTCCACGCCTGAAGAGATGCGCGTACGTTCGGCCATTTTCCCAGACGACCCGGTGAACTACGTGTACCTGCCCAAGAAGAAGTGATAAATAGGCCGAGCGCGTGCCAGCGTCAGTCATCATGTTACACCGCGTGAAGAAGGACGCGGCGCTGCTGAGGGCCCTAATACACGCTACGCCCAAAGAACGCAAGGCCCTGTTAAAAGCGTGCGACAAGAGTCGCATCAAGTCATTGTGCGAGTGCGCATATAACGTGCTACGCGGAAACGTACCGCTTTCCCCCTGTCTCAAACGCAAATTGAGTAAACACAAACAGGCGCTCAGACGGCTAGTGAAACGCGGCGAGGGTTGGACCAAGAAGCGACACTACCTCGTCCAACGGGGCGGAGGGATCCTCCTACCTCTGCTGTTGAACGCTGTTCTGCCCGTTCTAGCGCAGAAGCTAATCGGACATGGAGTACGCTAGGAAAATGGTGGTTGTACCGCAGGAGCTCATCGAGAGATTGCGAGAAGGACCGGGACCAGGGCCGGGGCCAAGAGGAGGAGCAGGTAGCGCCAATAAGCCAGCGAGCCTGGACGCTGAGATGCATCGCATATTGAGCGACAAGCGGCTGGACGATACGGAGAAATGGAAACAATATCAACAGGTGTTACAGCGGTTCCTGCACTTTTCCGCGGCTAAACGTCAACCCATAAATCGTCTGTCAATCATCGAGGGTGAGCAGAGGGAGGAGGAAGCGGCAGGGGGTCCGAGTCAGATGAAGCGCGAGTCTAGCGCCTCGGCGGAGGAGGACATTGTGGAATCGTTCTCAAAAATCTACAGGTCGGTGGCGCGCAACTTGTTGCGATTCATGACCCGACAAGGCAGCCCCATCGCCTGGGACGCCAGTGGGGCGGTGTATGTGAACAAGGTGAAGATCCCCGATTCCAATATAGTGGACATCGCGCACAGCATAGTGAGAGCGCGAAGGGCGGACCGATTGCCCACCGGCTGGCATCAAGTGATGGCCGCCTTGAAGGACATGAACGTGCCCAAAGAATACGTGAGCAATCCCACGGCGTTGCGTTACCTAGGCGTGGGGCTGGACTCAGCATCGAGCCCCTGGGGAGACACGACAGCCTCATCAACACCCCTGTCACCGAGGTTGACACCGATACTGGACCGCCTGAGACCGCGACCCCCAGCGGCCAGGAGAAGGATAATAACCGAGGAACCCGACCGGGAATCGTCATTGGACAACTGGGAGCCGTTCACACCGTAATGGAGAAGCTGTACTACGACCCGAGCCAGCCCGGTTCCCTCGGTGGGGTGGCCGCCCTGGCCAGAGCCGCGCGCCTCCCGAAACGCAGAGCGGTGGAATGGCTGCGCGCCCAGGACACCTACACGCTGCACAAGCCAGCGCGAAAGCGGTTTCCCCGCAACCGCTACGCCGTTTTTGGGCCCCGGGAGCTGTGGCAGGCAGACCTGAACGACATGCGCGGCCTGAGCCGGTACAACGACGGAGTCAACTACCTGCTGACTGTGATAGACGTATTCAGTAAGCGGCTGTTCGCGGTACCACTGAAGAGGAAAAGCGGGCCTGAGGTGGCTGCTGCGTTCGAGGGAATATTCGCTGAGGCGACTCCCCGCTGCCTACAGACCGACAAGGGGACGGAGTTCACCGGGGCCGCGACCAAGCGAGTGTTCAAGAGTCACGGTGTAAACTACTTCACCACGCAGAACCCCGACGTGAAGGCGGCGGTGGTGGAGCGAGTCAACCGCACGCTCAAGAACCGCATGTGGCGCTACCTGACCTACAAAAACACGTATCGCTACGTGGACGTGTTGGACAGGCTTGTGGACGCCTACAACCGCAGCCCGCACAAGAGCCTGGGTGGCCTACGACCCGTGGACGCGGACAGCGGCGATGGTCAAACGGTGTACAAGGTGTGGCGTCACATGTATGGAAAGGCGATCCGGCGACACAAGCCCAGGTTCGAGCCTGGTGACACGGTGCGCATAGCCAAGGAGAAGGGCACGTTCGCCAAAGGTTATGAGACCAACTGGAGTAAGGAGCTGTTTGTGGTGGACCACGTATACGGGTCGCATCCTCTACCATTGTACGTGCTGCGAGACCTGAACGGGACGCCGCTGGAAGGGCGCTTCTACGAGCATGAGATGCAAAAGGTAACGATGGCCCCGGACCGCCTGTACCAAATAGATAAAATACTGGACACTAAAGGGCGAGGCTCCAGTAAGCGCTACCTAGTCAAGTGGGCCGGTTACGGAGAGGACTTCAACTCGTGGGTACCTGCATCTGAAGTGCAACAGCTGCGATGACGAGGCACAACCAGTTTTACCTGACGTTGCCCAGTAACAGTTCAATGACGTACTATCCCAACAACATGGTGACAAACTACACGACCCATCTACCCTCGACCGTTGATCTGTCAGACGGCGAGTGGGAGGTCGCTCTGGCGGAGGCGCACTACCCCTTCTCTTTTCTGACCGTCGGTGAGGGAACCTACATCAAACTAGTGCTGGGAATGAGGGACTCGAAAGGCGGGTTGGCCGTGGTGGACAAGTTGTTAATCAAAGTGGAGCCGGGCAATTACAGTAGTACCGAGGAACTCGTGCACGCAATCAACAACCACCCTCAAATGAAGAGTAACCTGTGCACCTTCTCGTATGACGAGAGGTCCTCCAGGGTGGAATTGATGTCGACGTCTTCAGCCGTTCAGAGCCTCAAACTGAGCCCCAGTTTGGCGCTACAGTTTGGCTACGAGGTGGATACGGATATCGTCAAGCGTCACAGGTCCGTGAGGCCGACTAACCTCTTCGCCGGTCTACCATCACACATGTACGTGTATTGCGACCTGGTGGAACCCCAACTGGTGGGCGACGCTGTGGCGCCACTACTGAAGATCCTCAACATCGACATCAGGAATTACACGTACGGTGCCAACACGACAGTGTATATAATAGACCCGCACTACGTGCCGGTGATTAAAACCTCATTCGAGAGCGTGGAAATCGATTTAAGGGACAACCAAGGGCGACACTTGCCATTCCACTTCGGGACCACGTGCATGAAGCTTCATTTCAGGAAAGAGAGGCAGCGGCAATGAATCCAAGCGATCCCTATCTGGCGTATTACCGCCACCAGCAGGCGGGCCATGGCGTATCCTCCGGATTCAGAGGAGCCGCTTTCCAACGCGGACACGGCATTGGCAGTTTCCTAGGCGGGCTGATGCGTACAGTGGTCCCGTTGATCAGATCCGGCGCATCGGCGCTGGGCAAGGAGGCGCTGAGGTCCGGTGTGGGCTTCTTGGGCGACGTGGCGGCGGGCACAGCCAACCCCCGAGTCGCAGCCAACGCCCGACTCAGACAGTTTACCGGGTCGCTGAAACGCAGGGCTGATGAAAAACTGGATCGCGTGCTGAGCGGTGGTGGTGCCTATAAGAGGAGGCGTGTACAGCAGGTTACTCCTCAGTCTCTAGCGAAACTCCTCGGAGCGAGGAAGAAGAGCGCTGCACCCAAGAGGAAGCCCGCAAAACGTGTCGCTAAGAAGAGGAGAAGCAAGAAGAGCAAGAGTACCGTGAAGGACATTTTTGGATAATGGCGTTTCTACATCAGAAGTCGTGCGAGTGTGTCAAGACCGAGTTGGACCTGTTCTCGCTACCGCCCACGCAGACCAGTATAGAGAGTGGTAAATGGGTGCAGTACAAGCCCATCTCCTCCCTGACAGACGACTCACCCGTTGAGTTCATAGTTCCGGGTCATGGGGACGAGTACACGGATCTGTCACAGACGCTACTGCATGTGAAGGCTACCATTAGAACGGCTAATGGAGGCGCTGTAACGGGTGATCAAGCGATAAAAGAGGTGGGTCCAATTAACAACTGGCTGCACTCGCTGTTCAGTCAAGTGGACCTGTATCTGAACAACAAACTGGTGTCTCCTCAGAACAACACGTACGCCTATCGCGCCTACCTGGAGAACCTGTTGTCCTATGGTGGTGATGCCAAGACATCGCACCTCACCGCGGAGTTGTTCTACGAGGACTATGCCGGGTACATGGACAATACTGAGGAGGATAATGCCGGGCTCAAGAACCGGAGGGAGTTTGTCAAGGCCAGCCGGTACGCGGACATGGTCGGACATCTGCACGTTGACCTGTGCAACCAGGAGAAGTTCATGTTAAACGGCGTGGAGATGCGCTTTCGCCTGATCAGGTCAAAGAACTCATTCTCCATCATGTCCAAAACCGTGACAGACTATAAAGTGGACATCGCCGAAGTCAACCTGTTTATGCGCCGCTGTAAGATCAACCCGAGCGTGCTGTTGGCTCACAGCAGGACGCTGGAGTCGGGTACAGCCAAATATCCCATTACGCGCGTGGAAGTGAAATCCTTCACACTACCCTCCGGTATCAGCAGCAAGACTCTGGACAGTGTGTTTCTGGGTCAACTGCCGAAACGCGTTATAGTTGGCCTGGTCAGCAATCAGGCGTACAACGGGGACTACAAGAAGAACCCGTTCAACTTCACCCACAGCCACGTGAACTTCTTCGCGCTGTACATAGATGGTGAGCAAGTGCCATGTAAGCCGCTTCAACCGGATTACACGTTCGGTCAGGAGTTGTGCGTGCTCGCCTACCACACGCTGTACACTGGCACCGGCATCAATTTCTCAGACTGTGGTAACGAAGTCAGTCGCAACGAATACCCCTACGGATACTGCCTGATGGCGTTTGATCTGACACCCGATATGGCGGCCTCTCAATCCAGCCACTGGAACCTGGTGCGCAACGGTAACCTGCGCATAGAGATTGGGTTCTCCGAAGCCTTGGCGGAGGCGTTCAACTGCATAGTGTACGCCGAGTTGGACAACGTCGTGGAGGTGGACCGTCATCGTAACGTCACAGTCGACTTTGGCGGGTAAACGAGTTGCCGCGCGCTCAAGGTCACCGGTGACCGTGATGGCGGCGCGCGCACCCAAGGTTATCCCGCTAGGCGCGCTCCCGCCAGCGCTCAGTCGAGTTCAGTCAGCCGTACGGGATGGACGTGCCGCCACCGATCTACAACGAGCCACCGCCAGCGCGCTGTCATCACGGAAGCGTGGTGATGGATATGCAGTGTTTTAAAGACAGTGATAATGACTTTCTACTGAAAGAGGTTTGCGTGGTGGACGTGACTACCGGCACGCTGCTCCTACATCACATCGCCCGCCCACCCTTCAGTAAGGACCTCCTGACTTCCGAGAAACAGCGCGAGAGCGTCTGGGTCACTCGCCACTGCCACGGCTTGGAGTGGGACCAGGGGAACATCGCGTACGTCGCCCTGCTGGACAAGCTGCGCTCCTGCCTCATCCACCGCCCCCTGGTCTACGTCAAAGGATCGCAGAAGAGGGACTTTGTACAACGCCACCTCATAACCGAGCCCGCCGCCACCACCGCTCAGGACATGGAGGATCTGGGCTGCGGGTCACTCAACGGTCCGCCCACCTACCGGACCCTGCGCTGTCGCCACCATAAGAGCTCCCACAACCGTTGCGCCCTTCATAACTGCATAGTATTGCGGGACTGGCTCGTGGCTAACGACAGGTCGGACCCGTCCGTCTCAAGCTGCCTGTGCTGCTTCCGCCCACGATGAATACCGTCCAGATCAGAGAATGCCTGGTGAGGATCCCCGGACTGAGGAACGTTGCGGTCTACGCCTCTGACCAACTACCGGACGTGCCGGTCAAGCCTCTCACCGCCATCGTGTCCAACACGGTAGCTCACACCGAGGGAGGCGAACACTGGGTGGCGTTTTACTGCTCGGAAGAGGACAGACTCGAGTACCTGGACAGCTACGGAAGGCCGCCATACCAGGCCGACTTTCAAATGTTCCTGAGGCGCAATCCTCATCACCGCCACTATGTCTACAACAGGTATCGACTCCAGGGCTACGATACTTCTGTTTGCGGCTACTACTGCCTCACTTACCTGTACTGCCGGGCTGTTCTCCGCACGTCACTCAGCGACTACGTCCAGCTCTTCGACCCTGCCGCTCCCGCCGCCAACGACGCTCTGGTCCGCAGGCTCTTCCACTCCATATTCGCTTAAAACTAATTTGTAAGGTTTTTGTAGTATGTGTATGTAACCTTATTACTGTACAATACATGCCTCATAATGATAAAGCTTGTGTTTTCATTTCTCCTTTCTCCTTACTAAATTTAAAAAATTAGCAAAACTGAGGCAGCGGGGCTGGACCTCAGGTTTATATACCAGCGGCGCGTGTCACTGGCTGAGCCCCCGCCAAGCGGCAGTGAAGGTCGCCAAAGAGGGCGCGTCACGAGACCCCTCGGACATCAGCAAACCGCTGAGTAATTCGAGGGTGACCCCTCGGACATCAGCAAACCACTTAGCAACTCCTTCCTGGGCAACTCCTTCAGGGTCGTCCCCGACACGCGCCGCCAACCGCTCCCGGTTGGCGGGGGCTTTTTAAGCTGCACGGCTCGGGCCAAACGGCCCATAACACCTTTCTGAGCCTAACGGCTTGTGACTTTTGAGTGAGCAAAGGGAGGAAATAAACAACTCGGGTTCATGCTGTACATAAAGCTATTATATTTTCTTACAAATACTATTTACATTTTTTTTTTTCTCTTATAACTAATATATACAACTAGACGGGGAATTCCTCTTCTTCCTCGTCTTCGTCCTGGTGCTGTCCCTCCTCCTCGCCGTCCACTTCCATCCGCTGTGGTTGATCTCCTCTCCTCCTGGCTGGTGGTAGTGGCGGGACGTCCTTGTGTCCCCATGGCAGAGTGTGGATGCCGTCGGGGAGGACGCACCGCTTGTCGTCAGCTGGACTGAGGCTCAGCTTGTTCACTTCCACGGTGTACACCCGGTGCAAGTGGGACTGGAACCGGACGTTGGTGGTGTGCTTCCGGACCCCGTCAAACAGACACTCTCTGTAGTCGTCGGGGGTGAGGACGTTCTTGACAACGCCCTTCGCAACCCCCTTGGCTCGCTTGAGAGCCTTACTGCCGCCTGTCGCTGCGTCCTCGATGTCCATAAAGTACAGCTTGGACCGCAGGCCGAGGTACTCGTATAAGGACAGGCCGTTGCACTCGTCCTTAAACTTTCCGATGACCTTGGCGTTGACGGGGTTGTAGCAGGGGTGAGACCTCGGATAGCCGCTGGTGTCGAAGTCGTCCAGGTGTTCCTTCATCTCGGCGTAGACGTCCTGGGACACGATGTCAAAGACGAAGCTGTCCGTGTCCATGTAGTCCACGGTGAGACGGTCACCGTAGCGCTCCTTCATCTTGCGCAGGAACTCGTACATGAGCCACTTGCTCAGCTCCAGGACTGACATGCCTACGTAGATTGGCTTGTCCAACACAATGTTGACCTTGGACAGATGCACCAGGGCCACGTCCTCCGTGTAGTACGTCCGGTCCAGGAAGTTGGATCTGGCGACGTACTTGGAAAACTTCTCCGGGGTGCACACCAGCTTCACGTTGAGACGCTTCCGTACATTCTCGATGGTCTTGCCAAAGACCGCGTTGTTCATGAGCTTGAAGAAGTCCTGTTCAAACTTCGTTTTGGCCTTCTTCCGCAGCTCCGTGTTCATCAGGATGTACGGTTCCAACCACCGCGACTGGTGAAACGAGATCGCCCGATGCACCGCGACCAGCTCCAACCCGTTTTGCAGCGCCTGCTGCAAGACCCTGTAGTGACAGATGTAGTGCGTCTTGTCGTCCAGGGTCGTCAACAGTTTGGGGAACTTCCCTGTTGGCGGACGCTTCGTCTCGCAGCAGTAGGGAAGGTCCTTGTGCAGGTCGTGTAGGCGCGCGGGGTAGTGGAGGTCCACCTCCAAGATGTAGCCTCGATCGGCCTCCGCGTCCAGAGCCGCGACGTCCAACGCCTGGATTTCCTCACGGCCGAGCCACTGGAAGTCTCCGGTCGGCAGGCGCTGGGACATGGCCCAGCCGTAGAGGTTGTTGGCGTCCAGGTACAGGAGGAAGCGCGTGGGCTCGTCCGGGCGGTAGTCCGGGCACCTGTCGTGGTTGGCCTTGGCGTAGCGGGTGATGGCCTGAGAGATGCCTCCCCGGATCCCCTGCTCCACGAACAGGTACATGTCAAAGTCCTGCAGCGTGTCCAGCTCCACACCGCAGGTCTTGAGCATCACGTCCCAGGCGTAGGACGGTAGGGTGTAGTAGTGGGCGGGATCCAGCCCATACTCAGCCAAAGAGGTGTCGCGGAACTGCTCAAAGACATCGGTGAGGAGGGCGATGTCACATCGCAGGTACTTGTCGGCATAGTCCTTGAGGTTGTGACACTCAAAGGCTCGCCACACGTTGAGGGCGTGCTCGTACTCCTCCTCCTTGATATCCTCCAGGGTCATGGAGTTCCTGAACGCCTCCTTGGGAGGCAGCTCCCTGGTGGAGTACAACGTGTCGTACGACGTGACAAAGTCGTAGGGGAACACGCCCTTCCTGCGCACCAGGTCGAACAGCCGGTCGTCGGGGAAGCGCTTCCTCGTCTCGCGCATCTTGTCAGTGGGCAGTCCCGCTGCCAGGCTGGCCAGGCTCATGGACAAGAACCTGTAGGTGTCGAGGAACCGCACCGCGAAACTGCTCTGTCGTTGGTTGTCCCCGGGCTGACCAAAGTGAAACCGCTTGGTGAAGGCGATGTAGCGCTCTTCGGTGTGCGCCAGCACGTCCACATCGCCGGGGTCGATGGCCAGCTCCCGCACTACGAAGTGGGCGTCGTAGTTGGACAGGTTGTGGAAGTAGCAGTTGATGTGTTGCTGCTCCCGGTACCTGAGGTTGCACGAGCGGTGGGCGGCTCCTCGGAACTCGTAGGGCGGGGCGTGGTTGTGGTCCCGCACCTTGACGTCCTGGTCCGTGAACTCCTTCCCGCAGAGGTAGCAGTGAGTCGCCACCAGGTACTCATCCATCTCCTGCCGGGTCAGAGAAGGGTGCAGAGCTCTCGTGCTGAACAGGAACTCCCACAGCGCCAGCACGTCCATCTTGAGCCTCTCCATGAAGACCTTGGACGCATCAGCCCCGAAGTAGACGCGGGGCTCAAACTCCTCCAGGCCGAGCGAGTCCACGATCTGGTAGGCGAAGGCGTACGGGACGTGCAGTTGCAGGGGCCTCGTGCCGGGCGGCGCTTCCGCAGGGTCAGCGGCGACAGGCTGCAGAGCACACTCAAAGTCCGCGTAGATGCAGAACCTCTCCCGCCTAGTGTACTCGGGGTGGGTGAAGCGGATCTGCTGCTTCTTCGACATGTCCAAGCGGAGGGGAGCCTTGGCGGTGCAGTATCGCATGTGCTCCTCCAGACGCTCGGCACCGGACAGTTGCAGCTTGTTGGGCTGGTTGTCAAAGTAAGCGAAGCATCGCTTACACACGTGGATAGTGCCGCGGTGGGACGTCAGCTGGGGTCGCACCAGCCTACTCATATTTGCGATGTAGGCGTAGTGACTGTCTCCGCCGGTGGTCACGTACAGCAGGTCCCGGTGATCCTCCAACTCCCGCTTGCATATCTTCAGCGGGAACACGCGGTCCTGGAACTTTGGCGATCCGTCGGGGCGTCTCCCCACCATGGCGCGCTCGATCCCGTACACGTTGACGCTGATGGGGTTCCTCCTCTCGAAGACTTTGATGTCCTTCACAGCCACGGGGAAGCGTAGGCCGACCCAGTCGTAGCGTGCCATGACGTCCGGTGTGTACGATGTGGGCCTCTCCGGGTGTCGCGCGACGAACTTGGCCAGGACGGCATACGCAAAGCACATGTCATCGACGTTTTGCACGTTGATAACGGCGTGCGTGTCGCAGATGGTCCTGGGAAGCTGGACGAACCGAGCTCCGCGTTCTCCCAACGGGGTGTAGAGGTTGACGCGGATCTCCAGGTCGCGTATCCGGAGATAGCTCCACCCGCTGCCCACTAGCAGGCACTGCTCCTTCTCTTCCTCCAGCTTGTGGAAGGACGCCGACAGGAAGTCCTCCAAGTTGGACGCGGCGGTGAGAGGCACGTTCTTCGTCTTGAAGGCCCGCAGACAGGTGGCCCCGTGAACGTTGGCGATTTCGCACTCCAGGAACATGTTGACCTTGGTGTTTGGGTGTCGGGTCCTGACGTCAGTCAACAGGTTCAGGACGCTGTCGAACAGCAGCACCAGCGCGTCCTCCACGGTCAAGAAGTCCTCCATGGGTCGAGACAGGCCGAAGGTCAGGAGGCGTCCGCGGAAACCCCGTTGGACGGTGCGGAACGTGGGCAGTCCACCACCCACCATCCCGTCGGGTGCCGTGCTGGGTCCGGGCTGGGGCTCGCGGCTGGGTCGAGGCTCGCGGCTGGGTCCGGGCTGGGGCTCGCGGCTGGGTCCGGGCTGGGGCTCGTGGCTGGGTCCGGGCTGGGGCTCGTGGCTGGGTCCGGGCCTGGGCTCGCGGCCGGGTCGGGGCTCGGGTGACAGGACGGGCAGGCGTGGCATCTCGTCCACAACGAGGTTCCTCACGACGGGGCAGTTGTGAGCCTCGTGCTGGTCCCGGTTGTAGCGCCGGGTGAAGCCTCGGTCGCAGTAGGCGCACGCGAACCTCATGCCGCGGTGGGCGCTCGCCACGTGCTGCTGGAGATAAGCGGCCCTGCGGAAAAGGGTGCCGCACTCGGGACAGCGGACCCCGTTGGCGTGTACCAGCTGCACATGACGCCGGAGCAGATCCTCGCGGGCGAATCGCCGCCCACACGCGTCGCACTCGGGCCGTGGGTCTCTGACGGGTGGCGTTGCGGAGGAGGAGGAGGAGGTCGAAGCCGACGGGCTCGCACCGTGGACCGCTTCCATGTGGTGGCGAAGATCCTCGGGGCTCGCCAGGGTGACGGAGCACAACGGGCACGGACGGCCTGCGAACAGGAAAACAAGTCCTATTAGTTACCTCGATAAACACGAGGGTGAGGAACTGGCGGCCTCTTCCTCATCTCGTTCGCCAGTTTGAGCCCAGTAAATACAAGGGTGAGGAATTGCACAGAGGCCTGGCGACCTCTTCCTCATCTCAATCGCCAGTTTGAGCCCAGTAATACAAGGGTGAGGAACTGAACAGAGGCTGGCGGCCCCTTGTTTACTACTTGAATCTGTTTACTCGGCTAAAGCCGTTTACTCTCTCGAAAACAAGTCATTAGTACTGACGGTTTCTTGTTTAACGTAAAAACCGTGTCTGACGTTCCTCATCTCGTTCGCCAGTTTGAGCCTAGTAAATACAAGGGTGAGGAATTGCACAGAGGCCTGGCGACCTCTTCCTCATCTCGATCGTCAGTTTGAGCCCAGTAATACAAGGGTGAGGAACTGAACAGAGGCTGGCAGCCCCTTGTTTACTACTTGAATCTGTTTACTCTCTCGAAAACAAGTCATTAGTACTGACGGTTTCTTGTTTAACGTAAAAACCGTGCCTGGCGCTTGATCGTGAGGAACTGCACAGAGGACTGGCGACCTCTTCCTCATCTCAATCGCCAGTTTGGGCCCAGTAAATACAAGGGTGAGGAACACACAGAGGCTGGCAGCCTCCTTTCTTGTTTAACATAAAAACCGTACCTGACGCTTGATCGTGAGGAACTGTATAGAGGACTGGTGACCTCTTCCTCATCTCGATCGCCAGTTTGAGTCCAGTAATACAAGGGTGAGGAACTTTGGATGAGGATATCGGAGAAGAAGGCGTGCTTAACAAATCTACTGGCGGTTTCTTATTTAACTTAAAACTGTACCTGGCGCTTGGTCGTGAGGAGTAGGAGGATGAACTGTGGTGAGGTGGCGTCGCAGGTTGTCACTTCGCCCGAAGCGTCTCCCGCAGACGTCACAGTCGAAATGGTGGTCCCTGTGAGCGGCTGCCGTGTGACGAGTCAGGTTTCCAGCGTTCGCGAAGACGCGACCGCAGACCTCACATATACGAGGAACAGCCATCTGATTGAAAAGCAAAACCTAATTTCATTTCGCTTAAACATTTTTTTTTTAAAAAAAAGAGTGGTAGTGAATCTATTTTGTTTTTTAAGTTTGATTCATTAATTTTAATCGTTATAAAACACAACTGTTTCAAGGTCATTACAATTCCACTCATCTCCATCGGAAAAAGAAACAACGACAAGGCTCAGTGTACTGGGATATGTAAAAGATTAATTATTAATGTTAGCTAATAAGATTTTAGAGCATTGGTAAACTTGCTGATGAAAAAGTAAATTATATGTTACTTACATTTTAAGATATTCAAAGAGAAAGTCGTAACAGTCGCATATGTAATCACCGCGATAGTAACGAAAATTAAAAATAACGAATAATTAAAATAGAAACGCTAATTAATAAATATGTTGTTACTTACGTTGACTTTTACGGGAATCCAAAGGCAATGAACAGCAGGTTGTGTAGGTGTATCACAGAGACAGCAATACTTCGTCCACACAGTAAGAGCTCCAAAGACAAACTGACGAAACCCTTGAGGACGCGCTCATAAATAGCACTCCAGTCGGGAGGAGTAAGCGGTAAACAGTTCCCGGAACCGCTGATGAGTAAACAGCCCCGGGCGGTCACGTAGGCTCTAGCACGCGCCTCGACACGTGACTCCGCGGAGCCGCTCACCGGGGGGGGGGGGGACTTGCATCCTCACCGCGCCTTTGCTAGTTTTGAACCATCGTGAGGGGTCTGGAAAACAGCCAAGATCCCATGAGGAAAACGCGTTTAAAAATTAATAGCGGGCCCGTTTAACGGTGGATTCTCAATTTTCTTTAAGGGATGGTTTACTTAGGCTGCCGCCCGACATGTGGTGAAATTTCATCAAAATCGGTCGGTAAACAGCTGAGATCCCATAAGGAAAACTTGTTTAAAAATTAATAGCGGGCCCGTTTAACGGTTGATTTTCAATTTTCTTTAAGGGATGGTTTACTTAGGCCGTCGCCCGACATGTGGTGAAGTTTCATCAAAATCGGTCGGTAAACAGCTGAGATCCCATAAGGAAAACGCGTTTAAAAATTAACGCGTGGGGGGGGGGGATTCCTCGCATCCTCACGCCAGGTGCCAGGTTTAAGTTAGGTTAATGGGTCACGTGACGGGGGGGGGGGATTCCTCATTCCTACTCTCACGCCTGTGCTCGCCAGCCTATGTTAGGTTTCCACCAGGTCACGTGACGGGGGGGGGGGGGTGGGTTGAATCCTCACGTCAGGCTATGTTGCGGGGCAGGTATATCCTCACTGCAGGTGATGTTGGGGGGGGGGATTCCTCATTCCTACTCTCACGCCTGTGCTCGCCAGCCTATGTTAGGTTTCCACCAGGTCACGTGACGGGGGGGGGATGGGGGGGAGGTCCCTCGGGCATGCCCTCGGGGGTGACCTTGGGGGTCAAGGTCAAGGTCATCGGGGGGGGGGGGTGATTCCTCATTCCTCCTCACGCGCCTGTGCTGGGTCAGAAGGAACTAATGCCCCCTACTTATGTTGCCCCTTGATAACCCTGGGGGGGATAGGGGGCATTTCCCCTCTTAAAACCACGTGTGTAGCGATGGATTCTGTAATGCATCTTAACAGGGATTTGGGTGAATATTTTTGAAAACATCTTGTTTACAAGATTATCTAAACATTCGACCGTGCTTTGTATTTTATATTTAGTAAATAACAAGTAATTTATTCATTAAAGTTGGGCTAAAAGGGAGAAAGTATGTGTCAGTTTCCTGATACCGTTTATTTATGTTAAGTTTAGTTAAAAGCCTACTTAAAAGTCGTTTTATAAACTTCGTATTGAAGTTTGTTTTCCTTTTAATAACGATTAGTGTTATTTATTAACGATCACCTGCGCAATACTTGCTAAGCCATCGTGAATATCTATTTTGGAATTATTTGTTGATATTTTTTTACTTCTCGTTGTTCAGATCGGATATGGAAGGATATATTGCTCTCGTAAACACCCGAGTGGGTTGGTTCGCCAGGATTCCAGCATGCCCAACGGATATGGACTTCATGTCTGGTTATACAATACAGTATAGCCAGTAGGATCACCAATTGCACGATTCTGTTCAATCTTGTGTACAATAAATAGGTATCCCAAGATAATTATTTTTAAAGGAATATCCACGTATAAGACAAACTAAATCTTGGCAAGACGATTCAAATTAAATCAGGTCATTTGTTAACTTTCAGGTTCCCATATAAAAGTCATTTCATCCTTATGTCTGAAAAAAATCTTGACCAGAATTCATATAATCTCTTGTGATCCAGGTAAATCTAATTATCTACTTTTAGTTGTTGGTATTACATTTTAATTCATTTATGACAGATGACGAGTAAACAAAATCCAATATGTTTAAATATGGTTCTTCAACAATTTAATTGCAAGTTAGAATTATGATTTAGTGATAGAGTACCTGGGGGCCAAGCTTTGCTTGGGAGAAGGTCAGTCAGTTTGTTTAGATGACTTTGAGTAATATTTCGCCACTTCCCCATACTGATAATCAGATTTGTATAACTCGTTTGCCTCTTTTCTTCATTTTTAAGGTCACTCCAGTTGTTATTTATAGCTCAATGTCCCTTTAATTTATTTTACTACTCTATATATAATCTTCACTCAAATCTTATAATCTCTGCTCTCAGGAAACCACATGTTAAGAATCATAAATAACATAAGTATTACTTTGACAGTTCCCTGATTGATTATGAACAGCTGTTACAATTCTTTTGTTTTGAGTTGACACCCGCAACCTGTGCACTTTGTGGCGATAACCACCCTGCTAACTATAGGGGTTGTTCAGTTCACAGGGAACTACAGAACAGACGCTCATCCAAATCTACGTTATCAAAAGAAGAAACCCCTTCTCGCCACCCCCACCCGACTCCTGATCTATCACCCTCATCATTTCCTCAACTTCTGAAACCAAAATCACACGCCTTTCCATAAAACTTAAACGACCAACGAGCACTTACTCCCAATGCTTTACACTCAAATGAAGAACATAACTACGCCAAACGACTTCAAACCACTATTCACAACACTTCCAATCAAACTGACATTGTAACACAATTAACGTCAATACTTACAGAATTCAAAGCCCTTTTTTCACCATTACTAACCATGATGACTCAACTTATGCAAGCTCTTATCACCAAAATGACAAATAACCTATCAAATATTTTTCTTACAGTCCTGCTGTGGAATGCAAATGGTTTATACCAACACGCACAAGAACTAGAGTTACTTTTACATGAGAAACGTATAGACGTCGCTTTAATAAGTGAAACTCATTTTACTACAAACTCTAGATTTTACATTCCAGGTTACAACATATACAGAGCTGATCGCCCTGACAATCGGGCATATGGCGGTACAGCGGTTCTTGTCCGAAACAGTCTCAAACACTTTGTTCACCCATCCATCAATCCAACAAATTTCCTTCAGTCAGCAGCATCAACCGTAGTTTTTAATAACATTGAAATAACCTTTTCGGCTGTTTACTGCCCCCCTAGATTTGCAATAAATTCGAATGATTTTACAGAACTATTTTCAAACCTAGGTTCTCATTTCATCTGTGGGGGAGACTATAACGCCAAACATGTACAATGGGGTTCAAGGTTAAATAACCCGAGAGGCCGCCAACTGCTTCATTCTGTCGTTTCTAACAACCTGAACTATCATTCACCTGGCACACCTACTTATTGGCCAACAGCTGTAAATAAAGCACCTGATCTACTTGATTTTTTCATTTCAAAGGGTGTAAGCCAATTTCATAAATCCCTCAACTGCCTTGACAACTCTCCTTCTGACCACTCTCAAATTCTGTTAACAATTTCATGTGCCCCTCTAGAAAAAATTGAAAAACTATCTCTAACAAATGGGATAATGAACTGGGAGCTATTTCGAAACACACTTATGTCCACAGTAAACATAAACCTCCCACTGAAAACTGGCGGGGATGTGGAAGTAGCAGTAGACCACTTAACCAAGTCCATCCAACAAGCCGCCTGGAGTTCGTTAACTCCGAAACCTCCTAAGAAACGATCTGGTCCTTGCTACCCCCAATATATATGTGAGCTGATAAGACTAAAACGAACAGCTAGAAGGAAATGGCACCAAAGTAGACTTCCATCTGATAAAACCGCCCTCAACCGCTGCACAAATCAATTGGAACAAGCAATTAGGGAATTCAAAACTTCTACATTCGAAAATAAACTAGGTAATCTTCCCCCTTCAGATGGCTCCTTATGGAAGACAACGAAGAAATTCTACATTACACTTCCCCAATCAGGCGACCGGACAATTCATGGGCAAAATCAGACAAAGAAAAAGCATATTTCTTTGCTGAACACCTTTCTGGTGTTTTTAGTCCCCACGAAGAACACAATCGAAGATTCTCCACCGAAGTAGAAACATCTATTGAAATCCCCTTGCCCATGTCCTTACCACCTTCTCGAATTACAGCAAATGATGTCAAACGGGCCATTTTTAAACTACCCCCGAGAAAATCACCTGGATATGATCTAATCACAAGTGAAATTTTACGTGAAATACCCGGTCCCTGTATCACCTTACTGACACAAATATTTAATGCAATATTATGGACAACTCATTACCCCATTCAATGGAAACTATCCCAAATAATTCTAATCCAAAAACCGGAGAAACCAGCAGACCAAGTCTCATCATACAGACCTATTAGCTTACTCCCTGTTGTTTCAAAATTGTTCGAAAGAATCCTCTTAACACGTTTACAATCTGCAATTGAGGATTGTAATGGATTGCCAAATCACCAATTCGGGTTTAGATCTCTGCATTCTACAGTGCAGCAACTTCATAGAGTGGTCGATACAATTGCGTCTGGACTTGAAAGCAAAAAATATACGAGTGCTGTTTTTCTAGACATAAGTGCCGCCTTCGATAAGGTGTGGTATCCTGGTCTACTATCAAAATTAAGAATTCTTCCACCCACTTACTATTTGATTCTTCGTTCTTATTTAGAAGATAGATTTTTTATGGTGAAAGAAGGGTCAGATTTCTCAGATTACAAGCCAATATTAGCCGGTGTTCCTCAGGGCTCCTTATTATCTCCTCTTCTTTACAGTATCTACACAGCTGATCTCCCTGAAACTGGAAATACAAAGATCGCCAAATTTGCTGATGACACTGCCATTCTAAGTTCATCAGAAGACCCCATTGAAGCTAGTAACAATCTCAAAAATCACATTAACGTCCTAAGTAATTGGTTAAAAAATTGGAGAATAAAAGTTAATGCAACAAAGTCGTCACATGTCACATTCACACTAAGGAAAGGTGTATGCCCTCCTGTATACATTGACAACAACAGAATCCCTCAAAGTACCGAAACACGTTATCTTGGTCTCCATCTAGACAAGCGATTAACATGGAAGACACACGTAACAAAAAAGATAACTGCTCTCAAATTAAGAGCTAAGCAACTTTATCGACTACTCAATTTCAATTCAAAATTACCTACTAAATCAAAATTACTATTGTACAAAACTCTTCTAAAACCAATATGGGCTTATGGTATTCAAATTTTTGGTTCAGCAAAATTTTGTCACTTAAAGAAAATTCAAACCTTTCAATCTAAAATGCTTCGCTTAATTTCTGGCGTTCCCTACTATGTAAGTAACAAGACACTTCATACAGACTTTAAATTGAAATTTGTTCACGAAACAGCAAAAGAATGCTATCAACTATTCTTCAACAAACTTGATGGTCACTCAAATCCTTTGATTCAAGAACTCCACACACTGACACTTCCTGGCATCCTTCAGAGAAAATTAAAAGAAACTGGAGCCGAGATCTTCTAAGATGACTGTAGGCACAGAAGAGCAAAACAATACGTGTCAGAAGAAACTTTGAAAATCAGTTCAAAAAGGGAAGACTACTGAGCCTACTTTTTAATATTATTTGTTCATGTTTTTGTTAGAATAACGAGCACATTTGCTCGTTGTATGTAATTTTACAGTTGCAAATAAAGAATAAAAGACCAAAAAAAAACAAAAAAACTCCATAAGCTCAATGTTAATTTTTTAACTTTTCATTTGAGTTTTTTTACACTATTTGATTTTTCCTGGGGATGAGGCCTGTCTATAAATTATTTTTATCCCAGAAATTAGTTATTTCCAACATTTGAAGGGAATCGTTGGAGCCGTTTTTGAGATCCGTGTCGCAAGCAAGCAAGCAAACCTTACTCATATTAGAGTATTATATAGGATACAGTATATTGATGTTTGGTCAATGATAAGAGAATATATTTAGAGAAGAAAGTCTAGATTGAAATAACTTGTTCATCATATTGCACCGAAGCGATTCCCGGAATATACATGCAGTTCCTCAACATTTTATGATGTAATTAATATTACATAATACTTTCTTCAAAATAAAACCTTAAAAGTTATGTATGTTTGCAGTTATTAATTGCTTTAATTGATGCGATTATCCTATACTGTAATATGAGTAAGATTTGCTTGCTTGCTTGTATGCTTACTTGATTGATTGCAACTCTAATCTCAAAAAACGGCTCTTAACGATTTCCTTTAAAAGTTGTAATCAACTAATGACTGGGCTAAAAATAGAGATGTCTCATACCCAGGAAAAATCTAATTATGTAGAAAAAACAATTTGAAAAGTTAAAAAATGACATTGGGCTTAAGGCGGTCCCAACACTTAAGGGCGAACTCCGAATGTTCGGAGTATTCACGAGAATTGTCGGAGCTGCACGAACGTTTGAATACATACGGGAACATACGTGAACATTCGGGATAATGTTCGGCCGAATGTTCAGGCCTGTTCGCGAGAAGTGTGGGACCACCTTAAATGGAGTTTCAAATCAAAACAAAAGAATCATAACAGCTGTTTAAAATCAATCTGTTTCTAACATGTCAAAGTAATACTCATGTAGTTTAACTGTTAACATGTTTCCTGAGAGCAGTGACTAAAACCATTGAATAAAAATTAAATTAGAATGGTCATGTCATATATAACATGAATCAAAGGGACATTGAGCTATAATAACAACTGGAGTGGTCTTAAACATTCAGAAAAGAGGCGTTTGAGATAAGCAAATCTGCTCGTCAGTATGGGGACTTGGTGTAAAATTACTCTAAATCATCTAAACAAATTTACTGGCCTTCCCCGAACAAAGCTCGGCCCCCAGGCATTTGATTAAGATATGATCATGTTCCGTTGGTTTTTGTAAAAATTACTCTAAATCATCTAAACAAATTTACTGGCCTTCCCCGAACAAAGCTCGGCCCCCAGGCATTTGATTAAGATATGGTCATGTTCCGTTGGTTTTTGTAAACAGAGTCTTTGCTTAAACCTGTAATTCATAAAAAAATAGTTTCGTCTATTCAAAAGGAGCTAAAAAATCAGCATCTGAGGCCCTAACACAATCCTCCGTAGCCGGCTAGCCGCAACTGACAGCTATGATTTATATATAATAAATTCGCTCTCCGATTACCATTTACAAAAGCGTCAGCGCCTCCACTGACTACGTGCGGGAATATCACGAGCCATGAGCCACGAGCCTCGTAGTGGATCCTTGGGGGACACCGTCAGTTATTATACATACAACAGCATGTGGGGTTCTTCTTGCGCCCCGTGTTGGATTCTTGGGAGACACCGTCAGTTATTATACAACAGCACGTGGGGTTCTTCTCGCGCCCCGTAAGGATCCTTGGGGGGACACCGTCAGTTATTATAAAACAGCACGTGGTGTGCTTCTCGCGCCCCGTAGGATCCCTGGGGGACCCCGTCAGTTATTATAAAACAACACGAGGGGTTATTCTCGCGCCCCGTATTGGATACTTGGGAGACAACGTCAGTTATTATACAAGAGCACGAGGGGTTCTTCTCGCGCCCCGTATTGGATCCTTGGGGGGACACCGTCAGTTATTATACAACAGCACGTGGTGTGCTTCTCGCGCCCCGTATTGGATACTTGAGAGACACCGTCAGTTATTATACAAGAGCACGAGGGGTTAATCTCGCGCCCCGTATTGGATCCTTCAGGGACACCATCAGTTACGGCGCGTGGTGTGCTTCTCGTGCCCCTTATTATATTTGGAGTGCCACCTTCAGTTACAGCACTTAAGGTGCTTCTCGCACCCTGTATTGGTTCCTTGGGGCACCGTAAGTTACAGCACGTGATGTGCTTCTCGTGCCCCGTATTGAATCCTTGGGGGACACTGTCAGTTATCATACAACGGCACGTGGGGTTCTACACACGCCCCGTATTGGATCCTTGAGGGACACCATCAGTTACAGCTCGTGGGGGGGGGGGGTAGCTTCTCAACTTGTCCGACCGCCCTTAATCACTAAACCTTATTAATGAGGGTAGCCTGATTACACGCCGCCTGATCTGATCCTCCTGGAACTAGTTCCTAGAACAGGATCCCAAACGGAGTCGCTACACTCTGACAGTAGTCTCCCCTACATTCGTAATTTCAACTTAAAGTAGTCTTATAACTGTGGAGTTAATTCGTAATTTGTATTTTTTTTTTTTGTTTATGAGGTTATATTATGATATTGTATAATTATTACTGTTAACTACAGATAAACATTCTAAATCTTAAATCAGGTTTTAATTTTCTAAATATTATATTCTGAATTTGCTTATGCAATCTTTTTTGAAATGGTACTGTACTGCGATTCAGTTCGGGATACTGTCCTGGGAACTAGTTGCAGAAGTATCGGAACAGGCAGAATCAAGCAAGATGTATATCAACTGAGCCTCATTAGTGCTGTCCAGCGAATTAGGATGGTGGGACGAGAACATGAGAGTGGAATCTGAGATGTGACACCCGAAATACGCCTTACCCGGCGTCGGCAACCTTCCCACGATATTTTCTTCTGCACAATCGCACTGATAAGTTTATAATGGCAGTTTATAATGTGCCAAGGCTCGGCGGGTGCGTCACAGCCCCATGGACGTCAGCTGGCGTAGGCCATTGGCGTCACGGCACCAATATTTCACAGGGGCCAGGGGTCGCCATAAGTCCCAATATTTACATAACAGCGTCTCGTTACGTGACGCACTTACTGGAGCGATGAGTGATTTAGGGGAGAAATTGTTGAATTGATGCCGTTGACGCGATTTTATTCCACGGGTGAAAGAAAAAGGGTGAACAAGTCGGGGACGACGATGATTAAAACACTCGGTTGATTGTGCAAATTATGGCAAGATTGTCAACTAAATTGTAGGTGAAAGTGAAATGCTATTTAATTTGATAAATGTCCAATGACTTTGGGTCGGACATAGATATAGTTAGAGGTTATCAGGTACTTAGAGATTTATTAAAAGAACAATCATTAAATATTGTTAAAACTGTTCAAGGCACGTGCGTAAAGCACTTAAAATCCTTACTTGGTATCGATTCTAGCAAGGCATGTTGCACGTTGCAAGAGTAACGAAACGTTTCCCTTCGGCGGATTATTCGATATCGTTAATTTATGGCTCATTTTAAAGAGCAAAATATACCTAGTGATTTCAGTGATCAGAATTTCGCTGTCACAAATAGTTCACCCACAAAAGATCGTAAATAGTGAATATTATGGAATTTTTTAACGATCGTTATTTTTGTTACCAACATTTTGCTCACTGAAATGGCTAGGTATTTTTTGTTAATCAACTATAAATATAAATTATCGATTCTGGATAATCCGTTGAGGAGGGACGGACTTTGAAAGTTAACATGGTCTTATGGGAGAAGCAGGTGGAAACAGAGGACTGGAGCCCCCTCTTAAACTTACTACTTGAATGGGACTTGAGATGAAGTATAACTCTAAAATGAAAGACAGCTGGAAATATGTTTTGTAAAAACACATCAGTGATCAAAATGAATAATTACTATGTTTGAAAAATTCGATAGATTGTTTCCATGGCTCAGTGACGAGACAAAACTAAAATTAAGTTTTAATTTGCATTGAGTGTAACTTCTCTTTCTGACTTTGACGCTGATGGTGTCATTGGATAGAGTTCAGCCTAGAGTTGATTGCGCCCAAATTTCACTATCGAACAAATCCATTTAGTAATATTTCACTACTTTTAGAGTTGTATATGAGGATTTAAACCTGTCTTCTTTCATCGGCTAGCAACATATTCACTATCTGACTAAATACTAACTAACCTGTTAGACGAGTTTTCATTCGAATTCTGATTTAATAATAAGGGGGAAATGATAAGTATTGATTTTTTGTTAGGTTAGCATTACAACCCCCCCCCCACCAATGTGTTTCCAAATTTCAATTTCCCCCCTAAGAATAATTATGAAGATACAGTTATTTTAGCTGATATATTTGGGCCTTAACATTTTCTTTAACCACAGAAAATTATAAAACGCTGCTTTAACCAATATATGTGTTGATTTTATTACTTATTCTATCAATAATTTATGTACTAGTCTAATTCCGCTGAGTACGACCTTCACCTAGCGAGAAGGCCGTTTTGACGATACCTCTGGTTCGACAACTACCAGGTTGATCTCCCATATGTGACGATCATCAAAAGTATATTGTATTCTACACATTTAATTGGATTATTCTTCTGAGTACGACCTTCACCTAGCGAGAAGGCCGTTTTGACGATACCTCTGGTTCGACAACTACCAGGTTGATCTCCCATATGTGACGATCATCAAAAGTATATTGTATTCTACACATTTAATTGGATTATTCTTCTGAGTACGACCTTCACCTAGCGAGAAGGCCGTTTTGACGATACCTCTGGTTCGACAACTACCAGGTTGATCTCCCATATGTGACGATCATCAAAAGTATATTGTATTCTACACATTTAATTGGATTATTCTTCTGAGTACGACCTTCACCTAGCGAGAAGGCCATTTTGACGATACCTCTGGTTCGACAACTACCAGGTTGATCTCCCATATGTGACGATCATCAAAAGTATATTGTATTCTACACATTTAATTGGATTATTCTTCTGAGTACGACCTTCACCTAGCGAGAAGGCCGTTTTGACGATACCTCTGGTTCGACAACTACCAGGTTGATCTCCCATATGTGACGATCATCAAAAGTATATTGTATTCTACACATTTAATTGGATTATTCTTCCTTTTAGCGAATTTCCCCTATAGGGAAGAAGCTATTACCGTAGTCGGCATGGTAAGACCTAGGCCCGGGACCATGATAACTTTTCGTTTTGAGGTCCCCAGACCCCAAAAACACCATTCGTTCGAAAATGTATATATATATGTATGTGTGTGTGTGTGTGTCTGTCCGTGAGCACGATAACTCTCGTAAAAATTATCCGATTTTGATGAAATTTGGTATAAACGTGTAAAGCAACATTTATGACTTTAAGTTCGAAAACCAGCAAGATCGCTCTATCCGAAGGGGTATTTTGGGGGGGTTTTGTACCCCAAAAATGGGTTTTTCGAATTTGTTACACATAATTTTGGAAATAGTCAAATTTTAGTTTTTCCCATTGGATTCAGCTTAAAAAACACACAATTTGGTATTTTGATCATTTCTCTACGTCAGTTGGTTACCGAGATATTGAAAGTGCTAAACACAGTACGTTGTCTAATGTTATTCTTATGGAGGAAAATACAAATTTTATATCTCGCTTATTTATGAACGTATACTGATGAAACTTGGTATACGGCTTCATCTGGTTGTGGACCATTGATATTTGCTCAAAAAAACAATTTTTTGCCAAAGGCTCCCGTAGCAGCAAACCTGCGTACTCATCCCCATGTTATTCTTAGGGAGAATAAGTAACGTGTTATCTGCCTTCATTATGAAAATAAATTAATGAAATTTGGTATGTGGCTTTATCTACATGAGTTATATTGATATTTGTATAAAACCCCATTTTTGTTGTTCCTTGCTTCAGCAAACCTGCATACTCAGCCGCCATGTTATTCTTATGGAGAATAATTAAAATCACTGAAACTTTTCTTTTGGGCAATCTACTCACCTTATTAAATAAACTGGAACATATCCGGTCTTGTCAGGAATGCACACAAAATACACATACAAATTTGACGTTACAAAACCTAAAAAATACACTATTTACAAATAACCGAATAGTCAACAGTTGGACTGTTGAACTATTCGGTTATTTGTAAATAGTGTATTTTTTAGGTTTTGTGACGTCAAATTTGTATGTGTATTTTGTGTGCATTCCTGACAATACCGGATATGTTCCAGTTTATTTAATAAGGTGAGTAAATTGCCCACAAGAAAAGTTTCAGTGATAAATAATACCTCACCTAAAAACCATGTCTTTCAAGAATAGAATAATTAAAATGTCATAAATCGTTTATTTATGAATTTATTTATTTATTTAATTATTTATTTATTGATGAAACTTGGTATGTGGCTTTATGTGGTATTAATATACATATATATGCATTGGAAATTCGCTGAGTACACAGGTTTGCTGCTACGGGGGTATTATTTGTATACATAGATAACCCTCAACGAGGTTTCACCTTCACCCGTCGCTGGGACACCGTCAGTTATTATACAACAGCATGAGGGGTTCTTCTCGCGTCCCGTATTGGATCCTTGAGGACACCATCAGTAACGGCACGTGGCGTGCTTCTCGTGCCCCGAATTATACGAGCGTATTATACGCGGTACAGTCGCGTGGCGCGAAGTCGCAACTGCTCATCTTGTGTCTCGTTGATCACCACGAGGAAGGCGAAGGCAAGTCAAGTTGAGGTTAGGCTTTCCCAATCAGCTGTGGATTTCCCGCCAAACAGCACCGCCACAGACTGAGTGGCGCCTGCCGCTGCCATTGGCCGGCCTTCCCAGGGTTTCAGATCATCAGTGGTACTAACTCACTTTGAGTGATTATCGTTGTCATTTTTTCATGGGATTAATGAACTTTATGTTAAAGTATCGATGGTTTCTACCCGAGCAAAGCTTAGGTCTAGGTCCCAGGTACTTGGTTTATTTAATTTTATTTTTGAAACTCATAATAGCGATGGATTTGAATGTACTGTATTATTGATTTATTTGGACTTTACATCAAGTGCTTAAAACCACATTACGTTTCGGGAGGTAAGAAAACCCCTCCCGATATCAAGTGGACCCTACATACATCTAAATATCAGACAGTTTTTATGTAAAGCTTCACTTGATAACGGGAGGAGTTTCGTTACCTCCCGAAACGTTGTATAGTTTAAACAATAAAAGCGATAGGTAAAGTTCAAGCAAATCAATAATAATTAATATTTACTAAACTTTATGTTTCTATGTGCAAACTTTACATTGTGGCTTAGTGAGTCATCATGTGACGTGACGGCTGTCGGCTCAAGTAACCTAATTTAAGACCCGCAGCTGCTAGTTGTTAAGTATTTGTTAGATTATTAAACCGTTCTCCCTTCTTAACATTGAGACCATCGTGTGGACGATGACCATATTGTGCTCCGCCCTCTTCATGGACACTTGGGTTCATCCATTCTCGTGACTTTAATGTAAGTATTACACTTAACATACAGAAAACAAAGTCAGATTTAGTAATTATTATTTATGAGTGTTTGTTGATTATACATCTTGCTTGATTCTGCCTGTTCCGATACTTCTGGAACTAGTTCCCAGGACAGTATCCCGAACTGAATCGCAGTACAGTACCACTTCAAAGAAGATTGCATAAGCAAATTCAGACTGTACTATTTAGAAAAGTAAAACCTAATTTAAGATTTAGAATGTTTACCTGTAGTTAACAATAATTATTATACAAGATCATAATATAATCTCATAAACAACAACAAAAATAATTACAAATTACGAATTAACTTCACTATTACAAGACTACTTTACACATAAAAATGTCCAGTTTAAAACAATGAACCTCTTAAAACATGTATTGCTAGTTTTATTTCCAACATTACTCATAAAATGACTGGCTTGATAATGTTTTGAACAATTGTTTGTATCTCATCAAATGAGCTCTATGGTTGCAACTTTGTTCCTCCCAAAACCGATAATACTGTATTTTTAAACCGCATTTGTATCCTACATTCTTGACTACCGGTACTAATAATATTCTGTACGGATAAAAGCGAAAGCCCTTAGTTGTTCATCACTAATTCAGTACTCTTCCAAATTCCCGATATACTAGTGGTATGAAAATATGTCTACTAGTTATTGAGGTATATAATAGGAAATGTAAAAGGTATAAATTCAGAATTTACCTTAGGACTCCGCCCCACGATTATTCAGTTTCAATTTTATTCCTACGAGCATTCCGCATTTAATAATATTCTATCTGAACAGATAATAAGAAAAACATGTGCATTCTTCGAAATACAGTTCAAAAGGTTACAGAATGCAGCACACACTTATTATGTGTTTCCGGAGGGAACTGGGTATTATCAAATTATCACAGAGAAACTTGTATTTGTGTATTTTTAAACTGATTTAGAAAACTAACTAATTGTTTTTATAAAACTTTGAATATAGTACAGCGGATTAGCTAACCTATTGTGCACATTTTGATAAAAGCACCAAATTTGGCTCAGAGGTATACCCAGTGGTGGATCCAAGGGGGGGGCGAGGGGGGGCGATCGCCCCCCCCCTCAAGCTCAGAAATGTTTGTTATATTCTGTATAAAAATGGTGCAGTTATTTAATTTGCAGCTGGTTAAATGTGTTGCGATTAATACTTTATCGCCAATCCAATTTATGAATTGCCTACCGTAGGTTATTTTTCTAAACGGTCTGTATGCATACTGAAGTTGTGGCACTAAGCATAAACAGTTAGTGGGAGTGATAGTTTCGTTCTGGTGACTCCTGACAGTTGGCTGCACTGACGGGACGACGCGACTCCCCGCGACTGCTCTTTACCCTTACCCTGCTTCTTTTTTAACCCGCGAAATAGTGATGGGAGAATCGAATACTTTGAAGTATTCGAGTACAGTGTATTCTAATACACCCTAGTATTCGAATACAAACTGGTGACGATCGACCGCCGGAATAGATTGAAGTCGAAAAATTTAAATACAATTTTCGATTCTGTATTCGATACTCCCATCACTACAGTGAAACCACCGTCGCGTTACTCGGGACGGGTGTGGGTGCCGGCAAACCGGGCAAACGTCAAGATTAACAGAATTAACGTTGTGTAGTGTGCACTCTGTTGTGAGTGTCAATGTGTCAATCAGATCTCATCAGATACAACAGCGGTAGCTCGAGTGAGCGGGGCGGTGAGGTGAACGCAGTGGCTGATTTTTTTTTTGGGGGGGGGCTATAGGGGCTGTAGCCCAGGGTGGCAAATTTACAGAAAATTAATAAGTTGTTTATAAAAGAAATGTTGACACGGGGAACATTTTGATGGAAACGGATGACAATGACAATGTGCCACCCTTTTAAAGGTAAAGGTAGTAATCAGAGACTAATGTATTACGCTTGCAGTCCCTCACACTGCAGTTCCTCAAAACAGTCATAATGCGTTTGTCCATTTGGCATTTATCCGTACTAGCGGCAAGACGATTACGCTACAGAGAAAGGGCGGCAAGCCACGATCTACAACAGGCACTGCGCCACTATGACTACGTCCAACTCACGGACTTTTACCCGTACATTCGCATAGCATTAAAATTATTGTTTACTCAATATTAATAATGACTAAGACACACGGCAGAGAAATGCTGCAACAATCGAATTTGAGCTGGCAATAACAAGATTTAGACTACAATGATATTGTCGATTCATTTTCAAACTCAAGTTAACAAAGAAAGTTATTTCAGCCGTCTTATACTTACCATCACAGGCTACCACACATAATCGTTCATTCTAGAGGATTTTTTTTAGACAAAACATCAGACCCAAGACAAATAAAGACTAACCAACATAATTTGTGAAGAGAGGATTTGATTTGATTTCTTGCTATGGGAGCATAGTTGACAGAGGGTCAAAATGGTGGTCAGCATGTAGGCTGCAGTTTTTTACTCCAGGCGAGACCTCTATATATATATTTTGTATGGGACAGTGTCAAAACCTCCCATTTCATTAAATGAAAAACTGTGATATTTGAAGTCTTTAAATTAATATCTTGTCGCATTTTAGGCGTAACATGATGTTAAATTTAACTTTATAATCTTAAGACATATTTTATATGTAAGTTTACTGTTTATCTCAAAGCAAAGTTAGATTTGAGTTAAATGAAAACACCCTTTTAATATGGCTTTGAAAATAGTATTGAAAACAAGGGTCCGTTGCACAACGTCAAGGTTTATAACGTAAAGTTCTATTTTTTTTAAAGCAGCATTTCACAACGTAAAGTTTCATAAAGTAAAGTTGTCATTTAATACAATGAAATAAAAGCTGTTGTCAAAACGTAAAGTTTCAAAACGTAAAGTGACTGATTTAATACAGATTAAATTTATAAGTGTTTCAAAACGTAAAGTGTCATAACGTAAAGTGAAAGAATTATAATTTAGTAAATATGTAGTGTTGCACAAAGTAAAGTGGCATAAAGTAAAGGTGTTATTTTGTTGAATTTAATCTAAAGCAGTTGTAATAACGTAAAGTTTCAAAACGTAAAGCTTTGATTTAAATCAAATTTAATAAATGGTTGTTTCACAAAGTAAAGTTTCATATTGTAAAGCTATAACCGTAAACGCCAAAGATAGTTCACTCCAGTCCGTTGTTGAATCGAATTCAATAATAAAATATTTGGAAACATTTAAAAAATATACTGTTTCATAACGTAAAGTTTCAAAAAGTCAAGTACAGTCGAACTCAGAATTTCGTAGGGCTGGCTGCAGCAAACAATACATTGATGTAACGCTTGCTGTTTCTCACATTATGAAGGCATAAAAGGTGCGGCTAACTTCAGCTCTACAAAGTAGTTATATGGATACTGTACCAGTATTGTCTTGATCACAGTCACATTTTATAGTTTCTATAGTTACTGATACGATTAATAAATAAAATTCTATTAATAATAGCTTTAATTATTAAGTAATATATACAAATGTATAAGCAAACCAAAATTAAAATGCTTTCTAAGTAAATATAACATTTCCTCCTTT
Source organism: Allygus modestus (assembly GCA_963675035.1). Taxonomy (NCBI): domain Eukaryota; kingdom Metazoa; phylum Arthropoda; class Insecta; order Hemiptera; family Cicadellidae; genus Allygus; species Allygus modestus. The sequence continues at coordinate 77,439,857 of OY776115.1, read as the reverse complement.
CCGTTGTGCACATAACGGTTGCTTAAATTTATAATTTAATTACTATATAATATCTGGAATAAATATATTTGAATAATAAAAACTATACTAACTACTTTCCTTATTATTGGATTCAAGGTGTAAATACCATTTTTTGGTCGGAGCGAATATACTACTTTGTAACGACAGTTAATTTAGTTTTTGCAGCACACTGAAGTGTGGGTAATGCATTTTCAAGTTGTAGTACATTTAACATTGTAGCTATTCAGATAGTCCCATATATATTTACTAGCCAATCATACGGAAGTAATGTTTTATAGTAGGAATTGTAACAATTATAATTAGACCATGGCATTACTAATGAAACAACTCTAAATTAGAAAATGTGTTTTACAAAGAAACATTCCCCTAAGACAACGTGCTATCTTTTCTAAATTTATTTTGTTGTAACATCATATAAACAATTCTAGGAGGCTTACAAATTTACATATTTTAGCGAATTTCCCCTATAGGGAAGAAGCTATTACCGTAGGTGGCATGGTAAGACTTAAGCCCGAGACCATGATAACTTTTTGTTTTGAGGTCCCCAGATGCCAAAAACACTATTCGTTCAAATTTATATATATGTATATATATATACAAATGTATAATATATATATGTGTGTGTCCGGCCCCGCGATAACTTTTGAAACAAACACCCGATTTTGATTAAATTTGGCACAAATGTGGAAAGTAGCATTTATGACTTTAAGTTCGGAAACCAGGTCGATCGCACTATGGGAAGGGGGTTTTATGGGGGTTTACAATTTTCCAAAAATCGGTTTTTTGCAAATTTGACCCCAAAATGTTAAAAACACTGAATTTTTGTTATAGCCATTTTATAGAGCTTAAAAAACAAATAATTTAGTATTTTGAATCATTAACCTAGGCTAAGTGGTTGCGGAGAAAATCCAAAAAAACGCGTCACATGTTAATCTTAAGGGAAAAAGGTTTTTAGATTTTTCTCAGATAGTTTTACTAAAAACTTCACATTTCTGTTTATTAATGTGTTAAGCTCAGCAAAACAAACATTTTGGCGTTTTAATCATTGTTCTACGTCCAACCGTTGCAGAGATATTCAAAGTGCTAAACACAGTACGTTGTCCAATGTTATCCTTATGGAGAATAAATAAAATTCTATATCTCGATTATTTATGAATGTATATTGATGAAACTTGGTATGTGGCTTCAACTAGTTGTGGTATATTGATATTAGCACAAGAAACACGTTTTTTGTTGATAGTCCCTGTGGCTGCAAACCTGCATACTCGGCCCCCATGTTATTCATATGTAGAATAAGTAAAGTTGTATATCTCCTTTAATTATAAACCTACATTAAGAGAACTTGGTATGTAGCTTCACCTGGTTCAGTTGTTTTGATAATTGCAAAAAAAACACATTACTTATCTTCCTCGTTGCAGCAAACCTGCGTCCTCAACCCTAATGTTATTCTTATAGAGAATAAATAAAATGCTATATATCACTTATTTATGAATGTATTTTTGTGAAACTTGGTAAATAGCTCTATGTAGTAGTGAGTCACATATATATGCATTGGAAATTCGCTGAGTACGCAGGTTTTCTGTGACGGGGGTATTTTTGTTTAAAAAACTTTGAGTTAAATTTAAAGTAGTTTTGACTTACTGTTTAATTAAAATAAGTAAGTGTAGTTAAAATGATTTTACCAGGGTACTCAAGTTTATTTACTTTTTGTTTATTATATCCCTCTCTCTCTCTCTCTCTATATATATATATATATATATATATATATATATATATATATATATATATGTGTGTGTGTGTGTGTGTGTGTGTGTGTGTGTGTGTGTGTCCGTTACCGTGATAACTTTTGAAAGAAGCGCCCGATTTTTATGAAATTTGGCACAAATGTGGAGAGTAACATTTATGACTTTAAGTTCGAAAACCAGATCGATCGGTTTGTGGGAAGGGGGTTTTATGGGGGTTTAAAATTTTCCAATAATCAGTTTTTTGAACTTTTTACCCTAAAATTTTTAAAACATTAGATTTTGGTTATAGCCGTTTTGTAGAGCTTAAAAAAATTTAGCATTTTGAATCATTAAGCTAGGTTTAGTGGTCGTGGAGAAAAGTCAAAAAATGTGTCCATAAAATTCCCCATGTTAATCTTATGGGAATACGGTTTTTAGATTTTCATCAGATAATTTCACCAAAAACTCCACATTTCTTTCTACCAATCAGTTTAGCTCTACAAGACAATCATTTTGGCCTTTTTAATTGTTGTTTTACGTTCAACCGTTGCAGTGACATTCAAAGTGCTAAACACAGTACGTTGTCCAATGTTATCCTTATGGAGAATAAATAAAATGTTATATTTTGATTATTTATGTACTTATTGATGAAACTTGGTATGTGGCTTCAACTAGTTGTGGTATATTGATAATAGCAAAAAAAGTTTTTTGTTGATTTTTCCCGGTAGCAGCAAACCTGCATACTCGGCCCCCATGTTATTCATAGGGAGAATAAGTAAAGTTGTATATATCCCTTAGTTATGAACCTAAATTAATAAAACTTGGTATGTAGCTTCACCTGGTTGAGTTAATTGCAAAAAAAGCACATATCTTATCTTCCTTGTTGCAGCAAACCTGTGTACTCATTTATAATGTTATTCTTATGGAGAATAAATAAAATGTTATATATCACTTATTAATGAATGTATTTTTGTGAAACTTGGTAAGTGGCTCTAGGTAGTAGTGATACCCACATATTTGCATTGCAAATTCGCTTAGTAAGCAGGTTTGCTGTGACGGGGGTATATAAGCTTTCTATTTTGTTATACAAAAACTACACAGGGACATCTTTTTTCCTATTGAGCTCAAAGAGTCAAACACTTGTAATACAACTCCATAATGGGGTCAAGCGTTTTCCGGTTTTTATTCTCAGTGAATTGTTAAAACTCGTTAAAGGGAAAAGTTTAGCAATCAAATTTTAAGTAAATTGGACAACAAACATGACCGATAGAGTGCGAACATAGAGTGTGTTTATTTATCCTTATTCCTTATAATGTTCAAAATCTGAATGTTCGTTTTTTTTGTGGGTGACTTCATGACGCAAAAACCAGATGATAAAATTATCTTCAATTTACCATGAACATATCTTACAAATCAGAATAAAAAATCAGGTGTGTTCTCAATTTTAACACTTCTTTAGGGCTATGCCGCAATGGGTATTTAAGAGCCGGCATGAGTCAAGGCGAATATGAGTTATTTTCAGCGCCTTCAAATGCACTAATACCGTATTTCCAGTAGCGGCGGCCGTTGGACGAACTAAAAGCTGTCGGCGGAGAGCCACCGCCACCACCTGCCGCTTGCCCTTTCGTTTGCCCCCACCCTCCAAAGTAGTGTGCGTGCTTGGCGCCTGGCGCGGCTTCCACATCCTCGCATCGCAAGCCCAGACCCCGCGAAGCAGCGGCCTCCGTCCTCCAGTAAAACAACGCCATTCAGGATCACGGCCATAAGCGTGGTTATTTCAAATTATTCGGGGAAACTGCTCCAGAGTATCCTGTCTGTCTTCAATTTATAAGATACTAACAGTTTCCCGGCGCGCGTTGCTGCGCCCAAATTAAGTTGTTTACTAATTAGAGCTGTTAATTTTGTAAACACTAAATTTCTAAAACCTAACACTGCACCCTTGTATGGCCTCTGGGTCGGAGCCCTTTAGACAGATTTGCACCAAACTTCACACAAACCATCCTTGAATAATGCTTAATAATGCCTGAAAGTTTCATTTCAATCTGTCGAGCGGTTTCGGAGTCCATAGACTACATACATATATATATACATACTTCCTCTTTTATATATTTAGACTAGCAGTTACCCTGTGCGCGTTGCTGCGCCCAAAACTTTGAATTTTTTTAATTACAGCTGTTAATTGGTGTTACTGGAGACGACACTCTGTAACAATAATGCGCTAGACTTCCTAATATATCTGGAGGTCTTAACTGGGGTTTGACTGTAATTTTTCTTCAGGTACTCCAAGACCGCCCTCCCACTAGGTCAAAGCCACTGTCGTCGACCACTTGACTTGTTGAAATTTCATTTATACTTATGGAACCCTTCATACTAGTGGGTCACAGCTACACTTGACACAGAATATCCTTCAGCTATGGGAACTGTATTTAGTTCAAACAGTTGGAGTAGAGAGAGATTTAGACCTCGGTCTAAATCTGTCATCAGTTGTTTCCATTATCTGTTCAGTCAACTAATTGTACTAGTATTGTTGTATTGTTGTTATGTAAACAAAATAACTGTTCATCAGTATTCAATTTTCAATAGCCCAGCTGGTTATCTCAGTCACCCCGGCAGTGGATATTCCGCATGAAATGTACCCACCTCGGTGGCAATCAAATCGACACTTTAAAAGTTAAACGTTACTCAGCTAATAAATACGTAACTTGTGATGAGGGGATTTGATTGGTTGATATGGGAGCAGAGTTTACAGAGGGGCAAAAAGGCGGTCAACCACGTAGGCTACACTTTTTTACACGAGATGAGACTCCTTAGATATATTAACCTCGTTAGGGTCATCTGAGATGTCCCCATAACCATAGACTACATTCCCTAACCTCTCTATAGTCCAGCAATGTTCCCGTTAGAACAAGCCTTTAATGCTCTATAAACAATGATCGTAATATAGAGCGTACGCTAACACATGTCAATTTACCAAGTAATAGTTAAGCCTATAGGCTAAGGGGGCCGCCTTTTTCCGACTATTCACAAGCAATACACTGTATCACAATGAAGGACCGGATATAAGCAGAGGCTACATAGGCGAACGCCTAAGGTCAATATTTGTAACATAACATCATAATCTAACTTAAGTGCAATGATAATAACATTACAATTGTTTATTTACCGATGAAAAAGTAATATACTAAAAAATACATATATCCTTTGACAACAAAAAATGTAACACAACATTTATATCAAAGATACTGTTGAGTATATATGTATTATGTTCCAATTTGTGTTAAATTGCTTGATTGTTTACCGCTGTCGTTTATATCAAATTAATACGAGAATCTTAAATACCTGATTTTTCGCGTAAATCCCCGCAACTCGAGTCCAAAATCCCCGATTTTACCCGTTCTTTTTATTAATCCCCGCAAAATACCCGACAACCGGGTGATAACCCGGTTTCAGGCAACACTGGGGCTCAGGCGTGGAGGATGCGCACGCAGTTCCCCCACCTCTTCAGGCGCCACGACATAACTTTAGGCGGGTTCCAAGCGCGAGAAACCGCGGCCGCGACACTGGAACGCGACTGCATTTGAACTTCCACTAAACCTTTTTGTTGTACTCATTGTTATTTATTATTGTTTTACACTACAACTTGTGGTTATAAACAAATACTGAACAATGCTGGGTGCAGTACGATAAGCGTTGACCAAAATAATCGGATATAAAATACATGACAACAGTGTAGTTGCAATACTGATTTTTTTGAGCCCCCAGCAAATATATTCTCAAAACCATCCCTAACTTACGCCATTGCCACAATTACACTATGATATTACACTATTACACTATGACACTATTGATATTACAGCTGAGATTGTCGAAAAAAATATATATATTCCCTTCACAGTAAACCTATGTACTCAGCGAATTGCCAATGCATATACATATATGTGTATCACTAATATATAAAGCCACTTACTAAGTTTCATACAAACAATTCATAAATAAGTGATACTGTAAATAACATTTTATTTATTCTCCATACTTTAGCCCTTTGAATATCTCTGCAATGGTTTGACGTAGAATAAACACCAAAATTATAGTATTTATCATTAATCTGTAAATATAACAAGTTTGACGTGTTCAGTACTGTATCAGTTTTTAGACAAATAAATGAGTTTGAGTTTGGGCAGGAACAAAGGAAGTTATTGACCTGGGACATTATGGATTTTATTAAGCTTTACGTCTTGATACTTGTCGGCTTAATTCTTTCTTAGGTATTTCATCCTTCATTGACGTGATGACATTTTATAAAAAAAGGATGGTGTTTGACACCTGCCGACTTTATTCTTAGGTATTATAAACTACATAGACTTGATCAAACTTTATTACAAACATTATACCGGTAGCCTAAACAATACTGGAACTGGCGTTATGTATCTGGAGCTTAGGAAACGTCTAGCTCATGCAACCTTATCCCAGAATATACTAATGGATAGGGTTAGGGTAAAACTGTTCGGGCGCTGGCCCGCGTTAATTTTTACACTTCAGCAAATATAGTCGAAAGCTAACACAGTTTTACGCCGAAACTAAGCAAAAGAGTACCAGCAAGTAGCGATTACAGTCTACAGGGAAAGAGGGTTTAACTTGGCAATCGTTGAATGTCAAGTAAAGCTCTGTTCACGGTGCTTGGCACCTGTGAAAGGCGATAAACTACTGAAATTTCTCGTTAATAAAAGTATACATTAAAAAAAAATCAAAAAAAGGTTTTAAAATGAAATAAGTGATTTTTGCTTTCTGTTGAGAAAAGTAGACTGAAACACTAACGGTACCAAGCCAAATAGAGGCGAAAAGTCATTCCAGAGCAGACGGTAACCAGATGCCGAGCATTGTTACCCGAACTGTATTATGCTTACTTCGATTAAACACTGGCATTTTTCACATATATAATATTATGTACATAATATAATACATTTATAATATTATAATATTATTATAATAATATAATACATATATATATATATATATATTTATTTGTTTAACATATTATGTCATCAATGTGCATAATGTCTGTGGTGGATGGGAGTTCCTTGAAGCTTTTTTAAATAAGAGTTGCAGAAAACAAATATGAAACTTATAATTTACGACAGCTGCCGGTTCAGCCAGTCCGGGACACGGTGGGTCAATAGTTGGTGGATAATGAAAAGGCCCAAGGGCTGATTTATACCACCAAGTAAAACTGGTATTAAAAAATTTTATATTAACTATGCAATGTTTAAAATTGAAGTGGATCGATTAAATAATATCGCATTCAAATCATTGAACATATCGTATTTGGAGTTTTATTACATTACACATTAATAATAAAGTAAATCTACTTTATCATATTATTATTATAGGTATAACAATAATAAACTATAAAACACCACTACATTTTGTAAGTGTAGAAATGATTAAACATAAGGGATTTAAAACAAGTAGATAAGTAGATAATGTATCTTTCGCGCTAGCCCAGGCTCTGCCGCCCTCGCGCTCCAAACATACCGTAGTTAACAGTTACGCATGTTCCTCACTTTTTAAAAACATTAATATTCATATATAAATGTGTTCAGAAATGTGTGTGCAAACGGTTTTAGAGGAAGTGTTTTTCATTTATTATACGTATAACCAAAATAAACATCAAAAACCTAAATTTGAAACAACAAAAACAACTTTTTTATTTATTTAGTTAATTTATCGTAAACAGTATCTGTATAAAAATGATAGCACATTTATCGACAAAAAGAACTAAAAAGAGTTAACCCTAAACAACGTTTTGTTAAAAAGTTATACTCGATAACATTAAAGTCTACGATTTCGAGCTTTGAGGTGGGGATAGGAGGGGAAGCACAATGCGGATTTTAGGGGACTTTTGAGAAAACACGTCTTTCAATATGGTCTATCAACTGAGAAAAGATCAGCTTTACCAAAAAGAGTTCAGACACAAAACATTTATTGACTGGGCTACAAACGCCGCGGTCGCCGCGCTGGCGCTGAGCGCTGTCGACAGATCTCCACGTGCTCGGGACCGCCTGCAACTTATGGAAGGCAACACGCAACAATGTACACGTGCTCAGGACCGCCTGCAACTTGTGGAAGGCAACACGCAGTACAATGTCTGGAGCGGACTGTACTTTACCTTGTGTCACTTTACGTTATGAAATAGTCTACTAAATTAAATTCAATGTTTTAAAACTCGACTTTTTGGAACATTCCCGTGTACTGAAATTGGATCGAACTGGAGTGAGTTTGTTAACTGGACGTTATGAAACTTTACGTTTTGAAACAGGTGGTTTTTAAAAATACAAACTTTATGTTTTGAAACTTTACCTTATGAAACTCTATCTCCGAATAGAACTAAAATTTAAATACTGGACGTTATGGTACTTTACTTTGTGAAACACTCACATATTTTATTTAAATTATAATAGCTACTTTACCTTATGAAACTTTACGTTTTGAAACGCATTTTAAATTAAACTATATTAATTGATAACTTTACGTTATGGAACTTTACTTTGTGAAACACTATATATTTAACACTTTATAATTATGAACTGGACGTTTTGAAACTTTACGATTTGAAATCGCTACATAACAAAACTGTAAAAAAATAGCTACTTTACTTTATGCACCTTGACGTTATGAATCGTCCCCGAAAACAAGCCGCCTTGTACATCGAATGACACCGTCCCACCAACAAGTTGACACCACAACAGGACAAAATACCAAATATGACGGCACGCTTTTTGAAGGTTATTTGTCAGAGTAGTGACTCCTGTTAGTAGGTATTATATTTTAATTCATTGGATCTACAACATCATGGAGGTGAAACTAGAAGAATTGTTTGAAAATGTGTAGAGTTTTATGAAAATAGGCCTACATCAATTAATTTTATATTTTGATCGTCTAAAAAATATACAAAATTCTTTGTATAAAAGTATAAATTACAAAATGACTGAAAAACTGAATTGAAAAGCGTAATTAATGGTTTAAATAGACAGAATTTTGAGGCTAATGGTCTGAATTCCGAATTTTAAGGCTACAGTGTCATCACATCTTATTTATAGGTTATTTATTACAATTTTCAGTAGTCAATGCGTTGGTGTAAAAATTCATGTTTTGATGAAGTATAAGAAAGGATTTTAGGCCTTTATTGAAGGATTTTCTTGTTATTAAAAGTAGCACTGCTTCACTGCTTTTAACACCAACGTTTGTCTCTAGGGCTAGGGATGATTGTCATTGAGCAGGCTACATTGAATATTAAACAGTGTTAATGTGAATCAAGTCAATTATACATTATTTTACTGTTTTTTTTTAACTAGGAAATAACACAAATGTCCTAAACTTATTCATTTAGTTAATTTGTAACTTCTTTAGATACTGTCACAAAATAACCATAAGCAAGATAAGAATGTATAACATATGGGTAAACCTGGGCGGCGAAAAGGGCAAAGATTATAGAGGGAGGGAGAGGGCGGAAAATTTCCTAATAGCCCTTAGACGGCAATTGCTAAAATCCGCCACTGTTCACAGGTGCTGGTGCAGGCATAGTGGTGCGTACGTGACGTTACCATGGCAACGGGAGTTTGACCGCGCATCCACTGTGTCCACTGATATTATTAGTCATCATACCCTTACTCTGCGCATGAACGCTCTTCTGCCTTTTCTACCTTAGTTCAGTTCACTTTAGTGCATGTTGGGTTTTAACTGTTATTTTTAATATTTGGTTACTTTTTGATATTACAAATATTATTTGTAGCAATACAATTCGTGGGGGGGAATTATCCCACCACTAAGTTCGCCCCCCCCCCCCCGACTGTAAAGCTGGATCCGCCAGTGGGTATACCGATGTAATATGAACAAATTTAGATGATGTGGAGCCATCGGCCAACAACCTCTGGCGACCATTTTCCAAAATTTTTGAATCGCGGTTCGAATCTTAACATTTTCTTATCTAAATAAACATACCATTGAAAAGGTATTGTAAAACCTAGCAACTTTATAATTTACACCAACCTTGTATCTCTTTTTTTCTTATTTTTTGCAAACAGCGAAAAACATTTTTCCCGTATGAAATGAATGTTAATTGTACACATTAAATCCACAGAATACTTAAAAAATTAACATGCATTTCAAAACGAAAAAATAATGTATTTTGCAATTTGCAAAAAAACTGAAGGGGATACAAGGTTGCTGTAAATTAGAAAGTTGATAGGTTTTACAAGACCTTTTCAACGGTATGATTTTTGACATACGCTACCTTTTGACTTTTTAGAATTTTGGGCATATAGCCTAAGCATTTTCTAAAATAACTATTTCATTGAAATTTGGATTTTTTCAAGCACACTCGGTCATTAGTATATCACAGTAAAGCTGAGTTTATCACGAGTGAGAAAGTTAAATCGGAAAAATGAAACTAGTTATGGTTTAGAAAATACAGGGTGTTCCGTAACTGTAAACATTTTGCACAAGAATTGCCGCCATTTTGAAACGGATAAGTGAATTCTGTTTTCGACAGTGTCTCTTTTACGATACCTTTAAAATTATGTATAATTTGTCTATGTTACATTAGAACATTTTGAGATTCGAATCACGATTCGAAAATGTTTGAAAATGGCCGCCACAGCCGCCAGGTGGTGATTGGCCGATGGCCCCACATCTAAATTTGTTCATTACATCGGTCTACCTCTGTGCTAAATTTGGTGCTTTTAGCAAAAAGTGTATGTAAAGTATGTATTGAAATATCCTACCTAAACCACCACACTATTCTAATTTTTAATGTATAAATATCATTTAAATTATTCAAAACACAGACAGACTTTGTAGTAAAATTGTAAATCGAATTAAAAAACAAAACAATATTTTTTAATGTTAAGCTTAGCGAGTTTAAAATAGTAAATGTGTAACAACAACTGAAGTAAGCTGTGAAATTGGTGACACATAAAAGTGTATAATTGTTACCCTATAAAATGTCATTATCTATTCTCAATATCTTGGTAATACATGGAATAAATATTAGACTATGTACACGTTCACCAGAACAGCGACTTATTGAGTGCCTTCGTATTGTTATAGACTAATGGTGTACCGACCTGTGTGCATATTGCATTTGGAATGTGAAGGCAAACGCTAAGAGTTGACTGTGATCAAGTAGTGAGCGTTCTGTGTACTCTTACATTGTTGCATGAGCATACGGTGACCATTGGGATCTCGGCAGCTGTTAGTGATACAGATTAGGTTAAATTAGCAGTCGTGCAAAACTGTAGGGCAAGCAAAATGTTGGTGAAAACAAAAAAATAATTACTCGCATTCGTTTGCTGTGATTGAAACAATGACTATGGCCAAATATTAAAATTGTTCATAGATCCGCAAGTTTTTAGGATAGAAATTTTGGTACAAAACTTCCATAAACAAATTGTGAGCTTTTTATTAAGTTTCAATTTAATCTATTTGTTAGTCTCAGTTTTTGTGATGGGCTTAAGTTAAAAGTTTAACATATAATTATATTTATTTTTATTATAATTATGCTCTATTTCGAAATAGTTTTTTAATAAGGCCATATTTAAAAAACCATTATTAATGGTGGGACTTAATGTGGCGTTGTTTTTTATTTGTGAATGTTTGTGTTGTGTTGTGTTGCTTTTAATATCCGACAAGGGGACTTCCATCAGCCTCCGCTGGACAACGCCACATAAATCTGAAGGTGGATGGTGCCCAAAAAATAAGTCTAAATAAGAATGATAAAGTACTAAAAAGCTATAATTAAATCTAGCTCAGACTAAGACAAATATATTCAATAGTTGTTTTAATACAAATATTTTGTTGCTAAATTAAAAGTGAATCGCTAATTTAAACCATTCAAGTTCTTATCTTTCGTTTTATTTCATAAATTTGGTTGGATAGAACATACTATTTTAAATTATGAAATGAATAAACAAATATTTATTTATTTTCTTAAGTTAACTAAGAAGATTATAACGTAATGTTAGGGAAGAGGTTTTGATGGAATCGTATTTTATGCTTATTTACATTCCATCCTGAATTGAGGAATACTATTGTAAAGTCGTTAAAAAACAACAATACGGTAAACCTTTAAAAAATTAAGAATTATCCATAGGGTTCCATCAAGAACACACTGCAAGCCACTAAGCAATATCTCACTGTCTTCCCTATTACAGTGCATAATTAAAAAAAAATATTTATAAAATTAAAACAATTTTATTTATGGTTACAACACACATGGACCATTTGAAAATAAATCGATCGAAATATTCTAAAATTCAACAAATATTTGTATACATAATACATTAACAATACATGCAACATAATACATTACCAATGCTCAATAAACAAATCACCAATATTTGTTTAATTAATTCACGATGAATATTCGTTTAAACAATTCAGGAGACGTGTGAAGATATTTTAAAATAAAAATTTGATTTATGAGACAACATGTCTTTAAATCTAAAATTATGAATTTTATCAACATTTATTGTGATCTAGTTCAATTCAATGACCTATATAATTGTTATTTTAAACACAAAAATACCATACATTAAAGTATTTGTATTGTTGTAAAATTGGGATTTTAGGCAACTTTTTATTTTTAATAATCCTCTTTTAGCGAATTTCCCCTATAGGTAAGAAGCTATTACCGTAGGTGGCATCGGAAGACCTAGGCCCGGGACCATGATAACTTTTTGTTTTGAGGCCCCCAGATGCCAAAAACACCATTCGTTCAAATTCATATAAATACAGATATATATATATATATATATATATATAGATACGAAAAGATATATATCTAGATATATATTATGTGTGTGCCCGTAGGCACTATAACTTTCGTAAAAATGGTCTGATCTTGATTAAATTTGGTATAAACGTGTAAGGCAGCATCTATTTTCATGAGTTCGAGAACCAGACAGGTCGCTCTTCTTTAAGGGGGGGCTTTGTACTTTGTACCCCAAAAATGTTTTTTTTGAACTTTTTACATATAATTCTTTATAAACCCAAATTTTGGTTTACGTCATTAAATTCAGCTTAAAAAACCAAACAATTTGGTATTTTTATCATAGCTCTACATTAATTGGTTACCGAGATATTGAGAGTGCAAAACACAGTACGTTGTCCAATGTTAATCTTATGGAGAGTAAGTAAAATTGTATATCTCGCTTATTAATAAACATATATTAATGAAACTTGGTATGTGGCTTTATATGGTTAGGTTTTAATGCTATTTACATACAAACTCATTTTTTGTGGTCGCCAAGGCAGCAAACCTGCATACTCAGCAGCTATAATGTTATTCTTATGGAGAATAATAAACATGTGAAATCTTGCTTGTTTGTGAACATAAATTGAAAAAAACTTGGTATGTTGCTTCATCTGGAGGTGATTCATTAGTATTTGCATAAAACCCAGATTTTTTGGTCCTTGATGCAGCAAACCTGCATACTCAGTCCTAATGTTTTTCTTATGGGGAATAATTAAAATGTCATATCTCGCTTATTTATTAATATGCTCTGATTAAAGTTGGTAAGTGGCTTCATGACTTACTGAAGTACCATTTGAAATTCGCTGAGTATGCAGGTTTGCTGCAACGGGCGTATTTTTACTTGAAATATGTGTTCATAAACATAACTATAAGATAATTAGTATTTTGAAATTTTTGAAATCCGTTAAACAATTGCCGAGCTTCGAATTTGCAGTAAGTTGCAGTCGGGGTTCACGAATACGGCACCATCGCTTCAATGTTATAAAAAACACATTAATACGGCACCGAACCCTTCGCACCGGCTGCCATGACACACATATAAACCACCCCTCTTACCCATTCCACTTATACCCCTCCTCCTTCACCCCGTCCCTCTCACTCTTATACGTGGGGAACTTTTCATGCCCTCGTAAACTACTGACTTATAGGACTTATAGGACGCTACCCGAAGAAAAACTCGACGAAAAAATATGCGAGATCACAGATGTCCGCATAGCTGGTGCCTATTGATTTAGCGAGTCCTTTGTGAGTCAATTCGCCTGGACCGGTCTTCAGTTTGTAGTCGAGGGCCACTGACCACTTTCACTTAACCAGTTGTGTCAATGCCTACAGCTGTTATGGAAGTCACCATTTTAATGTTAGGTAATTATCATTAGTTTAGTTTTTGATAAGCTGTTTTCAGGTTTAACTTGTTGATTTTTCGTGTCTAGCTAAGTTATATTTTACTTATTGCATTCATTTCATCATGGATTCATTGAACACCTTATGGCAAAATATTATGACAACACTTATGCTCTCAATTCATCGAGCGTTGTATGTAGTCTACTAAATTTGCTTTATGTCGTAAATCATCACACATTATCAAAGGACAAACTTGTTTTGACTTTACCCAGTTGGTGCAGTTTTGATTTTAAGCTCTAGGTTTGAATTTAGTGTCTTTGCAATTAGTATCAAGGGAAATGTGAATATAAATTTACACTTAATTTACACATTTCTTACGCATGTTCCTGTCTCAGAGTAGTACAGATAAATCTAGTATAGATCGGCACCGAAAAATAAAGTTGTTTATGTATTAGGAAAATTCGTTGACAATTAATTGGAAGCGAGAGTGAGTACTTATATAGGAATCGTCATCCATTTAAACTTCATACATTTAGAATTTGAAAAAGGTGTCTTTCTCCTCTAGGATTTCCTTTTTAGGGGTTTAAAAAATACTGTATATTTATAGAACATATTAAAATATATTAAAATTATTCAAGGCTTTGCCCAAAGCTTACAATATTTTTGTAAAATTGTGTAGTTGTTTTGTTTATCAGCTTGCAGTTTTAATTTGAAGGTGCATTTACGTTTTCAATTGTTAAAGATTTACAATTAGCTTTTAAGTATTTATCGATTAGATGCCTTAACAATGGCTTAGTTCATCATTTCAATAAACCATTCACTGCTGTTGCGATAAGCGTCAAACATGAACATTACAATCAATCTCACTGTTGTTAACAGCCAAATGATTACACTTATTCATTCTATAAGTGTGTGTGTGTGTTATTTATAGAATGAATAAATCATTTGGTTTGACTATAAACACGAATAAGGATCATAACTCATTGTTTTTGAATCTACCAAATACCCAGATAATTACAATAAGTAATTAATGAAAACTTTGGTCAGAATTAGAAATTGTTTATTTTTAAAGGCTGTTAAAATATTTAAAGATTATAGTCCCCTCTATTAATTAGTATGAAGTTTACAACAAATTTGGTATATACTATTATAAAATTTAATTTTAAGTTTTACCAAACGTGACAATCGCACGGTACTGATGTGTTTTTGCCAGGACTTATAATAAATTAAAACTCACACACGACATTACTTATATAGTTATTCTATTACATGTATTTTTTGTTCATGGTATGAGGTCAGTCAACACTTTCCAATCTATAATTTTGTTTCTGATAGAATTTTGAATGATACCATTTGTCCCATTTGTATTTGTCAAGCCCCGTTTCCATTCTAACAGTTTCCGCTCAAGACATTGTTTTGAGCTAAACTCAAAACAAAGTCCAAGTAAAATGTTTAATGGAAACGGTCGCAAACTGTTTTGAACATTGTTGCCCAACAAAATGTGTTTTGAGCGATGCAACTGGCAACTGGCAACACAGTTTTAAGGAGAGCTCAAAACATAATGGAAACGGTGTCCCAACCAGTGTCTCCAGTTCGGCCAGGGACAAATATCGTACAAGTGGTTAAAAATTATCGTATTTCAGGTAAAATTATCGTACGTTCGCAAAAACACCTAAATCTTACACTCAAATATTACCTTTTTTTAGTCAAAAAGTGGTAATTTTGCAAACCAAATAAAGGTTCAAATAAATAAACAAATGCTTAACAAAACTCACGATATTTTACAAAGCCTATGTAGGGTATGTATAAAAACAAATGCCAATGAAGCCAATAGCAAAGTTGTATTTAGTACTTTTAAAATATGTTCTGAAAGCCTATTTTTGTGTTTTAGCGAATTTCCCCTATAGGGAAGAAGCTATTACCGTAGTCGGCATGGTAAGACCTAGGCCCGGGACCATGATAACTTTTCGTTTTGAGGTCCCCAGACCCCAAAAACACCACTCGTTCGAAATTGTATATATATATATATATATATATATATATATATATATATATGTGTGTGTCCGTGAGCACGATAACTCTCACAAAAATTATCCGATTTTGATGAAATTTGGCATAAACGTGTAAAGCAACATTTATGACTTTAAGTTCGAAAACCAGCCAGATCGCCCTATCCGAAGGGGTATTTTTGGGGGGTTTTGTACCCCAAAAATGGGTTTTTTGAATTTTTCACATATAATTTTTGAAATATTCAAATTTTAGTTTTCACCATTGGATTTAGCTTAAAAAACACACAATTTGGTATTTTGATCATTTCTCTACGTCAATTGGTTACCGAGATATTGAAAGTGCTAAACGCAGTACGTTGTCTAATGTTATTCTTATGGAGGAAAATAAAAAATTTATATCTCGCTTATTTATGAACGTATACTGACAAAACTTGGTATACGGCTTCATCTGGTTGTGGACCATTGATATTTGCTCAAAAAAACAATTTTTTACTAAAGGCTCCCGTAGCAGCAAACCTGCGTACTCAGCCCCATGTTATTCTTATGGAGAATAAGTAACGTGTTATCTGCCTTCATTATGAAAATAAATTAATGAAATTTGGTATGTGGCTTTACCTACATGAGTTATATTGATATTTGTATAAAACCCCATTTTTTGTGTTCCTTGCTTCAGCAAACCTGCATACTCAGCCGCCATGTTATTCTTATGGAGAATAATTAAAATGTCATAAATCGTTTATTTATGAATGTATATTGATGAAACTTGGTATGTGGCTTTATGTGGTATTAATATATATATATATATATATATATATATATATATATATATATATATATATATATATATATGCTTTGGAAATTCGCTGAGTATGCAGGTTTGCTGCTACGGGGGTATTTTTAATTGAATTCATTAAGATGTTTTTAATTAGTAGGTCATAATTATGAATAGTTTAGGCTGATCCCAAATTATCGTACAATTTACCCTATCGTACGTTGACCTATCAGGACCTATCACATCGTACGACGGGCTGAATTATCGTACAAAACGATCATTATTGTACAGCTGGAGGCACTGGTCCCAACACCGAACACTGTTGTGAGCAAAGTTCGCGCATGCGCAGTTATCGGTACCACCGTCGCGTCCTTTCCGTCGACAACACACGTGATTTTGTTTAGGACTTGGGTTATTACTTTACCGTTCACAACAGGCACACAACAGGTTGGGTAGGACTATTATCCTTCAGCCTGTTGGACAGTAGTTGGACAATTATTTTTAAAATAATTACTGTAATTCGCTCCACATATGCATTTACAAAAAGTTAAGCACAGTAAACTGTTATATATTCAAGTGATTTACTGTAAGTTTGCTACATTTTTTTAACTTCTTGTTAGTTTGAAATGAACAAGTTTTTTTTATAAATATTAAATAGAAATTTGGTATAATTAATCAAGCGTGTGCATTAAACCAAAATTTCCTTATCAGTTAATCTCTATCAGATTCATAAACTAAATAACCGGTTTAAAATTTCGACCTCTAATTGTTAATAGTTTTTTATTTTGCCTTATTTAAGTGTGTAAGAAATTATAAGTAGGCCTATACCAGCAAATACATTCTTATATTAGTTTGGTTTCTTAAAACATACCACCACACTAAATTCTAAAGAAAACTCCCCATGTATTGATTTATTTCAGTGAAAGATAAATACTTAACTTGGTTATAGTCAACACGTGTTAATGATTAATTTAAAAATAGGGCCCATACAAATTCTATTGAATTTGACATGAAAAATGACAAGGGTAGTTTATTGGAAAACAATGTATGGAAAAAAACAATATGTTGTTTTGTTTTTTTAAAGAGTTTTAACAAACACTGTAACAGTTTTTGCGTTACATTGTATTAACATAATTGTGTATCAAAACAAGTGGGGGAGATTGGAAACGGCCTCCAACATTGTTTTGAGCTAAGCTCAAAACAGCTTCTTTGAGCTTGGCTCAAAACATTGTTCAAGTAAATGTTTAATTAAAAGGGGCTTAGCTGTTTCTGCTCAAAACATTTTTTTAATATAAACTCAAAACAAAGTTCAAGTAAAAGTTTAATGGAAACACTTCCAAACGGTTTTGAACATTGTCCAACAAAATGTGTTTTGAGCCGATGCGCAGCTGACAACCAATTTTTGAAGAGAGCTCAAAACATAATGGAAACGGTGTCCCAACACCATCGAACTATATAGTTCGATGATAGCAGCCGACGCCACGCTATGCGCCACCCCGCACCGGCCTGATTGATGCATGTCGCTGGCCCGGCCATGTCGGAAATTAGAGAAACAAACTATGCCACGATTTGTACCAAATTTGTACTAAATGGTACCACAAAATAAAAAATAGGTACTTCAATATATAATGAGTAATTAGGTACTTAAGGTTTCCGGGCCAGCGATATGCCAACCCGGCAACTTTCGATTTTGACAATAAATCATATACCAAAATTTAGTACCAAATTAGTACTAAATGGTACTACCAATGAAAAAGTAGGTACTTCAACCATTTAACGGTAATAACGATTTTCATGTTGGGGTCAATGACCTCTCTGCCCGGGCATGTTGGAAATTAGAGAAACCAACTATGCCACGATATAGTACCAAATTGGTACTTAATGTTACCACAAAATAACAAATAGGTACTTTAATATCTGATGAGTAATTGAGTGCCCAAGGTTTCCGGGCCATTGACATGCCAGCCGACAACTTCCGCTGCATACAGCTGTGTGTGGCGGGATGTATCCGGGGCAAGCGGGCGTTTCAGGGGGGCAACAACTCTGGTGCCAACTATGGCGCATTCTGCTATTCATGTTTCGTTAGACGCGGCAAATGGCGTTATTGGCCACTCATCAGGTCATCTGGGCGTCTGATTCAAGCAACACAACTGGCGTTCTGTTTATAATTTTGTTTTTATTTTGTGGCAAATGGTTAAGTGTTGCCCTGCTTACAATTTTACATTAAGATGGGCGAAATACAGCGACAATTATTTATTTTACTATGGTTGTCAAGCACAATTTTCGGACCCTGAATACGAGCCAAGATTATTTTCTAAATAAATAATCCTATTTAAAGCCAACTTTTTTTATATGACTTTAAAATGTAGTTCTTGACATTTCAATACGCAAAGCTGAGATATCAACGATATTGCGATTAGCTCCGTTGTAACTATTTATTGTTCGAGGTACCTATTTTTTATTTAGTGGTACCATTTAGTACCAAAATTTAGTACTAAATTTTGGTACATAATTTACTGTCAAAATCGAATGTTGCCGGACTGGCATGTCGCTGGCCCAGAAACCTTTAGTACCTAATTACTCATTATATATTGAAGTACCTATTTTTTTCTTTTGTGGTACCATTTAGTACCAATTTGGTACTAACTCGTGGCATGGATGGTTTCTCTAATTTCCGACATGGCCGGGCCAGCGACGATTGTAGGACTGAAGATCCCAGGGTAGGGATTAATCAAAGGTGGGTTATAAAATATTTGTGTGATGCTTTACTCAGGGTCCCCTCCCTAGCCCTCATTAGTCATGGGATCCTCAGTCAAGCCTCGAAAACCAGGTACAGTATACGGCACTCGGGCCTCCGCCTTTACCAAAGACTTAAAATTACTGGACCGCTCGCGCCCGTGGTGAAGCGAACCAAATTTCGGTCCGGCCGCGTTCGAGGTCGCGCGCAAATGGTGGGCTACCGCGGCAGCGCTTAGCATGGGGGATATAGGGAAAAACACGACGCGCGCTCACTTGAATTGAATTTGCAGCCAGGGAACATTTTTTATGGTTGAATGGCCTTCTGATCCGTATTCCTGAATAGTTTCTAGAATTTTTAATACCGAAAGTAACTATATTCGACCAGGGTTAGTTGCGTAAAAATAACAGAAAGTTGGGAGTTTTGTAAAATAATCTCCTCGATGGCTGATTCTTTCATATTTCCAGTCACATAAATTTATGTACGATCTACTAGGCTTTAGGTGTTGTTCAATAATGATGTTTGGAAGTTTTTGGTACTGGAATGAATTTTTTATGAGCAGTAATATCATATCGTTCTTTGGACTAGTGAAACTTTGAATTTTAGCATTTAAACTTCGACGTTAGCCAAAAGTTGTAGATTGTATGAAAGTTAATTGGCCTATATCATAAAATTTTGTTGATGAATGAATACCAAGACAAATACTTTTTAACAGCAAATGTATTCTTAATAAACATTAATTACCAACATGGTTCGTTCACCCGTCCACGTCTAGTAGTAAGAACGATTACATAATGTTGCATTAATACAACATTTCGCTATTAAATAACAACAAATTATCTTCAGTGTATGATAACAATTGATTATGATTTATTTAAGAGACGATACAAGTACAGTATAATAATAATGGGGTATAGTATAAATGTAGAATTAGTCAGTTTTAAGAGTATTTTAGAAGGCATAAATGAAATGATTTTTCTCAAAATTAATTTTTATTTACTGATTAACTGTTACATTACACATTACAGTTGCATTGTAGAATGTTGTAAGATTACTTAGCAAAAGACGACTAAAACAAAAGTCGTATAACTATGTATTTTATCAAAAAACTAGGCCATGTTGTAACACAGCATCACTGAGTTGAATTTAACAGCGCGGCACGGCGCGTGGCACGTCTTGGATAAAGCGCGGCGAAAAGTTTCAGCATCTTTCAAAACGAATTGTAGGCATACCAACAACTTTACCGAAAAATGTTTGAAATAAAGGTTTTAGAGAAACTAATTATCTACAACTTTCCCGCTGGAAGTTTGTTTCTAACCTAAAAATAAAAAACTTCCTCGCTGAGTAACTTTTTCATGTCCCTCTTTAATAACACGTAAGAGTTTTTAATTATTAAAAATATTAAAACACGGTAAAATAAAACAATATTTATATTTTCGGATTCCGTAGTTCACGTACACAAAGAATATATAAATTTCATTACGATTCAAACATGGCAGTGAAGTCCAGGAGCGTGTAAACGACAGCGCGTTCAACGCCAGAAACAGCTCTGAGCACACAGTGGCCCACCATTTCTGTTCCGCACAGACCTACGCGGACCGTTTTTAGCTCACTTAGCGATCTCTCCAGTAGTTTTACCTCGATGGCCTTTACCTGCTAGGGGCTGATAACCGCTCGGACTAGCTATTCTCGCCGGCCCTGCCTATCTCCTACTTGGTAATTAGTTTCACGCTCACAGTCGTGTTATAGTCTTTGTATTGCAAATATTAGACTGAACCTTTAATATTTAAAACTCTAATTTTGAAATGCATGTAATCAAATGGGAAATCACCGTGCGAAATTGCAAGATGCTATTGTAACAAAACATTGCATGATAAAATATGCATTAGAATGTTTCAAAATTCTTTTTACGAAAGACTTATTACGCCTGCAAAAAAATAGCCCTAAAGAAGAATTAGATGTTTTAGTTTAAACTTTGTTGTTAGTTTAGTTTTGGATATTGAATCGGATGCAGATTTATGAAACTTCAAGCCAAATTCTGTTCTTTAAAATTTGAGTAAAATTGTATTAAATGTTTAAATGTTTTTTCTTTGGACTCAAATATGCAATACAAATTTACCTAACTGCTTTCCTTGTTTTTATAACCAAAAGATAAACACAGTCTACATATTTACTAACACTTAATAGTATTTCGTCTGCTGACATACAAACTATCTAAAGACAGACCAACAAAAAAAAAACATAATTAGCTAAACTGAATAAAAATGTATGTATTCAATAGTGGTGTAGGTCTATAGTCCTTAGTTTTCTTATCACAATTTCTTACCAGAGTTAATAATAATAATAATAATAATATTTATTCCGTGACAATGTTTAACAATGTTTCATCTGCCTTCACCCCATTTCATCCAATATAGCAAAGAAGGTATATGATATAGCAGAGAACGACTCTGTGAAATCAAACTGAATTTTGGACTTAAAAATTGTTTATTGAACTATGCAAATTGTCTTAACTTTTACCTTCACATTTTATGTTCAGCATAACAAATAACCCCCCCCCCATTTACGTTTTCTTGAATCGTGTATTTGTGTCTTTAATCATGGTTTTTTTATAATCATATTCAGCTTTAAAAGACGCACAATTTGATGTTTTGATCATTGCTCTACGTCAGATGGTTACCGAGATATTGAAAGTGCTAAACACAATATGTTGTCCAATGTTATTCTTACGGAGAATAAGAAATATTGTATATCTCGCTTATTTATCAACTTATCCTGATGAAACTTGGTATATTGCTTCATATCGTTGTGGTCTATTGATATTTGCACTAAAAAAATTGTTTAGCCGATAGTTCCCGTAGTAGCAAACCTACGTACTCAGTCCCCATGTTATTCTTATGGAGAATAAGTAACGTGTTATATCCCTTAATTATGAACATAAATTAATAAAATTTGGTATTTGGCTTTACCTACGTGAGTTATATTTATATTTGTATAAAACCCCATTTTTTGTGTTCCTTGCTTCAGCAAACCTCCATACTCAGCCGCATGTTATTCTTATGGAGAATAATTCAAATGTCATAAATCGTTTATTTATCAATGTATATTTATGAAGCTTATTATTGGCTTTATGTAGTATTAAGATACATATATCTGCATTGGAAATTCGCTGAGTACGCAGGTTTGCTAAAGGGGTATTTTATCTTCCTCGTTGTAGCAAACCTGCATACTCAGCCCTAATGTTATTCTTACGGGGAATAAATAAAAAAATGCTATATATCACTTATGTATTTTTGTGAAACTAAAGTGGCTCTGTGTAGTTGTGAGACACATATATGCATTGGAAATTCGCTGAGTACGCAGGTTTGCTGCGACGGGGGTATTTAAAGATATATTTGAATATACATGTTACGTATTTAGCTTTTGTTAACTTACACCTTGTTTAGCCAAACACTTTTACAATAAGTCAACAAATATCTAGACCATATGCAAAATATCTAAATAATTATAATTTCTTTATATTGTAATCTTACAGAGAAAGATTACAAATGTGTGAATGTACGAGTACTAATGATTTCAACAGTTTACTTGTATTTAAAAATACTTAGAGAAAGTTTCAATTGGTATATTATAAAACTAAGGAGCTTTGCAAAGGTCCGCTAGCATACGTTAACGTGTCTACTAAACTATGTTACAGATTTAAGAGATAAGAGACAACCGACAAAATTTGAAGTACCAGCTATCATACTAATCATTCTAATATTATAAAGCTGAAAGTTTGTGAGTTTGTTTGTTTGTTTATTAGTTTGTGGCTCAATCACGCTCTAACTACTAAACCGATTGAGCTGATTTGGTAGGAAGTTTTCTAATATCCTAAAGTAACATATAGGCCTATTCACGTTTTAAAATTCCTTTACAATTTCGCCCCAATGGCTACTAAACTCCCCATGTTAATCTCATGGGAATTAACGTTTACTGTATCAGATTATAACTAAATCAGTTGTTCTGGCATTTTATATTTTGAGTTCATTTATTTGTTTATATTTTGGTTTACATTTTTTTTTGTATCTTTAACCACGAAGGTACCGGTATCACAATAATGCCGGGGAAACGAAAAGATTGAAAAAGCCCGATTTATTAAAGTGTTTCAAAGTCAAGATACTTAAAACACAAATGGAAAGCTTTACGGTAGGCAGCACACAGAGCAAAAGAAACGCCAGAAGAACAGCAACTTCGACGTGAAGAGCAAGCTCAGCGGCAGGCTCAATTTGAGAGTAACTGAAATGGCACTATTGGCACTATGGCAGTGCAGTGATCTACAGAAATTATTAAGGAAGCTGAAGTTCGCACACGAGCTACTGCTGTAAGGTCTAAGTCCAAAGGCAGCAAACGATCACCAGAAATACGTAGGGCGTCTTTGAAATTGCTGCCTTGACGCGACTCTTAGTCGGCTAACATATATCTTACTAACGCTGTATAGTGGGCGTGGAAGCCGCGACGGGTAACGCTATAGTTATACTATAGTCGAATTAAAGCAAGGTTCGTAGAGCTTTCAGACCAGGTGTGCTTATTTACATAAGAGCAATGTTCGCAGCAAAGATGTATTACGAGGTCGTCCAGCTGATTCATAAATCCACAACATACCATAAAGTGTAGCCAACCTTAAGGGTATAATAATGGTACAGCTATTTTTAATTGTCACTGGACATGCAGAAAGAACATTTAAACCCTTAATAGATTAATCTAATAATACAAATAAATCAAAACAATATATATGAGTTTCATAAAATCACAGCTGATCATAGAATGTAAGCAGTTAAACAATGTTAATTCTAATTACACTGATGAGGAAAATATGGTACTCGTACGATAAATATCGTGTTTCCAGCAACACTGCAGATTGGATTGGTGATCACGTGACCTTCCGGCTGTTTTTACGAGGTCTCTTCCGGTAAAGTATAAAACCTTAAATAGATCGACTCAGCACACCTTGTCTGAAAGCTCTACGAACCTTGGAATTAAAGTAGCTTTAGGATTGACTCTAGTAACACCTGTTGGGGCTAGTGAAAACCCATAGACCAGTAGCGCTTTGCCTGGCCAATGACGGGGCAGCTTTGACCAAACATAACCATAGCAACAAAACTCATGTGGCCTAAAGTACCAGTATGCTTTTTGTTTACTGGTTACCATATTTGAGGCGTCTGCTAGAAGAAAATAAATGTTTGTTTTTATTTACTCATGGAAATTACATTCGCAAATGCAAGTTTGTAAAGATTTTGATTCTTCAAATGTTTTGTTAAAATATGTTAGGTTTTTAATGTATATTTCCCGTTGTTTTGGAAAACTGAGTAAAGTGATTCCCATGATGTTTTTCACCGTTTTTACACCGTAACATCGTACCAGTTGCATATAGATCTTTATATTAATCGGCTAAGGGAATTTTTATGTTACCGATTTCTCGGATGTGTGGAATCGTAGAATTATAAACTTATTTTGGCACACTTATTTAGTACTTAGGAGATGTATCGAATGTAAATAGTTTTGTATTTGGGCGTGTAGGGCTATACCCTTTTGGCTTTCAAAGTTTACATGTTATCCTTATGGGAACATGCGTTCTGCTTTTCGTATTTGTTTATAATTTTAATTTCCTTTAGTAAGCAGCTGCGTTATTCAAATAAATATGTAGGACAACAGCAAGAACAGATGATTCATAAATAAAACATTTTACTGATTACTGGAATGGTAACACAATTTTCTTATCGGTGTTAACTCCACATTAAACAAATTAAACCTATTTGTGAGGGAAGGGAGCATGAGAGACGTGGTGAGGATGAGGTGGAGAGGTTTCGGGCATAAATAAATAGGCTACTGATTACTGAAATAGTAACATCTTTCTCTTATCCGTTTTAACACTACATTAAAATACCCCCGTCGCAGCAAACCTGCATACTCAGCGAATTTCCAATGAATATATAACATAACACATTAAGCCACTTAACAGAATTCATAAGAAATATAATCACAACAAGTGATATTTAAAATATTAATTATTCTCCATAAGAACAACATTGGGGATGAGTACGCAGGTTTGCTGCAACAAGGAATACAAAATAATGGGTTTTTATGCAAATATCAATAGAACTCATCTAAGTGAAGTCACATACCAAGTTTCATCCATATACATTCATAAATAAGCGATATATAATATTTTTAATATTTTCCATAAGAATAACATGGGGACCGAGTACCTAGGTTTGCTGAAACGGGAATCATAGGCAAAAAATTGTTTTTTTGAGCAAACAATAATAAACTACAACCAGATGAAGTCATATACCAAATTTTGTCAGTTTATGTTTATAAATAAGCGAGATATACAATTTTTCTTTTTCTCCATAAGAATAACATTAGACAACGTACTGTGTTTAGCACTTTCAATATCTCAGTAACCAATTGACGTAGAGCAATGGTCAAAATACCAAATTGTTTGTTTTTTTAAGCTGATTTTAAAGGTGAAAATTGCAATTTGATTAAAATAAAAATTACATGTGAAAACCCCGAAAAACCCATTTTTGGGGTACAAAACCCCCCAAAAAACCCCCTTTGGATGATGCGATTCGTCTGGTTTTCGAACTCGTTCAAATAAATGGTACTTTACACATTTGTACCAAATTTCATTAAGATCGGAGCTTTTTTACGAGAGTTATCGTGCTTACGGACACATATATATATATATATATATAAATATATATATATATATATATACACATATATAAAAATTTGAACGAATGGTGTTTTTGGCATCTGGGGACCTTGAAATGAAAAGTTATCATGGTCTCGGGCTTAAGTTTTACCATGAGACCTACGGTAATAGCTTCTTCCCTATAGGGGAAATTCGCTAAAAAAACCTGTTTGTGAGGGGGTGAGGATGAGTGATGGGGTGAGGATGATGTGGAGGAGTTTAAAGCATAAATAAATAGGCTATTGATTACTGTAATGGTAACACCCTTCTGCTATCCGTTTTAACTCCACATTAAACGGGGAGAGGATGAGGTGGAGAGGTTTCAGGCATAAATAGAAACGCTACTGACTACTGGAATGGTAACGCCCCTCTGTTATATGTTTTAACCCTACACATTAAAAATATTACCTGTTGGCAAGGGTGGGGGAGGGGTGGGAATGAGAGGGAGAGAAATGAGCGCACTAGAACCCACCAGATATTAAACTAAATTTTTTTAATTTGGTCGATTTTCGACCATTGGGCGGTCTCTAGTTTAGCAACACTGCACCACAAAAGCTTCCGCCTTGGGTCTACAATCAATCCTAAAGCTACTTTAAATAGAATAAGTACACTCTGTCATCCCGTAAGTGTATGAGCTCAGCTGTCATTACAAAAAAATGTTTAAAATCACCAATACCTCATGATAACTCAATTGTTGCTTCGAATATTTACTTGCCCCCTTGGGCTCAAGCGGGGGGGGGGGGACACACCCCAAAAATAGATGCAACATTTATAAAGGACAATGAGGTCTGTCAGTCCAGGTGATATTTAAATAGTTATTTGAACTTTTTTATTATTGGGGGGCTACGCCCCCCAGACCCCCCATTGTTATTGCAGCTTTATTTTGTTTTGCAAAATTATATACATATGGAACTTGAAGAATAATAAGGTTTAAATTGGTTTTGAAATCCTTAACATTTCATTCACATTTTAAATTCTTCAAGCAACACACAGTAAGAATAACTGCTCCACCCATCGGATGGGCCACACCGCGGAGGGGTCCGCCTGTTTGAGCCTGATCACAGCTGTCACAGGAGCACGGGAGTTGGTACTTTGAAAGGCCAATTTGGCTACCTGCCCCATCCCACCCTTTCCTTTCCTGCTATATCCTAACCTGCGCAAAATTCCCGCTTGTGGAAGACGTGCCTATAGCAGCTACTCTGGGGCTACCTAATCCAGCAACAATTAATAGAGAATATTCGGAATACGTTTCCATCTAACCCTGGAGGGGGAGGTGGAGCAATTAATCTCTTAAAACCACTGGGTGTACCTAGAAAATTAGATTAAAGTGATTGCGTTTATTTGGTCACAGGTCCTAGCTATGGCCATCAGGCCTGTTCACGATTTGTTATGACTCGGCCAATGACTTTAATATATTTTTGGCACCAGGTGTTTTTGACGAGTTTGAAATATATCACCTGAGAGAAAAGTTGCCAATTATTATTATTATTAGACCTATTTTAGTTTCTAGCTCCAAAATCAGGGGTTTAAACATACAGAAATATACTTGTTTAAACCTATTGAATGTAAAAGAAGGTATTGGATGATTTATTTATATAACAGTATCTTACAAACTTCATACCTTAAATTTAAAAATGTTTACATCATTTTTTCTGATCGTTTAATTTTTTCTGATGAAGCCACATTTCACATTTCCGGTAAAGTTAATCGTCATAATGTACGAATTTGGGGATCCGAAAACCCCGGTATAGTTGTTAACATGAGAGAGATTCGCCAAAATTGAATGTTTTCTGCGCCATATCTTCTGACAAAGTGTAGGGCCCTTTCTTTTTCGCAGAAAAAAACTGTGACAGGAATAACATACCTTGACACCCTAGAGCAATGGCTGTTCCCTCAATTACTAGAAGACTCAGGCAATTTTATTTTTATGCAAGATGGTGCGCCTGCACACTTCCATGAACTGGTTCGAACATTCCTAAACAACACGATTCCAAATCGATGGATAGGGAGAGGAGGAGATCTCATTTTTCGACGTTGGCCTCCCAGATCACCAGACCTCACTCCATGTGATTTTTATCTTTGGGGCTACATAAAAGACAGGGTTTATGTCCCACCATTGCCTGCTTCGCTTCAAGAACTCAGAGTACGCATAACAGAAGCTGTTGAATCAATTACTCCAGACACTTTGGCCAATGTATGGCGAGAAATCGACTACCGATTTGATGTATGTCGTGCTACACAAGGGGTGCATGTCGAATGCATTAAACCTCAGTAAAATAAACATAAAATGTTCCTCTGATTGTTTGTATTTGTACGTGTAAATAATTAAATAAAGATAGTCTGTTATAAGAATATGAAATCTGCTCTTTCATTTTGAAACTCCCTGTATGTATACAGTTTTGAACGAATGTGTTTTTTAGCATCTGGGGATGCAAAACGAAAAGTTATCGTGGTCCCGGGCCTAGGTCTTACCATGCTGACTACGATAATAGCTTTTTCCCTTTTGGGAAATTCGCTAATTCCTTATTGGAGAAATTCGCTAAAAATGATAAACAATTAGAGGTCAACATTTTTAACCAGTTATTTAATTTATGAATCTGATGGAGATGAACTGATAAGGCAATTGATGCACACGCTTGATTAGTTATTCCAAATTTTTATTTAATATTTATAGAAAAACTTGTTCATTTCAAACTAACAAGAAGTTAAAAAAATATAGCAAACTTAGAGTAAATCACTAGAATATATAACAGTTTTTAATTATTTAAAAAAAATTGTCCAACTACTGTCCAACAGGCTGAAGGACAACAGTCCTACAACAACCTGTTGTATAAACTAATTGTACGGCATAGTAATGACCCAAGTCCCAAAGAAAACCACGTGTTGTCGACGGAAATGACGCGGCGAACAAGGGCGTGACGATGCGGGGGGTGCAGTGCAGATGCATGTCGCTGGCGGTAGACGGACTGAAGATCCCCGGGTTAAAATTGACCTGGGAATTGTTTACCTGTTTTGGCAAGGCTTGACTGAGGATCCCAGCACTAATGAGGGGTCGAGCGGGGACCTTCAGTCAAGCCTCGCTCTTGGGATTGTCATCGAGTTTGATGAGGGTTAACAAGGGACACCAATAACACCTCACACCTTGGGTCACTTACATTTTTCTGTAATTTAAAGTGAATTATTAACTAATGGTTGTAGTCCCTAGACTATATTTCACTACAAACAATACAACAAAACGTAATTAAATCTCCATTATTTCCGTATGTAGGTAGTTTGCTCTTTTTGACTACAGTTATGACAGATTTCCATTTATATTTTCATAGTACACAAATAATACATCCTACTAATTGATATTATAAATGTGAAAGGTTGGATGTATATATATATATATATATATATATATATATATATATATATATGGATGGATGGATTTTTAGACTTTGTTACACTCTCCCTGTAACACTTTGCAACTACTGGTTACAATAAAATCGCTGTCACCACTTGTAACACTTTTGCAGATTGACTCCTATTTAATTTACACTGCATTTAAAAGTGAATTTCTGAAACTTACTACAATGAACTAATTAAGATTTACAGAGATCTGTGGAAGTGCGCTGGGCCCGAAACACTTTGTGGATCTCTGATATATGTCGGTTGTATCAAATGAAATTGCACATTAATTTATTGAGCTGGTTACTTCAGCTTACAATTTAATTTAATTCAGACACAGAGCTTAAAAGGAGGAAATAAGTATATCAATTGTTGGCACCCTTGACTGACATTAGGTTTGGTTTAATTCTAGGCCTTTATATTTTGTATTTTTTTATCTTTTCTTAAAACTTATTTATTACACAGTTGTGTTCAACTAGCAATGGCAGTTTATTCAATCAAGTTTAAAACAGGATTGAATCAGCAGTCTGTTAGGTGGCTATAATATCAAACGAATGGTTGGGAATTATAATATTTTAAAGCAAGAACCTCCTAGTCACAAACCTCCTGACCTCCAACCATTATTACCTCCTAATTCTCACCACAAACAATTTAAATATTAATAATTCAATCTTACACTGCCATAAACTGTGAGTGATTATATATTTTTTGTTGAAAACAACCAAACCAATGACACTCTATATATCTCTGATTTTAAATACCTATAATTTGGCTTTCCTTTCCTAATGTTAAGCTCTTACAATTGCAATGACAGAAATAATAAATATAACAATAGCTCAATATATAATAATAGTTTCAAATGTCAACAATAATAAATATCTTCAAAATTAATAATCATGTACCTTTCTCAGTTATAATAAATTTAATATTTGAATATCCTTTAGAAATATGACCAGTAATCTAAATAATAGTACAAATTATGACTAGTTACAGGAACATTGTAGAATACCTCTGAATCACTCAAAACTTAATTAATTACAATATATAAATACTTGACACAGATCAATATAGCGCTTTCCCTTTATATTAAAATGTAATCCCCATTTAAAATTCCCCAAAAGATTTTAGTGGCAACGTGGTCTTGCGTAATTTAGACTAGCAGAATTTAGAAAAGTCGCTTTACTTAAATTGAAAAATTTGTATTGCGTATTTAAGGCTTTCCCGGTTAAAATTCACGAAATAGAAAGACGTTGGGTGCACACCCCGTAGACAAGTCGTAGAATTTAGGAAAAACCGAAAAGAGACAATATTAATTTAGGAAAAGTAGCGATGTTGTTAGACCGAATTGCGGAGTTTAAAAATACATCGAGTGGAGACGCGCAGCGGTTTTTATATTTACTTTAAGGCCACATTTACATCATTCAAAATTTATAGGAAACAGACCCAAACATCACCAGCAATACCAGCAAATTCCACCAGTATCAGTATAATACCAGCAAATTGAAATCATCCCTGGATCCATAAGATGTCGCCCTTTCATTCAATGATCACTAGATTACTTAACATTCCAATGACAGAAAAAATTATAACGAAGAGAAAGACATATTGAAATACTTAGCGATAATCAATGGTTATAATCAGACTTAATTGAAAAAATTATTTAAAAAAAAGAAAAGAAAAAAAAAAGATTAATATACAACTGAGCTTATGTGTGTAACTTATATAGTTCCACAATAAACAAAGCATTCAGGAAAACATTCGATCCCTCAAAATATAAATTAAGAGTCTTCATCAGCGGAAGTTGCTGGACGCCATCTTGGTGTTTTGTTCCATAAGGCCAATGTTAACTTTGTTCCCCCATTACTCCTCACCTGATCGTCACAAACAATTAATTTTGGTATCAAGTTAAAGGTTTCCTCGTCCTCTAGGGAAATACAATAGTCGAATTTGGATTTCCTTACAAATTAATGAGAACATGTACAGTGTTTCAGTTCAAAATTAAACTATTTATTATGCGACTATAGTACCCAAATTAAGAAATTCGACATTGTATTTCCCTAGAGGACGGCGAAACCTTTAATTTGACACCAAAATGAATTGTATCTGACGATCAGGTGAGGAGTAATGGAGGCACAAATTTAACATTGGCCTTATGGAGCAAAACTCCAAGATAGCGTCTAGCAACTTCCGGTGATGAAGACTCTTAAGTTACAAAACAAGAAATAACTCATTCCATCTAATCAACAAATTCATCAGCAAAAGAAATCTTCAAAAGAATGAATTTGAAAAATCAGGTATCTATAAGTTAACTTGTAGTGATTGTAGCAGTTATTATATCGGCCAAACAGGGAGGAGTTTCAAATCCAGATACAATGAGCACTTACAGGCCATACAATCTAACAACATGACGACACAAAAATCATCATTTGCAGAACACATTTTGCAAACAGATCATACAGATATTAATGAGAACCTACAAATTTTGGAATACGAAAAGAAAGGACAAAAAATTAATACCAAAAAAGAACTCCATATTTATACAAACTTCCAAAATGACAAATAAAATATACTCAACGCAGTGCAAACTAATGCGCGAAACCCATTAGTTGACAAAATTAATGAAACCAGAAAATCAAAGAAACAACGGTTATAAGCCAAGAAAAAGATAGCATATGATAGTTACCTATTTTAATTCCATTTGATTGTCTTTGTTTATTAGTGAATTTCCTATGGAAAGTGAACTATTAGCATGACCCGCACGGTGAAACTTAAGCCCGGGACCACCATAGAAGTTCCTAACGTGACCCCCTGAGCACGTTTTGGGGGGTAGTTCAAAATTTTATATTTATATATATATATAGAGAGAGAGAGAGAGAGAGAGACATATATATATATATATGTGTGTATGCACTCTAGCGGTCACATTTTTTGTCCGATTTACTTAAAATTTGGTAGGGACATTCTTTTCTATAATCAGTTGGACAAGGTCGTTGGGCAAAATAATCGGAAAACTCTAAACCCCTTTTTTTGGGGATTAATCTTTCAAAATTTGAGTTTTTGGGCCCGAAAAGGGTCAGAAAAGCCCTGGATGTAAAGTTAATCCATGTAGAAAGATGGGAGTTAGTGAGGCGAAACTTTTAAGCCCCCTCCCGTCATTTTAGCATAACTATTTACGAAGTTATAGAAGAAAATGTGTATTGACCAAACACAGTACGTTGTCTTATGGGGGTTTTACATTATAAAAGCCTGTTATTCATTTGTTGGTGTACTTTTATCATCCCCAGCAACCTCACGCCTACTTTCAAGCCTGACTGGACCTTCTCCTAACCTTATAATGCGCAAAATTGTATTCTCAGCATTGCAGGTAAATGAAACCAGGAGCATCAGAACAGCAAAAAAATCAATGTTTTCAGAATTCAATAAAAATTGAAATTAATGTATGTTTTACACTGATTTTGAGTTTTAAAAGTTTTTTATGTGGAAATTCACTTCCCTCACGTCAGCGTGCTGCGTGCGAACTCGTTTATATATTAGGTTAATGTACCTACGCTGTGAAGATGACTTGAAAGTCGAAACTCGTGTCGTGTAGAATAAAAATGAAAAAAAGGGTACTCAAGGTTTATTCCTTTATTAATGAATTTCCTTTAGAAAGTGAACTATTAGCATGACCCGCACGGTGAAACTTAAGCCCGGGACCACCATAGAAGTTCCTAACGTGACCCCCTCAACACATTTTGGGGGGTCATTCAAAAATAAATATATATATACAACATATATATATATATATAAAACATATATATATATATATATATATATATGTGTGTGTGTTTGCACTCTAGCGGTCGCAGTTCTTGTCCGATTTACTTAAAATTTGGTAGGGACGTTCCTTTCTGTAATCAGTTGGACAAGTTCGTTGGGCAAAACAATTGGAAAACTCTAAATCCTTTTTTGGGGATTAAACTTGAAAATTTCGAGTTTTTGGGCCCAAACAGGGTCAGAAAAGCCCCGTATGTAAGATTAATGCATGTAAAAAGATGGGAATTAGTGAGGCAAAATTGTTAAGCCCTTTCTCATCATTCTAGCATACATATTTACCGAGTTATTAAAGAAAATGTAGTTCGACTAAACACAGTACGTTGTCTTATGGGGGTTTTACACTAGAAACCCACATGAAAAAACAATGTCAGATTTGATAAAAAAATATCAGAAACTGAACAAGGCTTGATCAAACTTGATCAGATTTATATGGATTTTGGGACCTTTCCAGATCAAATTTGATCAGGGACTTGATCAGACCTGACATGCTTGATCAATTCTGATCAAATTTGTTCAGGCAATTAATCAGGTTTGATTTATAAAAATAAATTAAAAACAAAAAATATAATATATTTTATCATTGAAAAAAATTTTTAAAAAAATGCATTAAAAATATGACATAAAAATTTGAATAAAAATCATGAGAAAAAAACACCTGTCCCAGTCGGGATTCGAATCCGGCACTCCAGCGTGATAATCCGTTCTCTTATCCACTTCACCACCAGCGCTACTTGAAATATGAAGAAGAGAAGTGATTATGGAAAAGAGAAACTGTATGGGACCATGATTTTTTAAGTTTATAAACACTCGATTTTTCTGTAATTATGAACGTGAAATTGTTCATCAACTTATGCCAAAATAATTCCCTACAGTTTTATTTTTTCAGCTGCACGTTAATATAAAAATTATCCGTCTAACTCAATGTACTCATTGGCAAGAAATTGTGCCGTACTCCTAGCAGGTAGTGCAGGATCCCGCCAATATTAAAGTAGCTTATGTTGAACAAAAGACAATATTGTCTTAGTTATATAATTGTCTTATATAATAACACACAAATCATGCAGCCTATGTGGATGCAGCACAGGCATATGGTGTGTAGGTATATATAACTTAACTATATATGTCCCTCTGAAATGGGTTTCAACACTGATTGTTGTTGATTTAATAGAGACAGTATAACGTTCCTAATAGTGTTCTAAAAGTTTGTCAGGCCTGGTCAAGTCATTTGACCTAGTCTGATATCAGGCCTAATCCAAGACACTTGATTAAGTCCGACCAGACCTGAATGAACTTGATCAGGCCTGATAAAATTTGATAATGCCTGATCAAGGCAGTTGATCAAGTTTGATCGAGCCTGAACAAACTTGATCAGGCCTGATAAATTGTGGTCATGCCTGATCAAGTTTGATCGGGCCTGAACAAACTTGATCAGGCCTGATGAAATTTGGTCATGCCTGATCTAGACAGTTGATCAAGTTTGATCGGGCCTGAACAAACTTGATCAGGCCTGTTCAACTACTTGATCAACTCTGTTCAAATTTGATCAATTTTGATCAAGCCTGATAAAATCATTTTCATGGGGGAAAGCTTGTTATTCCTTTGTTAGCGTACTTTTATCATCCCCAGCAACCTCACACCTACTTTCAAGCCTGTCTGGATCTTCTCCTAACATTATAATGCGCAAAATTGTATTCCCAGCTTTGCAAGTAAATGAAACCAGGAGTATCAGAACAGCCAAAAAAATCACTGTTTCCAGATTTTAATAAAAATTGGAATAAATGTATGTTTTTACACTGATTTTGAGTTTTAAAAGTTCTTATGTGGAAGTTCACTTCCCTCACGTCAGCGTGCTGCGTGCAAACTCGTTTCTTATTAATAGCATATACATAAATATAAATTTGATCGAATAGTGTTTTTGGCATCTGGGGACCTCAAAACAAAAAGTTATCATGGTCTCGGGCTTAAGTCTTACCATGAGACATTAAATTTTGATTTAAATCCAGTGAGGTGTGATTTATGAGCCAGAGGTGCAAGAATAAATCTCGACTTTATTGCCGTCCATTTTGAGCATGGAGGTTGCATGCACAGAAAGGAAGCACGCAGGTTCCTACATAGTCCCATCTGTGCATGCTACACCTGGTATAAGCTGTCTACTGTACTTTGGTCCCTATCCAAGTTGGCATCGGTTGGCACATCTTCAGTATGCAGCGTTGCCAACAGCAAGTGATTTTATTACCCGGAAACCTGACCCGTAATCCCCAATTTTAAAATATAAACCTCATTCCCCGCAAAAATCCCCGGAGAACCCGGTCATATTACCAAAGTTATTACCCAGAAACCTGCCGTCTACCGTCCGTTATTGTACCATCATAATTGATGAACTGCATGTGATATTTTCAATGGCACCTCAAAACCTATCTATATAATTAAAATATGGTTGACCTCAAATATCTATTTATGTTGTTGACCTAAGCATCCATATTTATGTGTTATTTTACTCTAACTATTTATTATTTAGATGACGAAGTCTTTTGCACTGTTGAACTATGCTTAATAACCAATAAATTACCTAAATGAATAAATGATTTCTATTTTCTATTTATTCGTTATCCCAAAATAAGTACTTGCTCAAGATCGAGCAGCTGGATTTGCTTGTATTCTGTTATTAATAATAGTCTAATAATGAACTCCACTATGTAGTAGGCCCCAGCTCTTTCCTAGTATGATATCTTCATCAATATTACATTGTCTTAAAACTGTGTGGCGCCCTTACCTATGCACACACTCGTTGCCTTGTTGCGCTGTTCTATTTCTATTTCACCCGACCTTGGAACGCTGACTCTTGGTGGAGACACTGACTTCACATCCCCTACCATTCTACCCCATGTACAATCTTCTCTCCAATTTTACCCCTCCAATCTCTCTCATCCACCTGCCACTGCCTTTCTATTAAACTGATTACGCATTGATGAGTTGCGAGAATTGGGCCAGTGTCCAAAATGCCAAAAAAGGTTGCCGGGAGAGTTAAGCGGCGAAAAATAAATAAGGAAAGTGAACTGTTACTGAAGTGCAGTATTAGGGCGTGGAGTGTTACTGTCCAAATCAGGCCAGATTTAGGAGCTGTAGGCCCCTAAGCGCAACCAGTGGTGTGGGCCCTTACCGGTCAGGTCAGCAAGCTGACGACCTTTTTTGTTTGTTTGAATGCCAAAACTAACTTGCGATACGCAACTTTGCAAACGAACGTCTAGACGCGATGCGGCTTGGAACTTGTCTCACCTCCTCCAAGTCGTGTTTCTTGTTGTGTGTTTGACCCCATCTGTTTACATGTATTTGATAGTTTCGCTCGTTATCGCGTCGCTCACTGTATGTTTGTGTTTGAATCCTTACATGTAGGTTTAAAGATGGGTGCGGGGGGTGCCTGACGAAATCTCGCCCCGGCCCCCGGGTGCCAACCAACCACGCAACGGCCCTGAGCACTGTTCTACTGCATCGTACATAGACTATGCAATTACACTTACAGTTAAAATTAAAATTCTATAAACTAAAAATATTGAACACTTCCAAAGCAATCACAGAATCTTAGGGTAACAGTGCAGTATGGGCATTATAAGGAATTTCCTATCTCAAAATCAAATCAAATCAAAATCTGATTTAATTCCACAAAACATAAAACACATTTACAATTTTATAACATAGTATATTAAATGAAGCAATAAAAAAATATATATTACAGAATCAACATAAAAAAATAAAATTTATAATATACAGTCATGACACTGACAAAGTTTAAAAAGAATGATTAATTTTGCTTCTTAATTATACAGGAAAAAAACAAAAAACATAACATTAACATAGGAAATGAGCCTATACATGCTGGACCTCAGTGATCTGTGCGTAGACTCGAGGTGAACTAATTTTTGAGAGTATGAGCAGTTTTGTTTTCAGTTTTATCAGCATCTTCTATTCAGTTTTGTATAAGGATTGTAAGAAGAGTTATTATCACACTAGGTTTGAATTTGAATTTAATACTAAAATATATGCTATCCTTAACTTACCTGTTTCAAAATATTCAATGCCTCACAAGGGACAACACTAGTAATCCTGTCGGCCCATTGGCCTACAGTCTGTAGCAAAAAAGGGATGAACATAGAGTGTATCTTTTCAGTACATCAAAGAGTAAATCATTCCTGCATTGTTGTGTTTAAAATAATACTTTGTTTTTATTAAATTAGCCTGGATGATTCTGTTTTATATCAAGATTGTGATTTCCTTAAATCAGTATTTTTTTAGATTAATCATCTGAAATATGAAAAAAATGAAAAATCCCCGGAAATTATATTGATTCCCCGGAAAATCCCCGGAAAACATCTAATCCCCGGAATTTTACCCGGCCACTACTTCAATTACCCGGAAATCGGCAACGCTGTTAGTATGTCTTATTAACGGGCATCCAATTTATTAGTCTTCCGTGTTCAACACAGCTTTAAAAATATACTAAGGAAGTTAGAATTCGGGAGAGGGAAAGAAGAAATTGAGGTAGCCTAAGTTTATATGAGGTTGAGGAGGGGGACCTCTCTCTACTTGTAAACTGCAATGGTGCCATATACTTGATTGTGGATTTAGTAACACCTGATTATTTTTTACCGATGATTAACACACTGTTGCCTGTTGCCATATTCAAGTGCTGCCAACCTCACAATGCACAACATTATCATTCTATCATTGCTGGTAAAAGTAAACAAATGTATCAGAACAGCCAAACAGATACAATGTTATCCAATTTTTATAAAAATTGGTCAAGTGTTCATTCAAACATCAAATTGTTGTTAAATTTAACTTTGAAAATTCGCTACCTTTTCCTCAGTGTGAACTCAATTTCTTAACTAGGTAGTTCGCCTGAAGGAACTATAAATTTCACCTCCAAAGCTTTTATCAAATTGATTTACATAACACGGCTGACAGCCCGTGAAGCCATAACTGCTAATTCCACATTTTCATTAACGAATAATTAAAAGTTTAACTATTCATTGTTTCCACTGTTATTTGTCATATTCACTAGTGGCCTCTAGCGATGTTATTAAATTTGTTTATTTTCACACTGATTACTTTAGCCCAGCTGTCAACGAGTGAAACAAGAAAATGTAACCAAAAGATCCTAAATTTATCTTCAGACATGATTTTGGAATCCTTTTTCTGCATATTTTCAAACGAGATGGAGTTAAATGCCTTTTCGACCGTTTTTCAAGGACAAGGGACAATTTCTCTGCGGGAAGGTCACGTTAAAGGGCTGCAATCGCTTAAACGTTTTGGTAACGCGAGACTCTCTAGTTATAAAGGTAAACTTAAAATTGATTTAACTCTAAAATTTAACCACCTCTACGCTCATTATGCTGACAATGACATTGTACTCGAAGATTTAAGAGGAAAAGGAGAGTTGTTTATGACTGGAAACAACAACGTCACAATATCTGGCACATTTAGCAAAAATAATCTCTGCACTTTAGAAATCATCAACTTGTCTGTCAACCTGGACAACTTTAAAGTGGACTTAAGAAATTGTAAAATATTTGACACGTTTGTGACGATCACCGACAAATATAAGCAGCAAAAGGTCTTGGACATTATCGAAAAAGAAGTACCACCAGCCATTAAGAAGTCTTTGACAGAATTGATGAACCTTAATCTCGGGATTTTCAAAGAGGCTAACTGCTATTAGTCACTGACTTACGAGACTCTCGCTAAGTGAAGTTTTGGTCATTGCAGTTACTTAAAAAAATTGTATATTAAAGAATATTTCCTTATGTTTAAAGCGTACATTGATTTAAAAACTAAAATAAGTGGCAAACGGCCATAACATAAGTCTGACCGTTTGAGTAAAAGAATATTTAGACTAAAAGTGAACTATTGTCTATTGTAAACCACCGAATCCCTGTGTAGTTAGTTAAATGGTTTAAATACATTGCTATACAGTGATTCTTGTCGGTCTAATGGTTAAAAAATAACTGATGAATTCTTAAACTAGAACAAAAATTGTGTCTAAAGAAGATCCCCTGCAGATCGAAATAGCAATAGTCTCCATATAAGACTATACAAGAATCACTTTGGCAGTAAGGTATATATATATCTATAGTTCGGTCCATTGAGGAGGCTCTGGGCACATCGAAAGGACCCAGGAACCTCACACAACTCCCCTCAATATCCATCCCCACACTCCCTACCACACAATACCTGCTGTCTGCTGTATAAGATATAGGTGGACAGTCTAGTACCAGTTCCAACAACCTTTAACCCACACAGCATGTAGTTTTTTGTTGATATTTCAGAAAAATTCAAATTTTACAATCACTGTCTAAAATCCATACCGACTAAACTCAAGATATATACTATCAATACGTCTATAAAAATATTAATTTAATATTAAACAAGTCCATATGAAGCAATCGGGGGATATGAATTACAGTGAGTTTCAGAGAATTTCAACAAACTGTTATGCTGGCTTGATCGAGGTCTGTGAATTTATATATTTAAAACAAAACATCTTATGAAAATAAGCCAACTAGACCTCGTGCGGATCTCGGTAAAGCCTGAGTAGGGGGTGCCAGCAGAATAGTGGGGGGATCAGAGTTGGAGGGGAAGTTCACAATTCCATGTGTCATAATACTATTACTGCGGAAAAAATTGACTACTCTGTATATTGAAATACATTTTACTGGGTGAACGTATAGTACAGTAATTAAGTTTTTATGATAGTCTTTATAAACACGAGGATGGTAACCATAATCGACAATATACTCATTATGTTTTTTTAATATTGTATTTGACATTATATCTTAACAAATTTTAAATTACCAGTAAACCTGACACGGCTTTGCTCGCGATCATCATTTATAAATTTTGTGTTACCGTTCCAAAACCAACATGGCCTGCTGATTAACTGTGTTTACTCTATCCAGCTGATGATTGCTTAAAACTTATAGTTATTTCCCAATGTTAAGCTTATGGGGAAAAACTCAACTTTAAGGGACCCCAGGGCCTCACTTCGAAATTATTTCTCTATAAAAAAAGTTTCCTGCACAACTTCACGTTAGGCTCTTTCCAATGATACCAAAAACATGAAAATCGGTTCAGTAGTTTATAGGAGGAGTGATTGTCACAAAAAACCTGCTCGCCTATTAAATAAGTATATATAGATATTACATTGGGCTTCTTGAGTTTCTTTTCAAATGTAATCGTCAACACAAACCATTGAACTGTTTCACTGTTGTAGGCAGTATATTTTTAATATTTGCTCTTGTACGATCAGCTGTTTTTTTACTCTTAAAAAAGTTTATTTGCTTTTGCTGATTTTTTATTTGTGATTTCAATTTTTGTTCCTATAAAACTAATGTTTAAACATATGGGCACAGCAAACTCGCTAGGTTGAAGGCAAATTAAAATAATTTGTGTTAGACCTAACCAATAAAGGCTGTCCCACACTTCTTGCGAATACGCCCGAACAACATTCGGCCGAACTCCGAATGTTCGGAGTAGTCGTGAGATGTGTGGGAGCTGCACGAACTTTTTGGTACCAGTACACTAGCGCCGAATAATTTGCTCGAATGTCCCACCGAATGTTCGGAATGACTCACAACAAGAGTATTGCACCAAATAAACTGAATGTGCTTAACGAACTAACCAAGTACTCACCAAACACAGGCAAACACGAATCATGACTAGGCGAACTATCCCGAACATACACGAGCACACTGAGTACACTATCACGCTCGCCTTAGTTCGCCTTTGTTGGGCCATAGTGTACTGGGAGCAAGTATACGGGACGGAATGTTCACTGAACATTCGGGAGAATGTTCGGCCGAATGTTCAGGCCTGTTTACGAGATGTGTGGGACAGTCTTAACATATAAATATTTTTGCATTACACACTTCGCGGTTGCAATGTTTTTGGTTTGGCATGTAACAGATAATTCTCATAAGCAGATACTAGTCAACAGACTAAGAACAGATGTCAACCGCTCATCCCCACCCTAAGATTCCGGTTTAAACTACTTTTACCAATAACACCCAGGCTTCATGAAGATCCGCACGAGGTATATATAGTTTATTTTGTGAGCAGGATACCGGCAGAACTATTTATTAAGCCTTGAATGATTGTTTATGAGTTATTTGAAAACGCTGTAGTGGGTCGAAAACCCTAGTAATTAATAAAACAATAACCTCATAATAATCATATAAAGTCAATAAAACAGCATAAAGTAATATTAAAATATAAAGTCAGAAGACAGTTGAGATTTATTCGGTAACTTCCAACGGTCAAATATATTCC
This sequence comes from Allygus modestus, assembly GCA_963675035.1. Lineage (NCBI taxonomy): Eukaryota > Metazoa > Arthropoda > Insecta > Hemiptera > Cicadellidae > Allygus > Allygus modestus. Next base: position 77,398,176 of record OY776115.1, on the reverse strand, counting down.
AGTTACAACGAGAAAGACGGTGGTTCACAGTAGAAAATTACAGTAACTTAAGTTACTGACCGTGATACTGAGCGCAGTACGATCTGCGGTTCAGGCCACGGTCCTATAGAATCAAATTTCATTGGTCGAGGGTAGTCACGTGACAAGCTCCCTTATAAGCCGGAGCAGGGCGGCACCCGGACAGTCGTCAGCCACCATTCTTGCCGGGGAGGTCGCAGTTCCTCAAGCACCACCGACGAGGTGTGTGCATAGTCCGTAGCTACCAGCCGTGTCCCATGGACATATAGTTCGTCAGATACCACCATCGTGGTGTGTACATGTGAAGTCGTAGTCAACACCTGTGTACGGTTGGACAATATAGTCTTAGCTGAGTACCATCAGCGTCCGCGGAAGTCATTTGTTAGTTTCCGAGGCCTAAGTAGCCATATATAACATCTTTACCGAGAACCCGTCCTGAGCTTATACATTCACCGACCGATGAACCTTATAAAAGTAATAAGTGGCGTGAACGAGACTTTATTCTAATAGCTTGAGATTAATTGTGGGCGAGTGTGTCATATTTGAAACACCAGACATTCTGACATTCTTAAAAACACTTAAATAATCATCGTGAGCATTGATCCGTCGCTGTTCACCGGGAGTAAGGCGTCACCATGCTGCAGTCCACTTCACCAACTTCGAGACTTCACAACGACTGTAGAAAAACAGCTAAGTTCCTTCACCATTCACTGAACTATTTTAAAGTGTATTCCTCTGTATAGAATAACATCTGATTTATAACTTGAACTCTCAACCATAATAATTATTTTAGCTTTTCATGTATTAATTTTTCAGTAACATATTATTAAATAAATTTTGACTTTTGAAACTTAACTATTGTTCTTATTTTACAAACATTTTTAGATTCTATTTATAATAAAAGCGACCCTGAGATTAAGATTAAAAGTGAGCTGTGCATAAAATTGTCTGTACTTGAGGATATCTTAACTTAAACCGAGACCCAAGTCAGCAATAATTAATTAAAATTATATTAACGGAAACAGCACCTTCTCATATTGGCCCCCAACTCGAGGCGATAATTTATTTATAATAAATTATCAAAAGAATCTAGTATTTTTTAGTAAAAGTAAAATTTTTTGTTAAAGTAAATTTTTTGAAAAAGTAAAAATGTCAAGTAAAATGGATAGGATGTTAAATGTAAGTATAGATAATGATGTAAGGGTTCTGTGGCGTAAGCTAGGACGTAAAAAATGGTAGTGATAGGGTAGGAGTGTAAATGATTAAAATGGGAGACGATATAAAAGGTATGAATATGGGGGGTGATCAATTGTTGTCTGGTATAAATAAACCAGGTAATGTAAAAGTAGGAAGTAATGTAGTCAAGCAGCCACAGTTATCAGACGTGATGGCCATGTTACAAAGTTTTATGGACCAGATGATGGACCAGATGAAAAAAGGTTTTAATGAAATGAAAAGTGAAGTTAATCAACAGCTTAATGAAATGAAAGAGGTAATGTGTAAGAGGTTCGAGACTAGGTGTCAGAAACTTGATAAATATTTAGCTAAAGAGGAAAATAAGATAGGACAGGGGGTGAAAAGTAATGTTGAGATCACCAATAAAAGGGACCAACATTGTAGTGAGATTACTGCTAAGCTTAGTAAACGTAAAAATGAATGTTACAAGTTTAAGTCAGGTTTTGAAGTAGAGCGAGGGAGATGGAATAAGAAGTTTGAGGCGGAAATAGCAACGCAATTAATAAGCGAAGTAGAAGTATCACAGTATACGGAGAAAGTAGAGGAAGTATATAAGTACGTAATGAAAGTAGGAGAAAGAGTAATAGGGGGTAGATATGAAATAGCAAATGTGCTAAGTGAAGTAGGTAATGAGGTGTCTAAGTTCAGGAGTAAGCTAGGTAGTATTAAATGTAAGGGCGATAAAGCGAGACCATCAGGTAATTATCGACCTAATCGGAGTGTACCATATAGCCGTAAACACACAAGAAGTATAGTATGTCGGGGCGATAAGGCGGTGCGTTCAGGGAATTATGTACCAAACAAAAATAAATGTGTACTAAACAATCGTAGAATTGAAAGGAGTAGAAGGAGGTTTCAACAGTGTAACACCAACATTGATGATTCAGATGAGGGGGACAGTAACTCTAGTATATAATTTGAAATAATAAGACTTAGGACAGATAATAAAAGGGTTAACAAGTTAAAAAACAAATCAAGATTATAGTAAAATAAAGTATAGCTGAGTATTGAACATTTCTAAGTATTATCAAGTAATTTCGAAGCAAGATTAAGTAATAGATTATTAAACTTATAATATGAAACGCTCACAGCAAAAGAAAACTTAGATTAAATTTTGTGCAGTTAAACGCGTAATGAATAAGGAAGATTCGGGCAAAATATATGTTGACCTAGTCTCTCAGCTGACAAGGCTATTTTTAGAACACGCACTCACACAGACACACACTCACGCACACGCGCGGAACGCTCAGCTGATATTGACCGGAAGTTTGAATAACAAGTTTTTATAAATGGATGAGCGAATGAAATGAAGTGATTCTCCAAATAATAACTTAAGTTAACATTTAATAGATGGGTTTTTTCTTGCTAAGTTTAATCGTTCATTTGCACCCTTAAGCAAATTGAATCGAGGTACAACCTATGAGGAACGATTTTATCGTGAATCATATGGGATGACATTAAAAAAAAAAGAAACAACTTTGTTAATGACACATAATTTGTTTGTAGTAGTAATGAAATTTATATGAAAGATAAAATAACAAGAATAGTTTGAAAATAACGTAATAAGTAAATGATTTAAAATATATATGAGTTAATTAAAAATATCATAAGGTATGACAACTGAAAAACATAAAATTGTTTCTTAAACTTAACATAAACCGGACAAGACAAAATCTAGACACTAGATAATTGTAAGATTCTCAAGTCAAACAGTTTCGTGAGACAGGATGTAAATACATGCAGATGTTCTGTATAAGCAACAGACAAATACACAGACAATCGCGTTGTGCGATTACAACGCACAGACAGTCGCGTTATGCGATTACAAAATGCGAGCTACGGCCCAGATGTTTTTCGAGTTAGGACAGCAAATGACTCATTGCTGCGTGAGTCAACTCACCGTGGGATAGTTTGTTTGAGTACGACGGATAATTATTTTGTAGGAGGAGAAGTTATAAGGTGATAAGTAAAATAGTTTGTAAGAAGTTGATAGATGTACTACTGTCTGTTAAGAAAAAATTAGTTGGCAGTTCGAATAAAATATTTTTAGGGATCATTGATGATTCAGATGTGGGAATAAACTATAATAAATAGTTTTGGAGACAAATGGTCTCAGAAAAATATTGGAGTATTGTTAGAGGAAAGGTGAGTTAACAATTTATGGAAGCTATAATAAATAGTTTTGGAGACAAATAGTCTCATGAATATATGGAGTATTGTTAGAGGAAAGGTGGAGCAACAATTAGTTTTGGAGGCAAGATAGTCTCAGAAAAATGTTTGAGTATTGTTAGAGGAATGGTGGGTTAACAATTTATGGTGTTAGTGGAATTCGATTGTCAGATAGGAAATAATTTAAATAAAATAAATTGACAAATTCGAATAAAATGTTGAGGAGATCTATGATAACTTGTATGTAGGGATTAGCTATGCTAAGTAAAAAGTAAGTGGCTAGTAATCTCACTACAATGTTGAGGCGCAATTGCGGACGAAATCATAATATACCAGGAAGGATATTTATGTATGATTATGGACAACCAGATAGGTTGAAGAAACATGTTTATAAAAAATACCAATATGAAATGTTGAAGTAGAATCATGATGCGTTAGTGCACAGATATCTAATTAGCGACGAAATGATAGTAAGAGGACTAGGAGAATAAATGTACCGATATAATGGTTGAGTAGGTGAATATATATAAAATAAAAAGGGTTTATATTATGTAATGTATTTTAAGATGTATTGAATATTATTATAACATGTTCTCGTGTTAGATGTTTAAGATGAAAGTGTTTGATGAAATAGTTAAGATGTTTTGATTAAGGATAATTAAGGGTCATATGATACTCTTACGCAGTGTACAGTAAATGAAAAGTGTATATATATATAAATATATATATAAAAAATATATATATAAAAAATAAAATTTTTAGATTTTAAAATTTTTCAACTTGAAATAGTAGAGGGAGTCTGATGATTCTGGTCGGGTAAAAAGTAGGTCATTGAGATAAGTGCCACTGAAACCCGAGGTTAGGTAGTAATTAAGGATTATTGTTTAGTTTAAGGATGAACACTATAGATATATTAGTAGTGAGTGCATCGTGTGGACGTTCGTCAAGAATGTGATTTGGACTTTTCCATCCAGGAAATGTTTTGGACATTTGAAAAAATGATGTATTGTTAGTTATAAGAGGGTATATATGTTTTATGATGATGAAGGGTATTGAATTTGATTTTGAAATATATGTTAGACTTGTAAGAAATTGTTCAGTTTAAGGTAATTATTGTAAAGGACAATGAATGGTGAAAGGACAGTTGAATTTTTCATAAAATTTTGAGAAATTTTCTTCAAAATCCAAGGGGGTATCTGTAGTGGGTCGAAAACCCTAGTAATTAATAAAACAATAACCTCATAATAATCATATAAAGTCAATAAAACAGCATAAAGTAATATTAAAATATAAAGTCAGAAGACAGTTGAGATTTATTCGGTAACTTCCAACGGTCAAATATATTCCAGTTACAACGAGAAAGACGGTGGTTCACAGTAGAAAATTACAGTAACTTAAGTTACTGACCGTGATACTGAGCGCAGTACGATCTGCGGTTCAGGCCACGGTCCTATAGAATCAAATTTCATTGGTCGAGGGTAGTCACGTGACAAGCTCCCTTATAAGCCGGAGCAGGGCGGCACCCGGACAGTCGTCAGCCACCATTCTTGCCGGGGAGGTCGCAGTTCCTCAAGCACCACCGACGAGGTGTGTGCATAGTCCGTAGCTACCAGCCGTGTCCCATGGACATATAGTTCGTCAGATACCACCATCGTGGTGTGTACATGTGAAGTCGTAGTCAACACCTGTGTACGGTTGGACAATATAGTCTTAGCTGAGTACCATCAGCGTCCGCGGAAGTCATTTGTTAGTTTCCGAGGCCTAAGTAGCCATATATAACATCTTTACCGAGAACCCGTCCTGAGCTTATACATTCACCGACCGATGAACCTTATAAAAGTAATAAGTGGCGTGAACGAGACTTTATTCTAATAGCTTGAGATTAATTGTGGGCGAGTGTGTCATATTTGAAACACCAGACATTCTGACATTCTTAAAAACACTTAAATAATCATCGTGAGCATTGATCCGTCGCTGTTCACCGGGAGTAAGGCGTCACCATGCTGCAGTCCACTTCACCAACTTCGAGACTTCACAACGACTGTAGAAAAACAGCTAAGTTCCTTCACCATTCACTGAACTATTTTAAAGTGTATTCCTCTGTATAGAATAACATCTGATTTATAACTTGAACTCTCAACCATAATAATTATTTTAGCTTTTCATGTATTAATTTTTCAGTAACATATTATTAAATAAATTTTGACTTTTGAAACTTAACTATTGTTCTTATTTTACAAACATTTTTAGATTCTATTTATAATAAAAGCGACCCTGAGATTAAGATTAAAAGTGAGCTGTGCATAAAATTGTCTGTACTTGAGGATATCTTAACTTAAACCGAGACCCAAGTCAGCAATAATTAATTAAAATTATATTAACGGAAACAGCACCTTCTCAACGCTTAATGTCTAGAGGAGCCTTTTGGGGTTTTGAAACATCCACCTTAAGGGGTTCACCCCTGGGCTTTCAAAATAAGATCCAATATTAAACTTATGGAAGAATAGTAATCAGTTTCAAAACATAGGTAGCAAAGAAGCAAGAACAGCTGTTTCAAGCGATCTTGTGGAATGGCATTATACTATAAACTAGTAGGACCCTGGAGCTGGATAATCCCAAAAGGAGACAAAGTTTTGTTCATAACTTGTCCCAAATGTGCTTCTTCCAGTGCTTGATGAAATTATTCCCACGTGAGGAGAAGTTGAACCCGCAAAAACTTTGATCATGCACCGGAAAAGGCCACTTTCAGTACTTGAAATGAAATATATTATGATATGCTACGGTATTTTAAAAGACAGTTTTTTCTTTATCATTTTACATATCTGTTAAGATTTTTTAATTTAATATTGTAAAACCACCTTGTTTCACTCATGGTGTTTATCAAAATTGTTTTTGTGTTTTCCGTATGGACAATAGTTGAACATAAATTGCAGATTAGATAATTTTATGATCTGTGACCAGTTGGTTACCGTACCATGTGGGGAATGTGGACGGAGATGTAGTTTAAAATTAAAATCTTTATTGCTTTTGATAATTTAATTACAATATATAGGCATTGTCAATATTATTAAAATAATCTATATTGAATATATGATTAAATTGAATGTGGAATGGCCCAATCACATGTGACCTCAAAACAAATTTGCTCAGTGGTCATTGGTGTTTTAACAAATTCTTTAAGAGTATAAAATGGATGTTCAAAAAGGCAGGAGTATACCTTTAACCCATTGAGGTAGTAATTTTATTCTATTTGTAGTAGCCTATAACGGGAATTGATTGGTGCTGCACTCTAGTAGCAAAATATGTAACTAATGACCGCGGGCGTCTACGGTTCTATCCGCTAGGGGCGCGGACTGACTGAAAACCCTTAATATCGCCGCCAGGCCTTTGGTCGTGTTAGCTGATTTGGCTACGTCGTGGAAACACCTTGGCCAGGTGGCGATACGATGTTCGTGGGTTCGATTCCCGAACACGACCAAAACTGACCAGTTGTGCAACTCTCAATAAGTTAACCGGTCTGTGGCAACGTTGGTGGGAGGGCCCAAGTAAAATAAACGGTGGCAGGCTTGCTTGGAAGTTGACGGGATCGGTTAATTCTTTGAGACTTGCACATGGTCAACACTGATTTTGCTAATTTTTACTTATGTCTACTGTGTGTGTGCCAATGCGACTCTCTAAACTGAAAGAAAACAATATTTTAATTAAAATATGTCATTAATCCATTTAAAAACACCAATTTTATACTCCAATTCACACGTTAATAAAATTACAAGTAAGGAACGAGACCAGCTCGTATGTCTACGCCAATGGGTTAAAACTTGTAATATTAGTGTCAGATTGAATAGCATCAGGCAGCTTATTGAAGAATTTCACACAATTAGTTTAGAGAATCGCCTGTAATGGGCAGCCAGTGATATAGAATGTTCAATGTTCCATTTAGCGAATTTCCCCTATAGGGAAGAAGCTATGTATTACCGTAGTCGGCATGGTAAGACCTTGGCCCGGGACCATGATAACTTTTTGTTTTGAGGTCCCCAGATCCCAAAAAACACTATTCGTTTGAAACTGTATAAATATACTGTATATATATATATATATATATATATATATGTGTGTGTCCGTGAGCATGATAACTCTCGTAAAAATAATCTGATTTTGATGAAATTTGGTATAAAGTGTAAAGCAGCATTTATGACTTTAAGTTCGAAAACCAGATAGATCGACCTATCCGAAGGAGTATTTTGGAGAGGTTTTGTACCCCAAAAATGGTTTTTTTTGAGTTTTTTAGTTTACATATCTTATAGTTTAAGGTAATTATTGTAAAGGACAATGAATGGTGAAAGGACAGTTGAATTTTTCATAAAATTTTGAGAAATTTTCTTCAAAATCCAAGGGGGTATCTGTAGTGGGTCGAAAACCCTAGTAATTAATAAAACAATAACCTCATAATAATCATATAAAGTCAATAAAACAGCATAAAGTAATATTAAAATATAAAGTCAGAAGACAGTTGAGATTTATTCGGTAACTTCCAACGGTCAAATATATTCCAGTTACAACGAGAAAGACGGTGGTTCACAGTAGAAAATTACAGTAACTTAAGTTACTGACCGTGATACTGAGCGCAGTACGATCTGCGGTTCAGGCCACGGTCCTATAGAATCAAATTTCATTGGTCGAGGGTAGTCACGTGACAAGCTCCCTTATAAGCCGGAGCAGGGCGGCACCCGGACAGTCGTCAGCCACCATTCTTGCCGGGGAGGTCGCAGTTCCTCAAGCACCACCGACGAGGTGTGTGCATAGTCCGTAGCTACCAGCCGTGTCCCATGGACATATAGTTCGTCAGATACCACCATCGTGGTGTGTACATGTGAAGTCGTAGTCAACACCTGTGTACGGTTGGACAATATAGTCTTAGCTGAGTACCATCAGCGTCCGCGGAAGTCATTTGTTAGTTTCCGAGGCCTAAGTAGCCATATATAACATCTTTACCGAGAACCCGTCCTGAGCTTATACATTCACCGACCGATGAACCTTATAAAAGTAATAAGTGGCGTGAACGAGACTTTATTCTAATAGCTTGAGATTAATTGTGGGCGAGTGTGTCATATTTGAAACACCAGACATTCTGACATTCTTAAAAACACTTAAATAATCATCGTGAGCATTGATCCGTCGCTGTTCACCGGGAGTAAGGCGTCACCATGCTGCAGTCCACTTCACCAACTTCGAGACTTCACAACGACTGTAGAAAAACAGCTAAGTTCCTTCACCATTCACTGAACTATTTTAAAGTGTATTCCTCTGTATAGAATAACATCTGATTTATAACTTGAACTCTCAACCATAATAATTATTTTAGCTTTTCATGTATTAATTTTTCAGTAACATATTATTAAATAAATTTTGACTTTTGAAACTTAACTATTGTTCTTATTTTACAAACATTTTTAGATTCTATTTATAATAAAAGCGACCCTGAGATTAAGATTAAAAGTGAGCTGTGCATAAAATTGTCTGTACTTGAGGATATCTTAACTTAAACCGAGACCCAAGTCAGCAATAATTAATTAAAATTATATTAACGGAAACAGCACCTTCTCAACGCTTAATGTCTAGAGGAGCCTTTTGGGGTTTTGAAACATCCACCTTAAGGGGTTCACCCCTGGGCTTTCAAAATAAGATCCAATATTAAACTTATGGAAGAATAGTAATCAGTTTCAAAACATAGGTAGCAAAGAAGCAAGAACAGCTGTTTCAAGCGATCTTGTGGAATGGCATTATACTATAAACTAGTAGGACCCTGGAGCTGGATAATCCCAAAAGGAGACAAAGTTTTGTTCATAACTTGTCCCAAATGTGCTTCTTCCAGTGCTTGATGAAATTATTCCCACGTGAGGAGAAGTTGAACCCGCAAAAACTTTGATCATGCACCGGAAAAGGCCACTTTCAGTACTTGAAATGAAATATATTATGATATGCTACGGTATTTTAAAAGACAGTTTTTTCTTTATCATTTTACATATCTGTTAAGATTTTTTAATTTAATATTGTAAAACCACCTTGTTTCACTCATGGTGTTTATCAAAATTGTTTTTGTGTTTTCCGTATGGACAATAGTTGAACATAAATTGCAGATTAGATAATTTTATGATCTGTGACCAGTTGGTTACCGTACCATGTGGGGAATGTGGACGGAGATGTAGTTTAAAATTAAAATCTTTATTGCTTTTGATAATTTAATTACAATATATAGGCATTGTCAATATTATTAAAATAATCTATATTGAATATATGATTAAATTGAATGTGGAATGGCCCAATCACATGTGACCTCAAAACAAATTTGCTCAGTGGTCATTGGTGTTTTAACAAATTCTTTAAGAGTATAAAATGGATGTTCAAAAAGGCAGGAGTATACCTTTAACCCATTGAGGTAGTAATTTTATTCTATTTGTAGTAGCCTATAACGGGAATTGATTGGTGCTGCACTCTAGTAGCAAAATATGTAACTAATGACCGCGGGCGTCTACGGTTCTATCCGCTAGGGGCGCGGACTGACTGAAAACCCTTAATATCGCCGCCAGGCCTTTGGTCGTGTTAGCTGATTTGGCTACGTCGTGGAAACACCTTGGCCAGGTGGCGATACGATGTTCGTGGGTTCGATTCCCGAACACGACCAAAACTGACCAGTTGTGCAACTCTCAATAAGTTAACCGGTCTGTGGCAACGTTGGTGGGAGGGCCCAAGTAAAATAAACGGTGGCAGGCTTGCTTGGAAGTTGACGGGATCGGTTAATTCTTTGAGACTTGCACATGGTCAACACTGATTTTGCTAATTTTTACTTATGTCTACTGTGTGTGTGCCAATGCGACTCTCTAAACTGAAAGAAAACAATATTTTAATTAAAATATGTCATTAATCCATTTAAAAACACCAATTTTATACTCCAATTCACACGTTAATAAAATTACAAGTAAGGAACGAGACCAGCTCGTATGTCTACGCCAATGGGTTAAAACTTGTAATATTAGTGTCAGATTGAATAGCATCAGGCAGCTTATTGAAGAATTTCACACAATTAGTTTAGAGAATCGCCTGTAATGGGCAGCCAGTGATATAGAATGTTCAATGTTCCATTTAGCGAATTTCCCCTATAGGGAAGAAGCTATGTATTACCGTAGTCGGCATGGTAAGACCTTGGCCCGGGACCATGATAACTTTTTGTTTTGAGGTCCCCAGATCCCAAAAAACACTATTCGTTTGAAACTGTATAAATATACTGTATATATATATATATATATATATATATATGTGTGTGTCCGTGAGCATGATAACTCTCGTAAAAATAATCTGATTTTGATGAAATTTGGTATAAAGTGTAAAGCAGCATTTATGACTTTAAGTTCGAAAACCAGATAGATCGACCTATCCGAAGGAGTATTTTGGAGAGGTTTTGTACCCCAAAAATGGTTTTTTTTGAGTTTTTTAGTTTACATATCATTTTTGAAAAATGTTACTTTTTCTATTGGAATCAGCTTATAAAGACACACAATTTGGTGTTTTTATCATTGCTCTACGTCAAATGGTTACAGAGATATTGAAAGTGCTAAACAGAGTACGTCGTCCAATGTTATTCTTATGGAGAATAATAAAAATTGTTTATCTCGCTTATTTATCAACTTATCCTGATGAAACTTGGTAAATTGCTTCATATCATTGTGGTCCATTGATATTTGCACTAAAAAAAATTGTTTGGCTGATAGTTCCCGTAGCAGCAAACCTGCGTACTCAGCCCCCATGTTATTCTTATGGAGAATAAGTAACGTGTTATCTCCCTTAATTATGAACATAAATTAATAAAATTTGGTATATGTGGCTTTACCTTCTTGAGTTATATTGATATTTTTATAAAACCCCCTTGTATTTATGTTCCTTGCTTCAGCAACCCTGCATACTCAGCCGCTATGTTGTTCTTATGGAGAATAATTAAAATGTCATAAATCGTTTATTTATGAACGTATGTTGATGAAACTTGGTATGAGGCTTTATGTGGTATTAAGATACATATATATGCATTGGAAATTCGCTGAATACACAGGTTTGCTGCTACGGGGTATTCTTCTTGTGTTATATAGGTGTATTTCCTGCCTGGTGTGAAATTCATTTGAATTAATTTTGCTGTACACAGAACATAGTAAATGTACAGGCTAATGGTTCAAATGTGTATACACCTATAGGTTTACAAAAAGTGTTTTTAGTGCTCCACACAGGGCCCAGCCATTATAATATTTCCTTTTACTGCATCAAAAGGATATTGTAAAAGTGGGGCAAACATTCCGTAATTCCATGTGATAGAAACAATCCAAAGTATGCCAATTTTTAAATACTCAGTACCGTACTAAAGAGGGATTTTAATCTCCAGAAAAGAAAAATTACTCTTGACAGTGTTTTACTTAAGCAGTTTATGTGGTATTTCCAGCTTTAGCTTACTGTCAATGTGAATACCCAAATGTTTTACCGACTGAATCAATTGTTTTGTTTGAGAGAAAATGCATACTTTATAGTCTCATTACAAATTAACTTATTAGAAGAAAAACATTTAAAACAAGTTGTTGAGCATTATGTATTGTTTGAAGTTCATAACATTAAATTGTTGCTAGTAAAATATTAAAAGGTCTACAGTCAAATATGCTTTAGTTAAACAAAAAAGAAGTATAGAAACGGTTATCTTGTTTTCTTGATCATGCAAAATAGGATCTGAGATATGAGAAACAGCCATAGAGTTTGAAAATGTTGACACTGTTTTTATTACCTCTACAGGTTTAATGGGTGGCATGGTGGCATCGGCCTCAAAACGAAAAATGATCATGGTCCCGGGCCTAGGTCTTACCATGCCACCTACGGTAATAGCTTCTTCCCTATAGGGGAAATTCGCTAAAAATTCAATGTTTCCAAACTTTCATAACAATTGGAATAAGTCTATGTAGTAACACCGTTTTTGATTTTTTAAAGTTTTTTATGTAAAAATATACTTCCCTCACGCCAGCGTCCAGCATTCAAACTCGTTTTTTTGTGTGGGTGGGGGACACTCATTAAACCTGTAGAAGTAATAAAAAGTGTCAAAATTTTCAAACTCTAAAGCAAGGACCATTTTTCACTTTAAAATTTCATAATTCAAAATACCATTCACCTATTAAGTATTCTACTTGCTCATAGTTTCAACACATGCCTTGTGCTGGTGCTAAATATTTTCCTGATCATCTTATAATCTCTAAAATTATTCCTGTTTTCAAAAACAGAAGGTAAATCGTTATTTAAAATCTATCGTCCCAATTTTTAAAGCGCCTATTTTCTTTAAAGAATTTTAACTATTAATTCTAAAACAACTTAATGCATTTTTTACTCTAATAATTTATTAACTAATCCTCAATTCGGATTTAGAGGTGTAAAATAAATTTCTATGGCTGTTTCTCATATCTCAGATCCTATTTTGCATGATCAAAAAATAAGATATCCGTTTCTATACGACTTTTTTATTTAACTAAAGCATATTTAACTGTAGACCTTTTAATATTTTACTATCAAAAATTTAATGTTATGAACTTCAAACAATACATAATGCTCAGCAACTTGTTTTAAATGTTTTTCTTCTAATAAGTTAATTTGTAATGAGACTATAAAGTATGCATTTTCTCTCAAACAAAACAATTGATTCAGTCGGTAAAACATTTGGGTATTCACATTGACAGTAAGCTAAAGCTGGAAATACCACATAAATTGCTTAAGTAAAACACTGTCAAGAGTAATTTTTCTTTTCTGGAGATTAAAATCCCTCTTTACTAGGGTACTGAGTATTTAAAAATTAGCATACTTTGGATTGTTTCTATCACATGGGATTACGGAATGTTTGCCCCACTTTTACAATATCCTTTTGCTGCAGTAAAAGGAAATATTATAATGGCTGGGCCCTGTGTGGAGCACTAAAAACACTTTTTGTAAACCTATAGGTGTATACACATTTGAACCATTAGCCTGTACATTTACTATATTCTGTGTACAGCAAAATTAATTCAAATGAATTTCACACCAGGCAGGAAATACACCTATATAACACAAGAAGAATACCCCGTAGCAGCAAACCTGTGTACTCAGCGAATTTCCAATGCATATGTATGTATCTTAATACCACATAAAGCCACATACCAAGTTTCATCAACATACGTTCATAAATAAACGATTTATGACATTTTAATTATTCTCTATAAGAACAACATGGCGACTGAGTATGCAGAGTTGCTGAAGCAAGGAACACAAATTCAAGGGGGTTTTATAAAAATATCAATATAACTCAAGAAGGTAAAGCCACATACCAAATTTTATTAATTTATGTTCATAATTAAGGGATATAACACGTTACTTATTCTCCATAAGAATAACATGGGAGCTGAGTACGCAGGTTTGCTGCTACGGGAACTATCAGCCAAAAAATATTTTTTTAGTGCAAGGCATAAACGTGTAAGGCAGCATCTATTTTCATGAGTTCGAGAACCAGACAGGTCGCTCTACTTTAAGGGGAGTTTTGTACCCCAATAATGGGTTTTTTGAACTTTTTACATATAAATATTTATAATATAATATATATATATATATAATATATATATAATAATAATAATTATATAATATATAATATAAACTCAGTTTTTGTGGTCCCCATGGCAGCAAACCTGCGTACTCAGCAGCTATAATGTTATTCTTATGGAGAATAATAAACATGTGATATCTTGCTTGTTTATGAACATCTATATAAATAAAATTAGAGTTTTGTCTGTACATTGCTTGGAATTATGACATTTTTGCATATTTTTTCGTTTCATACCATAGGAAAGCAGAAACGTGTCTTATCTCAATTTCTCTTTGTCTGTCGATGACGCTCAAGGACGGGTTTTTGTTCGCTATTCACGGGAAAGCGGGTGCACTGACATTGATGAAACTTTGTTTCTTTGTTATATACATGCTTGAGAACTTAATGCGTGTTATATGCATACGCCTTTTGGAAAAATAATGGCGGCTGCCCAAAAATGTGCGATTTTGGACACGTTTTGTTCGCTTTTCACAGGGAAACAGGTGCACTGATTTCAATGAAACTTTTTTTCTATGTTCTATATGTGCATTAGAACGTTTTAGGTTAATTGGATTTTTGGAAATCACCTTAGGACTCTGCCCTACGGTGTTTTAAAGATCCTATGATTTACATTGAACCAGATTTTGTAACCAGATGGTTATATCACAAATATCTATAACTTAAAATATTGTAAACTGCTGCTTATCATTATGGAAATAAAAAACCTACTTGAATGGCAACTCAAACTTTTTTTTCGATAGGCAAGAGTAGGTGGTATTGGGGAACTATGTTCGCTCCCCCCCCAATCTTAATGACCTCCCCGATTTTATATTTTTGCCCCACCCCAGATTTTATTTTGTTTGCCCCCCAATTTTATATTTTTGCTCCCCCCTCCGATTTTTATTTTTGCCCCCCCCGATTTTACATTTTTGCTCCCTCCCTATTTTTATTTTTGCCCCCCACCTTCCCGATATTTTCTTATTTTATTTTATTTTAATTTGAGACACCACGTGTCAGCATTACAGTTCCATTAATTCTCGCCGACCTGAGGGCTGTGTCACTCCCTCCACCACCTTCCCCCACCACTCCATCAACATTCTACCATAACAGTTTATATCTAAACATACTTGAAAGGCACAAATATGTGTTCATAATGGAAATAAAAAACTACTTGAATTGCAACTCAAACTCTTTTTCCGATAGGCGAGAGTAAGGGATATTGGGGAACTCTGGCGCTCCCCCCGCGATCTTAATGACCCCCCCGATTTTATATTTTTGCCCCCCTCTTCGATTTTATATTTTTATGTCCCCCCATTTTATATTTTTACCCCCTCCCCCGATTTTATATTTTTTGTCCCCCTCGATTTCATATTTTTCCCCCCTATTTTATATTTTGCTCCCCTAGATTTTATATTTATGCCCCCTCTCCCCCCTCCACGATATATTTTTAATTATTTTGTATTTGAGTTCTTTTATTTCTAAAAGCGAATCCAAAGTGTTATGTGTACCGATTTGGAGTCGCAAACCACACGCCGTTTACTACCCGACAGAGTTACTCGACTTAGCAACGATACCCGAACTGTCTGCCAGTATATTTTGTTAACTTTGATTTAATTAATAATAATAATAATAATATTTATTCCGTGACAATGTTTAACAATGTGTTGGAATTTACAAAACAAAATATTAAATTTATGGGGAAATCTTTAAACCAGGTAAGGTAGGCCTGAGTCCTATCTTTCCCTTCCTGGCGGGGTACGGCCCTTTTCTGGGAACCATTCCGGCATTTGCCTAAATGAGATGAGAAACCGTACAAACTCTTCTCAGAATGGCCGGCCTGGGATGAAACCCAAGACCTCCCGAATGTGAGGTGCAATAATCGCTACCTCACTCGGTTGCATTTTTTTACATTCATACATTACATTTTTATACACTTTAATATTGAAAATAAGAAGATTACATAAACAACATATTATTATATTGTTTATGTAAACTTTTGTAGTTAGTAGTTTTATTTGACTTCTTTTCACAAAATGTTTTTCTTGCATAGACTGGAATATAGAGTTTTATTTGACTTCTTTTCACAAAATGTTTTTCTTGAATAGACTGGAATATAGATTAACAGTTTCTTCGACAAAAATGATTTGAATAACAACAATACCCACTAAGACAGTTTTAATTAATTGAAATATTTTGTTAATTTGCACTCAAAAACACGTTTTTATAATTTGTTGTAAATCTTCCAAGTTCTTTTTAATCTTTTTCTAAAAGATTTTTAACTTTTGACTTTTAATTTTCAGACTTGTTATTTTTTGTTCTTTTATCTCCTTTTACTTTCTCCCCCTATACATAGTATATGGAGAAAGGGTACTTTGGTATTATACGGATGCCACTATTTTTGGAGGTTAATTTTTACTGGATACAAAGGATAACTACATAATTCGAAAAAACTTACTTTTATTGACTTACTGTAAAAATTTTACATCATTCTGATGAGCGGTCTTTGTGTTGTACCTCCCAAAAGGCAGCGATGTCCGCTAGGATCGTGTTGAATGCGTCGCCGCCGCTAGCAGCCACACCCGATCGCCACATGTACTCCGCAAAATATACAGCGCGCTGCGGCAGTTATGTTAGGATGGGTTATCATAAAAATACGTACGGTTTCCTCTTCATTTCGAGGTAAATCCCACACCAAAAGAACGTCACTCATTATGAAAACAAATGTAACGTAGTGCACGGCAATAAATCACTCATGACACTGACCCAGATACAGGCGGTGACAGGTGATGCGCGCGCTCCGGTCAACGACCTGGCCTTGGCCTATTTGGAGGGGGTTTGGCGGCCGGAAGTATGACTCATCAGGTATCATTCGATTTGTAACAAAACAAGAAAAGTCCTACAATCATTTTTATGATAACCCATCCTAACATAACTGCCGCAGCCAGGGGCGGCCCGTCAGATTTTCAGTGCCCGTGCAAAGACCAAACTTGCCGCCCCCCTCCATAACAACTAAAACCTCCCCCCCCACCATAGCTCTGAAATAAGTCTGACGTACGCGCCTCGCTCCCTCGCTTGTTGCGTTTGCGTTGTTTCTGGTTCCGTGCGATACTGATCACCTGAAATGACAAGCTATGGAGCACTGTCAGCTCAGAGACTTGAGTAATTCAAAATCTTGATTTCATTTAGTATCGACATGGAAATGCTGAGTCACGATAACTTTGAAATCATACAGCAGTCACATCTGCATGGCTGTTCTGAAAAACCTAAAATTAAAAAAGGGAAACAACTAAGCAAATTTAACTAATTTAAGTAACTTTAAATTTAATTTAGTAAGGCCAAGTCTACACTCTACTCTAGGTCTGACTTGTCGTGCATTTATTTATGTGTTGCTTCGGCTACTATATCTTGTCCAGGATGATCTCGAGGAGCGGCGCGCGTCGTGGTGGTAAGCTACCTGCTACGATCGCACGGCTCCCTCACACTGACGCAGGGGATTATTCTTTGACTTCTGCGTATCAAGAAACAATTATGTGTTTGTTTAAGAAAAATAACGAGTTCGCACGCAGCGCGCTGACGTGAGGGAAGTGAATTTCCGCATTAACATCTTGAAAAAATAGAATAAAGGGTTTAAAACAACACTGGTAACTTTTTTTGAAAATTGAAAAATGTAATTTGTTGGCTGTTTTGATGCTTCTGGTTATATTTAAATTGACTATTAGGATGGCAATGTTGTACATTATGAGGTTAGGAGGAGGTATAGTCAGGATAACAAGTTGGTAAAGGGGTATTGGGGATGATAAACTACATAAATATATGAAAACAGCCTTTTCCAGTGTGAAATCCCCATAAGACAACGTACTGTGTTAAGACAATTGACATTTTCTTTAATAACTCGGTAAATATTTGTGCTAGAATGATGAGAGAGGGCTTAAAACTTTCGCCTTACTAATCTCCGCCTTCTTATTTCCATTAATATGACCCTTTTTGGACCAAAAAACTCAAAATTTGAAAAATTAAAATCTCCAAAAAGGGGGGTTGGAGTTGTCCGATTATATGTAAATATATATGTGTATATATATGTTAGCGACACCCCAAAACGTGTTCAGGGGGTCACGTTAGGAACTTCTATGGTGGTCCCCGAGCTTAAGTTTCACCATGCTAATAGTTCACTTTTCCATAGGAAATTCACTAATAATGAAAACAAACCTCAAAACTGAGAAGGAAGGGAGAAGTACAAACTGATAACAGTACACCTGTTCTGAGCGTGGGAAAAAGATTTCTTCCGGGGGAACCAAAAAAATCATCAAAACCGACCAAGGTTCTATCGGTTCCGGGAATTTATTAGGCTGAAGTTTGCAATCAAAAACAGCAAAGTTTGCTGTTAAAGTTATTTTTGTTTTTGACGAAACTAATGTTTTATGAATATAGATTTCTGATTATTGTTTCTAATGTGTAACACGTTTTTCAGTTATACAAACTCTATCTTCGAGTATTTGGTCTTTAAGGATTTTTGTAGCTATAAAGGTTAATTTTTCTGATATATTGAATCTTATCTTCTAAAAGTGTTCTGATCACCTAAGTTTGATACCAGTTACTCCAAAAACTGAAGTTGGCTGTAAACATGTTTTTTCGTTAATACAAACGAAACTCATCTAAGGTACTGCCACTTTGGAAGAAATATAGATGTTTAATCAATTAACCACGACGAAAACACAACTAATCTGTGATGACGAGAGTATTTTTAATTCTTAACATTGTCCACTCCATCTCCAATGCCCCGAAATGGCTCAGTTAACAAATAAGAACTTGATTGAAATTATACTAAACAGAGACGGAACTATTAACTATATTTTTCAAAGTAAGGACCATACAAGTACTGAAGGAAGGGGGCGCCAAAATCTGAGGGGGCGTATCATATTTTCCCCCTCGAATAGCAATATAAAACTCGAATCATTTTAACTTCAGTTAAAGATGAAATGTCGACTCAATACTCTTCAATCCCCAAGCCATATATTTCCTCAGCTAGGAAGTAGTTTAAAATAATCGAAGATGGCGGATTAAATTAATTAGTTGAATCGTGTAACTTGATATTTTAACATTTCAATTTTCTTTCATCGTATTGCGAGTATTATTTACACTCTCAATGTCACAAAACGACAGAGGTCAAAACAACTTTTCGATTCGGAATAGAGGGGAGCGGAGATTGTGATTATCTGATTTGTGAATTTAATATTTTAAGTATAATGAATGTGCAACATGGTGAATGCACAACATACTTCCCAATAATGCCTTTAACAATTTATAATACTAATATACAACAAATTTATAAAATTAGTCGGATTTATATTTTTTTCAAATACTTTATTTTAGCGCTACGGACTACGCCCCCAATCCCACACACACCCCATGGCCCGTCATGAGCGCCGAGTGCCGCCCCCCCAAAAGCGCCGCGCCCCGCGCGCCCCGTGCTGGAGCACGGCTCGCACTGCCCTAGAGCCGGTACTGGCCGCAGCGCGCTGTATAAGGGTGGCATCCGTATAATACCAAAGTACCGGAGAAAGTATTGTTTTCGTCAAAATTTTCGAATTTGAGTTGTTAGTGGAAATATTCGTTTTGGTGCTCCCTGAACCCAAAAAAGTGGTTTTTACGTGATCTCTGTGTGTGTGTGTGTGTGTGTGTGTGTGTGTGTGTGTGTGTGTGTGTGTGTGTGTGTGTGTGTGTGTGTGTGGATGTTTACAGAGCTAGAGCCCTAACCAATGGGCCGATTTTGATGAAATTTGGTATGTAGGTACTAATCTACGATATCTCCAGGCATTTTTTTCATTTTTTTGAATTTTTGATTTTTAAGGGTAATTATCCCCCAAAAACCGCCAAAAAACATCAAAAATCAAAATTTCTCAAAAACGGCTCTAACGATTTTGATTAAACCTCAGTCGTTTGTAGAACTTTAGTTTTCCAACAAAATGACACCACTTGCATTCCTGTAAAAATTCGGGTTCAGAAATTACAGGACTTAAAACATCAAAAATCCAGTTTTTTGGATTTTTCATAAAAAAATAAATATAAAAAAATATTACTATTCACAATTAAAAAGAGCTCAAAAAACTAAATAATTTAGTATTTTGAATTACTATTCTACGATTGCTGGTTTCGGAGAAAATTGAAATTTTCTTTTTGAGGTAAACGCAGTACGTTGTCCAATGTTATTCTTATGGGGAATACAGAAATTACTATTTCTCTCTTATTTACTGATCAATTTAATTCAAACTTGATATGCTTGTCAAGTTAGCATTGACCAACATAGAAAATTCGAAATATGATGCCCCTTAATAACCCTGGGGGGGAATAGAGGGCATTTCCCCTCTTAAAACCACGAGTGTAGCAATGGATTCTGTAGTGCCTCCAAAGCAGGGATTTGGGTGGATGTTTTTTAAAACAACTTATTTACAAGATTTTCTGTACATTCGACCGTGCTTTGTATTCTATATTTAGTAAATAAAAATTAATTTATTCGTTAAAGTTGGGCTAAAAGGGAGAAAGTATGTGTCAGTTTCCTGATACCGTTTATTTTGGTATCTTGTAATTTTTCTTCATCTTTTTATTAACTTGCCTATTTTATTCTGTATTATTCCATCTTTTATTTTTTATCATTTCTTCATTCTCATTATCTTCATACTCCATTAATTAAAAAATATTGGAGTAGATTTTATGATCTGACTATTGATTTGTTATCTTGTTTATATTATTATAGTGTTCTTTCTTTCTTTATTTGTTTGTTAACTTTGTTTTTTTATTGTTTGTAATGATTGTTGTTGTTTTTTATTTTTATTTTTTATTATTGTTAAATCATAACATAATAAACATTGTTTTACAACTGCATGTGAACAAAATAACTATGTATAGTTTTAAGGAATAAAATGACATCTGAAATGTTATATTTAAAGTGGTAATAAAATTAAAAAATCAAAAATCAAATTATTATTTTTTATCAACATTCATTACAATAATGGACCGTCTACTATCTACACCCAAAGGTTATAGAGTTTCGAGTCTCTGATACACCGTCCGCATCACTACAGCCCGGATGCTTGGATGCTTTGAGTACTATTGACCTATGTATATTAAATCAAACTTAATTAAGTAATATATATTTTAATAGTTTATTTTAAAATTTAATATTCTACATGCATTGTTGATTAGTTGTCAGAAGTTGTATGATCATTTTGTATAACATTTTCTTTTTATAGTCTATATAATTTTTAATTGTATCTTTACTTACATGTTTAATTTAATAAGTTTGGTTGTAATAGAATTCATTAAATTCATTAACGGAATAGAATGATCCTTCTATTAAGAATGTTTAAAGTTTGACATTAAATTTTGTTTTATCTTCAATATTTTTTAAGTTATAAGGTAATTTATTGAAGAATGAAGCACCAATATTTTGGGCCAAGCGACAGTTTAATAAAAGTCTATGGGATTCTTGTCTTAGATTGGATTTCCCTCTGATATTATCCATATGATTTCCTTCATCTGGTAATTGTACATTAAACGTGTAAAATGTAATTTTAATATTGTAAAATCATGTGGATTGTTATTTGCTTTAGTTAATCTACCATTTATATACAACCCGTACGAAGGGCGGGTACACAGCTAGTCAATTAATAAAACTTGGTATGTTGGTTGATCTGGAAGTATTTGCATAAAAACCTGATTTTATGGTCCTTGATGCAGCAAACCTGCATACTCAGTCCTAATGTTTTTCTTATGGGGAATAAATTCAATAAATTCAAGTTGGTAAGTGGCTTCATAACTTAGTGAAGTACCATTTGAAATTCGCTGAGTATGCAGGTTTGCTGCAACTAATGTATTTTGATGTTCTGATGCTCTTGGTTCTACATTTATCTGCAATGCTGGGAAAACAATGTTGTGCATGATAAGATTAGGAGGATAACATTAGGATCAAAAGCTGGTATGGGGGTATAAGGGGTAGTAAAAACTACATCAAGATACGAAAAACAGCCTTTTCCAAAGTTAAATCCCCATTAGACACGTACTGATGGTGTTTAGTCAATTTGCATTTTTTGTAATAACTCGGTAAGTATTTGTGCTAGAATGATGGGAGAGGGCTAAAATTATTTGGCTTTTTACGTCCTATAATTGAATATACATTAATTTTACATTCGGGGCTTTTCTGACCTTTTAGGGCGAAAAAACTCAAAATTTTGAAATTTAAATCCCAAAAAAGTGGATTATAGTTTTCCGATTTTTTTTGCCAAACAAACTTGTCCAACTTACTACAGAAAATAGAAAGGCCCCTACCAAATTTGAAGTAATAGGACAAAAATAGAGACCGCTAGAGTATAAATACACACATATATATACACCGTATATATACTGGTATATATACCGTATTTATTGTTCGTTTTATATATATATATATATATATAAACAGTATCAGGAAACTGACACATACTTTCTCCCTTTTAGCCAAACTTTAATGACAAAAATATTTGTTATTTACTAAATATAGAATATGAAGTATAGATAAACGTACAGAAAATTGTCTAAAATAGTTTCTTCAGAAACATCCACCAAAGTCAGTTTTTGGGAGGCACTATAAAGTCCGTTGCTACACACAGTGGTTTTGAGAGGGGAAATGCCCCCTTGCCCCCCCAGGGTTAAATAGCAACATATTTCGAACATCCTCTGTTGGTCAATGCAAACTTGAGCTGCATATAAAATTTTAATTAAATTGATCAGTAAATAAGAGAGAAATAGTTATTTTTGTATTCCCCATAAGAATAACATTGGACAATGTACTGCATTTACCGCTAAATGAAAATTTCAATTTTCTCCGCAACTAGCAATCGTAGAATAGTAATTTAAAATGCTAATTTATTTAGTTTTTGAGCTCTTTTTAATGGTGAATAGTAATCTTTTGTAACATTTATGACTTTTTATGAAAAATCCAAAAAACTGAATTTTAGATGTTTTAAGTCCTGTAATTTCTGAACCCGAATTTTTACAGGAATGCGGGTGGTGTCATTTTGTTGGAAAACTAAATTTCTACAAACGACTAAAGTTTAATCAAAATCGTTAGAGCCGTCTTTGAGAAATTTTGATTTTTCATGTGTTTTGGCGGTTTTTGGGGGATAATTACCCTTAAAAATAAAAAATTCAAAAAATGAAAAACATCTGGAGATATTGTGGATTAGTACCTACATACCAAATTTCATCAAAATCGGGGTTAGGGCTCTAGCTCTGTACACACCCACACAGACACACACACACACACACACCCACACACACACACACACACACACACACACACACACACACACACACACACACACACACACACACACACACACACACACACACACACACACACAGACATCACGTAAAAACCACTTTTTTGGGTTCAGGGAGCACCAAAACGAATATTTCCACTAACAACTCAAATTCGAAAATTTTGACGAAAACAATACTTTCTCCATATACTATGTATGTATAGAGGGAGAAAGTAAAAATGAATCCCTATTTCCCTTGGTCACGCCATAAATTTGAGAATGAGTGCACCAAATTGAATAATTCTTTTTTTGTTTAGTTCGTTAATGTTAGGACAAGGTTTTTATAAAAGAAAATTATCAATCCGACCTAAGGGCTCTGTCCCACTGGCCTTCAAAGTTCCCGTTGATTATTTGATCAAAGTTCAGTTAGTTACACCAAACAGCTGTTAACAATAAGGATATCTAAACATACAAGGATATATCTAAACATACTTGAAAGGAATAAACAGCAGATGTTCATTAGGGAAATAACAAATCTACTTGAACGGCAACTCAAACTCTTTTTTCGATGCCTAAGTTAGCACTATATAAAAATAGGAGAGTGAGTGTATAGCGAACGAGGTCATCAGGGAGGCGAGTGAGCGAAGCGAACGAGCTCATCTTGGAAATGAAGGAGTATTTTACATAAAACAAATTCAATTCAATGACATTAGGACAATACATGTCTTTCGGGCCAGCTAGTAATTGATAATTAGTGAATTTCCTTTGGAAAGTGAACTATTAGGATGACCCGCACGGTGAAACTTAAGCCCGGGACCACCATAGAAGTTCCTAACGTGACCATCCTGAACACGTTTCGGGGGGTCGTTCAAAAAAAAAAATATATATATATACATATATATGTGTGTGTGTGTGTGTTTGCACTCTAGCGGTCGCATTTTTTGTCCGATTTACTTCAAATTTGGTAGGGATGACGTTCCTTTCGGTAATCAGTTGGACAAGTTCGTTGGGCAAAACAATCGGAAAACTCTAAACCCCTTTTTTTGGGGATTAATCTTTCAAATTTCGAGTTTTTGGGCCCAAAAAGGGTCATAAAAGCCCCAGATGTAAAATCAATGCATGTAAAAAGATGGGAATTGTGAGGCAAAAGTTGTAAGCCCTCTCTCGTCATTCTAGCATAAATATTTACCGAGTTATTAAAGAAAATGTGTATCAACTAAACACAGTACGTTGTCTTATGGGGGTTTTACACTAGAAAAGCCTGTTATTCCTTTGTTATATATAGTACTTTTATCATCCCCAGCAACCTCACACCTACTTTCAAGCCTGTCTGGACCTTCTCCTAACCTTATAATGTGCAAAGTTGTATTCCCAGCATTGCAAGTAAATGAAACCAGGAGTATCAGAACAGCCAAAAAATCAATGTTTTCAGATTTAAATAAAAATTGGACAAATGTATGTTTTTACACTTATTTTGAGTTTTACAAGTTTTTATGTGGAAATTCACTTCCCTCACGTCAGCGTGCTACGTGCGAACTCGTTGTTAGTTTATTTTATTTGTTAAGAATGAAATTATGGTCAATTTATGAATGTTTGCTTTTGTAAATGTATTTTTCTAATTAATCACATTAAATTTGCCAATGATTGTATTTGTTATATATTTAGTACCTAACGATGTTAATACGTTATTGTAATGTTTATAACGACAACAAAACGGGTGCAACAAAACTTCAGATTTCTGATAATGGGTAAAATGACGAACACCATGTATAGGGGTAGTCTTTCTTTTTTTTGGAGATTAAAATATGTTTCCACGCTTTATATTATCCAAGCTCGTAGTAGAAAATATAGTACGTAGTACTGGTTGTTGTTAATTATAAGTATAATTTTATAGTATTAACTAACCGTTCAAGTAGAGGAATTTCAGTGTTATTTTTTGTGTGGTAACACTGGTCGGAAAACACATGTGTGATGTAGTGATTTGCGCTTGCAGCAGACGAGCAGACAGGTTTAGTAATAGTTAAGTAAGTAAAGTGAATGTCGGTCCAGTTTGTTCGTGATAGGTATCATAATTGTTTGTATTAAATATATCTTGTAATTTATTTTCTGTGTATTAGGTCTACTCTGTGTCAATTCAGCCTCAAGCCTATCCACTACAATGGCATCGGCAACTCCTGTGGTTATTACCGCCACAGTAAAACAGACAGCAACGGTAAGAAGGCCGCCTTTTCTGACTATGTATTCTACTTATAAAAATGGGTTGGCAATTAATATCGTATAAAAAGGTTGTTCGATAAAAAGACTCTATAAATATTTAGTTTAGTTAGCATGAATGGGTAGGCCTACTGTTTCATAAGAGGCCACCAACTAATCGGATGCAATATATCGGTCTTAACACATTCGCTGCGGCAAATTAATTTAATAATTTACCTATGTGCTAAACAATTTTTTTTCATAAAATTTTACCTTTCATGTTGAAAAGTTGGGAATAGGTGTCAAAATCGAAATTGCAGACTCCGATCGATGTTTTTTTGGCAAAAAAATTCAGAGGTCGTCGGCGGACCCTCCGCACTTGACACCGAAATTTACATTTAATTTTACATAATACATACCGCACCCCACCCGCCGAGGCGGGAGATGCGACCGGATCCATTTTCACACAGTACCGGTACGTAAACTACTAAATATATGGCCAAAACAAAATATATACACTCCGCATATACATATACATAACGCACCCCACCCGCCGAGGTGCGAGACGCGACCGCATCCATTTTCACACAGTACCAGCACATAAACTACTAAATATATGGCCAAAACAAAATATATACACTCCGCATATACATATACATACCGCACCCCACCCGCCGAGACGCGAACGAACGGCATGGCCGCACGCCGAGGTGCGAACGAACGGCACGGCCGCGCGCCAAGGTGCGAACGAACGTCACGGCCGCGCGCCGAGGTGCGAGACGCGACCGGATCCATTTTCACACAGTACCGGCACGTAAACTACTAAATATATGGCCAAAACAAAATATATACACTCCGCATATACAAAATATATAAAATACATATACAAAATACATATATAAAATCCGGCCGCACCGCCAAAACGAGAACCAATGGAACTGGAGTATGCACACACACCCTAGAGCCAATGCGGTATCGTATCAAGGTTCTTCTGCTAACTGCTAAACCACACTGAATCCATAAACATGACATGGCGCGGGGCCCTGCCGGCGGCCCCCTATCACTATTGCGGCGGCATCTGGGGTCTGCCGGCGGACCCGCCGCACTGAATGTGTTAAAATTTTTTTATTTAGAATCGCATTTTAAATCAATCTTTAACCTAAATAACACAAACACCTAGGGATGGCAAAATTTCTCAATATATTGATGTATCGATTTTTCGATATATCAAGATAAACATATCGATGCCCAAAATATATTGGGCATAAAATATCGATATATCCGATATATCAAAGTGTGTTCATACAATAAAACCACCGTTTGCAAGCTTAAAACAACGTAATCATCGTGATTATACTGTAATAACCTTAAATAACAGGTGTTTAAATTGTTTAATGAAGTTTTAGCTGAAAGAATAAGGATTCTGCATGAAAAGAAGGTGGATACAGTTGATTCAAAAGAATTACCAGTATAAATCTCAAAGGGCATTTATTAAATCGTAGGAAAAATATGATTAACAGTGGAAGTATGGATTATTTTTGTATAACTTTTTTGTACATTACATTTGCATATTAAACAACACTTGAAGTTTACTCAGCAAAATAAAAGAAGCCTATCAAAAGCATACATTGTGGTTCTTAATACTTAAAAAAAAAACTAAGATAACTCTCATATCTTATAGTGTATGAAAAAAACCTGTCCAAAACGGACTAAGTTTTGGACAGTTTGGTTAGGACAGTTAAAAACAATACCAAACCAACTTCACGTGGTAACAGTCATGCGGTGGAGGAGCGGAGAGGAAATTAAGTGTTGCCAACTATATCTGCAAAAGCTGGAGGAATTGCGTTCCTTTAGCAGTGCACTGAGATGTAAATACTCAGAAGTCCTTTGCCAACGATAAAATCGATGATTTGAAAATTATTAATAAGCTCAAATATAAAATTACCCATTTTAATAGAAAAATTACCATTTTGAATTGGTAAATCCAACTCTATCATTTTGGGAAAAAAGTCTGATATATCGTAAGAAAGAAATCTATTTTCCCGTTTGCATCTAAACAAAAACATCAATTGCAATATATCGATATTTCGGGGGTAAAATATCGATTGTTCCGATATATCGATTTATCGTTGCCATCCCTACAAACACCCAAACATTCGAGTCCTCATGGACTCATTGCGTGCGTCGAAACTCAATTCATAAATCAGACCGTAGAGTTTTCCCTGGCAAAGATAACTAAGTTTTACCTTAGTTAGATACACTTATTTACTATTTGTTGTTGTATTTTTTAATTTTGGTTTTTGTTTGTTATTTGTTAAATGTTTCATTAAAATATATTTGTAACTGACATTGCATATTATTATTGACCAACCTATATACAAATTTTTGATTTTAGATATAACATAAATATAGAAATCGAGTGAATAATTGTTGATATAGGCTTAACTGTTTAAATGTGATTCAAAATATATAGGGTTTTGATTCTATATATCGAAGGTTTAAGATCGATATATCGCATCCGATTAGTTGGTGGCCTCTTATGAAACTGTATAGTTGACATTAATTTAATGTTCAGATTAGGGCATAATAAGTTATGTAATAAATTAGCCTAACTGTCATCATACTGTGGAAAAACTACATTTTGGCTTTACTTTATTCTGGGCAAAAGTTAACAAAAGCGATACCTATTAATCTTGATAGGTACCATATACTTAGAAGGGGAGAGTACATTTAATGGTCAAGGCTAGGTTAACTCTGTCCCTAACTAAGTTGATATTTATTTTTAATTATAATTGTTAACAGGCTAGGCTTATATTAGCTAAAACCTAACCTTACCTATATGTTTCTCCAAGGTGTTTCAAATAGGTCTGTGAATTTGGCCTACCCAAATCAGCTTACCCAGTTTATTTTATATCTCTCATTAGTTCTTTGTTAGTTCCTGTTAGTTCTCATAAAAACATCGTTAACTTAGTTCATCAATATTAACCCTGTTAACCCTTTGAGTGCCAGAGTTTTTCGGTCGTCATATCCCTAGAGTGCCAGAGTTTTTAACAGAGTATATCCAAAAAGTGCCAGGCACAAAATCAACATTTTGCAAGGGTTTGCAAAAAAATTAATAACTTTTTTATTTGGTAAGATATTATTATGAAACTCTTTTTGTTTTGTAAGTTTAAAGTTTAGCTATAATATTATGCACATATATAATATTTATAAAAATAAAAAATAAAAAATTTGAATACATATATGTATGTGGGAAATTTCTTTTAATTTTTTTTATTTGTTTCAGGTAAATAAACATTGTTCAAATATAAGATTTTCACCAAATAACTACTAGATTTATAGAGGACATGTTTCCCAAAATATTTCCTGAAAGTTTCATCAAATTTGGGCTTTAGGCGGACAAGTTATTTCCATAAATGTAAAAAAATATAAAAACGGCAAATTAGTACACAAGACAGTAGCCTAACTTTATTCAAGGGTTTAAGTTTTATTACAATTTTATTTCATAAAGCAGACTAACTAGGCCTCGTATATTTATGGAGTATATGTTTACCTGAACATATCCTGGAAATGTCCTGGAAGAAATAATAAAAAGTAATGACGTAAGACAAATTTTCTATAACAACGATTCACAAAATCAACATTTTGCAAGGGTTTTGTACATAAAATCAATAACTTTTTTATTTGGTAAGATATTATTATGAAACTTTTTTTGTTTTGTAAGTTTAAAGTTTAGCTATAATATTATGCACATATATAATATCTAAAAAATAAATACCCCCGTAGCAGCAAACCTGCGTACTCAGCGAATTTCCAATGCATATATATGTATCTTAATACCACATAAAGCCATATACCAAGTTTCATCAATATACATTCATAAATAAACGATTTATGACATTTTAATTATTCTCCATAAGAATAACATGGCAGCTGAGTATGCAGGTTTGCTGAAGCAAGGAAGACAAAAAATAGGGTTTTATACAAATATCAATATAACTCATGTAGGTAAAGCTACATGCCAAATTTCATTAATTTATTTTCATAATGAAGGCAGATAACCCGTTACTTATTCTCCATAAGAATAACATGGGGCTGAGTACGCAGGTTTGCTGCTACGGGAGCTTTGGGTAAAAATTTTTTTTTTGGAGCAAATATCAATGGTCCACAACCAGATGAAGCCGTATACCAGGTTTCGTCAGTATACGTTCATAAATAAGCGAGATATACAATTTTTATTTTCCTCCATAAGAATAACATTAAGACAACGCACTGTGTTTAGCACTTTCAATATCTCGGTAACCAATTGACGTAGAGAAATGATCAAAATACCAAATTGTGTGTTTTTTTAAGCTGAATCCAATGGGAAAAAATAAAATTTGACGATTTCCAAAATTATATGTAAAAAATTCGAAAAACCCATTTTTGGGGTACAAAACCCCCCCAAAATACCCCTTCGGATAGAGCGATCTGGCTGGTTTTCGAACTTAAAGTCATAAATGTTGCTTTACACGTTTATACCAAATTTCATCAAAATCGGATAATTTTTACGAGAGTTATCGTGCTCACGGACACATATATATATATATATATATATATAGATATATATATATATATATATATATATATATATATACAGTTTCGAACGAATGGTGTTTTGGGGGTCTGGGGACCTCAAAACGAAAAGTTATCATGGTCCCGGGCCTAGGTCTTACCATGCCGACTACGGTAATAGCTTCTTCCCTATAGGGGAAATTCGCTAAAAATACAAAATTTGAATAGATACATATTATACATGCGGGAAATTTTTTATATATTTTTTCAGATAAATAAACATTGTTCAAATATAATATTTTCACCAAATAACTACTAGATTTATAGAGCTAGAAAATATCCTGGAAATGTCCTGAAAGAAATAATAAAAAGTAATGACGTAAGAAAAATTTTCCATAACAACGATATATCGTTGCAATGTATTTTTCGGTAAGACCACCGACGACGATATATCGTTGTGAAGTATTTTTCGGATGTTCCGTGCACAACGATATATCGTTGCGTGGCACTCAAAGGGTTAAAGCCTTAAATCAATGAGTAGGCCAACTTGACACTATGAAAAGCAGCTTACCCACAATTAAACTACATAATTCCTATTTCTTTATGTCTATCGTTAGTTCGTCGTTAGTTCCAGTTAGTTCCCTCATAAATACCGTTAGTCCAATGATATCAATGGTTTTACGCAAAAAATTCAAAATGGGTAAGCTGACATTCCAATGTATGTAGTAGCCTACCCATGATGACTTAAGATTATTAATATTTGTTTTTGTCTATCGTTAGTTCATTGTTAGTTCTTGTTAGTTCCCACAAATCTATCTTTAGTTCAAACATAGGAACCATTTTACGCCCAAAACTAAAATTGGGCATGCTAACTTCACACCATGAAAAGTAGCTTGTAACCTACAATTAAAATACATAACTTATATTTCTTTATGTCTATCTTTAGCTCTTCGGTAGTTCTCTGTTAGTTCTCATAAACATATTGTTAGTTCATCAATATTAACCCTGTTAACCCTTTGAGTGCCAAGCAACGATATATCGTTGTGCACGGAACATCTGAAAAATACTTCACAACGATATATCGTCGTCGGTGATCTTACCGAAAAATACATTGCAACGATATATCGTTGTTATAGACAATTTTTATGTCATTACTTTTTATTATTTCTTCCAGGACATTTCCAGAGTATTTTATAGCTCTCTAAATCTAGTAGTTATTTGGTGAAATCTTATATTTGAACAATGTTTTTTTACCTGAAAAAAATAAAAAATAAATAAAAAATTTCCCATATGTATATATGTATTCAAATTTTTTATTTTTTAGATATTATATATGTGCATAATATAACATTTTTGTTTTGTAAGTTTAAAGTTTAAAGCTAAACTTTAAACTTACAAAACAAAAAAGTTTCATAATAATATCTTACCAAATAAAAAAGTTGTTGATTTTGTGTACAAAACCCCTGCAAAATGTTGTTTTGTTTTCGTTGTTATGGAAAATTTGTCTTACTTCATAACTTTTTATTATTTCTTCCAGGACATTTCCAGGATATGTTCAGGTAAACATATACTCCATAAATATATTAGGCCTAGTTAGTCTGCTTTATGAAATAATGTAATAAAACTTAAACCCTTGAATAAAGTTAGGCTACTGTCTTGTGTACTAATTTGCCGTTTTTATATTTTTTATATTTATGGAAATAACTCGTCCGTCTACAGCCCAAATTTGATGAAACTTTCAGGAAATATTTAGGAAAACATGTGCTCTATAAATCTAGTAGTTATTTGGTGAAAATCCTATATTTGAACAATGTTTATTTACCTGAAAAAATATAAAAAAATAAAAAGAAATTTCCCACATGTATAAATGTATTCAAATTTTTATTTTTTTATTTTTTAAACATTATATATGTGCATAATATTATAGCTAAACTTTAAACTTACAAAACAAAAAAGTTTCATAATAATACCTTACCAAATAAAAAAGTTATTGATTTTTTTGCAAACCCTTGCAAAGTGTTGATTTTGTGCCTGGCACTTTTGGGATATACTCTGTTAAAAACTCTGGCACTCTAGGGATATGACGACCGAAAAACTCTGGCACTAAAAGGGTTAAAGCATTAAATCAATGGATAGGCCAACTTCACACTATGAAAAGTAGCTTACCCAAATTAAACTATATAATACATATTTTTTTATGTCTATTGTTAGTTCTTCATTAGTTACTGTTAGTTTTCATAAACATATCGTAAGTTCATCAATATTAACCCTGTTAAAGCCTTAAGTCAATGGGAAGGCCAACTTCACACTATGAAAAGTAGCTTACCCACAATTAAACTACATAATACATATTTCTTTATGTCTATCGTTAGTTCCTATTAGTTCCCTCATAAATACCGTTAGTTCAATAATATAAATGGTTTTACAGCAAAAAATTCAATGTTGGTTAGCTGACATTCCAATGTATGTAGTAGCCTACCCATACTGATGAAAGATTATTGAAATTTGTTCACGTCTCTCATTAGTTCTTCGTTAGTTCCTTGATAAATACCGATAGTTCAATAATAATAATGGTTTTGCAGAAGAAAATTAAATCTTGGTTAGCTAACGTTCCAATGTATGCAGTAGCCTACCCAAGTTGACATAAGATCATTGAAATATTTTAATGTCTGTCGTTATTCCTTCGTTAGTTCCTGTTACTTTCCTCATAAATACCTTTAGTTCAATAATAATAATAATAATAATAATGTTTCACAAAATTATAATAATGTTGCCGAAAATTCAACATGGGTAGGCTACTACATACATTGGAATGTTAGCTAACCAACATTTCATTTTTGGATGTAAAACCATTATTATTATTGAACTAACAGTATTTATGAGGGAACTAACAGAGAACTAACGATAGACATGAACAATGTTCAGTAAACTTTCGTCAACATGGGTAGGCTACTACATACCGGTACATTGTAATGTTAGCTAACCAAAATTAAATTTTTGGCTGTAAAAACCATTAATATTATTGAACCTACGGTATTTATAAGGAAACTAACAGGAACTAACGAAGAACTAATGATATACAAAGAAATATGTATTATGTAGTTTAATTGTGGGTAAGCTACTTTTCATAATGTCAAGTTAGCCAACCCATTTATTTAAGGCTTTAACAGGGTTAATATTGATGAACTAACGATATGTTTATGAGAACTAACAGGAACTAACGATAGACATAAAGAAAAATAAATTATGTTTAACTGTGGGTAAGCTTTTCATGTGTGAAGTTGGCATGCCCAATTTTAGTTTTGGGTGTAAAATGGTTCCTATGTTTGAACTAAAGATAGATTTGTGGGAACTAACAAGAACTAACATTGAACTAATGATAGACAAAAACAAATATTAATAATCTTAAGTCATCATGGGTAGGCTACTACATGCATTGGAATGTTACAGCATTTTGAATTTTTTGCTGTAAAACTATTGATATCACTGAACTAACGGTATTTATGAGGGAACTAACAGGAACTAACGAAGAACTAACGATAGACATAAAAGAAATAGGAATTATGTAGTTTAATTGTGGGTAAGCTACTTTTCATAGTCTGAAGGTGGCCTACCCATTGATTTAAGGCTTTAACAGGGTTAATATTGATGAACTAACAATATTTTTATGAGAATCAACAGGAACTATCAAAGGACTAACGAGTGAAATAAAATAAACCGGATAAGCTGATTTGGGTAGGCCAACTTCACAGACCTGTTTCAAATTACAATTTTTTTATTGAGCATGTTGACAAAATTACATTGCATATTCCAAGTCAAAACAAAAGTGAATGCTGTTTGGAACAATAAATACCCCCGTCGCAACAAACCTGCATACTCAGCGAATTTCCAATGAATATATAAAATAACACATTAAAACACTTAACAGGATTCATAAGAAATATATTCACAAACAAGCGATATTCAAAATATTAATTATTCTCCATAAGAATAACATTGGAGATGAGTACACAGGTTTGCTGCAACAATGAACAAAAAATAATGGGTTTTTATGCAAATATCAATAGAACATAGAATAGAATATCTTAGTGAAGTCACATACCAAGTTTCATCCATATACATACATTCATAAATAAGCGATATATAACATTTAAATTATTTTCTATAATAATAACATGGGGACCAAGTACCTAGGTTTGCTGCTACGGGAACCATAGGCGAAAAATTGTTTTTTGTGCAAACAACAATGAACCACATACCAAATTTCGTCAGTTTATGTTCATAAATAAGCGAGATATAAAATTTTTCTTTTTCTCCATAAGAATAACATTAGACAAGGTACTGTGTTTAGCACTTTCAATATCTCAGTAACCAATTGACGTAGAGCAATGATCAAAATACCAAATTGTTTGTTTTTTATGCTGAATTCAATGGTAAAAATTAAAATTTGATTTAAATAAAAATTACATATGAAAACCCTATTTTTGGGGTACAAAACCCCCCAAAAACCCCCCTTCTGATGGTGCGATTCGTCTGGTTTTCGAACTTGTTCAATAAATGTTGCTTTACAGATTTGTACCAAATTTCATTAAGATCTGACCTTTTTTACGAGAGTTATCATGCTTACGGACACATATATACAGGGTGGTCATTAAAGAATGTCACAAACTTCGTGGGCCAATAGTACTCATCAATTTGAACACAAAATGTCCTCCTAACATATGTCGAAAAATCCTTCGTTTAGCCGCTAGCCGCCATTTTGTATTTTTTACAAAAAAAATTATATCTAAAAAACTACTTTAGCTAAGATAATCAAACCTTGCACGGACGTTTATTAAACATCAAAGAAAATTTAGAAAATTTTTGTTTGATTTGCATTTTTATTTTCACAATGGCGGTCATTTAAAGTTTTTAAAGTCAAATAATAAAAAAACTGTACATTTTTCAAAACTTTACCTTGTAACATAAAAAAAAAACATTTTAATACTAAATCCAACGGTATTTTGTTTATCAAAATCGGAACACAAATAAGCGAGAAAATTCACTTTTTCGGTTAGCCCGCAGAAGCTCCGGTCCCACCAGCAGCCCCAAGTAGCGTGGGCGGCATCACGCGGTCCGGCGTAACAATAAAAATCGTATTAAGAGAAACACACTACTGTCCGCGAGAGGAAAGAGCTTCTGCGGGCTAACCAAAAAAGTGATTTTTTTCGCTTATTTGTGGTCCGATTTTGATAAAAAAAATACCGTTGGATTTAGTATTAAAATGTTTTTTTTTTATGTTACAAGGTAAAGTTTTGAAAAATGTACAGTTTTTTTATTATTTGACTTTAAAAACTTTAAATGGCCGCCATTGTGAAAATAAAAATGCAAATCAAACAAAAATTTTCTAAATTTTCTTTGATGTTTAATAAACGTCCGTGCAAGGTTTGGTTATTTTAGCTAAAGTAGTTTTTTAGATATAATTTTTTTTGTAAAAAATACAAAATCGCGGCTAGCGGCTAAACGAAGGATTTTTCAACATATGTTAGGAGGACATTTTTTGTTCAAATTGATGAGTACTATTGGCCCACGAAGTTTGTGACATTCTTTAATGACCACCCTGTATACAGAGTGTTGAAAGAAAACCCTTCAGGACTTCGGGATATGATCACTTACATAAAGACTAAGAAAAAAGTTCCTGCTAACACATGTCTTAAAATGCTCGGTTTTCCGTATATCCGTCTGTATGTGTTTTTTAAATGACCAATTATATCTCACGAACCACTAAACGTATAAACTTCAAACTTGGTACGTGGATGACTATTAACAAGACATATTTAGGTATGTAGTATCAAGTTTATACTTTGTACCATTTCAAAATGGCGGCCATTTTTAGATTTTAAAGCTTAATATCTTAAAAACCGTAAATTTTACGAAAAAATGTTTAAGAAACAAAAAGTTGTGCAATTTTATCTCCTAAAAAATGGTATAAAGATTATTAAGATCGGGCCATTTAAATAACTGATTTATTGCAATTTGTTTAATAGAATACATGCTTATTTTGTAGCAATTATAGCAAATAAGCATGTATTCTATTAAACAAATTGCAATAAATCAGTTATTTGTGGCTCGATCTTAATAATATTCATACCATTGTTTAGAAGATAAAATTGGAAAACTTTTTTGTCTCCTGTTAATTTTTTTGTAAAATTTACGGTTTTATGATATTAAGCTTTAAAATCTAAAAATGGCCGCCATTTTGTAATGGTACAAAGTAGAAACTTGATACTACATACCTAAATAAGTCTTGTTAATAGTCATCCACGTACCAAGTTTGAAGTTTATACGTTTAGTGGTTCGTGAGATATAATTGGTCATGTAAAAAACACATACAGACGGATATACGGAAAACCGAGCATTTTAGGACAAGTAGGGCATTATAGGAACTTTTTCCTTAGTTTTTATGTAAGTAATCATATCCCGAAGTCCTGAAGGTTTTTTTTTCAACACCCTGTATATACCCGGTTGTCCAGCTTAAAGTGTTACAATAGCTAACTTTTTTATTTTATCTCTGACAGTAAACTTCTTATGGGGGACCCCCTTTATTTTTAAAAAATAAAACCCCCTTGTTCGTTAAAAGTCATTGTAACAATAAAAAAACACTATTACAATACACAGTCACATTAAATTGTACTCTTAAGACAGTGCATAAACACAACAACGAATAAACAGGAACAGGAAACCTCATACTTTTGATTTACTTGAACATGTGTAATTACCATTGTTGCACAACTGTGACTTTCGACCGTATGATTCTTGAAGTTACAGTGAAATTAAACCTTAAAAATGCTCTAGAGCCTCATTGATTAGGTTTAAGAAAAAAATACCAAGAATAAAAACTTTTTAAAATCTCGTTTGCTATATAAAATCATAATAAAATACAGGGTATTCCATAAGAAAAAACAAAGTTGTCCGCCATATTGGAAAAATGGCGGGAAATTTCGATAATTGAAATACATACTTAGAAGCAGTATAAAAAAATAAAGGGGGTCCTCCATAAGAAGTTTACTGTCAAACATAAAATAAAAAAGTTAGCTATTGTAACACTTTAGGCTGGACACCCGGTATATATATATACAAAAATTTGAACAAATGGTTTTTTTGGCATCTGGGGACCTCAACATGAAAAGTTATCATGGTCTTGGGCTTAACTCTTACCATGAGACTTACGGTAATAGCTTCTTCCCTATAGGGGAAATTCGCTAAAAGCAGCCCTGGTTATTTTATATAATCATTTATACACAATGTTGAATATTTATAAATCAGGCTGTGGGCCCTCAACAAATAATCATGTGTTATGATAGAAATGTTTACATACGTAGGATTTTATAATGGCTTTATGATGAAAACTGTATTGGTGTTAAATAAAGTATATTCCACTGTGTATATCATGATTGCGTATTGATTTCACATATTTTATGACTGGTTATGGGCCCCAGCCCATTTTAAAGCAGATTAGTTATTCGGTATTAGGTTTGTTATTTTGATTTTGATCTCGTCGAACCAACGTTCACGTGAATCATTTTACCGAGATGGATAACCAGTACAGTAATGAAATTAGTGGATGCAGGCAACTGGAGTAGTTGGAAATTCCAAGTGAAAGTGTCACTGAAGGCCAAGGGATATTTTGAAATAGCAGATGGCACAAAAGTAAAGCCGACACCGGGAAGTGACAATTACGAAAAGAATTTACTAAGTTGGATGGAAAAAGATTGTAAGGCCTAGAAAATTATAGTTTCACGTCTTGGAGATAGTCCCATGGCTCACGTCTTGAGCTGTGAAACTGCTTCAGAAATCTGGTCGAAGTTGAATACAGTTTATGAGAAGAAGAGTGAGATAAGTCTTCATCTATTGCAACAACAGTTTTTCAACTTTAAGTTCAATATTGAAGATAATGTAAGTGATTTCTTATCAAGATTGGAGGAGATTGTCACAAGGATGGGACACTGTGGAGAAAAGGTGTCTGAAAAGATGATAATGACGAAGATACTAATGTCTCTACCAACATCATTCAGCCATTTTATCAGCGCTTGAGAATCGGTACCAGTAGAGGTGCAAACAAATGAAAAACTGACAGCGTGCCTTCTAGTAGAAGAGGAGCGACTGATGAACGGGTCATCTTATCTTCAGAACGAGGGTCAGCATTAGTAGCAACATCAAACAGAAAGCTCATTTCCTACAACTGCGGAGCAGCGGGACATATAAAAGCAAACTGTATAAAGGTATAACAACACTCTGCACCTCAGGTACGTTGCCATTATTGCAATAAATTGGGGCATTTTAAAAGGGATTGTTTCAAATTCAAGCAGTCCTTAAAAAATAAAGATAGTTCAGGGAATAACATTAGAGGAAAGAAGGAAACTTCCTTGATAACAACAGCATTTATTAGTGACTATTGCAATAATAAAGACACATGTTGGTACTTGGACACTGGGGCTACTGAACATCTATGTTGCAAAAGAGATGGTTTTGTAACTTTTAATGAATTGAATTCAGACAAATGGGTTCATTTTGGAGGAGGAGGTTTACTTAGAGGTACCGGTGTTGGTGATATTAAAGTAAAATCATAAATAAAAGGGGGCGATTCCTTGATTGTTACGATACAAAATGTTCTCTATGTCCCTGGAATGACGGTTAATTTATTTTCAGTCTCTAGAACTCTTGATAAGGGGTTTCATTTGACGTCAGACAAAGAGGAGGCTAAGATCAGGAATAAAGCTAATCAAGTTTGTGCTACAGCAGTTAGGGATGGGAATTTGTTTAAAATGAATTTCAAGCATATTTCAAAAGGAGAAGATAAAGCAGAGGCTGCTTTTTGATCTGGGGAATCGACTAGTTTGGAGGTTTGGCATCATAAGTTGGCTCACCAAAATATCGCTCATGTAAAGAAGGTATTATCTAATCAGAATATTAATTTCACGGGATCTGAGTAGTTTTGTGGCCCGTGTGTTTTAGGAAAACAAAAACGCAAGACTTTTAAGCAGAGTTATTCTATGTCTACAGAAATTGGAGTAAACCAGTAAGATTTGCCTCCAGAACTCTCCCAGCAGAGAGCAAATATGAACAGACAGAAAAAGAAACTCGAGCAATTGTCTTCGGCTGCACATACTGTGAACAATATTTAATTGGTCAGGAAGCAATAGTTACGAGTGATCACAAGTCACTCCAACCAGTATGAAGAAACCGTTACTATCAGCACCTAGGCTCAACGTTTACACAGTCTATGCTCCTAGCTTTGCATTAAATTGGAATTTGTTCCTGGTTCTAAAGTTTACATGGCGGATCTTGTTTTAAAATTGCACTTGTCTAATTAGGAAACAGCTGAGTTTGAAAATGTTTGCTTCTGAAATAGAAATACCCCCGCTGCAGCAAACCTGTGTACTCAGCGAATTTCCAATGCATAATATATGTCTTAATATCACATAAAGCCGCATACCAAGTTTCATAAAAATATATTCACAAATAAGCGATATATACAATTTTAATAATTCTCCATAAGAATAACATTGGGGATGAGTACATAGGTTTGCTGAAACAAGGAAAACAATTTGTTTCTATGCAAATATCAATATAACTCAACTAGGTAAAGCCACATACCTCGTTTCATCAATATACTCATAAATAAGCGATATATCCCATTTTGATTAATCTCCATAAGAATAACATGGGGGATGAGTACGCAGGTTTGCTGCAACAAGGAAGGAAAAAAATGGGTGTTTAGGCAAATATAAATATAACTCAAATAGGTGAAGTCATATACAAGGTTTTATTAATTTATGTTCATAATTAAGGGAGACATAGCATTTAAATTTTTCTCTATAAGAATAACATGGGGGCTGAGTACGCAGGTGTGCCGCTACGGATAACTTTACCAACAAATTTTTTTTAGCAAATATCAATAGGCCACAACCGGATAAAGCCGTATACTAAGTTTCGTCAGTACACGTTCATAAAGAAGCGAGATATAATTATTTTAGTGAATTTCCCCTATAGGGAAGAAGCTATTACCGTAGGTCTCATGGTAAGACTTAAGCCCGAGACTATGATAACTTTTTGTTTTGAGGTCCCCAGATGTCAAAAACACTATTCTTTCAAATTTATATATATATATATATATATATATATATATATTTATATATATATATAAATATATATGTGTCTGTTAACACGATAACTTGAGTAAAAAAACGTCCGATTTTGATGAAATTTGGCTCAAATGTGTTAAGTGACATTCATGACTTAAGTTTGAAAACCAGAAAAATCGGACCATGGGAAGAGGGGTTTATGGGGGTTTTCAATTTTCCAAAAATCTTTTTTTGCACTTTTCACCCTAAAATTTTTAAAACACTCAATTTTGGTTTTAAGCATTTTATAGAGCTTAAAAAACAGGGAGATATTCCATTGAAGAGTTGTGCTATGATATTAATGACCAATTGGAACTTGGGAGACTGGTTTCTTGAGTTTTCAAATGATTGGGCTCTTTCTGCCTCCACTTGTAATCAGCATAAACTTTTAGAGATCGAAGAGGTTGAGCCACTGTCGATATTGATGGTAAGAACTTGTCAGATAATTAATCATTCCTAAAAATACACGGGCTTCCTTAGTATTTGTTGGTTCAGGTATGCTTACTTTAGCTTTGTCCTTTGCTGGTTTATAAAGTCAAATTTAGTGTTTTTGGGCTCAAAAAAGCCTCGGTTGTAAAATAAATACATTCAAAACGTTAAAACTTAAAAATCCAAAAGTTTCAAGTCCTGCCTCATAATTATAGCTCAAATTAAATATTTAGTGTGATGTTTAAGACAATGTAAACTGACAGCACAGTTCACGTCGTCTTGAGGGAATTTTGCATTTAAAAAAGCCGGTTTTCATTGGAGTAAATCTTTTTTTTCAAATTAAAACCAAAATATTGTTCTCGTTGCCACCAAAAATAGTTTAAGCTGGTCCAGAACCACTTTATTACAAATCTATATATTAATCGGCTAAGGAAATTTTTGTGGTACCGATTTCTTGGATATGCGGCATCTTAGAATTATGAAACTTGGCACACTTATTTAGTACTAATAGACGATGTGTCGAATGTAAATAATTTTGTGTTTGGGCCTATAGGGCTAAGCCCTTTTGGCTTTCAAAGTTTACCGGTTATCCCTACGGGAATATGCGTTCTGCTTTTCGTATTTGTTTATACTTTTCTTTTCATTAATAAACAACTGCATTCTTCAATTAGGGTAAATATGTAGGGCAACAGCAAGAACAGATGATTCATAATTAAAACATTTTACTGACTACTGGAATGGAAACACACTTATTTTATCCGTTTCTCCACAACAGGAAGAAAAGATAATTCGGATTAATGTAAATAAAAAATATTACTGAATACTGAAATGGTAACATCATTCTGTTATCCTTTTACCTCCACGTTTTTGTTTGTTTTGTTTTATGTCAAACAATTTAACCTGTTTGTGAGGGGGGGGGGGAGGATGAGAGAGGGAGAGTATGAGGTGGAGAGGTTTCA
Source organism: Allygus modestus (assembly GCA_963675035.1). Lineage (NCBI taxonomy): Eukaryota > Metazoa > Arthropoda > Insecta > Hemiptera > Cicadellidae > Allygus > Allygus modestus. The sequence continues at coordinate 77,356,538 of OY776115.1, read as the reverse complement.
GGCATAGATAAAAATGTTACTAATACTGGAATGGCAACGCCCATCTGCTATCCATTTTAACCCCACATTTAAAAAAATATATATAGGGGGGTGTGTGGGGGGAAGGAGAGGGGAGAGAGAGAGAGAGAGAGAGAGAGAGAGAGAGAGAGAGATATGAGCACAACAGAACCCACCAGATATTAAACTAATTTGTTAAATTATTTTATCAAATTTTGACCATTGGGCGGTCTCTAGTTTAAAATAAACTATGGGGACATGTAAGTGCCATATGTTTTTTATTGTTACTTTCATATGATTTGTTTCATTGTTTTTGTTGTTGTTTTGATTCATTCATCAATAAGTTGTATCTTGAGGTGTAGCCAAATCCAATCTAGTTTTAATTTAAATTAATACATTGACAATTAATTAGTATACCGTACGTTTTTTGTCTTTGCACTTTCAACCTAGTGAATAAATTTCAATATAGTTGATTTGTCATATTACTAGAAATTGATCAATATTAATATTTCAGTTACAATCCAATCTGATATTAAATTACTCTTAGTTATATCTCCCCGGAGAGAAATCTACTGCTCAGTTATTCAGTTCTAGTGAATCCGGTTGTGTACATTCGATTGGGTGTTTTATATTCAGCATGGCTGTGAGTTAACCAATTTTATTTTTGCTTAAGATCAAAGTTGTGACTTAAAATATGTGCTAATTGAAATGAGAATGTGGTGATCCAACTAACTATAGTGATGTGTTTCACAAGAATATACAGTTTTATAGTTGTTTTTAATAATTAACTTGTTTATGAGTGGAATAAAATGTAAATCTTTTGCCCTTCATATGAAAAAACAGTTTAAACAAATATAAAAGTACTGTATAAATGTTGTAAGAAAACATTGTGCCCTGTAAACCTCCTTGTTGTATCTGATCATTCATTACAAACTGCTAAACTGTTAGCAACAGCCTAATTCACAGAATGAGTCAAGCGTTTGTCTTTCTTACTCATAAATCATGATATAGGCCTGAGTTAGTGATGTACAGATGCGAGTTACATGCAATTGATACATTTTGATTTGAGCTTTAAGTCTTACCATGCCACCTACGGTAATAGCTTCTTCCCTATAGGAGAAATTCGCTAAAACTTGGTATGTAGCTTCACCTGGTTGAGTTATATTGTTAATTGCTTAAAAACACATTTCTTATCTTTCTCGATGGAGCAAACCTGCGTACTCAGCCCTAATATTATTCTTATTGAGAATAAATAAAATGCTATATATCACTTATTTATTTATGTATTTTTATGATACTTGGTAAGAGGCTTTGTGTGGTAGTAAGAAACGTATGCATGCATTGGAAATTCGCTGAGTACGCAGGTTTGCTGTGACGGGGGTATTTTTATTTTGACTATGATAAGATTGTCAACAAACTGGATTACCACTCCAACGATTTAGGATTTTAGAATGTTGTGGTTGTAAAATAAGAATAAGATTTATTTTTTAGTGTAGAGTTTTTTTTTTCCAAGTGAACACTTTCGCTCTGTTAAATAGGGCCTATATTTAAACATGAAAACCTCTTATATTTCAATGTTGAGCCATGACCTGATTCCGGGTTACCATTACGGAGTGTGTTAAACAACGACTTTTATTCTTTTACCAAACTAATCATGGTGTAATACAGTTTTGGCCTAATGTAGCGTAGCTTTTATAAACACCTTAAAACACTGTTATATTGTATTTTCTTTTTTCAGTTGATCTTTCTTCATGGACTTGGAGACACAGGGTAAGCTTTAAAACAGTTTATTGAATCCTAAACCTCGAACAATCAGTCAGAGACCTATCACCTATTTTTGGACGAGAGGCCCCAGTTACCAAAAATATCACAATCCAACCTTTTTCTCCCTGAAGAGTAATTTGAATTTCATACCCACGACCTTCCATATTGTGTCACCTGTTTGGAGTTTGCCATTCAGATTAAAATTTATTTATGGAGACATTTTGAGGTACATGACCAGAAAGTAAGTTCCGTTTGGTAATATTAATAAACTAAAGGCAGATACACGAAAACAATTGATTGTACAAAAATCTACAACTCTTACTCCATCTTTTGACATAACCCTGTGATTTTCGAGTCATTTTTTGTACCGTAGAACAAGTTTATGCATGTCGTCAAAGAGGTTTGCCGCCTGATTCTTTAATCATGTGGTAACATGTTCTTTTAGCTCATCATCATTGTTGAAGTGATGATAAAACAATTAAAATACAAAAAGAGATGGAAGTCAGTAGAAGCTATGACAGAGGATGGTCAAACACGCCCCAGCCAAAGTCCTGTAGGTATCTGGTATTTTCCAAAATATATTTACTTACGTAAATCACCTATAGGTGTCAAACAGTACAGCTTGTCAATGCTGAACATGTTTCAGACAAATTATCGTCCATCTTCAGCAGCGGTTTAAGAACTTTTCAATTCAAGATATTTTACTGGTTCATTTTGTGCCGTGAAGTCAAACAATTAATAAAATGTTCACTGCAAGACAATTGTAAGAAAATGGACCATGCACTACCGAATAAGTGCCGAGGAATGCTCTCAAAAGCTGTTGTTTTCTTTCATTACAATGCCTGACCACACACTGAAAATAAAACTCTAGCAAATGTGACAAAAGAAATTCCTAAAGGACTAGCAGATGTCCCGTTCTCCTCACGGGGATCTAGCAGGTTGGCCCTATAGAGCGAGACGTTTTTAAAGTGTATTTACATTACAATGAGCTGATTAACTAAATAAAATATAACTCCATAAAATTAACATTCAAACTTTGAGAGCTCATGGGGCAAAGCCTCGTGATCGAGAGTTTATGGAAACCCCAAAAGGCACACATAGAGGGTAAGAGCTTTCGATTGATACCAAATATGTATGTCAAATAATAGTTTTAGGAGTCGAAAATCGCCGAACAAAAATCAAGAAATCATTTTAATAATATTGATAAAAAGGACTATCTGTTCAGTAGGCCCACGGATTTTAAATAAATTTAAATCAAATGTAATTTTGTACTGTATGTGCTTGTGTATGTAACTCGACAACAATTGTCAAAAAGTCATCGGCAATCTGCTTCTAATATTTTTCCCAAAAGTAGGATATAGGTAGTGCTTCTGCTCTCTTCACTTTACATGTCTGGGGGCATGTCCCCCCCCCAGTCATTATTTGTATTATATTATATTGGAACTTGCTGTTACCATCAAAAATGACGGGCTTAAAAACTAAAGAAATATTCTTTAAAAAGGAGCTGTAATATTGGTTATAATTTTAAATTAAAACATTCACCAATATTTTTAAAATTTATTATATTTTTGAGGCCTTTCGCCAGCAACGCTGGCATCGTCAGACGAACTCACAAACTGAAATAGGTTATATTTACAATAATAATTTAAATATAAACAACTTAAACATATGATTTGAAGAACATCACTGTGTCATTAAGTTGACTTTATATATATCTAATATATAAAATTCTCGTGTCACAGTGTTTGTAACAAAACTCCTCCGTAACGGCTTGACTGATTCTTGTGAAATTTTTTATGTATATTCGGTAGGTCTGAGAATAGGATGTAAACTATTTTTTGTTTTTATTTTGTTTTATTATTTTTTTCGATAGACAAGTGAGCGAAGCGAACGAGCTCATATTGAAAATGAACGAGTATTTGACATAAAACAAATTCAATGACATTAGGACAGGACAATGTCTGTCGGGCCAGCTAGGATATATATATGAAATCAAATGTATAATAAAGTAAAATTTTAAAATATATTCTATACAAACTTCTTATAATTTTGTATACTCAATTTAATAACAGAGATATGTTTATACGTATATGTAAGATATGACCTATATAGTCATGGTCATGGTTATTATTTACTAAATTACTCATTTTATTCATTTATAACGATTCCCAAGCATCTGGCTTAGTTATGAAATAAATTTAATGGCTTAGAAATTGCTCTATAAAAGTATTTATTTAAAACGCTAATTTTGAATTGCATGTAATAAAATGGGAATCCGCCGGCGCGGATGAATATAATGAAGCTCCAACATATTGCATATTAAAATATTCATTAAAACGTGTCTTTACAAAAGGCTTTTTACGCCTACATGCAAAATAGCCCAAAACAGATCCTCAAAACAGATGTAATGGTTTAGTTTAAACTTTGTTGTTAGTTAAGTTTTGGATATTGAAAACCACAATGAGGACTATCTGTTAAACCATCATAGCCCTTGAGTATTCTTATTTATTGTTTACGCTAGTTATTATTTGATGTAATATTAGCGTTAAGAATTTACTTTTGTGTGCAATCTCATAAGTAATGTGGAAATACGGCCAATCATTTTGAAAATCCGCTGTATTGAAAAGGGGAACGAATGCGCCTGTTATTGGCCTATGCACGTTTAAAGGGTGTAGCCTACCCACTTAAGCATATTACGCATTCTTTTGCTTTGACAATGTAACAAGTATAAATTGAGCATCCTTGTTTGGTTATCCATCTTAACAGAATGAACAATGTGGCAGTAAAGTCATCCGACGAAAGGCGCAAGTCGTCTGGTCAATGGCGCGGTTCAGGAATGCACGGCGCCGCGCCGTCCACGACTCACGGCGTAAAGTTGAAGCGTGTGAACCTAGCCTTATGGCGTGACCAAGGATAATAGGGATTCATTTGTATATATTAAAGATTTTCTGATAGTTACATTACAATAATTGTAATGTTCCAAACAAAAAACAAATTATTTGTTTTTTGTTTGGAACTGAGTTTTTAAAATTACTAGAAACCGCCCAATGGTCGAAATTCGACCAAATATTATTAGACGAATATTTGAAAAAAGTTTAATATTTAGTGGGTTTTGTTGCACACATCTCTCTCGCCCTCCACCCTCCCCAACCCTCACACCACCAGGTAATTTTTTTAATGTGGAGTTCAAAAGGATACAGAAGGGCGTTCCAGTAAACAGTAGCCTTTTTATTTATGCCTGAAACATCTGTTCTCCCTGTTTTGTTAGCATTTGTTATATCAACAGCAGTCAAATATAGAATTATTTAATCAATTACTGTTCTTCCCTAAGATTAACATTCAAACTTTGAAAGCCTGTGAGGCGTAGCCCTGAGGGCCGATGTAAATTATAGTGGGTTTCTGCTTATCTACAGGACACTACCTTTCTAACAGTATGCGCGAATTTCTCTTAAGATGCACACAAGCTGAGAAAAAAGAAGGACAATTTTTGTGCTTGCCTATTAATATAAAGATAATGCAGAGAAATGTCAACATTTTAACAGCATATACATGTTTCTTGCCAAAAGGAAAGTTGTAAAAAGTGTTGCAACCCATCTTTCAGTTTTTTTTTTGTTTTTTTTAAGAGTGCCGAGCTTTTTGCCTAGAATTGCTGCAGATGTTATTTAAGTAATAACTATAACCTCCTATATGCAGCTTGTGCATTGAAATGCCTGTTTTGAGTTAGTTGAACATGTCACCATGAGATGTTGCCTCCAGAACTTTGGCTAATAAATAAATATCACCTAATAAATTGGTATTTTTATGGGTTTAAATGTTTTGTTTATTTTTCACATTTATAAGTGAAGGTGATATTCAAAATGATAGCTCAATTATTGGTTTTGATTAAGTATTAAGAGAGGTGTGGCCAACTGACAGAAAAATACCATTGAGAAATCTATACTTGCCTTTTATAAAAATGAGGTGGCGTGTGTCTGTCTATTGTTCTATCACACCAAATCACTGGACCAATGTTGTTGAAGTTTTTCACAAATATAGCCTATGTACCCAGGTGTGTCATAGGCCTATTGCCGTTTTAAAAAAATATTTAGGTCTCTGCCCCATGGGACTTCCAAGTCCCCATGTTATTCATATGTAGGAGGGTTTTATTTGTTATGTCACATGTGTATTTTATTAATTCAATTCATTTAAATAAGCAGCTGTTATAAGGGTTATATCTAACTACAGGCTGTCATTGTTTTATTTACAATTTTTATACTCTGAATTTTCACTCCACTGCGAAGCACAGGCATAGCGCAATATAGGCTATAAAGATTGCAAACATTTGCCATCACCAATTTGATAAAAACAAGCTTCACCTGCAGACTTTCTATCACTGATTATGCAGATCTTGATGTCTATAACAATCTCTTAAATAATAATCACCAAAATTCAATTTAAAACATTATTGGTGTATTATTAAAATTAAGGTTAAAATTAAGGTGTTATTGAAATGTAGTTCAGTTTCATCCAGTTAAAACGGGACTTGTGCAGTGAAGTTTTGGTTTGCTCATCAAACAAATATCACACGTTGGTGGTACCAGAATAGGAAGTGATAACGGTTATCAGGCAATATCATAAATAACAATAAACTTAAAAAAATGATGTAGGATTATCATATCACAAAAGTAAGGTATCATATAAGGTAAAATAACATGGCAGGAAATATGAGGATTGAAGAGGTAAAAAGTAGAGTTTTGTTTGTAAAGGAATATGATCAATTCTTGATTTATATTGCATGAAAAACTATCATAAACCATTTTTTAGCGAATTTCCCCTATAGGGAAATTGACCGTAGGGGACCGTAGGGGGGTCCCCTATAGGGGACCTATTACTGTAGGTCTCATGGTAAGACTTAAGCCCAAAACCATGTTAACCTTTGTTTTAAGGTCCCCAGATGACAAAAACACTTTTGGTTCATATTTATATATACTGTATGTATATACATATATATATTAGTTTTTTTAGTCCGTGAATGCAATAACTTGAGTAAAAAATGTCCGATTTCGATGAAATTTGGCTAAAACTTGTAAAGTGGCATTTATTACTTTAAGTTCGAAAACCAGAAAAATCGGTGTATGGGAAGGGGGGTTTATGGAAGTTTTAAATTTTCCAAAAATCAGTTTTTTGCATTTTTAACCCAAAAATTTTTAAAAGACAATTTTGGTTTGGACCATGTTATAGAGCTTACAAAAACAAACAATATAGTATTTTAAATCATTAACCTAGGTTGAGTGGTTGCGGAGAAAATCCAAAAAAACCTGCTCATAAAATCTCCCATGTTAATCTTATAGGAAAAAGGTTTTTTGCTTTTCCTCAGTTAATTGTAATGTAAACTTCACATTTGCTTTTACCAATCAGTTTAGCTTAACAAAATAATCATTTTGGTGTTTAAATTGTGATTCTACGTCCAACCGTTGAAGAGATATTCAAAGTGCTAAACACAGTACGTTGTCCAATGTTATCCTAATGGAGAATAAATCAAATTTGATATCTCCATTATTTATGAATGTATATTGATGAAACTTGGTATGTGGCTTCATCTAGTATTGGTATATTGATATTTGCATAAACAATTTTTTTTGTTGATTATCCCCATAGCAGCAAACCTGCATACTCAGCCCTAATGTTATTCTTATGGAGAAAAAGTAAAGTTGTACATCTCCCTTAATTATAAACATAAATTAATAAAACTTAGTTTGTAGCTTCACCTGGTTGAGTTAATAATATATTGATAATTATTTATAAATATTATTTTAGTTTATATTGATAATTGCAAAAAAATACATTTCTTATCTTTTCGTAGCAGCAAACCTGCATACTAAGCCCTAAAAAAATAAAATGCTATAGATCACTTATTTATTTATGTATTTTATGAAACTTGGTAAGTGGCTTTATGTGGTAGTGAGAAACATATGCATGCATTGGAAATTCGCTGAGTACCACGCAGGTTTGCTGTGACGGGGGTATTTACTGACGCTATGTTTAACAAAAACTATTTTTAGTACGATGAGGATGAGCGAACACTTTTGCATGGTTGAAGTGTTAAATGTTATCCTATCGTTCAGTGTTATCATATAGATCACACTGTTGATATCAAGCTCTGTTGTTGTTGTTTAGCAGGAATCAAATGACAGTCTGCCAAATACATGTTGTAGGGTGTTAAAGTTTAAATTTTTTGCTTTATATTGTTATGAAACAACTAATAAACTTACATTTGAAATGTTTAGTTGTGGTTCTTTTGACTAATTATCACTCAATTATTTTACCATCATTAAATATTGAAATTAAACATCAATTAGTTTAGTTTCAAATTAGAGATTGAGTTACAAAGTGCTTAAAAAGCGCTTTGTACACTTACAGTACTTTGCTGCACTTTTTTCATATCTTTATCACCACATAGTGCAAAAATAAATATTTAACTTGAGAGAATTTTTATGAAGAGAATATTTGTTAATTGTATTTTAGAGCAGTAAAATATATAGTTATAGTTGGACCTGCTTACCGAACTTGAGAAAGTTACTTGTGCCATGGGCACATATAGTATTACTCAGCGCTATCGATTAAAGTTACATTATGTGCCCAACAAATCTGGGTACTCCATGCAGGCTGCATTGGGCACTTACTGTAGGAAGATGATGATTCATTTAAAAATGTATTCTGAATTCAAATTGGTAAATATCCATCTTAACTTGCACCGTTTGTTGCTTATGTCTTGTTGCACAAGGTCTGCAAGAAGGTCACTTTTCTAGGGGACCAACTTTGATGAATTATATATGGTAATTTATATATATATATATATATATATATATATATATATATATATATATATATATATATATATCCATAAACTTGGGGAATTTTTCTAAGCAGAAGACACGTGTAAAAAGCCACAACCAGTGTTGGTACTTGAGGTAATGTAAATAATGGAATGTGCTGCTTAAACAGTATTTGAACTTTCTGAAGCATTTAATTATTTATGTTGAAATCCAATAAACTGACAATGCCTTGAATTTATGTTTTATTTAGTTTTGATAATTGTTATTTTTTAGGCATGGCTGGGCAACGGCTATGACAGAGATTCGCCAACCTTACATGAAAGTCATATGCCCTACAGCGTAAGTACATCTATTATAACTTTTTTCTTAATGTTTACACTAGTTTATTATGTGTTCATGGGATGTAACATCAGACAGATTGCATACGCTAATAACTTTTCAATGGATGATTTGAAATGTGCAGCCAATTAATGTGGCATAGCAGAGCACTATGAACTGCCGAAGGTCACATAGATAAGAGATATCAGTTAGTAATGACCAAACACTGTACAACCCTGGATAATGTTCTCATTGGAAAATTTGCTATCTGTAATGTTTTAGGCAAATTGGCCAGTTATTGGTGCAAGTCCCTTAGTTTTTGATTTCAGAATACGTTATTGCTAATCTTAAACTAATTATAAATGTATCACAATTAAGTTCTCTTGATGTAAAGATCTCAGGTTTTTCATATTTTAATATCCTATACATTAAAAAACTTTTGTCAAAACTAAAGATAGCGACCCTGACCGTTCTACTGGGTCGATTTGCATGATTCTTTTTTAAATGACAGGTAATTATGCCTAGATATGTCATCACCCATCCAAACTAACATATCGTCAATGGGCTTTGCCCCAGTGGCTCTTAAAGTTCCCATCCCATGTTTATCTTATGGAGCTTATATATTAAAAACTAAAGTCAGTGACCCTGACCGTTCTACTGGGTCAGTTTGCATTATTCTTTTTTTAAATAACAGGTAATTATGCCTAGATATGTCATCACCCATCCAAACTATCATATTGTCAATGAGCTTTGCCCCAGTGGCTCTTAAAGTTCCCTTGTTAGGTAATCTTATGGAGGAAGTTTGTTTACATCAGTTGATTACCGGTACTTAAAACATATGTTAATTAAGTAAGAGGGTTCATTTGGTTTGCCAAAGAATAATGCAGCAAAAAATACAACTCCTATCTTTTTCTCCTATCTACAGGTGTTTATATTTTTCTTAGTATCATCTTTCTTATATATTAAAAAACTTTGGCCAAAACTGAAGACAGCGACCCTGACTGTTCTACTGGACCGATTTACTTGATATATGTCTCATTTTTGTTTTAATTACCTCTATATGTGTCTATGTGTATCAGGCATCGAAAAAAGATTTTGTTCACTTGGCTTTTCGTTATGCTTATTTTATAGTTTTTGCCAAGTTTTTAGAAAGAGAACAAAAACAGTCATTCTGGCCGATTAACCCTACCGATTTTACCCTCACATGGCTCATTTTGTCAATAAAGAATTTTGATTTTGATTTTGATTTTGATTTTGATTTTGATTTTGTTCAGAAATATGTGTAGACTCATTTTGAGGCAATTATGGGTAACTTCTTTGGGGTTGACTTAGAGATATACTTATTACAATGACCTAAGTATACTCCGATTATCGAAAGAAAGTGCCTGGCGGAGCGGCCGCACGGCGACCGAGTTTAAGTACAAACATTCTATTTCACAAACTTGTGGAAACGTAAAACAGAAGGTTAGAAATTTCCAATAAACGGTGTTTAAATAGTCAGTTAAGCACGTTTTCAGCACATGTTTTAAATATTTTGTATCTTTTTCCGATGAATTAATATTTGTAGTTATATTTGTAAAAACACGAATTGGAACTAAAATTTTTGCATTCGCCATGTTCGATGTAGAATAACTGTGATTAAAAGCATCGGAAAAATATTTCTTGTAGAGAATTACTAGTCGACATTCTTAGGAAAAATATATTAAAAACTGGGATCCCCACGAATTCAATTAACGACGTTATTATTTTTTTCCGAATGTACTGTTAACTCTGTTAATAATATTTATTTAAATTTTGTTTTTCCAGTATATGCATAACATAATTTACAAACTTCAATACAAACTTCTATGCAACCTTAAATTCCACTAAATATACCCGTAATCAGTTAAAATAAAAAAAATTAGTGCAAACCTGGTGCAGCGGTCTGCTATCCAGTCAAGGTACAGTAACAGCCCAAAAACAGTGGCGCATCCGCTTCAGGCTCACATTTCGACCATCAAAACCACAAGTCACCAAAGATTCATAAGTATAAATAGAGATAATTAAAACACTATTCGACTGTATTTACAGATAAAATCAAATAGTATATTTCTTGATAATAAGAATAATATCGATAAATAACTAATATAAGAAAGACACAAATATGTACACTGTTGAACACTACAGTTGTGAGTTAGTACTCTTCAAACACTAGTTCTCTGATACCTTCCATTGGGTCGTCGCCATTATTAGAATCTTCTGAACAGGAATCTTCCTCGGAGCTGCTGCTGTCTCCCAAAGATATAATCATTTCTTCAACAGCTTCTTCCATTACTCCTTGGTTATTCCATGCATCGACAATGACCTGTTTTGTGTGGTTCACTACTTGTTTCCACCTCTCAGCACTTATGCGATGAATTCCTTCTTTAGTCAGCCGTTCAACTTCAGCAACAGTAAACCTTTTGTTGTTTTCTGCCGCATACCCTTTAACTTGAGCCCATATAAGCTCAATGGCATTAAAATGACAATGATAAGGTGGTAAACTGATCACTTTGTGACCGCTGCTCTCGATCAATTCATCTACTTAATATCTTTTGTTCTGGGGTTTGTGCAGTTTCACTAACTCCAAAAGGTCAGATTTTTTTAACTCGGCTGTAGCTTGAACATTTTTTCTATGTAGCCATTCAATGATGTCTGCTTTATTATTTTTGCTTGTAGGAGCTTTATCAATTTGCTTAGAATGATATGGAGCATTGTCCATTACTATTAATGAAGGCTCTTCAAGGTTCTTTAGCATAGTTTCAGAACACCAATTGTAGAACTTGTCGTGGTCCATATCTTCATGGTAGTCGCCAGTTTTTTTGGATTTAAATAGTAAGAGGGAATTTTCAACAAACCCCTTTGAAGAACCTGCATGACATAATATCAACCCCTCACCTTTTCCTACAGGCGTTTCCTACAGACATTGTCCCCTGCAGTGACTCTTCAGTCCATCCTTCTTTCAAACAATGCCCAGCATTGACCCAAGTCTCATCTAGCCAAATTATACTATCGAAATTCTCGTCTTTTATTTGGCGAAGAAAACGGCATCTCCAGGCAGCGATGTCACTTCTCTCCATAATCACTTTTCTACCCGAAAATTTTCTCCACATAAATCCTAATTCTTTTATTATCTTTCTAAGTGAAGACAGACAGCCATTAAACATATCTTCATTTCCCAACGATGATAATAGTTTTTTCAAGATCAGATATTCTTTTCTAATGTAGTATTGATACACGTGTCTTCGTATAGCGTCTTTCTGAAATACATCAAGTTTTGTTACAGTTTTCTCCCGTTTCCTCTCTTTTCCTGGAGTTGAAAGTTGACTATTATTTTCATTTTGTAATACTTTCAAATCCTTTTCCTTGCAAACTTGCTTAGCTGTATTTTTATGTATTTTAAGTGCATCTGCAGTTTGCTGTATTGAATTATTAACTGGAATCAAAGGACCTTTATTCGCCTTTTCTCTGTCAAAATACTCCCGCACTTTGCACACAAATTCTCTCGACTGTCCTTTCAGAGGTATGCCTCGGCCTGAAATATTTCGTTTCTTTGGCGTTCGAGTCCTAGGTCTTCCTCTACTTTTCCTTGGTACATCCTCGTTAGGTTGCTAAATCACTAAAGTATATGTTCACAAAATAACTTTAAAACAGGTTCAATTACAATTAAAATACCAACTCAAAGCATTCGATCACTTATACTGAAGAATAATAATAACACACGCACGAACATCACTCAGTCACCGTATCTACTAAACTAAAAGCAAGAAATTTCCCCCAGCCATAGGGTACGTATAACGGTTCAGTTTTCGTGGAAGCGGGTGCTATTTGTGTACAGGAAAGGCCGAGACGATGGGGTTGGCGGTGGTGCGCGCGAACAAAATGGGCACACTAACTGACTGTAATTCCGCCTCAGAACGCCGCACACTGCTCTCAAAGAAACTCAATTTATATATTAATCCCTTGCAGTAATCCTTTATCCTAAAAAGTGCAAGTTTTAAATGAGTTATAAATAATGTTATTCGAAGAAAATGTCACGCGAAGCTCATTCATGAACGACTTAAAATAAAAGAGTTAACAGTACATTCGGAAAAAATTAATAATGTCGTTAATTGTATTCGTGGGGATCCCAGTTTTTAATATATTGTTCCTAAGAATGTCGACTAGTAATTCTCTACAAGAAATATTTTTCCGATGCTTCTAATCACAGTTATTCTACATCGAACATGGCGAATGCAAATATTTTAGTTCAATTTGTGTTTTTACAAATGTAACTACAAATCATCGGAATAAGATACAAAATATTTAAAACATGTGCTGAAAACATGCTTAACTGACGATTTAAACACCGTTTATTGGAAATTTCTAACCTTCTGTTTTACGTTTCCACAAGTTTGTGAAATAGAATGTTTGTACTTAAACTCGGTCGCCGTGCGGCCACTCCGCCAGGCACTTTCTTTCGATAATCGGAGTATAGACAAAGGCCAAAAGTTTATGACCTGACCATACTAATGGACCGATTTAGCTTATATATGTCTTATTTTATTTGTAACTACCTCTATATGTGTCATCAGACAAAAAAGGAATAGCTTATCTGATTTTCTCTTTTCGATTAAATTCTAAAACATTAGAAATACTATCATTAGAATTTTTATTTTGTATAGTGTATTCAAACTATAGAAATTAACATAAGTGTTTTCATAAAATTATATTTTAACTGCCTGATAATTATTATCAGCTGATTATTATTTGTTTTGAAGGTTACTATGGCATACTTTTAAATATCAGCTGATAATTTAGCCATACTAAACAATATTTTTATCCCAAACTCCCTTCACTAATCTTTCATAATCTTCAGATTTATTAAAAACTAATAAATTCAATATGAAGTCCTCCTTATTATGAGCAAAGCAAGCAAGCGGAGCTTTGCGCTGCACAGGGGTACTCGCGTTGGTTTTAAAACCCTTTTATTTAAAAAAGTAATTTTAATTCTGTGTATTGGTTTTTAAAGCTGTCATGCAACCTCAATAGAGTTAATACATTTTACAGTGGCCTTCAACATCAAATAGACAATTTCACAGATAACCCCCTCCTTTCCTAATCCTCTGTTTAATGAACACCACCATTGGAGCGTGGCCAACCGCTTAGATGGTAAAAGCCCCTTACTGCCTGGCGATTTTTAAATTTTGCCCTCCGCATAAAGCAGCCAGTAATTGAACCATTGCACTCTCATTAACAACCAATGACTCATTTGTTTTGTCCTTGGGTATACGAATACAATAAAACTTTAATTACAACTAGTTGTCCTGTTGCTCGAATCCGAGCAAGTCTGTACCCAACGAAAGGTTACTTCAGTTGTAAACAAACATAACAAAATATCTGATGTTAAAACGGATGATAACAACGTACTTTCAATCAACACGTAGTTTAGACTTCCGCCGTCGGATAGTGCCACTGTTCCGAAAATTCAGCTCTTTACTGTATTTTAGTTATACCCTTTCTTGAAATTCTGAGACGTATTGGCAAATCTACGTAAAAATACCTTTAATTTGACACCTCAATCGTTAAAATCCGTCCAGCCGTTATCGAGTTATGACTGTAAAAAAAACCTAGCGTATTAATATATAGATTCAACGATGTTCCGTAATCAAAGTAAATAAGTGCATTAAGTAATAAGTATTAAGTGCATTTATGTGTAAATTTATTCGTGTATTTATCTACATTACTGAACATTACAGACTTGTGAGTCAAGGTTGGTTGTATCCATCTAACCAAGATGAAACAAATGAGCCGTTGTTTGTTAATGAAAGTGCAATGGTTCAATGATTCGCCACTTTGGGCAGAAGGCGAGATTCTAAGAATCGCCGGGCAGTGAGGGTGGCTTCCGTCATCTGAAGGCAGTACAATGGGGGTGTTTAGTAAACAGAGGATTAGGACGGATACTTGCGAGACTGTATATTTAATGTTGAAGGCCACTGTACTGGATTTCAAAGTGTTTTTAACTGTGTCAGGCCTACGATGCCAGTGACTCTGAACAGCGGGTTCCGGATGCCGTCTTGGTTCGACCTCAAGTCTCTGGAGGCGTCCGGCCCCGAGGACGAGGCGGGTATCAAGAAGGCCGCTGAGAACATCCACGCCTTGATTGAGGCCGAAGAGAAGAACGGCATTCCCAGTGACCGTATCCTGCTGGGTGGCTTCTCACAGGTGACTCAGAACCTAATGCTCTTATAGGCTTCGTTTATTGGTAACATCTCTCTTTATCGTTTTAAATTTTACAGAATTATTGTAGTTAGCAACAAACTTAAAAGGGGATTCTACATTAGGAAACATGTCCCAAAGTACTGAACATGTCGTAGGCTCTTTATTTGTAGGATAGTAGAATAACGCAAACCCAATATCAAACCGAAGATTAAGCCGGAACCTAAATCCATTTTCAAAAGGCTTGATTTACTTCTATTCCCATGCATTTTCATTTTACACACCCTTCTCTTTGTTGGAGATAATTTCCATACATTTTTACGTTTAAAATCAGGTCATAGCTATCCCACTCGAAACAATCATCTTTTTTCCTCCCAAACAAAAAACAGCAGCTTATGAAAAAACTCCACTCTATACTGGTAGCCGATTCTAAAACAAACTTCCAATTAACATCTGCAATGAAACTTGTTAAAAAAATTTAAAACAAAACTGGTCAGCTATTTAAAAGGAGCATATTTTGATTTATTATTGTTTTTAGCAAATTTCCTCTATAGGGAAGAAGCTGTTACAGTAGGTAGCATGGGAAGACTTAAGCCCAAGACCACGATAACTTTTCATTTTGAGGTCCCCAGATGCCAAAAACACCATTCGTTCAAATTGTTATATATGTGTGTGTATATATATATATAAATATATATCTGTCCGTAAGCACGATAACTCTCGTAAAAAATGTCCGATCTTAATGAAATTTGGTACAAATGTGTAAAGTATCATTTATTTGAACGAGTTTGAAAACCAGACGAATCACACCATCCGAATGGGGGGTTTTTAGGGGGTTTTATTTCACATGTAATTTTTATTTTTATTTAAATCAAATTTTAATTTTCACCATTGAATTCAACTTTAAAAAAAATTAATTTGGTATTTTGACCATTGCTCTACGTCAATTGGTTACTGATATATTGAAAGTGCGTAACACAGTACTTGTCTAATTTTATTCTTATGGAGAAATATACTTAATTTATATCTCGCTTATTTATAAACATAAACTGACAAAACGTGGCTTTATCTAGTTGTGGTTTATTATTATTTGCACAAAAAAACAATTGTTCGCCTAAGGTTCCCGTAGCAGCAAACCTAGGTACTCGGTCCCCATGTTATTCTTATGGAGAGTAATTATAATATTATATATCCCTTATTTATGAATGTATTTGAATGAAACTCGGGATACTGGGGTGCCCACAGAGAGGGATGATAGCGCGGGTTGCGCTATACAATTTTATTTTGGGGGATTTTTCTATTTTAGCGGGGAAATTTGATTTTTGGGAGGAATTTTTAAAATACCTTCTTTTAAAATAAAAATAATGGGATCTGTACAAAATGTGATAAACTACTTTTATTTGGTTAACGAAACAGCATTTAGAGTTTATTTTCTGAGAACACCGTCATCTGCTCTTGGTTAGGTGTCTCTGTTCAATATCGTCGTGCATCGCGTAGTAATATTCGTTCTGCAGGCGGCTGTCTGAATTGTTTCATGCATGACAACTTTAGTGGATTATACTTCCCAATATCAATATTGCATTTCCCTATATCTTATATGTTAATTCCCTGCATAAATATTTTGTGTAGTAGCCACTCACATTTTATATTTCAATTAGAGACATTTTACATACACATTCAAAAGTAAGAAGTTAGTTAGCTACTCAGAAGTCACTTTTCAGTATTAAATTTAACTAATGCATTGCAATCAATCGAATGATATGTTTAAAATAGCTTCTGGAAACAGATGCATAATCGGGAGGGGGGGATATATATTCACCCCTAAAAATCTAAAAAAAAAATGGAAAGTAATTTACACTTCTTATTTCAATTACGGTCATTTAAATTTATAGCAGTAAACAAAAACT
Organism: Allygus modestus; assembly: GCA_963675035.1. Taxonomy (NCBI): domain Eukaryota; kingdom Metazoa; phylum Arthropoda; class Insecta; order Hemiptera; family Cicadellidae; genus Allygus; species Allygus modestus. The sequence continues at coordinate 77,339,521 of OY776115.1, read as the reverse complement.
CATAAGTTCATTGTAAAATGTTCCCAGATTTTGTAACGATTTTGTACAATGCTAAATATTTCTGAGTTGGCAAACCTGCATGTCAACGGTTTGTCTTCCACAACTCTTGATGTAGGCTTTTGTTTTATAAAGCATTTAGGTATTAGGTATTATGGTTTCTCAATTTAAATACTATTTTAGGTTGTTGTTCTCAAATTATTTATGTTTTTATTACATAAAAATGTACTTGATCCTTTGAAAATTTTAAATACAGGTTAATTGAGAAAGTTATGTTTGCCTCTGACGAACGACGTGCACTCATGCTCTGATTCCAATCAGGGAACTATGTTGAAATCCATCACTACTATTATAAAAATGAGGTGGTTTCTGTCTATCTATTTTTCCATCACGCCAAAACCACTGGACCAATTCTGCTGAAGTTTTGTACAAATATAGTTTATGTACAAATATAGGCCGTTTAGGAAATTCTTCAGGGCTCTGTCCCACGGGACTTCCAAGTACCCATGTTTTTCATATGGAGGAGAGTTTTATTTGGTTTATGTCACACGTGTTTTTTTTTTATTCAATTCATTTCAATAAACAGTAAGATATTAATCCTTATAACAATAAGGATTAATATCTTACTATAGACTGTCATTGTTTTGTTTACAATAATTTGTCTACACATCACGCAGAATATCTTGGCCTGTGGTTTACTCCATTGCCGGAGTGACTGAGATAACCAGCTGGGCAATATCGAGCTTCAGTTTGACTGAACAGATGACGGAAACAACAGATGGCAATCTCGCTCTACTCTAACTGTTTGAAGTGAAAACAGTTCCCACAGGCCAAGATATTCTGCGTGAAGTGTACTCTGAATTTTCACCCCGTTGTCAAGCACAGTCATAGCAGCCAGTCTGTAATAAAAATTCCTATCTTTTGGGGTCTTCCTAATCTAAAATTATGGGTTTAAACGGATGATTTGAAATTGCTTCGAGGGGAGTTAGCCTTCACTATATGGTCTTTTTTTTAAGTTGTGAAATGGGGAATAGAAAAGCGTATTTTAATTTTAAATTAAGGAATGTTTTCACTGCACATGTTAACACTTCAACAAAACCTGCTGGCTAATATCATATCGTGCTACTGCCTTTGGGGGGGATAGGCACCCCTTTTGGTATGTGACTTCATTTAGATGAGATCTATTGATATTTTCATAAAAACCCATTATTTTTGTTCCTTCTGGCAGCAAACCTGCGTACTCATTCTCAATGTTTTTCTTATGGAGAATAATTCATCTTTTAAATATTGCTTATTTGTGAACTTATTTCTTATGAATCCTGGAAAGTGGTTTAATGTGTTATTAAGACATATATATTCATTGGAAATTCGCTGAATATAGGTTTGCTGCGACGGGTATTTTTTTTATAAGTAGTAAAGTTAAGTGAAGTGCTCTGTTTAACCATCTGATGTGATTTTTCCTCTATGTAGCATACTTGTTAGTTTAAGAAATATTTATTTTATAACCATGACATGTCATGTACCATTAATGTAATTTGCTTTGTATGGTGTACTTTGTGATTTTATAAATGAATAAATTGTGGTCTCAGGATTACAGTAAGCTTATTTTTACAATCCCGTAAGTTGAGAAATTAGTTTGCAGTAAGTTCACTAATATCTGTAATAATCCCAATGCTAGGCTGTGATAACCTCTGCTAGTTTATAAACAAAGCATTTGACATGAGCAATGAAAGGTAAATAACTAACATATGATCAGCTGGAATTAAATATATTATTAACTTGTAACCAATAGAATATGGAATAACAACAATGACCACTTTTTCGCCTACGCTGAGTTGAGGTTATCGTTTGTTACGATTGTTACGATATCGAACAATTTCATCAACCGATTGTTTGTTTGTTTTATCGAATGAATTTAGAATCGTTGCTCACTGCCTGATGAATTATAACTTTCTGGTTAATCGGCAGGTTTCGGTAGCCCAGTGGATACGACGTCAGATCCACGATCATGTGCTCCCGGGTTTAAATCTCACATTTGATGTTTACTTTTTGAAATCTGAAATTTGTTTAAAGTTGACTAATTTTGTTGGGGTTAAATCTTACTTTTTTGTTTACTTTTTTAGGACTGGCATTTCTGTTTCATTTTACTTTTGTTTATTTATTCAAATACCTTTATTTGTAATTATTTTGCACAACGAACAGCCACCATACAGCGCTCTGCGGAGTTAGGTTAGGTTAGGTTACTATAATTTTGACGTGAACTGCAACCTAATTGTTTGTTATTTTGTTCACGCAAATCCATTTGTTAGATCCAATTTAACATTGTATCCACAACTTTTGATTTAACTTATATCTGCTTGACTTTGAATCGAATCACCATTTATGCTTTTCCATCACAAATCAACAATCGTAATCGAAAGTTCATTAACACAAACAAGCAACCGGTTGGTTATATTTTTTTATATCGAAACGATAACCTCATCTCAGCGTAGGCGAAAAAGTGCTCACCAACAACATGCAAATCAATTTGCCTATGATTATATCTGCTATTCACCATTCCAGTTCTTATGATTTCTTTATATATAATTCTGTAAGCGAAATGTTTAAGTCATAATTGTGGGAGATTGGCAAACCGCAGGGTGATGGGAGACAACTCAAATTAAAGGTCTTGATCCCAGGGAATCGGGAAAAATAGCAGTATTTCTAAAATGTTGCCAGCAAACAAGAAATAACTTAAAACATCCCCCATAAGAATCATGAAGATTTAAAAAAAACTGCTTTGTTTACATTAAAACATGTGATTACGTAAAAAACTGCTTTGTTTACTACATTAAAGCATGTGATTACGTGTCTACTTTTTTTAAAAACTGACATGTGTTCCTACTTACACTGTTTTTACTCAGCATTTAAAGAGTAAAGAGATCGGAGTGTTGGAGCAAGGTTAGGGGCTATGACCCCTTCAAGCCACTAGTGTTTATAATAATTTCATCTTTATAAATTTTGTGTTATGTGTTATTTTAAATCATTTTGATATTGTAATAGTTTTTTGAGATTGACTGTTATTTATATTTTAAAATTCTGTCATTAAAAATAACTTATAACGCGATTAATAATTTGTGGACCCAAATATAGTGTAAACTCCAGCAACTGTGCACAAGTTATGATTACTATACCAGTGACTTGAACAATTCCACAGGTGTATGATAAATTAAAAACAAAAAATGTGTTGTGTGAGTTAACAAATTTCAACCATCAAGATGTTTATTAGTGTTACAAATAATTAATGAAGAAAGAACAAAAAAGGAACAACTTGAAGCATATTACACTGATCAAAAAGGATATTATTATTGGTATTAATAAAATAAAGTGGGTAAGAACAATTTGTTATTATCAAATTTCATACCAATAACTGAAGGAAGATGCCAGGCATGCAGAGACTTATGAATGATGAATATTATATTTTTATTTAAGTACTGGTGATTCTTCTAATGAACTCTTTTCAGGCTACACATTCCGAATATAAAATTTATTTGTATAATTGGTATTATTATAGAAACACATATTAGTAAAATTAAACAATTTAAACGTTCGGCGGCAAATCACTAACTACCCCTGATTATATCTCATGTAACCCTGAGTAAAACATAGTCGGAGCATTCTCTTGTATTTCTATAAATTTGAATTTAAAATGTATAGTATAAATGTTTTAAATGTCAAACTTGTGATCTGTCATTTTTTAATATAGATAAAATCAATATCAATCAATAAGAACGATATTCGATCACTTATATATCCTAGACTTCAAAAGTTATTCATCACTTTTCTAAGTTTGTCCACTAGGGGTGTTTATGAGAGGCAAGAGAAAGTATACTGTACATCCTATTGTATTTTATACCACGTTTGAAACAAGAAGGGTAATATAAATTTCTTAAAAATTGTATATAACTTGCCACTATAGTACCCGTTTTCACCCAGGGAGTACAAAAGTTGTGTGTGCTGCATTCTTTGGTTAACCTTATGAACTATTTTGAATCATGGATATCTATTCAAATAAATGAATGTACATAATAACATTGGAATTTGAAAGCCTATTGGGCAGAGCCCTTAAGAGAATTTTGTAAAGCTGTTTCTTAGCGACCACCTACTACTAAAGAGAAAGATAGTGCCAAATTACAACTCTGTAGCAGGCCTTATAGTTGGTCCTAAGGGGTACACAATTTGCATAAGGGGGGTGGGTTTTTAACATTAATGACTTATTTCAAAAAGTAAAAAAATAGTATTTTGTCACACAATACATTTTTGTGTGAGATATTACATGTTATAGCCTCTTTCAGGATAATTCTCTCTTATGTTTTATTGATCTATACAAAATTAAAATTCCACCAACAAGAATCTAGAAAACAAAAACAAAGATTCCAAAAATTACACTATACTCCAATTATCCGAATCAATTTTGAGTGAAATAATAGAAATATGCGGGAGCGCGTGTAGCGATAATGCGCCGTTCCGTTACTATGGCTTCGTGAGCGCTAAAATAAAAGCCCACGCTGTTACCTTCCAGCGCGATATTTTCGCAGGGAACAATGAGTCATACCCCCTTCCCACCCTGCTCATCATCATTCGCTACTGTTCTTTCACCGTTCTTTAATATGTGGTGATGTTTTTTGCTTAATTCCCGAGGTATACCTGATTATCCGAATTTCTGCATATCCGAATCGGCCCGATCCCCAATTAATTTGGATAATCGGAGTTCTACTGTAGTTGGAGTTAGAGGACTCAACTGTCAAATTTTATAGTTTTGTATGCCTGCATCACACAGTTCTAGGCATGGGTTCGGAAGGCTGTTAGTGCATGTGCAAGAGTAAGGGTGTACTAATCCCTTGGGTGCTGAGTGTAATGTGGTACAGTGGAGATAAATTAAATAGAGTTTTTACTAAGATTTTATAAAGAAAATTAATTTGATAAAAACGTTACCTTTTACTAAGGAAGTGCCTGTACCAATTTTCTTTGATTTGGTTGTGATTAGTTTTTGAATAGAAAGTGGTAGTAGGTTGTCGGTTTGGAGCATTTTTTGCACAATTTTTTTAAACCAGTTGTTTCACTCTGATGATTTATAAATATAAAATTCTTAATTATATTCATGAATATTGATGACTGTTGTTCAGTTGCAGTTTCATATGATGTGATAGTCCTTTTGTCATTTCGGTCAATGCCATATGCTCTGATCGATCGGCATTTGTGGCCAATATTATGTGGTTTGGCTGTTTAAAATGGTGATGATGCTTGGTCCGGTGGCCTTTTATAACTGATTGCTACAACACGATCGTCATTAACAGCTGTGATTGTGGTGTGATCATCAGTTATGGCCAAGATTATTTGGGTGATCTACGGACAGTTTTAAACAAATTAAATGCCCCACTCAAACTGCATTATCTATTTAATAACAAAAACAGATACTGTATTTTTGAAACTCATAATAGCGACGGATTTGAATTTATTTTTTGATTTATTTGGACTTTACCTATCGCTTCTAGTGTTTAAACAGATAGGTCACTAATTTAGAAGTTTGAGGAGTCGACCAGTAATAGAGATTTTCCTTCATGTAAAGCCGTTCAACTATTACAGATGAGTGTTAGTATGGAGTAGGGTGTAATGGTGTATGAACAATTTCTGTGGAGGTTACACCTGAGTTTCATTTAATTCATCCAAAAATCTCTCCTCCGCTTAACACTATGCAGTTACAATTGTAAATTAATATTGAATACTTATAACATTTGTAATACACCCTTTTAAAGAAGAATAACTAAGCATTGGGTGATTTGATGTACAAACATAATTTATTGCAATGTTATACATAAAGACAGATGATCAAAACTTTGGGGAATAATAATGAGTGTTATAGAAATGTGGGAGATTTCAAAACGTTATAAATTAATAAAATTAAATGGTGGCTATGAATTTCTCTTAAATCTCAGGGGGTGGTAGTTCGTTCTGACTCAAAGGTTATCGAACATTGGATAAAATAGAACAAATGAAAATTAATGCCAATTATGTAAGATTTTTTATTAAATAAAACTCTACCAATATGGATCTCTGGATTAAATTAATTAAGGTGAAAGTCCACTTGATTCTTGGTCTAGAAAGAAATTGTTCTTTGGAAGTTATTCTTGACTCAATATGAAACAAATTTGCTTCTATTGAAAATGTTTTAAATTGTGATATTAATAAATTTGATCTTGATGAATTTGTTTGAAAAAATTATTCCAATGAATTTAAGTTCTTATTTTAATTTCTAGTTGTTGGCCAAATGTATTTGGAATATTCTTACCAATTGAATACTATATATTCTTCACTTAGTAATAAAATTTAACGTGTTGTGGCAAAAAAGATAGATAATTTACTGAGCTCTAGTGGCCTATTGAAGATTAGGTTGTTTGTTTGTTTGTTTGTTTTTGGGGAGATTAGGAGGCCCCGGCATAGCCGGCTAGGCACGTCTCCCTTAGGATATTGTGTAGCCACCGGAAAGAGGGAAAAGAGGGATGGGAAAGGTGGTAGGACAGGGTCAGTCTGCCTTGCTCCAGAAAGGGAGAGAGAACCCTACCTAGCTCCCGGGCTCTGTGGATGACAAAACCCCAGGAAGATTCGCCCTCTAACCCAATATCCCCCTAAGTCCACCAGACAGGGACCACCATCGCACAGAGCCTCCAACCTCTCAGGGGTCGGGTGGCCCCAGGACGGTTCGTCCCCCTGCCTGGGTAAGGGCCCTTCCTCCCAGGCACCCGTCCCAGGCTGCAAGGAAGATCCACTACTCCCTCCAAGGACTTGGACTAGACTGGGTATCCAGGCTCAACTGTGAGTCATGCCCAGAAGAGACAAGGAGGAACCAAGGAAGGGAAGTTGGTCACACTGGATAGCCAAAAGACTTACCAATACGGTGACAGCTGCTGTACCCAATGTCGACCTCTATACTAGTATAGACCAGCCAGAGTGCTGTTGAGGACCGACTGATTTATTGAGGGAGAAAATAAAATAATGAGCAATGCTCTTAATGGGGTGCTTTCACTGCCATGGTTGGATTCAGAAGACCAGGAAGAGAATTGTGAAGGATCTTCAACAATGCTGATCACAGATGTTCTCTAAGTGTTGCACTGTTACACTGCACTTTGGTTTTTGGAATACAATTTTAATAGAGATCAATTTTGAAACGTATCAGATAGCTGTTACCCGCGGCTTCGCTCGCATAACGTTTAAAATTAAAATAAAGTTTATTACATTTAAATATTGTATCTAATAAGATTTTTGAAAATTTATATATACAAATAAGTGGCTGTCAATGATATTTTTGTATTCAACAGATTTCTTCAACAGTTTTATTGCAGAACTTCACGGTAAACAATGTTATATGTTTTAATATTTTCTGCAAGAGTATACAGGTTATTTGCATTAGAAACACGTGAGCAGAAACTAAATTTTGAACTTTGATCCTAAATATATGGGCTATAAGATCATGTATGTCATTCGCCCTTTTGCCAGGCATAAGCACTTAAGTAATTTCAGTCCAAGCAGGATTGCTGGTTAAAGTTATAAAAAGATCATGCCATCCATATTTACGGGCATAAGCGAATGCGTCCTGAGTATGTTCATGAAGGTATCGTGGGCTATTTACAAACGAAGATGGAAGGATGACAATTTTTCCTAAATCATTAGGGACTCACGTTAACATCGTTTCTTATAGCACCTTGAAGGTGGCTGGAGTTTTCTGCACGTAACTTTTTCTGATTTAATGAAGTAAACCTCAAACGTTCGCTTTCCACCTTTACATACATATCTACCAATAACTGGTTAAGCAGTTGTTTACAACGCAGAAGTAGATTGAAGTCACCACGTCGAACCATGATATGAAACCCATAAAAGTCCATACATGATTCCATTTTGTTAGGTATCTGATATCCAGAAGCTGGGTTAATTTGGGTTAGGCTATGTCAAAATGATAACATTCTGGCCGTTCAAAAATATTATTGGGTACTAAAGTGCATCTTAGAATCTATGAGTGTCGGAAACTCGGATTGATCAGTGTGTTGTCGCGCTTCCGCAAAATAATGTCTCAAGGAGTTGTGTGTTCGATATTTTCAACTGCTTTTTCGTTGGTAGTAGGAGCATTATGACGCATTTCGTGTTGCCCACGCAGTACTCAGTCAGGGTGGGTCATTAATTTACAACATTCAAATTATTCTTTTAAATTATTCTGTTTTAAATTATTCTTGAACCAAAAGGTTGTTATCGGGTAATACCTGTTGTACTTTATGAATTATATCTCTTTCGCCGCCTTGAATAATCTGACAACGTTCTACAGTTTCTAAATTCTCTTCGCCTACGAAATACAACTGTAAAACTGAGGCTTAATCCTATGATGCATTTGCCCTTGTTTGGTAAATGTTGGTGAAAATCCATTGAGACCACTTTATCGGCTCCAAAAGACAGGATCGGATATGAAAACAGGAATTGTACTTCCTAATATTGCTTAGAAATCGCCGTGATTCTTTATATCAAATACATTATAAAACAGTTTGTTCTTTTAAAGGTTCTACTGGCTCCTCTAATCCAAATCCAAATGTTCATTATGAACATTTTCAATTGTGTATGAAGGTGGTAGTCAAAATCGGAAGCTTTATCGTAAGAAAAAGCGGTACCTTCAAATCCGGCCCACGTATTTCTTGCCAAAAGTCTCCGTCTACATACTGCTCTTTCAGCAATTGCGTGTCTGTGTGAATCTGTTACTTCATTTGTTTGAGCTGCGCGCTGTGCTGACAAATATTCAGCATGTTGTCGGCGCTTTGCGTCAGCCTATTCTGGGGTCTCAGCTTCTATGCTTACCACTTGCCACTCTATCTGTTCTCGTCTACGTTGCTCTGCTGGAGATGATCCTTCCTGACTTCTAGCCACCTTAATCCACCGAGCGTGTTTAGTACTTTGAGGAGGTTTGACTTTCGTTTATTTGGAATTATAACACACTTAAAAATCGAAGAACAAATGTTTGAGATAAACAAATTTTAAAAGTTATGCTCTTTTTGCTTACATCTACGTTTCTCTGTTTGATAACAATAAAAACACATTTCAAATGTTGAACTGGCCAACACTATAAAATATTCTTTGTTTATGTTTTAACGTTTGACTTCCTTGGCAGTAAACTACAGCTGGTAATTTTATAAACTACATACTCCCATAAGATTTACATTGGAACTTACAGGGCTTGTGGGTTTTAGCCCTAAGGTTGGATGTAGACATTATCAGGTCTATATGTTAAGGCAATATGTAAGCTATGTTCATGCAACATTTTAGCTAATCGGTCCAGTAGTTTGTGAGTGATGGAACTCCAATCATCCATACATACATCCAAACAAACATCCAAACTTTCACATTTATAATATTAGTAGGATAAAATTATTTATCTGAGACAACCTTTAACATTAATCATTATATCTAATTAGGTCCCATTTTATTAAATGACTAAAATTAATAAACTATGTTTGAGATGGTAATTAAATTGACAAACTGAATTAATTGAAAGGGTGGTAGATCTGAGGGATGATGAGTGATGTTATTTTAAATAATTCTTTGATGCAGCACAAGTATTCAGGTAGCCTAATTTTACATAATTAACATTTGAGGAACAAATTATAAAAGGGATAAAACTAAAAAAATAAGTGTTAATTAGGAATGAGTCGATTCCGGTTCCGATTCTTACAAATCAATTCTCGATTCCGATTCCATCGATTCCTAATTATAGGTGAAATAGCAAAGTAATGTTTTAAAAATGATTAAAGACAATAAGTTAGTCAGTAATTGATTTTTATGTAATAAATTGAGACAATCAGTTGGTTGGTGATTATTTTTCATTAATAAAATAAAATAACAAAAATAAATAATTTAAAAAACTAAGTTGAATTGCATGTTTATTTTTGATATATCAAATTTTTATGCTTATTTACATAAACCTTCCATTATATTTTTTGAAATTGCTTTTCTTACTGTAGTAATATATAAAAACAAAACTGTTTAATATAAATTCATAATTCATGGGGAAAAACGTGGTTGTAAGATAATGACTAAAAGAAATAATGTTGGTCAGCCGACTGATTTATTGCTTTCAACCGGACCCCACCCCTCCCCTCCTGTCCTGTCTTTCTTCCTTATCTCCAAGGTCAGATTGTTTGCCGCCGACCCAAGCACTCCCCGTGCACCTCTCTTTTACTTATCTTAATTCACAGGAATCCATAAACAACTCAGCTGTCATTGTCTCCTTTCATATGAGGCAAAAATAGATTTTATGCTCATTTTTCTTTATTTCAGTCATATATTTTGTTAAACATTAGTTAGCGGCGTAAATCTGGGTAAAAGGCGGGAGTAGCAATGCAATTTTCAACTACTCGACTCGAATTTTCAATGGTCAGCGGCGTAAATCTAGGTAAACGGTGGGGGTAGCGTTGCAATTCATTCATTCATAGTTGCTGGATTAGGAAACCCCCCAGCATAACTGCTAGGCACATCTTCCACAAGTGGGAATATTGCGCAGGATACCGGAAGGATAGGATATAGCAGGAAAGGAAAGGGTAGGATGGGACGAAAGCCAATTTGACCTTTCAGAGGGCCAACTCCCGTGCCCCTATGACAGCTCGGATGAGTCTCAACCAGGGGACCTGCATTCTGCCCTCCAACTGCCAACTCAAAACGACAGGGTATCCGTGTACAACAGCCAGGGATCATTCCTTCTCAGGTTGGGGACCAAACCCGGAGATTCTGTCCCCAGTTGCTGCAAATGGAAGAACCAAAGGTGAAAGGGAAGTTTGTTATAATGGACAACCAAAAGACTTACCATATGCAATGACAACTCCATTTGCTGTACCCAATGTCAGCCTCAAAACTAGCTTTGCAATTTCAACTACTCGACTCAAATTTTCTATGGTTAGTGGCGTAGATCTGGGTAAACGGCGGGAGTATCGACGGCCTGGAATCGGTCGAATCGGAATCGACTGGGCCACCGATTCTCGATTCCGATTCTAAGCCTGAGAATCGGTGGAATCGAGAATCGACATTGGAATCGACTCATCCCTAGTGTTTATGTTTGGTCATGTTTATATGACATTGAAATTTATACTGATTTTCAAATAATTAATTGTAAATTTGCATCGCCAATGTTAAGATATTCAAACCAACCAATCACAGACAGAGGCGGAAGCGACTATTGCGGAGGGATATTTATCTATACAATCTTCAGTCCTTATAGAGAGATACATGATTGGTGGACTCGATAAATTTATAAAACTGTTGTTTCTCTATTCTGTTTTTTCATAACTGATTTTGTTTTCAGGGTGGCGCACTCGCTTTATACTCTGCTCTCACCTTCCCCAAGAAGCTGGCTGGTGTTATGGCTCTGTCGTGTTGGCTACCACTACACAAGTCCTTCCCTGCGGTTGGTATTCCTGAATTTGAATCTAATAAATTAGTTTTAATATGCAGCCAAACAGACCTGCAATTCCCGTTGTTACTTGTTTTAACTCCCTATCTAAAAATTACATAGTCAATACTATTATAGTGTTTATGGCAACTGATGCACGCATAACAAGTTTTTTAATCTTTGAGAGTACATACTTTAATCATATTATTGCACAAGTGGGGGCGGGGCAGAGAGGTGCAGGGGCAGTTTGCAAATGTTGTTACTATGGCAACGGTGGTGTTTGACAGCAAGCCCGTGCAACCACTGCTCCTGCGTGCTGTTTATAGCAGCAAAGCAATGAGTCATCGACGCCCCCTTCCACTCTGCGCTTCCCTAATGTTCTGCCAGTTCAGTTCACGTTTGCATAGAGTTTGCACTGCGTTTAGTGTCTTGTCCTGGATAAAGCTGCCAAAACGGAGTTTCAAAACGTAAACCTGTTGTCCTTAACGTCCATGTCTGGAAAGCAACTGGCAGAGAGATTTGTCATAGGAGCGGCTACAATTTCTGATTGAATCATTTGTAGTGGATATGTAGTGTCTTTAACCATTATTTGCATTAGATTACTAACTTCTTGTTCATTATATTTACACTAACTTTATCAGTCCAATTCTGTTTCTTTTCAGTTAAACATACAAACCTTTTTTAGCTTGATTCCTAAACTGTATCCAATTTTCCAAATTTCCGACTATCCAGATTGGCCTGATTCCCAATTAATTTGGATCATCGTAGGTTAACTGTACATTCCTAAATTGATTAGTAGTCTGTAGGTCTAGGATCTGTGAAGCTTGATTTTACTATACAGTATAAGTGGTGTATCAATTGAACAAAAATAACTTCCTCACCTTTGTTGTTTGGCTTTTTATTTCTGCAACGTTACTTTCTAGAATCTGCTCTTTCTAGTTTCTAAAATCTACATGTATTAGGATACACGTCCGCAATAACTTCTTAAAGAACGTAAACTCACCATCACCAATAATTGATTCAAACCAGATGTTGTTGGTTTTAACTTCTTTACGTAAATAAATCTTGTTTTCCAATAGGTGTTGAACCCTGTCAACAAGGACACACCCATCGTGCAATGCCATGGAGACTGCGACCCCATAGTTCCCTACAAGTGGGGTCAACTGACTGCCTCCATCCTCAAGACTCTGGTTAAAAATGCAGAGTTCAAGACGTACAGGGGCTTGATGCACAGTTCTTCTGAAGAGGTGAGTTTCAGTAGTATATATTCATGTATGTAGTTTGATCAAATAAACCTAACCAGATGTATAAACCTAACAGGTCAACGAGGTATATATCTATAGAGGTCTCGTCTGGGGTAAAAAACTGTGCCTACATGCTGACCGTCATTTTGACCCTCCATATCCTCTGGGATCCGTGGCAACAATATGTTTAACCAATCAAATCCTCTCTTCACGAGTTATGTTAGTCTTTATCACTCTTTGACCAGATGATTTGTTTACAAAAATATCATCCAGTGAGGCTTCACTTTTTTAACACGAGACGAGAGCTCTATATTATTTACATCTCGTTGCTACAAGTCTGTTCATGGTGCCTGGCATATAGGGGAGGTAGTGCGAGAGAGATGGTGAATACCCCCCTCTACTATTCCCCTCCAACAGTTGAGTACAGTCAAATACAAATTCCACATGGACAGTGGATATGTGACTTGACTTCTGCTATTTTTACTTACTGTCTGCTAATTTATGTAATTTGCAACAGCAGCACAAATATTAAAAAATTACCAAAATAATGAAAACATATGTTTTGACAGAAAGATGCTTATTGGTAAGCTGACTGTACAAAGACACGTGGAGGGACAAGAAATTGCATAAAAATCCTCCCAAATGTAAAAATTTTATTTGTAATTAATTTGTAGTTCAAAATTTAAAGTTTTTGAATATATAATACCGTTGCCTTTAGAGAAAAAGCTAAGTTGGTACAGCAACAAAGCTTGCTGTTCAGAACGGGGAAAGATATCAAGTGAAAGGAAACAGTCACTGTTTATGTATGCTAATTCTTAATATTTTTGTTTCAGGAGTTGCAAGACCTCAAAGGATTTGTGGAGAAAGTGCTGCCCAGCAAGTGAGACGTGCCAAAAACATTTTCCTCTCCATTTTGTTTTGTTAAATCGTTATTTAAACATGGTCCCAAAAAGCACTAAAATCAAATTAGCTAGCGAAGCTTGAATACTATAACTATATCTGACCAATATTGACATCAACTTTGTAATTTAAACACAGACATTCCCACAAGGAGAGGAATCTCCGAAACTTGTATATTTTGCATGAAAACGTGTTGTTTAAATATGTTGAGGGTAACTGAATACCCTGGTTACTACTTACTACTGCATTTGGAATCGAAGTATCGGATAATATTCCATTAAATAGATACTCCTCCTTCTAGTCTCAATAATTTTAAGGAAATAAAAACCTTTTCTGTTAGATTACATTTTTAGCATAAGTGTTCTAAATGGGATGTCCTCCAATGGCATTTAGCAATATTTGGACAAATACAGCCTTTATTAAACCCAAATTGGTTTGATTTTTCCTGACTATATTAGTATTTACTATTTTTATGATGTAAAAATTTCATTATTTCCTCTTATTTTGTATGTGATTACAGTTAACACTACTGTGATATTTGTATATTAAGGTAGTTATGTTAGTTATTAAAATAATTTTCCTTATTATTACAGTACTCATTAATCATTAAATTACTAAATCAATGTCTAAATCCATCTTACAAAATACAGGTTATACAGGTTTTGTTTTAGGTTTGGCACCATCAAACTACAATGTTGTTTCAATAACACCTATTGAGACATCACTTTCTAAGGTAAGCACCACTTTAGATGTACCCGTATCTATACCTATAAAAGGCAAAGCCCTCACTGACTCACTCATCAAGAATTCTCCACCTTCCCATGTAGGTAGAGAGCTGAAATTTTGTACACTGATTCTTTAGGTCTTAAATAGGACAACTAAGCAGTTTACACACCGGTATCTCCATAGGGCTCCGCCCCACAGACCTTCAAAGTTACCATGTTATTCTTATGGAAGAAAGATTTGTTTTGATGATATCAGATGACTAATTTAAAATATTGTAAACAGCTGTTGCTATTCTACACAAACAGTAAAACCACGGTAGAACGTTGATTTATAATTCTTTTGAACTGGAGTAAGCCAATAATGTTAAAAATGGGCGAGTGTCTTGCAAACTCTACATTACCACCTGTTTCTTTAAATTTGTTACAAACAGCTGTTGTTATTCATTGGTTTGTTTATGTTTATGATCTTTTTTGTGTTGTGGAGTGACAGGTTTAAAGCTAATTTATTGAATTTGTTTATGTTTATGATCTTTATTTTGTGTTGTGGTGTGACAGGTTAAAAGCTAATTTATTGAATTTTATGATATTTTAGTTTTTTTGTTTTTGTCATGAATACACAATTTTAGTAATATTTTTATTTTCATTGGTTTATTTTATATATATATATATATATATATATATATATTTTTTTTTTTTTAATTTTTGATATGGATACAAAATTAACACTATTTGGATAAACAGACTCACAGTTTAGAGTTATTCACATGCCTCCAGATGGTTCGTGCCTCTTTCATTCTATATGCTATTCAGTTTACGGAAATAATTTCTACAGCGATCAAGTAAGAGAGGAAATTGTTAACTATGTTTCAACTAATTGGGCAAAATTCCAAATTTTAACTCATGATGTTAAAGGGGATAATTACATCTCCCCTGAACACTACCGTCGCGAGATGTTGAAACCATCAACTTACGGATCAGCATGTGAGTTGATTGCCGCATCTGAGCTCTTCCACTGCATATTCAGAGTGTACCATGATGGTCATTTACTCCAGAGCTTTGGTGTAGAGGGAACAGCATCTGATCGTATAAATTCAAATGGGGCGAAGCCCGCGGGTAACTGCTAGTCTGTAATATTTTTAAATATGTTCTTTATATTTCATAGTTTGAATTCATGACAGGAGGATTCACCGTTTTTAGTTTTTTGTTATCTGAGATTAAATAATGTTTAAAAGAGTTTTAAATTTTAAGCCAAAAAGAATGATATAAGGATTTTAAAAATCACTCAGACAGATTTTTGATTTTTGATTTCAGATTTTTGGAAAATTTAAAACCCCTATAAACCCCCCTTCCCATAGTCTGATGTTTCTGGTTTTCAAACTTAAAGTCATAAATGTCACTTTACACATTTGAGCCAAATTTCATTGAAATCTGACTTCTTTTACTCAAGTTATCGCATTCACAGACATATATATATATATATAAATTTATATATACATATATATAGATTTGAACGAATAGTGTTTTAGTCATCTGGGGCCCTCACAAAAAAGTTATCATGGTCTCGGGCTTAAGTCTTCCATGAGACCTATGGTAATAGCTTCTTCCCTATAGGGGAAATTTGCTAAAATACAATAATTCTTAATAAAAAATAGTTCAAATTAAATAAAATCTTATTTCTAATATTAAGCTGCCAGGTTCACTACAATAATCATGAAAAAAAGTCATCAATACTATACAGTGGCTTATTGATAAGATACAGCTTTACTTTATTTTTAAACTTTGTAAGATCTGTTTTTCTTTTAAGACTAAGATATTCTGGCAAATAATTCAAATACCCCTGTCGCAGCAAACCTGCGTGCTCAGCGAATTTCCAATGAAAATCTTAATTAGACATTAAGCCACTTACCAGGATTCATAAGAAATATATTCACAAATAATCAATATTTAAAATATTGAGTATTCTCTATAAGAATAACATTGGGGATGAGTACGCAGGTTTGCTACAACAAGGAACACAAAATAATTGGTTTTTATGCAAATATCAATAGAACTCATCTAGGTGAAGTCACATACCAAGTTTCATCCATATACATACATAAATAAGCTATATATAACATTTTAATTATTCTCCATAACAATAACATAAACAACTTTTTTATTAGCATATTACGTGTTGTTATTACTTACGGGATGTAATAAAAGACGTCTTACAACACTTAAGATATATTTACACTTATACTGATTCACATACAGACGGTAAACATATATAAAAGATGGTGCCTAGTTCCATCTTTTATATATGTTTACCGTCTGTATGTGAATCAGTATAAGTGTAAATATATCTTAAGTGTTGTAAGACGTCTTTTATTACATCCCGTAAACAATAACATGGGGATCGAGTACCTAGATTTGCTGCTATGGGAACCATAGGCGAAAACATGTTTTTTTGTGCAAACAACAATTAAACACAACCAGATGAAGCCATATACCAAGTTTCATCAGTTTATGTTAATAAATAAGCGAGGTATATTATTTTCTTTTTCTCCATAAGAATAACATTACACAATGTACTGTGTTTAGCACTTTCAATATCTCAGTAACCAATTGACGTAGAGCAGTTATCAAAATACCAAATTGTTTGTTTTTTCAAGCTGAATTCAATGATGGAAATTTAAATAAAAATTACTTATGAAAACCCCCAAAAATCCCCCTTTGGATAGTGTGATTCGTCTGGTTTTTCAAACTCGTTCAAATAAATGGTACTTTACAAATTTGTACAAAATTTCATTAATATCGGACCTTTTTTACGAGAGTTATCATGCTTACGGACACATATACAGGGTGAGTTTCTACTCGCAACATTAACTTCGCCAGTGAGTTCTCCTTACAAAAAGGAACAAAAATTGTCCTATGGAGCCATGTCCGATTCTCAATCGTTTGGCTGTATTGGGGAATTTTGTATTTTTTCAAACTCACATGACTTGGTCTCATTAATTGAGCTATAAAATTGTAACCAGTCACTATAACCAATTTTAATTATTACCAATAGGAAGAGCATTAAATTTGAAACAAATCTGAGGTTTAACGAAATAATAATTGATTGAAAACACCAGGTAGTAACGCAAATTATGCAAAAAATGCGTTTAAATAATGTTTTCATTGCAATTTTAATGCCCCATTTCATCACCTAAAAGTTATGCTGCGTGATGTCAAGTTAAATGAAAAACTTTCTTTTTTAATAACCTTTAAAATTATGTGCTATAATAAGGTGTTGAAAGAAAAAATACAGTATAAATACCTAAATATTTAATAAAAAACTTGTTTTCATTTATTATTTTGCTCTTTCAAAGTTACAATTTGCTGTATCTTTGAATGTTGTAAAATCAGCTGTAACTGTTATTAGAATGAATCAGCTGCTATTATTTTGTTTGGCTAATCAGCTGGTATGAACCAGCTGTTGAAAACATCCATTGTTGATTAAATTGTTGTTTTCATTTAGTGTATTACATGTTTATACATGCGTTTTTCGTATTGTGTGGATTTAGTATTTTACTATGGAACCTTTTTCTAATCAAGAATATGCTGACATACATTTAGTGTACGGATTCTGTTCCTGTAACGCGACTGAAAGCCGTCGCGAGTATAGCAGACGTTTTCCTAATAGAAGACTTCCTAATGTTAGAACCTTTATTAGGGTACATCGATGTTTGACCGAAAATGGAAAGTTTCCCACTAATGGGCGTTCAGTTGGCAACGTTGTGCAAGATGTTGGCGTGGAAGAAGCTGTGTTGGACTGCGTAGAAAGAGATCCAAGAACTAGTACTAGAGCTATTGCTCGAGAAGTGGGGGTGAGTCAGACGTTTGTTTCAAAACTTTTACGCAAAGAAGAGCTACATCCTTACCATTTTACCAGTGTTCAAACTCTAGAGCCACGGGATCCCCCTCAGAGGCTGCGGTTTTGTAGATGGATCCAACAGAATGATCGTGGTGATTTTTTAAAGAGAATTTTGTGGACGGATGAGTCCTCATTCACGCGAGATGGCGTTTTCAACTATCACAATGAGCATTATTATGACATTGAAAACCCACATCTTGCCCGAGAATCGAGCAGTCAGACTAGGTTTAAAGTAAATGTGTGGATTCGTCTGATTGGTAACCATCTTGTAGGTCCATATCTTGACCTACCTACGTCACTAAACGGCGTTCAGTACCTTCAGTTCCTCCGAGATGATCTACAAGAGCTCCTTGAGGACTTGCCACTGAATTTGCGCGAGCAAATTATTTTTCAAGCAGATGGTGCACCCCCGCACTTTAGCCTTGATGTACGGGAGTACATCAATAGTACCTTTGTTATGTGGATTGGAAGAGGAGAGACTGTTCCTTGGCCTCCACGGTCACCAGACCTAACTCCAATCGATTACTATGTATGGGGTTTTCTCAAAGCAGAAGTCTACCGTACCCCTGTACACTCTGCAGAAGAAGTGAGGCAGCGAATTGTGAGAGCAGCTAATCATCTTCGGGATGAAATAAACTTGAAGGCTTGTGTAAGAGAACTGAGGAAGAGGGTCCGTGCGTGCATCAATGCTAATGGTGGACATTTTGAAAATTTATTAAAGTAACTTTGTTAACCAGCTGTACGTTGAAACGTACTTAAATTTGTTAATTTCATTTGTTGTTTTTGTAAATAATAAACAAGGTTGTTATTAAATAATTTAGGTATTTATACTGTATTTTTTCTTTCAACACCTTATTATAGCACATAATTTTAAAGGTTATTAAAAAAGAAAGTTTTTCATTTAACTTGACATCACGCAGCATAACTTTTAGGTGATGAAATGGGGCATTAAAATTGCAATGAAAACATTATTTAAACGTATTTTTTGCATAATTTGCGTTACTACCTGGTGTTTTTAATCAATTATTATTTCGTTAAACCTCAGATTTGTTTCAAATTTAATGCTCTTCCTATTGGTAATAATTAAAATTGGTTATAGTGATTGGTTACAATTTTATAGCTCAATTAATGAGACCAAGTCATGTGAGTTTGAAAAAATACAAAATTCCCCAATACAGCCAAACGGTTGAGAATCGGACATGGCTCCATAGGACAATTTTTGTTCCTTTTTGTAAGGAGAACTCACTGGCGAAGTTAATGTTGCGAGTAGAAACTCACCCTGTATATATATATATATATATACTAACACATTAAAACAGATAGATATAAATGATGAAAAAGAAGTTTTTTGCGAATTTTCGTTTATAATACAAACATATATACATATATACAAATTTGAATGAATGATGTTTTTGGCATCTGGGGACCTCAAAACAAAAAGTTATCATGGTCTCGGGCTTAAGTCTTACCTTGAGACCTACAGTAATAGCGTCTTCCCTATAGGGGAAATTCGCTAAAATCTTATTCCAATATTGAGGGTTTTTTTGTGAAAAATGAAGAATTGTGCTTGCTGTATGCCAGTTGGTTACCTTTCCTTGTTTCATACCGATGAAAAGAATTTAATTGGGGTGATTCCTGAAAGTTTGATTTAATATGAAGTACTAACTGAAAAATAAATAGACCAAAAACTGTCCAAATTTCTGTATTTTTTAAATGTTCTTTTACAGAGTCCCCCGGTTTCAATTTTAACATAATATGAAGGGTTTTCTTTTGAAGTATTGGTATTTTGTTTAACTTATTGTTTGAGATAGAACCATAAAGGCATAAACCAAAAACTATGTGTGATTCAATTAGAGAATAATAGATAATTTTAAAGTTCCAAAACTATTGAATTTGGACATCTTTCTCAATGCATAGAGGCCTGAAGATGATCTTTTTGCAAACTGTATCTACTTGATTGTCCCAGGTAAACATTACATTAGGTTTGAGTAATCCGACGGTAACATGTAGGAAGACTCGACAACAATTAAATAACTGAAATGCACGATACAGCTAAAATGTTTCAAAATCATAAAATTAAAATTAACCCAAAATAAGTTACTTTTTAAAGGTTACATTTAATGTGTACTATACAAAACACAAAAATAAATCAAAAGCTTGATGATCTGAACCGCTGTTAATCATAGAGCTAGGAATATAATCAACTGCTTGTTGTAAATACAACAGACTAAAAACTCCACCAAAACAAATGATAAATCTGACAATTTTAGGAAGTATCGGAATATTCAAGCTTAAAATTAGTATAAATTCCATGACTACACGTTGCCTGGTTTTCTCAAACTAAGGCCGAGTTCCTCAAAATCCAAGATACAAATTCTCCCTTATGAATAACATGGAGGGATTTTATGACTTTACACTTTGTATCACTTAATAAAGTTAAAGGGAGAAAATTATAAATCTAACAATTTTGGGGAGTATCGGAATGTTTAAGCTTCAAATAGGTACAATTTCCATGGCAACACGTTGCCTGGTATTCTCAAACTTAGGCCGAGTTCCTTCAAAAATATTCTCCCATTTAAATAACATGGAGCATTTTTTTTAGATGTCAACATTTTAAAAACTAAAGCAGTATTTTTGAGTTTTACATTTTTTGGTTAATCTGCAGTATAACAACTTTAAAATAGCACATCGATTGTCCAAATCGGTTGAGAAAAAATGACGTAGCGGGCCAAAAACGAAATTCCTTAGCGAATTAATATATAAGATTATAGAAGATGTACTCAAATATATTTACATAACTAGCTGGCCTGACAGACGTTATCCTGTCCTAATGTCATTGAAACAGTTATTTAACTAACTGAACTTTGATAAAATCAATGGGAACTTTGAAGGCCAGTGGGACAGAGCCCTTAGGTTGGATTAAAAATTTTCTTTTGCAAAAACCTTGTCCTGACATTAACAAACACAACAAAGAAAGAATTATTCAATTTGGTGCACTCATTCTCAAGTTATGGCGTGACCAAGGGAAATAGGAATTCATTTTTATATATTAAGATTCTCAATATAATTAGTTTAAGTCAAATAGTTAGTAATTACTAACAAACTTCTTTTTAACGGTTTTAAAGTTTTATTTAATATGACTATAAGCTTCCTTCAACCTTAACTTTAAATGAGTGGTTTTTATTCTGTGTATTATCAATACAACATTTGTATAAATATCCTCCCATATTTTAAATTTTCAAACACAATAAGTAAAATAGTTAAAATATGAACATATTTTATGAAGTTATAAGTTGACTATTATGCTTTTAACATTTTAGCGAATTTCCCCTATAGGGAAGAAGCTATTACCGTAGGTCTCATGGTAAGACTTAAGCCCGAGACCATGATAACTTTTCATTTTGAGGTCCCCAGATGCCAAAAACACCATTCGTTCAAATTTTTATATATGTATATATATATATATATATATTTATATATATAAATATATATATATAAATATATATTTATATATATAAATATATATATATATAAATATATATATATATACATATATTTATATATATATATGTGCCCGTAAGCACGATAACTCTCGTAAAAAAGGTCCGATCTTAATGAAATTTGGTACAAATGTGTAAAGTACCATTTATTTGAACAAGTTCGAAAACCAGATGAATCGCACCATCCGAAGGGGGGTTTTTGGGGGGTTTTGTACCCCAAAAATGTGTTTTTTGGGGTTTTCACATGTAATTTAAATTTAAATCAAATTTTAATTTACACCATTGAATTCAGCTTAAAAAAACAAACAATTTGGTATTTTGATCATTGCTCTACGTCAATTGGTTACCGAGATATTGAAAGTGCTAAACACAGTACGTTGTCTAATGTTATTCTTATGAAGAAAAAGAAAAATTGTATATCTCGCTTATTTATGAACATAAACTGGCAAAATTTGGTATATGGCTTGATCTGATTATGGTTTATTGTTGTTTGCACAAAAAAAAATTTTTCGCCTTTGGTTCCTGTAGCAGCAAACCTAGGTACTTGGTCCCCATGTTATTCTTATGGAAAATACTTAAAATGTTATATATCGCTTATTTATGAATGTATATGGATGAAACTTGGTATGTGACTTCACTAAGATGAGTTCTATTGATATTTGCATAAAAACCCATTATTTTGTGTGCCTTGTTGCAGCAAACCTGCGTACTCATCCCCAATGTTATTCTTATGGAGAATAATTAATATTTTAAATATCGCTTGTTTGTGAATACATTTCTTATGAATCCTGTTAAGTGTTATGTTATATATTCATTGGAAATTCGCTGAGTATGCAGGTTTGCTGCGACGGGTGTATTCAGATTTATTTTGGTGGCAGTAGTGTATTTTAACCATAATTCTGTATTTAAACAATAAATAATAATTATTTATCCAGTGCATTTAACCAGTGCATTGTTTTTATTCTCGTGTTAAACTTATAGAAATATTTTATCTTACTGAATAAAACACACACAAAAAAAAATCTTCTGTCAGTGCTTAAATTATGTGTTCATTAACTGTTACAGGTTTCTAGGTTCTCGACATTATGCAACACAAAACAATTATTTGAATCATGTGACGTGGGTGTTTACATTAATGTTAAAACGAAATTTGAGAATTTACATAGTGAATTTACTATTGTAAACATTTATGAGCTTTCAAGTAGAATATAAAGTTTTATTTAATAAATATCATATTTTGATATGGCCTTTTCTGAAACAATCTAAAACCCCTAATTCCCATTTTTGAGATTTTAAAATTCAAATTTGTTGTTTATGGGCCCATGAAAAAGGTTAAAAAGGCTCGGGTGTAAGATTAATGCAAGTTCAACAATAGAACATAAATAACAACGTTTTAATCTTTCTCTCATAATTATAGCACAAATATTTATTGATTTATGGAAATGTAATTTATCGAACACAGTATGTTGCCCTACGTGGATTTTACATTAGAAAAGTCTGTTTTTATACTTTGGAATAGCTTTATTATCCCCAGAACCCCAATACCTGCTTTCAATCTAGACTGGACCTCCTCCTTTCCTTCTTATGCACAACATTACTATCCAAGTTTTGCAGATAAAAAGAACCAGGAGCATCAGAACTGCCAAGAAACAAAATTTTTCAGTTTGCATAACATTTTGATAAATTTATGTCTAAGTATTGTACCCTATTTGATTTTTAAACAGTGCGCAAATACCGTACCCCATTTGATTTTTAAACAGTGCGCGTGCATGTCTTAAAAAGCCAGACCGTTATTGTGAATTTTCCCTTAAAAATACCGTACAAATTTATTTTTGATATATTGATAATAATCAATCTAATATATTGAATCGTTGAACTTTGACTCAATGTTGATATATGTGTTTCAAGTACCGGTATTCATTCAGTTGCTGTGATGACTTTTCGATTATGACTGTATGCGATGCGATATATTGGTAGGTGGCCTTATTCGCGTGTTCCGCAAAAGCCGATATATCGACAGTTGGCGCTCAAAGAGTTAACCACAATGACAGGATTTCTACAAAATGTTCGTTTTCTTTCAGGTGCACCTTCAACTGAAATTTCATGCCATGGTTTAAGTTTTAGAGTTTGTTGTACACAAAAACGAATAAATTTAGTTCCAACAGGACTAAGACAAATGGACCATCGGAGGATGAGGTTTAAATAGATTTGTTCTTCTGTCTCATGATAGTAATTAGCAGTTTCTGGAATTTTCTCTCCCAATGTATGACTTGTATAAACTATTGCGTTATCTCTTATTAAATATCAGGAACATGGTTTTCTACGACATGCCGGTATTTACTTTATTTTTTTATTTTTCAGGTGAACCTTCTATTGAAATTTCATGCCATGGTTTAAAGATAAAAGTTTTAGAGGTTGAGCATACTGAAAGCACTACACAACAAAAAAATAAATTGAGTTCAGGTGGGACCAAGACAAGTGAATCTTTGGATGAGAAAGTGAACACAGACCGTTGTATAAAAATGCCCAAGGGATTTTATAATGTCAAAAAAAAGAAGGTAATGGGTGAGAGATGTTCAGCAGAGCAGACTTGTCAGAGCAATCGTCAGTGTGGTTCTATAACAGAGAGTCAGAGGAAGAAGATTTTTACAGAATTTTGGTATGATCTTGATCTTCAACAGAAGAAACATTTTATTTTCAATACAGTTGAAAAAATTGAGGTCAAGAATCGCAGGCAAGATGTTGAAAATTCAAGATACAAACCTTTCGACAGACACAATTATTATTTTGATATTGAAGGAAACAAGCTTCCAGTTTGTCGAAAAATGTATCTGTCCACACTAGGATTAAATAACGACTATTTGATTAAGAAATGGCTTAGATCAACTTCTTCTGTTGCGATAGCCATAAAGGTAGACGAGATGACGAAAACAAGTTGCAGTGGGCAGAACGAGGAGGAAGTAGAAATCATCAGTGAGACTGATGCCGTTGAGAATGAAACTGACGAAGAAGATAAATATATTGAACAACTGACTTTGGAAATGGATGAAACATTTGCAGAGTTGAATAAATTTGTTGAAAATAAATAATTTTAGAGACAAAAATCTTTCAATGTACAGTAGACCTTAACCACCCTACATGGAACCAAACCCTGGTCGGATAACTAAAATGTTGTTTAAAACAAAAATGGGTGTTGTCATATAAAGCACTAACAGTTATAAAAATTAAACAACAGTTAGAAAAGGGAACCAAAAATAGGTACCAAGATGCAATACTTGCTTACTATGGAAACATATGATCGACTTTGTGTGACCTGAATGTTTGTTACAGGAACAGTACGGTACAGTTACGGTACAGTTTGATGGCAGACGTAAGTCGTTTCCTGGAAAGAGGGTGGTTAAAGCGAGGATGGTTGAGAGGGCTTTAATCAATTTAAAAAAGTAGAATGTGGTTTCGACACTCATATGGTCACATACGGTTGGTGATATAATCAAATACTTGGTAAATTTATGGTCTATGGGTTGTATGTTAATATTTTTATTGATATTAACCAAGTATAAGCATTGACTATAAATACTGAAGCAGACATCCCATCCTTATGGCCCAGCTGTCCCACTTTTAGTGCATGCTAGAATTTGAAGTGGACGTAGTTTGATTAGGTTACCGACAGATTGTGCTGCTGTCAACTATTTATTTTAGTTGTTTACGTTAACTTGTAAAATATCTCTAACCTAGAAAGGAAGTGATAATCAACTTATGGTTGTTTCCTGACACACCAACTGTTGTAATATCCCATCCTTGAGAGGATAAGTAATAGTTGACAGCAGTGTACTTTGTTGGTGATTATTGAGAACTAAGTCCTCTTTGAATCATGGCTCACACAAAACTAGGGACAGATTTTTTTTTAGGGAATTGCAATGAGAAGTCTACTTCAGTATTTATAGTCAATGGTATAAGTAAGTATCATACACTTGTATGGCGTAGCGTTATGCTGCGTTATTATATAAAGAATTTTTCCGTCATACTATTTTAATAACAGTTATACTAAAAATAAATACAAAGCGTGTTTTGAGTGAGTTCTGTATTGCTTTACACCTATGTTTTGTGTTGTTTCAGTGTATAAAATCATGACTTGATACAGTATTGTGCAATGCCACCCACATCGTTAATTTGTTTGGTTGTTTTGTATTTGTATTAGTTATAAATTAAATTTGTTACGTTATGTAACACATTGGGGGGGTGTGGGGGGGGGTATGGTCAAGCGTTATGGTGCATTACATGGGGGGGTCTGAAATGACAAAAAAGTGTTACGTAATATGTGTATGGCCCCTAACTACTGATCTATCAAAGGGGTTTTATCTGGTGATCAAGTTACACGTATTTGACAGATGTGACCCCATAATCACTCATCAACTAAACATTCTCCTATGATAATGCAAGTTCAGATCCTGCACGTAGGAATTCATACCGAGGTCTATTTATTCTACACATTTTATGGTCCTTTTTCGTGTATTATGTTCATGAAACCATGACAAAAGTTAAAACAATGAAATATCCTAGGTGGATATAGTAATTTATTTATTTCTTTAAGAATGTAACACATAAAAATGTTATGACTTTCAAAATTCTTACATATTAAACGACTCAATTTCATTAAGAATCACTCACACTTTTATTAACAAGATCATTAATTGAAACAGGAGCTGGTAAGAGCTTATTTTTATTTACTTTATACTTTGCTGTATACTGGAAGTATTATTTTCCCTCATTTTTTGTTTCTATTATTATTATTACTGTAATATAATTTTATTTATTGTTTTTTGTTTGATATTTGTAATTTTTTATTATAAAACATTTACAATATATACATTTATTTACATACATTTATTACTTACATTTATTTATATATACCTATTTATATTTCTCAAAGTAATTAATATTAATAATACTCTTAAATTTATTACTCAATATGTATCATATATCAATATGTTAAAACTGCTTTTTAAAGGTTAAAAGGTTATTTTAAAATATTACTGCAGGTTCCTTAAACTTTAAGTTTAAAATAATCTGTATTTATTTACTTTATTTCAATAATACCTCTTTATGTCAGTATCCTCCGTGTTTGAGGATGTCAAACAAGATCACTTAAAGACTTTAAACCTGAAATTGTTTCTTAGAAATACAAGTTGACTATTGTGCCTTACATATTTTATTGCATATCATGATATTATTTACCTTATTCACGACAAGGAGAATGAATACTCTGGGTTCTTTTTCTTTATGTTTTAACAATATCAGATTTAGTTTGGTGGTATAAGTGTATCGTAACAATATTACTGCATTTTAACAATAAAGACTTTAACCCTGAAAATGCTTCTTAGAATTACAAGTTGACAATTGCGCCTTACATATTTTATTGCGTATTGTGATATTATTTACCTTATTCACATCATGTAGAATGAATACTCTGGGTTCTTTTTCTTTTTGTTTTAACAATACAGTATCAGCTATTTTGGTGGTAGTATTGTATTGTAACCATAATACTGCATTTTAACAATAAACACTTGTTTAAACCACTTTTTTGTTTTTATTTCCATATGTTCACTGTATTTTGATATTCTTATAAATAAATTAATAATTATAATACTTTTATTTATAATATTCATGTAAGGTGTACTTAAGTGTAACCATATGTTAAATACCTTTCCATAAGTTAATGTGAGGTGTTGAACGATTAGTGTAAGAAAATGCTCAGTAATAGACCTTGAATAAAGAGTTTCACATAAAGGCTTGGCAAAAACCTTTTTACATTATTCACAATACTGTACATGCAAAGTTTGTCATTGTTACTGATCCTTCAATGGGCTTCTTAGTTTCTGCTCAAGAATTAGCAAAATGTAATCCAAGAAAATATTAGGTTGGTGTAATAAGCCAACCAAAATTTGTATATCAAAAATAATATATTTTAATATATTGTTTTAAACAAATATATACAAATTAGACTAACCCTGATAACATTTACTGGAAGAAACGTAACTAACTTTTTGATGATATGGGAAAGCTAATTATAGTAAAATGAATTTGTTACAAATTGGTATTTACGTAGTAAGAAAAACACTTTTCATGGTAGTACAGTATTAAAACAAAACACTGTTAAATGTTCAAAACTCATTCTTCAACCTATTTTTGGTATTCTTGTTTTTATTTAGTAAATCAACTGTTGTTGGTTGTTGTTGTTGTCATGCTTTCTGAAAGGTATTACTGTATAACCTAATAAACAACAAAACAGTTCTTAAAACAACACAAAATTCAATACAAGTAGATAACAATACAATAAATAGCTAGGCCATTTCATAAATACAACGAGTTCGCACGCTCACGTGAGGGAAGTGAATTTCCAGATAAAAACTGTTAAAACTTAAAATTAGTGTAAAAACATACTTGTATTCCAATTTTTATTGAAATCTGAAAACATTAATTTTTTTGGCTGTTCCGATGCTCCTGGTTTCATTTACCTGCAAAGCTGGGAATACAATTTTGCGCATTATAATGTTAGGAGAAGGTCCAGTCAGGCTTGAAAGTAGGTGTGAGGTTGCTGGGGATGATAAAAGTACTCTAACAAAGGAGTAGTAGGCTTTTCTAGTGTAACACCCCCATAAGACAACGTACTGTATTTAGTCGAAACACATTTTCTTTAATAACTCTGTAAATATTTATGCTAGAATGACGAGAGAGGGCTTAAAACTTTCGTCTCACTAATTCCCATCTCTTTACATGCATTAATTTTACATTTGGGGCTTTTTAGACCCTTTTTGGGCCCAAAAATTTTAAATTTGAAAGATTAATCTCCAAGAATGGGGTTTGGAGTTTTACGATTGTTTCGCCCAACGAACTTGTCCAACTGATTTCAGAAAGGAATGTCCCTACCAAATTTGAAGTTAATCGGACAAAAAATGTGACCGCTAGAGTGCAAACACATATGCACATATATATATGTCTATATATATACATATATAAAATTTTGAACGACCCCCCAAAACGTGTTCAGGGGGTCACTTTAGGATCTTCTATGGTGGTCCCATGCTTAAGTTTCACCGTGCGGGTCATGCTAATAGTTCACTTTCCAAAGGAAATTCAATAATAAGCAAGACTTAAAAAAAAAACATGCAAAGTCAGTAAACAACTTTTTCAGTTTAAACAATGTGTCTTATTAGTAATTCAAAATTACACAAAACATAAATAGTATAGTTTGATTAGTCTAAATATGGCCACTAATATTTCAAAACCTTAAATTTGATCAAATATAATGTTCTCTCAGAGACTGGTAGTTTATTAAAAGATGCATTTGTTGGTAAAAATGGTTACTGATGGATTTGTTAAGCCTCTGGTAGATTTGAGTTGTGTGTATAACAGGTTTAAAGACCATTACGGCAGTGTCCTGAGGTCAAGAGCTAAACACATTTACAGGTAAAAGGGGGTTATTTACAAGAGGGTGAGTAGAGGCTGGACCAGGACCTTCATTTACGCGGTCACTCAACTATACGGCTAGCTTACAGTTGTTGGGTTTTAGCTTTATTGTGTTTTGATTCAATATGTTTGATGATATCTGACCATGTGAGGGATGTATCAAATGTTATCCCTAAAATATTGCAAGAGTGAATTTTGTGGTGTTATGCTCCCAAGGGGGTTATAATTTATTTGCTTACTAGTTATGTAATTTGTATAGAAATTGAAGAGGTTTTAGTTTTTTTTACAATCCTGCAGTAGTTGAATTTTAACAATTTGTGAATAATCATTCTTCATCTTCAGTACTGCAGTTGTATTATCGGCATACATTACTAATTTTTAATTTAAATGTTGTAACATTAAGACATCCATGTAGGATGTAACCCTTGACCTTGATGTAACCTGTAACCCTTTGAGTGACAGTTTTAAAATGTGAACAAAAATTTGGATTGTTCCACTTAACTTTTTGTTTCCTGTTTGATAAACCTGTGTAACAGATTAAAAGTATTCCCTTCAAGTTATTATTATTTTAGTTTGTGCAGTAGGAGCTCATAATTGACACAGTTAAATGTCCTTGACAAATCGCAGGAAATGTCATAACAAGTGTCGTAAATGGCATAATATACCATTGAGATTGAGGTCACTTGATACCTCATTAGTGACTGCAATGACAGTATCTACTACATTTCGCCCTTTTTTAATCCTTAAGTCCCAGGAGCCATATGATCGTCATTTTAATCTCATGCCTAAAAACATGGTAAGTTAGGGTATAATAAGCAATCGTACCGCTAGAAGGTCTGATTCCGACATTGATGTAACCTAGTAGGCAGAAACAGATATAACATGACTAGCACCGAGCACTTTTTTATTACGTTCAACTGGAGATATTTGCGTTTGCAAACTCTAATCTAGTAATGATCTCGCTTTTCCCTATCATAGGTTGGAAATGTATACCAGAAGGCCATCATTTGCAGGAATCAGGTTTCTAATCATCTTCCGAACGCCATAAAAAAAGAAAGAAATTTTAATGTTGTTAAAAAGAAAAGAGTCCCTGGTATTTAGATTAATATACTCCTTCGATGAATTTAAAAAAACTAAAGAATTTATTTATTTATTTAAAAAAGAATTATGAATGTTTATAATTAAATGCATTGCATTTCTACACATGTTTAGTTGATGCATGTACAACTTTTTTACCATTCAAACTGTACTTTATACTTTCAATGAATTATGTTTTGGAAAAACGTATGTATTGAGTTTTTAACCCATGAAAACTAATTTAATTTCTTAATGCTATTTGCCTCCTGGATTGATTGTATGACTTAAAAAATAAGGTTTCATACCTTGCTGTCATCAATCCACTATCTTAAAAGATTACTAGTTACTAGTAGTAACAGTATTTTCTTCTGTGATACATCAAGATTTGATAATGGGACAAAACTAGTCCCGAAACTAGTAATCTTTCAAACTAGTGGATTGTAACCTTATTTTTGAAGTAATTTAATTTCATCGATGAGTTTTTCTCGACCCTCCCCTGGTACTATGAATATAAAAGCTTTAATTGCACCAGTTGTTAAGACCAGAGATAAAAATTAATTTTGTCAAACTCAAAACAGAATGGGTTTTTAAAACATCAACAAAAATATTTTTGGAGATGTAAAATAAAAATAGTTATTGACTTAGTCACATGATGTGATGCGTATTTCATCTGATCCCAAGACAGATAATCAGATAAGACTCTGATGTGATAGTACAGTGTTTCAGACATTGTAGTGATTGCTAAGCAGTGTGGTGGTGAAGTTCAAGTAAGGGTGGAATTTGTTATCTTTATAAAGTTAATATACCGGGTGTCCACAAAGTCTTGGCCTGATAAGGAAACCGCATAGTATGAAAACGAGTGATAGTAGGATAAAGATTTATTTATAGATATAACAGGCAACTTCTTAAGACTTTATAACTATGTTCAAACTTAATACACCTCTACGTGTGCGCCTCCAGTGGCCTGCAGATCTTCTAGACGTCTTTTCAGTTCGTTCCAGGTTTTAGTAAGCATATCCTGGGTTACAGACGCCACAGCATTTCTGATTCTCTCCCTCAGTGTTTGTAAATTAGGAACCGGGGAAGAATAGAGAGTGTCCTTGACAAATCCCCACAAAAAGAAATCTATGGGGGTTACATCGGGGGAACAAGGTGGCCATTTCGTTGGGCCTTCACGCCCGATCCAGCGTCCGGGGAAGTGGAGATTTAAAAAATCCCTCACACATTTAGCCCAATGAGGCGGGTATCATCTTGCTGGAAAATTATCATAGGTTGCAGTTCTACTAATTGAGGGACTACATACAACTCCAACATAACCAACTAAACAAACCTATTCACATTTTCTCCGCAAAGAAAAATGGTCCAATGATTCCATCATGCATTACACCGCACCAAACATTCATCCCTTTCATGTTCCCTTTCTGTCCCTTTCATGTTCAATCACGATCCTGCGATTTTCACTCCCCCAAACTCTACAATTGTGTCTGTTAACTTTCCCACTTAAATGGAAAGTGGCTTAATCAGAAAAACATATACGTTTCAAATAATTGTCATCAAGTTCCAATGAATTTGGGTAACAAAAGTGATTCGGAGGGGAAAATCATTTGGCTCAAGCTTTTGAACAACCTACATTTTATAAGCAGTGAACTTAAGTTCTTTTTTCAAATTTTTTGTGAATAGTAGAACGTGGGATATGTAACTCTTGGCTAGCTTTACGAATTGACTTACGAGGATTGTTCTGAAATGTTTGGCGCACGACATCTACCGTTTCTTCAGTGGTTTCTTGTCGCATACACTGCTTCCTTCCCTAAAATGCAAATACCATCTCTTGATGCTTCTTCCATAAGGAGCAGGTCTTCCAAATGTTCGCATGAAAAGTCGTCGAACTGCTATAGGGGATTGGGTTTCGTGAAACCACAAAACACACTGTGATTCCTCTTGTAAACTCACCATTTCTGATTTGTTATTGTATTGAATCATAACTGTATTGTTGTCAATCAGCTGTTTTTAGGTTTTACCAACTTAATTAAATAAAACTTGATTAAATTCCCTTCAAAACAAGGCATAGAAGTTAAGTGTGGCTCTAATGGTTTTCGCACAGCAAAGCTATTAAATCAGGCCAAGACTTTGTGGACACCCGGTATACTGGGTGCCTCAGCTAAAGTGAACCAATAGCTAACTTTATAATTATAAATATGACATCCAAGTTCTTATGGGGGACTCCCCTTGATTTTTTAAGATGTTTTTCGGGATGGGTTTGAATTTATAAAATATGGCCACCATTTTCCAATATGGCGGACAACTTTAATATTTCTTATGTAACACCCTATATTTTATGATGTTAATAGGTAGAACATGTGATTTTAAGACATTTGTGTTCTTGGTAATTTTTACCTAAATGTAACCGTTTACGTGCTAGAGCCAATAGTTTTCGCAAAAATTACTCAAGTTTAGTGGACCAGTCGCATGGCCTCCGAGGTCACCTGATCTGACACCTCTAGATTTTTTCCTTTGGGGGGCAATCAAGGATAAAGTATACCAAACTCGACCAACAACACGGGAGGATATGCAGTGGAGGATCCGATTTACTTGCAACGCTGTTAGTGACGCAACAATAACACTTGCACACAGTGGCGGATTTAAGCAATTGCCGCCTAAGGGCTATTAGGAAATCTGCCGCCCCCCCTGCCAACGAATAATCTTTGTCCTTTTCACCAACCATGTTTACCCAGCATATGTTATACATCTTGTTTGGTTAATTTGTGACAGTATCTAACAAGTTACGAATTTACTGAATTAATGGTTTTAAGACATTTCTGTTATTTCTTAGTTTAAAAAACCAGTAAAATAATGTATAATTGACTTGATTCACATTAACACAGTCCAATATTGCCTACTCAATGACAATCAATCATAGGGACAAATTTTGATGTTAAAAACAGTGTGAAGCAGTGCTACTTTTAATTTTAAAAAATCCTTCAACAAATAAGGCCTAAAAATCTCTACTAATACTTCATTGATCATTAATTTTTACACCAACACATTGACTACTGAAAATTATAATACATAAATAAATAACCTATAAATAAGATATGATGACACTGTAGCCTTAAAATTCGTAATTCGGACCATTAGCCTCAAGATTCTGACTATTTTAACTCTTAATTAGCGCTTTCCAATACAGTTTTTCAGTCATTTTGTAATTTATACTTGTATATAAAGAATTGTTTATATGTTTTAGACGATCAAAATATAAAATTAATTTATGTAGGCCTAATCTTTATAAAACTGTACACATTTTCAAACACGACTTTTAGTTTCACCTCCGTGATGTTGTAGATCCAATTAATTAAAATATAATACCTACAAGAGTTACTACTGTCTGAAAAATAACCTTCAAAAAGCGTGCCGTCATATTTGGTATTTTGTCCTGTTGTGGTGTTAACTTGTTGATGGGACAGTGTCATTCGATGTACAAGGCTGCTTGTTTTCAACACTTTCCAAAGCCATATTAAAAGGGTGTTTTCATTTAACTAAAATCATAACTTTGCTCCGAGATAAACGATAAAATAATGACATCTAAAATATGTCTCAAGATTATAAAGTTAAGTTTAACATCATGATTCACCTAAAATGCGACAAAATATTAATTTAAAGACTTCGAGTATCACAGTTTTTCATGTAATGAAATGGGAGATTTTTACTCCGCCCCACCCAAAATATATATACATTTAGTGGTCTAGTCTGGAGTAAAAAACTGCAGCCTACATTCTGACCACCATTTTGACCCTCTGACAACCATGCTCCATGGCAACAACCAATAAAATCCTCTCTTCACAGATTATCTCTTTATTTGTCTTTGGTCAGATATTTTGATAAAAACAATATCCTCCAGAATGAACGATTATGTGTGGTAGCCTTTGATATGGTAAGTATACGACGGCTGAAATAACTTTCTTTGTTACCTTGAAATTGAAAATATCATTGTAGTCTAAATTTGTTTATTGTCATCTCAAATTCGATTGCTGCAACATTTCTCAGCCGTGTGCCTTAGTCATTATTGATATTGTGTAACAAATAATTTTATTGCTATGCGATTGTACGGATAAACTTGGAAGTTCGTGAGTTGGACGTAGTCATAGTGGCGCAGTGCCTGATGAGCGGAAGGGGAGAGGTTAAATTATCTGTAGTTCGTGGCTTGCCGCTCTTTCTCCGTAACGTAATCGTCTTTTCGCTAGTACGGATGAATGACAAATGCATTATGACTGTTTTGAGAAACTGCAGTGTGAGGGGCTGCAAGCGTAGTCTCTGATTACTACCTTTACCTTTAAAAGGGCGGCACACCGTCATTGTCATCCGCTTTCGTCAAAATGTTCCCTTTTTCAACTTTTCCTTTGTAAACAACTTATTAATTTTTTGTAAATTTGCCGCCCCTAAAAGTTTGCCGCCCTGGGCTACAGCCCCTATACCCCCCCTAAATCCGCCACTGCTTGCACAACGAGCACACAGAGAACGACTGGAAATGTGCATAGAACAACAAGGAAATGTTTTTGAGCATTTGTTGTAAACAGTTTGTGTTGCTTGAGGTATCAAAGCACACTGTTCTGTATGTGTGGGAATTTATTTGATTATCATTGTTATATTTTTAAAATATATTTTTATTTGTCTTTTTCAATGATGACATTTTCTTGAAGCATTGCAGCACTAAACTTGAGTAATTTTTGGGAAAACTATTGCCTTTAGCACGTAAACAGTCACATTTAGGTAAAAATTACCAAGAACAAAAACGTCTTAAAATCACATGTTCTATATAAAAACATCATAAAATATAAGGTGTTCCATAAGAAATATTTAAGTTGTCCGCCATATTGGAAAATGGTGGCCATATTTTATAAATTCAAAACCTTCCTGAAAAACATTTTAAATCAAGAGGAGTCCCCCATAAGAACTTGGATGTCATATTTATAATTACAAAGTTAGCTATTGGTTCACTTTAGCTGAGACACCCGGTATATGTAACCCTTTAAATACTCTTTTTGATGCACAAATGAACAACAATAATGGGAATTTCTGTTCCCTTAAATCTTTCCCTTGCTAATTGTATTTATACATTGTGTTCATAAAATTAATGAACTATTCAAAAGATTAAGCAGCGTGGCAGATGAAGTGATCTGATAATAAACTTTCGCCCACCACTACTGTGAATATCTAATTTTGTAATAATTAACCCCTCATTTCATTATTTAATTTTTGCTTGCTACCAAAACCTAGAATAGCCTTTATCTATTGCTACTACTTCAGCATGACCCCCCCCAACCAATATTGTGAACATTGTTTACCTCTCGTAAATAAATTTATTATATAAATGATATACATGTATATTATAATGTATGAATAATTTGGTTTTAGATATGAAACATTGTACAACAGTTCTTAATTTTTCATTTGTTGGTTACATTGCTTCCTGCAAGATAACCAACCCTCAAAAACCCTCATCTTAACTATTCCAAGGAAATACATTTTCCCATACCTACAAAATTTGAATATGCTTATAAGTAAAAAAAAAAGATTAATTTTAGCTAAATAAATTTTGAAATAACCATATCCAGGACCGGCAAAAGTAGCTAGTAAGGTCTCAACCACCCCCCTCTATTCGTACTTTCGTACTGCCAGCCGGTTCTACGCTGTGACATCACAGGGTTGTAACCCGTGCCACCAGTGCTATACAACCACCACTGCTTTGCATTAGCAAACAGCGTGTATTTAGTACTAATGGCCTCCTGATACCCCTGATTGTATTTTTCCTTTTTACACATTTTAGTTGCGGTTTCAAGCCCACTATTTCATTTTGTAATGATTCAATAAGCCCAGATTTACGTTCACAGTCTTTACACAACGGAGCTTGGTGGTTCTACATTTTGCTCAGTTTCACATTCTCTGGAATTGTCAATATCCTCAGTACTATAGCTGAAGCTAACAGCTCTGTTTCTGCTCATATCTGCTCAAGTACTAAGGTTTGACTTATAGTACTCTTTTTGGGCAGATTTTGAGAAGGGACTGAAGATTTATTTAGTACTCTTTTCAATGGAAGTCCCATAATACAGGTTTTCACAACATCTTGATAATCAGTAGGCAAGAAAGGCTTACTATACTATACGTACATTTTTCTACATTAAAATTGTCTTTTCTAAGGCAGTTGGCAGCCCATTACTTTGAAATATCACCGTCAATTGGAAATCGGTGGTAGATTATGCACACCTCACAGTTATTGGTGTTACAGTAGGTTAAAACCGTTTCATTGCTCATGTTTCATTGAATTCTAAAATGTGAAACCGTTTATATTTAATTAAATGTAAAAAACTAATTTTAAAATAAATTGAACAACATTAAAAACAAAATGTATTATGTACAAGGTAAAATAAGCAACTGGTTATACGAATATTTTACGTCTTAGATCTCACCCATTTGGTAGTGTTTTTGTTTGATTTTACTATTTTGGTTTCTATTTAGTTCTCTTATTCTAAGAAGTGTTATACTTCTTGGATATACAGTAAGGGAATGGCCACTTTAGTGCACTTGGGTATTAAGAATGTAAGTTATGCTTTAACACTTTCACTATTCCGTGTCCAGTGTTAAACGGGTGTAATAAAATACGTCTTACAACACTTAAACACATATTTACACTTATACTGTATTCACATATCAGTCAGTAAACATATACAGAAGATGGTACAAGGCAATTTTTTAACAAAAAGCCGTTTAAACATACGTTTTGTCTCAACCCTTAAAGCGTTTTTCTGCACGATGCCGCCTGACCCTGGCGCTGTTGTTAACTTGAGGGAACAGATTTTCGAAGACTTGTTTGAAATATCTTGATAAACTTCTCATGTATTAATACACTAAAATGTAGCAAGTAACTCGTGATCCAGGTAATTTTCATTCAAATAAAAAAATTGGCAAATTTATTACATTTTCCAATAAAGATTCTACCTTGAAATTGATTTGTATGACGTTTTATTATGTAGCTCTTTTATTATTTGAGATACGGTCTCATACCTAATTACCATTATTGCTGCTCATAATATTGTGAATATAATGACGTTTTAACTAATGTTCTACCTCATACCGTTACCGAGATATTGCCATTTTACACGTAGCGCCCCTGCCATCTTTACCCCCCTCCCACAATGTTGTCGACCACCTGGAAAAGTGACGACGTAAATTTTTACCAACACCATTGTCCATTTAACAATAATCAGCAAAAATATTGCGTCATACCTTTACGAATTCTCAACCCCCGTAGATCCTAGACTGACAGTAATGCATTGGGGAAAGTGCAGGATACAACCCTATGACATCACACAGCCAACGTCCCCCTACCCTAACCGGCAGCGGCGGCTTCGGACAAACTTCAAAAGAGTGGCTGAGCCCTTTCTAGCTATTCTTGCTGGCCTTGACCATCCATATCTACGATATAGAAACATATATCATGATACAAAAAAATATAAAACCTATAGTGCTGACTGCCATGTTAACGGCAGTTGCGTTTGAAATAGTTAGTTCGGTCACCGGCTGGTTTGAACAGTAGCAGCATTATGTCGCTCAGAGGGGATGCATTCGGGTTCCGGTACATCTGCTGTCATCCCTATCGGCAACCCGACTAGGGGTGCTGCCACAGGAGCACAACTCTTCTTCTATTCCAGTCAACCTTCTGTAGGGTTTTATAGTTTTAGTGATCATGTGTATGTAATATGTATGTGTTTACCCATAAGATATTTTGACAGATCAAACACAATGTTGAACTTAACAACAACACACCATACCGACCCTTTGGCCCACTTTGAGTGGGTGGAGTACTGTGTGTTTGGTGCCATTCTCTCTCTCAGCGCAGCTCTCAGCCTCTATCATGGGCTCAGGGACGGTGGAACTGTCAACGCCTACATACTGGGGGACAGAAACATCAATGTCTTCCCTGCCACCATGTCTCTCATTGCCAGGTGAGGATTAACTTTCAAACTATTATAAATAAATAAATTGTTTATTTCTCATATTTACATGAAAGCATCGACAAACAAATCTTTTTTTTTGTGTGACGAGAGTAAGACCTGGTAGGGGTGTGCTTTTTCCTACTCTACCTGCAAAAACGCTTTTGACGCTGGGCACCATCAAAGTAATCGTTATATTAATAGACAACCTCAAAACTTTCCCTACTTTTTTCTCAGGATGTGCATTGCAGGAGAAATTCACGCACATATTGTTAGATATGAATTGTCTTGTAGTTTTGCAGAAACCCCTTATAATTTAAATCAGTCTCCCGGTTATGCCACACAGGCCTTCAACGTTTCAATGTTAATCCTTGGAAGAACAGTAATCAATGAAATTTTATATTTGACAGCTGTTGATCTAGTAATAAATGCTAACACAACAGCGAAAACAGATGTTTCAGGCATAAACAAAAATACTACTGACTACTGGAATGGCAATGTCTTTCTGTTATCTTTAATTCCACATTAAACAAATTAAACCTTGTGTTTTAACCTGTAATGGAACATAAGTTGTCTTCGTAACCAGCAGTAAAGAGGCAAATAATAAATAAAGATAAACCATTTAGTTTAAAAATAACAAGCAGTTATCGTCTTAACTGATTTTTCAGCATATGAGGATGACTTTTTCATAATCAACACAGAATAGCTATAAATAACGCAACAGAACCCAGTAGATTTCATTGATTAATGTACAGCTTATGGTCCCTATAGAAATATTGTTGGTCGAATTTCAATGTTTGGGCGATCGCTCATTCAGTTATAACCGGTCATGATGAGGTTGGTAGTTAAATCAGACGACAGAAATACAAAAACTGATGATTTTACCTGAGGAGGTTGAATTGCCAACTGAAATTGAAGATCTCTACAGTACCCCCTTTGTGAAAGGAGTTGATTAATGTAAATACCCCCGTCGCAGCAAACCTGCGTACTCAGCGAATGTTTAATGCATGTATATGTTTCTCACTACCACAAAGCCACTTATCAAGTTTTATAAAAATGCATTTAGAAATAAATTATATATAGCATTTTATTTATTCTCCAAAAGAATACCATTAGGGCTGAGTACGCAGGTTTGCTGCAACAAGAAAGATAAAGAAACATATTTAAACAAAAAATATCAATATAACTCAACCAGGTTAAGCTGAATGCCAATTTCTAATAATTTATTATCATATTTAAGGGAGATATAAAACTTGACTTATTCTCCATATGAATAAGATTATGGCTGAATATGCAGGTTTGCTGCTATGGGGATAATCAACAAAAAATCAATTTTGTGCAAATATACCAGTACTAGGTGAAGCCACATACCAAGTTTAATCAAAATACATTCATAAATATAATCGAGATTTCAAATTTTATTTATTCTCCATAAGGATAACATTTGACAAAGCACTGTGTTTAGCTCTTTGAATATCTCTGCAACAGTTGGACGTATAATCACAATTAAACACCAAAATGATTTTTTTGTAGTGCTAAATTTATTGGTAAAAGCAAATGTAAACAATAAATTAACTGTAGAAAAGCTAACAACTTTTTTCCTATAATAACAAAGACAAAGGAGATTTTATGAACACGTTATTTGAATTTCCTCCGGAACCACTTAACCAGGTTAATGGTTCAAAATACTATGTTATTTGGTTTTTTAAGCTCTATAAAATGGTAAAAACAAAAATTTAGTATTTTAAAAATTTTAGGGTAAAAAATGCAAAAAACTGATTTTTGGAAAATTTTGAAACCCTATAAGCCCCCCTTCCCATGGTCCAATTTTTCTGGTTTTCAAACTTAGAGTCATGAATGTCACTTTACACATTTGAGCAAAATTTCATCGAAATCGGGAGTTTCTTTCAAAAGTTATTGAGGTAATGGACACATAAATATATATGTGGCAGATATAAATTTGAATGAATAGTGTTTTTTGGCATCTGGGGACCTCAAAAGAAAAAGTTATCATAGTCTCGGGCTTAAGTCTTGCCATATACCTACGGTAATAGCTTCTTCCCTATAGGGGAAATTGGCTAAAATAAGCCAAAATTTTGAAAGGATGGTTCTTAATTTCCAACCAGTACTTTTTGCATTAAATCCAAATAACTTTATAGTAAGATTTTGCAAAGCATTATAGTAATGTGTTTTTGGCTAATTTTATAGCAAGTTTAATTAATTGGTAGTAAAACATGAAATACCGTAACATGGTATCTGTAAACCTGATTGTTTATTAGGGTTGTATCCAGCAACTATATAAGAGAAAACAAAAATCCTTTAAGAAATAAAAGGAAATGACCTATTTTAAAATTGTTGGCCTGAAATTAGGCACCACCCTTATCAGCTATTAACTAGCTGTTTGGTCTGAATATAAGTTTTTAAGACACAATCTATCCACAGTGTCGGTCTTCTTTTTTATAAAAACATAAGATTTTTTAAAATCTGCATTAAACTCCATCAGGTTATTTCATTTACAGAATCTAAATTTTTAACTTAAAATGTGT
Source organism: Allygus modestus (assembly GCA_963675035.1). Lineage (NCBI taxonomy): Eukaryota > Metazoa > Arthropoda > Insecta > Hemiptera > Cicadellidae > Allygus > Allygus modestus. The sequence goes on along the minus strand of OY776115.1, from coordinate 77,298,730 downwards.
CTTTACTATGTTTATAAGCTGGATAATCCCAGCTACCAATAAACATTATGACTCTGTTATTCAAACCCTGTGATGTTTGTGTGGGAATTCCACTGCGAAACATTTGAAAAATTCATTACAATTTTGTTTTAGCAGGTACCATGCGAATTAACAATGCTATTGTAATATTTAAACTAAGATTAGTTTTGCATTAATTTTTGTTGTTGATGCAATTTTATATGATCTATGTACATTTATTTTTCCAGCCATGTATCAGGAGTGACTGTGGTAGGAGTGCCTTCTGAAGTGTACATGTATGGGACCCAGTACGTAGCAGTACTGATCAGCGATGTGATTGTAGCAATCGTCAACATCTGGTTCTTTATCCCTGTGTTCTACAATCTTAACATAACATCACTCTTTGAGGTAACTAAATATTTAATACACATAAGATATTCCTAATTACTGGTATACAGGGTGAGTTTCTACTCGCAAAATTAACTTTGCCAGCGAGTTCTACTCACTAAAAGGAACAAAAATGCTCCTAAAGACCCATGTCTGAATCTCAACTGTTTGGCTGTAATTGGGAATTTTGTATTTTTTCTAACTTACTTGACTTGGCCTCATTAATTGAGCTATAACATTTTAACCAGTTATTCTACCCAACTCTACTCAGCACTAATAAAAAGAGCATTCAATTTTCGATAAATCTGATGTTTTACGAAAGGATGCGTCTATAAAAACACCAGGACTCTACTGATCGTGACGAAAAGGTTTATACAGTGTACAAACATTTTTTAGACCCCTTTGACCAATGCCAAATTATTGAAAGTGCCGGATTAGCAGGCTTTTACCGTATAATAGTCAGTTGTGTAACAAACATTAAATGAACACCGGGATCTTTAGCACCCTGGTCTTGATTAAAGTTTGGTGAAAAACTACAAATACTCAAATTTGTCAGCTGGTGCCTGGGTTGCAAATTTATGTGAGAGCATATTCTCATATATGAAGCATTATGGTATTTTCTGCATGAATCATAATATGTAACATGCAAAGTCTGTAACTATGCCAGAAAATCTTTTTAATGTGTTGTGATTTGCAGGTTTTGTCTATTTCCTCAAACCGACCCTAAACTTAGCTCAAGTAAAGGCGGAAGGGAGGTTTAAGGTCAGTTTGAGGAATTGGTTTTTCAGCTGAAACTTTTAATCATAACAAATAATTGTCTGTCCTACACTTCTATTTGTGAACACACCTGATTATTTAGCCAAACTACTCCCAAAAGTTCACTAAACATTGGTCATTGCTTATCAACAATGTTGAAATTTGATATTTTTTTTTGTATACTTGCAGCTTCTATACTATTTGCGAGTACGCCAAATATTCAAGCATATTCACAAGGACTGTGGGACAGGCTAAGTTGTGTTCTCATAAACAAGTGTACTGTACCATATGTTCGATTAAGGTATGAACAACTAAAAACTAACTGCTGTCTCATCTGTTATATTGCCTTATTTGACAAGTGCATAAAAGTTAGTTTGTATGTGAACTTATATTCTTACTGTGAGACTAATACTATACTTAATCTCTAAAGCAACACTGTTAACTAAAATCTCTGCCTTTTTGTAGTATTTGGAGCTAAGATTTAACCACAAGGTTAGAGTGCTGGGATCAACAATATTTTCATTATATCTGGTATGTATTTTTGTAAAACTGTGTAGGTTTAAAGAGTTTAAACATTAAATACGGTTCACCTTATTTTATAAAGAAGAATCTCCAGTTATGCTGGAGGTTCTCGGTGAGTCATTTTAGTTTAACCGACAATGTGATAACTAGCTGGAATTATTATTTACACATCGATTCAGGGAACATACATACATACATAATACATGAATCTGTGAAGTTTCCCAAAAGTGATTAATGGTTGTGTTCTTGCATACATTTGACTTTGCTAGCCTAATGATTACAAAAATGGCTTTAACTATTTTAATTAATTAATTTGTTTTTAATTATTTAACACTACAAGGCCGTTATAACATGGCTTACCAGGTAAATTGCAGTAATTTGTCTGTGTAACAAGGCATACAAATTCCAGTATGATGTTCTCTGAGCAAAGCTTGGCCCCTATATTTATATCATAAATTTTAGTTTAAGTTAGTTCATTTATGATAGGTATTAAAACATATCAGTATTCAGCATTATATAGTTTTAATCAATTAAAAGCAGCAACTTTTCTAGAAAATATCACTATATTAATAGGCAAGCACAAAACTGTCCCTCGTTTTTTCTCAGCGTATGTGCATTTTATGAGAAATTCACACATACCGTTAGAAAGGTACTGTCACCGGCTATGTACTGTCGTGTAAATGTGAAGAAACCTCTTATAAATTTACATTGGCCCTCAGGGCTACATTGGCCCCATAGTCCTTCAAAGTTTCAATGTTAATCTTATGGAAGAACAGTATAATTGATTGAATTGTATATTTGCCACTACCAGCTATTAATATTACAACAAATGCTAGCACAACATCAAGAACAGATGTTTTAGGCATTAATATAAATAAAACATCCTACTGAATTCCTACTGATTACTGGAATGGCAATGCCCTTCTGATATCTTAATATTTAATTCCGTAAGCGAATTGGTCCCTATAAAATATCTTGAGCTAGGAAGAAGTTAAGTTAGGTTATGACGATTCATTTTAACCCATTGGCGTAGACATACGAGCTAGTCTCGTTCCTTACTTGTAATTTTATTAACCTGTGAATTGAAGTATAAAATTGGTGTTTTTATATTGGTGCAAGTCTCAAAGAATTAACCGATTCCGTCAACTTCCAAGCAAGCCTGCCACCGTTTGTTTTACTTGGGCCCTCCCACCAACGTTGCCACAGACTGGTTAACTCATTGAGAGTTGCACAACTGGTCAGTTTTTGTCGTGTGCGGGAATCGAACCCACGAACATCGTATCACCACCTGGCCAAGGTGTTTCCACGACGTAGCCAACTCAGCTAACACAACCAAAGGCCTGGCAGCGATATTAAGGTTTTTCAGTTAGTCCGCGCCCCTAACGAATAGAACCGTAGACGCCCGCGGTCATTAGTTACATATTTTGCTACTAGAGTGCAGCACCAATCAATTCCCTGTATAGGCTACTGCAAATAGAATACGAGTTCGCACGCTGACGTGAGGGAAGTGAATTTCCACATTCAAAACTTTTAAAACTCAAAACCAGTGTAAAAACATAAATTTATTCCAATTTTATTCAAATCTGAAAACATTGATTTTTGGCTGTTCTGATGCTCCTGGTTTCATTTACCTGCAATGCTAGGAATACAATTTTGCGCATTATAAGGTTGGGAGAAGGTCCAGTCAGGCTTGAAAGTAGGCGCAAGGTTGCTGGGGATGATACAAATACACCAAAAAATGAATAACATGCTTTTCTAATGTAAAAACCCAGTAAGACAACGTACTGTGTTTAGCCGATATACATTTTCTTGAGTAACTCGGTAAATATTTATGCTAGAATGACGAGAGAGGGCTTAAAACTTTCACTTTACTAATTTCCATCTTAATTTAAGCATTAATTTTACGTCCGGGGATTTTCTGACCCTTTTTGGGCCCAAAAACTCCAAATTTTGAAAGAATAATCCCCAAAAAAGGGGGTTAGAGTTTTTTGATTGTTTTGCCAAACAAACTTGTTCAACTGATTATAGAAAGGAACGCCCCTACCAAATTTGAAGTAAATCGGACAAAAATTGCGACCGCTAGAGTGCAAACACACATATATATATATATATATATATATATATATATATATATATATATATATATATATGTCTATATCTATATATATATACAATTTTGAACGACCCCCAAAACGTGTTCAGAGGGTCACGTTAGGAACTTCTATGGTGGTCCCGGGATTAAGTTTCACTGTGCGGGTCATGCAATTCACTAAATGGAAATTCACTAAAAATTACTACCTCAATGGGTTAAAGCTTGAGGGCCAAGGACAGTGGGAAAAATATCAGAAATATCAAAAATGACAGTGTTTTTATCAATAAATAAATGAACTAATGATCAGCTGTGATTATCCACTTACACAAAAACCATATGTTAGAGGCTATAGCCCCTGTAAGCCACTATTCTGCTTTAATTCCACATTAAAAATATTAAACCTGGGGGTTTACTAGATTTTAACCTGTAATAGAACACACATTTTCTTTATTCATATAACACAAATCCAATATTCATACAATGATTTTAGGTGACATTTTGACCTCTGGGCGATCGCTAGTAGATATTAATGACTGAGTTCTAAAACAAATTTGGTCTTCAGTAAAAACTGTATGTTTTGTGTTGAATGATAAAAATACAAATCACAATTTATCTTAGATCCTTTTACTTTGATAGTTTTGGTGATGACACAGATTTAGATTACATATGTATGTTTCTTTGGGAAAAGAAACACACATCAAATGATAGACAACATAAAAGCACCTAAAAATTAGATAAAGGAAATACTCTTGTAGAGCTAGAGGGCTGAATGAACAATATTCACAACTTTTTAATAGATTAACGGACTGAAAATAGATTTTTGCTTCTATATGTTTAAGTTAATCAAAAAGATTATCTTACCAAATATGAGTTGGATGTACCAGTGATCAACTCAAGGAGACCTCCATTGGGATCTCAATACCCAATAACTAAAATAACTAAAACTAAAATTTTTAGATTCGGTCGCCATTTTCCAATATGGCGGTCAACTTTGAAATATCTTATAGAAACTCCTATCTTTTATGACGTATTCGGGATTTACATGCAATTTTAAGACTTTTTTACTCCTCTAATTTTATTTTGATAAACTCAACAGTTTAGCCGCTAGGATCGCTGAAAGTTTCATAATCTCTGATTTCAACAATTATTAAAGTGGCATTTTTTACCATTAGCAAACAATAACTTTAACTAAGAGTGCAATATATTTTTTCAATGGAATGTAAAAATTGGTTGCAATTTCACAAATACTTTATTTCATATAAAAGAGCACTTAAATTACTGTTGAAAGTAATTAAGTATAATGACTTAATTATTCATGACTTTAAGCAGGTTTTCAAAGTGTCCTACATCTTCATAAATATGTGCGTGCACCCTCCTGTGCAAGTCATTTACTAATGTGTTATGATGAATGTTATGCAAAATGTCCATCACTTTGGTGCATATTTACTCCAGTGAAGCATCAAACGGAAATGAAGCTTAGCCAGCAAGGTCCCTGGACCTAACTCCACTAAGATTTCTTCCTTTGGGGACACTTGAAGGGCGAACTGTACACCGATAAGTATGTTTCGGAGGAATAAATGTGCAACAAAGTGATGGTCATTTTACATAACATTCACTATAACACATTAGCACGAGCCGTAAATGATAAATGACTTGCACAACAGAGTGCACACATGTATTTATGAAGATGGGGGACACTTTGAAAACCTGCTCTTAAGTCATAATTAATTAAGTCATCGTACTTAATTACTTGTATCAGTAATTTAAGTACTTTTTTGTATAAAATAAAGTATTTGTGAAATTGCAACAGATTTTGCATTACAAGGTAAAAAATCGTGTACTCTAAGTTAAATTTTATTGTTTTCAAATTGTAAAAAATGCCTCTTTGGGGCCGTGCATATATTAAAATTGCATGTCAAACCCAAACCCGTCTTATAAGATAGGGGTTTCCATGAGAAATTTCAAAGTTGACCGCCATAATAGAAAATCTATAGCTATAGTAGAAGACATCAGATTTAAATTGCACTTCACAGAAAGCATGAGTTCATTAAATAATATGTTCGTACCGCTGTTCAATATTAAATGTAACTAGTAGCCTCTCGCTCGCGATCACAACGTAATATTATACTGACATTCCCTCTATAAATATTGTGTTACTGTTCCAAAGCCAACAAGGCCTGCTGATTAACTGTGTGACCTCTATCCAGCTGATTGCTTAAAACTTATAGTTATTTCCCAATGTTAAGCTTATGGGAAAAAACTCAACTTTAAGGGGCCCCAGAGCGTCACTCACAAATTATTTCTCTAAAAAAAGGTTTCCTGCACAACTTCACGTTAGGCTCTTTCCAATGACACCAAAAACATGAAAATCGGTTTAGTAGTTTAGGAGGAGTGATTGTCACAAAAACCTGCTCGCCTATTAAATAAGTATAGATTTTTTTGCCTTTTCAGATATTTTACATTCCGGTTGTTATCTACGTGCCTGCCCTAGCCCTTAATGAAGGTGAATAGCTCTAGAATGTATTTTTACATTGCATAATTTAACTTTAGCTGGTTTAATTTGCCTCTTTTTATTGTTTTAAGGGTTTTTCCAATTGATTATCTTCAACTTTTATGGCTGACATTTTTGTCCTAGGAGGTGTAACCTACACAATTTGTCTAAACCAACTTTTTTGTGGGTTTGAGAGAATTTGTTTTGTATGCCATATTTTTTAACTTTAAAAGCCAGGCTTAACAATAAAAAGCCAATATGAACAATATTTTCCCCTGGACACAAAAGTAAAAAGGATTGGTTATTACCAAAGCTTTTTTTATTTTTGTTAAAATTAGCAAAATAGTTCATAATTTAAATTGGTTTATCGGGAGGTAAAAAAGTGGTTGCATTATGGTTGCAATGTAACTAAAATTACTAATATTGTTAAATTTTTGAACTGGAACAATATTTAACTTTCATCTAACATACATTGAGGCAGCAGGCTACCTTAATTGATGAGCGCAATAATTTGAGTGTCTTTTTAGTAGCAAACAAAGAATTAAGGCCATATTAGGGTACTGAAGGTACCTGAATTTTGATCAGTTGATGGGTGCATAGTGAATAACTCTGCGTTCATCAAGGGTTACTAAATCTCTTAAATTGATATAGCTCATGGATTTCGTTTTCAGATTTGTTGTAAATTAATGTACTTTATTTAAACGACTGTAATGTGTCTTGTAAACACACACCGCTTAATTCAATTGAATTTTAAATTCATTTTTTTGTAATTTTTTAGTTTAATTTTAGCCTCTTTCGATGTTTTTTATTTATTTTTAAAATGTGTTGCAATACTTCTAATGATGTCTCTTGTATTTAGTTACAGGCTTTCCAGTACATGTAGTAGCTCCTGGTATTTCGGCTATATGCATCTTCTATACTACATTTGTAAGTAATTTTGTACTTACACCCACATTTGGCAAAAAGCATTTGTACTACTATTTAAGTTATCTTGATTACCATTGATTCCAATGTTGGATGTTGCTGCTTAAAGAGGTGGACTGACAGTAATAGTTTGTGTTAATTGTTCACAGGGTGGTCTGAGAGGTGTGGCTTGGACTGTGGCATTACAGAGTGTCTTCACGGCTGTGTCTGTTGCTGCCGTTATCACTCTCGGTTGTGTCCAGGTGGGAGGGGTGGGGGAAGTCTTATCCCGTAGCAATGCAGCTCACAGGCTTGAATTGTTTAAGTGAGTGTTTCAGACAGAACTGTAGAGTATGACTCACTCCTGTCAATACTCAGGTAATGCAAGACTTCCAATACTCCTAACACACATTATTCAATGTCAGCTTGCTGCGGTGGTTAAGATTGTTACATTGGAGTTTTAAAAATACAGAAGTTTTTTTTAAATATTGCCATGCAACAGTTGGACCACTTAAAAAACAATCTTTTGGGGAACTTGTGCGAGAGGAGACATAACAACTAGTGTGAGTAATACCATAGACGTAGTTAGTCTATGGTAATACTGATCTCAGCTATGATTGAGACAGTGAACACCAAGCAGTGGTATAGCCAACATTCAGAAGTCAAATTTATTCATTTATTAATGTAAATTGTAATACATTCATTGAATATGTTATAAGCATGATTATTAAAACAGTTTTGTTTTTTATCTAACTAAAAATAGCAGCTAGTCTAAAGTTTCCAATGTACATTATGGGTGTAATTTTCAAACTAGACCAGAGAATATAGAAGTATTCAGCAAGTATGCTTTAAATTATTTTTTAAATCTTAGAAAGTTACTTTCATTTTTCAATTGCTGAAGAATATGTATTTTTCTATTTGTTCCAAGCATACATAGGGAGTAAATAGGATAGAGTTCACTTTTTCTAAATGTGTTCAACATAGAGGTTCCAAGAAATTTTGTAGTCTATATTGAGCCCTAAAAATGTGACGTGATCAGCTTTGGTTATTTATGTGGAAGAATCAGTAGATATATGCCAGAACTCACACATTTGTTCAGGCTACCTTCTGTGACCTTAGCAAGGCCTTTGATTGTGTTGATAGTAAGATTCTTATCACAAAATTAAAATATTTTGGGTTCTTTGGACCTACTTTACAGTTTTTTGAATCCTATCGTCCGCAAATTTTACATATTAATGATAAATGGTCTGATGAGGTCCAAGTGGAGTGGGGAGTCCCACAAGGCTCTATATTGGGGGCCCTACTTTTGTTAATTTATATTAACGATTTACCATTATCAATTAATTCAAAAACTATTCTTTATGCAGATGACAAACCTTTCTCAATGTCAGCAACAACGTAAATAACCTTGAACTATTGGCCAATGAAACATTAAAATACCCCCGTCACAGCAAATCTACATACTCAGCAAATTTCCAATGGAGATATAAATGTCTTAATACTACATAAAGCCACTTACCAAGTTTCATAAAAATATATTCACAAATAAGTGATATATACAATTTTAATTATTGTCTATAAGAATAACATTGGGGCTGAGTATGCAGGTTTGCTGCATCAACGAACACTAAAAATGGGTTTTTATGCTAATATCAATATAACTTAACTAGGTGAAGAAGTCATATACCAGTTATTATTCGTTGATGTTCATAATTAAGGGAGACATAGCATTTAATTATTATCCATAAGAATAACATGGGGCTGAATACGCAGGTTGGCTGCTAAGGGAGCCTTTGGCAAAAATTTTTTTTTGAGCAAATATAAATAGACCACAACCAGGTGAAGCCATATACCAGGTTTCGTCAGTATACGTTTATAAATAAGCGAGATATAAAATGTTTCTTTCCTCCATAAGAATAACATTAGACAACGAACTGTGTTTAGCACTTTCAATATCTTAGTAACCAATTGACGTAGAGAAATTATTAAAATACCAAATTGTGTTTTTTTAAGCTAAAACCAATTGTAAAAACTAAAATTGGACTATTTCAAAAGTTATATGTAAGAAATTCAAAAACCCCATTTTTTGGGTACAAAACCCCCCCAAAATACCCTTTCGGATAGAGCAATCTGGCTGGTTTTCGAACTAGTCATAAATGTTGCTTTACACGTTTATATAAAATTTCATCAAAATCGGATCATTTTTACAAGAGTTGTCGTGCTCACGAACACATATATATATACAGTTTCGAACAAATGGTGTTTTTGGAGTCTGGGGACCTCAAAACGAAAAGTTATCATGGTCCCGGGCCTAGGTCTTACCATGCCGAAATTCGCTAAAATGCTTCAAATTGGTTCACTCAAGTGGGTTTCTATTGAATAAGGACAAAACAAAGAATATTATTGTTCATTCAATATGAAATACAAATCTAATTTTTTACATGAACAACTTATGGATTCAGTAAAGTTTTTGAGTGTTCATATTGATCTAAACCTAAACTGGAATTCACACAGTGAGTACTTAAATAAGTGACTCCCAATAGTCATTTATCTTTTGAATAGACTAATAGGTGTTGTCCCAAGAAATTATTTAAGGACATCATACTTTGCTTACTTTCAATCTATTTTTGGATATGGCTTAATTCTTTATGAAGATTGCACCAGAATTGAAGAAATATTAAAATAGTTTTGACATCTTAAAGTTTTTATATTGCCCCAGAACTGGTATGACACAATTAGCGATTTAAATTTACATTTTTGTCGTCCAGTTCTAATCAGGTCTAATTTGCGACCTAGGTTTCAGTGCACAAATTGCACTAAACAATTGTGCAAATTGTGTTTTGTGTATTGTCGTTGTGAACTGTAAGACGTTTTAAATATAACGACTTCCAATGGACTGAGTTTGTGCTGAAGCCTGAAGATAGTGCAATTTGTGCACTGAAACCTAGGTCGCAAATTAGACTTGATAAAAACTGGATGACGAAAAGGTAAATTTAAACCACTAATTATGAAATATTAAAAATCCAAAAGAAGGCTGTTAGATATCTTAAGAAATGTAATCACAGAGAGCACTGTAAGCCACTTTTCATTGATTTACAATTCCAGACAGTAATTAATTTATATATATTTGATCTAGCTGTTTGAATTATTACAAATCCCAAGTATATACATTTTAAACATTCCATTCGTGGCTATAAAGACAAATTAGTTTATATTCTTTACAAACATTTAAAAATAAATTTTATTCGTGGCTTCTGCAAAACCCCTTTTATAGTTAAAAAAAAGGTTTTGATAGTAAAAATGTTGATTTTTAAATTTTTTAAATTGATTTTTGTTTGCTTTGCAAGTGTTGCACTAGAATAAATATCGGTAGGGTTATATATTAGGGGCCTTGCGTTTGGATTGTATTATTATGGATCTATTAATAGATATTGTGATGTACATTTAAATAATATTGTTAAATTGTTATTCGACTTGGCTTTTGCTGCAATAGAGACATTGTCAATGATGTGTATATTATTCTTGTGGCAAATAAAGATTATTATTTATCATATTAGTTGTCTCTTCCACACAAGTTGCCCCTTAATATCCATTTGTAGAAGCCCAACTGTAAAATATGAATATTTGTTACAGTTTTGATCCAGACCCCCTCGCTCGAAACACTTTCTGGACCATTACACTAGGAACTACAATCAACTGGATATCAACAATTTGTTTCCATCCCGGAGTAGTTCAGAAATTTCTCTCAGTCCCATCTCAGTCAAAGGCCTTCAGGTAAGTTTTTTTAATAAAGGCGTATGTTTTCTCTCTCATGTAAATTCCTTGGCAAGTCATTCAATTTAGTTTCAGTTTTATTCATGTAAATAATCAGCCGGTAATAAACCAAGTAGCTTAATATGAACATCCTGATTATCCATACTAAAACACATCTTGGCTAAACTAAACTACACTCAGTAAGAATGTGGTCGCTCTTTTAGAGAAAAGGTTGCTTGGCATAGATCAATGTTAGAACAAGATTTTGCAGTTTACCAACTTGTTGTACTTATCTTATTCTTTTGAAATTTGTTACAATCAAGGAGAGGAAATTATCTTTTAGGCATGGATTAGTTACACAGGGACAGCAACTCATCTTGCGAGAAAACCGTTTTGTACTTAAGGTCTGTCGGGAAAGGTGCCCTTCATCCTTGGAAGCAGTTTCAGCTGGATTCACCCTCAGTGGCTAAGAATTATTTCCTAGGGGCAAACTCTATTAAGCTACTAAAGGAAACTTTAAGTAGCTTTTTAGTATATGATTTAAATGTACAATCTATCCTTTACAAGTCAAGTCCCCCACTTGATGCTTATGTTACTCATCAAGTTTTTATTGTTGGCAGGGTGATGATATACAGTGCCTTGGGTATTGCAGTTATAAAATGTGTGACCGTATTTCTTGGACTTCTCATGTTTGCATATTACAGCTCCTGCGACCCTCTCGCCTCTGGGGTAAGGGACATTTATACATATAATCAAGATTTTGATCATAAAGTTGTCAGTAAAATAAACGATTGGATAGTCAAACACAAAACCTAACGACTATTTAAAATCGTACAGTAACCCTGAAACGTGTGCAAAAATGTCCAACCAAGTGTCAAATGGAAGCTGGAACTTCTTAAAAAAATACTCTTGTTGCAGCAAACCAGGGAAATCAGTGAACTTCCAGTGCATACATATGTAGCTCATTAGCAGACAAATCTACTTTCCAAGTTTCATAACAAATGTATTTAAATGTTCAGCTAATTATATATTACCATATTCAAAATACAGAGTCAAATATTACCACAAAAAATATCATGTAAGATTTACTCTATACTGTGTGAATCAATTAAAAATAAAATATGTATAGTTTATTTACTATTTAAAGTAGGTAATACAACCTTAAAAACCAATGTTTTATGTGGTTTTTAAACTTTGTAGATGATACAAAGTTATTAGACCTGATAATTTTAAAGAAAAACATTAGTTGAAGTTGTGAAAACAGCTGTATTTTGTCAAAGGCAGTTCACAAGCCAGGGCAGCTTCTGCCGCTGTTTGTCAGTCAGCTCGCAGGCTCTCACTTTCATGGTCTGACAGGACTGTTCATAGCAGGTGTCTTCACTGCAACATTAAGGTAGGGATGGGTGATGAATTTTTAAAACTGTTATTTATATTATTTTATTTACAAATATCATTTCAATTTGCAAGGTAATCCAAGAACTTTTGTTACATAGGATATACTTTGTGGAAATTAGTTTGTTTCAAAGCTCCATGAGGGAGCAATCCATATTGAATTTTAATCAACTCCGTATGCCAGTTTTATTTTTAATGCAGATGCTGTGTATTCTATGAGTAAACTGTTCTTGTAAAAATATATATACAGTATTCTAAGTAAGAAAAAGGCAATGTGATAACATGCTCAAATGAATAGAAGCTTCATAAGCTTCATTAGCATAAGCTTCTAGAAGAGCTGAAAAACAAAGTTGAATAAACAAAAAAGTTTGTCCTCCATGTAACAAATTGTATTGGAAGTGTTTACCTAGATAAAACCAGTTATTAACCCTAGATTGGTAAGGCTTTAAAAAAAAAATAATAATAATAATAGTAAGGTTTCGTCTAGGAGACTACTTTCTAAATAAAAATTTGTAAACATTTAGTGTTTAATTACTTACAGATCTTAACAGCAAGGTTGAACATACATTTTAGCTGAACTAAAAGTTAGTTAATACATTCTTTGCACCATTTTCCCTGGTGTTCTCCGCACATCGCCCTGGAACAGCAGCTGCAGAAATGTGACATCATCCGGCATTTCTTTGAAGGGCAGAAACTGCACGTTTTACGTTCTTGTTTTGAATGGTAATATTTGGGGGAGTAGGATTATTCACGTGAAGAATACTGTTAATAGTTTGCCTGAGAGGCCTGTTTATGTTTGGCATTCGAGTCGACGTTCAGTCCATGGTTTCACAAGTTCACAGTGAATATCTTTTGCAAACTGCCTCCTTGAGAGTGGCTTTTCTCCTATGGAAATTTTGTTGTAGACCACCGCCTTGTATTTCTGGTGACTGTGAAAAATAACAGCAACGGTAAGGTTTCGTCAAGCTGAAACGGTAAGATGCACACCGACACAATAGTGGCTTACGTATCCTCTCCACTCGCAGCTCCAGCTACGCGGCAATTGCGCTGGCTGTGGCTGTTGCGGTTGGCTGGTTTCAGCGCCAAATTCAAAAACGAGTTTTGCGTTGTCTTCAACCAATCTAGGGTTCAACCAATCTAGGGTTCAACCAATCTAGGGTTCAACCAATCTAGGGTTGCCTTACCAATCTAGGGTTAACTAATGTGAAACAAAAATATGTCTTTATTTTGCACTTTCAAAAAAAGTTCAATCATAAAAACTATTGAAATTAATTCAATGCTCACTTAACAATAGAGGAGTTCTCTGCAAAAACAACATGATTAAAAAAAATGTGCGTTTTTAGATGATCTAGTTTTAAAGTTTAATGTAGAATTTTTATATTGTTGATTTCTTAAAAAGTAAATTAATGATTTTCATTCAGAAGAATAATTCCTCTAGTTTAAAAATATAATTTATGAACAAACTTAAAATCTTTCTTAAACAGTTATTTAGGAAATTTACAGCTATTTAATTATAATCAGTTTTGTAACCTTACAGATTATTAGACCTATTTCGTTTTTTTAACAGTACAATGTCTGCCAGTCTGAATGCAGTTGCAGGGACCATCTACACAGACTTTGTCCGGCCACTGTGTAAGACGGAGAAACACGCAACCCTGTGGCTCAAACTAATCGTTGTGATGCTGGGATCTGTGTGTGTCAGTTTAGTCTTCTTTGTTGAAAATCTCGGTGGAGTCCTGCAAGTATTTCAGATCTTTTTACTTTTTAAAATGTATCTAACAGGTAGGATAATTTAAACATGAATTTTTTATTTTATATGGAGGAATTCTTGCAATCCTTTGCAAAACTTTTACTGAATCTTTCATTAACAACACAAAAATATCGTTTTCCTCCTGTGCGGATGAGTCACCAGTGAATCACGATCAATCAAGTTGCTGTTCATACTAGCAATGCTGCACTCTGGTGGAGATTGCCATAGAAGTACTGTAAGTGGATTGACAGGTGGAAACTGGAAAATAATAAAGAAAATGGACAAAATTACTGATTTTCACAAGATGCAAAGGACGTTTTAACTCTCAAAATTCGGGGGCCAAGGGGCAATGCCCCAGCATTTGTTATGGCCCTGCATCTTGGCACACCTATTTTGGCGTAGGCCTGTGTGACATTATCATTTCATTGTATGGTAATAAACTCGTTTCGCTCGCTGGGGGCTCCGCCCCCAGACCCCTGTGGGGGGCTTCGCTCCCAGGTCGCTATTTGGCCTCAGGTTAAAGTGTTACGTACCTATAGCTCAAGTAATAATGGTGTCACAAGCATGCCAATTAATATCAATTGGTCCAGAAGCGTTATATTATTACCACTACTTATTCTAAGAAAATGGTCTCGGAATGTATTTAATGAATTTGATTTTCTGAAGTTACTAAAACTAGTCATATGAGTGCTGCTTTATACAGAATGTAATGCAGGCATATTGTGTGCCAAATATTGGATCCCATAACAAGTATATTTAAGTGACAGGAAATAAAAAATACCCCCGTCGCAGCAAATCTGCGTACTCAGGGAATTTACAATGCATAAGATGTGTCTTAATACCACATTGAGCCGCATACCAAGTTTCATAAAAATAAATTCACAAAAAAGCGATATATACAATTTTAATTATTCTCTATAAGAACAACATTGGGAATGAGTACGTAGGTTTGCTGAAACAAGGATCACAACCAATTGGTTTTTATGTGAATATAAATAGAATTCAGCTAGATGAAGCCACATACCAAGTTTCATCAATATTAATTAATAAATAAATAAGCAACATATAATATTTTAATTATTCTCTATAAAAATTACAGGAGGGCTGAGTAAGCAGGTTTGCTGCAACAAGGAACATAAAATATGGGTTTTCATGCAAATATCAATATAGCTCAACTGGATGAAGCCACATACCAAGTTTCATCAATATATATTCATAAATAAGCAATATATACCTTTTTGATTATTCACCTTAAGAATAACATGGGGGATGAGTATGGAGGTTTGCTGCAACAAGGAACAGAAAGAATGAGTTTTTATGCAAATATCAATATAACTCTACAAGGTGAAGCCACATACCAAGTTTTATTAATTCATGTTCATAATTAAGGGAGACATTACATTTTACTTATTCTCCATAAGAATAACATGGGGGCTGAGTACGTAGGTTTGCTACTCCGGGAATTATCGGTACAAATTTTGTTTGTGCAAATAACATTAGACCACAACCAGATGAAGCCGTATACCAAGTTTCGTTAGTATACGTTCATAAATAAGCGAGATATAAAATTGTTCTTATTCTCTATAAGAATAGTATTGGGCAACGTACTGTGTTTAAAACTTTCAATATCTCTGTAACCAATTGACATAGAGAAATTACCAAAACACCAAATTGTGTGTTTTTCAAAGCTGAATCCAAAGGTGAGAACTAAAATTTGACTTTTTAAAATATTACATGTAAAAACTTCAAAAAACCCTTTTTTGGAGTACAAAACCCCCCAAAATATCCCTTTGGATGGAGCGACCTGGCTGGTTTTCGAACTTAAAGTCATAAATGTTGCTTTACACGTTTGTACCAAATTTCATCAAAATCGGACCATTTTTACGAGAGTTATCCCACCCATGGACACACACATATATATATATACAGTTTCAAACGAATGGTGCTTTTGGGGTCTGGGGACCTCAAAACGAAAAGTTATCTTGGTCCCAGGCCTAAGTCTTACCATGCCGACTATGGTAATAGCTTCTTCCCTATAGGGTAAATTTTATAACATAGAAAGAATCTCCGAAAATAACCTAAAATCTAAGAATCTAGCTCAACTTGAGGGTGAAGGGGGTGAGATACGACAAAAGGTCATAGGACCTCAGTTGTAGATCGTCTAAAATCAGTGGCATGTGGTGTCCTCTGTTTTTTTTATAGGATCATCCGTTTGGCCGCTAGAGAATAGTAAAACACTTCATTTTAATTTTTGTATTCGCAATTAGTAATGTTTTTGAGTTAGTTACAACTAAAAATACTAGGATTTGGGAATTCCCCCAGGGGTTAAAAGTGCAAGCAAAGCACATGCATGCCAAATCTCACGTTCATAGCTCAAGTATGAATGGTGTTACGATCATTCTAATTAATAACAATTAGCCCAGAACCGGCATTTCCTACCTACTAACGATAATTACCGATAATTCTTATACCACGAAAACTGTAAAATCTAAATATATTTAAAGTTTTTGATTTTCCGACAGGTTTAAGTAATTAAATCTGGTCACATGACTGCTGATATTTATTAAGTGTGATGTAGACATATTGCATGCCCAATATTAGGCCTCCATCAAGTATATTAACATGATAGAAAACAAAAAACCAACACAAAATCTCAAAAATGTGAAAAAATCTAGAGCTACCTAAGGGTGAAGGAGATGAGATAGGGCAAAAAGTCACAAGACCAGAGTTGTAGATCATCACAAATCAGCGAATCGTGGTGGTCTCCATTTTTCGATAGGACCATCCGTTCGGCCGCTAGAGCTAAAACACTTGAATATTCAAATAAGTCTTTTTTTATGATTTAAAACAATTTTTTGTTGAAGGAGTTTAAATTTAAATTTGTTACTTTTGGCAATTTTTTTGGGGGTTATATGCTAAAAGCTACCTGCATGTCAAATTTCAAGTTTCTAGCTCATCCGGAAGTGGGTTAGAATTCGTATGCCTGAGTGAGTGCGTTACACATCGGGCTGTATATACATTAGATTTTATACCAAATTTGGAATACAGTGGAACCTCGATAACTCGAACCTCAATAACCCGAATTCCTTGATAACTCGAATTTTTGTCATTCCCCTTGAACTTGTCTACCTAATGCTATGTTATTTTACCTCTATAAGTCAAAGGGTTAGCAGGAAACACCTTGATAACTCAAATATTTGCAGTGTTCATAGCCTGTTGCCGCACCTCTATAAGTCGAAGTATTGACTTGGGAACCTCTATAGGTCGAAGTTGTTCGTTCACCAAACCTCCGGTGACTTTGCAGCTGGAAATTCCAACCCTCCCTCCCCACTACATCTACTCTATACTTCCCGGGTGCTCCTGATGTCGGTAAAAGAACCGACAAATTTATTTTGATGAGCAACACGCATATAAACACATTCATTCCCACGCACGGGTTTCACCTACATGAGGATTTCATTGTATAAATAAGGAACAGTCTCATATTGATGTAAATCATGTATTTTCTTAAATAAAATGGTTTTGATTTGAGTCTTTTTTTGTCCGGTGTTGATAGTGCGAGTATAGAGGTCCTGGATGTAGAATGTGAAACGTAGGTTTTAGGTTGTTTGCGAGTTTGGCAAAACGTGTTGGCAAAACTCTACCCTTTGAGGAGAAGTTGAAGATTATTTGTGGCTGTTGACACAGGACATGAAAAAATTGACATCGGGAAGCAGTTTGGAACACCAGTGAAAATTCTGTTAAAAATGTTTAAAACAAAAATAAGTGTCGTACTGCTTCACCTTGATTCCAATAATACTCTGCAATTTGAATTGTTATCATGTTTTGTTCCCTTTTAGATTTGCAAATTATTTTAATAGCCTACAGTACATTGATGTTCAGCTAACTTGAAATTGATGCGTAGTTGGCCAGAACTTACTTCCGTAAGGGGGAGGGATTTTTTGGGGGCAGACGATAAGAAGTGAGCAAAAACGTCTAGAAAATAGACAGGAAGTGGTCGAACGGGCAAAACCTCACCAAAAACACCGAACTGTGAGACATTACTGCATTTGTTTACTTTTATACTCTACAACATTTTCACTGAAGGAAGTAATTCATCCCCTACTAAGTTAACCAAAGAAACTTTACAAAATATTTCCAGGCTTATTTTAGACGTTTAAAATTGTTCAAATACTTTTTAATTTTAATAATTATTATTATACGGTATGATTATTTATGATACAAAGCACGAAATTATGTAAGGATTCTACACTTCCCTTATCCATCTATTGCGTTACCGTGACCCTCAATAAGTCAAATTCTCTGAAAAATCACCTTGATAAGTCGAACCTCAATATTTCAAAATATTTGATAACTCAAATTTTTCCTGTTCCCCCTAACGTTCGAGTTATCGAGGTTCCAATGTATTCAGGTGGATTTAAATTGAAATACATTGTGTAGTAGGCCTACTTTAAAAGCCATCACACTGTGTTTTCGTGATTTGTAGGCAGATTCTTTAATAAACAAAATTGTTACAAAATTATTATTTTTTAATTGTATTTATTTGTTATAATTTCGTAGCCAATACAGCACTTCCCTGGGATTTGTTATTTACATCTCGCAATACCAGGATTAAAGATGTTTTCAGGAATTGTGAATTTAATATTGATTATCACTGTTATTAATGCGCATATATTTCAGTGAGGTAATATTTTAATTACTTGAGTGAGTTTTCCTCTGTATCTCTAATATAACACACCAACCTTATCAGATCTTTTAATTGAACATTTTTCAACCATACAATGAGTTATTTATTTTTTATGTTTATTGTATTGTTTTAGTCTTAATGTTCCATTCAGTATAACTACATATTTAAAATAAACATCATCTCTTCCATTTGACTAAGTCGTAGTCATAGTCAAATCTGTTTATTTTTTGTATGTACATATATGATACAATAAATGGTGTCAACACTTCTAAGCACTAGAATATAAACTAAAATACAATTACAATTGCACAGTTATTTTACACACTGTATTAATAATGTAACAATAATTTCATTCTGATATCAATGCAAAACAAATAAAACAAAAATAAATCATAGAAAGCTGCAACTTACTAAATAAACTTCAATCAACATGGGTGTGATCTTCTAGTGACTAACAATAAAAATTAATTTGGAAAATTAATCTAAAAGAAGGTTCAACAAGAAATGCTTATCGTTAATTTTGGCGATAATTTTAAATTACAAGAGTACTAAAATCTTCAAAATTTATAAACATTTTAGTATACGTTAAAACTTTAATGTTCTTGTTGAAATCAAACTCCATTATTGCTCTATGGTCAGGCATATTGGCGGGTGACTGTAGTTTGTTGTTGCCACTTTTAGGCCCTATCTCGCATAGCACACTCTCTCGCTAGCCCAAGGGTTAGCATCTTGGTCTTCGGTTGAACGGGTCACAAGTTGAAATCTCAGGGTGTTCACACAAATTTGAGGGGTTTGGACCGTTTTCCCTAAAAGCGTTTGTATGCTCTATTAACAAATATGCCGTTGGCAAAAAAATCAAAACAAAAATAAACTTGAAAATTATAAAACTCAGCATTTAATGTTACCTATATAGTCAAAGTGTTACATATGTTTGTTTACATAATCACATATTTTAATTTTGTTGGTATTTTGATATGGTGTACACATATCCTACAGTACAAATTTTCATAATTTATTAGCTTAATACGTTAACTGGTGAAAATGGTAAACATTGTGACCCCTAAACTTCGGAAAAATTATTGTTGATGACTTTCCAAATAAATGATGTCTGGATATCCAAAATGTCATTAGGAGATGGAATGGCAGCCATTTTGATGTCTAGCTGTGATGTCATCTGTGTCGAAAATTCCCGTCATCAGTGTCTGGTGCCGATTTCGGTCGCCATCATCCGTATTAGTTGCGGTTTTTCGGTCGAAAATTTCACTAAATAGTTATTAGATCACTGTAGTTTAAACACACTGGCACCCCACATTTAAAACTACCTAATTACGTATAGACACTATATAAAATAATGGCCGACCGAGAAATGAAGCGTGCCAAAATAAACAACGAGACCGGCACTACACCTGGCCAGCAATAATTAAAAAAAAAATGTAAAACTACCTAATTACGTATACACACTATATATACACTATATATATACTATATACAAAAATGGCCGACCGAAAACGAAGCGCGCCAAAATAAACAACGAGACCGACACTACACCCGGGCAGCGACGCGACCTTTCCTGGCAACAACTGAGCTCAAACTGAAGCAATGTATTGGGAGCCAGTGACGAGAATTTCCGGCACATGTACCAAGCGATAGTGTCGCATGATGAGAATTATCGTCAACCGCAGCGAACATGTTAAATGAATTATTACTGTAGTTTATTGTTACAGTTTAACCGAAGATAATTTAGTGAAATATTTTATAATTAGTTTGTATATTACTGAAGCTAGTTAAAATTAGCTAGGTGTTTCAGAAACGACTCCAGTGAGTCGCACATCGACAGAAAGGTGATCACAGCTGAAGAAAACAACTGGGGTTTGCTAGTGGAACTATGCTAGTGGAACTATGCTAGTGGATGGTGCTGTATTCTCATCAACATATGAGGAAAGATTTGAAAATGGATGCTATTTATATATATAAAATAAAAACTGCAGTGATATGTTGCGGGGGGAAAAGTTTAAAAAACATAACTTGCTAAGGAAATGTACAAGGAGCTTGTAGTGAGAGTTTCAGAACTGTGCTGCCGTAAGGGATATTCCCAACATTTGCTTCTCCGTGGAAAAAAGTTAAACAACATAGCTCTGAAACAAAGTTCAATAACTTTGAGAGTCCTTAACAGGGCTCCTACAACAAAAAAAGTGAAAGCTGATGTAGCTACTTGGATAAAAACGTTTCCTTCAAGTTTATACAAAGAAACGAGCTGAGATGCTGGGTGGAAAAAGTTTCTTAAAAAAAACAACAGAAATCAACATATTACTGAGCCAGATACTGGCAAATGAACAAAAAGATGAAGTAGTGTGGCTGCTTGCCGCCCTATCACTGCCACTTGCCACTGCTACAATCCGATAAAGCTCAGTCAGGCCAAGCAAAAAGAGATGTGCTGATGTGGAATGTTTGCGGTATGAAGTCTTAGAAAATGTCACTGTCGAGCAATAGCATAAATGTGTTAAGCAAGGGGAGGTGTTAATAATGGAGACAACACTGATCAACAAAATTGAATACAATATATTTAAATTAGCAATTGTTGAAAATCATAACAAATCATTCCTCCATAAGAATGGACTTTCGAGCAATAGCATAAATGTGTTCACAAGGGAAGGTGTTAATAATGGAGACAGCACTGATCAACAAAATTGAATAAAATATTTTAAATTAGTCATTGTTGAAAATCATAATACATAACTCCTCCTTAAGACTGGCATGGTAACTTTAAAGTTCAGTGTGGCATAGATAGCCCTAACGTCCTAGGACTTTGATTAGTGGCTATAAACATTACTCGGGTCAACCTGAATGACCATGCAAAGTTTCATCACAATCGGTTGATTGGTATTGGAGCGCATAAATATCAAACAAGCAAATATACCAACATCCTTTTAGCGAATTTCCCCTATAGGGAAGAAGCTATTAACGTAGTCGGCATGGTAAGACCTAGGCCCGGGACCATGATAATTTTTCGTTTTGAGGTCCCCAGACCCCAAAAACACCATTCGTTCGAAACTGTATATATATATATATATATATATATATATATATATATATATATATATATATATGTGTGTGTGTGTGTGTCCGTGGGTGCGATAACTCTTGTAAAAATGGTCCGATTTTGACTAAATTTGGTAAAAACGTGTAAAGCATTATTTATGACTTTAAGTTTGAAAACCAGACAGATCGACCTATCCGAAGTGGTATTTTGGGGAGGTTTTGTACCCCAAAAATGGTTTTTTTGAAGTTTTTACATGTAATATTTAAAAAAGTCAAGTTTTATTTTTCACCATTGGATTCAGGTTAAAAAACTCACAATTTGGTGTTTTGATCATTTCTCTACGTCAATTGGTTACAGAGATATTGAAAGTGCTAAACACAGTACGTTGTCCAATGCTCTCCTTATGGAGAATAAGAAAAATATATAGCTCGCTTATTTATGAACGTATACTAACGAAACTTGGTATACGGTCATCTGGTTGCGGTCTATTGTTAGTTGCACATAAAACGCAAATTTTACCGATAATTCCCGTAGCAGCAAACCTGCGTCCTCAGCCCCCATGTTATTCTTACGGAGAATAAGTAAAATGTAATGTATCCCTTAATTATTAACATTAAGTATTAAAACTTGGTATTTTGGTTCACCTTGTTGAGTTCTATTGATATTTGCATAAAAACTATTTTTTTGTGTTCCTTGTTGCAGCAAACCTGCGTACTCATTCCCCATGTTATTCTTATAGAGAATAATCAAAAATTGTATATACAGTATCGCTTATTAGTGAATTTCCTTTGGAAAGTGAACTATTAGCATGACCCGCACGGTGAAACTTAAGCCCGGGACCACCATAGAAGTTCCTAACGTGACCCCCTGAACACGTTTTGGGGGGTCGTTCAAAATTTTATATATATATATATATATATATATATATATATATATATATATATATATATATATATGAAATAGAAAAACATACCTGAAGGTTAATACAAAATCACATAAAACCAAAATTATCTACAAAAACAGTTTATATTTCGGTTTACACCATCTTCAGAACTTGATACAAAATTAGATAACCTACATATTTGATAACAACTAACTGAGTACCATGTGTTGTAAATCTTATCAGAAATCATTTAAAACAGTAAATAAAAAAGATGTTCAAATTTACTGTTTTAAATGATTACTGATAAGATTTACAACACATGGTCCTCAATTAGTTGTTATCAAATATGTAGGTTATCTAATTTTGTATCAAGTTCTGAAGATGGTGTAAACCGAAATATAAACTGTTTTTGTAGATAATTTTGGTTTTATGTGATTTTATATATATATATATATAGACATATATATATATATATGTGTTTGCACTCTAGCGGTCGCATTTTTTGTCCGATTTACTTCAAATTTGGTGGGCACATTCCTTTCTGTAATCAGTTGGACAAGTTCGTTGGGCAAAACAATCGGAAAACTCTAAACCTCTTTTTTTGGGGATTAATCTTTCAAATTTTGAATTTTTGGGCCCAAAAAGGGTCAGAAATGCCCCGTATGTAACATTAATGCATGTAAAAAGATGGGAATTAGTGAGGCAAAAGTTTTAAGCCCTCTCTCGTCATTCTAGCATACATATTTACTGAGTTATTAAAGAAAATGTGTATATACTATACACAGTACGTCGTCTTATGGGGATTTTACACTAGAAAAGCCTGTTATTCCTTTGTTAGAGTACTTTTATCATCCCCAGAAACCTCACGCCTACTTTCAAGCCTGTCTGGACCTTCTCCTAACATTATAATGTACAAAATTGTATTCCCAGCTTTGCAGGTAAATGAAACCAGGAGCATCAGAACAGCCAAAAAAATCACTGTTTTCAGATTTCAATAAAAATTGGAACAAATGTATGTTATTACACTGATTTGGAGTTTTAAAAGTTCTTTTGTGGAAATTCACTTCCCTCACGTCAGCGTGCTGCGTGCGAACTCGTTTATGAATTTATATTGATGAAACTTGGTAAGTGGCTTCTCCTAGTTGAGTAATATTGATATTTACATGAAACCCCATAATTGTTGTTCCTTGTTTCAGCAAACCTGCATACTCATCCACAATGTTATTCTTATAGAGAATAATTTAAATTTGATATATCGTTTATTTTTGTGAATATATTTTTATGAAACTTGGTATGCGGCTTTTTTTTGTATAAAGACATGTATTTTACATTGGAAATTCGCTGAGTACGCAGGTTTGCTGTGACGGGGGTATTTTATATATTTAGATACATAACATATTATTAGGCTGTTAGACATGTTATACATAACATGATACATAGAGGACATTAGACTTTCTATGGAACGTTGACAGGGCATGATTCTCACGCTCTTTGATTTTTAAAAAGCATTTGATTGTGTAAATGCCCTTTAATAGTGACCTTTTAATAGAAAAATTAAGGGCCATAGGATTTTTGGTTTCACAGAATATCCTAAAATGGCTGAGATCTTATTTGTCAGGTAGGCGGCAATGTGTTGAGGTTGGAGACATGAGATCTGACAGGGAGACTGTTACTTATGGTGTTCCTCAGGAAAAAATCCTTGGGCCTCTACTATTTATACTGTATGAAAATTACATTAACTCAACTCTTACTCACTGTAAATATCACATGTATGCTGATGACCTGCAAATTTATGCCCATTTATCAGTAAATAATATAAATTAATGTATTTTAAAAATTATTAAAGACATAGAACAAATCATTACATGGACTGAAAAACATGGACTTCGGCTCAATCATGAAAAGACCAAACCTATTATAATTTGCCATTAACGTTAACGAAACTCAATTGACTTTAATGTCCCAAATTTAACAATAGTCAATGGAAATATTCTTCCCTAATATCACAAAGTATAGAATCTAGGACTGACTATAAACTCAACAGTTACTTGGGGTGGCGCAGTAGTGGACATCCGACGGAAGGTTTTTGTCTCTATTCACTCACTAAAGAAGTTACAGAATCTTTTGCCGTTACAAATTAAACTACATCTTGTTAAAACTCTAGTTTTACCCCACTTTACTTACTACACCTCTGTGATCAACAACATGACTGTTGCTCTTTCTGATATGCTCCAGCGGTCTCAGAACTACAGCTTAAGATATGTGTATGATCTGAGACGCGAGGAACATATAACATTTTGCTATCTTCAATATTCTATATCAATAATTTATTAAAATGATTGATGATAGTTTGAAATGACTATCAATCAAAATTCTGTCGTTGACTTTTTCAATCTTAAAAACTGGTTATCCAAAGTATTTTGAAAATAACTTCAAATTTGTATCTCAAGGTAGTTTAAGGAGCTCACGTTCTGCTTTGTCCACATTGCGGATGCCTCAATATAGGGCCGCAGTCTACGATAGGGCTTTTGTTGTCACTGCTTGCCGTCTGTGGAATGACTTGTCTAGTTCCATCAAATCCCTAGATAGCCATCCCTGGTTTGTGGCGGCACTGAAAAAGTTATACTATGATCGGATGTCCTTGGTCGGTGTGTTCTTGGGGGTTGTCGTGGACGGAATCACTGACGGGTGTGTGTTAGAGAGAATGAGTAAAATTATTGACTTTTTTCTGATAAAAATGCTATTAATAAAATAGCAAAATTTAATAAATTAATAAAATGTTATTATAGGTGTTAAGCTATTATTATTATTATTGTATTATGCTGTAGGAGTATATATCTCCATTTATATACAGGTTAACTGTAAGAAAGGGGCCCTAACTTTGTCAGTTGAAATAAAGAACATTTAATTTAATTTCATTATTAAATTTAGGTGGGATTAGGATTTAATGCTAGAGATTGAGAATAACAAGGTTTTACTAAACATCTTAACTCGACACTGATATCTTTTGCAGTAGTCAAGTATTGTTACTAACGACAAATGTGTAAAAACAAATGTGTTTACATAAGCAGCCAATCTTGTATTGCTACATGTTGTTTTCTATGGTTACACATGGACTAAAATTTGACAACTGTAAGGTTTGTTAACAATGCATTAGAAGGTACCTGCCAATTCGCCTGGCCCGACCAGTGAGCTCTATGTATAACTGGAGAGACTACTGCTGGTTGGATTTTCGCGCCATCATCGGCAAAATTTTTCCCCTCTACAGTACCAACATTACAACACGAACATGGCACCTTGTATATGGTGTTCGTCTTGTGAAACTGAAGAGGGGACATATCGTGCTTCCAGCTCATTTTCTATGGCATGCTTTTTTGTCATAAACTGCATGGGAGTAGTCTCTCCAGATTCTATAGAGCTCACTGACCAGAGCAACGACTAAAGCAATGTGTGTGTGCAGGTGGCCGTCAGTTTGGGTGGAGTAGCCTATGGGCCTCTTCTGACTCTCTTTCTTCTTGGTCTTCTCTGCCCTTGGACTAATTCTACGGTTGGTCTTAGTTTAAAAACTCTTTTTACAGAATTTGTTTAAAGTATGGATAGTGTATGGCTTGTTTCCAGCAACCTTAACAAACTAGTTTGTACTATGTCCCTTCAATCATTGTGACAATGGTTGAAAGAAGTTGTTTCGGTTGAGGTAAAGAAAAAAATAACATAAAAGAACTTCCATAGAGCCAGTACCAGTCAAGTCAGCCAATTATGGGTTATTCTACTGACAAATCAAATCAAAATCATTTGGTTGAAATTATACTATCAGACTATTAGACTACCAGAGTATTTGGATCAATGACAAAAATCTAGAAAAAAATGTCTAATGTTACTGAATATATATTGCAAAAAACTATAATATAAATTATTCAAACAAATATTGGGTGATGTTTTGGGAAGTAAGTAAAGCTAATGCCAGTACTCATAAAAATACTAGTAAGGAATGTGTCAAATGTGTCTACAGGGAGCATTAGCCGGAGCACTATCAAGTCTGGTGGCTTCATTGTGGATAGTTGGTGGCTCCCAGCTCAGCGTAGCCAAAGAAAAGATCCGTTTCCCTGGAAAAGTTACAAGCACCGAGGGCTGTTATCACAACTTCACAGCCAACCCAGAGTAAGTCTTACATACTGATTTAATTATCATTATTAGTCCTTGAGTATACATTATGATTACCTATTTTTATCGTGTATTGAGTTTTGTATTTAAAAATTGTTGATTGAATCCTTTGTTTAAAAAAAATTTATGACACAAAGTCAGTCAGTCTGGTATCTGACCGATTTTGTTAATTTGTCCCTAATTTAAATTCTAGGTATTTGTGTCCTGATAAGTCATTGCTCATTTAGACTGTATATTTTCTTTAGGCTTCACCCCGCTATGGGTGTTAACCCTAACATCCTCATAAGGGTAGGGCGTTAAGTTATAACACCCTCATTTCAATATAATAGATAAACCATAAAAAATAGTAGGCTTCTTCTTAAGTCATAAATTGATAGATATTTTGCCTATCTTATTTATAGAATCTAAAATATTTTAAATAGAATTAAGAAATTATATTTTTAATTGTTTTTAACCTTATATTGTTTATAATTATGTTTCATGTTAATGACAGTAAACTTTAACATATATCTTGTATATAAAGTATGTCTAGAAAACTTGAAATTTCATGCAAAAACTACGAAACTTTTAAAATTACTAAAATAACGAGTGTTTCAAAATAAAGGAGGTTACTGTACAGTATTTACTCTTACATTGCTTACAAAGCTTTAAATGCTTTTGAAAATGGAGGGAGAAAATATAAATATTAAGTGTAGGTACTTGAAAATTACAACACCTCAGTCCTTTGTTTGATATTCATTCAAATGTCGACAAATATTTCTTAAATAACAACTTAGTGCTTTTTCAGGTATGTCAGCAACTATCTTGGCCCCGGTTCCATAGTGGAGTTTGACAATGATGTACCTCTGATATTCCGCATCTCGTACATGTACTACGCGGTGATTGGCACCACTGTAGGTCTTTTGGTGGCAACACTGGTCACACTTGTGTCACATCAAGACCTCTCGACAGTCGATCCTAACCTGCTGGTGACCGGGGCGCGAAGGTTCTTGCCAAAGAAGCAAAAAGTACCGATGCAGGAGAGGAGTGAAGACACAAAAGGTTGAACTAATTCCTAAGGAGATTTGATAAATGTTGTTGGAGATGTAGAAACTGTTATTTTTTAGATATAGAATTGTTAGGTATCATTGCTGTGTAATGAGTTTTTTTTAGGAATGAGTCGATTCTCGATACCGATTCTCGATACCACCGATACTTGGACATTGGTATCGGTATCGAGATTCATTCGTTCAATGTCGATACCGATACCCCCGCCGTTTACCTGCGCTACGAAGTGCACGGGAAGAGATACTCCCGCCGTTTACCCGCTCTACAAAAGGCACTAAGAGTGTTTGGGTCGGCGGCAAAATCTTACCTAAGGAAGGAAGAGGGATGTGAGGGGTCTGGTTGAAAGCAATAAACCAGTCGGCTGACCAACATTATTTCTTTGAGTCAATATCTTACAACCAAGTATGAATTTATATTAGTTTTTGTTTTTCTACATTATTACAGCATACTAGTGAAATTAACATTAAATTATGTAAAAAATTACATTTAAAAATTTATTTGATAATTAAATATAAAATACTACTAAATAATTTTAAATGGTATTATAAATTTGTAACTGGTTTTAACAATAGTTTTAACATCTATAGGTACTGAATCATCGTAGGTATCAATGGTATTGGTATCGAGAATCGGGAATCGATTTTTCTGGTATCGGTATCGGTATCGAGAATCGGTAAATTTCGGTATCGACTCATCCATAGTTTTTTTTATGACGATGATAATATTAATTTATTTGAGTCTAAAAATGTATAGTTAGTGAAATAGGGATATGTTAGTGAATTTTAGTAATGTAATTAATTGGTATGATGCTCAATATGCAATATTTTTTAGTTATTCACTTCCTAGCAAAATAATACATTACTAAATTATAGATTAGAGCAATCAAGATTTTATTAAATAGCATGTCTAGGCTCCTACAATTTTTTAAGTTTTAAGTTTTGAAAGTAATATACAGGGTGTCACAAAAAAGTGTGATGGGCTATACAGGACCTAATTCTACATGCAAAAATAAGTCAAAAATGAAGAATAAAATTTTTTGGATTTCGGCTTAGTTTAGCCGTAATCCGCCATTTTGTTTTTTTGGGAAAATATTTATTATTTCAAAAACCCAATGAGATATTTTTACGAAACTTGGCAAAAGTGTTAACACTAAAGTAAGTAACATTTTTTTAAACAAATATTTTTTTACCTTACCAAATTTCAAAATGGCGGCCATTTGAATTTTTGTATGCCAAATTTCATGAAAACCGGTACCTAAATCAAAAATTTTCAAGACACAAAATTTTTTGTGTTTATTATAACAAATCCAACAAAACAAAAATGAATAAAATCGGTTTATAAATAAAGAAGCTGTGTTTATTTTAGTAATTTAGACTGAAATTTATGTAATAATTATTTATGTAATGTAATGAAGTAATTTCAGTCTAAATTATTAAAATAAACACAGCTTCTTTATTTATGAGCCGATTTTATTCATTTTTGTTTTGTTGGATTTGTTATAATAAATACAAAAAAATTGTGACTCGAAAAATTTTGATTTAGGTACCGGTTTTCATGAAATTTGGCATACAAAAATTCAAATGGCCGCCATTTTGAAATTTGGTAAGGTAAAAAAATATTTTTTTTTTACAAATGTTACTTACTTTAGTGTAAACACTTTTGCCAAGTTTCGTAAAAGTATCTCATTGGATTTTTGAAATAATAAATATTTTCCCAAAAAAACAAAATGGCGGATTACGGCTAAACTAAGCCGAAATCCAAAAAATTTTATTCTTCATTTTTGACTTATTTTTGCATGTAGAATTAGGTCCTGTATAGCCCATCACACTTTTTTGTGACACCCTGTATATGTTAGCATATGAATATTAAACATTTTAAGAACAGTTCCAAAAAAATGTGCCTTTTCCTTTACCCTGAATTAAAACTCTTATTAAAAGTTTCACATAGTACAGAAAGTTGAAATTGTTGAATGATGTAAGGGGCCATACACATATTACGTAACGCACTTAAGTGGGGGAGGGGGTATGGGGTAGCGTTATGTGGGAGGTAAGGGGCCATACACATATTACGTAACGCACTTAAGTGGGGGAGGGGGTATGGGGTAGCGTTATGTGGGAGAGGGGGGGGTTTGATCAATGTTACGTAACTCATACGTATCAACCCGAAGAGCTGGCACACTCCTGTATCTATTGATACTGATACAAATCTTTCAAAATTAAAAAATAATCAAATTGATATCCAAGGTTACAGTTATTTATATCAATATACTTTTGTCATATATTTTAATATCAGTTAACACATTTTAATGCTGATAACGCACATGTGCGTGATGAGGCCGTGGCCCAAGTGCGCGTCCCGCACATGTGCGTGATGAGGCCGGGGCCAAGGTCTGCGTCCCGCACATGTGCGTGATGAGGCCGGGGCCAAGGTCTGCGTCCCGCACTTGTGCGGGGTAGGTCTGCTTTGATTTCATTGAGCCACGGAGCAGTCAGCTCTCAATGAAAGGACCTAATACTGCTTGCGCCATTTGATGAAGGCTTGCTTTGTATGGAATGGTGCTTAGTTCCGAGTTCAGCCGCACACAGCGCCTGGAATGTGCATAATTCAATGTTTTATGACTGGCACAAGTAAACTGAAACACTGGTGGTGGGTTGTACATATGTGAATATAGTTTGGTTACATTTACATTTATGTAAGTAAATCAATGATAATTAGTTTTAGTGTTTTTTATCCGCTTCTACTACTTATTAGCAGTATATTGGGTGTGTGCTAACTTCCCTGAGTGCTCATCACGTGCATGTGTGGACCAGAAATGACGCTGCAAAATATGGCGAAATTTAACTTTTATTACAAAAAAAACATCTCCTGTCTGCATACTCCAAAGGGTAAGTGATTATGCACAAAAAATGTTTAGCACCTAGGGTACCCAATAGCCTTAATTTCAGCAAAGAATGTGTTAAACTAGAAAAAATACATACCGGGTTTTGAGTAAGTTCTGTATTGTTTTATACCTAGATGTTTGGTGTTGTTTTAAAGTGTAAAACCATGACTTGATTCAGTACTGTGCAATGCCACCCACATCTATAGTTTTTAAAGTTGTTTTGTATATGTATTAGTTATAAATTAAATTTGTTATGTTTTAGCTGACATTTTTTTATATTATTAGTAACAGTCTTTTTTGTTTGTATACATTTTGCTTTGAAATAAGTTATTAACTAATGTTGTTAAAAGAAAGTCATTTAAAGTTTAATGAGTCATTGAAATCCATATTCCAAATTGCTAATAAAACTATGTTTAAAAGGTTTAAGCTGTTTAAAGCCTACTATGATTTGAGTTATGAAACAAGCGTCAAGCGTTATATGGGGAAGGGGGGTCTGTAATGACAAAAAAAGTTTGACGTAATACGTGTATGGCCCCTAAGGTCTAATGTTTTACTGTCTTTTATGTTCATGCAGAGGAAGTGTAAGTGGATTTTGATCGATCTGGAAAACCTCAGATTATTAATATCCGGCCATATTAAATAAAATGGAAAATGTTTAAATTAAATACTTTTAACTATTTCTTTTGTTGATCTGATCTGAACAACCTCATCTGCTGTGGGATCAAATAATTAAACAAATCAAAATTGTCAGGGGGTGAAAGGAAAGCAAATGTTTAATAAACCATTTTATTGACAAACAAACTTGTTACACGCTAAGCATTGATGGCAAAGTCTTGGGCTCCCCAGCGAATCTGAAACAATAAGCAACTGGTTAGGGGGGGAGCTCCAGGTATTGAGCAATAATAGGCAATTAAAGAGCTATGTCACTGTAGTGTGCTTGTAAAGTTTACAAGCACAATAAAAATAAAGCTGAACACACTATAACCCTGGGTTTTGGCATTTACATCAAGTTTGTGTAGGTTTGAGGATGGCTTAAAACATATTTTTAATAGCGGAGACCTGGTGATCATAGATATACCGCAATGATTTAATCACTAAATAAAATCATTTGCTATAGATTGTCAGTCGATAACGTTCGTTAAACTTTATAAGGCCAAAGAGGCAAAGCCCTCGGAGGAATCTTAGTAATTTTCTGAATTTTAAAACACGTAGGAATCCTAAAAAACATTTTGATAAGCATTATGTTTGGGTTTTGTCATAAAACTTTTTCAATTATCTTGATTGCTGTAAATTGACAATGTTACACTGCATGGCGAAAGTCAATCACAAAGTAACACAATACTAAAACAGAGAGGATACTTTTTATATAAAAGTATTCAAGTGGTTATGACAGATATTTAAAGTCAAAATAATAAAAATAACCGTTACAAAAATAAATCAATTGTTAGATATGTGTCTTTTTTATTATAAGACAATAATTCATCGATAAAATACCTTTACATGTCTTCTGTATTATTTTGTAACAAATTGTTTTTCGTTTGAAATCCTGACGCTCTCAATCACTCTCAATTGGGGTAACAGAAGAAGAGGATGCTGATGGTAATGGTGGGCTATATAATTATATTAAAAATAAATTTGACACTGGAGTAGCAAATAATCATTTATCACCAATTCCAGATGCAAGGTAAATTAGAATACATCACAAAAATTACTCTTGTAGAAATCAAGATAGTCTATACCATTATAGTAGGGGTATGCGAGTAGTGATTTTTTTAATCGAGTCGAGTCGAGTAGTGCCAATTATTTTCGAGTTTTGAGTATTTTCATGCGAGTATTTGCCATAAGTTGGAAGTTAATACCACCCTAGATTTGATAATTTAAACGTGGTTTCTTTCTAATACATGAGAAGCAATACAAAGTTTTAGCCAGTACAATCAAACTGGATTACGCATTGACAAACGTAATACGGTTTGACATTCGTTTCCGGCCGATAAAACACAGTCCGGTTGTCATTTGGCCAATGTCACCTGGTCCATACATCTCCTATAATCAATATTAGATGACGAAATCGTTAGTTATGGCCGAAATTACGCGGACCGATCGTCATTTTTGGCCGATTTTACGTGATGCGATCGCCTTTTGCGGCCGTTACTACACGTTTTGGCCGGTCGCAACCGTTAGCGATCGTTAATTTCGGCCGATTTCACGTGATGAGATCGCTTTTTGCAGCCTTTACTACGCGTTTTGGCCAGTCGCAATCGTTAGCGATCGTCCAGAAATCGGCGGGATATACTCGCTCGAACTTTTGAGTATTTTTTAAAACTTCGAGTCGAGTTCGAGTATCAAAATACTCGGCCGAAAACTCAAAGTTTTGAGTGCTCGCACACCCCTACATTATAGTTAACCTTACAATCTAACTTCGTCGCTGCCAGGAATAAAAAAAGAATATTGTCACATATGCCTGGGAAGGAACAATTTTGCACCCCTTATCAGTCAATTAGACTTTTGTTCTTCAAGTATGTAACCTACTTGTAGTATACCTTATCCCTCCGAATCACCCATTTTGATAAAACTAAACATTAACTGGCAATGTGAATGCTTTTTTCAAACCCTGAATAAAAATTTCTGATCAAGAAAATTTCCCTAAGCCAGGGTTCTATAGTTAAAGTAAATGCCTTTCAAATTCTAAATAGCAAAAGCAAAACACAATACTCACATCCTGAGTGCGAGACTTGAGTTTGCACTCGATGAGGGTGAGCAGAGCCTCTGAGCGTATGCTCAGCGAGTCGATCTTCTCGAGCAGCTGCTGGTAAGGACTGAGCGGCTGAGCGCCCATCACCACGTGACCCAACTTGGAGTCGATCTTGGCGTCCAAACGAGCATTACGGATCAGGTTCACGATCCAGCACTCAGCCTCGTCTGGCTTCATGTTCAATTTGGACGCTAACATCCTACGGGACAGAGTAAAGGTAGACATGGCTCAACTGCACAGAGGTGGTGAATAGCCCTTCTTCGTGACACTCACAATTTTACTCTAACTAATTTTTTGTAAGACTAGATGGTGTTCACAAATCAAAACATGATAACAACATTAGTATCTCAAGCAATAAAATTAACCATTAATAAAAGAGTCTTAATTTTTAATTTGAATTCAAACATATCAGTGGTACAGTATTTGTTGTAATTTATTGGCAAAATTAAAATACTCACATAAAATAAAATTAGGAGAAAATGTTCATTATTTCAAAATTATATGTACATAGTTAAATTAAAGTTACAACAAACATAATTGTAACACATAAAACACACATAATTGTAAACATAAAATATTGATTCCATGAAGTATTCATATTACCGGTAACCAAATAATAAGTGAACAAGCTGTAAAAGTAAAGCTAATTTTTTAAATGAATTTTGAGGGATGTGGTTCATTAACATGTTACCGGGAAATTGGCTTTTTTCTTTAACAAATCTCATTTCCACATACTATTGCAAATAAATCCTAAACAGCTTATATCAACGCTAAGGTTAGCTTATTTATTTTAACCTTTATTACAAGTATATTTTAATTTTGCTTGCCATTAATCTTTATCAGATTCATCAGATTGTTCAGCCAAATCAACTCAAGATTGAATTTAAGAGTTGCAGTTTACTGCTTAAGTAAAAAAATATAAAGTTATGAATGAGGTTAGGTTTGCAAAGGAAAAGCACTTGGCTTGGGAGTTTCATTGAGAAAAGGTGGGATACACAGCTAACTCACCTGAAGAAACTGGTTCAGATGAGCACAGCAACAAAGAAAGTATTTTTACACACATATTACATAATATTTCGTCTCCATTTGAGACTTCTTCAGATGTAGAGAGAGACTGTTCTTATTTTTTTCTAAGTGTTCTTACCTAATTATACTTCTAAATTGCTTACTCTTTAACTAATTATCTGCTCGGATGTGCTCAGGGGAAGTGGATATAAAAAGTGATGCTATCGGGATCTGGGGGCAATGGCTGCCATGTGCTAAGCCTAGCTTCTCTTTACAAAAATCAGTGTTATTACTTACAAAATTCCCTAGGCTATTTAAATATAGCTCACAAATGATCTTCTTTGACTTGTTAATAAATATACTTATACTTTTGGTCTCCTTTACTTTATTGTAGTGAGTAGAATGTGTTTTGTATTTACCCTACTCTGGATGTCAACAAAAGGTAGGTGTACAATTTCTAAGATTTCTTTAACTATTTGAATAAAATACAGAGTTACAGAGGAACAATACAATATTTATTTATCTATTAGTACAATTATGTTTCAAAAAGGTTCTCAATTAAAGGGATTTACAATAATATACAACTCAGGGGGAACAGTTACAATGTGTGGCCTAGCCTAGAAGGTAAATGACAAACAAACTTGTAGGCCTAAAACTAAATGTTCATATTTTGGGTTCTAAATGGGGTTTCTTTACAAATGAGGGCTCTTTTTCTCAGGGGGGAAGTATCGTGCTGACTTGAATAACATTGGGATGATATTTGAAAGAATATTAAGTCCAATTAAGCTGATGTGTTGAAAAATTACAACAATGGAAATTTTTGTTGTTGTCCAAAAGGAGAGTCCAATGGTTTCACTGACTTTATGAATGGTTAAAATACTCAAAATTAAATTTGGAAAGATAGTTCAATATAAAAAATACTCTCTTGAGGTTACTTTAACTTTCAGAACATTAGGCTTGTTCTATTTAACTGTCTGTATTCTTTCCAGTCCCTAAATAGAATACAATGGAAGGAGTTTACCAATCTGCTTACAAATGTTCTTCGCTCAAATACCAGTTTTTGAGGGAAATCAAATAAAAAGGAGTGAATTTAAAGATGGTATTAATTGAGCAGTAAGTCCCTAATAAAATGAGCACTAAGCAATGCAAAACTTAGGCCATACTGGGAAATTTAAAATAGGAACTGTGTCCTTCACAGATTCTAGGTCTTAACACTATGGCATCTGGAGCAAGAAGAAAGATCTAGTAGAGATGAGGTCTGGAAGCATGGTCCATTGTTGAGAAGCACATGGTCACACAATTGTTAACACTGGTCACTGTAATTTAGATTCCTTAAGGACTATTTTTGAAAAGTATATTATATTAAATTTTAATTTTATTGCAATCCTCTCACATAAATTATATCTAAAATATTATTATTAACAAATATATTAAATTAAGTGAGTAGGCTATTATATGGGGATAGGCTATGAATAATTATTGGTGATTAAATTAATGAAATACATATTATTATACAATTGCATAGATAAATAAACATTAAATATATAGAGGGGAATGCTTTCTGAGGAGTGATAATAAATGATGATTATTATTAGGCACAAACATGGGACAATTAATACAAATAACACATTTAGGGGAAATTAATTAATTAACACATTTATATGGAAACTTAAATATAAAATAACACATAATAAGAAAGTTTATTACTAAATGATGAATGAATGGACATGTAATACTATAATTATCTCCTCAGAAATCTGTATGATATGAAATTAAAGACAGATTTCGATCAAGTATGAAATGGAATACATGAATTATTTAGTATGAAATACATTTACAGCTAGTTATGAGGTACATTAAATGATTGATGTTGGTTGGTGATAATACACTTCTTATTCTAAATTTACATAAACATAGGAACAATACATAAATGGGGAAATATGGGATGAGGGATTAAGATAGTTCATGACCGCACAGGGGAATTTGGGATTAAGGGAACATTTAATATAACATTGTTTATTGGCATGGGGATGAAGTTCTTCACTCGCATAAAAACACTGTCGGTTTATACATTGTTTATTACAAGGGCAAATCACTGTTCATAATCATCGCATTTAATAAATAAATTGGTATTTAACACTGTTTCTGGGGAATAATCACACTGTTCACTTGGGGAATATGGGAAGGGGTACACACTCGCGGTTAAGGTTCATGACGATCTCCTCATTTAAAATTATTACACTTGATGGATGATGATGATGATGGACTATTTACACTGTTTTAAGAGTTTATGTTGTCAGGGTCTTCTTCACTATATACATTATCCTCTTCTATTATCGGTTCTATGTATCTTTTTAATGCGGATATGTGGTATGGTCCAAATAAGATGTCTTCGTTTTCTCTGGTTACATGAAAAGTAGATTTTCCTAATATTTGCTTGATGACGAATGGTCCTTCGTAAACCTCGAAAAGCTTTGCAGTTTCTCCATAAATAGCTCTGGTAAAACATGTTCGTACTTATTTAATAACTGACTTAAAATTGTTTGTTCTTCTTTCTTGATATAATCATTTGATGCTAAAGATGTATTAATTTCTTCTTGTGTCAATGTGCTGTCGTTTATTGGATTTGTTTGTAACTCGTTGAAGTTGTGTGCTGTGCTATCATATTTATCATATATTAAATCATCATTGTACTCATCGTACATCATATTATCAAAATTATTATTTATATTATTATTTGGCCTATGGCTATTATTAATTATTATTTGACATAACTGTCCTTCATGATGACACATATTAAACTTCATTGTAACATTATCATTATTGATTTTCATATTTATTTCGTTTGAATTGAAATTTAAATCCATTTTGAGGGCAGATAGAACATCGACTCCGAGAATTATGGGTTTTATTAAATGTGGCACTATCAAATATTCAATTAGCATCGTATGTTTATCAATGGTAGTGGGAACATATATTGTGCGGGAAACACGTTTAGACTTTTCTCCAACAGCTGTTTTGATAACGGTGTTATTCACTGGTAATTCTTCAAATGGTTGTAGCTTCATTTTATTTTCATTGAACCAAGCTTCGGCTATACAAGTTACAGAAGAACCGGAATCAATTAAGGCATTAGTGCTGATATTGTTTAATGTTATATTGATTTCTGGACAGTTAATTTGTGTATAATTTAAATTGACATCATTTTCGTACTCATCTTCTAAAAGGAAATTTTTATCACATATTATGTTGTTGGACTGCATAAGATTTATAGAGTGATTGATAGTTTGACCGAGGATAGTGTAAGTAGGCGCTGTATTTAATGGGTGATCGCATGACAACATAACCCTTTCTCGGCCGTGGTCTACAGCGCCGAGTCGTTTCCCTGTCTCGTTTGAGACGGTGAGGAACGTGGACTAGCAGTATTGTTGTTACTTGAATGAGGGCTCATTGGAGATACAGTTGGAGCATTAGGTGGATTGGGATTCTGTCTAAATATGGCGCAGAGCTGATTCTGTTCGTTGGTAGGGTGTTGACGATCATTTTTGTAGTTTTGTTCATAGTTTCTGGGATGATATTGCTCACGTTGATACGGCTTGTTGTCATGGTGACTTCGATGGTATTGCTGGTTGTTGTTACCATTATTCCTGTAATTTTGTTGATTTCGATACGAAGAGTTGTTTGGAGGGTATTTATTCTGTTGATAATTGTGGTAGTTGTTCATTTTCGGTTGATAGGCCCGTTGGTTAGCATATCGATCGTTGTAATTCTGTTGGTTCGAAGTGGTTGGACTGGCTGGTCGGTTGCTTTGCTGGTTGTTGTGGTTCCTGGCTTTCTTAGGTCCATCTTTTATGTCTTCTTTCTGCAGTAGTCTCTCCATCGCTCGGATCGTAGTGATGTTCTGTACGCTTATGCTGTCTTGGATTATTGCGTCAAATCGCTCCGCCATAAGAGTCACTATCTCCTCTTCACCTAGGCTAGGTGTCATCGATTGTAGTAACAATACTCTTTCTGTCAAGTACTCCGTCCGGCTTAACGTTCCGTTGGCTCTATACTTCTCCGACTCGATTTTTGCTTTAATCCCTCGTTGGACTGCCTGGCTCCAGTATTTGAGTTCGAATTCTCTGGCAAAATGTTCCCAATCAATAATTTCACTTTTTATCAGCTGTAGCCATCGTGATGCTGGTCCTTCGAATGATGTCTCAAGCAGGTCTTTCAGGTACTCAGTTGAGTCGCAACATTGGTTCCTTTCGATTCCTCGTTCGTAATACCTTCTCAATTTATATAAATATTCATTTGGATTGCCGCTCCGTCCATTAAATTTCGGCATTAGACAATCATTGGCTTCGCTTCCACTGCATATTACTTTGATTTGTCCGGCCATTCCATTTAATTGATTTGCTTGCTTCAGATTGGTTACTTCAGTTTCACATTTGTTTAAATTTTGATTCAAGGTTTGGATTTCAATTTGTTGTGCCTCAATTAGTTTTGTTTGCAATGTAATTTTGGGGATAACTTCATTTTTCAGTGCCGTTAGGTTTGCTTTTGAATTACGTTCATTATCCAATTGCGTTTTGACAGTTAATTCTTCTATTTTCAGATCAAAATTTTGCTTATGCTCTTCCAGATGAGTTTTGACAGTAGATATAATATTTTCCTGATATTGTTTATTTTCAAATTCGGCGGCGATTTGTTGTTGTGAGATACTGTCCAACACGAATTGCCTCATTTGAGTTTGGGAATTTTCAATTCTAAGTATCAATTTGTCAGTTAATTTGGCAGTTTCCTCAGATTGGGCATTTTGGGTCATTTTGATGGCATTAATTTCTGATCGAATTTCGATTTGGTTTTCTCTGGTTTCTTGTATCTGCGATTCGAAAGCATTTCGACAGGCTTGAATTTCCTGCTGAGTTTCGTTGGTCTTATCGTGGATGATTTTGGTTAATTCGGTCTTGGTTTGATTTATTTGTTGTTGAAAATCCGCATGGATAGTTTGAATTTCGGATTTTGTTTCTCGTATTTCAGATTCGATTTTAGCACTGGTTTGTTGGAATTTGCTATTTAAATCGAGACTAGTTTGTTCAATTTTGTTTCCCAAATTAGTCATAAGGGCGACAAGCATATTCATATCGATTGCAGGTGTCGGTGTAGTCGGGTTTGTAACAATAATAATAATAATAATAATATTTATTCCGTGACAATGTTTAACAATGTGTTGGAATTTACAAAACAAAATATTAAATTTATGGGGAAATCTTTAAACCAGGTAAGGTAGGCCTGAGTCCTATCTTTCCCTTCCTGGCGGGGTACGGCCCTTTTCTGGGAACCATTCCGGCATTTGCCTAAATGAAATGAGAAACCGTACAAACTCTTCTCAGAATGGCCGGCCTGGGATGAAACCCAAGGCCTCCCGAATGTGAGGTGCAATAATCGCTACCTCACTCGGTTGAATTTTTTTACATTTATACATTATATTTTTATACACTTTAATATTGAAAATAAGAAGATTACATAAACAACATATTATTATATTGTTTATGTAAACTTTTGTAGTTAGTCAGTAGTTTTATTTGACTTTTTTCACAAAATGTTTTTCTTGAATAGACTGGGATATAGATTAATAGTTTCTTCTACAAAAATTATTTGAATAACAATAATACCCACTAAGACAGTTTTAATTAATTGAAATATTTTGTTAATTTGCACTCAAAAACACGTTTTTATAATTTGTTGTAAATCTTCCAAGTTCTTTTTAATCTTTTTCTAAAAGATTTTTTAACTTTTGTTTTTTAATTTTCAGACTTGTTATTTTTTTTTGTTTTTTTATCTTCTTTTTTGGTATCTTGTAATTTTTCTTCATCTTTTTATTAACTTGCCTATTTTATTTTGTTTTATTCCATCTTTTCTTTTCTATCATTTCTTCATTTTCATTATCTTCATACTCCATTAATTAAAAAATATTGGAGTAAAATTTTATGATCTGACTATTGATTTGTTATCTTGTTTATTAATTATAGTGTTCTCTCTTTCTTTATTTGTTTGTTAACTTTGTTTTTTTATTGTTTGTAATGATTGTTGTTGTTTTTTATTTTTTATTATTGTTAAATCATAACATAATAAACATTGTTTTACAACTGCATGTGAACAAAATAACTATGTATAGTTTTAAGGAATAAAATGTCATCTGAAATGTCATATTTAAAGTGGTAATAAAATTAAAAAATCAAAAATCAAATTATTATTTTTTATCAACAATCATTACAATAATGGACCGTCTACTATCTACACCCAAAGGTTGTAGAGTTTCGAGTCTGATATACCGTCCGCATCACTACAGCCCGGATGCTTGGATGCTTCGAGTACTATTGACCTATGTATATTAAATCAAACTTAATTAAGTAATATATATTTTAATAGTTTATTTTAAAATTTAATATTCTATATGCATTGTTGATTAGTTGTCAGAAGTTGTATGATCATTTTGTGTAACATTTTCTTTTTATAGTCTATATAATTTGTAATTGTATCTTTACTTACATGTTTAATTTATTAAGGTTGGTTGTAATATAATTCATTAAATTCATTTACGGAATAGAATGATCTTTCTATTAAGAATGTTTTAAGTTTGACTTTAAATTTTGTTTTACCTTCAATATTTTTTAAGTTATAAGGTAATTTATTGAAGAATGAAGCACCAATATTTTGGGCCAAG
This sequence comes from Allygus modestus, assembly GCA_963675035.1. Classification (NCBI taxonomy): domain Eukaryota; kingdom Metazoa; phylum Arthropoda; class Insecta; order Hemiptera; family Cicadellidae; genus Allygus; species Allygus modestus. The sequence continues at coordinate 77,257,519 of OY776115.1, read as the reverse complement.
TGACAGTTTAATAAAAGTCTATGGGATTCTTGTCTTAGATTGGATTTCCCTCTGATATTATACATATGATTTCCTTCATCTGGTTTATCGTTACTGTTGAATCTAGCAAACATTATAACCTCATAAATATACAATGAATATAAAGGTAAAATATGGAGGAATTTAAAAGCTTGCCTACAAGATTTCCCCTTTTTTATCCCTTGAATAAGTCTTACTGCTCTTTTTTGTAAAACAAATATTCTTTTCATTAAATTTTGTGTTGCTGAGCCCCATATTACAATGCCGTATCTTATTTTTGATTCTATCACTGTATGATAGTATAATGTTAGTAGTGGTTTATATCTGAACTGACAAAAATAGCTTAAGCAAAATATACATGAAGTTATGCTATTGCATAAGGAATTAATATGTGCTGTCCATGTTAGATTTTCATCTATTATAATACCTAAATATTTAATTGTTTTAACTTCCGTTAATTCAAAGTTATCCATTACTATTTGACCCAGAAATTGTTCAGCTCTATTTCTCAATAAACTAAAATTTATAAAATTGGTTTTCTTACAATTAACAAATAAATTCAAATTCCCTAAAAATTGATATATTTGTGTGAGAACTACATGACTTTTTATTTCTAAATTTTGGACTGTGTTTTGATTTATTGTTACAACAATATCATCAGCGTAGCAAGTTATATTATAGTATTGAATTTCTTTTGATAAATTATTAACATAAATATTGTAAAGAATAGGCCCTAAAATAGAACCTTGAGGTACTCCAAAAGAAATCGCTTTGCATTTAGATCTATATCCTGATACATCAACTAATTGTGTTCTACTTGAAAGATAAGATTTTAACCAGTTATTTGAGACCCCTCTAACACCCAGTGAGTATAATTTGTCACATCAAATATTAGAATTTACACAGTCAAAAGCCTTAGAAAGATCCATAAATATACCAATAGTTTTATTTTTATTTTCTAGGTTATTTACTATTTCACTAATTACTTTATTTATTGCATTGGTGGTTGATTTTCCTTTCCTGAACCCAAATTGGTTGTCTGATAATAATTGGTTTGAATTAAGAAATAATTCTAATCGTCTATAATAAATTATTTCAAATATTTTACTAAATGGAGAAATTTTTAATTTTGAAGGAAATACTCCTTCTTCTAGAGAAGTATTGATGATATTGGCAATAATATCACAAACATAAATATTTATTATTCTCACTAGTTTATTAGATATGCCATAAACATCTTGTGCGCTTTTATCATTTAAGTAGTGTATGGCATCATAAACTTCAGATATATCGGTCGGGAAAAGCATTAGGCTTGATTTTGGAGGGTTATTTATATTTGAAATTAAAGGGGGAACATCAGAATTATTTTTTAATCTTTCTGCAACAGTAGTATAATGGTTATTAAAAGCGTCACTGATTGTTACAGGATCTTCTTCCATTTTACCATTCAACATTAATTTCAAAGTGTTTTGATATTGTTTTTTATTTCTTTCATTATTTGTTATAGTTTACAACATTTAATCCGCTAGTTGCGTCGTCTGTGTGTGCATCAGTCATCGAGCGCGAGGAATGAATGAGCGTCGACTCGTTCAATGAGCTAGCGATACGTCCTCGTTCGTTCTGATCAATGAATCCAGTTCGGGAACTTTTTTACATGTAATATTTAAAAAAGTCAAGTTTTAGCGAATTTCCCCTATAGGGAAGAAGCTATTACCGTAGGTCTCATAGTAAGACTTAAGCCCGAGACCATGATAATTTTTTGTTTTGAGGTCCCCAGATGACAAAAACACTATTCGTTCAAATTTATATATATGTATATATATATATATATATCTATATATATATATATATCTATATATGTGTCCGTGAATGCCCTATATTATGTAACATCAAACCCTATATTACATAAAAACAATTCAAACTATACAAATTATAAATTTATGGGTGATTCTCAGTTGTTTATGGGTGATGCAACGATCTGGCAGTTCCATATTACAGCGACACGTTTACAGCTCAAGCTATCATGGCCAATTCTATAATCGAAAACATGATATCATGCTATGTGATTGCTGGGTATGTGATTGACATTGTAAACTTATGTATACATTGGTTCTAGCATTGTTCTAGTAATTAATACAATTGTGTATACAACTTTCCCCACTTCTAAACCGTATTGGTAATAATTGCATAAAACTCCCTTTTTTTGTTCCCCGTAGCAGCAAGCCTGCGTACTCAGTCAAATATAATTCTTATGGAGGATGAGTAATAAAATAATATACATCCCTTATTTCTGAATATATTTTAATGAAACTTGGTGACTGGCTAAATGTCGTTGTAAGGTTCATAAATATTCATTATAAATTCACAGAGTGCCCTGGTTTGCTGCAGTATTTATTATTTAATCCGAGGCTTTGTGTTTAGGTGTATGAGCTAACAAAATAACTTAAAAATACTTGTTGACTCAAAGTAGAATAAATATTTCAGGGATTAGGAGGCCAACGTTTAAATTGACACTGTTAAATTAAAAAATTTACATTTTTCTCAATTTTGAGCTACAAATTTCTTAGGATATACTATTCTAAGAATATTTATGTGCACATCAAAATAAATAAATTTACTGTTATTTTAAATATATTTTGAGAAATTAAAACGAGATTTTGATCTGACTGTTTAAAACCTACACTAAAACACGGCTATAAACTAAGTTTAGGAGGTCACGTAAAGGCTGAGGTGAGAAACTCTGAAGACGAAATGGCGGGACGTGTAGGGAAGGGGAAAGGAGGGGAGGAGGGGAAGGGGCAAACATCGACATAACTTGGACTAATTCATCTGCTCTGCTTATTTGTAACAAAAGGTTAGAATTGTATGCCACATCAGTTATCACGTTTTGATTCCTTCTTTACACCAGCATTTTCAATCGTATAAAACATGACAGGCACAAATTAATTTAAACCGTGAAAACTCCTATCCTCATGACCATTAAAGAAAATGTGGCAGGCATTATAGTCGGTATCTGAAGTTCATTTACCAACACCTAAAGCATTGCTCAAAGTTGGGTAAAACAGATTAATCGACTCAGCATTCAAAAAGAGTTAAAAATTATAAATGTATTATTTCCTATAGAATTATTATCATACGACTAATGTATATAAAATATAAATTTTGATTTGTTGGTAAGATTTGTATCATAATCATCATTGTTGCGGATTAGGAACCCCAGCATAGCTGCTAGGCACATATTCCACAAGCGGGAATATTGCGCAGGTTACCGGAAGGATAGGATATAGCAAGAAAGGAAAGGGTGGGATGGGACGGCAGCCAAATCGACCCTTCAGAGGGCCAAATCGACCCTTCAGAGGGCCAACTCCCGTGATTCTGTGACAGCTGGGATGAGGCTCTCAAACAGAGGACCCGCATTTTGCCCTCCAAATGGTCAACTCAACTGACAAGGCATCCATGTACAACAGCCAGGGACCATCCATTCTCAGGTTGGCAGGTTTGGGGACCAAACCCGGAGATTCTGTCCCTAGCCGCTGCAAATGGAGGGACCAAAGGTGAAAGGGAAGTTTATCATAATGGACAACCAAAAGATTTACCATATGAAATGATAACTTCATTTGCTGTACCCAATGTCAACCTCAAAACTAATATAAACCAGATTTAAGGTATTCCTGGGTCGGTAACATATGTACTGAAGTACCAGTACGTTTTTAGTGCTACCTTTAATGGAAAACAATATTTGATTTAACTTCCTCTTAGTTCCCTATTTTTGACCGAATTTCGTGATTAGGCTACTCTAGCAATGTTCAGTTGAGAAACGTGTTGCAACCTTCCATCTTGGGGGAGGTTGGGAGATTCTCACCATAAATACAATGGTCAAACAGAATAGTACAACATAGTCAAACATGTCGGAACAATATATAAATACCAATAAAGTATACATAGTGTTTAGGCACAAACTCTCAATAGTGAACTTATTATTTTATATTACAATCTCATCAAAGGTTTCACCATAAGAATCTTTCCCAGATAAAATAGTCAATCTGTGAATGTGTCATTCACACACACAACAGTAATCGTCAACAGTTACACTCGCACACAAATGAACTTTCTCCTGCAAAGCAATTTGGAATACGACAGCCATATTAATGCACTTTATGGGTTCCCTTAATTAAAAACCATTTCAGTCAAAAACGAGTTCGCACGCAGCACGCTGACGTGAGGTAAGTGAATTTCCACATAACAACTTTTAAAACTCAAAATCAGTGTAAAAACATACGTTTTACCAATTTTTATTGAAATCTGAAAACATTAATTTTTTGGCTGTTCTGATGCTCCTGGTTTCATTTACCTGCAATGCTGGGAATACAATTTTGTGCATTATAAGGTTAGGAGAAGGTCCAGTCAGGCTTTAAAGTAGGCGTGAGGTTGCTGGAGATGTTAAAAGTACACCAACAAATGAATAACAGGCTTTTCTAATGTAAAACCCCCATAAGACAACGTACTGTGTTTGGTCAATACACATTTTCTTTAATAACTCGGTGAATATGTATGCTAGAATGACGAGAGAGGGCTTAAAACTTTCGCCTTTCTAATTCCCATCTTTTTACATGCATTAATTTTACATCTGGGGCTTTTCTGACCCTTTTTGGGCCCAAAAACTCGAAATTTGAAAGATTAATCCCCAAAAAATGGGTTTAGAGTTTTCCGATTGTTTTGCCCAACGAACTTGTGCGACAGATTATAGAAAGGAACGTCCCTACCAAATTTTAAGAAATCGGACAAAAATGCGACCGCTAGAGTGCATACACATATATATATATATAATTAATTATATATATATATATAATTTTGAACGACCCCCAAAAAGTGTTCAGGGGGTCACGTTAGGAACTTCTATGGTGGTCCCGGGCTTAAGTTTCTCTGTGCGGGTTACGCTAATAGTTCACTTTCCAAAGGAAATTCACTAATAACCCCACACACACACGCCAGTTCCTTGTGTTCCAGTTGCTCCCGCGTCTAGAGTCCATCCAATGCGGCTACGACACATGCGTCCGTGATCGCCCTTGGAGGAAACACAGCCACCTGATTGCATGACCAGTTCCCAATGCTCACCTTGGAGGCATGCGGTAATCTCTATGAGGATATCGTACGGGTGCCCTTGTAGCATTCTAGGAGGGATCGTGCAATTTGTTGATTTCGTGTCATGTTCCCGTCGACACAGACGGGTGGGTAGCCACAGCTGTGTCGTCACGTGCCCCTGGTGTAGGTGGAGGTAACGGCTCTCCCCCTCCTCTACCGCTAGCCACTAGTCGAGTGTGCGTTCCGGTAGTGAGTTGACGTGAGAGTGAAGTTTCCCGTTTTTGCCGTCAGCTTGGAGGTAACGATGCAGAACAGGTAATGTATTGTCATTTTTTCATTTGTTCGTGTATATAAGTGTTGTAATAGTGTATTGTATTTGATTTTTTTGTATATGTATTTGTTATTTTTGTGTTTTTGTAAATTAAAATGTAAAAGAAGAAGATTAAGAAAATCCAAAAAAAATTAGGTTAGTTAGGTGTAAGAACTTGATATTTAGATGTAAGTAGGGTTCACTTGAAAACGGGAGGAGTTTCCTCACCTCCCGAAACGTAATGTAGTTTTAAACACTAGAAGCGATAGGTAAAGTCCAAATAAATCAAAACATTGATTCACTTTATTCCTCAAAATTGAGACTGGGAAACATATTTGATGCCATAAGTACGAAATTAATCTGTTGTACAATACAATTTTAAAAAAACTGATACAACTCTATCATTTTTACTTTTATATTTTACGAGGATTTACCCAACAAGTCTAAACTCCCATTTCAAAATTACGATTTAAGTTATGAATAAAATCTTACGATCACGTGAAGCAAAAACAGTGACAATAAAACAACTCTTCCACATTAAAAAACTACTGACCTCCTCGGTAGTTTAGAGTTTGCCGACGAACTAAAGGTACATTTATTGGGATATTGTTGCATGGCCTGGATTCTATAATGGACTGCTTGGCAACAACAGACACATAAATATCTGTCCTTTCCACTGCACCATCTTCGATAATACCCTTGTTTTCAACCAAGTATCTTTCCTATGTGATGTATTGATACCTAAAGAAAGAATAACTACTGATTACTAACCTTTCGTCAAAACGTGTCAACCATCCTTATTTTATTTTATTTTATTTTTATTTGTTCTAAGTCTTCTTTCTTTCCTTACTTATTTGTAAACTTTATTTCTTTCGTAATGATGGTTTTTGTTGGTTTTTTTTTTTTACTTGAAAAATTATATCAGAATAAGCATTGTTTTTACCATTGCATATGAACGAAATTGTTATATATAGTTTTAAGAAATCAAATTACATCTAAAAATTCATATTTATAGTGCTTATAAATTTAAAAAATAATAAACCTAATTATTATTTTGTATCAACAATCATTCCCATATATGGACGTCTACTAAAGCCCAAAGACCCAAAGGGCCGTCGGCCAAACGGTTGCAGAGTTTCGGGTTTCTGAAACATCGTCCTTGTGTATCTCTCTGTAAAATTATTCATCAGGTAAACTTGATTTTATATAATTGTCATGAAATTCAAGCATTATCGATTGTTGTGAAGACCATTCAGTGCAAAACACTAAAGTTTGAACATTGTCCTGTTAGTATGTATGAAGCTGCAGAATAAATTGAAATGAATATAATATTTGAACTGACATGGAAGTTAACACATAACCTACGGTGCAATTTATTTCTGACCAAGCTTAATTGTTAATAAAGCATGTGTAGAAATTTGTTCTTATCAGTAAAAATATTCCATAATGCAATAATACTTGTATATTATTTACGGTATATAAAATTAGCTAAAATAAAGTTTCCCAACCTACTGTAAATATATGATTAATATTACTTATATGTATCATTTTGGAATGTTAAAATGTAAAAATAACAAACTGTACAAATTTTATGTATATGGCAGATGAGTGCCGCAAAATTGTTCTAAATTTGATTTTGCAAGTAAGCCAAAAGTCTAAAGAAATCGTATTTACTAGGCACAATCGTTATTGTACAATAAACAGGATTTCCGTTTATACAAATGTAAACAAACTTGAGATCACTTTTAAATACTATTAGAAAAAGAGAACATTTGCGTCGTTAAAAAGTTATCGAAATATACTGTTGTATAATAAACATGAAAAATATCGGTTATGATCAAATGAAACATTTTAGCATACATTTTATTTAAGGTAAATCAGTGTCAAAAATTATCTTGACACCTAACTGTATGATATGCTCCCCTGTTCTGTAAGCCAGTAGAGCGTTGAATAAAAAACGAGTTTGCACGCAGTACGCTGACGTGAGGGAAGTGAATTTCCACATAAAAACTTTTAAAACTCAAAATCAGTGCAAAAACATACATTTGCCCAATTTTTATTGAAATCTGAAAACATTGATATTTTGGCTGTTCTGATGCTCCTGGTTTCATTTACCTGCAATGCTGGGAATACAATTTTGTGCATTATAAGGTTAGGAGAAGGTCCAGTCAGGCTTTAAAGTAGGCGTGAGGTTGCTGGAGATGTTAAAAGTACACCAACAAATGAATAACAGGATTTTCTAATGTAAAACCCCCATAAGACAACGTACTGTGTTTGGTCAATACACATTTTCTTTGATAACTCGGTAAATATGTACGCTAGAATGACGAGAGAGGGCTTACAACTTTTGCCTCGCTAATTCCCATCTTTTTACATGCATTAATTTTACATGTGGGGCTTTTCTGACCCTTTTTGGGCCCAAAAACTCAAAATTTGAAAGATTAACCCCCAATAAATGGGTTTAGAGTTTTCCGATTGTTTTGCCCAATGAACTTGTCCAACAGATTATAGAAAGGAACGGCCCTACCAAATTTGAAGTAAATCGGACAAATATGCGACCGCTAGAGTGCATACACATATATATGTCTATATATATATAACATTTTGAACGACCCCCCAAAACGTGTTCAGGGGGTCACGTTAGGAACTTCTATGTTGGTCCCGGGCTTAAGTTTCACCGTGCAGGTCATGCTAATAGTTCACTTTCCAAAGGAAATTCACTAATAATAATATTAAATAAAACTGCAAAAATTGCATATTTCAATTTTATAACTTTAAATAATATTCTATAAAACTGAAAAAATTGCATATTTCAACTCTATAGCCTAACTAAGTTTTTATGTCATACTTTTCGGACCTTTTTCAATCAGCATTGTGGTAGGAACGAATCTTATAAAGAACAATAAAATACTTAAAAACGCTTGACGTGCTGAAGATTAATTAGTCTGGTTATATGTTTTTACTCACAGCTTAGTCAATTAATGTACCAAATTTAAATTTTCTTTGGGCAGAAATTCAAACAGATTGCATTTACCCTTGCTGAGAGTAGATCAAATTTATTGTTATTTTTTTTGAAACTCAAATGTTTATAACTAAACCTAACGTTTTAAAACTCGTGCAAGTGTATTTGTTCTTTTATGGACTGGACTTATCATAAAAACGGTAAAATATGTTGTTTTTTATTCATTTATTTTAGTAAAGTATTATTGGAGGTACAGTACATAGACGTCACATAACATCATAAGTTTTCTTTTCTTTCATGAATGTCTGGTAACTTTAAGGGTCCGGGTGGTTGCATTTCGATTTGTGGAGGTTCAAATTAGGAAATTTTGATATTTCAGTTCATCAGTTTCTTTGGAGGCTTGGCGGGCAGCAGTTGCAAAAATCTCCCTCAAACGTATTTGTTCTCATCCCTTGATCGTGATATCTCAGATCATCAGTTTCTTTGGAGGTGTGGCGGGCAGCAGTTGGAAATTTCCTCCTCAAATTTAGTTGTTCTCATCGGTTGATTCTTATGTTTCAGTTCATCAGTTTCATTGGAGGCTTGGCGGGCAGCAGTTGCAAAAATCTCCCTCAAACGTATTTGTTCTCATCCCTTGATCGTGATATCTCAGATCATCAGTTTCTTTGGAGGTGTGGCGGGCAGCAGTTGGAAATTTCCTCCTCAAATTTAGTTGTTCTCATCGGTTTATTCTTATGTTTCAGTTCATCAGTTTCTTTGGAGGTGTGGCGGGCAGCAGTTGGAAATTTCCCCCTCAAATGTAGTTGTTCTCTTCGCTTGATCCTGATATTTCAGTTCATCAGTTTTTTTGGAGGTGTGGCGGGCAGCAGTTGGAAAATTCTCCCTCAAACGTAGTTGTTCTCTTCGCTTGATCCTGATATTTCAGTTCATCAGTTTTTTTGGAGGTGTGGCGGGCAGCAGTTGGAAAATTCTCCCTCAAACGTAGTTGTTCTCTTCGCTTGATCCTGATATTTCAGTTCATCAGTTTTTTTGGAGGCTTGGCGGGCAGCAGTTGGAAAATTCTCCCTCAAACGTAGTTGTCCTCTTCTCTTGATCCTGATATTTCAGTTCATCAGTTTTTTTGGAGGAGTGGCGGGCAGCAGTTGGAAAATTCTCCCTCAAACGTAGTTGTTCTCTTCGCTTGATCCTGATATTTCAGTTCATCAGTTTTTTTGGAGGTGTGGCGGGCAGCAGTTGGAAATTTCTCCCTCAAACGTAGTTGTTCTCATCGCCAGTTCATCAGTTTCTATGGAGGTGGGCGGGCAGTAGTATTTACGTCCTGGACCTGGACGCTGAACACTGGATTTCCTGTAACCCAGGTTGTGACTCGTGAAGCACTTGTTTGAATACTTCAGTATCTGTAAGATTGTCTCAGTTTCTTCTCCTTCGTCTTCTTCTCTTATTGATCCTCCCCGGACGCCTCTGACTCCTCTGAGTCCATGGACCCCTCACTCGTCGCCTCCAACGACGGGATGTCCTCATAATTGACAACGGCTACAACCCGCTCCGGTGGCCGCCTCCACCACCACACGGCCCCGGCGAGCACAGCTCCGCCGAGGACGACACCTCCGACCGCCCACTTGTGGTCACCCCTGGAACAGTTCAAATATCCTATTAATTAAATTGTATTATATATGTTTTCTTTGACAAACTAAATTTCCACAAAGTACTGGTACTGACGATCACTAGCAACTTGTCATCTTTTCAGGAAAACTCAAAACAGTTCCGTTAGTTCAAATACAATCCCGACACACCATTTCGGAAAGATAAATGGCAAATCCATGGCTTTGAGCTTGTTTTTGTAGCTATCGAACGACCTAAATGGCTGAAAATTAGAACAATCGTAGAAAATTAAATCGAAAAATCCCCAAAGGAGCCAAATTTGTATATTTTACCCTTATTTTCTCTCCTTAGAGTAAAGGAAACTATGTCGCAACCTTTTAAAATAAAAACCACAGGGCCATAAAAACCTTCTAGGGTCATAAATTAAATTATTAAAATGTCAAGTTAAAACACCTTTTTTAAATATTGGTATTTGATAAGCTTTTTTATTTTATCATCCCATAAATCTGGAGTGAGACTAATAAAGGAAGGTGAAGAAAAACGCTAACACGCTGTAATGATTGCCATAGTAGATTGACATGATATGTTCAAGTAGAAATAATACTACCACAAATACTGAGAAATTGTCAGAAAACACCAAATTTATTTTACGTTGTCTTAGAATAAAAAGAAAATGTATCTGTGATCACTTACACAAAACTCCGCCAGTCCATCTCAGATGATCAAAATCTCAGATGGAGTAAAAATAAAAGGTTGTTTAATAAAACTGAGTCCCAACCAAAGACGGTTTCCTAGGTTTTAAATTTATTAACTTGAAATCGCTACCATGGCAACTGACTACAGTGACATCATCTACCTACATTAATATGCTTGAACTACCTGCAGTTCCCGTTTTCGCCCAGGGTAGTGAGAGATTATTCGGCATCCAGTAGTTTGATTGCATTTGTGAGCGGCGTTCTAGGGTTCGTTAAGCCATCTCGAATACACAGCATCTTTTTTCAAGTAATTGTCTCGTTATAAAAAACGGATTATCCTTAAGATTAATATCGTTAACTGGGGAAGGCCAGTAGTGTGGGCCCTAAAGGATTTTTAAAATTGATTTTTTTGAAAATGGAAGTCCTGGATTTGCTTAGAGAGTATTAACTATCTTCCAACAAAATCATAGTTCATTCGGCCCAGGTACCCTGGTACCACTAGGAGGACAATCTCTTATCAAATGGGGGGACGAGCTCAGTATTACCATTATGAATAAATACTCCCGTTGCAGCAAATCTGCATACTTAGCGAATTTCCAATGCTACCATAGAAAGCCACTTACCGTACCAAGTTTCATAAAAATAAATACCCCTGTCGCAGCAATCCGTAGATTTCGGATTTGAGCTTTTGGTGGAATTCTTTTTTTAGTGCTCAATGAACCCGTGCTCAAAGTTTTTTTTTACTGATAGTTCCCGTAGCAGCAAACCTGCGTACTCAGCCCCCATGTTATTCTTATGGAGAGTAAGTAACGTGTTATCTCCCTTAATTATGAACATAAATTAATAAAATTTGGTATGTGGCTTTACCTTCCTGAGATATGTTGATATTTGTGTAAAACCCCATTTCTTGTGTTCCTTGCTTCAGCAACCCTGCATACTCAGTCGCCATGTTATTCTTTTGGAGAATAATTAAAATGTCATAAATCGTTTATACATGAATGTATATTTATGAAACTTGGTATGTGGCTTCATGTGGTATTAAGATACATATATATGCATTAGAAATTCGCTGAGTACGCAGGTTTGCTGCTACGGAGGTGTTATTTATTCTCCATAAGAATAGCATTAGGGATGAGTGAGAAGGGTTGCTGCAATAAGAAAGATACAAAATATGTTTGTTTTATGCAAATATCAAAATAAATTAATCAGGTGAGCTACATACCAACGTTTTTTAATTTATCTTCATAATTAGGGAGACATCAAGATTTACTTATTCTCCATAGTGACATTAGAGGACTGAGTACGCAGGTGTGCTGCTACGGTGACCAACGAATTTTTTTTTAAATGCCATCAATTGGCCACAAAAAGGTGAAACCATATACTTTGAATAAAATTATATTTTTCTCTCCGTAAGAATAACATTGGGCAATGTACTGGTGTAATATGTAATCTGTAAACTTTGCAACGGTTGCTGACGTTATTTTCAACGGTTATTTAAATACCAAATTGATTTTTTAAAGCTAAACTCATTGGTATAAATTAAAGTAATGATTTAAATCAAACAAATTAAAAATTGACCGCCATTTTCCAAGATGGCAACCTTAGCTAGGGAATCCAATCCCGGGATCCCGGGATCCCTCCCAATTTTACGGTTTCTTCCTTCCCGGGAAGAACGCCGAATGCCGGGATTTTCGGGATTGCTAAATTGTCTCAAGTTAGCAATACAGATGATGTTTCTAACTGTAAATATACCCCCGTCGCAGCAAACCTGCGTACTCAGCGAATTTCCAATGAATATATATGTTTCTCACTACCACATAAAGGCACTTACCAAGTTTTATAAAAATAAATTAATAACTAAATGATCTATAGCATTTTATTTATTCTCCATAAGAATAACATAGGACTGAGTATGCAGGTTTGCTGCAACAAGGAGCACAAAATATGTGTTTTTATGCAATTATCAATTTAACTCAACCAGGTGAAGCTACATACTAAGTTTTATTAATTTATGTTAATAATTAAGGGAGATATAAAACTTTACTTATTCTCCATAAGAATAACATTAGGGCTGAGTATGCAGGTTAGCTGCTACGGGGACAACCAACAAAATATTTGTTTTTTGTTCAAATATCAATATACCAGTACAACATGAAGCCACATACCAAGTTTCATCAATATACATTCATAAATAATCGAGATATCAAATTTTATTTATTCTCCATAAGGATAACATTGGACAACGTACTGTGTTTAGTACTTTGAATATCTCTGCAACGGTTGGACGTAGAATCACAATTTAAACACCAAAATGATTTTTTTGTGGAGCTGAAGTGATTGGTAAAAGCAAATGTGAAGTTTAAAGTAAAACTAACTGAGGAAAAGCCAAAAACCTTTTTCCCATAAGATTAACATGGGAGATTTTATGAGCATGTTTTTTTGGATTTTTTCCGCAACCACTTAACCTAGGTTAATAATTCAAAATACCATATTATTTGTTTTTTTAAGCTCTATAACATGGTTAAAACCAAAATTAACTGTTTCAAAAATTTTAGGGTGAAAAATGCAAAAAACTGATTTTTGGAAAATTTAAAACCCCCATAAACCCCCCTTCCCATAGTCCGATTTTTCTGGTTTTCGAACTTAAAGTCATAAATGTCACTTTACACATTTGAGCCAAATTTCATCAAAATCGGACGTTTTTTACTCAAGTTATCGCATTCACGGACACATATATAGATATATATATATAGATATATATATATAGATATATATATATAGATATATATATATATATCTATATATATATATATATATATACATATATATAAATTTGAACAAATAGTGTTTTAGTCATCTTGGGACCTTAAAAAAAAAATTTGTCATGGTCTCGGGCTTAAGTCTTACCATGAGACCTACGGTAATAGCTTCTTCCCTATAGGGGAAATTCGCTAAAAATGTAGTCTACTTCTACTTTTTAGGTGGAAATATTTGTTCATGGATACTTGTTTAAATAGTTTTTCTGTCAATTTAAATACATATCATAGTGTTAAAATCTCAATCTTGAGTTGCTTCAATAATTTATTGCGTTACTGAAGCCCTACCCAATGTGAGACCAGACGTAATAGTACTTATAGTGTAATGAGGATGTTTATCTTTCACCGTTGATCATTTTTTATATTTAAATGATTGTTTTGTATTTTTAATAAACAAAATAGTATTAATTTACTATAACTATCGTCAACATTTACAAAAGTACACTTAATCGCATATTTTTCCAGGCTTTTTAAAATTACGGCCAATCCCGGGATTGGTGCCGGGATCCCAGGATTGTTTTTCCAATCCCGTAATCCGGGATTGAAAATATTGACCGGGATTGAAAATATCGCCCGGGATTGGATTCTCTATCCGTATCCCAGCTTCAATTTTAGAGAACTTAAAGCATGTTAAACAGGAAAGTAGAACAACATCTGAACCAAATTCCTAAGATGTAGAAATTTTTTTGGGATCAAACCTTTTTTTCTTGCAATAATTTAAGGTCCCCACGAGTGATTGAGCAGAAATTTGGTAGGAGGATTACCTGTAACAACCAGCCATGCCGGGCGGCGCCGTGCAGTGGCCGGTAGGCAATGTGAGTGGTGTAGTCGTATTGCGTCGCCCGGCCAGCAGGCGTTCTCGAGATTGATTGAACCAGCTACAATAATATTTCCAAATACAGTATTTCCTTTCGATGAAAAATGTTAAGAGGGCGCTCCAGTCACGAAACCCTTCACGTTTCTACCTACTTCGCCCATAAGGCCAATGTTAACTTTCAAAGCCCGTTCCTCCTCAATGGATTATTCGATATCGTTGATTTATGGCTCATTTTAAAGAACAAAAATATACCTAGCAATTTCAGTAAGCAGAATTTCGATATCGCAAATAATAATCGATCAATAAAATTCAAAAATATTCAATATTTACGATTTTTTATGCGCGAACTATTTATGATAACGAAATTCTGCTTACTGAAATAGCTAGATATATTTTTGATCTTTAAAACGAACCATAAATAATCAATTTCGGACAACCCGTTGAGGAGGGACGGACTTTGAAAGTTAACATTGGCCTTATGGGCGAAGCAGGTAGAAACGTGAAAAGTTTCGTGACTGGAGCCCCCTCTTAAAAGTATATTTATTAATTTTATTGTATCTTCTATTGCCTTCTTCTTAATCTATAATACGGTTTGCAATTTGTATCTATATGTAAGACGATTTTTCTAAACAGAACTCCTCTGTTATTTCTGAACCGTATTAGACGATTGAGGTATGAAAAGAATGGTCTCGACCTGTAGTTTTGCAAAGTGGTTTCCAATTCTGAAGGGTACAAGCCTTCCTAAAATTTCATTTTTGGCCCATTGGGATAATATGGAGATCAGTTTTAATTCAATTGCATTAAAAAATAGCAGTATTTTCAATAAACACAGCTAAGCATTTAACATCATATACAGGGTGTCTCATAACTCTCTGGACAATGGTAGGCCTATATAGTATTGTTCCTTAGGTCAAAATAAACACATTTTACCATATGATCGTAGTTCTCCTGGGCCTAGCTTTCTGTTTTTCTTTAAAGTTCATATTTAAAAAAGCAAACATAACCAAACTTAGGTCAACTATTTACGGTGATAGTCTATCAACTCAAAAGTTAAGGTGTACAACAGAATGTGTATGGATGGATGGATTCAATATTTCAAAACAGCTTTAGTTACCGGAATCATAAAATTTGTTTTTTTAACAAAATTAACGCAGTATCATATTATAATACATAACTAAGATTTAAACTAACTTACCGCTTTCAGTGCTACGACAAGAAATATTTTACTGCAGATTTCATTTTAAAAATGCAAAGGAACGCTTTATCGCTTTGCATCAAATTTTGGTATTGAGAATTGAAATGAACATATCAGTTAACTCGGTTGTTTCTTTTAATGATTCCATTCAATTCCTTAATGATTAGGATCCAATATATGTTTCTTTAGCATTATTGTGTTGAAAATTCCAAGTTTTTTTCTAATTTTTGTTCTTGCGCAATATAGAGTGCCCTCATGGCTATCTTAGCCTTTTTCAGACACTAAATGTTAAAACATCTACAGTATCAGTTTTCAGGGAAAAAATATTTATGTGCTTAGCACTAAAAGGGTTTTGTTTTTGTTTTTGTGTATCTACACCAGTGGAATTTCTTAACGTTTTTATAGAGGTTATAAGTTAACATTGATTTCTGTTATTGATCAAAATTTAACTCAACAAGTTTTTTTTAATATTTATATAATTTACATTTAAATAATAAAACCATGATATATATAACAAATATTATATTTCGTTACTATAGTCAGCGTCATATCATTGTAAGCTTGGGTTGTTGACTTCAGTGCCGAAAGTGGTCTTTTCTGTAACAATATATCTCTTATTGTGACAACATAACACGTTATGTCGTGATTGGTAGCTCAGTGGATACAATATCAGATTAATAAGAAAAAACTTAAAAGAATTAAAGACAAAGCCACCTCATAGGAAATGGCCTGAGAGATTCTACATGACGTCCCGGGTTTGAAACTTCTTATGATCATTTAGGTTTTTGTTTGAAAATAATTTGTAAATGTTATGTTGTTATTTGTTCACACACCCATTTGTAATAGGTTTATTTAGATATTGTGAAATTTAAAACAACTTGAAGATATGGTTGCCTGGTGAGAACTAGCAAGGGGGGTTATTATGTTACCTAACTCAATTATGTCTTACCTACCAACCACCACAACTTTTGCTTTTCACCCTAATTAGGTTAGGTTTGATTGGGTTATCATCATAGCTGAATATGAGTATTCTGTTCAGTCATTTGTCCTTAAAAGTAAAGCAGTTTGTGTAACCTGAGATTGACCCCGGATCTTTCGGGTGGTAGCCCATTACTCAACCCACTCAGCTACGACTGAAATCTTAGAAACCCTGTTATGTTGTTAGTGAATTTCCTTTGGAAAATGAACTATTAGCATGACCCGCACGGTGAAACTTAAGCCCGGGACCACCATAGAAGTTCCTAACGTGACCCCCTGAACACGTTTTGGGGGGTCGTTCAAAATTTTATATATATATATATATATATATATATATATATATATATATATGTGTGTGTTTGCACTCTAGCGGTCGCATTTTTTGTCCGATTAACTTCAAATTTGATAGGGACGTTTCTTTCTGTAATCAGTTGGACAAGTTTGTTGGGCAAAACAATCGGAAAACTCCAAACCCCTTTTTTGGGGATTAATCTTTCAAATTTTGAGTTTTTGGGCCCAAAAAGGGTCAGAAGAGCCCCGTATGTAAAATTAATGCATATAATAAGATGGGAATTAGTGAGGCGAAAGTTTTAAGCCCTCTATTGTCATTCTAGCATAAATAATTACCGAGTTATTAAAGAAAATGTGTTTTGACCAAATACAGTACGTTGTCTTATGGGAGGTTTACACCAGAAAAGCCTGCCTTTGTTAGAGTACTTTTATCATCCCCAGCAACCTCACGCCTACTTTCAAGCCTGGATGGACCTTCTCCTAACATTATAATGCGCAAAATTGTATTCCCAGCATTGCAGGCAAATGAAACCAGGAGCATCAGAACAGCCAAAAAATCAATGTTTTCAGATTTCAATAAAAATTGGAATACATGTATGTTTTTACATTGATTTTGATTTTTAAAAGTTTTTATATGGAAATTCACTTCCCTCACGTCAGCGTGCTGCATGCGAACTCGTTTTTGTTTAGTTATGATTCAAACCAGAGCTTTCTGACAGTGACTCTAGAATGCTCTTGAACAACGATTCTCCCCCGAGTCACTGGGGCAGGTGCTTCGCCCACCACTCTACTGCCACTGCTCTGCTCTTCATAGACTCACAGCTCAGATGAAACCTGACACACTGCATGTGGCTCCCAAGCATAATTCTTGCACTGCATGGCACAATATGGTCAGACTAGAAAATAATTGGATCCCTTGACAGATTCACCACAGAATAAAGGCTGTACAACTGTTTTAAATTTGCTAATTCCATCTTCAAATACTGTGGAATTGGTTTTATCCTCAAGACACGGCATGGAATGAAGACGAATGAACTTCCTACTGACTTCAAAATCCCCTTGGAAATCCATGCACTGGAGCAAGTAAGAAATAACATATTTTTTACTTCTGAATTTGTGTCTTTAATTCTGTCAAATAAACTATAAAAAATTGGTCTTATAATACAATGATTCGAGTTGTATACTAATTTATTACTCAACCCTGGCTGAAATAATGAAATAAAATATATCGTACAGAGTTACAACAGTAGAAATTGCAAATATGAGACTACTTTGTTTACAGAAAATGCTTCATCGTGCATAAAATGCATTCATGTTTGTATGTTTGAACAGTTGCTGCAACCTTTTCCCTAATTGTATAATCCACTCCTTATTGTTAAGTGTGCTCACCACCCATATAATGTACCATAATTCAACATTTCAATATAACATAAATGCAAGAACTAAACCAAAAATATAACACCTAAAGATTGGTAATTATGAAATGTATAAAAATAGTTTAAACATCAACTAATATAATAGTAACTTAACAACTATCTTTGGTAACTCACAGCATATTTTACTAAATTAAATACTGAAATAGGTCTACATTTATTCCTAACTTATTTTTCAACATAATGTATTTTCTAGTCACATTTGTTCATAATTTAATCTTATTATAGAAATTGAAGAGTTTGTCTTGAACTGACTTATGGTTTCCTCACACATTTATTCAGTTGAATGTCAAGGCATTTTGTGTTTTACTGAGATTTTGTACAAATCAGCTTTACAAATTCTTTGCCAACTTTCTTCATAATGTTTATGATTTTGATTGTTTTTTATAAATATAATACTTGTTCCTGCGTGGATCCTTGTCAATGTACTTGTTTCTTTTTGCTTACAATGAGACCAACTAAATTGGGAAAAGATTTTCATATAACATTTCAAATTACAGTCAACTCCCGATTTTCCAGGAGCGGATTCATCGGGTTGCGGTTTTCCCCCAGTACGGAATTAATTAGCATACTATTCAGTATAGTTTAGAGAGTTCGATGTTTAGAGATTTTTAACCTATTAAATATCATTCGGCGTTTTGGATAGTATTTACTGCTATCAACCATTGCTATTATTATCTTGATTGATTGTAGATGTTATCACAATTTAAAGATTTTAAAAAGTATTTAATCTACATAAATATATCTTAAATAACATTAAAACACAATATTTTAGTATAAAAATGTTGATAAACCTTTATTATATTCGTAATATTCAATTTATTGAATCCCTTTGTTTTAACCGTGGTTTTGGGTTATCCGTGACCCTCCAACCAGTCATTACCCCGGATAATCGGGAGTTGACTGTATATCCACTAATTTACAGACTTTACAGTTTATTCAATGCCTGGTACAATATAATGAAGCAATTTTCAATAAGCGTGTGAAACCTGGTAAAAATGTACATTTGTGTGTACCATACATACATACTGTACCATACATTAAAAAATTTGATTTTACCTTTCTAATTCAGAGTGTTATCCTGCCCTAAATAGGGTGAGGGAAACTGTTATCAGTTCCCAAACATATTTCATAAAAAACAAAAGTAAATAACTTAACTCTTCAGTCCAAAAACATTGCATGATTAGTTTTGCCTTGTTCTAAATTATTTTCCCTAATTAAGTCAAATTAAAACCATAAAAGGGTTTAACTGTAAGTAAAATTGTTGAGGCATTTTAAAGTTACTTCAACATTAAGCCATTTTACTTCCTAATTGACTTAAAAAATAACTAAGACTCTGAGTAAATAATTTATAAAATGGTTTCCCCCGGAGGCTCTACGTTTCAAGGTATAAAACTTAGCTCCTGGATTATTCTAAATTTTAGCTCATAACGACTTATATCAGAACATACCAACTGTGTAGAAACATTAGTCTTACTTTGCCACACTGTCTTTTAGAAAATCGCTTAATCCCAATGACTAGAAACACTCAATACTAACCGTGCTACTACACAATCACTAGTACGATGTGTTATAGTGATGGTAGGTGGGGGAATGAGGGCGGGCGTAAGGCGGAGGGGAGGTGGAGAGAGGGTAGGTCTAGTAGGGTGGGGGAGGAGGGGAAATGATTCTGATCGGTTCAATCAGAGTCTGGTTCATCGGAGGGGTCAGCTGATGGTGGCTCCTGGGCAGGGAGAGGTCCACGCTGTGTGAGAAGTTGACCACTCGGAGGACGTCTGTGTGGGAGTAGGACCTGGGCTCGTAGAGGGCGGGGGGATACCGTGGGGTCACAGAGACAAACGAGTGGTGGTACCCACTGGTCCTAGACATGTCCAGGCCCTCCACGCTCTCGAAACTCCTCTCCTCCAGATTGTCATACTTATAAGCCATATCTAACTGGATAGGCTTCTTCAATCCCAAACTCAAGTTTTGCACCACATTGACACATTCGTCACCGGAATTTTCTTCCCTTCTGTGATGATCGTACCTCGAATCTTCCAGATGGAATGAATCGATCTGCCCCGGAGGGGGCGACAGACGGAAATCGTAATGAGGCGTTCGTTCGGGAAACATCAAACTGTACGGATGTCAAGGACTCATAGCGGAATAGCAAGACTCCATCGCCAAGTGGGGACTCTGACTTTGATCTTGGATCGGGTATTCGACCGGGGAAACCGGTCTGCTTAAACCCAACGGTGAGTGAGGTATGTGAGATCTCAACACGGGGTATGGCTCTTTATTCGTCACCAACGACATCGGCGACGCTATTTTCGAAGGCATGTCGATATCTCTCTCTGCGGCGTCCAACGCGGCTTCCACAAGCAAGCTGGCGTTGGCTGAGTCCTGTTTGCAGTTGTGGAACAACATCGGTATCGGCTCTTCATCGATGTGTGAAACGTTAATGTCTTGTTCCTTATCATCTTCATCAAAGTCAAAAACGTTTCATTTGGCAGTGTCGATGTCGGACTCCCCGATCCACTTCTTGCTGCCCTTGCTGGCTACCATGTTGCTGAAGGCATCCAGGGGTGGCTGACTCACTTGGTCCCCTGTCACGGATATCGGAGGGGACAACGGCGACGGCTCCTCGTTGGCATACTTATCAGAGTTGTCCTCACCTGGAAAACAATTAAGAATAACAATTTTAAAAAACCTTTATTTTCATTAAACCCATACAAGTACAATAGACGTCAATATATGAGCTGCTGAAAAAAGAAATCTAAACTACAAATACATTAACAGTTAGTTACTAACTAAATATTCAAAACGTCCACTTTTAAAAACTCCACAACAGAATAAAAACTTAGGTCCAGAAACCATTTGGACAAGCTATTTCTAAATACTGTCATACTTCCTTCTCTCAAATCAGCAGGTAACTTATTACAAAACTGGATGGCTTAGAATAGATTTACTTAGCTGACTGGTGGAATGACCAAATTGTTACTTTTTCTTGTACTCTAATTATGGTATATGTAGATCTTTATGTTTAATAACACCAGATTCATTTTCCTTAACAATAAATTATAAAAAATAAAAAGACAAGGCAAAGTCATGAATTGACATTTGATCAAAAATGGCTTACATGTGCTTCTGCTTGGAACGTCAAACATGATTCGCAATGCTTTTTTCTACCAAATAAAGATCCTGCCAGCTCCTACACTATTTCCCCATAGGATGTTCCGATAGAGAAGATGAGAATGAAAAACACTATGATACAAAGTTATCAACATACTTTTAGAGACGCAATAGTTTAGCCTTCTTAAACAAAGAAGAAAAAGGGTTAACAGGAATAATACTTGTAAAAATGTTGCATAACTAAGCTGTCATCAGTAATGTTTAGAGTTGGTCTCTTCTTCCTACGTCAAATTGGTAATTTTACATACCCACTGAAAATAGCTACATGAAAGATATTTAGTTTCCAAGATGCGATTTCACCTATTATAGAAACATATTATACATCCACATATTATGTATCCCAACCAACACTACCACGACTATCCAACAATAAAAAACTTAACATTTTCTAAAAGCCCCACACGAGGAGCTCGCCATTAGGCTACAGCAGTTCACCAGGCTCCTGCATCTTGATGGGCTCTGAAACCAATTCAACGGGCAGCGCAAAAAACCCTAGCGGCTGAAATGCCTTGGGACCAGGGACACCCAAATCTAAAATGAAATGAAACCCAACGTTTCTTTTTTGGCCTACCGTCAGTGCTGCACTGGGAGTCGCTGTTGACGCTGCCCGGCCGCCGTCCGCCCGCGTAGGCGTCAAACGTGTACTCCACGGAGCGCTGTATCGGTGGCATGCTGTCTTCCGCGAGCCCGTGCACCTTGCAGTAGTGAAACTGCAGGCACTGCTTGGTGGTGAACGCAGCCTGACACTCCGAGTCTCTGCACCTACGACATGGAATAAGTATATTATGTTCAGCCTGGAGCAATCGAAGAAGACCGCACTGCAGCGAACACTTGAACTTGTTTTTCATTCAACAAATGAACTCACAGAAACGAGTCCATGGGTTACTTAAAACTAAATTTTGAACCACATCCAACATCGATTTTACAATAGGCCTAACACATTTCTATGTATAAGCAGTCTTCTACCTGAAAAATATGTAACTTACACTACTCCAACCTTTTAGTAGAACTTTTTGTAAAAGAGCGATGGAGAAAATCCATAAGATGTTTTCTTTAGAAGAAAACACAGCAACTGCCAAAAGTGCACAGTGGTGAAGCTTCACGATTCATTACCTTAGCTGATAAGTTGATCTCAATTTACTGTACTCAATGCTCAAACAACAATGCCAGGTATGGCATAACTAAATATGAGGAATATCAACAAGGATCACACTCACTTGAAGGGCTTTATCCCGGAGTGCGTGAGCATGTGGATCTTGAGGTTGGACTTGTTCTGGAACATCTTGCTACAGCGGTCGCAGGTGAACGCCCCCACCACGTCCTTCTGGTGGACCTGCGCAACCGACAGGAGGTTAGTTAGATCCCATGTATAACATGTTAGTTGAGAGGCCGAGCTTTGCTCGGGGAAGCTCAGCCAGTTTGTTTAGATGACTTGAAGAAATGTTTCACTATGTTACCCTACTGAAGAGTAGATTTACTTAGATCATTTGTCTTTTTTCGGCATGTTTAAGGTCGCTCCAGTTGTTATTTATAGTTTGGTGTCCCTTTGATTAATTTCAGATATGACGTGGACCATTCTAATGTAATCTTCATTCAATGATTTTAGTCACTGTTCTCTGGAAACCACATGTTTGCTTGTTTGTTTGATTGCAACTCTGACCTCAAAAACGGTTCCAACGATTTCTTTCAAAAGTTATAATTAACTAATTAGTTAACCCAGAAATTGGGTTAAAAAATACCCCCGTAGCAGCAAACCTGCGTACTCAGCGAATTTCCAATGCATATATTGAAAATTATGCTTTATCTTAATACCACATAAAGCCACATACCAAGTTTCATCAATATACATTCCATTCATAAATAAACGATTTATGACATTTTAATTATTCTCCATAAGAATAACATGGCAGCTGAGTATGCAGGTTTGCTGAAGCAAGGAACACAAAAAATGGGGTTTTATACAAATATCAATATAACTCATATAGGTAAAGCCACATACCAAATTTCATTAATTTATTTTCATAATGAAGGCAGATAACACGCTACTTATTCTCCATAAGAATAACATGGGGCTGAGTACGCAGGTTTGCTGCTACGGGAGCCTTGGGTAAAAAAGTGTCTTTTTGAGCAAATATCAATGGTCCACAACCAGATGAAGCCGTATACCAAGTTTCATCAGTATAGGTTCATAAATAAGCGAGATATAAAATTTTTATTTTCCTCCATAAGAATAACATTAGACAACGTACTGTGTTTAGCACTTTCAATATCTCGGTAACCAATTGACGTAGAGAAATGATCAAAATACAAAATTGTGTGTTTTTTTAAGCTGAATCCAATGGGGAAAAATAAAATTTGACTATTTCCAAAATTATATATAAAAAATTCGAAAAACCCATTTTTGGGGTACAAAACCCCCCCAAAATACCCTTTCGGATAGAGCGATCTTGCTGGTTTTCGAACTTAAAGTCATAAAAGTTGCTTTACACGTTTATACCAAATTTCATCAAAATCGGATAATTTTTACGAGAGTTATCGTGCTCACGGACACATATATATATATATATATATATATATATATATATATATATATATAGATATATATATATATAGATATATATATATATATATACAGTTTCGAACGAATGGTGTTTTTGGGGTCTGGGGACCTCAAAACGAAAAGTTATCATGGTCCCGGGCCTAGGTCTTACCATGCCGACTACGGTAATAGCTTCTTCCCTATAGGGGAAATTCGCTAAAAGTACTAGACAGATCTCGTCTCCAGGAAAAATATAATTATGTAAACCAAGGAATTTGAAAAGTTTAAACAATTAACACTGGGCTTATGGAGTTTCAAATCACAAAAGGATCATAATATCTATTTATAATCAGTCAGTGAACAGTCAAAGTTTAATGCAGTTTATTTAAGTAACATGTGGTTTCTTGAGGGCAGTGACTAAAACCATTGAATGAAGATTACATTACAGAGTGCCACCACAGAATGATCATATCCAAAATGAATCAAAGAGACATTAAGCTATAATAACAACTGGAGTAGCATGCAGAAAAGAGACAAATGAGCTAAGCAAATTTGCTCGTCAGTAGGGGTCCTTGATGAAAAATTACTCCAAGTCATCTAAACAAACTGACTAACATTCACCGAGCAATGCTCGGTCCCCCAGGTACTTAGATATTACTACAGTAGAACTGGGATGGTTAAAGATTTTTCTTTACGAGAAAAGTCAGTTCCGGTTCTTGATTCTCAGTTCTATACGATTTTTGGGGGGAAATGGAAACTTAACATTTTCTGTTCTTATTTCTTTAAATTTGACGACCGGATCGCATTTCATCGACCAAATCTGACGTCTGAACCAGGTAGTATTGGCCTTAAATGATGATCAAATCTTATAATCCGTAAATGACTTATGAGCCGTAAATGACGATCACACTGCACTGAATCAGTCATTAACCCTTTGCGATCGGAATGCATATTTGCCGCTATTCCTCAGCGGTCGCGCGGCCAGCTCTACTGGCCGCCGACATTAGCGCGCGGAAGTCGGATTTTTTTCCACAGCAGTTGTCCTTTGCGATCGGACGGCCAGCGGTGCTGGCCAACATGAAATCCAACGAACGCTCGGGCGTACAGCAGGACTGGCCGACAACAATGTTTTCGTTTGTGATATTCCAACTGTGGTATGATGCCTGTAAAGTGCTGCAACCTAGTGAGGAATTGTTAAACTAAACGATCAGCAGGCTTGCAACAATATATCGTAAGAATTGTGGTGTAAACAACTAAAATAAACACCTGTTGTTCTGGCACAAGTGCTGTCATAATCATCATTGTTTTGGTTCAGTTTTATGTGATTTTAATTGTGTTTTGGTGATTTTCTCGAGAGATATGTGTTTATTTGTATTTTTAATTAAGTTTTAAGTTTTAATGTACCTACATGATTATAAGAACACTTGTACGTTTACGTATAGGCCTACACTTATATTATGATTAGGCCTACAGTAAAATTGTTTTATCCCGTATAAACATTTATTAGTAAGAATGGGGTTATGTTTTTCCCCCCGTATATTTAACCAAGTAATAATGAACGATCGTTAAAGATAAGACGAATTGAGAGACGTTTTATTAAAATTTAAATCCCCTATGCTAACACTGAAGGTTTTCAGTGAAAATAATTCCGAGCTGCGGGGAGCGAGCCGCCATGATAAATGCCGAGGTGACGCGCAGTGGGACGTGGCCAGTACAGCTGGCCGTCCGACCGTCGGAACCAAGTTAGTACGGAAAGAATTCCGACTGGCTGCCGACTGCGTTGTGGCCACTCCTGCTGGCCTTCCGATCGCAAAGGGTTAATGAGGATCATGCCACAACCGGCCATAACAGACAACCGAATCACGTATCATCACTGTTATGGACAACCAAATCATGTATGTCAGGACTCTAACTGCAACCAGAAATTAGTTATTCAAACAGTTAATCAAAACTGGTGAATTTAACTAAGCATTTTACAAGTCTGTAAGATGAAAATAGACTTAGAGTAAAAACTGATTCTTAAAATTACTTTTGCAAAAGATACTCCTACCTGATAAGAAGAATCAATCAAGTTCTGGTTAAAATCTGAACCCAAGAAGATTGGAACCGACAATCTTACTTTCTTTAATTTTAAAACTTGGGTCATGTGTTATCCCCCTTAGGTAGTTTATATTATTAATGAACTTAGATCATTTAAATTGTTTGTAATTAAAAGTTTTGGTACTTATGCATTATACCGACCGCCACCTGTAACGATACATTGTGGCAGTTATGATATGCCAAGTTACTGTAGTTGTCTAGAGTACTATTTTGTCAACATAATTTATCACATTTCGCATCACGAAACCCCTCCTTTCCCTCACTCAGTCAAGGTCAGAGGTAAGTCATTCTTCAGCCGACATGGTGACAGTGTCTCAACTTGTCCATCTCGTCGCGTTGCGTATGTATATGGGGCTCAGCTAAATGGCTCAACAAGAAACACGGGGTACAAGTCTCCTTCATTTAGATTCTTACCTCGCAGAATACATGGGGCGATCGACAACTGATAGCGGGAATCTATTTCAATCCCTCCTCGACAATGTTGCTGTCTTCTGGGAGTCTCAGATATGTTGTCATTCTAAATGCTTCTAAGTTGTAGGCTAAATAATCAAACTAATCTACTTTTGTTCTATGCAGTTTGGTGTATTCCACTAGAAAATTATTTTAAAAGCTGATGGTCGGTATAATTCATAATAGGGATGTGTAGGTTGTTAAAGTTGGTTGTCGGTTTTTTACAAAAAAACCGTAACCGAGAACCGATGGTCTAATGTCGGTTTCGGGTTTTCACTGCCAGTTAGTGGTCGTATTGGAAATAAGCATTATAATGTTGTACAAATATCAAATGACAAGCTAAACAACGTTTATCAAAATAAGTGGTTGAAATTAGACTCCTCCCGACGACTAATCACTTCATTTCCAGTCCCAAAATAACTCTCAAATAACACAAAAGGAGAATTGACAGGAGTTCTATTTATGGAAGTACATGAATGAGGAAAACAGATAAGGAAAAAAGCTAGTAGTCCGAGTCGCCGAATGACCCTATATTTTTTGTCCCATTCTTAGTTGCTGATCTATTGTTTGACTTTTGGTCGAGGTCCCGGTAATGCAGAATTATAGAATCTAGGTAGAAACTTAAATTTAAAGAATGTACGAGACAGTTATTAGGTAAGTTCTCTGAAAAATAACTGAAACCGACAACTGTTTTCTGTAAAAAACCGAACCGATAAAAAATGCAACCGACCCATCCCTAAATTCATAAGTATCAAAGTTTGTATTAAGCCCCTTCAACTCTTACATTTCTTTTTCTCCTGACTTGCCAACAAGTAATTTGCAAAGAACAGTTTATTATGCCTTTCAAAAATGATGTTTGTGCATTTAAAAGTACCTTAAGCTTGGATTGGCATGTGGATAAGATGAACCGCCTCTAATGCCCAACCTCTAATGATTGCCTTTCCTATGCTGATCAAGGTGCCATGAAAGAGTGTTGGTCCTGTGAATAGGGCTTCCTTGAGCCCTTCCTTGCCAGTTCATCCGTCCTTTAATTCCCCTTGGTTCCAAAGTGTCCCGGTATGTACGCCCGCTGAGCAAAGTTATCCTTTGCAAGAGCCTTGGTATCTTATATCTTATAAAGTAACAAAAATAAATAAATAAAACTATTAACAAGTGTATAGTTACCTCCTTAAAGTGCCTCTGCAACGCCGCCCTTGAGCCCAAAATTTTGAGGCAGTGTTTACACTGGAAGTCTCTCAGCACGTCTAACATTTCTGCAACACCACGTGTATGTTTTAATACAAAACAATGTGTCATTCTGTGTTTATTCTAAAGGGGGACTACTAATTGACTACAATGAGATTCCCCTAAGCAACTTTGTTGCTAGAAACAGGTACATGACTCGTACAGGGCTATAAGAAACAGTCAGCAATATCAGAAGCTATTTGGATTTTACATCTCGCCCCTTAGCTTCCACAATATTTAAATGATTGTTCTTCACTTAATTTTTAAATTGCGTAAGTTATACGAGTTTTAGCAGTTTTATAACAAAACACTGAAAAGCTTTTTAATTTGGGTTTTCCATTTCATCCATGATTGCTTACACAGTTATTTTGACAGATTTCTTTTATAGACATAGATAAGCATTGTTTGGAGAGGAAACTTGACTGTAAGACAATGTTGCTTAGTGGGAATGTACCTTAACAGCAAACAAAAAGAGTAAAACTCGAGTTTAAAATCTAAGCGTCTGATAAAGTGTGAAATAGAATGTTGGTAGGAGGAAATATGTCCTTAGAGTAGTATGTTAGGCCTATACGAAAATTACTTTTCTATTTGAACATCGTTTCACACAATATAAGGAATTTTTTTCCAAGCCCATAGTAAGACTCTACAAAATTCTAAGTAGAGAAAAAAATTAAACACTCCATCTTTATGACAGACTTGACACGAACCCTCTACCCCACTCACCGCTGTGCATCCGCTTGATGTGTACTTTCAGCTTCTGAGGTTGGCAGAACTTCCGACCGCAGTAATCGCAGAGAGGTCGGCTCCGGTTGGGGTTGGCTGAGCAGCCGTAGGTCTGATGCATTTCCAGGTAGTTCAGGCGGAGGAAGAACTGTCAACATGTGACTCACTGTTAACTCTCTCTTGACGTGGGTAGTACAGATAGGGGCAACTAGGACGGATCGTGGTTGGCAGGAAACTAGGGGTGTGAGAGAACTCAAAAGTTTGATTTTTAGGCCGAGTATTTTAATACTCGAA
Organism: Allygus modestus; assembly: GCA_963675035.1. Classification (NCBI taxonomy): domain Eukaryota; kingdom Metazoa; phylum Arthropoda; class Insecta; order Hemiptera; family Cicadellidae; genus Allygus; species Allygus modestus. The sequence goes on along the minus strand of OY776115.1, from coordinate 77,228,819 downwards.
CTCGACTCGAAGTTTTTAAAATTACTCGAAAGTTCGAGCGAGTATTTCACGCCGATTGCTAATGATTGCGACCGGCAAAAACGCATAGTAACAGCCGCAAAAGGCAATCGCATCGCATAAAATCGGCCGAAAATGACGATCACTGACGATTGCGACCGGCCAAAATGCGTAGTAACGGCCGCAGAAGGCGATCGCATCGCGTTAAATTGGCCGAAAATGACGATCGGACCGCGTAATTTCGGCGTAAATGACAACGAAAAACATAATATTGGCCAATAATGACGACTGGATCACGTAATAAAGGTCGAAAATGACACCGGTATACATAATATCAGCAAAAGTGGCGTCCGGGCCACTTAATATCGTCCGCAACTAACGATTTTGTCATCTAATATTGATTATAAGAGATGTCTGGACCAGATTATATTGGCTAAATGACAATCGGACTGTGTTTTATCGGCCGGAAACGAATGTCAATCGGTGTTTTGTTTGTCAATACGTAATCCAGTTTTATTGTACTGGCAAAAACTTTGTATTGCTACTCATGTATTAGTTAGAAACAATGTTTAGATTATCAAATCTAGGGTTGTATCCAAATCGCATTAAGCAACTGTTGGCAAATACTCGCTCGAAAATACTCGAAACTCAAAAATAGTTGTCACTACTCGTCTCGACTCGATTAAAAAACACTACTCGCACCCCTCTACAGGAAACATAAATCCAAGCTTAGCCACTGGATTTCCCCTCAACAGATGTGGTAAAGTACAGTAAGGACAAAAAGTGTCTACTGTTTACAACCATATCAATACAGTCGGCAGTCCGGGTACAGTCCGGTGGGCACAGTCTTTTTAACTGGGATGTTTGGGACATGCTGGATAACTGATTTTGCTGGATAATAGAACATACTAGTTTTTAAAGAAGATAATTAACTCCATACAATAATTAAATGAACATAACACATATCTTACATAATAGGTTGAGAAGAAAAACAGAGTAATAAAATACTATAAAGTTTTAACGCTTAAAATGGAATGCACAGTCTAGTATACTGGTGGCTAATGTCAGTAGAAGTCTAATAGCACCTGAAACAGCCGATCATGAGTAGCTTGGCTGATGCTAGTTGGTAGTGTGCCAGTAGAATGCCGAATAAAAGAGTGTTTACTGTAGTAGAATATCTTGTTGTGTTTTATATGAAATTGTATTTTCGACTTCTTTACGCAATAACCTTAGTTATCTCAGATAAATGAGGGATTGCGTTTTAGCTGGATATGTGCTAAATATTTTAAGAAAAGTTTGTAATGTGTACTTTATTGCAGAACTGGCACTGGTAGGCTCCCTTGCCGTTGTGTTTTTCTGCTGCGTGCTTCACGATGTTCTCCTTCCCAAGAACTGAACAACCGCACACCTAAACAATGATATGACTTTTGTACATTTACATAACCTCTACATTATCAAAAAAGTTACTTGAGAAAGCTCTGTCATATATAGTGTTTATAAGTGTATTTTTTGTGTTTGGAAAACATTGAATCTTAGTGCTTCGGGCCAGAACCTTTATCTCTGATCAGAACATTCAGCATTATTTTTTTAATAAAAAGTGCCAAAGCTAGGTTTTGCCTGGACAGTAAAAGTAAATTACTTGTCTTAGGATTGTCCTATACATATGCTAAATACATCAGGCAATTTATTCCAAAACTTAGTATCAAAATTAACCTTATACGTAAACAGTTAACATTTTTTATATAGCCTAACTGCTTCCACAGCTATCCGTGAATCTCAGTATGAGCACTGAACACTTAACACATTTCTTAACAATACTAAGATTTTTGAAACTCATAATAGCGTTGGATTTGAATTTATTTTTTGATTTATTTGGGCTTTACCTATCGCTTCTAGTGTTTAAAACTACACTACGTTTCGGGAGGTAAGGAAACTCCTCCCGTTTTCAAGTGAACCCTACTTACATCTAAATATCAAATTCTTACACCTAATTAACCTACATTTTTTGGATTTTTTAAATATTTTTCTTTTACATTTTAATTTACACTAACACAAAGATAACAAATATATATACAAAAAATCGAATACAATACACTAACAAAACATTTATATATACGAACAAATGGAAAACTGACAATACATTACCTGTTCTGCATAGTAGCCTCCAAGCTGACGGCAAAAACGGGAAACTTCACTCTCACGTCCATCAGAAGTTTTTGAAGTTTCCCGTGTTTGCCGTCAGCTTGGAGGCTACGATGCAGAACAGGTAATGTATTGTCAGTTTTCCATTTGTTCGTATATATAAATGTTTTGTTAGTGTATTGTATTCGATTTTTTGTATATATATTTGTTATCTTTGTGTTAGTGTAAATTAAAATGTAAAAGAAAAATAATTAAAAAAATCCAAAAAAAATGTAGGTTAGTTAGGTGTATATATACATGTTTTGTTAGTGTATTGTATTCGATTTTTTGTATATATATTTGTTATCTTTGTGTTAGTGTAAATTAAAATGTAAAAGAAAAATATTTAAAAAATTCAAAAAATGTAGGTTAATTAGGTGTAAGAATTTGATATTTAGATGTAAGTAGGGTTCACTTGAAAACGGGAGGAGTTTCCTTACCTCCCGAAACATAGTGTAGTTTTAAACACTAGAAGCGATAGGTAAAGCCTAAATAAATCAAAAAATAAAATACTAAGATCACACAACATCACATATCTCATATTCAGACTTCAAGCACAACAGCTTGCAATAAATGCATCAACATCTCAAAAGTAGGACTTGACCAAATCGTCAACAATGCTTAACTAGATGCTACCCAAGAATTGCATTGCTTTTCAAAATTAAAATTTGGCTACATGTTTACCCTTTAGGTCCCGTCCTAGCTGGACGGCGAAACTGGTGTCCACAGTGGGTCGCCGCTGCTACCTGGGATTTCAACAAGGACTGCGATAAAACTGAACTGACGCGCACGCTGCAATCGCCTTACCGCTGTTTTGGACGGCGAAAGACAAACATGTTTGTCTTTGGTCGCACGCATTGGCGTTATGGCTACGCCTGTCGCCGTGTCTGCCGGCTAGCTAGGACATCCGTATGTTTGAAATTTTCGCTGCCGGAATTTCGCATCGCACGCACCGCCGAAAAAATGTTTCGCCGTCCAGCTAGGACGGGGCCTTGGGCCTTTATATTTAATATCTATTGAGAATGAGCCTTAAAAATAAATATAATAATTTCAGAGCCATAATAATGAATAATAATAATATTTATTAAATGACAACGATTTGCAATGTATCACAATTTACAAAAAAAATTGTAAGGGGAAATTTTTAAACCAGGTAAGAAAGGCCTGAATCTTCCCCTTCCTGGCAGGGTACTTCCTTTTTGGGAACTATTCCAGCACTTGCCTAAGTGATATGAGAAATCGTTCAAACTCATCTCAGAACCAATCCTGTTTCACCCACCTTGCAGTGGTACTTGCGCACAGTCAGGCTGAACGAGGGGTCGTGGAACACGTTGCAGTGCAGCCGGTAGTACAGCGTGTGGGCGAAACTGAGGTTGCAGCCGCCACACTCTGCAGACACACAGTCAAAGCATGTTTATACGTTTTAAAAAGAATGTAATTGTTAAGTAGTCTGGAAACTTTAATCTGTCTACTTTACCTATAGATTCACATTTATCTTATGGGATGGGAGTTTATAGAGGAACATCAAAGAAAAATATTTTTAAAAATCTGAGACGTAAAAAAATTCTTTATGAATAAGCTACCCTATATATTTAATCTAGAAATGCAGGTATCAGTAAAAGAAAAATTTTCCAAATTACTGTGTAAGACATCCTAAATGTGTATAACCAGTACATTCTTGACTGCATTGTGTTGTGGTCAATATCACAACTTTGGTTTTCATAGAGATGTTCATTCACATGATACAGTAGACCCTCTCTTAACCTGTTCACTGTGTTAATCATGTTTATTCATGATAATTGCATTTGTTTCCTTGTTAGATAACCGCCGGATATCCGGCGCACCGCACTGAACGTGTTAACCGCCCTCCATGGGACTGAACCCTGGGTCGGATAACAAAAGGCGATTAAAACGAAAAACATCTGGGTATTGTCATATTAAGCAATACAAATTTTCAAACTTAAACAACAGTTTAAGGTAGGTCTACCAAAAATAGGGTTTGAAATGAAATACTTGACTAACTACGGAAAAATATGATCGACTTGTTACGGTCTGAACGTTTTTTACAGTACGGGTACAGTATCGGTATAATGACTGTGGCTACGGACGAGATATTTCCTGGAAAGGGGGCGGATAATCCAAAAGGCAGTTGAAGCGAAGATGGATTCATATTTAATCTACTGTACTAGGAACAGATATTAAATAAACATTGCCCAAAAATAACCTTGAATTTTATGCAATAAAATCATCTCATATGGGGTCAACATTTTTGAACAATCTGCCCATCCAGTTTTAAAACAACATAGACTGTTTTAGAAACATAGTGAAAAATTATATTTTGCAGAAAAGCTGTTGTTCACAAAAGAGTTCTTTTTACAAAAACAGATTCATCAAAGTCTTTCACTTGGGGATTTGTATTGATGACCTTGATATTTTATAACAACACTTATGTTCCGGTACTGTCATTTAGTTTTAATTTTGTTTTTGTTTTCTAATGTTTTGTTCAGCTTTCACTTTAACAAAACACAAATACTAATAAATATTTACAGTTTGTTCGTATATTAGCCCTTCAAGTCTATTTTGTATTGATTTTAAAAATGTTGTGACACTACTGATGTATGTATTTTGAGTATGTAATTAAAGATTATCGATTCTGATGTCTGTACTGTTAAAACGATAAGCCTGCCTGACCTGATAATCCCGGTTACTCTAAGAAGATTTATAGAGACCGAAAAACATTTGTATGCACTGCATTCAGTGGAGAAACTGATCATCTTTACGGCCAACATGCGCAAGTTGAGAAAATCATTTATATGCACTGCATTCAGTGGAGAAACTGATCATCTTTACGGCCAACATGCGCAAGTTGAGAAAATCATTTATATGCACTGCATTCAGTGGAGAAACTGATCATCTTTACGGCCAACATGCGCAAGTTGAGAAAAACATATATATGCACTGCATTCAGTGGAGAAACTGATCATCTTTACAGCCAACATGCGCAAATTGGTAAAATCATTTATATGCACTGCATTCAGTGGAGAAACTGATCACCTTTACAGCCAACATGCGCAAGTTTAGAAAATCATTTGTATGCACTGCATTCAGTGGAGAAACTGATCATCTTTACGGCCAACATGCGCAAATTGAGAAAATCATTTATATGCACTGCATTCAGTGGAGAAACTGATCACCTTGTGACGACTTTCTCGAAAAAGAAACAAAATTTGTCTTTCCTTTAAGCCAGGAGAAAGCCGTCTCAGACCTAGCCAGCGGATTCGCTCAAGTCTGGCGTGCTGGGTCTGTCCAGGGTTCTTTAAAATTTAATTTTGTAACGGTACAGATTTAGAATAATAAAAAAAGAAAAAATTAAAAATAACTTAAAGTCAGGTGTGAACTCAGTACCGGCAAACACAACGATACTGTACCATCATCATCGCTCACACCTGCAAGTAATGCCAATTAAAATAAAACAAGTTGAAATTTATAAAGAGAATAATTTAGAAGGTGGAAGTTTAACTTAATTAACGTATTCACGCGTTACAACTCCCAATCCCCACTAAGGTTTTTAATTGTCAACCCTGGTTCAACCGACTAATTCTGCAGGAATGGGTTTGTTCAGACCTGTGGTGACGTGCCTGTGACACCCAAGCAGAAAGGTCACCTCGTCGGCTCACAACTGGCGGTTTTAACAACACCAATCCAAATCGTTCAAAAAGCTAAAAGTATCGAGAGTAACCTGATTCAATTCTATGCTTTAAAACACCCCGTACAGACTCGTGTTCTGTATCGGGAGTTAACGTTATTCAAAATGTGCAATACGGCACAAGGTTAAACTACTGATAAATGCCAAGTGCGATACGGCACTGATAATTTAGCTAAAACAAATATTTACGAATAAAAGAATGTCCTGCTATTGAACTTAATTAAATATAAGAAACGCAGGTCATACCTGTAATCACAGTTTGCCGTAGTACCACTCACTACCCGAGGAAACACTACTCAAACTCACCAGTCCGGACAAAACGTAAGAGCACGAAAATACCCGACTGGTCCGCACAAAACGTAGAGAACGAATGCCTTCCTCGCCGTTATCTTATCACTCACCCCCTCTATTCCTCCCCCTCCCAGGGGAAAGGGTAAACAGCTGATCATAATTTCCAGCGGTTTGGGTTCGTTTGGAGGAAACAACGACACCGCTGATCAGCTGTCTGGGTGGCGTTTAAAACACAACGCCACAGGTGGCTGTCTGCAACTGCGATTGGGGGTTATGTTCGCTGTTTACAAACATACGTTTTCAATGTTCACAAAACTCTTGAAACCGTGCTACGTATGATGTAACCGTGTTAGGGGTGATAAATTCGCTTATTGGAGTTTACACTAGTGTTTAGTAAAGTTGTCAACCTATTCAACACTAGTGTTCCTCAGGTCGCCGGAGAATGCCCAAGGTTAACCTAGCCAAGGGGTTATTTAGTCCACTAGTGCCCTATTGCCGAACCACTAGTTAATTATTTCACCCCCTTTGGTGCTCCAATACTAAATGTGAAGTGATAGCCAAAGTGAGTTTTGAAGCCTAGGCTATGTTAGTAACAGGATGGCGGCTACGCTAGGCCTAAGCCTACTGGTAAGGACCTACAAGGCTATGCCAGGTAATCTTAACAGTTAATTCTAGGCCTAGTTAGATAGCTTATATTCACTGTGTAGCGAATTTATACCCCCCTCAAATTTTGGCTCGTTACACCCCCTTCCTACTTCGGGGAACAAAAAAAACCAACAAAAAAAAAACGGAACACTTCGGGGTTGAAATCAAATATACCAAAACATTTTCCCAGCAGTTTTATATATTGGCATCAACTACTGAACACGCTTAGAATTTATTAAAATTAAATTTAATGCAAAAGCAAAATACAAAGCCAAAACAAAACCAACAAAAGCAATCTCAACTGGCTCGTTAAGCGAGAGAAAAACACAAACAAAAGCAAGCCAAACTCAAACAGCACACAAAGTAAAAAAAAACAGCTTGATATTGGGTTCTTTGATCCACCCGAACACCTAATTCATCCCGAGTGTGCGTCGCAGCACCTCTGGCCGAACCCGCACTCTACTTCCGTCACTTAAGTAGATTCTCCACTTCCGGTTTCTTCGCTGCCTCCTACTTAGGGCAGGGTTTACCTCTTCTAGTCGGTCCAGGATCTCCTCCGGTACCCAGGGTTGCGGTCCGGGCACCCCCGAGCGGTAGGGGGTTACTATGCGCCTGCCAACCCCGCTCTGCGGCAACGTCACAATTAACCTATTTGGTAGATTCAACGGCCTCGCCGCCGGTTGATGGAGAATGGGTCTACCTTCGTTCCCCGGCGCCCTGCGTCCCAGTTGTCCCTGTCCCCTCCTTGGACGATGTGGCGGTCGAGGACCGTAACGTCGCTCGACGACCGGACCTCTCCGATTCGGATATGGGAGCGGATCACGCCCGTACCTATCCGACCCACGACGAGAGGAGTGGTGATTCCCTGGACGCGCCACCCCAACACCCTCGGGTCTGCGTCGAAGGGGTTCATCTCGGCGGCGTCTATCACGGGGGCGCTCAATTCGGTGGCGCCCATCCCGGTTGCGTTCATCCCGGTGGCGCTCAACTTGACGGGGCTCGACCGCTCTTCGGGGACCTGCTGCGCTCCATCTGCCGTATCGCTCTCGCACTCTCTCGTTGGAGTGAGCGGGTCTGGACCGCGGCCCTCCTGCAGCTGTGGAGCGGTTTCGCCTCACCCGCGGAGGCTCTGGACGGGCAGGGGCTGGCCTTTCCGCAATCGCGGGCCTCAGGTTTTCCCCACCCAAAGGCACCGCCCTTTCTTTCGCTGAGGGGACAGAACTCGCCTCTTCCGCTTCTGAATCGTTTAGTGAGAGACAGGGAGACTCGCCCCGACGACTGGAAGGACAGCTGGCAGCTCCTGTAGATGTTTCTGGGGTTGGCTCCGCACCCCCTGATGAAGCCGCTGCCAGACCGGGACCCGACGAACAGGGAGGGGTGTCGTCTGTTTCCATTGCAATCACTCCTTTCTCTGCTGCCTTCACCTCATCCACCGTTTCAGGACCGTCACCGATGGTTTTGGCAACCATTAGTTCTGGTGGAGGCTGAATGCCGAGGTTTTCAATAGCCCGATCGAGCTCCTCCATCAGCGGGCTTGACGCGGGAGAACACAGGTCAACAATCTCCACGGGGTCGAAAGAGGTCGATGGGCGTCCTCTACTGGTAGAAGTGTCGGTGAGAAAGGACTCCCGGTCGAACCTTCCCTGCTGCAGAACTCCTGCGATCGTCCTCCGCGCCTTGCTGGGATCGATTGACACTCCAAGAACCCGCGAATTCCTCGCCAGCTTGTCCCCGAAAATGCAGGTGAATACTCCACAGGATACCGCATCCCGCTGTCGCGGACATCGAAGAGGGGTTTCTAGCAACCGCCACCCCTCTTGGTAACTTGCCAAACCCTCCTCGGTGGCCACTGCCTGCAGGAAATCTCGCACCACTTCCATCTCGGACGATCTCGGAAACCCCATTGAGTCGTATGCCTGGATCTCTTTCACTTCTGGCCTAACTACCACCAACGACCAATGAGCATGGGGTTTTACTTGCCGGAGATGTAGCGGGAAGAAGATCATCTCCTTGGTGAAAATGTCCAACCCCACGGCTCGTCCCCGAGTGGCCAGGTATTTCCCACTTTCCCACGCGGATATAAAACCAGTATCAACGCAATATACCTGGGGGGAGGTTGGGTAAAAGGCACTTCTCCTCTCGATGATCCGGAAAAACGAGTTAATCACCCACCCATTGAGGAGATTCTCCCCTTGAAGAGTATCCAGGTCCGACGGGCTCAGGTGTATTAATGGGCGCACACTGTCCATTTTGGGGGTTCAGTTTTAATCGTCACCCCAACTACACAGACTTGTCCACTAATACTAAAATACTCTACTCAGCAAGCAATGTCACTCAGCATGCAAAAACACACGGTAAGCAAGAAGCGAAGTCATGCACTAACTACAGCAATCCAAGCAGAGCAGAAACAGGCACAGCACACTCCAAACCAAGCGGTATACACCACCTGTAACAAACAAAAGCGAGCATCAGAACCCTCGATTGCCAGAACACCCTAATCCTAGCAAAATCTGCTACAGACCAGGGTTCATCGGCACATTCAGTCATCAAAAACAACCCTTTCCACAAAAGGTTTTAAATCCTTGACGTGGGATACATGTTTGGCTTTTGTTGCGCAATCCTCCAATTCGTAGAGGTTCACACCTCTCTTTCCAACCACAGTACACGGGCCTTGGAATTTTGGTGCCAATTTCCCGACGATAGCATTGGCTGCAGAGGACAAGACATGTATCCGTCGAAGAACCAGATCTCCCACCTCGTAAAACACCTCTCGTCGCCGTAAGTTGTAATACTTAGACTGGCGAAGATAGGCAGCCTTGAGGTTACCTTGAGTTTGATCGTATAGTTCTTTGAACTGTTCTGCGCGACTTCGCTGAACCTCACCCACGGTCGGTTCTACTACGTCCGCCGAGGTTTCGAAAACGGGCCCACAAATGGCCCTAGGGGGTTTCAACTCCCGCCCTAGGCACAGCATGGCTGGTGAGTATCCAGTGGAATCATGCTTCGCCGTGTTCATGGCAAACTGCAGCTCCTCCAAGTACCGATCCCACGCCTTGTGATTGTCCCGCACATACTGTGCAATCATGGTTTTGACAACCCGATTCGGACGTTCAACGGGATTTCCTTGAGGACTGTACGGAGCAGTGGTTTGTAATAGTATGCACCACTCATCTGCCAGCGCCTTGACAATCTTGGAGACAAACTGTGTGCCATTGTCACAGATCATCATCTCTGGGGCACCGTATCGCATCAGGACAGTCTTCAGCTTGTTCGAGACGTTCTGAGCAGTAGCAGCCCCAATGGGAGCCAGCTCTGTCCATTTGCTGAAGGTGTCTTGCACCACCACCAGAAACCGATGGTTAAATCGAGACCGAGGCAATGGACCAATTAGGTCGACCGATATGGTAGACCATGGACCTTTAGGTCTCCGGAAGTACATTTTCCCGGCTGGTTTGACTTGAGCCACCTTATAGGACTGGCAATGAGGGCAACTCCTGACATAGAGTTTTACATCCCTTCTCCAACCAGGCCAAAAGTAACGAACAGCGATACGGCTAGTCGTTTTCTTTACACCCAGATGTCCAGCAGTGGGCGAGTCGTGGTTCTCGCTTAGCACCGCTCGCACCTTATCTGAGGGAACACACATCTTCCACTCCGGGTTCTCATCAACTGACTTGCCAAACGAACGGTACAACTGGTTAGCTCGGACACAGTAGTTGCCATACCGCTGAGGATGATTTATCACCAAACCGAACATCCGGTCATACCACCCTTTTACCGCAGCTAAGCGGTCCTCCCTAACGATATTTGTGCCCGTTTGGGCTGGACCGTCGCCATCAGGGCTCACCTTCACAGACACATCAGTCGCGGGTTCTCCTGGCCACCCTTGGCCATCGAGGGCTTTCTCGTCCAAGGCGGCTACCTCAGCGGGCTCTCCGCTGACCTTGTCACCCGTCTCGTTCGGGTTTACTCCCACCGGATATCGAGATAAAGCATCAGCTACCCGGTTTAAGGTTCCTTTGCGGTACTTGATTTCAAAATCGTGTTGCTGAAGCTCCATGACCCACCGAGCTAATCTCCCGCTCGGTTCACGTAACTTCATGAGCCAGCTCAACGCAATATGATCCGTAATCGCCACAAAGTGGTATCCCTCAAGGTAGGGTTTGAACTTGCGGACCGCCCACACCAGAGCCAGACACTCCTTTTCAGTGGTGGAGTATTTGCACTCCTGGTCCGTCAATAAGCGGCTTGCATACGCAATCACCACCTCCTTGCCATCCGGCGATTGAGTGAGCGCGGCTCCGACACCGATGTTTGAGGCATCGACCTGCAATGTGAAGGTTTTCATAAAGTCAGGGCAAGCCAGAACCGGTGAGGAACTTAACAGAACCTTCAACTTCTGGAAAGCTACCTCTTGGTCTTCACCCCAGTGCCACTTGGCATTTTTCTTCAACAAGTGCCGCAGTGGTGCGGACACAGTTGCAAACTGTTCAATGAACCTCCGGTACCACGACGCTAACCCTAAGAAGCTACGCAGCTTCTTCACTGTCGTGGGCGCGGGAAAGTCCCTGATCGATTGTACCTTCTCGGGGTCGGTGGTTATGCCCTCATAATTCACCACATGCCCAAGGTACTTCAGTTGCCTTTTACAGAAGTGGCACTTATCGGGGTTAAGTTTCAAGCCCGCTTCTCGTAGGCGATCAAAGACCAATTCCAGAAGCTTCAAATGCTCGTCAAAGGTCGTTGACACCACAACCAAGTCGTCTAAATAGGCGAAAACCTTTGGCTCGAGTTCAACACCGATCACCATGTCGAGCAGCCTCTGGAACGTCGCACCAGCTGAGTGGAGTCCAAAAGGCATGACCGTAAACTGATAGAGCCCTCGGCCAGGAACTGTAAACGCAGTTATGGCCCTGCTCTCAGTTTCCAACGGCACCTGCCAGTAACCACTTTTCAAGTCCAACGTGCTGATGTATTTTGCCTGTCTGAGTTTTTCCAATATACCGTTAATTCGCGGCAAGGGATAAGCGTCTTTGATTGACGAATCATTGACAGATCTCATGTCAATGCAAAACCGGAACTTCCCCGTGGTTTTCTTAATTAACACCACCGGTGAGCTCCAAGGACTCGTGGAGGGTTCGATCACCCCTTGTTGCAGCATATCGTCAACTTCCTGGTTTATGACAGCTTGCATCGCCGGGTTACGAGGATAATATCGCTGTTTTACGGGCACAACATTCTCCTTGAGCCTTATCCGGTGCTCAACCAGGGTAGTCTTGCCTTCAACAGCATCAAATTTTGGCAGTTCTTCATCTAAGAAATTCGCTAGCTCACGATCTTCCTCAGGTGACAGAGAATCCAAGGCACTGACTGCGGTGTCCCCCTGATCAGTTTGAGCGAGAGGTAAAATCGCCTTTCGATCAATACGGACAAGGTCCAGCTCCTCTAGGCACCGCATACCCAGAATCAAGTCATATGACAGATTTGGTATGTAATAAGCCTCCCAAGAGTGAGTTGTACCACCCACTTCACCAGAAAGTCGATATAACAATCCAGCCTCGCGGCTCGAGCCATCAGCCATCCTCATCACAACATGAACTTGCTCAGGTTTGACACCTTGCTCAGCCAGAAGTTTCTCAACTCGAGAACCGATCAAGTTCACGCTGGCTCCGGTGTCGACAAGAGCCCGGAAGGTTTCGCCAAACATGTCCACCTCCACAAAGGGTCTTACGTCGCCCCCATGGACTCCTCCTACGGCCCCGGTAAAACTCTTTACCTGGTCGAGCCAGCGGATCCACTCGTTGGAGGTCGTAAGTCGTGTTGCGGTCCCAGACTCAGTCGACCTCCCGGGTTCTGAGTCCGGCCGCCGTTTCCCGCCCGACAGTCACACCGGGATGTAGCGACACCCTCCTTCTTGCAGTGAAAACACCGCAACCTCTTAGGTTCGGGACAGTGCCTGAAACGATGGCCGCGCCGGTCACAGTTCCAACAGACCCAATCACCCCTACTCGGGTTTACTGGCTGCCGCTGATGAACTGGACCAGTGGGTGGCCTAGGATCTGATCGATCGGACCTGGGTTGGACACCCCGCTGAACAGCTGGCCCCTTACTGCCCATATTCTCCTCCCTCTGAGCAGAAACGAAGGCAACAGGTTCTCCTTGACTGGTCACCCAGCTGTTTTTCCCCAAGACGGGTTCAACAGCAGCATTGTCCAAGACTCGGTCATGTCTTCGCTTATGCACATAAGCGGTCTCAGGAACCAACGCCAGTGCCAGAGGAGGTGGGGGACGGAAGCTATTTCGGTCCCGAATGTAAGCCTCGTACTCCTCGGCCTGACGTGTCAGTTCAGGAATCGTAGCAAAATCACTACGGCGCACCATGAGCTTATAATCTGGTCTCATATTTGTAAAAACCAGATTCAATTTTTGCTGTGGCGAGAAGTCACCGCTACGCCGGATTAGAGTCGAGATAGCGGTTAGGTAACTGCGGAACGGTTCATTTTCACCCTGAGTCCGCTTTCGAATCTCTTCGTCAAGGTTACGTCGGTAACCTGGTGGGAAGAACTGAGTTTCAAAATCAACTCTAAAATCCTCGAAACTTGCCCAATTTCCTTTCAAGTTACGGTACCACAGAAGAGCCTCCCCTTGCAGGAGTTCCGGCAACGCTCTCAAGACATCCTCAGCCGTTAAAGAGTATGTCTCTATGAGCTCCTCGAACCGTTCGAGGAATGAGACGGGATCTCTTCTCCCATCGAATCTTAAATTCCATTTCCTAACTAAGTTGCATACTGATGCAACTTCATGGCCCGACCCGCTGTTATAGAGCCGGCTGGAAAGTGGCACTTGGTCAAAAACCGAAGTCGCATTTCCAGGGTAACGCTCTCGAGACATCGGGTTTTGAAAATCCTCCATGCGAGGCACCCACTCTCCAGGTCGTAGGTTTGACACCTGTCTAGGTCCAAGTGGCCACATCGGGTTGCTCAAGACCCCACCCGGCGGGTTCCAGCTAGACGTGCTGACCACATGAGGCATCCGGGTCGCCGGTTGTTGACACCTAGCGTCAAACGTTGATTGGGGCAAAGTCTCAGCGGTCACCCGCTTGCCTTGTCGCAGGTTTTCATGATCCAGATAGCGTGATTGAGCGAGACGGATGTTCCCCAATGAAGACTGGTCACCCCGGTCCATTGGTCCCCACTCAACACTTGGAGGGTTTGTGCGAGGGGCCGTTGGGAAGGGGTTCACCTGACCGTCATTGGGTACTGGCTTGCCAAATCTCTCAGTGAATGTCACTCGTGTGCTGGAGAGATCCCAGGGAGCCGCTCGTTGCTGTGTTTCAACCATGGTCTCAGCCTGACTGCGAGCGTTCTTTAACACCTCAGCTAAAGTTCTCCGAACCATCCCTGCATCAGCATCAGGCGAGAGTCCCAACAACTCGCGAACTCCGACCAACTCATCCGCTAAGGATGGAGCCTTCCTCTCTCGCTCAGCTGAGGCACCAGTGAAAGGCTCACAATGGCTGCCGCTAAAAGCCCCGTGAGAAAAGCTAGGAGCTTGCTGGCTGCCAGATGTCACCCACAGTGGCTGTTGGGTTGTCATCATCACATCGGTGTTAGTTAAGAAAGGCCATTGACTTCTCGGGTCTTTCCAGAACTGGCAGAACCTTTTCCTTAAGTCCTCAACTTTTCCTTGAGTATCAAGCCCAAATCTTGCCATCTCCTGGACCAGGTCCTCCTTTCTTAACTCATGGATCCACCCTACTCTGGGGTCCTCATAGGGGGATCGTAAGGTTTCACCCCCGGGAGTAGGTAGGTTTGTCCTGGGAATTGCTCCTGCCATTGTAAACGTCTGACTCTGGAAGAGATCAGTCGGTCTGGACGTGACTACGAACGTTGCAGCACTCGTTGTCACAACAGCGGGCGCGGTGACCTGGGTTTGATCACCCGTCGTCACGATGTCCGATATATCAGGCATTATTAAAATTTAAAATTTAAATTTATCCTGAGGCAAAACAATTCACTGTAAACAGTCACAAAAATTCAAACAACACCACCCTTGGCTGAGGGTCGGTTTATAAAATAATCAAACTTTGATAAAATAAAACAATTTACAAAGTTTCACGACTCAACAAGGCACAGAACACTTGTTTATAAAGTAGCTGCAATATCACAACCAAATTTCTCAAATTTGATCGTTTAATATCAGAAAAATCAATAAACACTGTCCAATTGTTCGGGCGCCATTTTACTGTGACGACTTTCTCGAAAAAGAAACAAAATTTGTCTTTCCTTTAAGCCAGGAGAAAGCCGTCTCAGACCTAGCCAGCGGATTCGCTCAAGTCTGGCGTGCTGGGTCTGTCCAGGGTTCTTTAAAATTTAATTTTGTAACGGTACAGATTTAGAATAATAAAAAAAGAAAAAATTAAAAATAACTTAAAGTCAGGTGTGAACTCAGTACCGGCAAACACAACGATACTGTACCATCATCATCGCTCACACCTGCAAGTAATGCCAATTAAAATAAAACAAGTTGAAATTTATAAAGAGAATAATTTAGAAGGTGGAAGTTTAACTTAATTAACGTATTCACGCGTTACAACTCCCAATCCCCACTAAGGTTTTTAATTGTCAACCCTGGTTCAACCGACTAATTCTGCAGGAATGGGTTTGTTCAGACCTGTGGTGACGTGCCTGTGACACCCAAGCAGAAAGGTCACCTCGTCGGCTCACAACTGGCGGTTTTAACAACACCAATCCAAATCGTTCAAAAAGCTAAAAGTATCGAGAGTAACCTGATTCAATTCTATGCTTTAAAACACCCCGTACAGACTCGTGTTCTGTATCGGGAGTTAACGTTATTCAAAATGTGCAATACGGCACAAGGTTAAACTACTGATAAATGCCAAGTGCGATACGGCACTGATAATTTAGCTAAAACAAATATTTACGAATAAAAGAATGTCCTGCTATTGAACTTAATTAAATATAAGAAACGCAGGTCATACCTGTAATCACAGTTTGCCGTAGTACCACTCACTACCCGAGGAAACACTACTCAAACTCACCAGTCCGGACAAAACGTAAGAGCACGAAAATACCCGACTGGTCCGCACAAAACGTAGAGAACGAATGCCTTCCTCGCCGTTATCTTATCACTCACCCCCTCTATTCCTCCCCCTCCCAGGGGAAAGGGTAAACAGCTGATCATAATTTCCAGCGGTTTGGGTTCGTTTGGAGGAAACAACGACACCGCTGATCAGCTGTCTGGGTGGCGTTTAAAACACAACGCCACAGGTGGCTGTCTGCAACTGCGATTGGGGGTTATGTTCGCTGTTTACAAACATACGTTTTCAATGTTCACAAAACTCTTGAAACCGTGCTACGTATGATGTAACCGTGTTAGGGGTGATAAATTCGCTTATTGGAGTTTACACTAGTGTTTAGTAAAGTTGTCAACCTATTCAACACTAGTGTTCCTCAGGTCGCCGGAGAATGCCCAAGGTTAACCTAGCCAAGGGGTTATTTAGTCCACTAGTGCCCTATTGCCGAACCACTAGTTAATTATTTCACCCCCTTTGGTGCTCCAATACTAAATGTGAAGTGATAGCCAAAGTGAGTTTTGAAGCCTAGGCTATGTTAGTAACAGGATGGCGGCTACGCTAGGCCTAAGCCTACTGGTAAGGACCTACAAGGCTATGCCAGGTAATCTTAACAGTTAATTCTAGGCCTAGTTAGATAGCTTATATTCACTGTGTAGCGAATTTATACCCCCCTCAAATTTTGGCTCGTTACACCCTTTACAGCCAACATGCGCAAATTGAGAAAATCATTTATATGCACTGCATTCAGTGGAGAAACTGATCACCTTTACAGCCAACATGCGCAAGTTTAGAAAATCATTTGTATGCACTGCATTCAGTGGAGAAACTGATCATCTTTACAGCCAACATGCGCAAGTTTAGAAAATCATTTATATGCACTGCATTCAGTGGAGAAACTGATCATCTTTACAGCCAACATGCGCAAATTGAGAAAATCATTTATATGCACTGCATTCAGTGGAGAAACTGATCACCTTTACAGCCAACATGCGCAAGTTTAGAAAATCATTTGTATGCACTGCATTCAGTGGAGAAACTGATCATCTTTACGGCCAACATGCGCAAATTGAGAAAATCATTTATATGCACTGCATTCAGTGGAGAAACTGATCACCTTTACAGCCAACATGCGCAAATTGAGAAAATCATTTATATGCACTGCATTCAGTGGAGAAACTGATCACCTTTACAGCCAACATGCGCAAGTTTAGAAAATCATTTGTATGCACTGCATTCAGTGGAGAAACTGATCATCTTTACAGCCAACATGCGCAAGTTTAGAAAATCATTTATATGCACTGCATTCAGTGGAGAAACTGATCATCTTTACAGCCAACATGCGCAAATTGAGAAAATCATTTATATGCACTGCATTCAGTGGAGAAACTGATCACCTTTACAGCCAACATGCGCAAGTTTAGAAAATCATTTGTATGCACTGCATTCAGTGGAGAAACTGATCATCTTTACAGCCAACATGCGCAAGTTTAGAAAATCATTTATATGCACTGCATTCAGTGGAGAAACTGATCAACTTTACAGCCAACATGCGCAAATTGAGAAAATCATTTGTATGCACTGCATTCAGTGGAGAAACTGATCATCTTTTCGGCCAACATGCGCAAGTTTAGAAAATCATTTGTATGCACTGCATTCAGTGGAGAAACTGATCATCTTTACGGCCAACATGCGCAAATTGAGAAAATCATTTATATGCACTGCATTCAGTGGAGAAACTGATCACCTTTACAGCCAACATGCGCAAATTGAGAAAATCATTTATATGCACTGCATTCAGTGGAGAAACTGATCACCTTTACAGCCAACATGCGCAAGTTTAGAAAATCATTTGTATGCACTGCATTCAGTGGAGAAACTGATCATCTTTACAGCCAACATGCGCAAGTTTAGAAAATCATTTATATGCACTGCATTCAGTGGAGAAACTGATCATCTTTACAGCCAACATGCGCAAATTGAGAAAATCATTTATATGCACTGCATTCAGTGGAGAAACTGATCACCTTTACAGCCAACATGCGCAAGTTTAGAAAATCATTTGTATGCACTGCATTCAGTGGAGAAACTGATCATCTTTACAGCCAACATGCGCAAGTTTAGAAAATCATTTATATGCACTGCATTCAGTGGAGAAACTGATCAACTTTACAGCCAACATGCGCAAATTGAGAAAATCATTTATATGCACTGCATTCAGTGGAGAAACTGATCACCTTTACAGCCAACATGCGCAAGTTTAGAAAATCATTTGTATGCACTGCATTCAGTGGAGAAACTGATCATCTTTACAGCCAACATGCGCAAGTTTAGAAAATCATTTATATGCACTGCATTCAGTGGAGAAACTGATCATCTTTACAGCCAACATGCGCAAATTGAGAAAATCATTTATATGCACTGCATTCAGTGGAGAAACTGATCACCTTTACAGCCAACATGGGCAAGTTTAGAAAATTATTTGTATGCACTGCATTCAGTGGAGAAACTGATCATCTTTACGGCCAACATGCACAAGTTGAGAAAATCATTTGTATGCACAGCATTCAGTGGAGAAACTGATCATCTTTACGGCCAACATGCGCAAGTTTATAAAAACATATATATGCACTGCATTCAGTGGAGAAACTGATCATCTTTACGGCCAACATGCGCAAGTTGAGAAAATCATTTGTATGCACTGCATTCAGTAGAGAAACTGATCATCTTTACGGCCAACATGCGCAAGTTGAGAAAATCATTTGTATGCACTGCATTCAGTGGAGAAACTGATCATCTTTACGGCCAACATGCGCAAGTTCATAAAAACATATATATGCACTGCATTCAGTGGAGAAACTGATCATCTTTATGGCCAACATGCGCAAGTTGAGAAAATCATTTGTATGCACTGCATTCAGTGGAGAAACTGATCATCTTTACGGCCAACATGCGCAAGTTGAGAAAATCATTTGTATGCACAGCATTCAGTGGAGAAACTGATCATCTTTACGGCCAACATGCGCAAGTTCAGAAAATCATTTGTATGCACTGCATTCAGTGGAGAAACTGATCATCTTTACGGCCAACATGCGCAAGTTGAGAAAATCATTTGTATACACTGCATTCAGTGGAGAAACTGATCATCTTTACGGCCAACATGCGCAAGTTGAGAAAATCATTTGTATGCACTGCATTCAGTGGAGAAACTGATCACCTTTACAGCCAACATGCGCAAGTTTAGAAAAACATATATATGCACTGCATTCAGTGGAGAAACTGATCATCTTTACGGCCAACATGCTCAAGTTGAGAAAATCATTTGTATGCACTGCATTCAGTGGAGAAACTGATCATCTTTACGGCCAACATGCGCAAGTTGAGAAAATCATTTGTATGCACTGCATTCAGTGGAGAAACTGATCATCTTTACGGCCAACATGCGCAAGTTCATAAAAACATATATATGCACTGCATTCAGTGGAGAAACTGATCATCTTTACGGCCAACATGCGCAAGTTGAGAAAATCATTTGTATGCACAGCATTCAGTGGAGAAACTGATCATCTTTACGGCCAACATGCGCAAGTTGAGAAAATCATTTGTATGCACAGCATTCAGTGGAGAAACTGATCATCTTTACAGCCAACATGCACAAGTTTATAAAATCAATTGAGCAAATGAAATAATCTCCATCATGGATAAACTTTTATGAAAATAAAAATGTTCCTGTACCTCCCTCCTTGGCTTTAAATAATCCAATGAGAGAACTGTGGTTTTGGAAGTCAAAACACTTTCATCTTCAGCTAGGATTCAAATACACCAATTCACATCGAGTCTCTCGTCAAAAGATTAAATATATACTAAACACTTCAATATGAACAAACAAGAATTTAAACAAAGTGCAGTGACTAGTACCAAGCGGTAGGTGATGACTTAGGCAGAAAGTTAAGCAGTCCGTTTAGTTTGTTTTAAAGCTGAAGACGGAGGTAACCTACAGTAACCTTATTGTTTATCAGCTTTGGTGACTATTCAATCATAAATACAACTTAGCCAGTGGGGCGAAGACCTGAGGAAATGATGGTAATTTTCTGTATTTTGATACATTTTTAGGATTGATTACACGTATCAAAATACAGAAAATTATCAAAACTTCCTAAATGAACACTTGCATGTGCAATATGTTATGATTTTCTCACAATAACACCTTCAAATTTGGCACTGCATTTGATTAGAAGTATGCCAAAATTAACATTTTAACTATAGAAATTCGGTACACAAAATCAACTCAATATTTTTCATTACACTGTGGGGAAAGTAACTATTTTCGATATCAGCTGTGCGTACCGAAAGTGATACTTTTCCACCATAGTGCCCTATATCAGCTGGTGATTTTTGCCACACTGTTATTAGTGAATTTCCTTTGGAAAGTGAACTATTAGCATGACCCGCACGGTGAAACTTAAGCCCGGGACCACCATAGAAGTTCCTAACGTGACCCCTGAACACGTTTTGGGGGGTCGTTCAAAATTTTATATATATATATATATATATATATATATATATATATATATATATATATATATGTGTATGCACTCTAGCGGTCACATTTTTTGTCCGATTTACTTCAAATTTGGTAGGGACGTTCCTTTCTATAATCTGTTGGACAAGTCCGTTGGACAATCGGAAAACTCTAAACCCATTTTTTGGGGATTAATCTTTCAAATTTTGAGTTTTTAGGCCTAAAAAGGGTCAGAAAAGCCCCAGATGTAAAATTAATGCATGTAAAAAGATGGGAATTAGAAAGGCGAAAGTTTTAAGCCCTCTCTCGTCATTATAGCATAAATATTTACCGAGTTATTAAAGAAAATGTGTATCGGCTAAACACAGTACGTTGTCTTATGGAGGTTTTACACTAGAAAAGCCTGTTATTCCTTTGTTAGAGTACTTTTATTACCCCCAGCAACCTCACGCTTACCTTCACGCCTGTCTGGACCTTCTCCTAACCTTATAATGCACAAAATCGTATTCCCAGCTTTGCAAGTAAATGAAACCAAGAGTATCAGAACAGCCAAAAAATCAAAGTTTTCAGATTTCGATAAAAATTGGACAAATGTATTTTTGTACACTGATTTTGAATTTTAAAAGTTTTTAATGTGGAAATTCACTTCCCTCACGTCACCGTGCTGCGTGCAAACTCTTTAATTATTCTGATATCAGTAGCGCTAGTAGCTTGCTGCATCTACCAATAGCAGTGTTGCATTCAAAATCAGCAGTTCTTATTTATCTAATTAATTACAAGATTAAAGTAAACACAATATAAACACTATAGTTGTCATTATTTTGTGAGAAGTATTACCCTGCAAACCTGATAAAAATGTCCGAAAAAGATATTTCATTAACATAATTATTATTTACACTGAGTTGAAAAATATCGTTCACAACTCGTACCCTAAGTGTTTTTCCGGTACTTCATAGAATCTTCGCGCTCAGCTATCGCCTAACACAGAGAACATGATTGCGTGCCAGAAAAGACCACTTTCGGCACTAGTGATGAAATATGCTTTTACTCCTCAAACACGACCAACTTGTTTTGCTGAGCTTCTTGTGAGACCAGGCGGAGTTGGTGTTCTCGGCCCAGAACAACAGTTCCTCGCCCTCCGCGATCGTGGAGGTGGTGACGAACAACAGCTGGTTGTTGCGGAGAACGACCTCCACGTTGCGAAACGGCCTGGCGGCTGCCGGACGAACAAAGCGCAACCAGTTGGAGTCACTGGCATCACTCGTGGTCAAATAGTGGTTGTCGCTAGTGTCGCTCAGCTGTTGAACACAAGAGGCGGGTTGAGTTTAGGATATGTATACAGGGTGAATCTCGTAAGTTGTCCAGTATTGATTTCAGACAAACCGTTGGTCCTACGATGATGAAATAAAATTATTTCCCACTAAACCAACCCCAAGGAATAACGTAAAAATATTTTTAACGATTTTTAAATACAGGGTGTACCAGAAACTGAGGGTCACTAGTCCGAATCTACGAAATATCAAATACAAACGTATATCATGTTATACATCAAATTAAAGCTCTTTTCAATCCAAACCATTTGGCGGAATCGGATTTTGATTATTATTGATTCATTTCAAAATGGCGGCTGTTTTTGTGAAAAAATTAGTATTTTTTTGAATACCCTGTATTTTTCTTAAAAATGCAGATATCTTGATTCTGATTCAAATATCGCATTCCTTATGAGCTAAGCTTTATTTTGATATGCAACACTTCAATATTATCTCAAAAACAAAAAGTTTCAAAAATATCAGTTTTTGAAAGTATGTACATAGTCAAAACTCAAAAATTTCAAATAGCACCATATGTCAAATAGCATATCATTTTAAAGGTATTGCAATTCTAAGAAACTTTCAAATTTAAACCTTATGCGTATCTATTTTGTTTTTCGAGTTATCAACAAAAAACATGTTTTCCCACATTCAAACACATGTTATTTGTTAAACATGGTGGTAAAGGCTGGACCATAGTTCTAGGCGTCTGGCTGACGCATGCGCATTAATTTGCTGTGTTAACTCCCCATCTGTCAAAACTTGGGCTAACATATGATTAAATGCAAATTCGTTATTACGCATGCGTCAGCCAGACACCTAGAACTATGGTCCGGCCTTTAATAGTCCCATGCATAGAGTAAATCTTATTTTATAAAAACTACAATAATAAAGAACTTGTCTTAAAAAAAATATTCTTTATGTTACATTTGTTACAAAACCACTATAAACAAACTTTTTGTGTATAAAATATTTCAAAAGTTACCATTATTTTTAGGTGCTACTGGATAAACTATTTAC
The DNA here is from genome assembly GCA_963675035.1 of Allygus modestus. Taxonomy (NCBI): domain Eukaryota; kingdom Metazoa; phylum Arthropoda; class Insecta; order Hemiptera; family Cicadellidae; genus Allygus; species Allygus modestus. The sequence continues at coordinate 77,206,053 of OY776115.1, read as the reverse complement.
AGATGCTCAAAATGCCTTCCCCCTACTTCTAAAACCATTTCAAGTCTTTTAGGAAGGTTGTTTACAGCACGACGTACTTCTTCTTCATTTATTTGCCTACACGCCAACCGTATCCTTTCTTTCATCTCATCTCGAGTGGTAGGAGCTGTTCCATACACCATGTCTTTCAGTCTCCCCCAGAGGTAAAAGTCCATGACCGTTAAATCAGGGGACCTAGCCGGCCAAGGGATGGGACCTCCTCTCGCAATCCAATTATCACCAAACATCGCTGTTAGAGTTTGACGAACGTCAATAGCGTAATGCGCTGGACAACCGTCTTGCATGAACCACATTTCTCTTTGTACGTTGATGGGAATGGGCCTTAACAGCTCGAGAAATTCTATTTTAAGAATGCATTGTACATTACACCATTTAGATTCGTTTCGAAGAAATGAGGACCAATTATTTGCCCATTAAACACCGCACACCACACATTGAGGGTCCACTGTCTTTGATTGTTCACTTCCCGTAGCCAATGTGGATTCTCCCTGCTCCAATACCGCATATTGTGTCTATTAACGTCACCGTTGTTTTTGAAGGTCGCTTCATCGCTCCACATGACGTTGTGAGCAAAGTTAGGATCATTAGAAATTTCATTTTGAGCCCAAATAGCAAAATTAATGCGGTGTAGATAATCATCTGCTTCCAATTCTTGATGCAGCGAAATGTGGTATGGATGGAAATCATTAGCCTTAAGGATCCTACAGACTGACATCTGGCTAATACCGGATTCCCTAGAGAGAACTCTGGTAGACACATGAGGATTAAGTTCTACTGCAGCTAAAATATCCGGTGCTCTTGTCTGTCTTACTGGCATAGCTTTTAGTCTTTTTTTGGATGGCTGAACTTTTCCAGTCGTTCTTACTCGTTGAGCTAAACGTACAAAATCTTTACGGCACTGGCGTTGCAAATCAGGAAACCGCTCTGCATACAGTCTTTCGGCAGCACTAAAGTTCTGGAAACACTCACCTAAAACCATTAACATTTTAAAAGCTTCTTCGTTACTGTATACCATAATTAACAACCAACTAGTTAACACAATAAGAAATACCCCCGTCGCAGCAAACCTGCGTACTCAGCGAATTTCCAATGCATAATATATGTCGTAATACCATATAAAGCCGCATACCAAGTTTCATAAAAATATATTCATATATAAGCGATATATACAATTTTAATTATTCTCCATAAGAATAGCATTGGTGATGAGTACATAGGTTTGCTGAAACAAGGAACACAAACAATTGGTTTTTATGCAAATATAAATATAATTTAACTAGGTGAAGCCACAAACCAAGTTTAATCAATATTCAATCATAAGTAAGCACTATCTAACATTTTAATTATTCTCCATAAGAATAACATGGGAGATGAGTAAGCAGGTTTGCTGCGACAAGGAACTAAAAAAATGGGGTTTTATGCAAATATCAATATAACTCAACAAGATGAAGCCACGTACCAAGCTTTATTAATTTATGTTCATAATTAAGGGAGTCATTACATTTTACTTATTCTCCATAAGAATAACATGGGGGCTGAGTACGCAGGTTCGCTGCTACGTGGATAATCAACAAAAAATCAATTTTTTGTGCAAATATCAATATACCAGTACTGCGTGACCCCATGTGCCAAGTTTAATCAATATACATTCATTAATAATGGAGATATCAAATTTTATTTATTCTCCATAAGGATAACACTGGACAACGTACTGTGTTTAGCACTTTGAATATCTCTGCAACGGTTGGACGTAGAATCACAATTTAAACACCAAAATGATTGTTTTGTGGAGCTGAGTTGATTGGTAAAACCAAATGTGAAGTTTACATTAAAATTAACCTAGGAAAAGCCAAAACCCTTTTTCCCATAAGATTAACATAGGAGATTTTATGAGCAGGTTTTTTTGGATTTTCTCCGCAACCACTTAACCTAGCTTAATAATTCAAAATACCATATTATTTGTTTTTTTAAGCTCTATAACATGGTCTAAACCAAAATTAAGTGTTTTAAAAATTTTGGGGTAAAAAATGCAAAAAACTGATTTTTGGAAAATTTAAAACCCCCATAAACCCCCCTTCCCATGGCCCGATTTTTCTGGTTTTCGAACTTAGTCATAAATGTCACTTTACACATTCGAGCCAAATTTCATCGAAATCGGACGTTTTTTACTCAAGTTATCGCATTCACGGACACATATATAGATATATATATATATATATAGATATATATATATATAGATATATATATATATATATATATATATATATATATAGATATATATATACATATATATAAATTTGAACGAATAGTGTTTTAGTCATCTGGGGACCTAAAAAAAAAATTTGTCATGGTCTCGGGCTTAAATCTTACCATGAGACCTACGGTAATAGCTTCTTCCCTATAGGGAATTTACTGATTCCCTATAGGAAATTTACTGATAACTTAAATAAATTATGATGCAGTAGATGGACATGCAATTAAATAATCAAAATATTTAAAGAATAGGAAGTCCTTCTTGAGTTATATAATTTAGGAAAATTAACTGAAATAGCATCTAAATCACTGAAATTGTATCTAGACCCGTCGGGGGACCAAATAATGGTAGATAGATAAAAATGAAATTGAAAAATAATTTAATTTGAATTATTTGTTTTTACGGAGGACCTTTTGCAGAATTAAATATGACAAAGAAGGAGACAATTATAATACTTTAGTTTATTTTACATTCGATAATCAGTTCTGACTTAACTCACCATCTTCTTTCGCACACTGTCTTCATTCACAAATTGTTCTTTTTTCTATTCACTTGATTAACGTTTTCAAAATGACAGTTTGTAAGTTACAAAATATAATAAAAATAAATGTCCATATTAATGAAGGATTGCAGAATGAGATAATGCGGTTGAATTAGGTAATGAAAGATAACAACTGTTGCATGAAAACTCAATAAGGAAATTTTAATATGAAAATCTTTTTTGTTTGAAAATCATTGACTAAAAATAAACAAAAGTCAGCTGATTGAAACATAGTAGATGATTTGAACAATAACTAAAAAGAGTAAAAAGGAAATCAATACGTATTATTTAATTGAAAGTATTGAAAGCTGTTATAGTGTGATGTTACCAACTCTCTGAATAAAATAAGAAGAAATATTAAAAATATATTATAAAAAGTTCATAAATCTTTATCTATATTTCGGTTCATATAATATAGGTTCCTTTCGTATTTGCAGGATCATTAAACCTACAACCCAACAACTTAGTTTAGTTTCTTTGTCAGCTGCATTCTACATGTTATTGATCTCAAAACTAATGATTACTAAACCTTAACACAAAATAACGTTAATTGGATAAAGTTATTTAAGTTAGAGTCTCAGTTTGACATAACGTCAGAAATTGCTGCTGTAGCAGTACCAATCGACAGCTGTCAAACTTAGCAGCCCGTAGGATCAGTTAGATTTAACTTGTAACGATAACGTTTCCTAATGGGTTATAATTTTTAGCTCTACCAAACCAGTCTTGCGTTGTAAATAATACGAGGAAATGTATTACTGAAAGTTTTTAAAACTTTAGTTGATATTTTTATTCAATTTTGTTTCTTAATTATTTTTCTGTTTGGGTCAGTTTCACAATGTCAAGGTTCAAATAGGTGTCAAGTTCCTTTTAAAATAAAGTTTGATTTCAGAACGTAAGAGTTTTATAACGTCAAGTCTGTTTTTGATATAAAGTAAAGCCGTTGTAGCAATCTATCGTTGGTGGTCCGGAGTCGATAATTAAATAAATGTAGGAAAAAGTAGGGACTCATTTAAAACTCACCCTGAATAGTTCATTTAATTTATTTTTTAGTTCGTCTAATTTATTTCACAAACTAAGAAACAGAACCCTATTTATGATAAATTAGCTGAACTAAGAAATATGAAGTAAATGAACTATGTATATAATATGTCAATAATGTGTTTAAAAATAAAATATAACATTAATGTTCCTTAGCTACATAGGGACACGAATTGATTGTAAACATGTTGTACAATACTTGTGTGATTGAATTGTGTATCTTTATAAAAAGACATTAATGAGTAAATGATAAATTAATAAACATGTTTTAAAACTAATATATAGTAATAAAACTCGAATGGTATTGCCAGCTAAAACAGCCAGACTGCAGTCATGCGTTAACTCATTAATCCTTTCCATGGTGTGTATCCTGTGATATTGCAGCATTGCACGATCTCCATGTTATTGTATTGTTTGCCAACAGACTGGCTGTGTTACCCTGATCCCATTGGCACTCAGCCTCGCAATTAGTTGAAGTTATAAAGTTTAATGGTATGTTTATTTTACAATTTTACCAAAAATTTTAGTTTTGCATCACGCCTAAAAATGTTAACATGTTTTAATCAAGTCCTGCTAGAGAAACAAGGACCTTGTAACAAGACATATTTCTTAGAGTAATTAAATAAATCATAATAATCATAATACAGTAAAAAGTCATAATCTTCACTTATTTTATACATTTTAAGTATATTTACTATTTCTGTTTAAAAATATGCATTAAATGTTCTGGAATTTGTAAATAATAGTAGTGGACTCGTCTTATGACGACATAAGCTCAATAAAACCTCACCACTATAGTCTCGAAACAAATCTGAAAAATATTCCCAGTGGTAAATGAAAGTGTAGTTTACAAACAACTTGTGCTCTGTGCCCTGTGCTTAACACGTGAATAATGTAGCTTGCTTCATACTTTTGATAATTGCAGTGCAAACATAATACATTACTTATTAATAATAGCTTATTGTTTTAATAACAATTTGTAAAACCATTCGGTAACAAGTCTTAATTACTTTAAAATATAGAGATTCAAACTTGATTTTTTTAAAGTGTGATATTTAACTACTAATAAATTATTCAATTTAGTCATTCCCAAACTTATAGACATAAACACATATTTTAACAATACATTCTAACAAATTTAATTTAACATTCACTGAAACAAACGTAATTACGTAATTTGTTAATTAAGTAAAATCTATTAACTTCATTAATGTCTTATTAATGAATTCACTGTCGTCTTATAAACTATCTGAAGCTTAAATGTTTGAAAAAGTGCATACACAAATATTTATGGTTCTTGAAACGTAAGATCCTATTAATTTAAACAAATCATCCAGGTAAACAACACAATCGATTTGTTTCGTAGCCTCAATTCACATAACAAAAGCTGTATTCGTTTAGCATGCACTTAATTATTTATTATTAAGAAGAAGTACTTCTCAAAGAAGAGTCTCCACTTCTACCTGGCTGCCGCAAAGCTGTACCCCCCAAAATATTAAGGTCAAAACTAGTTTTGAGGTGGAAAGGTCCATAAATTTGAGTGGTTAGTTGGTGGGTTTGACATGTTCAATTACTAGTTTATGTTAAGAATCCCCCTCCAGCCAAACAAACCTGAAAATTGTTTTTCGTTCCAAAATCATCGGATTACTGGTTTCTTAGTAAAAAATAATCTAACGAACTAAACCGTTAGTGATTAGTTTTAGCGAATTTCCCCTAAAGGGAAGAAGCTATTACCGTAGGTTTAATGCCCGAGACCATGATAACTTTTTGTTTTGAGGTCCCTAGATGCCAAAAATACTATCCGATGAAATTTATATATATGTAAACAAATAATTTAGTTTTTAAATTATTAACCTAGGTTAAGTGGTTGCGGAGAAAATAAAAAATACCCCCGTAGCAGCAAACCTGCATACTCAGCGAATTTCCAATGCATATAATATTATCTTAATACCACATAAAGCAAAATACCAAGTTTCATCAGTATACATTCATAAATAAATGATTTATGACATTTTAATTATTCTCCACAAGAATAACATGGCGGCTGAGTATGCAGGTTTGCTGAAATAAGGAACACTAAAAATGGGTTTTTATACAAATATCAATATAACTCAACTAGGTAAAGCCACATACCAAGTTCTATTAATTTATGTTCATAATTAAAGGAGAACACGTTACTTATTCTCCATAAGAATAAAATGGGGCTGAGTATGCAGGTTTGCTGCTACGGGAACTATCGGCCAAAAAATGGGTTTTTGTGCAAATATCAATAGACCACAAGACCACAATGAAATGAAGCAATATACCAAGTTTCGTCAGGATAAGTTGATAAATAAGCGAGATATACAATTTTTCTTATCCTCCATAAGAATAACATTGTACAACGTACTGTGTTTAGTACTTTCAATATCTCAGTAACCAATTGACGTAGAGCAATGATTAAAACACCAAATTGTGCGTCTTTTTAAGACGATTCCAATGGAAAAAATAAAATTTCCTTTTTTTTCAAAAATTATGTCTAAAAAACTCAAAAGACCCATTTTTGGGGTACAAAACCCCCCCAAAATACCCCTTCGGATAGGTCGATCTGTCTGGTTTTCGAACTTAAAGTCATAAATGCTGCTTTACACGTTTGTACCAAATTTCATCAAAATCGGACCTTTTTTACGAGAGTTATCGCACCCACGGACACACACACACAGAAATATATATATATATATATATATATATATTTCTGTGTGTGTGTGTCCGTGGGTGCGATAACTCTCGTAAAAAAGGTCCGATTTTGATGAAATTTGGTACAAACGTGTAAAGCAGCATTTATGACTTTAAGTTCCCCGGTCCCGGGCCGGTGGTCCCGGGCCTAGGTCTTACCATGCCGACTACGGTAATAGCTTCTTCCCTATAGGGGAAATTCGCTAAAACCTGCTCATAAAATCTCCCATGTGGATAATAATCTTATGGTAAAAAGGTTTTTGGCTTTTCCTCAGTTCATTCTAACGTAATCTTCACATTTGCTTTACCAATCAATTCAGCTCTACAAAACAATCATTTTGGTGTTTAAATTGTGATTCTACGTCCATCCGTTGCAGAGATATTCAAAGTGCTAAACACAGTATGTTGTCCAATGTTATCCTTTTGGAGAATAAATAAAATTTGATATCTCTATTATTTATGAATGTAGATTGATTAAACTTGGTATGTAGCTCCACGTAGTACTGGTATAGTGATATTTGCACAAACAATTGATTTTTTGTTAATTATCCCAGAAGCAGCAAACCTGCATACCCAGCCCTAATGTTATTCTTATGGATAATAAGTCAAGTTTTATATCTCCCTTGATTATGAACATAAATTAATAAAACTTAGTATGTAGCTTCACCTGGTTGAGTTATATTGGTAATTGGATAAAAACACATATTTTGTGTTCCTTGTTGCAGGAAACCTGCGTACTCAGCCCTATGTTATTCTTATGGAGATTAAATAAAATGCTATAGATCACTTATTTATCTATGTATTTTGATGAAACTTGGTAAGTGGCTTTATGTGGTAATAAGAAACATATACATGCATTGGAAATTTGCTGAGTATGCAGGTTTGCTGCAACGGGGTATTTCTTTTGCCACAGTGTAGAAGGTCAACAGGGACCTAACCGCGGATGGAGCATACGGGATAATTACGACTTTTTACAGTTTTAAAAAGTAATAAAAACGGCCCAAGAATTGAACGAAATTTAGTGAAGTAGTAAGAAAAGTATACAGGGGGTCCCGTGAGAGTATCACACTAATGCAGGATTAGGTAAAGCTCAACAAAAGGAGGAAAAAAGTCATTTAAATTTGTTTCTAAATTGCTTTGTTTTCCGTCTGCCTTTGTGTGATTTTTTAATAAATGTGGCATAACTTAATAATCGTCTGAGGTATTGTATTTTATCTTGGTATGTGTAACTACTAGTTTAGAGATAATTAGTGTTTTATTTTGCTTTTAAGTGAAAAGAGCGAATCACTCACTGTAGATCACAATTCACCCCCCTGGTGCCTTGGTGAGCAGTCAGATTAACGATCAAAGCGTTATTATAACATAACATGTATTCCCTCCCTAAAATAAATTACATTAACAAGATTGAGGAGTCGACAGCGTAACTCATGTAGTTATGTAATAACCATTGTGACATCGATCAAGTTCGATTTAGGCTACTTCAAGAAGCCATTCGTATATTTGAAACAACTAAGCGAGAGCCCTTAGTAATATCTTCATACTGCATTACCGACATACCAGTTCTAGTGATTAGTATACCATAACAATTATTATCTACATTTATATGGATAGTGTAGTTTATTTTACTAATGTAAACCAATGTATATGTAACCCTATAAGTAGGGACACCCTACGTTATTAGTGAATTTCCTTTGGAAAGTGAACTATTAGCATAACCCGCACGGTGAAACTTAAGCCCGGGACCACCATAGAAGTTCATAACGTGACCCCCTGAACACGTTTTGGTGGGTCGTTCAAAATATTATATATATATATGTGTGTGTGTGTGTGTGTGTGTGTGTGTGTGTGTGTGTTTGCACTCTAGCGGTCGCATTTTTGGCCCGATTTACTTAAAATTTGGTAGGGACATTCCTTTCTGTAATCAGTTGGACAAGATCGTTGGGCAAAACAATCGAAAAACTCTAAACCCCTTTTTTGGGGATTAATCTTTCAAATTTCGAGTTTGTAGGCCCAAAAAGGGTCAGAAAGCCTCGTATGTAAAATTAATGCATGTAAAAAGATTGGAATTAGTGAGGCAAAAGTTTTAAGCCCTCTCTCGTCATTCTAGCAAATATATTTACCGAGTTATTAAAGAAAATGTGTATCATAACACAGTACGTTGTCTTATGGGGGTTTTACACTAGAAAAGCCTGTTATTCCTTTGTTAGAGTATTTTTATCATCTCCAGCAACCTAACGCCTACTTTCGAGCCTGTCTGGACCTTTTCCTAACATTATAATTCGCAAAATTTTATTCTCAGCTTTGCAGGTAAATGAAACCGGGAGCATCAGAACAGCCAAAAAATCACTGTTTTCAGATTTCAATAAAAATTGGAATAAATATATGTTTTTACACTGATTTTGAGTTTTAAAAGTTTTTATGTGGAAATTCATTCCCCTTACTCAGCGTGCTGCGTGCGAACTCATTTGATTTTAGTTTAGCCCCCCAAGTTCAAAGGAAAATATAGCGCTGACTGTCCCTGCTAATTCTCCTTGGTCCAGTCACCCACACTCCTGTTTATCTTTAAATGTATGTTTGTAAACAAACTAGTAAAAATAACATGATATTCCTGTCAATATATTTCAGCCAGCTGATAGAATTTTAACAATTACCTTTATCCGTAAAAATTTAAATCCGGCCCAAATAGAGTCAAATATCGATTGAGACTATCTGTGTGTGTGTGTGTGGGGGGGGAGGGTGTTCACTAGAAATCGTTTTTCCATAAGCGTGTCCGTACTTATTCGGTTATTCTGTCTGTTAACCTTCCGTTTTAACCGTATATACAGTGTTAAAAACACTTATGGCCACTCGGATGGATCTCAGCATTATTGTTCAAAGTTAAAACGTGTAATGTTGAATATAGTTTTTAAGCCCTATAATAGACGAGCACATTGGCGGAAACAGAACTAAATTCCTGTATCCGTTTCAAAATAGCGGAAATGTTTGTGTAAAATATTTACGTTTGCAGAACGCTCTTTATTTTCTAAACCAAGGTATATATCATTTCCGATTAAAATTCCTTAGTTGGAATAGACTCTACTCTAATGTGATTTGTAAATGACAATATGTCTTTGAAAAAAAATTATATTAAAAAGGTTTTCTTTAATGTTTGTAAGCCCAAAATTAAAAAAAATCAAAGAGTAATATGTTTAAAAATTAAATAATGTTAATAATCTTGTAAATACTAACAACTATATTATTCACTACCAACCCCGTATCTTATCTAACCTCGATTCCCTTTGTTTGTTTGGTAATTAGCTAAAAATAAAATTACCCCATATAAATATATATTATTTAAACATAACACTTCTAAGTACTCTGTGATCTCATCTATAAAAGTTTTAAAGTTTAATTAACATTTATTTATATGGGAAAATTATATTTTTTCAAGTTTACATAATAAATTTGCTGTAATTTACAAAACTTTAAAAATATTTTGACACATGTTATTGCTTTTTTGAATTTTGGGGTTATTTAAACATTTACAAAAATAATATTTTTATTTCCAAAATTATTGTCGTGTTGGCATGTATGAGTTTGATGCCAGTAAGGAATTTCAGTCAGAAAAATCCAGTCCAGTGGTTTTTATAATACAAAGTATTCCGTAAATTCCAATATTCTTTACAAAAATAGCCACCATTTTGAAACGTACAGAGATAATTGAGCTCTGTTTTTTGCCAAAATGCTTGTCTATTTTTTAGCAATTGACGTTATATAAACGTTTATATTATTAAAAAATTCTGGGATCAGCACTAGTGATCACCAGTTTTTTTCTACTCTCTAATTAAAAAAAGTTTTAAAATTTGTTCCGCCATTCTCTTGGATCAACATCTAAACATCTAAACTAATTTATTCCTTAACGACATGCACTCTTTACATATACATGCAACACTTAATTAATACTTATAATTAAGTAATAGATAACTTAACAGTAATTTACTATGTGAAAGTAAAATACAGTGAAATTGGCCGCATCCTTGTAATTAGACGTCAACATTTTAAATATTAAATACACGAAAAACAGAATTCATTTATCTTTATTCGTTTCGAAATAGCGGCTATTTTTGTGTAAAATATTGACATTTACGGAATACCCTGTATTTTCTAAACCACTACTCGTATCTGTTTTCCGACTTAAATGTCTTACTATCGATGAACTCAGCTTTACTCTGGTATGCTACATGACAGGCCTTTTTGAGAAAATATATATTTTAAAAAATATTTATTTTGAAAACACCTATATTCCCAAAATTCATAAAAGTTAAATAGCTTATGTCAAAAAACGTACCATTAAAAAGGTGTTGTAAATCCTAGCAAGTTTCTAATGTACACCAACCTTGTATCTATTTTCGTTTTTCTGCAAACAGCAATTCAGTTCATATGGGAAAATAACGTGTTTTGCTGACTGACCAAACCGTTCTCCCGTTATACATGCTGGACGGATGGTCTGACTCACCCTGTATAGTATGACAGAAACCTACCCCAAACTATATTTATCTTATTCTAAGTATACTTACACAAAGTATTAAGTTTAAATATCCTATATATGTATATAGTATATTCGGTTTTAAATACCTAACGTCGCTAACAATACCTTTAATACTCTTCTCAAACCCGCCACAACCCAAAAAGTTTTGAAACAAATAATGACGAAAATATGAGACAAAATACCAACAATTATTTTGAGTTTTTATATTAGAGATGAACACGAACACAATCTATGTAAGTTCGGAGGATTCAGAGTATTCTGAAGATACGTTTGTTGTGAATGCATTCAACACAAAATATGGTGTTTTTCATAAAAGCACTTCTGTTTGCTGGATACAACACTTACCATTTACCAAGAATAACAATGTTTTCACCTTGGAAGTTGGTCATAGGTACTTTTCTTTTTTTAATGATTTAACAATGTTGAATGAAAATACTTTTCAAGGGATTTTGTTTTATGTAGGGTTATCTCCATATTAAACTACGTGCGTGGTGCAGTATACACGCTTATTTTAAATGAAATACAATAGTACAAAGATAAAGGATAATTTTACGACAAAACACTTAATTTTTTGATAGTAAATAAAATAACTATCATATATATATATATATATATATATATATATATATATATATATATATATTACTTGTTACATTCTCTATTAACTATTTGTAAAAACAAACTGCTCCTCTTTTATTTGTAATTCCTGAAATACCAATAATGTGTGTAAGCAGTATACTGTATATGTTTAAATGAAAAATTCCCGGAATTGTTGCTAGGTGAACATTGGCATACAAATGCATTGAGTGATGTTACATAAAGTATATTACATAAAGCCACTCACCAATTTTGACAAAAATACATTCATAAATAAGTGATTTATTACATTTTATTTATTCCCCATAAGAATAACATTAGGACTGAGTACGCAGGTTTGCTGCAACGAGGAAGATAAGAAATGAGTTTTTATGCAATTATCAATATAACTGAACCAGGTGAAGCTACTTACCATGTTTTATTAATTTATGTTCATAATTAAGGGAGATATAAAACTTTACTTATTCTCCATAAGAATAACATTAGGGCTGAGTATGCAGGTTAGCTGCTACAGGGACAATCAACAAAACATTTATTTTTTGTGCAATTATCAATATACCAGTACAACATGAAGCCACATACCAAATTTCATCAATATACATTCATAAATAATCAAGATATCAAATTTTATTTATTCTCCATAAGGATAACATTGGACAACGTACTGTGTTTAGCACTTTGAATATCTCTGCAACGGTTTGACGTAGAATCACAATTTAAACACCAAAATGATTGTTTTGTGGAGCTGAAGTGATTGGTAAAAGAAAATGTGAAGTTTAAAGTAAAATTAACTGAGGAAAAGCCAAAAACCTTTTTCCCATAAGATTAACATGGGAGATTTTATGAGCATGTTTTTTGGCTTTTTTCCGCAACCACTTAACCTAGGTTAATAATTCAAAATACCATATTATTTGTTTTTTTAAGCTCTATAACATGGTCTAAACCAAAATTAAGTGTTTTAAAAATTTTAGGGTAAAAAATGCAAAAAACTGATTTTTGGAAAATTTAAAACCCCCATAAACCCCCCTTCCCATGGTCCGATTTTTCTGGTTTTTGAACTTAAAGTCATAAATGTCAGTTTACACATTTGAGCCAAATTTCATCAAAATCGGACGTTTTTTACTCAAGTTATCGCATTCACGGACACATATATAGATATATATATATATATATATATAGATATATATATATACATATATATAAATTTGAACAGAGATATATATAGTGAATTTCCCCTATAGGGAAGAAGCTATTACCGTAGGTCTCATAGTAAGACTTAAGCCCGAGACCATGATAATTTTTTGTTTTGAGGTCCCCAGATGACAAAAACACTATTCGTTCAAATTTATATATATGTATATATATATATATGTGTCCGTGAATGCGATAACTTGAGTAAAAAACGTCCGATTTCGATGAAATTTGGCTCAAATGTGTAAAATGACATTCATGACTTTAAGTTCGAAAACCAGAAAAATCGGACCATGGGAAGGGGGGTTTATGGGGGTTTTAAATTTTTCAAAAATCAGTTTTTTGCATTTTTCACCCTAAAATTTTTGAACAACTTAATTTTGGGTTTGACCATGTTATAGAGCTTAAAAAAACAAATAATACAGTATTTTGAATTATTAACCTAGGTTAAGTGGTTGCGGAGAAAATCCAAAAAACCTACTTATAAAATCTCCCATGTTAATCTTATGGGAAAAAGGTTTTTGGCTTTTCCTCAGTTTATTTTAATGTAAACTTCACATTTGCTTTTACCAATCTGTTCAGTTCCACAAAACGATCATTTTGGTGTTTAAATTGTGATTCTACGCCCAACTGTTGCTGAGATATTCAAAGTGCTAAACACAGTACGTTGTCCAATGTTATCCTTATGGAGAATAAATAAAATTTGATATCTCGATTATTTATGAATGTATGTTGATGTAACTTGGTATGTGGCTTCACGTAGTACTGGTATATTGATATTTGCACAAAAAATTGATTTTTTTTATTATTCCCGTAGCAGCAAACCTGCATACACAGCCCCCATGTTATTCTTATGGAGAATAAGTAAAATGTAATGGCTCCCTTAATTATGAACATAAATTAATAAAACTTGGTATGTAGCTTCACTTGGTTGAGTTATATTGATAATTGCATAAAAACCCATTTTTTTGTTCCTTGTTGCAGCAAACCTGCTTACTCAGCCCCCATGTTATTCTTATGGAGAATAACTAAAATGTTATATGGCGCTTATTTATGATTGAATATTGATGAAACTTGGTATGTGGCTTCGCCTAGTTAAATTATATTTATATTTGCATAAAAACCAATTGTTTATGTTCCTTGTTTCAGCAAACCTACGTACTCATTACCAATGTTATTCTTATGGATAATAATTAAAATCGCTTATATGTTAATATATTTTTATGAAACTTGGTATGCGGCTTTATGTGGTATTAAGACAAATATTATGCATTGGAAATTCGCTGAGTACGCAGGTTTGCTGCGACGGGGGTATTATTTTTCACCATTGGATTCAGGTTAAAAAACTCACAATTTGGTGTTTTGATCATTTCTCTACGTCAATTGGTTACAGAGATATTGAAAGTGCTAAACACAGTACGTTGTCCAATGCTCTCCTTATGGAGAATAAGAAAAATATATAGCTCGCTTATTTATGAACGTATATTGATTAAACTTGGCACATGGGGTCACGCAGTACTGGTATATTGAAACTTGGTATACGGCTTCATCTGGTTGCGGTCTATTGTTATTTGCACATAAAACGCAAATTTTACCGATAATTCCCGTAGCAGCAAACCTGCGTCCTCAGCCCCCATGTTATTCTTACGGAGAATAAGTAAAATGTAATGTATCCCTTAATTATTAACATAAAGTATTAAAACTTGGTATTTTGGTTCACCTTGTTGAGTTCTATTGATATTTGCATAAAAACTCATTTTTTGTGTTCCTTGTTGCAGCAAACCTGCGTACTCATTCCCCATGTTATTCTTATAGAGAATAATCAAAAATTGTATATACAGTATCGCTTATTAGTGAATTTCCTTTGGAAAGTGAACTATTAGCATGACCCGCACGGTGAAACTTAAGCCCGGGACCACCATAGAAGTTCCTAACGTGACCCCCTGAACACGTTTTGGGGGGTCGTTCAAAATTTTATATATATATATATATATATATGAAACAGAAAAACATACCTGAAGGTTAATACAAAATTACATAAAACCAAAATTATCTACAAAAACAGTTTATATTTCGGTTTACACCATCTTCAGAACTTGATACAAAATTAGATAACCTACATATTTGATAACAACTAACTGAGTACCATGTGTTGTAAATCTTATCAGAAATCATTTAAAACAGTAAATAAAAAAGATGTTCAAATTTACTGTTTTAAATGATTTCTGATAAGATTTACAACACATGGTCCTCAATTAGTTGTTATCAAATATGTAGGTTATCTAATTTTGTATCAAGTTCTGAAGATGGTGTAAACCGAAATATAAACTGTTTTTGTAGATAATTTTGGTTTTATGTGATTTTATATATATATATATATATATATATATATATATATATATATATATATATATATATATATATAGACATATATATATATATATGTGTTTGCACTCTAGCGGTCGCATTTTTTGTCCGATTTACTTCAAATTTGGTGGGCACATTCCTTTCTGTAATCAGTTGGACAAGTTTGTTGGGCAAAACAATCGGAAAACTCTAAACCCCTTTTTTTGGGGATTAATCTTTCAAATTTTGAGTTTTTGGGCCCAAAAAGGGTCAGAAATGCCCCGTATGTAACATTAATGCATGTAAAAAGATGGGAATTAGTGAGGCAAAAGTTTTAAGCCCTCTCTCGTCATTCTAGCATACATATTTACTGAGTTATTAAAGAAAATGTGTATATACTATACACAGTACGTCGTCTTATGGGGATTTTACACTAGAAAAGCCTGTTATTCCTTTGTTAGAGTACTTTTATCATCCCCAGAAACCTCACGCCTACTTTCAAGCCTGTCTGGACCTTCTCCTAACATTATAATGTACAAAATTGTATTCCCAGTTTTGCAGGTAAATGAAACCAGGAGCATCAGAACAGCCAAAAAAATCACTGTTTTCAGATTTCAATAAAAATTGGAACAAATGTATGTTATTACACTGATTTGGAGTTTTAAAAGTTCTTTTGTGGAAATTCACTTCCCTCACGTCAGCGTGCTGCGTGCGAACTCGTTTATGAATTTATATTGATGAAACTTGGTAAGTGGCTTCTCCTAGTTGAGTAATATTGATATTTACATGAAACCCCATAATTGTTGTTCCTTGTTTCAGCAAACCTGCATACTCATCCACAATGTTATTCTTATAGAGAATAATTTAAATTTGATATATCGTTTATTTTTGTGAATATATTTTTATGAAACTTGGTATGCGGCTTTTTTTTGTATTAAGACATGTATTTTACATTGGAAATTCGCTGAGTACGCAGGTTTGCTGTGACGGGGGTATTTTATATATTTAGATACATAACATATTATTAGGCTGTTAGACATGTTATACATAACATGATACATAGAGGACATTAGACTTTCTATGGAACGTTGACAGGGAATGATTCTCACGCTCTTTGATTTTTCAAAAGCATTTGATTGTGTAAATGCCCTTTAATAGTGACCTTTTAATAGAAAAATTAAGGGCCATAGGATTTTTGGTTTCACAGAATATCCTAAAATGGCTGAGATCTTATTTGTCAGATAGGCGGCAATGTGTTGAGGTTGGAGACATGAGATCTGACAGGGAGACTGTTACTTATGGTGTTCCTCAGGAAAAAATCCTTGGGCCTCTACTATTTATACTGTATGAAAATTACATTAACTCAACTCTCACTCACTGTAAATATCACATGTATGCTGATGACCTGCAAATTTATGCCCATTTATCAGTAAATAATATAAATTAATGTATTTTAAAAATTATTAAAGACATAGAACAAATCATTACATGGACTGAAAAACATGGACTTCGGCTCAATCATGAAAAGACCAAACCTATTATAATTTGCCATTAACGTTAACGAAACTCAATTGACTTTAATGTCCCAAATTTAACAATAGTCAATGGAAATATTCTTCCCTAATATCACAAAGTATAGAATCTAGGACTGACTATAAACTCAACAGTTACTTGGGGTGGCGCAGTAGTGGACATCCGACGGAAATTTTTTGTCTCTATTCACTCACTAAAGAAGTTACAGAATCTTTTGCCGTTACATATTAAACTACATCTTGTTAAAACTCTAGTTTTACCCCACTTTACTTACTACAACTCTGTGATCAACAACATGACTGTTGCTCTTTCTGATATGCTCCAGCGGTCTCAGAACTACAGCTTAAGATATGTGTATGATCTGAGACGCGAAGAACATATAACATTTTGCTATCTTCAATATTCTATATCAATAATTTATTAAAATGATTGATGATAGTTTGAAATGACTATCAATCAAAATTCTGTCGTTGACTTTTTCAATCTTAAAAACTGGTTATCCAAAGTATTTTGAAAATAACTTCAAATTTGTATCTCAAGGTAGTTTAAGGAGCTCACGTTCTGCTTTGTCCACATTGCGGATGCCTCAATATAGGGCCCCAGTCTACGATAGGGCTTTTGTTGTCACTGCTTGCTGTCTGTGGAATGACTTGTCTAGTTCCATCAAATCCCTAGATAGCCATCCCTGGTTTGTGGCGGCACTGAAAAAGTTATACTATGATCGGATGTCCTTGGTCGGTGTGTTCTTGGGGGTTGTCGTGGACGGAATCACTGACGGGTGTGTGTTAGAGAGAATGAGTAAAATTATTGACTTTTTTCTGATAAAAATGCTATTAATAAAATAGCAAAATTTAATAAATTAATAAAATGTTATTATAGGTGTTAAGCTATTATTATTATTATTGTATTATGCTGTAGGAGTATATATCTCCATTTATATACAGGTTAACTGTAAGAAAGGGGCCCTAACTTTGTCAGTTGAAATAAAGAACATTTAATTTAATTTCATTATTAAATTTAGGTGGGATTAGGATTTAATGCTAGAGATTGAGAATAACAAGGTTTTACTAAACATCTTAACTCGACACTGATATCTTTTGCAGTAGTCAAGTATTGTTACTAGCGACAAATGTGTAAAAACAAATGTGTTTACATAAGCAGCCTATCTTGTATTGCTACATGTTGTTTTCTATGGTTACACATGGACTAAAATTTAACAACTGTAAGGTTTGTTAACAATGCATTAGAAGGTACCTGCCAATTCGCCTGGCCCGACCAGTGAGCTCTATGTATAACTGGAGAGACTACTGCTGGTTGGATTTTCGCGCCATCATCGGCAAAATTTTTCCCCTCTACAGTACCAACATTACAACACGAACATGGCACCTTGTATATGGTGTTCGTCTTGTGAAACTGAAGAGGGGACATATCGTGCTTCCAGCTCATTTTCTATGGCATGCTTTTTTGTCATAAACTGCATGGGAGTAGTCTCTCCAGATTCTATAGAGCTCACTGACCAGAGCAACGACTAAAGCAATGTGTGTGTGCAGGTGGTCGTCAGTTTGGGTGGAGTAGCCTATGGGCCTCTTCTGACTCTCTTTCTTCTTGGTCTTCTCTGCCCTTGGACTAATTCTACGGTTGGTCTTAGTTTAAAAACTCTTTTTACAGAATTTGTTTAAAGTATGGATAGTGTATGGCTTGTTTCCAGCAACCTTAACAAACTAGTTTGTACTATGTCCCTTCAATCATTGTGACAATGGTTGAAAGAAGTTGTTTCGGTTGAGGTAAAGAAAAAAATAACATAAAAGAACTTCCATAGAGCCAATACCAGTCAAGTCAGCCAATTATGGGTTATTCTACTGACAAATCAAATCAAAATCATTTGGTTGAAATTATACTATCAGACTATTAGACTACCAGAGTATTTGGATCAATGACAAAAATCTAGAAAAAAATGTCTAATGTTACTGAATATATATTGCAAAAAACTATAATATAAATTATTCAAACAAATATTGGGTGATGTTTTGGGAAGTAAGTAAAGCTAATGCCAGTACTCATAAAAATACTAGTAAGGAATGTGTCAAATGTGTCTACAGGGAGCATTAGCCGGAGCACTATCAAGTCTGGTGGCTTCATTGTGGATAGTTGGTGGCTCCCAGCTCAGCGTAGCCAAAGAAAAGATCCGTTTCCCTGGAAAAGTTACAATCACCGAGGGCTGTTATCACAACTTCACAGCCAACCCAGAGTAAGTCTTACACACTGATTTAATTATCATTATTAGTCCTTGAGTATACATTATGATTACCTATTTTTATCGTGTATTGAGTTTTGTATTTAAAAATTGTTGATTGAATCCTTTGTTTAAAAAAAATTTATGACACAAAGTCAGTCAGTCTGGTATCTGACCGATTTTGTTAATTTGTCCCTAATTTAAATTCTAGGTATTTGTGTCCTGATAAGTCATTGCTCATTTAGACTGTATATTTTCTTTAGGCTTCACCCCACTATGGGTGTTAACCCTAACATCCTCATAAGGGTAGGGCGTTAAGTTATAACACCCTCATTTCAATATAATAGATAAACCATAAAAAATAGTAGGCTTCTTCTTAAGTCATAAATTGATAGATATTTTGCCTATCTTATTTATAGAATCTAAAATATTTTAAATATAATTAAGAAATTATATTTTTAATTGTTTTTTAACCTTATATTGTTTATAATTATGTTTCATGTTAATGACAGTAAACTTTAACATATATCTTGTATATAAAGTATGTCTAGAAAACTTGAAATTTCATGCAAAAACTAAGAAACTTTTAAAATTACTAAAACAACGAGTGTTTCAAAATAAAGGAGGTTACTGTACAGTATTTACTCCTACATTGCTTACAAAGCTTTAAATGCTTTTGAAAATGGAGGGAGAAAATATAAATATTAAGTGTAGGTACTTGAAAATTACAACACCTCAGTCCTTTGTTTGATATTCATTCAAATGTCGACAAATATTTCTTAAATAACAACTTAGTGCTTTTTCAGGTATGTCAGCAACTATCTTGGCCCCGGTTCCATAGTGGAGTTTGACAATGATGTACCTCTGATATTCCGCATCTCGTACATGTACTACGCGGTGATTGGCACCACTGTAGGTCTTTTGGTGGCAACACTGGTCACACTTGTGTCACATCAAGACCTCTCGACAGTCGATCCTAACCTGCTGGTGACCGGGGCGCGAAGGTTCTTGCCAAAGAAGCAAAAAGTACCGATGCAGGAGAGGAGTGAAGACACAAAAGGTTGAACTAATTCCTAAGGAGATTTGATAAATGTTGTTGGAGATGTAGAAACTGTTATTTTTTAGATATAGAATTGTTAGGTATCATTGCTGTGTAATGAGTTTTTTTTAGGAATGAGTCGATTCTCGATACCGATTCTCGATACCACCGATACTTGGACATTGGTATCGGTATCGAGATTCATTCGTTCAATGTCGATACCGATACCCCCGCCGTTTACCTGCGCTACGAAGTGCACGGGAAGAGATACTCCCGCCGTTTACCCGCTCTACAAAAGGCACTAAGAGTGTTTGGGTCGGCGGCAAAATCTTACCTAAGGAAGGAAGAGGGATGTGAGGGGTCTGGTTGAAAGCAATAAACCAGTCGGCTGACCAACATTATTTCTTTGAGTTGCAAAGACATAAACATAACATACTGCCAGGTGACCCAAACCTATTATAATTACAACACATAGTCGAGTTCGGTTTTATGTAATGTGTTATGTTTAATGTTATGTGTATATGAGTTTTTAACAGCGGTAAGTTTTGGTCTAATGTTGTTATCTTACAACCAAGTATGAATTTATATTAGTTTTTGTTTTTCTACATTATTACAGCATACTAGTGAAATTAACATTAAATTATGTAAAAAATTACATTAAAAAATTTATTTGATACCTAATTAAATATAAAATACTACTAAATAATTTTAAATGGTATTATAAATTTGTAACTGGTTTTAACAATAGTTTTAACATCTATAGGTACTGAATCATCGTAGGTATCAATGGTATTGGTATCGAGAATCGGGAATCGATTTTTCTGGTATCGGTATCGGTATCGAGAATCGGTAAATTTCGGTATCGACTCATCCCTAGTTTTTTTTATGACGATGATAATATTAATTTATTTGAGTCTAAAAATGTGTAGTTAGTGAAATAGGGATATGTTAGTGAATTTTAGTAATGTAATTAATTGGTATGATGCTCAATATGCAATATTTTTTAGTTATTCACTTCCTAGCAAAATAATACATTACTAAATTATAGATTAGAGCAATCAAGATTTTATTAAATAGCATGTGTAGGCTCCTACAATTTTTTAAGTTTTGAAAGTAATATATATGTTAGCATATGAATATTAAACATTTTAAGAACAGTTCCAAAAAAATGTGCCTTTTCCTTTACCCTGAATTAAAACTCTTATTAAAAGTTTCACATAGTACAGAAAGTTGAAATTGTTGAATGATGTAAGGGGCCATACACATATTACGTAACGCACTTAAGTGGGGGAGGGGGTATGGGGTAGCGTTATGTGGGAGAGGGGGGGGTTTGATCAATGTTACGTAACTCATACGTATCAACCCGAAGAGCTGGCACACTCCTGTATCTATTGATACTGATACAAATCTTTCAAAATTAAAAAATAATCAAATTGATATCCAAGGTTACAGTTATTTATATCAATATACTTTTGTCATATATTTTAATATCAGTTAACACATTTTAATGCTGATAACGCACATGTGCGTGATGAGGCCGTGGCCCAAGTGCGCGTCCCGCACATGTGCGTGATGAGGCCGGGGCCAAGGTCTGCGTCCCGCACATGTGCGTGATGAGGCCGGGGCCAAGGTCTGCGTCCCGCACTTGTGCGGGGTAGGTCTGCTTTGATTTCATTGAGCCACGGAGCAGTCAGCTCTCAATGAAAGGACCTAATACTGCTTGCGCCATTTGATGAAGGCTTGCTTTGTATGGAATGGTGCTTAGTTCCGAGTTCAGCCGCACACAGCGCCTGGACTGTGCATAATTCAATGTTTTATGACTGGCACAAGTAAACTGAAACACTGGTGGTGGGTTGTACATATGTGAATATAGTTTGGTTACATTTACATTTATGTAAGTAAATCAATGATAATTAGTTTTAGTGTTTTTTATCCGCTTCTACTACTTATTAGCAGTATATTGGGTGTGTGCTAACTTCCCTGAGTGCTCATCACGTGCATGTGTGGACCAGAAATGACGCTGCAAAATATGGCGAAATTTAACTTTTATTACAAAAAAAACATCATTTTCTGTCTGCATACTCCAAAGGGTAAGTGATTATGCACAAAAAATGTTTAGCACCTAGGGTACCCAATAGCCTTAATTTCAGCAAAGAATGTGTTAAACTAGAAAAAATACATACCGGGTTTTGAGTAAGTTCTGTATTGTTTTATACCTAGATGTTTGGTGTTGTTTTAAAGTGTAAAACCATGACTTGATTCAGTACTGTGCAATGCCACCCACATCTATAGTTTTTAAAGTTGTTTTGTATATGTATTAGTTATAAATTAAATTTGTTATGTTTTAGCTGACATTTTTTTATATTATTAGTAACAGTCTTTTTTGTTTGTATACATTTTGCTTTGAAATAAGTTATTAACTAATGTTGTTAAAAGAAAGTCATTTAAAATTTAATGAGTCATTGAAATCCATATTCCAAATTTCTAATAAAACTATGTTTAAAAGGTTTAAGCTGTTTAAAGCCTACTATGATTTGAGTTATGAAACAAGCGTCAAGCGTTATATGGGGAAGGGGGGGGGTCTGTAATGACAAAAAAAGTTTGACGTAATACGTGTATGGCCCCTAAGGTCTAATGTTTTACTGTCTTTTATGTTCATGCAGAGGAAGTGTAAGTGGATTTTGATCGATCTGGAAAACCTCAGATTATTAATATCCGGCCATATTAAATAAAATGGAAAATGTTTAAATTAAATACTTTTAACTATTTCTTTTGTTGATCTGATCTGAACAACCTCATCTGCTGTGGGATCAAATAATTAAACAAATCAAAATTGTCAGGGGGTGAAAGGAAAGCAAATGTTTAATAAACCATTTTATTGACAAACAAACTTGTTACACGCTAAGCATTGATGGCAAAGTCTTGGGCTCCCCAGCGAATCTGAAACAATAAGCAACTGGTTAGGGGGGGAGCTCCAGGTATTGAGCAATAATAGGCAATTAAAGAGCTATGTCACTGTAGTGTGCTTGTAAAGTTTACAAGCACACTAAAAATAAAGCTGAACACACTATAACCCTGGGTTTTGGCATTTACATCAAGTTTGTGTAGGTTTGAGGATGGCTTAAAACATATTTTTAATAGCGGAGACCTGGTGATCATAGATATACCGCAATGATTTAATCACTAAATAAAATCATTTGCTATAGATTGTCAGTCGATAACGTTCGTTAAACTTTATAAGGCCAAAGAGGCAAAGCCCTCGGAGGAATCTTAGTAATTTTCTGAATTTTAAAACACGTAGGAATCCTAAAAAACATTTTGATAAGCATTATGTTTGGGTTTTGTCATAAAACTTTTTCAATTATCTTTATTGCTGTAAATTGACAATGTTACACTGCATGGCGAAAGTCAATCACAAAGTAACACAATACTAAAACAGAGAGGATACTTTTTATATATAAGTATTCAAGTGGTTATGACAGATATTTAAAGTCAAAATAATAAAAATAACCGTTACAAAAATAAATCAATTGTTAGATATGTGTCTTTTTTATTATAAGATAATAATTCATCGATAAAATACCTTTACATGTCTTCTGTATTATTTTGTAACAAATTGTTTTTAGTTTGAAATCCTGACGCTCTCAATCACTCTCAATTCGGGTAACAGAAGAAGAGGATGCTGATGGTAATGGTGGGCTATATAATTATATTAAAAATAAATTTGACACTGGAGTAGCAAATAATCATTTATCACCAATTATTTTCCAGATGCAAGGTAAATTAGAATACATCACAAAAATTACTCTTGTAGAAATCAAGATAGTCTATACCATTATAGTAGGGGTATGCGAGTAGTGATTTTTTTAATCGAGTCGAGTCGAGTAGTGCCAATTATTTTCGAGTTTTGAGTATTTTCATGCGAGTATTTGCCATAAGTTGGAAGTTAATACCACCCTAGATTTGATAATTTAAACGTGGTTTCTTTCTAATACATGAGAAGCAATACAAAGTTTTAGCCAGTACAATCAAACTGGATTACGCATTGACAAACGTAATACGGTTTGACATTCGTTTCCGGCCGATAAAACATAGTCCGGTTGTCATTTGGCCAATGTCACCTGGTCCATACATCTCCTATAATCAATATTAGATGACGAAATCGTTAGTTACGCGGACCGATCGTCATTTTTGGCCGATTTTACGTGATGCGATCGCCTTTTGCGGCCGTTACTACACGTTTTGGCCGGTCGCAACCGTTAGCGATCGTTAATTTCGGCCGATTTCACGTGATGAGATCGCTTTTTGCAGCCTTTACTACGCGTTTTGGCCAGTCGCAATCGTTAGCGATCGTCCAGAAATCGGCGGGATATACTCGCTCGAACATTTGAGTATTTTTTAAAACTTCGAGTCGAGTTCGAGTATCAAAATACTCGGCCGAAAACTCAAAGTTTTGAGTGCTCGCACACCCCTACATTATAGTTAACCTTACAATCTAACTTCGTCGCTGCCAGGAATAAAAAAAGAATATTGTCACATATGCCTGGGAAGGAACAATTTTGCACCCCTTATCAGTCAATTAGACTTTTGTTCTTCAAGTATGTAACCTACTTGTAGTATACCTTATCCCTCCGAATCACCCATTTTGATAAAACTAAACATTAACTGGCAATGTGAATGCTTTTTTCAAACCCTGAATAAAAATTTCTGATCAAGAAAATTTCCCTAAGCCAGGGTTCTATAGTTAAAGTAAATACCTTTCAAATTCTAAATAGCAAAAGCAAAACACAATACTCACATCCTGAGTGCGAGACTTGAGTTTGCGCTCGATGAGGGTGAGCAGAGCCTCTGAGCGTACGCTCAGCGAGTCGATCTTCTCGAGCAGCTGCTGGTAAGGACTGAGCGGCTGAGCGCCCATCACCACATGACCCAACTTGGAGTCGATCTTGGCGTCCAAACGAGCATTACGGATCAGGTTCACGATCCAGCACTCAGCCTCGTCTGGCTTCATGTTCAATTTGGACGCTAACATCCTACGGGACAGAGTAAAGGTAGACATGGCTCAACTGCACAGAGGTGGTGAATAGCCCTTCTTCGTGACACTCACAATTTTACTCTAACTAATTTTTTGTAAGACTAGATGGTGTTCACAAATCAAAACATGATGACAACATTAGTACCTCAAGCAATAAAATTAACCATTAATAAAAGAGTCTTAATTTTTAATTTGAATTCAAACATATCAGTGGTACAGTATTTGTTGTAATTTATTGGCAAAATTAAAATACTCACATAAAATAAAATTAGGAGAAAATGTTCATTATTTCAAAATTATATGTACATAGTTAAACAAAAGTTAACAAACATAATTGTAACACATAAAACACACATAATTGTAAACATAAAATATTGATTCCATGAAGTATTCATATTACCGGTAACCAAATAATAAGTGAACAAGCTGTAAAAGTAAAGCTAATTTTTTAAATGAATTTTGAGGGATGTGGTTCATTAACATGTTACCGGGAAATTGGCTTTTTTCTTTAACAAATCTCATTTCCACATACTATTGCAAATAAATCCTAAACAGCTTATATCAACGCTAAGGTTAGCTTATTTATTTTAACTTTTATTACAAGTATATTTTAATTTTGCTTGCCATTAATCTTTATCAGATTCATCAGATTGTTCAGCCAAATCAACTCAAGATTGAATTTAAGAGTTGCAGTTTACTGCTTAAGTAAAAAAATATAAAGTTATGAATGAGGTTAGGTTTGCAAAGGAAAAGCACTTGGCTTGGGAGTTTCATTGAGAAAAGGTGGGATACACAGCTAACTCACCTGAAGAAACTGGTTCAGATGAGCACAGCAACAAAGAAAGTATTTTTACACACATATTACATAATATTTCGTCTCCATTTGAGACTTCTTCAGATGTAGAGAGAGACTGTTCTTATTTTTTTCTAAGTGTTCTTACCTAATTATACTTCTAAATTGCTTACTCTTTAACTAATTATCTGCTCGGATGTGCTCCGGGGAAGTGGATATAAAAAGTGATGCTATCGGGATCTGGGGGCAATGGCTGCCATGTGCTAAGCCTAGCTTCTCTTTACAAAAATCAGTGTTATTACTTACAAAATTCCCTAGGCTATTTAAATATAGCTCACAAATGATCTTCTTTGACTTGTTAATAAATATACTTATACTTTTGGTCTCCTTTACTTTATTGTAGTGAGTAGAATGTGTTTTGTATTTACTCTGGATGTCAACAAAAGGTAGGTGTACAATTTCTAAGATTTCTTTAACTATTTGAATAAAATACAGAGTTACAGAGGAACAATACAATATTTATTTATCTATTAGTACAATTATGTTTCAAAAAGGTTCTCAATTAAAGGGATTTACAATAATATACAAATCAGGGGGAACAGTTACAATGTGTGGCCTAGCCTAGAAGGTAAATGACAAACAAACTTGTAGGCCTAAAACTAAATGTTCATATTTTGGGTTCTAAATGGGGTTTCTTTACAAATGAGGGCTCTTTTTCTCAGGGGGAAGTATCGTGCTGACTTGAATAACATTGGGATGATATTTGAAAGAATATTAAGTCCAATTAAGCTGATGTGTTGAAAAATTACAACAATGGAAATTTTGGTTGTTGTCCAAAAGGAGAGTCCAATGGTTTCACTGACTTTATGAATGGTTAAAATACTCAAAATTAAATTTGGAAAGATAGTTCAATATAAAAAATACTCTCTTGAGGTTACTTTAACTTTCAGAACATTAGGCTTGTTCTATTTAACTGTCTGTATTCTTTCCAGTCCCTAAATAGAATACAATGGAAGGAGTTTACCAATCTGCTTACAAATGTTCTTCGCTCAAATACCAGTTTTTGGGGGAAATCAAATAAAAAGGAGTGAATTTAAAGATGGTATTAATTGAGCAGTAAGTCCCTAATAAAATGAGCACTAAGCAATGCAAAACTTAGGCCATACTGGGAAATTTAAAATAGGAACTGTGTCCTTCACAGATTCTAGGTCTTAACACTATGGCATCTGGAGCAAGAAGAAAGATCTAGTAGAGATGAGGTCTGGAAGCATGGTCCATTGTTGAGAAGCACATGGTCACACAATTGTTAACACTGGTCACTGTAATTTAGATTCCTTAAGGACTATTTTTGAAAAGTATATTATATTAAATTTTAATTTTATTGCAATCCTCTCACATAAATTATATCTAAAATATTATTATTAACAAATATATTAAATTAAGTGAGTAGGCTATTATATGGGGATAGGCTATGAATAATTATTGGTGATTAAATTAATGAAATACATATTATTATACAATTGCATAGATAAATAAACATTAAATATATAGAGGGGAATGCTTTCTGAGGAGTGATAATAAATGATGATTATTATTAGGCACAAACATGGGACAATTAATACAAATAACACATTTAGGGGAAATTAATTAATTAACACATTTATATGGAAACTTAAATATAAAATAACACATAATAAGAAAGTTTATTACTAAATGATGAATGAATGGACATGTAATACTATAATTATCTCCTCAGAAATCTGTATGATATGAAATTAAAGACAGATTTCGATCAAGTATGAAATGGAATACATGAATTATTTAGTATGAAATACAAATACAGCTAGTTATGAGGTACATTAAATGATTGATGTTGGTTGGTGATAATACACTTCTTATTCTAAATTTACATAAACATAGGAACAATACATAAATGGGGAAATATGGGATGAGGGATTAAGATAGTTCATGACCGCACAGGGGAATTTGGGATTAAGGGAACATTTAATATAACATTGTTTATTGGCATGGGGATGAAGTTCTTCACTCGCATAAAAACACTGTCGGTTTATACATTGTTTATTACAAGGGCAAATCACTGTTCATAATCATCGCATTTAATAAATAAATTGGTATTTAACACTGTTTCTGGGGAATAATCACACTGTTCACTTGGGGAATATGGGAAGGGGTACGCACTCACGGTTAAGGTTCATGACGATCTCCTCATTTAAAATTATTACACTTGATGGATGATGATGATGATGGACTATTTACACTGTTTTAAGAGTTTATGTTGTCAGGGTCTTCTTCACTATATACATTATCCTCTTCTATTATCGGTTCTATGTATCTTTTTAATGCGGATATGTGGTATGGTCCAAATAAGATGCCTTCGTTTTCTCTGGTTACATGAAAAGTAGATTTTCCTAATATTTGCTTGATGACGAATGGTCCTTCGTAAACCTCGAAAAGCTTTGCAGTTTCTCCATAAATAGCTCTGGTAAAACATGTTCGTACTTATTTAATAACTGACTTAAAATTGTTTGTTCTTCTTTCTTGATATAATCATTTGATGCTAAAGATGTATTAATTTCTTCTTGTGTCAATGTGCTGTCGTTTATTGGATTTGTTTGTAACTCGTTGAAGTTGTGTGCTGTGCTATCATATTTATCATATATTAAATCATCATTGTACTCATCGTACATCATATTATCAAAATTATTATTCATATTATTATTTGGCCTATGGCTATTATTAATTATTATTTGACATAACTGTCCTTCATGATGACACATATTAAACTTCATTGTAACATTATCATTATTGATTTTCATATTTATTTCGTTTGAATTGAAATTTAAATCCATTTTGAGGGCAGATAGAACATCGACTCGGCAGATAGAACATCGACTCCGAGAATTATGGGTTTTATTAAATGTGGCACTATCAAATATTCAATTAGCATCGTATGTTTATCAATGGTAGTGGGAACATATATTGTGCGGGAAACACGTTTAGACTTTTCTCCAACAGCTGTTTTGATAACGGTGTTATTCACTGGTAATTCTTCAAATGGTTGTAGCTTCATTTTATTTTCATTGAACCAAGCTTCGGCTATAGAAGAACCGGAATCAATTAAGGCATTAGTGCTGATATTGTTTAATGTTATATTGATTTCTGGACAGTTAATTTGTGTATAATTTAAATTGACATCATTTTCGTACTCATCTTCTAAAAGGAAATTTTTATCACATATTATGTTGTTGGACTGCATAAGATTTATAGAGTGATTGATAGTTTGACCGAGGATAGTGTAAGTAGGCGCTGTATTTAATGGGTGATCGCATGACAACATAACCCTTTCTCGGCCGTGGTCTACAGCGCCGAGTCGTTTCCCTGTCTCGTTTGAGACGGTGAGGAACGTGGACTAGCAGTATTGTTGTTACTTGAATGAGGGCTCATTGGAGATACAGTTGGAGCATTAGGTGGATTGGGATTCTGTCTAAATATGGCGCAGAGTTGATTCTGTTCGTTGGTAGGGTGTTGACGATCATTTTTGTAGTTTTGTTCATAGTTCCTGGGATGATATTGCTCACGTTGATACGGCTTGTTGTCATGGTGACTTCGATGGTATTGCTGGTTGTTGTTACCATTATTCCTGTAATTTTGTTGATTTCGATACGAAGAGTTGTTTGGAGGGTATTTATTCTGTTGATAATTGTGGTAGTTGTTCATTTTCGGTTGATAGGCCCGTTGGTTAGCATATCGATCGTAATTCTGTTGGTTCGAAGTGGTTGGACTGGCTGGTCAGTTGCTTTGCTGGTTGTTGTGGTTCCTGGCTTTCTTAGGTCCATCTTTTATGTCTTCTTTCTGCAGTAGTCTCTCCATCGCTCGGATCGTAGTGATGTTCTGTACGCTTATGCTGTCTTGGATTATTGCGTCAAATCGCTCCGCCATAAGAGTCACTATCTCCTCTTCACCTAGGCTAGGTGTCATCGATTGTAGTAACAATACTCTTTCTGTCAAGTACTCCGTCCGGCTTAACGTTCCGTTGGCTCTATACTTCTCCGACTCAATTTTTGCTTTAATCCCTCGTTGGACTGCCTGGCTCCAGTATTTGAGTTCGAATTCTCTGGCAAAATGTTCCCAATCAATAATTTCACTTTTTATCAGCTGTAGCCATCGTGATGCTGGTCCTTCGAATGATGTCTCAAGCAGGTCTTTCAGGTACTCAGTTGAGTCGCAACATTGGTTCCTTTCGATTCCTTGTTCGTGATACCTTCTCAATTTATATAAATATTCATTTGGATTGCCGCTCCGTCCATTAAATTTCGGCATTAGACGATCATTGGCTTCGCTTCCACTGCATATTACTTTGATTTGTCCGGCCATTCCGTTTAATTGATTTGCTTGCTTCAGATTGGTTACTTCAGTTTCACATTTGTTTAAATTTTGATTCAAGGTTTGGATTTCAATTTGTTGTGCCTCAATTAGTTTTGTTTGCAATGTAATTTTGGGGATAACTTCATTTTTCAGTGCCGTTAGGTTTGCTTTTGAATTACGTTCATTATCCAATTGCGTTTTGACAGTTAATTCTTCTATTTTCAGATCAAAATTTTGCTTATGCTCTTCCAGATGAGTTTTGACAGTAGATATAATATTTTCCTGAAATTGTTTATTTTCAAATTCGGCGACGATTTGTTGTTGTGAGATACTGTCCAACACGAATTGCCTCATTTGAGTTTGGGAATTTTCAATTCTAAGTATCAATTTGTCAGTTAATTTGGCAGTTTCCTCAGATTGGGCATTTTGGGTCATTTTGATGGCATTAATTTCTGATCGAATTTCGATTTGGTTTTCTCTGGTTTCTTGTATCTGCGATTCGAAAGCATTTCGACAGGCTTGAATTTCCTGCTGAGTTTCGTTGGTCTTATCGTGGATGATTTTGGTTAATTCGGTCTTGGTTTGATTTATTTGTTGTTGAAAATCCGCATGGATAGTTTGAATTTCGGATTTTGTTTCTCGTATTTCAGATTCGATTTTAGCACTGGTTTGTTGGAATTTGCTATTTAAATCGAGACTAGTTTGTTCAATTTTGTTTCCCAAATTAGTCATAAGGGCGACAAGCATATTCATATCGATTGCAGGTGTCGGTGTAGTCGGGTTTGTAACATTTAATCCGCTAGTTGCGTCGTCTGTGTGTGCATCAGTCATCGAGCGTGAGGAATGAATGAGCGTCGACTCGTTCAATGAGCTAGCGATACGTCCTCGTTCGTTCTGATCAATGAATCCAGTTCGGGAACCTTCGGGTGTGTCCGTCAGCGTTCGGGTCGGTCGGCTGGCGATACTTCGTTCAGGTGTTGAGAAAGCAGAGTTAGCGTCTAAGGGCAGGCTGAGAGAGAAATCTCGCGTAGAGGTTACGAAATCGACGTTCTCTGATTGGCTGATGGGGTCGGCGTAGGTTTGGCGGTCTTTGGTTTTGACAGTTTCGTCTTCGTTCTGCGCAACATGGCGGCTGCTGGTTTCATCGTCGCTCGAGTCAGCGTCTGCTGCGGGGTAGTTTCGTGTTTTCCGTAGATTGTATTTATTTTCGGCCATCGTGTGTTCGTTTTGTTATAATATGCGAGATTATTAAATATGTAATGCTTTTGTACACAGTTATTATTGGTGGGGAGGGAAACAATTACGGGAACTTAATATTAAATATGGTCTTATTCTAGGCTTACTCTAGTTGAGGATTGCAATGTTTATCAACTGTTATTCAAGCCAGTACGTTGGGTCGCCAAATTCTTATTTAACTTCTAAGAGAGTGTTCTTACCTAATTATACTTCTAAATTGTTTACTCTTTAACTAATTATCTGCTCGGATGTGCTCAGGGGAAGTGGATATAAAAAGTGATGCTATCGGGATCTGGGGGCAATGGCTGCCATGTGCTAAGCCTAGCTTTTCTTTACAAAAATCAGTGTTATTACTTACAAAATTCCCTAGGCTATTTAAATATAGCTCACAAATGATCTTCTTTGACTTGTTAATAAATATACTTATACTTTTGGTCTCCTTTACTTTATTGTAGTGAGTAGAATGTGTTTTGTATTTACTCTGGATGTCAACAAAAGGTAGGTGTACAATTTCTAAGATTTCTTTAACTATTTGAATAAAATACAGAGTTACAGAGGAACAATACAATATTTATTTATCTATTAGTACAATTATGTTTCAAAAAGGTTCTCAATTAAAGGGATTTACAATAATATACAAATCAGGGGGAACAGTTACAATGTGTGGCCTAGCCTAGAAGGTAAATGACAAACAAACTTGTAGGCCTAAAACTAAATGTTCATATTTTGGGTTCTAAATGGGGTTTCTTTACAAATGAGGGCTCTTTTTCTCAGGGGGAAGTATCGTGCTGACTTGAATAACATTGGGATGATATTTGAAAGAATATTAAGTCCAATTAAGCTGATGTGTTGAAAAATTACAACAATGGAAATTTTGGTTGTTGTCCAAAAGGAGAGTCCAATGGTTTCACTGACTTTATGAATGGTTAAAATACTCAAAATTAAATTTGGAAAGATAGTTCAATATAAAAAATACTCTCTTGAGGTTACTTTAACTTTCAGAACATTAGGCTTGTTCTATTTAACTGTCTGTATTCTTTCCAGTCCCTAAATAGAATACAATGGAAGGAGTTTACCAATCTGCTTACAAATGTTCTTCGCTCAAATACCAGTTTTTGGGGGAAATCAAATAAAAAGGAGTGAATTTAAAGATGGTATTAATTGAGCAGTAAGTCCCTAATAAAATGAGCACTAAGCAATGCAAAACTTAGGCCATACTGGGAAATTTAAAATAGGAACTGTGTCCTTCACAGATTCTAGGTCTTAACACTATGGCATCTGGAGCAAGAAGAAAGATCTAGTAGAGATGAGGTCTGGAAGCATGGTCCATTGTTGAGAAGCACATGGTCACACAATTGTTAACACTGGTCACTGTAATTTAGATTCCTTAAGGACTATTTTTGAAAAGTATATTATATTAAATTTTAATTTTATTGCAATCCTCTCACATAAATTATATCTAAAATATTATTATTAACAAATATATTAAATTAAGTGAGTAGGCTATTATATGGGGATAGGCTATGAATAATTATTGGTGATTAAATTAATGAAATACATATTATTATACAATTGCATAGATAAATAAACATTAAATATATAGAGGGGAATGCTTTCTGAGGAGTGATAATAAATGATGATTATTATTAGGCACAAACATGGGACAATTAATACAAATAACACATTTAGGGGAAATTAATTAATTAACACATTTATATGGAAACTTAAATATAAAATAACACATAATAAGAAAGTTTATTACTAAATGATGAATGAATGGACATGTAATACTATACTGTCAGTTAAAATCTTAAAAAATCAGTTAAAATCAGTTAAAATTTTAACTGACAGTCTCTCTCTACATCTGAAGAAGTCTCAAATGGAGACGAAATATTATGTAATATGTGTGTAAAAATACTTTCTTTGTTGCTGTGCTCATCTGAACCAGTTTCTTCAGGTGAGTTAGCTGTGTATCCCACCTTTTCTCAATGAAAGTTATGAATGAGCAATGCAAATATCGACTAGGCCTATATATTTATTATTTTAACTATGGATATAGTAATAAGACTTTTGTTATGACACCATTTATGTATGTTTCCCTGTAGTTTGAATTGAATTGAAATCCTTACATGCCTGCTTAGGTTTACTATGTCGGTAGGTTTATTCTTAAACAAGGTGTTTATTCAAATAATAAACCCTCTTGACACAAAGTTTAACTTCAAGATAAAACTCACTGAATACTGATGCACTGATGAATACGGCAAAAAGTCTCGAATATCATGAGTCTGGCGTTCTCAATGAAATCGTCGAGACACGCGATAAGGAAGAAGTCGTTGTAGAGAACAATCTGACACTCGTGCAGTTTCAGCCGAGCACTCTCAAAGTCAAAATTGACATAAAGGTGCTCCAGGAATTCTGTGATGGGGTCCTTGTAGGTGTAAGATTCCTGCAAACAAATATTTATAGAAAACTTCTAATTGTTATCATGGCTAACAAAGTGCAGAAGCAGAATTGATCAAATTTCGTAGATAGTATAAATTAAAGCTGTAGACTGTAGGCTCCTCTGTTTTTAGCAGAATATAAGTGAAAAGGGTTTTTGATTTTCATCAATTGGCTAAAACATTTAACATTGAATAGTGGTCAATTATAGCAGCGTAGGGAAAACCATGCCCTTTTCAGATACAGTGTTGTTAGAATACAACTAAGAAATTCGGGGTTCAAAGGTATTTTATAAAACCTTCCCTAAAAACAAACATTCAGGATGCAAGTTTTTGAGTCACAGTGTTGAATAAGTTTTTAGTTAAATCGTAAAAACTATAGTTTAAAACATATATGTCCAAGAAACTATTAATGGATCAACAGTAAACAATGGATACAAACTAATGTGACAGTAGCTCTTTTTGCATAATCGGGCTGACACATCCCCTAAATAAAAAAAATATAAAAAACTGCTTATACAAATCTAATTGCATATAGAAACTTTATTTTATTAATCAAAAATTTGTGGCAAATTAATTAACAGGACAACATGACCATGTAAAACCAAATAAAAATCAACTGAGCAGATACAAATTTCGAGGTCTGGAAGAGAAAAGATGCATTGAAAAAAAAAACAGATTATCATTAAGTAAAAAATTAATTAATTTCACTTACAATCTCTACTAACACGAAGTTCAGTTCCATATTTACGGACTCTCTACGATTTTACGGTATAATCCTGCAACTTTAACAGGATCTGTCTGGTTAGAATAGCCAAGTTTTTCTTTCTTTTTTTTTAAATAACCGGGTACCACACCACTAACACACATAAAAACTAATTGACCAAACACATAAAAACAATAAAGGCGTTACAAGGGTGGTAACTAGCACGAAAAGCACTGACCTGCTGAATGACCTTGACCAGGTCCTTGAGCGCGCTGCGGCGAGGTCGGTTGATGATCACCGCAGTGGCCAGGTAGCGGAGG
Organism: Allygus modestus; assembly: GCA_963675035.1. NCBI lineage: Eukaryota > Metazoa > Arthropoda > Insecta > Hemiptera > Cicadellidae > Allygus > Allygus modestus. The sequence continues at coordinate 77,171,085 of OY776115.1, read as the reverse complement.
ATGTGCGGACACATGGTCTGGATGGCGTTCAGGTAACTATCACAAACAGACATCTGATAAAGTACCAGTACCACTCAGAGACTCGGGTATGTACTCTAAATACCATATGTGGACATATATATGGTCTAAGAAAAATGTAAATCATGTGATAACATAACACACTTAATCTCAGTTACTAAATGCTGTCAGTCTGAAAGTATGGTCTGATTAGGGAATTCAATCCCGGATGATATTTTCATTCCCGGGATTTCGGGATTAAATTGAAGAATCCCGAGATCCTGGGACTAATCCTGGCATCAACATTAATTTGTGTAAAAATAACAGTGATAAATTTATTTTTGGTTTCTCCCGTTTTACGTTAAGTTTACAACATTGTAATATGTCTAGGCAATTTTGTACACATTTGGAATTTAATTAGATAGCTGCTGCAATGAACAATTATTTTTTACATTGTTAAAAATTGTAAGAAATTAAATAGTTTGTTTATGACCTATGCATGCACGTAGTACAGAGTGCAGTTTTGAGCGTCTGACATTTGTCATGATAAATTCCAGCATCACAAACACACCTTAGCTCTTAATTCAAAACTCAGTATATATTTATATAACAATTGGACCAACACTCTAGGTTCTACATAATCTAATAATGGAGCTGGATATTGAAATGAACCTTTACTCAGTGTTTATTCTGAAAGTTCTAAAAAATGTATTTATATTTCGGTATAATAAAATCGATACTTAAAATAAATAAAATCGAAACTTACAATATTTAATAACATATTTTATAGGCCTCGAATGAGAAGTACATTATATTTCAACAAAGGATCCTCTAATTATAATACGGGATGAATAATATAACTAAGTAAACTTAACCTGTGTATTATAAAATGATTAGTATTATTAACAAGAACAAAAACATAATCCTCTTGCAACTTGCAATATAACAACCGAGCATTTTTTTTTTGTGAAATTTACTTTAAATACTAGTATGTTTCTGTTGTGTATGAAATGAGATTATTCTTTCACTAAACAAAAACAAACCCAGAGCAGCAAACCTGCATACTCAGTGAATTTCCAATGCATATACATGTATCTTAATACCACTTAAAGCCACATACCAAGATTCATCAATATACATTCATAAATAAATGATTTATGACATATTAATTATTCTCCATAAGAATAACATGGCATCTGAGGATGCAGGTTTGCTGAAACAAAGTACACAAACAATGGGTTTTTATGCACATTTTTTATAAATCAACTAGGTGAAGCCACATACCAAATTTTATTAACTTATGTCCATAATTAAGGGAGATAACATTTTACTTAAATTCTCCTTAAGAATAACATGGGGGCTGAGTACGCAGGTTTGCTGCTACGGAAACAATCGGCAAAAAAAATTGTTTTTCGTGCAAATAGACCACAACGGTATGAAGCAATATACCAAGTTTCGTCAGGATAAGTTGATAAGTAAGCAAAATATACAGTTTTAGCGAATTCCCCCTATAGGGAAGAAGCTATTACCGTAGTTGGCATGGTAAGACCTAGGCCCGGGACCATAATAACTTTTCGTTTTGAGGTCCCCAGACCCCAAAAACACCATTCGTTCGATACTGTATATATATATATATATATATATATATATATATATATGTGTGTGTGTGTGTATGTGTGTGTGTCTGTGAGCACGATAACTCTCGTAAAAATTATCCGATTTTGATGAAATTTGGTATAAACGTGTAAAGCAGCTTTTATGACTTTAAGTTCGAAAACCAGCCATATCGCTCCATCCGAAGGGGTATTTTGGGGGGGTTTTGTACCCCAAAAATGGGTTTTTTGAATTTTTAACATCTAATTTTTGAAATTGTCAAATTTTAGTTTTCACCATTGGATTCAGCTTAAAAAGACACACAATTTGGTATTTTGATCATTCCTCTATGTCAATTGGTAACCGAGATATTGCAAGTGCTAAACGCAGTACGTTGTCTAATGTTATTCTTATGGAAGAAAAGAAAAATTGTATATCTCGCTTATTTATGAACGTATACTGACGAAACTTGTTAACTTCATCTGGTTGTGGTCCAGTGATATTTGCTCAAAAAATCAATTTTTTGCCAAAGGCTCTCGTAGCAGAAAACCTGCGTACTCAGCCCCATGTTATTCTTATGGATAATAATTAAATGCTATGTCTCCCTTAATTATGAACATAAATGAATAACAACTGGTATATGACTTCACCTAGTTGAGTTGTATTGATATTAGCATAAAAACCCATTTTTTTGTGTTCCTTGATGCAGCAAACCTGCGTACTCAGCCCCAATGTTAATCTTATGGAGAATAATTAAAATTGTATGTATCGCTTATTTGTGAATATATTTTTATGAAAGTTAGTAAATGGCTTTATGTAGTATTAAGACATTTATATCTCCAATGGAAATTCGCTGAGTATGCAGGTTTGCTGCGACGGGGGTATTTCTTATTCTCCATAAGGATAACCTTGGACAACGGACTATGTTTAGCACTTTCAATATCTCTGTAACCAATTGACGTAATGATCAAAACACCAAATTGTATTTTTTTAAAAGCTGAATTTAATGGTGGAAAATAAAATTGGTTTTACTAATATATATAAAACACTACAAAAAAAACATTTTTGGGGTACAACCCGCTCCCCCCCCAAAAAAATACCCCTTTGGATAAAGAGATCTGGCTGGTTTTTGAACTTAAAGTCATAAATGTTGCTTTACATGTTTATATCAAATTTCATCAAAATCGGGCCATTTTTATGGAGAGAGTTATCGCACCCACGGACATATATATATATATATATACACAAGGTGTCCAAAAAGTCCCGGGTCGGTTAAATATTTTTCGAAATATTTAAAATAGAGCTTCAAAACTTTGCACAAAGTTACTGGACATAAAAATCTATTTTAACACATATTCAGTGATCCGCTACTTCCTCAGGGGAACGGCCGGCTAGGAGTCAGAAGAAAATCTTAAATGTAAGCATAGGTTGATATGCATATCAAATAAAAGGTCTTTATTAGTAGAGTACAGAGCCGCAAACCCGACCTCAAACGGAGAAACGAGTCAAAAATGACAGCCGTTCAAAGATGGTTTGAGTTTGCAACTTAGGTAAATGTAATCAAGTTAATGGAACACACTGTCAGTCACAAATAACTTTCTCTTTTAGGTTTATCATGGCTCATTCATTTTCCTTGTTTGTTTTATTTTCGATCCCTCTCAGAAATAACGAAACTTATAATTCTACAACAGTATTAATTGTAAACAGTTTTGGGTTAGTAATGTTAAAATCAAAAAGCTCGTCAGTTTATTTTCTACATTAACCTAAGTTGCAAACTCAAGCCATCTTTGAACGGCTGTCATTTTTGACTCGTTTCTCCGTTTGAGGTCGGGTTTGCGGCTCTGTACTCTACAAATAAAGACCTTTTATTTGATATGCATATCAACCTATGCTTACATTTAAGATTTTCTTCTGACTCCTAGCGGGCCGTCCCCTTGAGGAAGTAGCGGATCACTGAATATGTGTTAAAATAGATTTTTATGTCCAGTAACTTTGTGCAAAGTTTTGTGGCTCTATTTTAAATATTTCGACAAATATTTAACCGACCCGGGACTTTTTGGACACCCGGTATATATATATCAGTTTTGAACGGTGTTTTTGGCATCTGGGGACCTCAAAACGAAAAGTTATCATGGTCCCGGGCCTAGGTCTTATCATGCCAAGTACGGTAATAGCTTCTTCCCTATAGGGTAAATTCGCTAAAAAAGACCCCCTATTCGCTTAAATTTAAATTCATAATTGAAAATGAAGGCTACTGTATTATTAAACGATAATTATAACAAATATTTAGGTATTTAAACTAATGTAAATTAAATTTATTCAATTTATTTAAATGTTTTGTAATGAATTATAATTATTTATATTGTTTATATTATTCAAAAACCTTCTTTATATCACTATTTTGACATATTTAATAATCCCAAAAATCCCGGGATTGAAACCTGAAATCCCGGGATTGCTAAGAATTGAAATTTGACTGGGATCCCAGCATACGGGATCCCGTGATTCGATTCCCTAGGTCTGATCTACAAATGTTTATAAAAAAAACATTTAAAGGTAACCTTATATCTTCATTACTACACTACTACTGCACAAAATTTACTTTTGGATTTCTGGAATGTATCGAATAGATCAATATACTCGATACTGTGAATTACATTTTTTGGAAGCTGAGCTCACTTAGGATTCTGAGATAAATTAACATATTTTAGATTCAGATAATTTAAATGTTACACACCAACCATAAATGTTGTCATACATTGAGGATTGACCTTCATAGTTGTTTCTCTGATCGGTTTACACTCCATATAAATATACCCAACAACCTACTACCTAATGATAAACCTAACTCACTTTGGCTTATACAGGAACATGTCGATGATGAGATCGCGGCCCTTGGAATGGTTGAAGAACACAAACAAGCTCCAGTGTATCAGCCAGGTGCGCTGGGTGAGCAGCTGCAGCGAGGATCCAAAGCTGTTGCAGTCGATGAAGTCCCGCAGTCTGTTGAGTTCCTCCAGCGCGCTGTCCCACTGTTGCAACAGGATCTCCGACGCCAGCTTGCCCCACAATACGTTCAAGTAGTTCTATGACAGCCAACAACAATTAACTTGCAGCTTAGCCTACAATATTAAATGCACGTTTATGTTTGGAACATAAATTATGCAGCAAAAGTTGAGGTCAAAAGAGCTTTAGAAACTTAGCTATTATCATCCAAAAGTATTTAGTTCAACTTTAAACCCATTCAGATATTTTATAGGCCTAATTTGGTTGAATATAAACTTAAGTTTTACAATCAGGCCTATAACAAATTTAATTAATTTCCAGGATTGGAAAAGCAGGTGTAATCAAGAAAACTAAATATAACAAACATAAGCAAATTTCAATACAAATTACATTTATGATAGGCGACACAATTATGTAGGTACGCTATTATACTGTTATTGAGTTTGACATTAGTATATACTTCCTACTTATTTTCCCCCCTAAAACTAAATTTGGATATAGCTAAAATTTCTATGACTCAAATTTAGTAACTACTACTACATCTGTAATTGCAAGCTTAGAATTTAACAAAATTTCTTTCTAGAAAAATAACAGAAAGGAAACAAAGCACCTATTTAACCCATTGACCTAGTAATTATATTCTATTCGCAATGGCATATTACGGTGTTCGATTGGTGCTGCACTCTAGTAGCAAATGATTTTGCTACTCTTTACTTATGTCTACTGTGTGTGTGCCAATTTGACTCTTTAAACTGAAATAAAACAATATTTTAATTCTAATACGCCAAATACGCATTTAAAAACACCAGTTTTTGATTCCAATTTATAGGTTAAAAAATGACAAGTAAGGAACGGAACCAGCTCGTAAGTTAAAATATAAATAATAGCCAATGGGTTGAAAAAAATTGCTAATGACAAATAAAAAGGGTCTATATTGGATTTTGTAGAAAGTAGATTTACAAAAACTATTTTAAAAAGCCTACCTACATTGGATTTAGCAGAAAATAGACAAGCAAAAACTAATATAATTAACAAAGTATCACTTTAATTCAAAAAGAGGCAAATTTGATTATTTGGTTACCACCTAGGACAGTAAAATATGTTCAAGGAATACACAAAGTTTAGGATGTTTCGTATGGAATAGATTAAAGAAAGGAGGTACCTGGTCACTAAACTTTCTTAACTTTACTTAGAGCTCATGTTTAATGTATAAATGAAATATTTACGGAGAGTATAGCTCAGACTTAATCATTAAATCTAGTCAACTGAACAATCTCACCTTGTCTGTAGTAGGCATTACGTTAATGTAAAAGTAGAGAAGTGTGGAGGTAACCGAATAGTTACCACACTCGTATCTGAACTTGGCCAGCTTGTAAAGACTCTCCATCATTTCTGGTTTTAGCTAAAACACAAAAAAGATGAGGAACGTCATAAATCTGGGTAGTAATAAAACAAACTGATAGTTATTTATGTATTTCTTTATCCACACAAAGAAACAATCAATCAGATGTTTATTACTTCAGCAAGCGGAAAAGTAAGGCGCAAAAAGCTAAAGATGCGTTTTTGCTAGCTAAACGGAAAAAGGTGTTACAAGCGACGTGTATTTAGAGCGTAAATAAGCAATTTTAATGTGGTTGCACGAAAAAATCAATTATCTGCCTGTAGGATATAGGTACTCTTTATTATATGAACAGGGGAGTTGATTTCATTTGATAGAAGTACCGTCAACCAGGGCTACTTTGTAAAATTTTTTAATTTTTGGTTGTAACTTTTTTATTTTAAGGGGTAGGACTATGAAAAAAACATCAAATTGTCACCACAACATCCCAACTGCTCTTCTAGTCTTCTGTTTGGTTGTGGATCGTGATCACATCACATTGCATTCAATATTTAGCTCATATTTTAAAGTAACACAACAATAAGTTGCCGAAGAAAATGGACTTTTAATACCATTTGTATTGTTAAAACCAGATTTTCTACCATAAAATTAAAAAATTTCAATACTTTTCTTTGTAGCAAAAAAACGACAGCCCACCCAAATATTATCGCATTTTCGTGGTGCATGTCGCATTTTGCGACAATAGCGACCACAGCTTAAACCCTGTGTTAATTACATTTTTTTTGTATAAAGAATATATATTTTTAAGTGAGTATGAAAATAAGATTACCTAAGCTATAAGGAAGCTAATGCAACTGTAATTATCATTACTACTAAAACTAAATTTTAAAAAATACTTAAAGTACAAATTAAAGTTTTATCATTGTAGCCCCGGTTGACGGTATACATTTTAGTTTGTTTCCAAGCCCCTACCATATTTCTAACAGTGTATAATAACATATCTTGTACTATAAACAAATCACATGTTAAACAAATTCATATGCTTTTCTTATAGGAATCAGTTAATTATTGTCTTATTATTTCCTTGGATGCAAAATTTTAGAAAAAACAATTATTTTGTCTGTAGAAAACCTTTTGGTCACAACTTTTTATTTGAGCCCACTCCCATCGCCTTACAATTTTCCAAACACCCACAAATTATCTTTCAAAATGTCACCGAATAGTGTGTTAGCTATATTTAATTAATACTCACGCCATATTCATTTTGTAAGAAGTGAGTTATACTCTTGGAGTCTCTCATTCCGTCCAGACTTTTGCTCGCTTCTTCATTGTTCATGATGTTGATGACAACTTGGGCTTCACTCTGTAACTGCTGCAGTTGCTCCAAAACATGTTCTCTTTTCTTCTGCAGAGCGTTTATAGGCTGAAATTTTTTTTTTCTTTTAGAAATTTATCATAAGCGAAAAATAATTTCTCTGTATTAGGGGAAGAATAAGATCATAAATGAGTAGATTCGGCAGATTTCTGAGAATTTCTACACCAATTTCATTATAGATTACATTTATAACAACAATAGCATTCATCATTAGGCACACCAATAATGTCTTAAAGCTAGATTTACGCGAGCATATTATTATCGTCACTCTACGCCACGACCCTAAATTTAGTGTTTTGCTCACAAAAGCTGTTTGGTGACTTTTAAACCAATTTGTTGTATTTAATATTTATATTCCTTTGTAAATTACAAATAAAATGCCTTTACAAACCTTCTCAAATAATACTTAGGCAATTTTTTACTAGACATACACAAACCTCGAAAAACACTATTTTATGTAACCGACATTATGTGCTTTTCACTTCGTAGCGAGGATTGGATTTAAGATTGTGTTAATTATTATTAAAAGTAAAAATTGCCAATTTAATTTACTGTAGTGTTATTAAAACTTAATTCTAATAAAGAAATACAAGATAGTTGGTGCTATATAGCCACTGACATTTAACAGCGCCATCATCGATCAGCTTCTTTTGGAGAGATACCGGTAACCAAAAAGCTGGTTATAAATGAAGAGAAACAAAATATTTAAAAATTATAGCTATTAAATATACATGCTTTCAAGGTAGGCTTGATAGGCCTATTCAATTCTATACTTAATTAAAAAAAATCAAAATATTGATTTATTAAATTTATAAAGATCATCTGTTCAAAATTTGTTTAGGCCTACCCCATTGTTTTAGCGAATTTCCCCTATAGGGAAGAAGCTATTACCGTAGGTCTCATGGTAAGGCTTAAGCCCGAGACCATGATAATTTTTTGTTTTGAGGTCCCCAGATGACAAAAACACTATTCGTTCAAATTTATATATATATTCATATATGTGTCCGTGAATGCGATAACTTGAGTAAAAAAGTCCGATTTCAATGAAATTTGGCTCAAATGTGTAAAATGACATTCATGACTTTAAGTTCGAAAACCAGAAAAATCGGGCCATGGGAAGGGAGGTTTATGGGGGGTTTTAAATTTTCCAAAAATCAGTTTTTTGCATTTTTCACCCTAAAATTTTTAAACAACTTTATTTTTATTTTGACCATGTTATAGAGCTTAAAAAAACAAATAATATAGTATTTTGAATTATTAACCTAGGTTAAGTGGTTGCGGAGAAAATCCAAAAAACCTACTCATAAAATCTCCCCTGTTAATCTTATGGGAAAAAGGTTTTTGGATTTTCCTCAGTTTATTTTAATGTAAACTTCACATTTCAGTCATTCCAGCTTAAAGTAAGCCTGAGGTGTAAAAAATAAAAATAAAATTAAGTATAATTCAAGAGGTTAAAAGTTAAGGTAAAAGGTTGTAGTTTAATAATAAATATTACATTTTTAGAAAATTTTGATATTTAAGGAGTTTTTGGTCTTTATTTGTGAGTATCAACAGCCATCCTCAAGGCATGGGTTTTTCTGTAAACTTGGCAGCACTGCAATAAATATCAAACAGATGATGTAGTTATTGAAGTTATACAGAAAATACCTGGAAGACTACTCTAACCAATAATGTCATAATTTAAGGTAACGTATTATTTTTTCTTTTGTAAATTGCCTTTAAACATAGCTATACGGAATGTAACACCCGTTACACTTTTTTAACAAAAGTTAGTATTACAAAATGAACAAACACTTTTTAAAAATATTTTTACTGTAAAAGTGAGATTATGTGTTTCCCTAATGTACTGGTATTATTGTTTTAATTTTAGTTTTATAATTTAAGGAGTAATTTGCGTAACGGGTGTTACATATAATTTAATGAAACGGGTGTTACAATCCAACACAACCCACAACCATTCAGTTTTTAGTATATTTATATTTATTTTAACTAGAATTTGAATACGTAGCCCTATTGAGAGTTTTTTAATTTTGTTAGTAACACCTAAAAAGTTAACAATGATATGTTATCACTACTATTATAGTACCGTTCTGAGAAGCAAGAGTAGTAAATAGATAAATAGTAACAAAACAATGACAGTCTGTAATTAGATATAATCTTTATAACAGCTGTTTATTTAATTGAATTTAAGTTAATTTAGAAAAAACGCATGTGACACAAACCAAATAAAACTCTCCTCCATTTGAATAACATGGGGACTTAGAAGTCCCGTGGGGCAGAGCCCTAAGGCCTAAATCAAAAATCTAAAGCCAGATTTTACCCTCCTAACAATAATTCATTTGATTGGCAGGGGGCAAGATTTCCACATCTGCACACTTAGATGCATGTTTTAGTATATAATATGTGGGGGTAAATCTTAAAACAAAAAACCTTATTGTTTACAATGTTTGTATGTAATATATTAATAATATATATATATACCCAGGAGTGTCATAGGCCTATTGCCGGTTATAAAAGTCCTCAGGGCTGTGTCCCACGGGACTTCCAAGTCCCCTTGTTATTTATATGGAGGATAGTTTTATTTGGTTTATGTCACATATGTGTTTTTTCTTAATTCAATTCATTTAAATAAACAGCTGTTATAAGGATTATATATAACTACAGTCTGTCATTATTTTGTTTAATATTTTTCTGCACTCTATTTGATAACATGTATTCTAGAATCAGACTTTTAACATATTTATTAGGGATTGAATGTTAGGTCTATCAATTTTTTTATCATTAAAGGTTTAATTACCATATATTACTATTGCACCTCATAAATTATTTTTTTTCAGCAATGACTCCAACAAAGAAAAATTATCGAATGGGACGCTATCGCGATAAAATTAAGAGTCATGTTGAAAAGTGGCAGCAGCATTTGCAAAAAGAAAGAGAGAGAGATAGATAAAATAAGAAGAGAAGATCTCAAAAATAAATTAGAAGAGAACAATACACTAAAATAAGAGCAACGCGAAAGGATCCTAAGCAGAATAAAAGTAGGGAGAAAAAGAAGAAATTACAATTTATCATCAGTGTCTGAGATATATCTTATTGGAAGTTATAAATGTATACAATCTTCCAGAAAAGCAGTTAATATGTAGATTAACCCTAAGAGTGCTGTTCCGCCGGTTTCCGGCGGGATTTTGTGTCGCCTACTGTGCTGACCGCCGGTTTCCGGCGGAATGTGACCGAAAATTTTGCAACGTAAATAAACCTCTATTAATCAACTCAAAAGTGAATAATATATATATCATGCGAAAGATAATATTCTGAACTTTCATTTTATTACATAAACAAACCCTGTAGCAGGTATATAACAATGTCACCGCGATTAGAAATCAAATGAATTTTAGGCGCGACACGATACTTGCAGCCGACACTTGGGAAATGTCAAAACATGACTTTTTTGAAATTACCCACCTCGGGTAATTTTCGTCGCACGATGTTGCGGGTAGTACCAATGCACAGCCAAGGAGTTATATTTCATTTTGGTATGGAGTTTTAGATCGATATATTGATTTGACAGATAATATGATTTTATAAACACAGATGATTTTTGTTCTTCTGTAAAATGCTGAACCGCCGTAAACCGGCGGAATGCAAAATCGAATATATATCCAGTGTAATGTTATATTTGCATGACATATAATATCTTATTTGAAAGAAGAAAGAATGGCGAATAATTTGGTGTTGCGCGATGGCAGCACTGAATGTAGCCGCACTCGATAGAGTAAACGTTCCATTGTGTTATATTTGTTCTGTCAACAGCTTGTATCAGCCGTTTTGAGTTTCGTTTTATGTGCGTTGTGATATTTCTATCCGTGAGTTATTACTAAATAATTTAGTATTTCGGAGTTTTAGTGTTAGTGAAGTGTTTGTGTGTATATAACAGAAATCTTTATGCATTATATTATGCATAAATATTACTGAAGTTTGACAAATAGTGTTTATAAAGTGTTGTGTTTACTCCTACATAGGCCTAGTGAAATTTGCCAAATCCGCGACTGTTTAGTGCTACATAACACATATAAAAACAATAATTTACCCTAAGTGTTATACATTTTTATGTAGGTAATTGAATGTACTACAGCATGGTTATATTGGTTTGGGGGTAAAATATTTGGTCAAAAAGTTATATACTAAAAACTGTGAAATTTTTTTTTCCAAATATGCAAAAATTCCAAAACGTTATTTTATTTACATGTATTTATAAGTGACAAAATTTTTTTACCATAAACCTATGACTTTGTTGGATTCCTTACTTCATTAGCTATACAAATATATATATATCATTATTAGTATACATATATATTACATTACTTATTTACATCACAAACTAACACTCTACAGTTTACGCATTTTTCGGGTTTCCGTTTATTATTACATTATGCCCCAAAAAACATAAAAAAAATTCTTTCCCCAACATGTTATATATTTCTATGTAGGGAATTAGATTGTCTACAAAATGTATATAATGAATTTTCCATAAAAAATCTGTGGAAAAAATTTTACCCTGGCTGCTTTTGAAATTTCAAAAAAAAATATCAAAATTTTCTTATTCTTTTCACTTTACCGGAAAAAAAAAAATGTCTAGATCTTTATTATTTTAATATCTCTAGAATCTCCTGTTCTTTTTGAACAAAATGAATATAAAGTTAACTTGTTTACTCTAACGGTTGAATTTATATGGATTTTTAAAAAAAGGTCTGCAAAATCGCCAAATTTAGCTCACCACACTACGCGTTAACATGGCGCCACTCCTAGGGTTAAAAAAGATTGTTCCCTCTAACAGTCCCTCTAAGAAAACTGCAGTTGATGTAGGCTTGAATTTGTATGAACCAAAGCCACAAAAAATGGGTCCAAGCGTACTTCTAGAGAATGAAATACAGGATATCATGAGGCATTTTATGATAGTGATCCAATTAGCAGGCAGGCTCCAGGTAAATTGGATTCACAGTCCTAAAACAGGGAAAAGATCTAAATTACAAGTAAGACACGCTAATTACAGTAGGTGAGGCCTAAAAAGAGTTTAAGAAAAGTCACCCTAATATTATTGTAGGTAATCCACAGTCTTCTCCTTAGGCGTCAGCATATTCTACCTGTGGCTAAGATGCCACACAATGTGTGCATGTGCTAATACCACAGTAACTTAATGTAAATTTCCTTACTGAATGTAACCAAGGTTGATTTTACGTTCCCCAAGAATCATTTGATTTATAGCGATTATTATGGTTTTTATTTTAAGTTGTAGGCATTCTATTTTAATTATTGATATGGATGGGTCTAAGAATGATCTTTAACAGGCCTAAGTCTAATTAATTTATAATACGCCCTAAGATATTGTATAAAAAGTACTGAACTATAACCATGTAATGTATTAGGTATACATTAGTTAAATATAAGCGGTTTTTATAAAATATAAGTTTTTATTTGTTAGTATGGTTAAAGAAACCTCAATTATACTTCTTGTTGTTATTTTACACTTTATTATTGCATAATATATGCTAAAAATCTTAATTTTAGCAACTGCGTAACACCCGTTACATTTCAATGTAACACCCGTTACGCATGATTTTATTTTATGTTAGACAAAATTGAATACCAATGACAATTTTAATTACAGTTCCATTTCACACATTTACTGGGGAATAACTCCTATTTTTGTCATAATTGTATAGTTTTAAAATTCACAGAGTTTTAAGAACATTTACATGAGGTTCAACTTCACTGTCCATTTCCAGTAACACCCGTTACGCTTCTTTTTTCTATATATTCGGCTAACTAACCAGGAACAAAAAATCTTTAGTATCTAATGTAAATTGATTGGTTCTTATTAGAGTCAGTTTAATAATTCAGATTCAATAATTCTTTTTGTATGTAATTTACAATTAAAGTGTCCAAAGTGTAACACCCGTTACAATGGAATCCCTGATTTCCTTTTACAAATCTGTTCAGTTCCACAAAACAATCATTTTGGTGTTTAAATTGTGATTCTACGCCCAACCGTTGCTGAGATATTCAAAGTGGTAAACACAGTACGTTGTCCAATGTTATCCTTATGGAGAATAAATACAATTTTATATCTCGATTATTTATGAATGTATGTTGATGAAACTTGGTATGTGGCTTCATGTAGGACTGGTATATTGATTTTTGCACAAAAAATTGATTTTTGTTGATTATTCCCGTAGCAGCAAACCTGCGTACTCAGCCCCCATGTTATTCTTATGGAGTATAAGTAAAATGTAATGACTCCATTAATTATGAACATAAATTAATAAAACAAGGTATGAAACTTCACTTGGTTGAGTTATATTGATAATTGCATAAAAACCCTTTTTTTGTTCCTTGTTGCAGCAAACCTACGTACTCATTAACAAAATGTTATTTTTATAGAGAATAATTAAAATCGCTTATATGTGAATATATTTTTATGAAACTTGGTATGCGGCTTTATGTAGTATTCAGACAAATATTATGCATTGGAAATTCACTGAGTACGCAGGTTTGCTACGACGGGGGTATTTAAGTGTTTTACACAGGTCAACATATTCTCGGTTAAAACCAAAATTACTGTTGGAAAAAATTAGTAAAAGTTACTATTGAGTAAAAATAATGTTTTCAGAAGATATTTTTAGTTAGGTACTTAGATAGAAATTTATTGATGGTGAGTTTATGTTGCAACAATTCTATACATATTAAATTATATTATTTTTCATATACATCACCAAAATGCAGAATGTGTAATTACAGTTTGTATGAAATACTTTCTAAAACATCTATGGACTTTAGAGACAAATACAAAGCTATAATATTCTATAATATAATATAATTCCATAATATAAAATATAATTCTATATAATAATATAATATTCTATAATATAATCTGTAATATTCTTCACTATCCATTTTAACAACACTTTTATGCAACCTATTGCTCTAGGACCTACTGACTGCAAGAAGAGTAATTTAGCAAAATAAAGCTTATGACAAAAATTAGAATATATATTTTAAACAATAGCTACCTCCGATTCTTCCTCACTGAGATTCAGCTGCTGACGAATTTCAAGAATGTAGTCCACCATATTAGTTTTGTTCAATATATTCAACTTTGTTTGGAGAATCTCATTTTCATTATAAATCTGAAAATAAAACAAATTTGTATAGGCTTAGGCCAAAAGTAACTCATTCTACAGGCTACTTAACATAAAAAAAGTAGTGAATTAAAATAACAAAGAGAGGTAGTTATATCACACCTAGCCTATATAATTTCATAATGGGTGGATTTCAGAACCACAGCCAGTCACTTCCACCGATAACTTAAGCTAGGTATATCTAAATTTATTGTCCAGTGGCAATAAACCAGTAAGCTTAGTTTCTCAGAGTCTAAACGGTGAAGCAAGCAAATTGTTTTTTTCAAAATGAATATAATTTTTTCCCTAACGAACACTTTGAAAAAAAAAAAAATCAAATAGGCTAACCAATCAAAACCCAGCAGTGATCAAGTCCTAAGGGTGGTGAGAGAAACCGCCCACCACGGATAAGTGACTTGGTAAGTTTGCACCAATAACACTGTGGGAATATTAAGGTGACTGGTAACTAACAAATACTTACTGTTCGTATACCTAGAATACAACTAATCTCTTGTAGAGGTGGGCATTATTTAGTATAGGAGGACAAATAAAGGCATTGTGGCACAACAAAAGTTGGCGAGGCAACACGTTCCTGCAATCTTTCTGATAAGTACTCCAATAACGTTTCTTACATCCTGTTGTAAAAACATCGTGGAAGAAACTGTTGCCTTATAAATAGCCACGCTGACAGCATCACAGTAAATAATGGTTAGGCCAAACTGTTAAATAGCTTGATCCCAGACAAAGGATTTTAAATATCTAGATTCATTTGTCTGTGGTTTGCCATTTGGTATTTTAAATAACAGCTGTTACCAACCTGTTGCCGCAAACCCCGATACTGTGTAGCAACTTCAAGCTTTATAAGAAATCTTGGTTACCGTATCTAAATGTTACTGAAAAGATGGCAAGCAACGTATCCTATTTTAATACTGGTTATATCCAGACGTACCTATCGGTGTCTAAACCTCACAACTTAATTTAGTTTTAATTTAGCTCTATGTAACGGAAAAAGAGAGGGTATCCTGCAGTGACAGGAATCTCTCTACCATGGAAATATATAATTTAGGGCCTACTGTAAATCATTCAATCTTTGATGTGAGGGTTAAATTAGATGCTATGTTTGCCAAGTAGCCTAATTTAAGCGTCACAGTGTCTTAAGGTAAAAAATATATTCAGGAATCACGACTATTAATTCATATCCAGGGTTGGCTCTCTGTTGGGATTGGAAAGGGAAATATAAAATCAACTAAGTTTATGTAAAAAAATAACAATTGTTTTTCTTCATATTGAGCCTAGTTGGGTTTACCTCCTGTATATAAATGAATAATTCTAAATTCAAAGGCTATCATATAAGTTTTACTAATAAAGTGTTCTTAAAATTGTTCAAACAACATAACTTATTTTTAAACCAAATAAGCCTATCGTACAATTACGGCTTAGGTAAGTTAAGCGCATATCAAATGAGGTTTTTAAATAACATCCTCATGACAACACTCGCTTTCATCAGAATGTCAGCGGCCACAGTACGTTATTAGAAAGCATGATAGCAATATAACATACTGCCGCAAAACAACAATAATTTGCAGCTCTAATCTGTTGTCCATCAAAAGCTCCGCCTAGGAAAGGAAAATTTAAGGAATAGCGCACACTAGCCCAACCACGATCACGCCTTGTAAGATTCGCCCAGTCTTTTTAAAAATTAAAACAAATGGAACGACGTGCACTAAGAAAAGTGTGACATGGCATTTGGGGCTTGGTCATCCGACCTGTCAGGTAGTTTTGGTAAGGTTCGACTCACTTATCTTGCGAACAGAAATTGGGTACAGTTTCATAAGTGGCCACCAACTAATCGGATGCCATATGTCGATCTTAAACATTCAATATATCGAATCAGAACACTCAATATTTTGTTAATAATAATATGCGATGCCAGTTACAAATATATTTGAAACAGTTAAATATCAAACAAAAACTACTACATTACAAAAATAATAAAGAAACGTATAAGTTAAATAAGCTTAACTTTAAGTTACCTTTGCCGGGGTAAACTTTGTGGGCAGATTTCACAAATTGAATGAACGGAACCCTGGCAAAGATAACTAAGTTTTAGCTTGGTTATACGTTTCTTTATTATTTGTTGTTATTTAAATTTTAGTTTTCGTTTGTTTGTTACTTGTTAAATGTTTCATTAAAATATATTTGTAACTGACATCATCGCTCTTAATCCCAGTTTTCAGAGACTGTTTCAATACACGCGCACACGCCATGAGGACTCGAATGTTTGGGTGTTATTTAGGTTAGTGATCGATTTAAAATGAGACTCGATATATCGAATGTTTACGATAGATATATATATATATATATCACATCCGATTAGTTGGTGGCCGTTTATGAAACTGTACCCCAGAAATTACGTGATATGACACATCGTGCACTGCCTCCAAGTGCCTGATCAGTTGAAGGGCAGTATCATGGAAGTGGTTGGAATTTTGGTCGTGAGATTGCCAACCAAGATTTTCCGGAGTCAAGAATCGTGGTTGGGATACCTAGTAAACAATTGCCCTTTGTCCTTTGCTTTTGTAATTGAATAATTTGTATTTTCAAAATTTGTTCTTTCAAATGAGTCTAAGTCAATGGTGGCATTGGCTTTAAAACTTTTAAATCAACAAATTAAAATACAACAGTTAATAGTAGAGATTCAATTTATGGCCTAAATGGCTTTGCTGGCTTACGCTATAACCTCAAAGGCCAATAAGGTACTTACTTTTTTAGCAGATAAAAATTCCAAGAGAGGGAAGACTAAATGACGATCCAGGTAAGGTGCTAATTGACTAGTTAAATCAAATTTAGCCATTTTGGAGAAATCTTGAGCTTGAAAAACTATCAAGTGTGCGATTTCCAGCAATCTGTCACAAAACAAACGGCAGCAATCACGCTGTCGGGTAGGGAAAGTCACTAGACTAGTGTTGCCAATCGAAATCTTCTAAATTCCCACCTGGCCCTGAAAAAATGACCACCTGTTACAACAAATTACCAGTTACTACTATCATAGACTAACTCCTACTATTGGCTTTGTTGTTGCAATAAATATGTGTATCCTAATTGTATTGTTATTGATCTTGACACATTTACAATGTATACAATGATATTTATTTGCGTAATTATTTACAGAATTAGTTACACGTGTAATATTTAAAAGGTGTATTATACTATAGCACATTGTAATTATCTAGTTGTTGCCATGCTCACTTTATAGTAATTAAATTATAGTCTTTGCCATGTAATGGGTGTTATATGTGTATACATACATTAAATGTTTTTTTGTAAATTTGCAGTTTTGTACATTTTTTATTTAATTTAGTTTTTAACTTTTTAACTTGAATTATTCTGTTAAGCAGTTTTTTGCTGATAGTTAATTTATTATGTAAAGTGGTTGTAACCGTTGAAAATATAATAGTATGAATTCTGATGTCTCGTATTTTCTATTGTCTGTTTTAAATAGCTGGTAGTTATGGTTATTTTCGTGGACTTTGATTTCGGTGTCTGTCTTTTTCTACCTCGTTGGTCATAGTTTCTTAGACTCTTAGACTAAGACTGTCTTCAGACTTCAGACTCTTCAGTCTTGTCACAGGCCTTTTGCCTTCTGCTGCTGTAGTAGAGCTTTAAATATCTCCATAATACATAATTTTAAACTTCCAAACTAACAATATAAAAATAAAAATTAAATAATGCACATATTGAAGCTAATTACAAAGTACCAACACGGTTTTAATACGATAACGTCGATGATAACGCTTTCGCATTGGTCCTAAATACTTGTGTGGGGTAAGAGGAAACAATACACAAGTTTGTAACTGTGTTAACTTTAACTCCCAATTTTGGAAAAACATGTGCTAACAATATTTTTCTACGAACATTTGAAACAAAATCAATACCAGGGAGTTTTTAATGTTTGGCTTGCACTCATATACCAGCTATAGTTACTGCAACTGTAACTGACCAATATACTCCTCATGGGAGAAGATGTCATGATAGATTTCCTAGTAACAACTATCGATGATCTGTTTGTATTATAGTATCAGTTGTTGTTGGCAACAGTGCGGCACAATTTATACATTGATTCATACACATACACAAAATGTTGGGAAAATTTGTTATTTTAGTGGGAGTTGGCACTCCTTCACACATACAAGGAAACAGGATGCTAAAAGAAAACCACTCGAAATGCTGATCTGCCTCTATCAGTTTAAATATCTCTAATTACAATGGATTATTATCAAGGTGATAAATACTATTTTAGAAGTAACAATATTTGTTGTGATCTGGTTGTAAAAACTAAACAATATGTAAGCATTCCTTTTCTTAACCTATACCTTTTCCATTTCCATTACGGTGTCACAAGGTTTAAAATATTATAATTTATGCTAACCAAATTTGAAAATCGCCAAACAATCAAGAAATTCTTTAGTGATATAGTGTGGCCTCACTCAGCCAATCAGTGTAGTTATAACTCGAGCCCCAATAGTTTGAATTACTTAATAAATACAAGTTTTTCCATTCCCCATGTACTTGCCTACTTAATACTATGCTATTCTACCACTATAAGTCAAAGGGTTGACGCGGAACATCTCAATAACTCAGTTTTGCGGTCTTCTCAGCCTACTCCCGCACCTCTATAACTCTAAAGTCTTAGCTGTAAAACTGTAAGTCTTACCTGTATAACTCGAAATTGTAAATTCATCGTACTCTAAGTCGAAGTGGTGACTGAAGAACTTCTCTATAAGTCTAAATTGTTCATTATTGGTTTGGATTCCAAAACCCCGGTTACTGAATTTGAGCATCTATCGTTTATGTTGCAACCCAGAACTCCCAACGTCTGGGGCCCCCTCATATATTCCTGTATCATGGTGTCATTAGTTATTCCAAATTTGAAGGTTCTAGTGTGTGAATGAAATGCATGAAACGTAGTTTTTTATAACTGACTTAGCTTCAGAGGGAGGGAGGGGTGTGTTTGGCGCAGACGTTAAGAGTCTTCATCACAGGAAGTTGCCAGATACCATCCTACAGTTTTGTTCCTTAAAGCCAATGTTAACTTTGCGCCTCCATTATTCCTCACCCGATCATCACAACTTTTGCACAAAATTTGCTTGGGTGTTAAAATAAAGGTGTAGTGGTTGTCAAGGGAATTACATTTTTGATTTCCTTAAGAAGAGAGCCAAAACTCATCTCATAATAAAACAAGAAATGGTAAAACGGATAAAACATTATTAAATTGCCAAACTGTGAGTCATTGTATTGTGAGTCATCAACTGTTTTTGCAAATTGAAGTACATAATGAGTGAAGTGCAGTGAATTATTAAATGAGAAGCCTTCCACAAGTAAACAAGAAAATGCCATTTAATAATCTACAGTAACGAATTTGGACTGCCTGATAACCATATTGCATGTAAAATCTCTGCATAAAAATTTCCGCACAAGCTTTATAAGATCTTGGAATGTGAATGAAAAATGTAATGGTTTCAAAATATAGAGTTTATCTATTGTCTTATTGTTTGTTTACCTTCCTCCTATACAACATGTTCACTGTTCAGTGAAGGATGTTTTTTCATCCTCTAGTACGGTCACCGAAGAAGCTGCTTCAAACATTTTAATGCTTATTTTAGGCATTTTCAATGGTTAAATTACTTTTAATTTTTGATTAAAATTATAATGATATGATAGTGATATACTGCGTACAAAATACAAAATAATCTAAGGATTCTACTCTTCCATGGCTCTTCGATAGTGTTACCGTGACCCTCAATAAGTCAAAGTCTGTGGAAGATCACCTTGATAAGTCAAACATAAACATTTTGCAATGTCAATAACTCAAATTTGTCTGTTCTCCCTGAGGTTTGAGTGATTATTGATTGAGGTTCCACTGCTTAGATTATTTATCATCCAACTTCTCAGCTATAAGGGAAACTGTGTTGATTTTGTATAATATCATTGGCATTTTTTTTGTTTCAGATAAACATTCTTCAGTTTGAGTCAAACAGACTAAGCTCTCTTCAGTTAGAATGTAATCAGCTGCTTGACCGTTTTTATGCTTTAAAGGATGAATTCGACTTCCTTCTTAAGGAGAGCCTTCAAGTCAAGTATTTAGCTGCAGATGAAATCTTACTAGCAGAAGAATATACTAAGGAATTTTCAATGTTTGCAATGAATGTATGGCAGATTGGCAAGCATAGATTTTCTGAAAAAGGAAAGAAAGCACAGTATCTTTGTTTTGTAGGTGAGACTATGTTTATACTCCTGCAGCATGCTTCACTTGAACAGGGTGATCAGAAAAATCCCTTCAATAATTTGATATATATCATTATTCATGCAAAAGTGAAAAAATACCCCCGTAGCAGCAAACTTGCAAACTCAGTAAATTTCCAATGCATATATATGTATGTATCTTAATAACACATAAAACCACATACCAAGTTTCATCACTAGATATTCATAAATAAATGATTTATGACATCATTTTAATTATTTTATATAAGAATAACATGAAGGCTGAGTATGCAGGTTTGCTGAAACAAGAAACACAAAAATGAGTTTTAGTTTTAATACAATTATCAATATAACTCAACTTGGGAAAGCTACATACCAAGTTTTATAATTTATGTTCATAATTAACGGAGATAACATTTTACTTATTCTCTATAAGAATAATATGGGGGCTGAGTATGCAGTTTTGCTGCTATGGGAGCTATCCGCAAAAAATAGTTTTTTGTGCAAATATCAATAGACAACAACGATATGAAGCAATATACCCAGTTTCGCCAGGATAATTTGATAAATAAGTAAGATACAATTTTTCTTAATCTCCATGAGAATAACATTGGACAACGTGTACTGTGTTTAGCACTTTCAATATCTATGTAAGCATTTAACGTAGAGCAATGATCAAAACACCAAATTGTTTTTTAATATTTTAAGCTGAATTCAATGGTGAAAACTAAAATTTGATTTTCTAATATATTATATGTAAAAAACTCAAAAAATCTATTTTTTGGGTAGAAAACCCTCCCAAAATACCTCTTAGGATGAAGCGATCTGGAGGGATTTCAAACTTAAAGTCATAAATACTGCTTTACATGTTTGTACAAAATTTCATCAAAGTCGGACCATTTTTACGAGAGTTATCGCACCCACGGACATATATATATATATATATATATATATATATATATATACACATAGTTTTGAACGGATGGTGTTTTTGGCATCAGGGGGACCTCAAAACGAAAAGTCATCATGGTCCCGGGCCTAGGTCATACCATGCCAACTACGGTAATAGCTTCTTCCCTATAGGGGAAATTCGCTAAAATGCCCTGTAAAGTCTTAGAATGCTTAGTTATCCAGAGATATCTGTCTGTGTATTATTTTCAATTGGAATTGTATTACTTCAGAACTGCTGAGAATACAAAGATCAAACTGCACATATAATAGCAAACCTTGTTAGGGTGGTATTTAGGTAAGAAAATTGAAAAAAACAATTATCTTTACTCTTCTCAAAATGATGAAGTTTAAAATCTTCAAAACCTAACACATAAAACTGATTATTTAACACAAAAAATTAAGAAAACCTTTCAATTGAATTTTTCTTACTCAACAATGTGTCATTTTTTTAAATCAGAAAAAATTGAGCATCACCATTGCTAATGAGATAAAACTACAGGTAAAATCTGCACTATTTGAATACTGGTATCAAATACTGGAATCATTTCTCTTCTAATGGCGCTGCTCCGTTAAGTCACAAAAATTGATTTTATTGTGAAATTAGCAGTTACAGTAGACTCTCGGAATTCCGGGCTATTGTAGGGGACAGACGGTCCGGATTTCAAATATCTGGATTTCCTGGAGGTGGGCTTGAATCGGCAATCCAGCCTTTATATTGAGCAATTATGCCAAATGCGTTTACGTTTTTGTGCTAATACAAGAGTGAGCTTCCAGAAGAAAATTATAAACACTCCGTAATACGTAGAAACTCATTAAACTCATTAATCTGTCACCAAGGTACCAAGAGCATGGTCGGAACTCAAAAACGGTCGGATTATCAGAGGGACACATTCACAGGGCTGTACTCAGCTTTCACGGGCCCCTGGGCAGGTCTGGTGGTATGGGCCCTTGTTGACGTCGGATCCAAGTTGGTGACCTTTTTTTAGACAACGGCCCCCTCCGACGAGCCCCGGGGCAGTTGTCCCCCCTGCCCCCTTCCCTAAGTATGGCCCTGTACATACATTAAATTAAAACGTGACAAAACTGTAGTTTTAACAGGAAATATCTAAATGTATATTCATTTGTAAAGATTTCATATAACACCGTAAATCATACATAAAGTATACTGTAGTAAAACCTGCCACCGGTCTACTGATTTATATCGCAAGTGATGAGTCATCGACAGGAGAAGACCTGACCGGAGCAGCGCACTGGATACGTAAAAAATAACAACGGCTAACGGCTTGGTTGGGCTAAGCGAGGACTCACCTGAGGATGTAGACTACATGACATTTTTGTGAAATGCGGTATATTCACGTGAAAACTGAAGGTGCTAAACCGTGAAGTTCTATCTTTTGCGTGGAGTTCGGGTAAGTGCGATCCGGATTTCTGAGTCTACCGTACGTACTGTATTTTTTAATTTAAATTATAAGATTTTTAAAATCTGCCATTTTTAAATGAGAAAGATCTTTTTATTTGATGTTTATAAAATATGTGTTAAGGTTCATCTTTGTATTCTCAGTGATTCTGGAGTAACAAAATTTCAATTGAAAATTACAGACAGATATCTGAAAACAACTAAGTGTTTTAGGAGATAACATGATAGGAACTATTTCTGAATTTTTCCATGATTAATTTTATCCTAAACTATTGGCAGTTTTTTCTGAACATTGGGTATATAGGTTATTTTCTGGCAAAGTCACTTCAATAATTCAAATATATTTTATCCATACAGATTCTGTATTTATGTGATTTTAATATCTTTGATTGAATTTGGAAATGGATTGCAATTTTTCTTACATTACTGTATCAAATAGTCCAAAAACTGATAATACTTTTAACATAGGCCTAGTAAGAATGCCTTTCATAAATTAATTATATTTCAACACAATTATTATAAAGAATCATTGGACCAATTTTCAGGGAAGCTGTTATCCGAAGTGACAAGTACAATAAACAGCTTTGTGGATGAAGTTATGTCTCGGTTTAACTACATGCCTTTCCACTCGGAATGCACTGCCACAATGCATACAATATGCAATCAAGTAAGATAAATTTTACCAACTCAGATATTGTTACACAAAGCTACATAAAGAATGGAATTAAAATTAATAATTTATTGAGCAAAACAAACAAAAGAAGGAAAAAATATATTGGTTTTACAAAAAAAGCAATAAATAAATCAATTTTATTGTTTTTACAAAATTTTGCACCAGCATTATAACTTATTACTTAAAACATATTTATTTGTATTATTTTCTTTATGCTGTGCTTCTGTTTTACATATATATATATATATATATATATATATATATATATATATATGTGAAATTTTTATTCGATTCACTGGTAAGGGCTACTATTATATTAAAAATTAATAAAATAAAAACAAGGGTACTCAGTTTTTATTTTATTAATTTTTAATATATATATATATATATATATATATATATATATATATACTCTTTAGTGGTGATTATAAGCATCAAAAATTGCATCCATAGTATAATGTTTTTTTTTAAGAAAATAAGTTTTAAACTCTCCAGAAGGCAAATTTTTTAACTTGTCAAACACTTTATTTCTTGGTATATTAGTTGTTTAAAAAATGTTGTACTAAGATAATTTATGGGTATAATATTCTTTTTAGGAAGATTTAAATTGCAAGTGTTTACATCCATGTTTTGGAAAACATTGATTTTGACAAAGAATAATGTTTCCAATATATAAATTGACCAAAATGTTAATTATTTACTTTCTTTAAAAATATTTTGACATGAATCTCTTGGTTTCATATTAAATGTAATAGATAGTGCAGCTTTTTGCAGTTTAAAGATATGAAATACGTTTGAATTTGCCATACCCAAAATCTGGATGCCATATCTATAATGTTAGGGACGAATAAAGAGTGGTAAATATTTAATACCCCCGTTGCAGCAAACCTGCATACTCAGCGAATTTCCAATGCATATATATATATATATATATATATATATATATATACCATATACCAGCCACTTACCAAGTTTCATAGATACATATTCACAAAATGAGCCGTGTATTAAATTTTAATTTTTCTCCATAAGAATAACATGGGGATTGAGTACTCAGGTTTGCTGCAACAAGGAACAGAAAATATTAGGTTTTAATGCACATATCAACAGGCCACAACCAGGTGAAGCCACATACCAAGTTTCATCTGTATCCATTTATAAATAAGCAATTTATACAATTTTAATTATTCTCCATAAGAATAACATGGGGGGGCTGAGTACACAGGTTTGCTGCAACAAGGAACACAAATTATGGCTTTTTATACAAATATCAATGTAACTCCACTAGGTAAAGCTACATACCAAGTTATATTAATTTATGTTAGTAATTAAGGGAGACATGCCATTTTAATTTTTCTCCATAAGAATAACATGGGGGCTGAGTATGCAGGTTTGCTGCTACAGGAACCTTTAGCAACAAAAATTTGTATAGCAAATATCAATAGACCATAACCACATAAAGCCGTATACCAAGTTTTGTCAGTATATGTTCATAAAGAAGTGAGATATAAGTTTTTTCTTAATCTCCATAAGAATAACATTAGACAACGTACTGTGTTTAGCACTTTCAATATCTCGGTAACCGATTGACGTAGAGGAATTATCAAAATACCAAATTGTGTGTTTTTTTAGTTGAATCCAATAGTAAAAACTAAAATTTTTACTATTTCAAAATTTATGTGTAAAAAGTTCAAAAAACCCATTTTTGGGATACAAAACCCCCCCAAAACACCCGTTTAGATAGAGCCCTATGGCTGGTTTTCAAACTTAAAGTCATAAATGTTACTTTACACGTTTGTACCAAATTTAATCAAAATCGGACCATTTTTACAAAAGTTATGTGCCTACGGACACATATATATATATATATATATATATATATATATATATATATTTATATGTATATATATAATTATACTATGAAAATTATATATATATATATAGTACTGAACGAATGGTGTTTTTGGCATCTGGGGACCTCAAAACGAAAAGTTATCATGGTCCCGGGCCTAGGTCTTACCATGCCGACTACAGTAATAGCTTCTTCCCTATAGGGGAAATTCGCTAAAAGTACTTGTCTGTTACAAATTTGGGATAATTTTCATAATATAAATAAATTTGTTCATAACTTATTAGAAATGTTATCAATTTGCTTATCAAATTTAAGATGTTCATCCACCAAAATACCCAGAAAGTTAATGGAGTCAACTTTTTCAACGTTCTCATTTTGTAGAATTAAATTTAGAAAATGTTGCTGTTTGTTTGGTTTTTTAATTGAAAATTCTACATATTTTGTTTTGGAAAAATTTATCTCAAAGTAGTTTTCTTCAAACCACTGAATTATTTCAGGTGATTTAATGTACAATTTGACTTCTAAATCTTTCTTATTTTCATTTAAAATTGGCAAATAGGTCAATTATCTGATGATTCTACATTTTGTAGTTATATTATTATTAAACCTTAAATACAATATGATATATTTTATATACAGATTTGATTAGTGTTTTTTACAAAACATGTTTATTTTAGAAAAAATCAGAAGCCCCATATTAGATTAAATATTAATTTACAGATGACAATTAACTTTCAATATTATACTACTTTTTTATATATATAAAAAATATTTCAAACCACAGTTTCATATAAGATAAAAGAAGTATGGATTACAATTTGACCCTTAGTATTTCTCTGACTAAGAAACTTCCTGCCTTGGTTTTATATGTAAGTTTTAAATAATCACAAGAGTGGAATAATACACTTTTCTTCTTTACTGTTATAACTAGCTTAATAGTATATTAAACTGAGCTTTTCAATAACATTGGTGGATTCAAACAAGTAAACAATTTACCAAAATAGATCTTGATGATTAAACATTCTATTTTTTATTACAGATATACGCTGAGCTTCAAAGCGACTGTTTAGGCAGCGCTGATGCATGTTTACGCCAGTATGTTTATTTACAAGAAGCAACTCCATTTCTACAAGAGCTCAATGGGTTGATTCACCAATACCTACTTCTTCCAAACATTCACACTCCCAAACAGCTCCTCGACAGAGTCATACTGAGAATTCCTCCGATCGAAGAACTATTGTTGAAAGAAGACACTCTAGATACAGAACCGTTCAGATTTGTGGTAAACTTGCTGAATGGAAAACTTTTTGGCGATGAAGTTTTAGATCAAAATTCAGACATAAGACCTATTGTGGAGGATGACATAAACTTGAAACGGAGCACAGCTGTGATGAAAACTGCCGAGTGGGTCATTCAACAATATAAGGTTCAAGATGTTCCGATGCTCGCAAAGAATGTTATGTCCATAACTGATGCGAGTGACAAGAAAAAAATAAGCTTTAGAGAAGGAATCACTGAGAGCTCCTCTCATATCAGAAATCAGAAAAATACAAATCATCCTGGACACGATGTTTGCGAGCTGTTTGAACCATTTGATTTGAACAAAATAGACTGGTCTGGAATATACAACAATCAAACATATATACAGAAGAAGTATAATCGAAGAGGACGGAAAAACGGGTAAGTTCAAAGCTATAATATGCAACCCATACCCGAATAACCAATAATAGGTAAGCTATAATAGGCAAGCCTAGTACGATCTTTTTTGTATATTTCCTGTCTTGTATGTAAGTACAGTATAAGTGTAAATATATTTTGTAGTCTTGTGAGACGTAGTTTTATTTTATCCTGTTAATTGTAACAACACCTATTATGCTACTCAAGAAAGAAATTATGTAACACCCTATAAGCACACGCATGAGAGCTGGCTTGGAACGACACCTATGCAACGCAGAATGAAATAATAACTTAGTGTGAGGATGTGATGCTAATGAAAGCCTATTGCACATCACTTTAAATAATTTGGATTGTTGATTTAAATACAAATAGTAAAGATTACATTACTTTATTATGTAACACATATCCAATTCTTACTGATAACAGAAAATAGAAATGCATGTTACTATTGAAAACTAAACTACCACTAGGTGACCATGGTCATTCTTAATAACAAGTTAGTATGTTAAAATGATTATTCAAGAAAAATTCACTTTTGAAAAAACCATAAGCAAAGTTACAACTCAATCTACAACAATGTTTCTCCATAAGTGTTTCTTCAATTTTACATCTTTGTTTCAGGCCAAATAATTCCGGAATCAAAACATCTAACGATTTACAGCCTATAAAACTTCAAGCATTGCAGACACCACTTTTGCCTCCTTTGCTATAAAAGACCCAGATGTTGATTGAAGTTTCACTGATTTAACCTTGTGATGGTTTGTAGTTTTGAGACAAAGACTTTCTGTTAATAAATGTTTTTGTATTGTAATTACATTCCCCTCTGTCATGTATTATCGTCATTAGCATTAAAACTTTGACAAATGGCTGATACAGCTTGGAGAAAATTAAAATATCCCCGTCGCAGCAAACCTGCGGACTCAGCGAATTTCCAATGCATAATATTTGTCTGAATTCCACATAAAGCCGCAAACCAAGTTTCATAGGAATATATTCACATACAAGCGATTTTAATTATTCTCCATAAGAATAACATTGGTAATGAGTATGTAGGTTTGCTGAAACAAGGAACAGAAACAATTGGTTTTTATGCAAATATAAATAGAATTTAACTAGGCGAAGCTACATACTAAGTTTCATCGATATTCAATCATAAATAAGCGATATATGACATTCTAGTTATTCTCCATAAGAATAACATGGGGGCTGAGAAAGCAGGTTTGCTGCAACAAGGAACAGAAAAATGGGTTTTTATATAATTATCAAAATAACTCAACCAAGTGAAGCTACATACCAAGTTTTATTAATTTATGTTCATAATTAAGGGAGTCAGTACATTTTACTTATTCTCCATAAGAATAACATGGGGGCTGAGTACGGAGGTTTGCTGCTACGGGAATAATCAATAAAAAATCAATTTTTTGTGCAAATATCAATATACCAGTACTACTTGAAGCCACATACCAAGTTTCATCAACATACATTAATAAATAATCGAGATATCAAACTTTATTTATTCTCCATAAGGATAACATTGGACAACGTACTGTGTTTAGCACTTCGAATATCTCTGCAACGGTTGGGCGTAGAATCACAATGTAAACACCAAAATGATTGTTTTGTGGAACTGAACAGATTGGTAAAAGCAAATGTGAAGTTTACATTAAAATAAACTGAGGAAAAGCCAAAAACCTTTTTCCCATAAGATTAACATGGGAGATTTTATGAGCAGGTTTTTTTGGATTTTCTCCGCAACCACTTAACCTAGGTTAATAATTCAAAATACTTAATTATTTGTTTTTTTTAAGCTCTATAACATGGTCAAAACCAAAATTAAGTTTTTTAAAAATTTGAGGGTGAAAAATGCAAAAAACTGATTTTTGGAAAATTTAAAACCCCCATAAACCCCCCTTCCCATGGTCCGATTTTTCTGGTTTTCGAACTTAAAGTCATGAATGTCATTTTACACATTTGAGCCAAATTTCATCAAAATCGGTCGAAGACTCAAGTTATCGTGTTAACGGACATATATATATATATATATATATATATATATATATATATATATATATATATAAAGATATATATATACACACATATATATATATAAATTTGAACGAATAGTGTTTTTGGCATCTGGGGACCTCAAAACAAAAAGTTATCATAGTCTCGGGCTTAAGTCTTACCATGAGACCTACGGTAATAGCTTCTTCCCTATATGGGAAATTCGCTAAAAAACAAGGTCTTTACAGAAAACCTTACTCCAACCGCATTTGTTCTAGCCAGATACCACGTTAACTGGATGACCAGCCACAGGGATGTTGTAAAATATTGTTAGTTGAGAAATTGCTGTGGACACTTTCCATCACTGATTTATTATTTGAATCAGTAATGGCAAAAGTTTTCAGTCATATATACTAACACTTTCTTAAATAAAAAACTCACCATCACTAACAATGTATTTCAAACAAAGTAAACTCTACAGTGTTAAAAAGAAGCCAAAATCTTTGTTTATATACCCAGTTTCAAAAGTTTATACAACGATATTGACTATCAGTAACTGCATCAGTTCTTGATGAATGATCATTTTTCCAAATACCGTATGTAATTTTTTTCCATTGGGTGTAGTATCATCAGGGTTGGGAATTCTTCTTACATATAATACTAGCTTTTATTAGCCCGTCAAAAATTACGGGTTTAAAAAAACTAAAGAATTACTAGTTCACTAGTTATAAAATAAAATAAATTAATGAAAAATCTACTTATTTAAAAAAATCCTGATTTTTGTTCACCCACTTCCTGAAGTTAATACTTAATCGATTTTGATGATTCTTTTTTATTTAAAAGATAATTTCAAGTTCTAAGTCACTGTTGAGCCAGAATTTTGATTTAGACCACAGGAATTGCCCCAAGGGACTTCCAAGTTCCCATGTTATTCATATTATAGAGGAGTGGTTTTTTTTGTTTATGTCACATGTTTTTTTTTCTTGATTCAATAAACTGCTGTTATAAGGATTATATCAGCAACATATTGCGGGGGAGCAGCTCGTGTACATTTAAATAGCTAATCTTGAATTGCATATGTAATAAAATGGGAATCCGCAAAATGGGGTACAAAATTTAAAGGTGTTAATGTAATGAAGCCTATTGTCTATTGTTTAATAAAGCATAATGCATATTAAAATATTCATTAGAATGTGTCTAAATTCAAATACCCTGTCGCAGCAAACCTGCGTACTCAGCGAATTTCCAATGCATATATATGTGTCTCACTACTACATAGAGCCACTTACCAAGTTTCACAAAAATACATTCATAAATAAGTGATATATAGTATTTGATTTATTCTCCATAAGAATAACATTAGGGCTGAGTATGCAGGTTTGCTGCAACGGGGAAGATAAAAATGTGTATTTTTGCAATTATTAATATAACTCAACCAGGTGAAGCTACATACCAAGTTTTATTAATTTAGGTTCATAACTAAGAGAGATATACAACTTTACTTATTCTCCATATGAATAACATGGGGGCCGAGTATCCAGGTTTGCTGCTACGGGGAAATCAGCAAAAAACCTTTTTTGTGCAAATCTAATATATATACAGCCGCATGTGTAACACACCCAGACATAGGAATTCTAGACCACTTCCAGACGAACTAGAAACGTGATATTTGGCATGCAGGTAGCTTGTACCTTGACACCCCCGGTAAAATTGCCAAAATATATAATTTTTAATTTTAAAACCACTAATTTTGATCTTGAAAATTGGATATTTTAACATTGGGCTTATGGAGTTTCAAATAAAAACAAAAGAAATCGTAACAGCTGTAAACAAATATCCAGTAAACTGTCAAAGCAACTTTCACATGGTAGAGTATAAACAAATTATAGAACTATTGAAAAATGAAAACATCTAGAGTGGATTTAACCATAATGAATCTAAAAAGTATACTATATAAAAAATACTTGAAAGGTCATTGACCAATAATAACAACTGGAGCGACCCCAAGCGGGGGCCTGGGGGCGGAGCCCCCAGCGAGCAAAGCGAGTCTAATATATATACCGCATGTGTAAACACACCCAGACATAGGAATTCTAGACCACTTCCAGACGATCTAGAAACTTGAAATTTGGCATGCAGGTAGCTTGTACCTAGAAACCCCGAGGAAAATTGCCAAAAGTTACAGTTTTAAATTTTAAAACCACTAATTTTTATGTTGAAAACTGGAAATTTTAACATTGGGCTTATGGAGTTTCAAATAAAAACAAAAGAAATCATAACATATGTAAAAAATTATCCAGTAAACTGTCAATGTAACTTTCACATGGTAAAGTGTAAACAAATGATAAGTCCAATGAAAAAATATGCCATCTAGATTGGCTATTTCCCAAATGAATCAAAATAGTATACTATATAAAAATTACTTGAGAGGGACATTGAGTTATAATAACGAGCAAAGCGAGTATCAATATACCACAACTAGTTGAAGCCACATACCAAGTTTCATCAATATACATTCATAAATAATCGAGATATCAAATTTTATTTATCCTCCATAAGGACAACGTACTGTGTTTAGCACTTTGAATATCTCTGAAACGGTTGGACTAAGAACAACAATTAAAACACCAAAATGATTGTTTTGTAGAGCTAAACTGATTGGTAAAAAGAAATGTGAAGTTATTAGTAAAATTATCTGAGGAAAATCTAAAAACCTTTTTCCCATAAGATTAACATGGGAGATTTTATGGACACGTTTTTTGACTTTTCTCTACAACCACTTAACCTAGGTTAATGATTCAAAATACCAAATTATTTGTTTTTTTAAGCTCTATAAAATGGCTAAAACCAAAATTAAGTGTTTTTAAAATTTTCGGGGGAAAAATTAAAAAAACTGATTTTTGAACAATTTAAAACCCCCTTCCCATAGTCCGATCGATCTTGTTCTCGAACTTAAAGTCATAAATGTTACTCTACACATTTGTGCCAAATTTCATCAAAATCGGGCATATACATATATATACATATATATAAATTTGAACGAATAGTGTTTTTGGCATCTGGGGACCTCAAAACAAAAAGTTATCATGGTCTCAGGCTTTAGTATTACGGTAGTAGTTTCTTCCCTATAGGGGAAATTCGCTAAAAGTGTCTTTTTACGAAAGACAATTTAGGCCTTCATGCAATAGCCCAAAAGGGTTTTCAATGGTTTAGTTTAAACTTTGTTGTTAGTTTAGTTTTAGATGTTGAATCAGATCCATTTTGTTGTCACTTCAATCCAAATTTTGTTTTTTAAAAACTTCAGTTAAATGTTATTAAATGTTTAAAAATTTGTTCATCTGGTTAAAATTTGCAATACAAATTAACCTAATTATTTTCCCTGCTTTTATAACTAAAAGGATAGCTGAGTTTACAAGGGTCAAGTTACTTGATTGAAGTAAAATTGGTCAACTTTCCCCATGTAAACCTCCTTCCAAGTAATTTTTTTGTTTATTCAAGTATCAGATGATCACAATGTTTTGTTGTTATGAGAAAAATGAGGGGTTTACACAGGTCAACCCTTCATTTTTCTAAGTTACTTGATTCAAGTTAAAAATTGTAAAAAATGTAAACAAAAAAATTTAATTTGACCAATGAAAACTTAAATTTCCGTATTTCAAACACAGCTGTACAAGTTGATGAAAATTGAACATGTTTGAGTTTACTTGACTCCTTCAGTCAAGGGTAGAATGTTGTTCATATTTAAACATATTAATTAAAACCTTCTTCGTATTACAAATTAATGAAATTGTCAAGATTAGGATAGTAGGCAAATGATTAGGATAGGTAGTAGTTTTGGGTGAGGGAGGATTCTGAATTATAAAGGGTGATTTTTTTAGTTGTGTGGTTTTTAAGTTGGTAGCATTGCTAAACACAACAATCAAATTAAAATCAAACAGCTGATTTTTGTTTATTATCTTATGTCATTTCAATATTTGTATTGTCTAGTGCTTATCCTTACAAGATTCAGCTGGTGCAAGAATTAAAACGATTTGACCATCGCAAGCGTCTTAATTTCGTTGAATGGGCTCAAAATAAGATAGTGTTCGACCCAGCATTCATAAGCAAGATTTTTTTCAGTGATGAGGCTCATTTCTGGTTATTTGGCTATGTCAACAAACAGAATTTCTGAATTTGGAGTGATGAAAATCCAAAGTAATTTGTTGGTGTACCCCTTCCACACCACAAAAACATCCACAAAAACTTACTGTTTGGTGTGCCATTTGGGCAGGTGGTGTTATTGGCCCTTACTTTTTTAAAGACGATGCTGGCCAGACTGTTACGGTAAACGGTCAACGCTATCGGGCAATGGTAAGGGGCAATGGTTTCGTTCCTCAGCTAAACGAAATCGAAGTGGATTTAGAAAATATGTGGTTCTAACAATACGGCGCGACGTGCCAGACAGCAAACGACACAATTGGTCTCTTGAGAGAAACGTTTGGTGAACGCATCATCTCGTATAGAGGTAATGTTAACTGGCCTCCACGGTCGTGTGATATCACGCCGACCGACAAAAAAAATGTGGGGATATGTCAAGTCTCAAGTCTACGCTGACAAGCCACAGACTCTGAATGACTTGGAAGTCAACATTCGTCGAGTTATTGACGGAATACGCCCCCAGCTGCTGGAAAGGGTGTTTGAAAATTGGACTGCTAGATTGGGCTTTCTACGGGAACGCAATGGAGCCCATATGCCAGAAATCATTTTTAAACACTAATGTCATAAGACTGTGGTTAAAATAAATGCATTTTTATGTCAATACAAGTTATTTTCATTGTTTTATTTCGTTTTAAAAATCGCACCACTAAAAAAACACCCTTTATTACTATCATTAAATTAAACTGGAGATTATAATAAGTTTGTATTTCTCTCTACCTCAAACCTGAATTATATTAGAACGCTTAACCCTTTCACGGATGGAGTGGTCTTGGGGGGACAACTCTCGACCTTATGGTGGCGGGTAGGCTAATCAGTGCTGCCCTCACGGTCGTCGGAAAAATCGCCTGGCTTTTCTGGTTGTCTTTCAACCTTCAAGTCAATTTCAGTAGTACACTACAGAACCTTCCAGTAACAGTCAGCGTTAGAACGTGTTTTAATAATTAATCATTAACAGTTTTACATATTCTATATGGTAATATTCAAAACATAATAATTTTCCTCAGAGTCGCGTCTTTTAAATCAAACCTTGGTTCAAAATTAAAGAGAATAACTTCAAATTTATGCAACGTATAATTATGGTAAAATAAAACAATATTTTTAGTTTACCAGGAATTCTCTAAAATTGGTCATGAAAATTATGTAAAAATGTTTATAATTTTGTGATTAATCCATTAACCAATGTTTTATAAATAAAGATGCCGTTCTTTTTAACCCTGAATCCGTTAGGCTTAACATTTTTCTCGCTAGAGTGCAGCTGCAAAGGTTTTTAATATACTTTGTCAGCTGTAATTTTTTACTGCCAATACGTTGCGCAAGCATTCGACAAAGTCTGACATAATGTCCAGTGTGGGGGACGTGCATTTCTCATGGAAAACTAAACAAGATTCAAATTTTACAAAATAAAATTTTAAGGATTGCCGTAAACAGTCCATGGTTCATCAGAAACAGTCACCTTCATGAAGAACTGGGAATCGACACAGTAGAACACTTTATAAGAAAAAGTACAAGAAAGTTTCTGTCTAATCTACACCATGTTCCTGGAGCCGTTACATTCAACTTAGGAATACCAACCTTGGGGAGGCGTTTAAAAGCAAGGCTTCCTCAGGATTCTTTCGAGATGCAGGGTGATTTCATTTAAGAACACTATATCAATTTATGTTCGAGTTTTATTTACATATATTTCTGTATTTCATTTGTCAATCTAACTAACGAGTTTTAAATAAGTTCCTGGGTGTCTTCAAACGAAGCGAGCCTAATATTGTTATTTTGCCTCTCTGTTATAATTTCTGTGAATAATGTAAAGTATACATTGAACCAGAATAAAATTGTTAAAAAAAAATATATGTATAAACGTAAGTTAACATTAATACTCTCAGGCCTTCTAATCAAAGGCTCACTCTCTCCAAAGACTACACGTATCCTTCCCCAGCAATGTTGTGTCCTAACATGAAAGGAAATCAACTTATCACAAAAATGTTATTTGTGAGCTCATCCCATTACACGATAATAGATAATAAATTACGCCAACATGGCTGCTAATAAAAAAGTGTGTCATGCAAAGGTTTTTTCTTGTTTTTGAGCATCGCTGACAAACTTCATAAATACTACTTACAGAAAAATAGGAATCAACTCTAGTAAAATTTGTATATAACAGCAAGATCCAAGGAACTGCTGAACAGATTTTGATGCTTTCAAATAACACAAAAACCGTGACTTAATACCTAATAGTTTCGCCAGTAACCTGCTTACAAAAATTGGATTATTTTTTAATATAATAATTATGAGAATGAATCAAAATCAAATCAAACATTGTTACACTGACAGAGACTGACGTTTCTTTAGCCATAATCCACCAAAGTTAATCCAGGGTAGCCTACAGTTTTTCAAGGAATCCAAACAAAAAACAACTTAACTCCAAATTTAGGACTTTTGTAGTGGTGGCAGGCGAGTTCACTTTTTACACAAATTTATATTGTGTGAGTAAAGCTCACTTAACACTATTAGTATTTGGCCCATCCAAGCGTTATTTTAAATCTATGGTAATACCAGCTGTAAAATTCCTCTAAATATCAGATTGAAAATCATTATTTGTCATCGAATATAAGGATTAATTTTTTATAGTTAATAAATATAATGTCAACATTAAGAACAACACTTTTGATCACATTAATTTATGAAGCGGCGCAAAAATATCATATGTAATAGTACATAAATAATGGCCAATTTATAGATTAAAATCGTGTGTAACAACTTTATTTCACAAAATATAGTGTTGACTCTGAATCATAAAGATTCTAACTTCAGGTGAATCTTTACTAGGTTAAACTAAAAATCAGCTGTCAGAATATAAAATAAGTCTATTGTGCAAGTTAATTGGGAAAATAAAACAGCAAATTTTACTTGAATGTTTTGTAAACATTATATCTGAAGGTAACACTGCCTAACGATTTTGGTCAAAAAAGTGAGCCGGTGATTTTGTCAGGTTGGTACACTGGTGAGGAAAATTTATCGTTCTTTGAACTATCCTGATTGGCTGTTTTATTCCTATAAGTGAATCTACACATGCAAATCACTGGAATAAAAGTAATAAAAGTTGGAGTAAATTCATTTTTTCGTTTGATTTATGTATCTAATCTTTCCGTGAAACATGATTAATTATGAGGAAATAAACAAATACAAGTTTATTGAGTTTCAAATCATGGATAGGTACTATTTGATTCACTTTGTCGACTCGTTCGATTTCAGCGAGTAGTTCTTTGCCTCACCAAAATTTGAAAAGAACGGCTCGCAGTTTTGTTCATCAGTGTTACCTCCAGTTATACAATAAACCTCCCTGGTGTAAACTGAGCTTTCAATACAGTCTACATATTTACCAACATTTAATTGTATTTCACCTGCAAAGATACAAACTATCTAAAGGCAGACCAACAAAAAGACATAATTTATTCATCTATCTATATTATTAATACACTATGTGCAAACTTTGTAAACAATAAGGCTTTTTTTAAGATTTACCCCCACATATTTTACACTAAAACGCGTGTCTTGGTTTGCAGTTGTGTAAGCTGGCTTTACATTTTCAATTTATGCCTCAGGGTTTTGCCCCATGGGACTTCTAAGTCCCAATGTTACTGTCAACGAGAGTTAAGAAGTCCCCTGAGCCCTGGCCTATTCGAAAAATGCAGGCGCTTGCTACTCGGCGGCGCGCCGGCGCCGGGCGGGTCTCTCATGTTTCACGCGGCAGTCAGGGCTCACATCCACTGTAGTAAAAACAAAATAGGCAACTGTGATTTTACTTTATTGTTACTACTCAATTGTGTTAATATTGTTGAAGTACAATACAAATTTAAAATACACCAGAAGGTATACGTAACCTATTAGCAGCTTATGAGTAAATTTAATAAGCCTTAAACGTTGTCAAAATAATTAGCATGAGTTTGAATATTTGAATGTTATAAAAATGGCTTTTTACTTAAAACCTTCATGCCGTTAGGTAGCAAGAAAAATACAACGCATTGTGGTAGTAAAAAGATTATATTTACACAAGTAGCAGACATTCAATCGTTAGTCACTGTCCAAAGGTTGAGCCAATTCCTCGTCCGTGTCATGGATGGAGTCAGAGCCGGAGTTGTCTGTAGATGAGTCATCGTCGGTCCCCAAATGAATAATAAGTTCATATAATACATTCATAATAGCCGACTTTGTTGGTACTTTGTCCTCTTGTTCTTGGTGATAGGGTGCATTATCAATTACAACAACAGAGTCAGGAGGTAAATTTGGCAACACACGTTCTCTTATCCACTTTCCAAAGTTTTCAAAATTCATTTGGCCATAATAATCTCCCTTAGCACTGTTTGCCTTATAAATAAGGCGCCCTCCATGTAAAAACCCTTCCTCGGACCCTATGTCCACTACAATCACGCGGTTTAATGCATTTATTTCAGGTAACACGCCATCCACATCAACACTTTGCCAACATTTTTGGAACGTTAAATTGCTGTCTATCCATGTTTCATCTAGATAAAATATTTTTTTTTTTTGGTCCTTATTCTTACCCAATCTATTTTGGTCATCTATTTTTACTCAATTTGTTCCAATACATCACATACAAACTAAATCGAACTAAAGTTTTAGATACAAACACTCAACCGGAATTTTAAACTTAAGATATGTAACTGAAATATAGTTTACTGGATTATATCAATCGTCTTAACCTTCACTAACCTTATGTGATTAATTTTACCTTCACATTTTTACCTCCTATTTTTAACTGGATTTGTGTCTTAGTCATGTTTTTTTTTATATATACTCGTACACAAATTGCACTTTAGGGAGTATAATGGCTATCATCGATGAAAAAAAAAAGCTTTTGATACAGTTTTACCCAAAACGTTAAAACCTACTTAAATAACTACAATTCCAGCTATGAACTGCTAGAATGCCCCCCTGCTGACATATTTTCTGAGACCCAAGATTTATCTACTTCTGATTTCATTAATAGTGATAACCCCCAATTTTGCCGCAAGCGTAAAAGTAAACAAAAACGGAAATATAAATATAAAATATAGAATACATAACTCTGAATTTAGCTTTGCTGAAATTTTATACAGTAATTATAAACTCTATTCAAATTCAGCGTGGAATTTTGTTCTTTACTGCTTGTAAATTTCAATCCAAAAACCTAAATATAGTTAGGAATGGTTGCCTGTTTTGATTACAAAAACAACCATGTGGACATATGGTATACAGCTGTGGGGAACCGCAAGCCAATCTAATATTGAAATTTTGCAAAGATTCCAGTCAAAAACATTGAGAAAAATGATCTGTGCTCCTTGGTTTGTTTCAAATAAGACTATTCATGAAGATCTGAAAATTCCAACCATAAAAGAAGAAATTACACGATACAGCCAGATTTACCAAAGAAAATTAGAACAACATCAAATTATTTAGCTGTTAACCTCCTCGACAATAGCGAGTTTACTGACAGGCTCAAGAAAAATGTTAAAGTGCTTGAACTGCCATACAGATTTACTTAATATTTTAAATTGGAAGAATGTTTGACGCAAGATCTGTTATTGGACAGCAACTTGCCCATGTTATGTAATTTATTTTATCTTTTTTGCTGATTGTTCTATCCTTTTTGAACAGATTGTAAAATTACAAATAAAGATATATATAAAAAAAAAAAAAAAACTCTACTCAACTGTTATATTACACATGGCTCAGTAAACAAAATGATTGCAAATAAAATATGGCAAAAATAAACTGTATTTTTTGCGAATTACAAACTTATCTAATATATAAAATTCTCGTGTCACTGTGTTTGTAACAACACTCCTCCAAAAGAGCTTTACCGATTCTTATGACATTTTGTGTGTATACTCGGTAGGTCTGAGAATAGGACGTAAACTAATCAAAAAAACATTTTTTTATTATTATTTTTTTCTATAGGCAAGTGAGCGAAGTGAACAAGCTCATACTGAAACTGAACGAGTATTTTACATAAAACAAATTCTATGACATTAGGACAGGACAACGTCTGTCGGGCCAGCTATTTAAATAAATGTATGATATCATATTTTTGTCATTATCCTTGGGCCAAGGGAAATATATTGACACCAACCTGGCCTCTCTACGTTCTGTAGTTTACTCGGAATAGGTGGTTACACGCTATTATTATATAGGATAATATTAACACTATAATATCATTATGTACATTTGTCACGCATTGTAACTGTTATCAGCGAATTACAGCATGAAAACTCCCATGCACCACGTACACCCATGCATGTTACATGGTGCGTGTTAGATGGTGACGCGTAGTCCTTAGCAAAATTCAATTTTAAATGGAAACTGCTGAATCTATAACGCAACTAACCTTCTCAACATAACTATCACTAAAACCAACACAAAATGCAAAACGGAATATTGGCGAAACAGACCCGCCAACTGCAATCACGCCTAAAATCACAAAATACAGTAGAACCTCGATAACACGACTCTCAAGGGGATCTCTAAAATAGTCTTCTTATCGAGGTGCACTTGTAATTGAGGGTCGTGCTATCAAGGTTGTTTTCACAACAAGACGTGCTATCGAGGTCACAGACTTTTTGCTATACCAAGCACATTTTTTATGAAACATTTCTAATTTTGTTTTAAGCAGAAAATTACCGTATAAATCAGTCATAAATAAAAGAACACACGTACAAGTAAAACAAACTTCTTTATGATTGCCATATAACAATACAATTACAGTATTAAAATTGATTGAAAAATAATAGGCCTAGTAAAGGTTATAATTAGGCTGTAATATTCATTTTAGAAAATTAATATTACCGTAAATTGTTCATTGTAGGCCTACTACTGTGATAAGTTTTCTTATTCAAATAAATACTATGCAGAACTTACGGCAGTAAGAAAAAATCAACCGACTCAGTTCACTAAAGTATAGAGTTAATAAGCTCAAAATTACAGTACCTTAACCTATTGTGAAATACTGATTTGACCCGTGATAGATAAGGAAAGGCTGGTAGGGGAGGGGGATAGGGAAGCAGGGGTTTTCCGGTCGAGACCTGAGCCCAAGACGTTGTTGTTTACTTCAAAACATCCGATCTAACCGTGGGAACTATGCGTGAGAAAGGTCGAGTCGTGCTATAAAGGTTCCGTAACGCAAAACGGCGCGCTATTGAGGTTAGAGTCGCGAAATAAAGGTTCACTTACCCAAAAAAGCGTGTTATTGAGGTGGAAGTTGTGCTATGGAGGTTCAGTTATTTAAAAAGACGCGCTATAGAGGTTTATTTATTAGTAATATGAAATGACAAAAAGACGTGCTATCGAGGTATTTATTTGAAAATGAGTCGTGTTATAGAGGTATTTATAACATTGAGTGTTATGGGAGATTCATGGGGATTAGAAAATCAGACTCATTATCGAGGTTTTCGTCTTATCGAGGGTCGCCTTAGCGAGTTCCTACTGTAGCTGCATTCCGACTATTAACAAAATTCTGAGCTAGAACCTCTTACATTAAAAAAGAAGTAACCACTTTAATGATCTGCTATCTAAATCAAGTATAAAATACAAGGTAAATTGGCCAAGAATAAAAAACCATCAAAAGAAAAATTATATCTTTATATAAATAGTTTATGAGATTATATAACATAAATGTACACAGTTATCCTGAAAGCGTCAGCATTGTCATGCTCCATCCCACCAAGACAGCACTCCTAATCCAGGCTCATTGATTGTGGCCTAAGCAAAAAATGTCAATTAATTATTGTAACACAAATATATAGGTAGGTCTTACTTATACACCATTTTGAGTCTAAAATGTAAGGTATAGGCATTTTTATCACATTTTTCAAGAACACAAAATTAATATTTGTATTACTGTTAGTGGAGGGAGGAGGGAGATACCTAACACAAAGACAATTTTCCCAGCATCAAACCCCTTTATCAATTTTCTTTTATTTATGTAGACCTAAAACTTAAGTTGGGTTTCAAACCATGGGACAGTGGCACAGTCATTGTTGATTAGTGGGATTTGAACCCAGGCCAGGCGAGCGCGTACAGACCAAAATCACATGTTCTAACCAATACACCAGGTTGTTTCACAAGTAACAGATTCATAAACTCTTTGACTTGACTGCCTAAATCTAGAATACTTGTAATCCAGTATAGTAATTGTGCTGTGGTGTTAAAATTGTAATAAGACATAATTTGGTGGTTAATCCATGAGCTAGTAATAACTTATTATTCTATTCACGATAACCTACAAAGGACACAATGTGACAACGGACAACGTGCTGCACTCTAGTAGTAACAAAATTAATATCTAATGACTGCGGGAAGCTACGGTTCGCATCACTAGGAGCGCGGACCGACTATAAACCTATCCAACACCTCTAAATTGGAGTCACAATAACACTTGGCCAGGTGTTCTTACGAACTTTGCAGGTTTGATTCCCGCTCACAACCAAAATTGACCAGTCGTGCAACTCTCAATGAGTTAACACGCTCGCTACCGACTCAAAAATTGGACTTCCAGTACAGACTGACGTCATGTATTTGTGATATCCTGTTTTTCACTACAGACCAACATGTGTGACGCACAGAGCCGAAACCACAGCCTGACGTCATGTATGTGTGACGCGTGCTTATTGTTATAAAATAAGCTCTGGCTGCCAGTTAGTGTAGTAGATCATCTTTATAACTGCATATCAGGCCAGAGGAATGTCTGTCAAATATATATGTGGTGAGACCGAGCGTGGGACTTATTATTTTGACCCCAGAGGAGGGTTGGCCAACCTGTATAAAATCCTCGAATATGTACAAGTGTTAGACTACTTATAATGTGAGTTAGGTATTTTTTTTATTAGTAGGCCTATTTGTGTATAATTAACATTACACTTTAAACAAATTAATTGGTCTGGGGGTATGTTTCTTCATGATTGCATTAGTTTATTTGAATACTGTAAGTTTTCAATTAGTCCGCTACGAACACCCATGCGGCACACAGACGTGGCACTTGGTAGCAAACGTGTTAACCAATCTGTGGCAACATTGGTGAGAGGGTCCAAGTAAAATAAACGGTGGCAAGTCTGCTTGGAAGTTGACGGTTCTGGTTAATTCTTTGAGAGTTGCACATGGTCAACACTGATTTTGTTATATTTTAGTTATGTTACTGTGTATCTGCCTCTACGACTCATTAAATTAAAATACACCATTACTCCATTTAAAAAGACAATTTTTCTATTCCAGTTCATAGGTTTTAAAAATTACAAGTAAGGAACG
Source organism: Allygus modestus (assembly GCA_963675035.1). Classification (NCBI taxonomy): domain Eukaryota; kingdom Metazoa; phylum Arthropoda; class Insecta; order Hemiptera; family Cicadellidae; genus Allygus; species Allygus modestus. The sequence continues at coordinate 77,128,274 of OY776115.1, read as the reverse complement.
GGTCCAGCACATAAGTTTATGCCAATGGGTTGGCTAGCATTCAGGAAATATATATCTGCCATCCAAAACCTTTACTACGGTACATTACAAATAGGCCAGGTCAATAAATATATATTTTAAAACAGCTATCATGGCTCACATATAGTGAAAAACAAATTAAATGATATTCAGAGAGAGTATCCCATACTAAAACACACTATCTAAACAACACTCAAAATATCTTAAAAACCAGAGGAAGGGCCTTAATCAAAACTAATGTTGGTGGTATTTCTAACGCGGTTATCACTCACCGTAATAGAGTATGGAACCTTGGGCTCGGTGTTAATGGTGTCTGGCAGCTCTGGATTGTCAGGACATTGGACTGGTGACGTTTCCACAAACAGCTCTGACGTCACACGGAATTTTAATTTTTCTCCTGACAAAAACAGTTTCAATGAACCTCTCTAATGGCAAACCAAAAGTACAGAGTCAAAGAAGAGACTTCTGCTACAGTACAACTATTTTTTGAGACCCTACCCAAATTTAACTAGAAAACATCCAACTCTTTAGATTTTAACAAGTTCTACAAGGAATATTAATCCTAAGCTCTTAATGAGCAATGGCATATACACATTATAATGTCATACATTAGTCAGTATGTAAAATGGATCTTGGAAGTCCCGCAGAAGAATTTTGCTTAACCTTTGAAAATATGGTTATTTTGGGCCTTAGTAATTGATTGCATAGTCCTTAATGCCAGGAACTCTTATAATAAAACTAGCCGACACCTTGCAGCTTCGTCCGCAAAAACTATGATAGTTGTGTATGCTTCAATCTGTGGTTAGCCCATGGAACTAATACAAATCAAGATCAGCTGATTGAATTTTCATCAGCTCAAACCAAAGTGAATGTCCATAAGGACATCAGCTCAAACCAAAGTGAATGTCCGTAAGGAATACATGGTAACTTTGGGACCCAGCGGGCGGAACACAGGGACAATTTCGTAATACCATTTCTTAGCAAGCACCTAGGGCCAAAGAGGAACCTATATGACAAATTTCAACTCTGTAGGCCTTATAGTTATGGAGATTTCATGATAGTTAAGTCAGTGATGTTTGTATTTTATATATTAAAAGATTTAAAATAAAATAGGCCTAAAAATGTTAATATAAAAAAATGAATTACTATTTCCCTTGGTTATGCCATAACTAAAGAATGAGTGCACCAAATCAAATAACTCTCTTTTTGTTGTGTTCATTAATATCAAAACAAGGTTTTTATAAAAGAACATTTTTAATCCGACCTAAGGGCTCTGTCCGACTGGCCCAAACACCAAACAGCTGTTAACAAGGATTATATCTAAACATACTTGAAAGGCATAAACATATGTTCATTAAGGAAATAACAAATCTACGAGCTCATCTGGGAGGCGAGTGAGCAAAGTGAATGAGCTCATCTTGAAAATGAACGAGTTTTGACGTAAAACAAATTCAATGACATTTGGACAGGACGTCTGTTGGGCCAGCTAGTCTCATATAAATATACAGTAGGCCTATCACTAATTCTCTATTAGCAGGACTGTACTGTTGTAAAATATGTATTCAGTGACATGTGGTTATTAGTTTTCACATATTTATAACTCCTACATTATTATTAGTGAATTTCCTATGGAAAAGTGAACTATTAGCATGACCTGCACGGTGAAACTTAAGCCCGGGACCACCATAGAAGTTCCTAACTTGACCCCCTGAGGACGTTTTGGGGGGTCACTAAAAACTTTATGTATATATGTATATTCATTCTAAAAGAGGCCAAAACTTACATAAAAAAGCGGAGTTATATTTCGATATAAAATCTTCTTCCGATTCAGATTCTACTTTATAAAAACAAACTAAAGAAAATGTAGGATTATGTATATATAGGGTACATATACATATATATATGTGTGTGTGTTTGTTCGCACTCTAGCGGTCGCAATTTTTGTCCGATTTACTTTAAATTTGATAGGAATCTTCCCTTCTGTAAACGGTAGGAGAAGTTCGTTGGGCAAAACAATCGGACAACTCTAACCCCCTTTTTGGGATTTTAATTTGTCAAATTTTGAGTTTTTGAGCCCAAAAGGGGTCAGAAAAGCCCCGAATATAACATTATTGTATATTACATTATTGTACCTAAAATGCCAAAAATTGTAAGCCCACCCTCATCAATCTAGCCCCTCATCAATGTATTTACCGAGTTATTAAAGAAAATGTTAATTGTCTTTACACAGCACGTTGTCTTAAGGGGATTTTACACTAGAAAAGGCTGTTTTTCATATCTTGATGTAATTTTATTACCCCCAATACCTCTATACCAACTTGTTATCCTGACTATACCTCATCCTAACCTGATAATGTACAATATTGCCATCCTATTAGTCAATTTGGTTATAACCAGGAGCATCAGAACAACCAAAAAATAACATTTTTAAATTTTCCAAAAAATTTTACTAGTGTTGTTTTAAACTCTTTATTAGATTTTTTAAAGGGTTTAATGCGGAAATTCACTTCCCTCAAATCAGCGTGCTGCATGCGATCTCGTTAAAATGAAAATTTACTTTCAATACAACGGTTTCAATAAAATACTACTACTACTGGTAATTAAATGTTAATCTTTCTATTTCAAATAATGTGGACGATCATAAGGTCACAATACTAATATAGGCCTAATAATTGAGTAATGGATTTCATTTCATTACACAACTTAATCTATGGGTGAAGTACCCAAGAAATCAGGCTGGTTTAAGACTGGCCCAGTCCCTGGGACATGTTATAATACCTGGGTCCATGAAGAGGTCATGCTTATCACCATCATTGTCAAACTCCCAAACCCACACTTGCTCCGTCTCGTCAAACCTGGAGGGGTGTTGAAGGTTGCTTGGAGGGATCAGTATGTCATCGAAGAAGCCCAAAGTCACTAAATGACAGAATGAAGAGGATCAACAAACCGTTTCAGAATAGCCCACTCAGAACCCTTAAATGGGGGAGGAATTTTATTAAGATAGACAATGAAACATGATTTATTTCTCAAGAAAATATAATTTATATAGGACTGTATGAAATATCTATACTAATAAGTAGTTGTGCGTGTGTGTGTGCCCCAGGTGATTTCGAAAAGGCACCTCCAATGTTCTACCGGACCATGCCATGTTGTAGAGGACCAAAACATGATTCTTCTACAGTCATATGAGGTCCTCCCTTCCAAAGGAGGAATGCCTACACATGAACTCAGAGCGACTGCGTCTCAGGAAGGCGAAAAAGATGGCGGAAGGCACCTGGCTCCCCATGAGTGAGTACCGGAAGCTCAGGCCTAAGTGAAAGAAGTCTGATGGCACCCCCAGTCCGGCGGGCGAGGGTTATTTTCAGGGTGTCTCGCCCATGCATAGAGTTTTGGGCTCTGAGCAGAGGGGCGGGACCGCTGTGAAAAGGCCTCGTCACTGAGACGTCCGTGCCTCCGGGAGCACTGATCAGGTTGCTCCTGCGGGCGGTTTGGGTACTGTGGGGCCGATCTTCAAGGATCAAGAGTAAAGTGGCGATTGTTCCTTCAGAGTTACCCGACTTTAGACTAACAGATGATGATTGTCGCTTGCTGAAGGGTAAACTCTTGGCGTCTATCAGATCCAGTATTGACGCCGTGGGTCCTCTTAAGAACCACAAAACCTCCCTGCAGCAAGGAGCTGTCGTCGTGGTGTATGGGAACGACGCAAAAAATGCTTGGGTCAAATAGGTCTTCAATGAGTTGGAGTACCGTGATTGGATAGGTGGTTGCGGGGGACTACAAGGATCTCCTGCGTACCGTGAATGTCCTCTTGCGGGCAGATGAACTCGCTTTGGACATGAACCCAAGGGAAACCCTTCACATGATTAGTGCTCAAAATCCTGGAGTTGACACCTCTGTGTGGAGAGTTGTCAGTTGCAGGAAGGAGGAGTCCAACCAGACCATGGTTCTAGCAGTAGATGAACCCAGTGCTCAGGTTCTGAAGGAGAGAGGATGGCAGATCTTCCTGGGGTTTTCGAAGGCATCTTTTAGAGTGCTTTAGTGGGCAAAAAAGGCTCCCTCTGGCAATGATCAGTCTCGTCCAGATGAACCTACAACATAGTAAGGCAGCTATGGCTGTTTTTACTGTGACCACAGCTAATAAGGCTGTGTATTTTGCACTGATCCAAGAACCATGGGTCAGAAATGGCAGATTTGCAGGGATGGGGGCGTCTGGTGGCCGAACTATCTATGGCAATTCTGCATATCCAAGAACCTGCATTTGGGTCAGAAATGGACTTGCTTGCTCTCCGGTTCTTGAATTGTTTCAGGGTTATCGCCACAGTGAGGACGGTTTGTGGATCTTCTGGAAAACCAATCCTGCTGGCATCAGTATACATTCCGGGAGACTCCGATATGGTGCCGCCTGTGGAGATAAGAGGGCTGGTGGACCATACGGCATCCTCAGGGGTCGACCTGCTGGTGGGGTGCGACTCTAACTCCCACAATTCTGTGTGGGGATGCAGGGACACAAACACTAGAGGTAAGACACTTCTAGACTACATTGCATCCAGTAGGTTGTTGATTGCCAATGTTGGATCTGAGCCAAATTTTCAGAGTCGTGTTGGTCAGTCGGTCTCACACTGATCTCAGAGGGGCTACAGGAGAGGATACTGGGTTGGCAGGTATCCCTGGAGCTCTCTGTCCGATCAGAGGCACATCCTCTTCAAAGTAGGTGATTTCTCTCCTGAAATCCTCTCTTTCAGGAATCCCAGGAGGGTGGACTGGGCCTCTTTCAAAGACAAACTGAGGGTAAGACTGGATCCTCAGACTTCTCGGATCAGGGATACTGCTGAGCTGGATCGGGCCGTGGTCCTCCTTGGCGGGGCCATCGTATCCTCCTTTGAGGAATGTTGTCAACTGTCGGGGTTGAGGCGCAGCAAGGGGTCGAGCTGATGGATCTCTGAGCTTGCCAACCTGAGGAAAATGTTAACCCTACAACTTATAACCGTCGATGTCATCGACGATAATGGCGTTTGTACCAGTCAGTTTGTAATGCAGAGATACCGTCGATTACGTTGACGGTATGTTTTTATGTGTGTTGCTCGGCAATAGCTGATGAAATTTAGTTCGTTCTTGCAGGAAACAATTGTAGACAATATTTGCCATCCTTCAGTAACCAACTTTAGTGATTTAATTGTTTGTTCGTATTTGGACTAGTGTGCCTTTTGTCTGTCGCTACGTTCAGCTGACTCGCGTCTGCCGATTTCAGCTGTCAGTGATTTGTGACTGTAGTGTTTACATGAAGCGAGTTACTGTTTGTTCTACGTTATTATTACTATTGTAGAATATTTTCGTAATTAGTCATTATTATTGTTATTAGAATGGGCGATGAACTTAGATCAAGTGACATAAGAGAAATTTTATTCGATTATGACAGTGATGGAGGTAGTGACATTTCTATCGTAGGCGATAAAGAAGTGTATAATAATGTTTCCAATGAATCTGAAAGTGAATCAGAAAACGAGGTAGGCCTTGGACAATGCACTTATGGTTCCCCTGAACCTTTTGCAAATATTGAAGTGGGCCAAGGCCCAAGTACTAGCTTCTCCCATGAACCTTGTGCCGAAAGTGAACTAGGCCCAGTCTCAAGTAGGCCTACTTGGGTTCCCCCTTATGTTGGAACATTTATTTTTTTTTACATAAAGACATTATTTTCTTGTATAATATTTTTATTCCTAGGTAAATTTGCTAAAAATGTATAATACAGAATTTGAACTTGACAATTGTTTCCATAGTTACAATACAGTGAAAAGTAAAAAATAATTTTGAAATAAATGTTATAACTTTCTTCAATCTACAACCAGAAACAAAGGAAAAACTTGGTAAGTCCACATAAATTGTTATTTTATGGGTAGAGTTTGGTTTGCTGAAAACAAAGATGTGTAACAGTTTGCATTAGCTCATTATTTGTATTTTTTACGATTTTTAAAAAAAGTTACAAAATGGGTAAAAAGAGTGTATCATTTCACGGACAACACACTATCAGTTGTAGGGTTAAGAACTTTCTTCAGGAGGGCAAAATCTTAGAACAACTGGGATCGGGATCAGAATCACGAGATGCTGACCAAATACAATCTCGCTGTCAGGAGTGCTAAAAGGCGTTCATGGAACAGTTTCTGCAACAATGTGGAGAGCATGAGGGAGACCTCCAGGCTCTAAAAACTAATGGTAAGGGACAGATCCTCTGAGTTGGGCTCTCTTGAGGGGCCGATGGGGAGATAGTCCACAATCCGCAGGCTGTGTTGAGGATCATGGCCAGCGTACACTTTCCTGGAAGCAACATGCTTTAGCAACCTGAAGACGGAGAGGCCTCTCGGGCAGCTGGCTGGGCCTGCACAACAAGCTGGGTTGCGGCCGGCCGTGTTGTGACCTTCAGCAGAATCAGGTGGGCTGTCAACTCTCTTAGTTCCTTTAAGGCGCCAGGTCCGGATGAAGTCAGGGTGGTGTGTCTTTAACAGGGTATTGAAATACTGCTCTCAGTTCTCTGTGGATTGTTCAGAGCAAGTCTGGCGCTCGGACACATTCCTTTTCCCTGGTGATCCTCGAGAATTGTCTTCATTCCGAAGCCCGGCAAGGACAGGGACACGGACCCCAAGACCTTCCGACCCATATCACTGACGTCTTTCCTGTTGAAGACGCTGGAGAAATTAGTATTGAGGCATGCTTGGGACACAACCTTGCAGACATCGCCTATTCATTTCAACCAGTATGCCTTACATTCAAATCAAATCAAAATATTCTTTATCCAGAGTCAATACATATACAGTATTTAAGTAGAGTCAAAATTCTAGTTTAAAACTAAAAATTAGATTCTTATCAGGTTATATGGAGAGAAAATAAAATATCAATCATAAACAACTTTAAGTTATTTTGATTGCAAATTTACAACAAAAAATACCCCCGTCGCAGCAAACCTGCGTACTCAGCGAATTTCCTATGCATGAATATATTTCTTACTACCACATAAAGCCACTTACCAAGTTTCATATGAATACTTAAATAAATAAGTGATATACAGCATTGTATTTATTCTCTATAAGAATAACATTAGGGCTGAGAACACAGGTTTGCTGCAGCGAGGAAGGTAAAAATGTGGGTTTTCTTGCAATTATCAATATAACTCAACCAGGTGAAGCTACATACCAAGTTTTAATGATTTATGTTCATAATTAAGGGAGATATAAAGCTTTACGTATTCTCCATAAGAATAACATTAGGGATGAGAATGAAGGTTTGCTGCTAAGAGGATAATCAACAAAAAATCAATTTGTTGTGCAAATATCAATATACCAGTACTAGGTGAAGCCACATACCAAGTTGCATCAATATATTTTCATAAATAATCGAGATATCAAATTTTAAATATTCTTCATAAGGATAACACTGGACAACGTACTCTGTTTAGCACTTTGAATATCTCGGCAACGGTTGGACGTAGAATCACAATTTAAACACCAAAATGATTGTTTTGTAGAGCTAAACTGATAGGTAAAAGCAAAAGTGAAGTTTACAGTAAAATTAATTAAGGAAAAGCTAAAAGCCATTTTCCCATAAGATTAACATGGGAACACGTTTTCTTTGGATTTTCTCCGCAACCACTTAACCTAGGTTAATGATTCAAAATACTATATTATTTGTTTTTTTAAGCTCTATAACATGGTTAAAACAAAAATTGTGTGATTTAAAAATTTCAGGGTGAAAAGTGCAAAAAAACTGATTTTTGGAAAATTTTGAAACCCCATAAACCCCCTTTCCCATAGTCCGATTTTTCTGGTTTTCGAACTTAAAGTCATGAATGTCACTTTAAAAATAATACCAGTAATAATACCAGTATCAGTTTTTTTTTTCTGATAGCCAGGCTGTGTGTTTTCAGGTCTAATTTGGTTGAGCCAAATTTCATCGAAATCGGACGTTTTTTACTCAAGTTATCGCATTCACGGACACATATATAGATTTATATATTGATTATATACATATATATATAAATTTGAAGGAATCGTGTTTTTGGCATCTGGGGACCTCAAAACAAAAAGTTATCATGATCTCGGGCTTAAGTCTTACCATGAGACCTATGGTAATAGCTTCTTCCCTATAGGAGGGGAAATTCGCTAATAAAAAAAATCTTAATCAATTACTTAGACAATACATTTACATTGCAATAGCTGACTTAAAATCATTATTATTTCATTTGTATTACTTATTTACATTTTATTTCATTACATTATTTATTATAACTGAACTCAGGCAATCAGTAATAGGTCCTAAGGAAATTCTGAAAAAGAATAAAGTGCCTTATTAGTCAAATATTCTTAGAGTAAGCTTTTAAATTTATGGTAATTTTGTTCTTTTTTGATTGAATTTGGAAGTTGTAGAACAAATTTTTTCCCCATGTACCTTGTTTTGTTTTTATAGAAACTTAGATTGTATTTATCTAAAATGATTTGATTACGTGTATTATAAGGGTGATTAGCTTCAAGCGAAAAAACACTATCATGCTCTTTAACATATTTAATTGTTTCCAGGACATAAAGACTGTAAACTGTTAAGATTTTAAGATCTATAAAAAAGGTTTTTACACTTTCTGTGTTTTTTAAACCTAGCATCATTTGTATTGTTTTTTTGTTTTATTAGAATTTTGTCCAAATTATGTTTTGATGTAGCTCCATAGATACAAATTCCATAGGACAGATGTGAGTGTATTAAAGAATAATATATTGTTTTCAGTAGTGTGTAGTCAGATATTTTAGACATTTGCCGTAGTGTGTGTATTCCTGATGACATTTTGTTCACTACATTATCATCATGTTCATCCCACGAGAGATTTCTATCAACCGTTAGTCCTAAAAATTTAGTTTGATTTGTTTTATTTATTAAGTCACTGCCAACTTTGAGTTTTGGATCTAGTGCTGTTTTATTTTGTTTTGTGGAAAAAGATAAAATCATTGATTTGTTTGCATTTAATAAAAGGTGGTTTTGATTTAGAAAATTGTATAATACTCATTAATACTCATTAAGTCCAAATTTGCTGAGATCTCTATATTAAAACAGGAATTTCCTTTTTAACAATCAAATTAGTGTCATCTGCATACAAACACATGGAGCTGGAGCCAACTCTTTGTGGTAGACCATCCAGGTAACATAAAAATAGTAATGGCCCTAAAATGGTTCCTTGAGGAACTCCATACTTAATTACCTGAGGTTCACAGACAAATTTTCTTAGGTAACTACTACAATAATTTCCATTTTCTAAATATTTTACTTCAACCCTTTGCTGTCTCCCACTGAGGTAAGAGGAAAACCAAGCACACTCTTTCCCTTGTATGCCTAATGATTTAAGTTTTTCTATTAAAACAGGATGTGCCACACTGTCAAAAGCACGGGAGAGGCCAAGAAAAATACCCACTACCTTCTTACCATTATCAACTGCATCAATTATATTTTCAATAAACTCGACCCAACAGTTACGGTTGAAATCCCCTGCCGAAAGCCATGTTGCTCTTTGTCTAATAGATGATTTGATTCCAAATAATTTATTAATTGGATGTATACAATCCTTTCAAAATTTGTTGAAAAAGATGAGAGAAGTGAAACAGGCCTGTAACAGGTTATATCTCTACAATTACCTTTCTTAAAAATGGGAATAACTTAATTTTTGAAATTTTTAACTTATGCGGAAAATATCTTGAAATGAAAGAAGAGTTAATTAAATGGAGTTTAAGTAAGAAAGCTGGTGATTTCTTTATAAGTGTCATTGGAAAATCGTCTATACCAATGGAATATTTATTTTCAAATGAAGAGATTCCCTTTAATAGATCTTGTTCTGAAATTGGAGTGAATCTAAATTTTGCATTAGTTTTCGGAGTGGGAACCACTAATTGTAATGGGGGATATTTGGGACTACAAGCCTCTCCACTGCGTTAACAAAGAAATCATTAAAAACTTCGCTCACTTCTAATGGCTTATTAATTAACCTATCATTGTGGAGCAGACTAATGTTATTTTTTTGGCTTTCTTGTCTTCCTAATTTAGAATTTATTATACACCAAGTAGCTTTAACCTTGATTGAAGAATTTTGAATTTTGTCACTAATTTGATTTTTTTTAGTGTTTAATAAAGTCTGATTAAGTATTCTTTTTTCTGTTTTATTTGTTCTTTAATTACCTGATTTTTTGTTTCTCTAAATAACCTTTTCAATTCTAGTATTTCAAGTTTTAACTCTCTCAATTCAGTTGTCATCCATTTTTTCCTGGGTTCAGCTTTCTCAGAAATAAAACTCTTGGAAAACACAAATTAAATTAATATCCAAACAGTGAATTAAAAACCTCATACTTTTTTTCAACTGGTGCTTGGTATACCTCAATCCAACTCTCTTTTGAAATTTGCCGAGTAAAATTCTCAAAATTAGCTATACTGAAAACCCTACCTTCCTTTTTGGTATTGTTTCTGTGTTTTTTATCTATATTAAATATATCTAGGCATTGTGCATCATGATCAGATACAGTCATTATCACACCTCTTGCTTCTAATCTATGTGTATTTATATTTGTAATAAAGTTATCTATGGCAGACTTTGATGTTCTAGTGACCCTGTTTGGAAAATCTATCTTATATTCTAAATTACACATTTTCAGTATGTTTTTAAACTTTTATAAGTATTATCTTTGTTTAAAACATTTATACTAATGTCTCCAGTTAAAATTACATTTTCATATCTTTTACAGAGCTCATAAGTAAGAATTTCTAACTTATCCAAAAAAGGATGGGTATAACAATACACAGGAGTACGGTAGAGACAACCCAGAACAAAAGTAAAATCCCCTACATTAAACTCAGTTAAAGAGCATTCAAACTCCCTTTCAACCAGTAACTCTGACACAGCTGGAATGTTAGCCAGTTTACTTTTAAGATTATTAAGTCCCAAAATTATTACTCTTCCCCCTGAAGTTTCTTTCCGTAGGTCATTCAAGGTAGGTCATGTGACTCCACCCTGCATCACCTCGTGGGCAGGATTGAGAAGGCCATAGGTTGTAAGGAAGTTGTGTTGGGTGCTTTTCTTGACATCCAGGGGGCCTTTGACAACACTGCTACGGAGGCAGTTTTGCGCGCCGTCAGGGCGCAGGGCCTGGGTTATGTGATCTGTAGGTGGATTGAGGCTCTCCTTCGAAGTACGAGGGTCAAGCTTTCGCTTCACGGTGAGACGTCGAGGCAAGGATGACCAGAGGTTGTCCTCAGGGGGGAGTCCTGTCCTCTTTTGTGGAATTTGGTTGTTGATGATCTCATTCGGAGTCTCAATGACGGCGGCGTATTTGCCCAAGGGTGCGTCGATGACATCGCTATGCTGGTGGTAGGTAAGCTCAATAACATGGTCACAGCCCTCATGAATTCTGCATTGAGGGCGGTGGGCCGTTGGTGCAGGGTCAGCCTCTCTGTCAACCTCTCAAAGGTTGTTATGGTTCCCTTCACTAGGAGAAGGAACCTTGCGGGGATCGGGCTGTTTTGGCTGCAGGGGTCCACCATTGTTCCTCAGGACCAGGTGAAGTATCTAGGGGTAATTTTGGACAGAACCCTTCAATGGGGGCCACAGTTGCAGAGGGTCATTGAAGTGGTCCTTATTTGCCTGCATGCGGATGGTAGGATCTACCTAGGGCCTCAAGCCCAGACTAATGCATTGGCTTTATGTTGCAGTAGTAAGACCAGCGATGACATTCGGATCCAACGTTTGGTGGACAAAACTTGAAGCTGGTGTGGTGATGCGGAGACTGGTGAGCGTTTAAAGGCTCACAGGTCTACTTGTCACTGGAGCTCTCAGTAGCAGTCCAGGTGCCACTTTGGAGTGTCTCCTTGATCTTTTGCCCATAGACATTCATATCAAGATGGCTAGATTGGGTGCGTACCGTCTCCAGTGTGAGAACCTCTGGGTGCTGTCAGGCGAACCACTTGGCCACACAAAGATCATTCAGGTGGTTCAGAATGAGGTCTTGGACATGCCCTCTGATCACCTTCCCAAAACTTTCTCCTTTAGCAAGTCGTTCCATGTTTGCATTCCCAACAGGGACGACTGGAGCGAAGGTGTCTGTCCGCTCCCACCTGGAGACCGAGAATGGTTCATGGACTCACTCTGGGAACTATGGCTAGGGGTGGATACCTGCCTCCTGAGGAGCTTGTCGATAGGATGATGCAGTTCATCAGGCTCTTGAACCTGGTCAAGACCAAGTCGAGGAGCGGGTCAGGAGCTGGCATCCACAGGGTGAAGGATGGTGTCAGTCTCAGGGTGCCAATGGGCTCTTTTCCCACTTTGTTCCAGATGGAGATCACCGCCATCATGGAATGTGCTGGGGAGATTCTGAGGAGGGGTCAAGTGGGGCCTCTCTATCAATATCTTTTCTGATAGCCAGGCTGCCTTGAGGGTGTTGGACTCCTGTGAGTTCAGGTGTAGGGTTGTCTGGGACTGCTACAAAACAGTGTCTTGCGCTGGCAGACACAATATGGTCACTCTCTGATGGGTGCCTGGCCACTCGTGGATTGTAGGTAATCCCCCTGTAAGGTGGCGGACAGGTTGGGAAACACGGCTGCCTCCTTGGTTCTCATGGGCCCCCCCTTTTTTGGGGGATATCTCGTGCTTGTGCTTCACAGGTCATGAGTGCTTGGGCTCGGGACTGTCACAGGGTAAACAAGCTTAATCTCCAGAGAACATCGCAGCAGGTAACCAGGAAGCTCCTATGTCTCAGCAGGCTGGACATCAAGCGCATCACAGGAATGATTATGGGCCATGGTCACCTAAGGAAACACCTCTTGCACATGGGCATCTTCAATGGTAACCCTGCATGCAGGAAATGTGGGCAGTACGAGGAGATTCCAGATCATCTGCTCTTTGATTGCGATGAGCTTAGGGGGGTTAGGTCTTCAACTTTGGAAACTATAGCTAGGGGTGGATACCTGCCTCCTGAGGAGCTCCGTCGATAGGATGATGCAGATCATCAGGCTCTTGAACCTGGAGGAGTTCTGAAATCTCTCTCAATTCTTTTCTGGGGTGCGCAATAAGCCCAATGCAGCTGATGTGCCTTGGGACTCATGTCTGCCCCTTCTGATGATGATGATGATGATGAGGACCGAAACATTTTAGGTACATATTTTTTTGTTTTTTCCTCAGACGTCAGGGCTGTGCCCCAGTGGTACCAAAAGCCGTCATGTTATTCTCATGGAGAAAAGATTTTCCCTAAATGGCTCGAAAACAGCTCTTCAAATCTGCTCCCGGACCATATCGCGTTGTTAAGGGACTAAAGGTTTTGGGAAAATTTTTTTCGTGGTATCAGGGCTCCGCCAAACTGGCTTCTCCTCTCACTTCCCAAAGTCTAATTTGCACGTGTGATGGTTCTTTGGATTTGTTTTACAAAGCCACATGTCTTGAATGATATCCTAACGTTGGATACGTCACCCCCACAAACCTTAGGGCTCCACCCCCTAAAAAAATTATTTTTTTCCGGTTTTTGCGTGATTTCAGCCAATTGCCATTGATCTAACATTTGGGTAGGTTTGTTACTACCCCAATCTTAGGGCTCCGCCCCAGTCGCTAAAACATTGCCATGGTTATTCTTATAGAAAAATGAGTACTCCAGGTTACTGCGAAAAAGGCTCCTGAAATCTGCTCCCGGACCATAGGCTATCACGTTGTTAAGGAACTAAAGGTCTTCGAAAATTTGTTTGTGACCTCAGGACTCCGCCCCATTGGCTTCTTCTATCACTTCCCAACGTTCAATTTGGAAGTATGATGGTTCTTTGGATATGTTTTACAAAGACGGATGTCTTGAATGATGTCCCAATGTTGGACACGTTCCCCCCACAAACCTTAAGGCTCCGCCCTCCTGGCAAAATTTGCATATTATTCTTTCAGTTTGTTTGCGTGTTTTCAGCCAATTATCATTGACCTATAACATTTGGGTACCGTAGGTATTTTATGACCATGATCTTAGTGCTCCGCCGCAGTCGCTAAAACATTGCCATGGTTATTCTTATGGAAAAATGAGTACTCAAGGTTATTGGGTAAAAGGCTCCTGAAATCTGTTACCATACCATACCAGATTGTTGAGGGACTAAAGGACTTCAGATAATCTTTTCTCAACCTCAGGGCTCTGCCCCACTGGCTTCTTCTAACATGATAACACTTACAAAAATCCAATTTTGTATAATAATGTATTTTGTTTTCAAAATAAATTAAGTTACCTACGGTAAAGTACAAATATTTACAAGTAACTTACGGTAAAGTACAAATATTTACAAGTAACTTATGATATTTTTGTCCTCTTTGTTTAATATGAGACTTCAACTTTAATTAAAATGTTTATGTAGCCCATGTAAAATTAAATCCTGCATACCCAAATTTGTATGAGTTAGTAACCAATTACAAATGTGTAGAAAACAAATTAAAACAAACTCATGAAAATAGCCCAACCTATCAAAAATCATGAATTTGAAATTTACCTACCTTGAACACCATCCTTTGTACAACTACGGATCTTGCCAACTATTATTTCATCGATGAAAGGACGAAAAACCACATATCTAAATTCCACCTTCGTATGTGCAGCGCCATCACCAGGGAATATGTAGGAATCTTCCAGACACTGAATGTCAAATAATGTAATACATAAGCCGACTTTTGGAACAACCTAAAACAAAGAAACTAAATTAATTTGTAAGTTAGGCCTAGGTGTATCATTAGGCTCCCTAAGTTCTTATGATTTATTAGTTAATAAATCATCAATAGGCCTGTTTTGAAAAAAACAAAACAATTCCTACTCCTTGTTTTTATGTACTATCCAGTAAGTAGCCTATGCTTAGAACATGTTGATTGCTAACCATATATTGCCGATCGTAGGAGAAATCTGGAGCAACGTTTTTGCCGAATCATAATTCTTAAGTTAGGAATATCTTATAAAACTAAAATATCATGTAACAAACAAATTCAAATAAAAAATTGATATTCTTTTGTGAAGTCATAATTTTAAGCCATAATACTGGTTTTTAGCATGGCTGAAAATTGTTCATGAAATAAACCAATAATTTATGGCATAAACCAACCAATTTAAGGCAATTAGTACATCTTATAAAAGTAAAATACAATGTTAAATAAGATTTTTAGCCTGAATTCCGGCGCTTAGCACGTCTTGAAAGTTGTTAAATGAAAGTAATAAATAGCCTAATTTATGTTACAAATAATTTGTTTGTAGAATCTTCAGATTTGATGTCTACATGAGGTAATGACGTAATGAAGATTCGGGTGCATAGTTTGATCTTGACACCGACTAAAAAGTGTGAGAGTGAGGGAAATCTGGCTTGCGTGTCCACGCACGCATGGGTGTGACAGGGGGGATAGACTAGGAAACTAAACTCATCAGGTTAGGTTAGACTTGAGTACACAGTGCTACAACCATGTGCCCATTCTCATCGTAGCCTAATGCTGGCTAATAGCTGACTCAATAAACATGGGTGGGTGCAAGCGCCAGACATGCTGGCCCATCTCACTGATTAGTTAACTGACACATCTTTTTCCCAAATCACACTAACAAGATATATTAGGACAATTTAACAAAAGTGAATATAGTAACCATCTAAACACTGTTGAATTTAGGCCTGTTATTCTTTTAGTGATACCTTATAGACAATAAGCTAGGTGATTGATCTGAACTGTTTTAGTGTTCCTTAAGTTTCTTTCTCATTCCGTAATTAGTCAATCAATTGCCAATGCACTGTAGCACTGGGGCTGTAGACGCCGGTCTACCTAAAATTCACTGGAAAAAAGTTGTTGCCCGGGCATTTAGAATTTTCCGATTCTCACCAAATTCGGTACAAACATTTCATTGTAGGTTACAAACATGCTAAAAAAGTTTTGTAAAAAAAGTTAACACTTAAGGGCTTTGTATACCAAAAAACCTTACCGACCAGCATATAAACATGTTAACCGGGTATTTGTAATGGTCAAATTGGTACCATATTTGGTATGGACATTTTAATAAGGTTCTTACACAGCTGGTAAAAATTTCATAAAAATATAGTTACATGTAGGGGCTTGGTATACCGAAAAACCTTGTTGACCAGCATATAAACATATTGACCGGGTATTTTTAATGGTCGGATTGGTACCATATTGGTATGGACATTTAAATTTGGGTCTTAAACAACTGGTACAAATGTTATACAAATATGTTAACATTCAGGGGCTTTGTATACCAAAAAACCCTAAAAAGGTTGTGTAAAACCCTAATTAAAATAACCATACCAAATATGGTGGAAATTTGACTATCAGAAGTACCCGGTCAAAATGTTTTCATGCTGGTCAACATGGTTTTTCGGTATACAAAGCCCCTAAATGTTAAGATATGTTTATCAAATTTGTACCATTGGTGTAAAACCCTTATTAGAATGTCCATACCAAATATGGTACCAATCCGAATGTTAAAAGTACCCAGTCAACATGTTTTTATGTTGGTCAACAAGGTTTTTTTGTTTACAAAGTCTCTAAATGTTAACTTTTTTAAAACTTTTGTTGCATGTTTGTGACCTACTGTACATTGAAATGTTTGTACCGAATTTGGTGAAAATTGGTAATTTTTAAATGGCCGGACAACAACTTTTTGTCAGGTCAACATTTTAGATTCTCCCTGAAGACGCCTAGACCTGTAAATGCCCTGTAAGTTTTGGAAGTCAGATTTGATCAAAAACTGAAACTAAAGCATTTTATAAACATATTATAATAGAACCCTTTTCAACATTTGAAGCTCAGGTACAGACACTTCACACTTTACTTTTCTTAAAAATTCTCACCTTATTGGCAAGCTTGCAGTTGAGATGGTCTGTTATTGACACTTTAAGTTTTTTATCAAAGACTGAAGGAGGCGTCCTTACAACATCTTTAAACTCCGATAGTACAAACATTGTAATGTTTAGACTAGTCCAAATTCAGCATGAACTTTAAACAAACCCCTGAATGCAAGACTACTTACTCAAACAGACTACAATTACTATAAGGTTTGGCCTAATCAATAGCAAATATTCAAGAAACTTGGTACTTATGCGGCAAGTTTAACAAAACACAAAACTCTGAAAACATAATGGATAGGTTTAAGTTATACCTAGCCCTGGATTGAATGACTGTCTTGACTGGTGGTGATACAATTCAAATAATACAGGCGACAGATGTTTTTAAATTTGAAAAGTATTTTAAGGTTATGTTATGTTAAGCTTTTTTTACTGAAAGGTGGGAATCATCCAAGGTTTGTAGTTCGCAAGGCTTTCCAGTGTTGCCAGACTGGGTTTGCTATTTTACCCGCAAACTACCTATAAAATCCCCGCTTTTACCCGGTCATCCTGTAGTAATCCCCACAAAATGCCCGCTTGAGCTTCAAACATTTCTTGGAAATTGCCATATGATTGGGTCCGTGTCAAGCCCGGCCGTAGAGGGGGCAGCGGAGGGGCTGATTGGATGGGTGAGCGGTCGAAGTGCGGGAGGATAATTGAAGGGGGGAGGATAGCGACGGCAGCGCGGCGACGTAGACGTAGACGTTCCGAACTATCTCCGCCGTCGCCTTGGACGTACAAGCAGACCGTGTACGATTGATCCATTAAAATGTTTGATCTAATGCTTAATCTATAGTTTAATCCACTCGGCCGCTTTTGGAACTAGAGCTACTATTTTTAAAAGTAGTTTTCTAGTGTTTTCTCCAGATGCGTTCTGTATAAAACTAAACAAAATGTTGCTAATTTCTATATTGACTGTACTTTTGGACACAACGACGTTTGGAACTAAATCCACTCCCTATTTTTAATAATTATTGAGTTTTGGAACTAACACCACTAGTGATTTTATTCATTTTGGAACTAGAGAACTGAAATATAATTTTGGAGTTAAATCCACTTGGAACTAAATAAACATCCCCAGATAAACGTCTTTTACGGTTGCACTTTAACGTTTAAATGGAGTACGTATTGGTACAAGGTAGGTACAAGCATATGAGCTCTATATAACATTATGCTCAGTGGGTACATTAAATAAATTTCATTCAACAGAATACCACTTTCCCAATATACGGGACTGCCTCATTTAGACAAAGTACAATAATTCAATTTAATATAATGCGATTACTAATTAATTTTTTGGGCTTTTGAGGCCAAATAAATGATTCCTTAAAATGTTGACAGAGTATTTTAGAGTAGTCGTGACAATGTCTTGGATGTTTGATTTTGAAAACTTAAATTGTTTAAACACGTCAACTAAAAATTTAGGAATGGTTCCTCTTGCACTAATTAGTAATCCAATTATTTCAATGCCTTTTATATTGTATTTTTCTTTATAAAATGTTATAATTGGTTTATATATTTCATTTTTCCTGGTGCATGTCATTTGGTTTATTTTAATTTCTCTCAAAACGGATGGTAGTGTCCATCAAATAAAAAAAGTTTCATTTAAAAGAGAATACGTAGAAAGGATGCCTAAACAATGAAGAATTTCTTAATAGCCGTATATTGCAGATATTAATAAAAACATACCTATAAATTATAGTAGTTTGTATATATAAACAATTGTATATATCTGGTGTTACAGGGGACATTCATGTAAACGTGGGGAATAGTTGTAGTACTCTGTGGGGAAGTTATATTTTTTACCTGGAAACACTGCTTGGCGGTATAGTATATGCTTCTGCAAATAATATAACGATCAAACATCAAACAAACAATATTTGGTATTTATATCCTGTAATATTATATTATCATGGCGGTAAGCGTTTACTTTATTATTTTGCGATTCAACTTATTTGTATTGTTACTGTTATACTAAACTTTTTCATTTATAAATATTTTATGAAGTTAGACTTCTCACGAGGCAGATCTAACCTTAATTTTCTTGACCAAAGGCTGTCACTGAAAGTATTGACTAAACATAACTAGGGTCTAGGCTTACTTTACTAAAGCTAGGCATATTTCCAGGCACATTTACTCCTTATTTTACCCAAGATTTCAAGTGATTGATTTGGAGTGATAAGTTGAGTTTGAGTGAATAACCCTAATAACCCTGGATAAGGTTTAATTCACAGTATGCTACTTACTTATCCATCAAGGCTAGATAAGGGTCTTCTCCTTCTGGAAATAAAAATTCCGTTACTAAAATGCCCCATACAATTTCCTAATATCATTGATGATACCGTAGCTGTTCTGGCAGACAAATTTGGAATTCCTCTTAACCCTTTGCGTGCTAAGAATAAGCTTCTGAAAAGAGTAGTGTAATCTGTGATGTTTTGTGGGTACAGTTCCGCTGACGTACCTACGATATATTACCGAATGAAAATATCGATTGGAATTCGGTATTTATTATCAATCGAATTAATGGTTATCATCGCTATTTCCAACAATATTCATACCGTATTAAATAATCTGTTTTGAAATATAATTTGTTTATTTTATTTGTTTATGTTATTTCCTTTCCTTGGTAAGTGAACTAAAATAAACTACCTTTATCGTAGGGAAGTATCATTTTCTAATGTACATCCATTTGAACACTTCTTAAAAGCAGTACCCGGTACAAAAATTGTACCCTGGTTTGTAAATAAATTTAATCTGTTGTGTTTTGTTGGGTACGTATTTTTTGTTAGTATGTGTTGTTATTTTAAATTTGTTTCATGTTTTATCCCTTGTTAATTTGTTTAATAAATTTGGTTATTTACGTTTAATCTGTTCTCATTTAATCAGTATATAATCTATTAAAAATATTGTATTTCAACCGAATTCCGATCAATATTTACAATCGATCGATAGTTTCATTCGATATTATATCGATATTTATAATCGATCGATATTTTCATTCGATAATATATCGTAGGTATGTCTGCGGAACTGTACCCTATTTTGTTGATTTTTAAAATGACTTGAACGTCTGAACAGTTAAAATTAATAAAAACATGCTTCCGCTGGACACACACAGTATAGGATAGGTAAAAAGTATCAAAACACCTGATCAGATGTGCAACTCACAAAGAATCCACCCATCCCGTCAGCTTGGACCCGAGCCGTCCACCGTTTGCTTAAGGTCCGCCCTCCCCTTCAACTCTGCCACAAACAGGTGAACTCTCCATGAGTTGCACATAAAAACCACCGACTGTGATGGGATTCCATCCCTAGATCTAAGAGTTACCCCCGGCTGGGAAGGTAACGTCTTAGACTACACAGCCACTGATCAGCCTAGCAGTTGTAGCGGACTTTTTAGCGGATCATGTTTAGGTAACTTTTGTAACCAGTATCTCCTCTTATTGAATGACTCGAAACTCATGAGTTTTTTCTAAAGTCGACTGGACTTTAAAAACACTACTCGCATACCCCTAATGAAAATTATAAATTGGTTGCACTGTGAAATAAATAAACTCATTAGCATGCACGAAAATGATCAAGCCTTTTTCATAAAAATTCTGAAATAACCACTTTTCCGAATTATCATTGGGACAATAAGGAAACCAAGGCTATTAAAATAAGTGCTAATTTTCAAACATGATTTTAAAATTCATTGTCGGTGATGGTGAGTTCATTTTAACTTAGCCCTATTTAAGAAGTTATTGCAGACATTGAATTGAAGTTGCCATTACTGAATGAGAAAAAACAAATGTTACAACTTTATGTGATCTGGAATATGATCGCATCCAGGTGAGAAAAATACATAGAACATAACAAAATTACACAAAAGATTCGTGACACAATCCATGCAAAGCTGTCGGAAAAACACAAAAATAAGCTGAAACAGACAACTAACTGTAAAAGCTGTCAAAAAGAAAAATACCCCCATCGCAGCAAACCTGCATACTCAGCGAATTTCCAATGCATAATATATGTCTTAATAGTCCTATCACATAAAGCCGCATACCAAGTTTCATAAAAATATATTCATATACACAATTTTAATTATTCTCCATAAGAATAACATTAGGGATGAGTAAGTATGTTTGCTGAAACAAGGAACAAAATCAATTGGTTTTTATGCAAATATAGGCCTAAATAGAATTCAACCAAGACAATTCAACCAATCTAGCCACATATACCGGTACCGGTATCCTACCTAGATTCATCAATATTCATTCATAAATAAGCATTATATAACATTTTAATTATTCTCTATAAGAATAACATGGGGCTGACTAAGCAGGTTTGCTGCAACAAGGATAAAAAAATGGGTTTTCATGCAAATATTAATTTAACTCAACTAGAAAGCCACATATACCAAGTTTCATCAATATACATTCATAAATAAGCGATATATACCATTTTGATTATTCTCCATAAGAATAACATGGGGGATGAGTATGCAGGTTTGCTGCTTCGGGAATCATTGGTAAAAACTGCTTTTTTGTGCAAATAACATTAGCCCATAACCAGATGAAGCCCTATACCAAGTTTCGTTAGTATACGTTCATAAATAAGCGAGATATACATTTGTTCTTATTCTCCATAAGAATAACATTAGACAACGTACTGTGTTCAACACTTTCAATATCTCTGTAACCAGTTGATGTAGAGAAACTATCAAAGCACCAGATTGTGTGTTTTTTGAAGTTGAATTCAATGGTGAAAACTAAAAATTGACCTATATCACTGCTTCCGGTATTCTCAAAAATTCTCGAGAAGGTTGTTTTCAATCAATTTTCAGACTATCTTGAATCAAACTTGTTATTGGATAGGCAACAACATGGTTTTAGGCCAAACAAGTCAACGGTAACAGCCGGTATAGAATTTGTTGACTCCATCATCAAATCTGTTGACAGGGGTGAAAAAGTTGTAGGTGTTTTCTTGGACTTGTCCCGAGCATTTGATAGTGTTGAGCACCACAAATTAATTGAAGTTCTTAGCTCCCTAGGCGTAAAAAGTACAGAATTGGCTTGGTTTCGCTCGTACCTCTCACAAAGAAAGCAATTTGTTGAAATAGAACATTTTATAGATCATCCAAAGTTTATGTATAAAGAAAAATTTTTCTCTCGTCCATTACCAGTGCAATACGGTGTCCCTCAGGGATCTATTCTGGGCCCTTTACTATTTCTATGCTACCTGAAGGGTTTACCTGGAGTGTCATGGGGCAGAAATAGTAAAGTGTGTCTTTACGCGGATGATACTAATGTCATTGTCTCCGCTAACACTGAAGAGAATATTGAAATATCATCTTTCATTAGCCTATCTTTAATTAAAGAATTCTTAAATAGTAAAAACCTTCTTTTAAACTCTAGTAAATCAAGTTTTGTATCTTTTGCAACAAAAAAAGGAAGAAATAGGATAAATCCAACAATATTCATTGAAGATGAAATACTAACACATTTACATGAAACCAAATTTTTGGGTTTGATTATAGATGAACACTTGTCTTGGGACGACCATGTTAAACACATACTAAATAAAACTTCAAGTGGACTATATGCTTTAAGGAGAATGGTCCACTCGTGTAATATTGAAACCATGAAATCTATTTATTTTGCCCTAGTTCATTCACATATTGCCTACGGTGTTTGTATATATGGATCAACAACCAAAAAGAACATGGATAAAATTCTGATTCAACAAAAACGTGCATTTAGAATAATGTTTTATTTAAAATCAAAAGATTCAGTCAAACATATTTTTAAAGATTTAAAAATATTTACTGTTTTTAGTTTATACATTTATGAAACAATCAAATTTACATTACTCAATAATAGGATTTCAATTGGCAACACAACACATTCATATAACACTAGAGCTCATCGCTTAGTCGAACAACATAATTTGGAATTTTTTAAAAAGAGAACAACCTATGTAGGAAATAAGTTTTTTGACACCCTCCCACAAAATATGAAATCAGAGAAAGACCCTAATAAGATTTTGAGATTACTGAAAACATCTTTAATTGAATCAGCTTTTTACTCTCTCCAAGAATTTGTCTCATAAACCAGACTCGCTTGTTTGGGGTGAGCTTCTGTATTTGAATGAGCTTTGGTGGTTATTCTGGGACATAATAAATATGCCTTTATATATTCTTTAGTTTTTCACTTTTTACTGTATACTGTATTACTTTTTTCTTTTTTTACTGTATTTTTGGAATGAAGGTACAAACAATTTTAATAAATTAAGAACTAACTTGTATGATGTATTATTATTTATGTATTATTTAGGCTAGTACTGACTCTATTCTTTGTAAATAATTTACGGTACTTTAGTATTATACGGATGCCACCCTTATGCAGCGCGCTGCGGCAGTTATGTTAGGATGGGTTATCATAAAAATGATTGTAGGACTTTCCTTGTTTTGTTACGAATCGAATGATACCTGATGAGTCATACTTCCGGCCGCCAAACCCCCTCCAAATAGGCCAAGGTCAGGTCGTTGACCGGAGCGCGCGCATCACCTGTCACCGCCTGTAATCTGGGTCCTGGGTCAGTGTCATGAGTGATTTATTGCCGTGCACTACGTTACATTTGTTTTCATAATGAGTGACGTTCTTTTCGTGTGGGATTTACCTCGAAATGAAGAGGAAACCGTACGTATTTTTATGATAACCCATCCTAACAAAACTGCCACAGCGCGATGTATATTTGGCGGCGTACCTGTGGCGATCGGGTCTGGCTGCTAGCGGCAGCGACGCATTCAACACGATCCTAGCGGACATCGCTGCCTTTTGGGAGGCACAACACAAAGACCGCTCATGAGAATGATGTAAAATTTGTACAGTAAGTCAATAAAAGTACGTTTTTTCGAATTATGTAGTAATCCTTTGTAACCGGTAAAAATTTAACCTCCAAAAATAGTGGCATCCGTATAATACCAAAGTACCTAATTTACATGTGACAGAATAAAGGAATTTTTGATTTGATTTGACCTTTTAAAATATTACATTAAACAACTTAAAAAAACACATTTTTGGGGTATAAAACCCCTCCATAATACCACTTCAGATGGGTTGATCTGTCTGGTTTTCGAACTTAAAAGTCATAAATGTTGCTTTACACGTTTGTACCAAATTTCATTAAAATCAGATCTTTTTTATGAGAGTTATCGTGCTCACGGGCACATATATATATATATATATATATATATATATATATATATGCAGTTTCGAATGAATGGTGTTTTTGGGGTCTGGGGACCTCAAAACGAAAAGTTATCATAGTCCTGGGCCTAAGTCTAACCATGCCGACTACGGTAATAGCTTCTTCCCTATAGAGGAAATTCGCTAATATTTAAGTTCATAAATCATCCAACGTAAAACACTAAGTTACCATTGTTACTAGGGCTGTGATATAACCTTCCAAAACTTAGGCTTATAAAAGTTAAACCCACACAAAATCAGTGGAAACACTAAATAATAATAATTTTTTACTCATATTAGCCTATTACTTCATTTTCCAAACACTTAATTTAGGAATAATAAATGTATATTAATGCTAACAAACAACATTTTTCAATGCATACAAAGCTCAGACAACTTGAGTGATGCAAATTTTATAGAATTTTTTCTTTCCAACATAGAGCAAAATATTTTGAGACGACATTGGAAGAAAAATGGTGATACAAATTTCAATCTCATTTCACCTCAGTTGGAGAAAGCAATGCATATTAATTGATCAATCATTTTCTGGCTGATAACACTACGGAATGGACTGGGTTGATTACAAAATTACTGATTGGCAGTCCTGCAGTTAAAAGTCTAAGTTCTGTCAATCTTCCTTATTTTCTACTTCCTGCCCAATTACGAGGCGTGTTGTAAATGTAAGTCCCGTTTTAGCGAATTTCCCCTATAGGGAAGAAGCTATTACCGTAGTCGGCATGGTAAGACCTAGGCCCGGGACCATGATAACTTTTCGTTTTGAGGTCCCCAGACCCCAAAAACACCATTCGTTCGATACTGTATATATATATATATATGTGTCCGTG
Source organism: Allygus modestus (assembly GCA_963675035.1). Taxonomy (NCBI): domain Eukaryota; kingdom Metazoa; phylum Arthropoda; class Insecta; order Hemiptera; family Cicadellidae; genus Allygus; species Allygus modestus. Next base: position 77,103,286 of record OY776115.1, on the reverse strand, counting down.
AGCACGATAACTCTCGTAAAAATGATCCGATTTTGATGAAATTTGGTATAAACGTGTAAAGCAACATTTATGACTTTAAGTTCGAAAACCAGCCAGATCGCTCTACCCGAAGGGGTATTTTGGGGGGGTTTTGTATCCCAAAAATGGGTTTTTCGAATTTTTCACATATCATTTTTGAAATATTCAAATTTTAGTTTTCACCATTGGATTCAGCTTAAAAAAACACACAATTTGGTATTTTGATCATTTCTCTACGTCAATTGGTTACCGAGATATTGAAAGTGCTAAACACAGTACGTTGTCTAATGTTATTCTTATGGAGGAAAAGAAAAATTTTATATCTCGCCTATTTATCAACGTATACTGACGAAACTTGGTATACGGCTTCATCTGGTTGTGGACCATTGATATTTGCTCAAAAAGACAATTTTTTACCCAAGGTTCCCGTAGCAGCAAACCTGCGTACTCAGCCCCATGTTATTCTTATGGAGAATAAGTAACGTGTTATCTCCCTTAATTATGAAAATAAATTAATGAAATTTGGTATGTCGCTTTACCTAGATGAGTTGTATTGATATTTGTATAAAACCCCATTTTTTGTGTTCCTTGCTTCAGCAAACCTGCATACTCAGCTGCCATGTTATTCTTATGGAGAATAATTAAAATGTCATAAATCGTTTATTTATGAATGTATATTGATGAAACTTGGTATGTGGCTTTATGTGGTATTAATATACATATATATGCATTGGAAATTCGCTGAGTACGCAGGTTTGCTGCTACGGGGGTATATATATATATATCTATATATATATATATATATATATATATATATATGTGTCCGTGAGCACGATAACTCTCGTAAAAATTATCCGATTTTGATGAAATTTGGTATAAACGTGTAAAGCAACATTTATGACTTTAAGTTCGAAAACCAGCCAGATCGCTCTATCCGAAGGGGTATTTTGGGGGGGTTTTGTACCCAAAAAATGGGTTTTTCGAATTTTTTACGTATAATTTTGGAAATAGTCAAATTTTATTTTTTCCCATTGGATTCAGCTTAAAAAAACACACAATTTGGTATTTTGATCATTTCTCTACGTCAATTAGTTACCGAGATATTAAAAGTGCTAAACACAGTACGTTGTCTAATGTTATTCTTATGGAGGAAAATAAAAATTTTATATCTCGCTTATTTATGAACGTATACTGACGAAACTTGGTATACGGCTTCATCTGGTTGTGGACCATTGATATTTGCTCAAAAAAACAATTTTTTACCCAAGGCTCCCATAGCAGCAAACCTGCGTACTCAGCCCCATGTTATTCTTATGGAGAATAAGTAACGTGTTATCTGCCTTCATTATGAAAATAAATTAATGAAATTTGGTGTGTGGCTTTACCTACATGAGTTATATTGATATTTGTATAAAACCCCATTTTTTGTGTTCCTTACTTCAGCAAACCTGCATACTCAGTTGCCATATTATTCTTATGGAGAATAATTAAAATGTCATAAATCGTTTATTTATGAATGTATATTGATGAAACTTGGTATGTGGCTTATTTGGTATTAAGATACATATATATGCATTGGAAATTCGCTGAGTACGCAGGTTTGCTGCTACGGGGGTATTTAAATTTCACCGTTGTAGTGTTGCATTTAGCATTCCTGCATCCTGCGCTGTTTACCTGCGCATCTTTTGGCAAGCCTGGGACGCCACTATGGCAAAAATCAAATATGTTTACTTTTTTTTGTGAGCAATAAAAATGGCCATCTGTGAGAATCCTGCTATTTGTGAGATAAATGCTGTAATTCATTTTTAAGTGTTAATGGTGTGAGCGGCTAAAATTCATCGGCAGATTAGCAAAGTGTATAGTGTTCAACACCTTGAGCGTCAAGAAGGGTTTTGACATCTGAGTCAAGAGAAGTCAACGCACTTCCCAAAAGCTTTGATTTTGTGCACCTCAGTCACCATTTTTGAAGTGTGAGCACAACTTTCTATAATTTTGTTATTCGGTCTCAATTACAAAGAGAGCACTTCTTAAAATTATAGGAAACTTATAATATATTGATGAAATCATTAACTGTCTGTCATTTCTCTCTCACGTTTTGATAAACTTTATGCACCAAATCTTCAGTAATGACAAGAGGTTTATCCACTTCATTCCTCTTCCTGATCATTCGTCTGGCCACCTTGGAATGAATGTTCTAACCGATTTGCGTGCCATTCTATTGCTTATTATGTTTTTGCCAAAAACTTCCCTAATATGATGATTTCTGCCACTTTTTTAACAGTTAGAAATTAAATCTCAGCGTGTCTTCACAGTTGGCGAAGTCCTCAAACAGCGGCATCATTTTGAATGCTCACAAACAAATGAAAACCCAGTCGATTTTGGTCATAGTGGCGTCCCAGGCTTGCCATTAGATGCAGGTATACACAGCACTGGATGTAGGAATGCCAAAAGTAGCGCTGCAATGATAGAATTGAAAAATAATACTTACTTTAAAAGCACCCCTTGTAATTTGTTAGGTATTTAGCCGTAATCGATTGTCAGCACATCTGGCTGTTACGTTAGGTCAGGTTATCATTAGTATGAAGTTACGTGTTTTTCTATATTTGTAGGATGGTACCAATCTTGTGAAATTGTTCAAAGAGCTTACGGTTCTCAAAGAAATTCTAAAGATTCAATTATGCCATGATTATCAGTTTTTCATAAAGATCATCAGTGGAAGATTGCCAAGACAGATGTTTGGTGATGTCATAATTATGTTTTTGTTGTAACAACATCAAATTCATTGAACCTGGAGCATAAAATATTCTTTCTTTTATTTCAGGCAGTTGCAGCAGCCAAAGTTCAAGAAGTGCGCGAGATAACAAAAATCGAACGCATTGGAGCCCACTCGCACATTAGAGGGCTAGGACTGGACGATGGGTTGGAACCCAGACAGGTAGGCCTATCCTACAACCACGTTTTAATCCCTTGATCAGATAAAATATGTACTCAATACATGCACTTTAAAGGTTTTTAAAGACTGGCTGGTTTAAGTTTGTTGGATATAGAGATTAATTTTCTTTTAGATAAGTTATGCCGATAGTCGGTTTAATTGGAATCAGGAGTTAAACGCAACATTCTAGACCTCAATCTAGACCTAAAGTTAAAAAAAGAAAACAGCACGACTGGTAGTTATGCACGACGAGCGGTCTTATGGTAGTACCGGTTCTGTAGTTTTTACTTAACGGTACTACTTTTAGGACACAGTTTGAGTTTGTGGTGACACTGGCTTTGTCAGCTTCTGATCGGGTGTTAGAATTATTTCTCATATACCATCTCCCTATTGTGTTTCCTTTTGTAAAAATAATTCTCAAGTAGTGTATAGCATAAGCCTAGTTGATTTGAGGGGTTTGGACTGCTTTCCCTAAGAACATTTGTGTGTTCTCTTAACAAAAATGCTGTTGGCGTTGAAATTCAAAAAAAGAATTTCCTGTAGTCCATTAATAATGATTTTCATCATAGCTAGGTAAATTGTTGATTCACAACAGTTTCAAAGCCTAATTTGTTCTGACTGAAAAAGTTTAAGAGGACTAGACATTGAAATTCACCATTTAAAAATACTTTATTTTGTAATATTACTGAACAATGTTTTCCAATCATCTAGGTATCGCAAGGCATGGTCGGCCAGCTGACTGCACGCAGAGCTGCGGGGATCGTACTGGGAATGGTCAGAGAGGGCAAGATAGCTGGGAGAGCGGTGCTCTTAGCAGGCCAACCTGGCACGGGTACGAATCATTTATACGAGTCACCTCTGTTTAGTATAGTCAAATTTGGTGATTTTTCACTGCCCTGAATGAGGTCTGCAGTTTAATCTAGTAGTGTGCTAAGTTTTATTTTGACGCCGCCACAAAAAAATCTCAGGACAATGTTGATACTGTTTTAGTAAATATTTATATAATAATTTTAGGGGTGGGCGAGTACTCGAGTTTTCGAGTACCTGTTGAGGATTTTCTAATACTCGGGAACGCCGAGCGAGTATTAGAGACTACTCGAAAATTTGAGTCGAGTAGTTAAAAACTCCAGCCGTTTTTGAAACCCGTAGTTGAAAATGGCATGGCTATTCCTGCTATTTACTCAAGGTTACGCCGCTAACCAATGTTTAACAAAATAAGTGACTGAAATAAATACAAATAAGCCTAAAATCTATTTTTGGCTCATATGAAAGGAGACAATGAGGGGCGGGTTATTTATTTATTTACGACCATGAGTCATCACTGCATGAAGGAAACAATGTAACTACAGCCATACAAGACATAAATTCATTCCCACCACTGTCCTTGACAAAACACCACACCTTGGATCAACATGGGATGGTAGCAGTATCATCACAAGGAGAGAGGCAGTGTCAGGGGGAGGCCCCAACCCAGCAGTGAGGTATCAACATTGCCCCCTACCAGATGTGTAGCTGTGACCTGTTCCAGCAATGAGGCGTCAACATCGCCCCCTACCAGCTGTGTAGCTACGTCCCATCCCAGCAGTGAGGTTTCAACATCGCCCCCTACTACTTGTGTCTCAGTTAGTGAAATTGATTGTGGTGATGTGAGTGAAAAGGGCAATTCAGTGCTTCCTATTAGTGATTTTGGTATAAGTGGGCCTGTTAGCTTTAATGAAACACAGTCTTCTTTAAACCCTCCTGAATTTTTAAACTGCAGTCTTTTGCAAAAAGTCACAATTACATAAAAAAGCAAGGCGATTCAACTAGCTCATCAACGTTCCATCATTATGAAATAAGTAAAACATATAAAAATCACAAAAATAAAAATAATAACTGTGTCAAAAAAATTAATATCTTACATCAAAATATACAGCATTTACCTTCTAGGTTAGATATTTTATCACTTTTATTAGATGAAATTACAGTTGACTTGCTGGTACTGACAGAACACAAAATGAATGAGGAGGAAATACACCGTTTAAACTTGAAAAATATGCTGGTGAAAGCATGTTATGCGCGTAAATTGTCTTGTGGAGGAGGTGTATTAATTCTGGCTAAATCAATTTTAAAAGTTGAACCTCTGATATTGGCCGATATTACAAGTATAGTTCACGAAAAGGAATTTGAATGCTGTATGGTTAAAGTAACTTCAGGTAAATTTACATTTGTGTTAGCTGGTATTTACAGAACTCCAAAGTTATGTTATGATAAAATATTTTTGGATAAATTTGATGAGTTTTTGGAGATATTAAATAAAAATTTTAAAAACATAGTAGTTATGGGTGATGTGAATGTTGATGTGTTAGAGGAATCCAAAAATAAACGGCTGCTATTGAATATTTTAGAATCTTACCAAATGAAAGCTTTAGTAAATTTCCCTACAAGGGTTTGTGAAACAAAAGAGAGTGCCATTGATAATGTATTCACGAATATTGTTAGTAAGAAAACGGAAATCTCAGGTATTAATACAGCATTGTCTGACCATGATGCACAATTATTTGTGATCTATGATAATGGGATTAATATTCCAAAACAAAAGAAAGGAATTGTAACGTACTGTAGGAAATTTACTAAAAATAATATTGCTCAGTTCTGTAAAATGTTATCGGAGGAAAATTGGTGTAATGTTTTTAATGCTCCTATTTCTGAAAAGTTTGATGTTTTCTTTGATCTTTTTAAGTATGATTTTGATGTGTGTTTTCCTAAGGTTAAAAGTAGAGTAAGAACTGGTGAAAATTGGGTCACTAACGAGATTATAAATAAATGAGTTGAAGTTTTAAACCTAAGTAAGACTTTTAGGAGAGAAAAAGATAAATCCATTAAGAGCATTTTGAACTATAAAAAGAAAGAGTTAAAAAGGGAAATTGTAGAAACCAAATGTAACTATTATGACAAATTATTGGAGAAATCACAAAATGTTAGTAAAACCGCTTGGAACATCATAAAAAGAGAGGTTGTAAAGAATGATAAAATTAATGATAGCAGAGTTGATAGTATGCCATATATTAATGCAAATGATTGTTTAGATGTAAGGAGTGTATGCCAGCTTTTTAATGATTACTACACGACTATGGTTGATAATGACATAGTGCCAAAGTTAAAATTCAAAACCTGTTTTATCAACATCCCAAAAAGTTTTTCCAAAATTTAATCTTTCTTCTCTTACTTATGAACAATTAGATCAAATTTTAACTTCATTTGACAATAAATTTTCAACAGGTTGGGATGAAATACCAATGCCAATAATTAAGCAGGCACGTATATATTTATTATTACCATTACTGCATGTCATTAATCCCTCTTTCATATCTGGTATGTTTCCTGGAAAACTGAAGATATCTAAAATTAAACCTTGTTTCAAGAAAGGTGACCCAAGAGAAAAATGTAATTATAGACTAATATCTTTATTATCTTCTTTTTCCAAAATGTTTGAGAGGGCAATGCATATACAACTGTGTAACTTCTTAAACGAAAATAATTTATTAGATAAACAACAATTTGGTTTTAGAGCGGGTAAATCTGTAACGGATGCAGGGGTGGATTTCTGTGAGTCTGTCATTAGATCAATCGATGCAAAAGAAAAAGTAGTTGGAATTTTCCTAGATTTAACTAAAGCATTTGATAGTGTCTCTTATGATTTAATGCTTAAAAAACTACATTGTATTGGTGTCCAAGGGAGAGCTTGGCGCTGGTTTGAATCATACCTTGTTGGAAGGCAGCAGTATGTTGCAATTGAGCACATAAATAGTTTTAACCAAGTGATTACCTTTAATTCTTCAACGAATATTATAAATTACGGTGTCCCTCAAGGATCTATTTTGGGACCTCTATTGTTTTTAATATATTTGAATGGTTTCCCATCAATAATAGAACAGCCTAACAGTGTTTGTCTCTTTGCTGATGATATAAACATAAAAATATCTGGTAAATCAAATGCTGATATGGAAATTTCATCTTTTGTTCATCTTTCTAGTGTCATTCAACATTTACATGATATGAATTTGTTACCAAATCCGGAAAAAACAAAAATTATTAATTTCTCACTTTCAAGGCAAAGCTCAGCTAACACAAATATTTTCATGAATTAAATTTTATTAAGTGAAGTTAAAACAGTAAAGTTTCTTGGACTGAATATTGATGATAGATTTAATTGGGATTGCCATGTTAATTCTGTTTGTAAAAAGGTATCTTCAGGCCTGTATGTGTTGAGGCAAATGTATAAATTTAGCAGTTTCAAAACTTTAAAAGTAATTTACCATGCACTGATTGAATCGCATATTTCTTTTGGGTTATGCCTATATGGGAGTGCATCAGTTAATAATTTGAAAAGTATATTGATATTGCAGAAAAAAGCACTTCGTATCATGTTAAAATTAAAACCAAAAGAATCTGTAAAAGAACACTTTAAAGAAACAGGAATTATGACTGTGCACAGTTTATATATTTTTCAATTAATTCTTCATGTTAAATCAAAATTAGGAACAATGCCAACATTGAATTCTTTTCATAACTATTCAACCAGGAAAGGTAATCAGCTGGCTTACAATAGGCATAATTTGTCAATGTACAAGAAAATACCCTCTTATAATGGAGTTCAATTTTTTAACAAATTACCCTCAGGTATTAAAAATATTGCTGGCTTTAATTTATTTAAAAAACATCTGAAAACATTTCTTATCAATAGACCTCTGTATAAGACAGAAGAATTTTTTACTTATCTTTAGAACGTTGATCAAATGGAATGAGTTTGTAAGTTAGTTTTGAGGTAAAAATTATGTTTTGGTTAGTTGGGTAGTTGTTTATAGGTACTGTATTACTGTATATTGTTGACGCCATTCTGTACTATTATGTGCATTTTTGGAATAAAGTTATTTTGATTGATTGATTGATTGATTGATTGATATGGGTGGGAAAAAATCTGACCTTGGAGATAAGGAAGGAAGACTGGATGGGAGGGGAGGGGTGTGGTCCAGTTGAAAGCAATATAAATCAGTCAGCTGACCAACTTTATTTCTTTGTTGACCCACAACTACTAACAGTTAGTAGTTGTTACAGTTACTGTTTTTTTATCACTTTCTTGTTAAAATGTTCTGGTTTTTGATAAACTAACCCAAAATCTTTGAATGGATATATATATATATATATATATATATATATATATATATATATATATATATATTAATACTTGTCTTTAAATTGTTATGGTTGTTGAAAACAGTACCTATGTATATTTTTTTATTTAAATCATTATTATTTCATGGTAAAATAAAGGTTAGAATAAAATAAATAATAACATTAATCATTCAATAAAATGTTATGTTTATAATTAAAGTTTAATATGTAAAAAACATTGTTTTCAATCAAAAAATTAAAATGAGTTTTTTTTTACTTGTTAAAGAACTTCTCGACTTGACTGGATACTCGAGTAGTTTGGTTCAGTACTCGACTCGACTTGATTTAAAAAAAACACTACTCGCCCACTCCTAAATAACTTTAACAAATGTTCAAATAAATCTGTGATGCTTAGCTTTTTGAAGGTTTGTAACTTTTGAGTTATAACTAAATTGTCCACAAAGTAATGTTTCTTTTCAGATTCTGAAATTCCTTATTCCATAAGGTGCTAGAAGCTTCCAGTTTAAATTTTGAAATTAACATTCTTCCTTCACAAAAAAATATGGTAAAATGGGAAAGCTATCTAGCGATGAAATATCCGCAGTCACTTGTTTATGTTGTTCTCGATTACATGGTGATGCAGTTGAAAGGAATCACCATGCAGTTGTTGAGCTTAGCCCTTTATGAATCATTATATTAATGTCTTCAAATTAAAGAGAAGTTATTATACGGGATGTAATAAAAGACGTCTTACAACACTTACAAATATATTTTCACTTATACTGTATCCACATTACATGGTAAACATATATAACAGATGGTACAAGGCTATAGATTTCGACCAGTCACACCGGTCATCATCAGGCCAATGAGAGAAAGATAGTATAGTAACTAGGTGATGTGACTGCACAACCAATCAGGAACCAACCACAGGGTGACATAAGTTGTTGAGACATCAGGCCTTGGAATATCATGCTCTATAAATCACCCTAAAAACTACCCTGTCGTATGTTGTGTCTTGTGAGAGAAGGTTATATAACACCTGGTAAGTCATGATATTGGTTGCTGAAACATGCCTTGCACTGCTGTAGCATTATTTTTTCCCTGGAACATATAACAAATATTGGATGGATATAAAAAACTGTTTTGGAAAAGATTCCACTTTGTTGACAGCACTAATATCAAATCTGGAAGGTATATTACAACTCTCTACTTTTGCACAAAATCTTATAAACCAAACTAGATTCTCAGAAATGTTACAAATCAATTCACAATTTACTATTAATTCATTATTGTACGGTTGCAGGCAAGACAGCCATAGCTATGGGTCTGGCCCAGGCACTGGGTCCGGACACACCCTTCACCAGTATGGCCGGCAGTGAGATCTACAGTTTGGAGATGAGCAAGACCGAAGCTCTCACGCAGGCCATCCGCAAGTCCATTGGGGTCAGAATCAAGTGAGTTGTACTTTACTTCATTAATTTCTTCCATGGCCACTGATGCCCTATTAGGTTTGCTGCTTATTTTCAATTGCTTTAGCTTGAGAATGTGGTTGACCACTATCAGCTTTTAGGCTTTCCTCTTCGTCTCCCTTCTGGATTATCTAGATGACGTGACCATTTCAAACAGCTCATAATTTCTTTCAATGAGTTTTAGTTGCAGAATGAAAAATTAACATTACCTATTACAAATTTATTATTAGACATATTTGTAGCGAATTTCTTCTATTACCGAAGCTATTACCGTAGTCAGCATGGTAAGACCTAGGCCCGGGAATATGATAACTTTTCATTTTGAGGTCCCCAGATGCCAAAAACACCATCCGTTCATACTGTATGTATATATATATATTTATTTATATATATATATATTTATATATATATATATGTGTCGGTCCGTGGGTGCGATAACTCCCGTAAAAATGGTCCGATTTTGATGAAATTTGGTACAAACATGTAAAGCAACATTTAAAGCAACATTTATGACTCTAAGTTCGAAAACCAGCCAGATCGCTTCATCAAAAGGGGGGGGGGGGGTTTAGGGGTATTTTGTACCCCAAAAATGTTTATTTATTATTTTTTTACAAATAATATTTTAGTAAATCAAATCTTACTTTTTACCATTGAATTCAGCTTAAAAAACAAACAATTTGGTGTTTTGATCATTGCTCTACGTCAATTGGTTACAGAGATATTGAATGTAGGTATTAAACACAGTACGTTGTCCAATGTTAGTCTTGTGGATAATAAGAATATTTGTATATCTCGTGTATTTATCAACTTATCCTGACAAAACTTGGTTTATTGCTTCATATAGTTGTGGTCTATTGATATTTGCACAAAAAACTATTTTTTTGCCGATAGATTCCGTAGCAGCAAACCTGCGTACTCAGCCCCATGTTAGTTTTATGGAGAATAAGTAAAATTTTATCTCCGTTAATTATAAACATAAATTAATAAAACTTGGTATGTGGCTTTACCCGATTGAGTTATATTGACACTTGTATAAAAACCCATTTTTTGGGTTCCTTGTTTCAGCAAACCTGTATACTCAGCCACCATGTTATTCTTATAGATAATAATTAAAATATCATAAATCGTTTATTTATGAATGTATATTGATGAAACTTGGCATGTGGCTTTATGTGGTATTAAGATACATATATATTCATTGGAAATTTGCTGAGTATGTAGGTTTGCTGCTAAGGAGGTATTTCCCTTTGGTCCACTACTACTTTTAAGTAAACCCATACAATCACAATAAAATATTGATGTGTATTGTAAAGACTTGAAAACAACAAATTTTTTCCAGAGAAGAAACAGAAATAATTGAAGGTGAAGTTGTGGAGATTCAAGTTGAGCGACCGGCTACTGGAGTCGGAGCGAAAGTGGGCAAACTGACCCTCAAGACCACAGAGATGGAGACTATTTACGACTTGGGGACCAAGATGATCGAATCCCTCACCAAAGAAAAGGTCTGATTAAGTAATTACTATAGTAAAGTTTAACGTGAATAAATAATTTGATTACACATCATTTAACATGAATAGTAATTTAATAATAATAAATAAATAAATAAAATTTTCTGGGAATTAGTTTATATATCCCGAGGCAGAGTTAGAACTGAGACCTAACTTCCACACATAACCTGACGGTGTATGACCCTTTAGGAAATTATTATGGCATTTGTCTGAGTGAGATGAATGATGGTAAAAACTCTCCAATTCTTCTTTTTGTCTTGAATTATTCTGTTAGTTAAATTTACTTTTTCAATTATGTTTTACAAAGGTCAATAATTATATCTAACCTTTGTGTGTTAAATGAGCAACTAAAAGTGTGAGTGCAGTGTGACTACTACACCTGAAGTCTTGGAAAACCTTCCAAGAAAAATTAAGGGAAGTTTGACACTAATTTGTAGGGGTGTGTGAATAGTGATTTCTGACTTGAGCCGAGCTTTTTTCCATGTTCTGGAGCTTCGAACTTTCTTGAGCCGAGCTTTTTTTATGCACATTTTCTCCAGGGGTGTGAAATATAACGGTAGTGCTTTTCTGATCTGAGCCTAGCCGAGCCAAATTTTTTTACGAATAGTTAAAATACTTTCATTATTGGTAATCTTTCATTCTCTTCTTTTATATTCATTAGGCCTACTTTCAATAAACACATTACATTTATTGAGACCAATTGTTGATAGTCATGAACAGTTTTCTTTCAATATAAAGTAGGTACATAGGACAAAAATAACATAAAGGAATAGAACTAAAAATTTTAAACTATATTGTAAAGCCCACAGGTTAACTATGTAGTTATTACCGTTTTCATTAACAGCCATAATATACAGACTATATGTCCAAGATGTACTCTCCATGTGACCAAAAATTTAGGCCCTAGCCTAGGGAATTGCCAAAACCTAGTAAACCTGTCTCTCATTCAACTGTTTGTAAATTGTAAATTTTAGGTTATCCTTTTAATATAAGTTAGTTAAACCAGGACACTCAGCAGCTAACCATATTGTACATATAATAACTTTTTTATAATAAACTATCATTACGGTATATGTTATTGTATTCACAGAAATAAGTTATCTAATAATCGCAGGTCTGGCTTATGTTGTATCTAACCAATTATATCTGCTTCTGAAACAGACGGTTTTTAGAAGCAGAAGTTCCTGCTGGAAGACGATCGTCAATACAATAATACATTATTCTTACCTCACTGTTTTAACAAGTTGATAGCCTAAAGTTTAAAAATGAAATGCTTTCTACTGACGTTTATCCACAAATACAAACAATCTCGAATCCCTGCGGCATTAACAATATGATTTTAATAATCGCACAGCTGTAGCGAAACAAACCACTGCGCCATCTTGATTGTGTCCTGCTTTTGGTCAGGCATACATAGAACAGCATCAAGTGTTTTTGCTGCAAACATAACTTAGTTGACTTCCAACAAAACACTGGAGCTAATGTTTATATAATCACATCCAATGAACATTATAACCAACAACTAAGAAAAGGTATCTCTTATATGAGCTTTGTTGAAACCTTATCTCTTGGGAGTGTCAGCGGAAGACATCAGCTAGCCCTGCCCAAAAAGTCATCTAGCTTCCAGTCCATGAGTCCGACATCAGTGGGTCCTCCCCAACCTTGCTTCTCGTCTATGAGTGAGTTTCCACCCCTATGCTCAACGTGGTCAACCCCAAACCACAACTGGAGAAGAAAATCTGCAAGCTGTAGCAGGGGGAGGGTAAAAATATTTACTTGTTGGTGCGACCATAGGTAGCGGGGGGATAGGAAAAGTGTGACAGTTGGGGGGGCCTACTATATGTAGTCGGGGTTAGGAATGTTATGCTACTGGGGGTTGTGCTACAGTATGTAACCGGGGGACTATTGGGATATGTATGCTACTTGGGGTGGCTAATTGGGCTGCTAATTGGAATTGACATAACTATATGGGGGGAAAGAGGGGCGTACTAATCTGGGGTAATAATTGGGTAATACAACTGTGTGGTAACTACAACTGGGATCTTGGCGTGCTGACTCTGCTACTGGTAATTTAGGACTAGCCAACTAATTAGGCAGGCCAAGGTCTGGCCAAGCCATGTGGTGCTAATAAGTACTGAAAAACTAATAGGGGGTTGGAAAACGTGACTGGGTGACCAGAGACCTATGGATCTTTACCAGACCAGAATGCTATACCAGCCAGCTCTGATGATGGGTTAAACTATTAATAACTAATAAATATCCTTCCAGACCTAATAGTGAAATTGTTACAAGTGTCTAAACCTGATAAACTGATAACTCTATTGGATAATATATGAATAACTAAGTTCCTGAATCTAAGCAATGATAGTTAATTAATTAATTGTCTTCTGAGTAGAGGGAAAAAACCTGAATCTAACATGTTAATCAAAAATGCGGTCGAGACACGAAGTCCCAACCGTTTTGCAATTCCTACATACTCCTGTTGTTTGGGGCATCCCCAAGGGGTTTCCCCTTTCGAATTGTAGTCTAGCCTTCCATTACTGATACTAAAATCTACTTAAATTAAGGTACTTAAGGTTTCACGGTGAAATATTGCTGGCAAGGAGCGGGGAGGCTGCTGACACTTCAGGGCTGCATCGAAGAAAGGGGGCGAGAGACGCCGCCGAGAATCGCCGTTAAAGGTTCAAAAGATCAGCTGGCTCGACACCGCTGATGGCGTTTGGAATGGTTATGCCGCCCGCCTACACTATATAAAATAACGTGACGCTTAGCGTCACAACCACCCCCCCTAAGGCAAAAGTGAAAACGAAAAAAGTTTGTTGGAAGGTAGGTGAAGGTGTGGGTTTGATGTTGGAGTTTGTGAAATTCGATCGGTTTTGCTCCCTCTGTCATGCTCGTGGTCCCGAGATATCATGTTCCCGGTTTGGATTCAGGGGAAGCCGCGAGCAGACGAGGAAAGCCAAAAAGCCAGCACCAGTCCGACTTCGTCTTGGAACCTCGGTCGCCGCGTTTCTTTTTTTGGGGAAATTGTAATTGTTTATTTTGACCAACCACGGCAGGGATCGGGATCCACCCCCCCCTGCAGAAGGAGGATGGGTTGTAGGGGAACGACAGTTGAATTTGGCCTAACGTACCTGACTTTAATTGAGAACAAAATTGAAAACTGAGTGAAAAAGATTGAGTTAATTTGGTGTAAAGGGGACGGACATCTGCACGCACAAAAATTTGTATTTTTTGTTTGATTTTTTTTTTTTGTTTGGCTATTTTAGTTGTTGGAAGTATTAGAGAGTCTTTTGGCACTATGGGTACTTCTTCGGAGAACTTGAGGTGGAGGTGAAGCAGACCAAAACTGCTGAGGTTGATGTGATGACCGAGAGGAGGACTTGATGTGGTTGAGCTGGTGGAGCAGGTGGGCTCTGGTCCGGTGTGGGCAGCAGCGTTGATGGCTCGCAACACGTCCGGATCACCGCGCTGTGGTTGAAGGTGGTGCGCTGTTGGTGAGGATAGTGTTGCGGCTCGTCTGGGTATCAAGGTGTCCCGTCCTCTCGGTATCGTGAAACTGTGTTCATGAGGTGCAGTAGCTGACTTTGGGTAATCCGTTTTCACTCACTCAAAATCACTGGGTGCTGTCCTGAGCCATAGAGTTTATTCGGGCTGTTGTATTTTGCTTTAAAAAGTTTGGCTTAGATTTGGTTGGTTGGGTTTAAATTTTCATTTTTTTTTTTTTTTTTTTTTTTTGGTCTTTTTGATTGTGCAGGAGTTGTACTATGTAAAAAATACTTGGGGAGAAAGATATAGTTGAAAAGAAAGATTTAAGATCATTGGAGTTGTAAAAGGGAACTGTCGTGTTGGAGGTGTTTGACGGTGGCTTGCAAGGCGGCGGTCCGATCACTGACGGGTTGGTCGGTTCCTAAAGGGAAACCGAGGGATTGACCCATGAGTGGCGCCGGGTAACCAAGGTTAGACTGGTGGGGGTCGCGGAAGCCGTAAGAAAACTGTGAAGTAAGGAGGTTGGAAGGATGTAATTAATTTAATCTTGAAATGAAACATTTTTTTGTTGTTTTTTTTTTTTTTGAGAATTCGCATGCGAGACTTTTTGGGCAGGCGATTGCTTGCGCAGGGAGAATGGCGCATTTGGTAGCTGTGTAGAGCGGTTAAATTTCAGGAAAGGGTGCTTGGGTCTAAAGAGAGTGCACTTTCCTTTCCTGACAACTTGTCGGGTTCAACCATTATTGGTAGGTGGTCTAGTTCGGTGCCTACTTAATATATCTAAATATTATAAAATTCTGAAACTTAATAAATTGTATCACCTTGTTAACATAATCTGAGGATTTAAATATAACTAGCATTTCTTTAAAATAATCTGAGTTTTCCCTAAACCTAACTACTACTACCTTAGTGACTAATCAAGCTAAGAAGGCTGAAAATGAAACAAGGTTACGATAGGAAAGAAATTGAGAAGAGTTTTGTCTCTCGACACTCGACTGAGCTCAGGTCGCCACATAAGGTGCCACCACTGGGCCCTTTCCTGCGGAGGTAAAAGAAATAATAATAAAAAAAAAGGTAACCAACCGCAGAAAAGTTATTTTCAAATCACAAAAAAAATTCTTTACAAAACCCAGTGTGGGTGTCGGAGACGAAAAGGGAGGGGAAACAGAGTTTGCCGACAACGCACGGGGGAGAACGTGTAGGGCAGCCCATCAGCGAAGGATACCCTTAGACTCACAATCCCCCGGGCGTTGGCGGGGACAGCGACAGATAGAGAAAACTTAACCTAATATCACTTCGGTATAGCGGTTCTGGTCTGGTAAAGAGGTAACTACTTTAAAACTGTGGTTGAAAAAATCTTTTGAGTTGTGAGACATGGGCGCTCCTAATGAGTTTGCCCGTGGAAGGGTTTAACAGTCGTGCAGTTACGGGTGAAGAAAAGGAACCGATAACACATGGCTTAGACCAGACAGGCAGCAGCTTCTTGTTGATTGAATCGGCAGCCTTGCTAAGATGATGTTCCCTGAACATGACCCAATCACCGGTGTTGAACGGGTTGGGCAGCTTGTTCAGGTCGTATTTGCGCTGCCGACTCTGCCTAGCTTTCTGGAGGTTTTCAACGGCCTTTTCCCACTCTTCTTGTGAAGATTGTGGGGAAGTTTGGCCATCGACTAGTCGGTCCAAGTTCCAGTGTAGCTCCAGGGGGTGAAATATGTTCCGACCAAGGAACAAACGGGCTGGGGAAACCTTGGTGGATTCATGGCGTGCGGAATTAAAAGCGATCTGGAACCAGTGAAGTTCCTGGTCCCAGCGCTTTTGATGCTGGTTGTGAAATATTCGGATAGCAATTTTGATTTGTTTGTTCACCCTCTCGGCATGTGACGGGTTCGGGTAATACGGACTGGTGTAAATATGTTGGATGCCCAAGCCCATGCAAAGGTTTTTGATTACAACTGATTTGAAATTGGAGACGTTATCAGAAACTAGATACTTAGGTGGGCCAAAAATTGAAAAAACTTGCTTGTTGAGAATTGCAGCTGTGGTCTCGGCTTTAGTTTTCCTAACGGGGAGCATAAGGCAAAATTTAGAAAAGGAATCGACCACAGTTAAAATGTACTTATTTCTATTGAGAGAAAGCGGCAGAGGGCCAATATGGTCGATGAAAATTTTCTCCCAAGGCTGGGTTACGAGTTCGGAGGCCAGCTTCCCTACTTTAGTGTTAGGGGCCTGTTTGCACCTTTGGCATTTGACGCAAGTCCGTACCCTATCTGTAATATAGGCCTTGAGATTTGGTGCCCAGAAAAAGCGTTCGATACGGGCGAGGGTCTTACTGATGCCAAGGTGAGCCGAAGTAGGGGATTCATGATAATATGAAAACAGGAGATCAAAAAGCTTGGTGGGAACTACTACCCTGGGCTTGGTTTGGTTGGGTTGACGGTATAAAAGTGTATTGGTATCTACTGAGTAATTTGGGGGTTTGTTGGGTGATCTAATAATTTTCCTAAGATCAGGATCATCCAGTTGATGGCTGGAGATGTCCTTGAATACCTCAGGAAGAGAAAAGAGGGTCAAAACTGCTGGTGGCTGAACGGGGGGCGTGACTTCTGTTGTATCAGTGTTTTCAAAAAGACGGGAAAGGCAGTCGGCAATGACATTGTCCTTGCCGCGAATGTGGTAGATCTTAAATTTGAAAGAATTGATGAAGGAAACCCAGCGAGCGATTCGCCCCATCTGGCGTGGGTGTGTTAGAAGCCACGTGAGAGCCGAGCAATCTGAGTGGAGCTCGAACTCTCGGTGTTCCAAATACTGCTGGTATTTCTGAAGTGCAAAAACTATGGCCAGGCATTCTAATTGTAAAGTGGAGTAGTTGAGTTCATGTTTGCTGAGGGCTCGGGATGCATAAGAAACTGGGAAAAGCTGATCGCCGTGGGCTTGAAGAAGGACCGCTCCGATTGAAGAACCGGACGCGTCTGTGTGAACGACAAATTGCTTATCGAAATCGGGCATGCGGAGAATGGTTGATGAGACTAAGGCTGCTTTTAAGGTTTGGAAGGCTGTAACTTGGTCAGGTCCAAAAACAAAAGGAACGCCTTTTTTCTTTAAATGGTTAAGTGGCATGGTGATGGTGGCGTAGTCCTTGATGAAACGGGCGTAAAAAGCTGTCATTCCCAAGAAACGGGATAGCTGTTTAATGTTCTTGGGTGTGGGGAATTCGTCTATGGGTCGTGTCCTATCGGGGTGAATTGAAATGGTGTGATTAGAAAAAACATGTCCAAGGAATTGAATTTTGTTGGAAGCAACTGTCATTTTCTCTGGGTTAATGGTGAGGCCTGTGTCACGTAGGCGTTTGATTACTAGCCTAACCTTCTCCAAGTGGTCTTCAAAGGTGGAGTCGCTATAGACGCACAGGTCATCAAAAAAGTTGTAAACGTACTTAAATTTAATATCGCCAAAAATGTTGTCAATCAATGAGGTGAGGACCATGCTACCAGACGCTAGTCCAAAAGGGAGGAAATTAAACTCATACTGTGCCCATGGTACAACAAAAGAGGTGAACTGCTTAGACGCTTCCGCAAGGGGAATCTGATTGTAGGCTGAATTTAAGTCTAACAGCGTAAACCAACGTGCTTGTCCCAAGTGCTGAAAGGCGCTTTCAATGGTGGGCATGGGAGTGGCGTCTAATTCGAGAATGGAATTTAAATTACGGTAGTCGACCACCATGCGCGTTTTCCCGCCCTTCTTGGGGACTAAAAATGCGGCGGAGGCATACTGCGAGGTAGATGGGCGGATGACTCCCTTCTTGAGGAGGTCATCAATATGCTGTCGCATGAGTTGAAGTTTGGGAGGGGCGTACTGGTAAGGTTTGTTGCGGATAATTTCGTGTTCTTTGATTTTAATATGATACTGCAAAAGGTTGGTTCGGCCTAACTTACTGGTGATTGTTTCTGGAAACTGAGAAATTAATTGTGAGACTGAAAGTTGCTGTTGGGGTTTCAAATTTTCCCCCATGACGGGATGATCTGGTTGTTCAGCAACTGAGGTACAAATGAGTGGAAAAGCTGTTGGGGACTTTGGGGATCCATGAGGGAAACTGAGAGTGTGTGTGAACATGTTAATAACTGCTTTAGTTTTTGTCAAAAAATCGGAGCCTATTAATAGGGGAACTGGCAAGTTATCCGTTACAAAAAAGGAAAAAGTCCAAGAGAGATGTTGAATTTTAAAATGGATCCTAGTAACAAACTTGAACCTGATGGGTTCACCCGCGGCAGATATGGCAGAAAAAGATGTCGGTTGTTTATCCACCACTGCTCTAGTATGGCGCTTTAGGAGCTGGTAAGTGTCGGAGGACAACAAACAAAACGAGGATCCGGTATCAATTAGCGCGTCTTTAAATAATCCCTTGAAATCGAGTGTGACGTAGCATAAGTCGTTAGCCGGTATACTTGGTGAACCCTTGGGTTTATTGGTTATGGTTCGATTGACAGGCACCTGCTTTACCGTTTGAACCAAGGGAGGCGCTAAGGCACCTAACGGCGCCCCCTCTGGCGTTTCCCTGTCCCTGACTTTGTGGAGTGAAGTTGCGTTGAGGAGTAAATCGGGTTGGAGCTTGAAAAGATCTGAATGGCTGCAGCTGGTTTTGGTGGTATGGAAACTGCGGAATGCGGGGTGTGTATGTTTTTCTAGAAAAATTGGGAAAATTCCTATTATCTTGGGCTGAGGGCCGTCGGTTGTCATGTCGAGAATTATTGTGATTTGTGTGGGAAAAATTTGGAAAATTTTGCTGCTGGTGCCCGGCACTGTGGTGCGCTGTGTTTGGCTGCGAGAAGGCTTGGCCCTGCTCCAGAGCGCGGACCACCTGAACCCTGGGGACCAAGGCCAGGAGGTCTGTAAGACTACACGCTGCCGGAAAGGCCGCAAGAGCCGCCCGCGTTGGAGCATTGAGACCGTTGACGACTGTGTCGAGCACATCACGTTCAGAAAAATCGGGTATTAACAAGGATGAAGACGCAGAGATGCCCTCAATGAATTCGGAAAGGGACTCTGACGGACGTTGAACCCTGTAGACCATAGTGGTCACGATCGTGTGCCTAACTTGCGCGGGCAAGAAAAAGTCCCTAACGCCTTGAACCACCTGAATGAGCTTGCCGTGATCGGCGATTCCCTTTAGCCAGAAGGCTCTCAATTGTTCCGCAGTGCGGGGAAGAATCGCCAACAAAACATCTTGGTCGGCAAAGAGGTTCAGATTGGTGATTTTGGAGACCGCTATAAGAAACTCCGCCAATTTGTGGGGGTTGGCACCAGTAGTCACTGGCAAGGCCCTAACCATATCATCTAACACCCTCATGGTACTGTGATTTGCACGCGGAGGTGAACGGCAACTGGTCATAGCAGCGGCCACCTGTTGGCCCACGGCTAACGCGGTGTCCTGGACTAACTGGGCCCAATTCACAGCAGGTGAACGTCCGCTGTCAGAACTGGTGGTCGCGATATCGTGGGCGGTACTAGCATTACTATCAAGCTGTTCCTTGGTAGCACCAGGTGTCGTTGCTGGCGCCGATTGAGTTAATGGGATGGTAGCCGCATCAGGGTTCGAAGCTGCGTTGGGGGCCAGAGAGGATTTATCTTCTGGTTCCAACTGCTGGGCGGTGCTTGGGGAGGTTAGATCTGGCCTAGAATTTACGGGTAAGGGTTCGGACCCACCATTCATTTGCAAGGTTTTAAGGTAGTCACTTAGCAGGGTCCTGTTTATAGACAACGTCGTAGAAGGTGTGATCCCTAACACGTGGCACTGATTGGTGGCATCCTGCGCATTGAGGGTGCAGACCCAGGAAGTGCCGGTAGGCAGCTCCTCGGGGGAATACACCTTAGAGGGCATTTTTCTAAAAAAAATGTATGAACAGGTATGGAGCTGCGAGAAGGAAAAAATATTTTAACTACAAGTACAAAATCTTAATTACAAGAACACCGAAAGTCTAGAGGTTTCACCCCGTAAGTAATATTCACTGAAAAAAATCAATAGTAGTGCAAAGGAGCACCCGAGGTAACGCGCCCAACACAGAAAATGAGGAATTGTCCTAAAAAAAAAATGTTTACAAAATTTCTATAAATGCAAAATTTCATTGTGCTAGAGGAAAGAAAAGCAAAAAAATTAACTTAGGCCAAGCATTCGGATGAAATTTACCAAGAAATGACTTCTCTGGAGCATAAACAGTCGTTGCGTAAGACAAGGATGCGAAAAAAAAACTACGTCGGTAACTGTGAAAGGGAATTTTCTATTACAGGAATTAACTTTCTAAATGCGTCGTTGTTGAAATGGATGCAATCACGACGCATAGAGTTCCCATAATATGCATGAAAAAACTTCATCTGATTTAATTCGTCGGGGAGTTCTATCACTCTTACTGAATCAGAACGTAGGGTAAGCAAAAATCTATTAACTTTGTGCAAACGGGCAAGTGCTGGGGTGGAGTCACTTATCCTCGGATAATGCGACAAGGTCATGAAAACGATTGCCAGTCCAGGATAAGTTCGACGTAATATTCTCAAAAATGACAGAAATGAATTCTTAAATACTGCTACATCTACATTGGCTAAAAAATCGTTGGTACCTAAGAAAAACAGCAAGGGAATACGTGACTGTATTGCAGAAAAATTTAATTTCACAAAAACCTAGAGGTCATTTATCCTAGCTCCAGAGATGCTCTTAACTAAAATTGGCCGTAAAGTCCCGGTTAATGCCGGATTTGCTTGTGAAAAATTGAAAAACCTCCTGGCGTAAGAGTCGCCAAGGACCTGGACATCTATTAATTTGCTTGGCTGGCTCATATTTAAATTAAACTGAAAGGGGAAGTGCAGAAAAAAAAAAAGGCCGACCGACACCAGAAGTGTCTATTTGAGAAATAAAATTGAGGTCGGTCCCCCTAGTCCTATACCTAACAAAAAATTTGAATAACAGACAGGGTCACACGTAATCTACACTAAAATCAAAATTGAATCTAAATGTGGGTCACTCTTAAGTCAAGAGAATCTGTACACTAAACAAAAACCCACTAAGTCGAGTATTTAATGCATTTAAGCGTAGAACAAGAAAACCCTAAGTATTACTGGAGTATAAAATCAAGACTAAGTTTCAAAAATAAAAAACTGAAGTTAATTTAAACTCACTGTTTAACTAGCAAAAGCAATGTAGATGCGTCGAGCGTCGAACAAAACCGTTAACTTTAGGTTAGCTAACCGAAGAAGTTGCGAATGCATGATCGCCAACCGTGTGACGTCAGCTGTGACGTGTCGTTATGGGATATCTATTGGCAGATTCAAGGCTCGAACAACAATGCAATAATAAAACCCGCATGGATAAAAACTTTATAACTGGCTTGCTTTAAAAAAAGGGGAAGTATTACTAGCAAAAATAAAGGCTAGAACTACTTTATAACTGTAAATAAACCCAGAAACCCGGATGGTATTTCATTTCAGATAAACTGACTACTATAAGTGGCTGAAAGCTATAACTGAGGCTTTTATCCCTACAAAAGAACTACATTTGTACTCATACATAACCTCATTCTGTATTATACAATGAAAAACCATAGGCTAAGGTCATCTAAAACCCCCAAATGAACCAAAATACAGCTTGCTGTACCTGGCGAGGTATTGGCTAATTGCTGTTATTGGCTAAAACAAGCCCTGAATTCTAGCGCTATTATAATAGTGGCAGGGAAGGCTACTTGGATTTAACTATGTAAAATTAGGCAAAATGAAATCTAAAATCCCTAATGTATTATAGTATTAGCCAAAAATACAAAATCTATTTCACTGCTGGCCATTTAATAGCTTGCCGTAAGACCCATGGCTGGTATTTGGCTGGGCGGAAAAACTGACTTTAAAACCTGTTAAAAACTATAAATGGGTCTGACTTTCCTACAAAAACCTACTTTGTTACTCACATATGACCCTATCAAGTGTTTCTACATCCTAAAGTAGTAGCCTAAAACCACTTAACACCTCAATACAGGTTAAAAACTGACTGCAGTACAATGACCGCTAGGGCCTATAAATGGGTTTCCCTATTATAGCTTTCCTGCCTGAATATTGTTTTGCCAATTAGGTTTTGAAGTTAATGTGTCTAGGGATGGCCAATATATTATACTAAACACCTATTTAACCCTTTTACTGCCGACCGTTTTTTTTTTTGACGTCACCAAAAATGCCAGACCACTATTAAGATTTACTTGCCAAGACTGCCAGGTTCAATTAGACCAAATTTCACGCTCACATTAAAAAATTTGTAACTTTTTTATTTTTCATCAGAAATTTATAAGTTAGGTCTTGTTTTATTTGTATTGAGTTGTTTGTTTCAAATAAAATATATACTTTGGTGTGTGTAATAGTTTTTTAGTTAAAATATATATAAACATATATACAAATAAAAAAATATATATATATTTTTTAGTTTGGACTATAAAAACTACCTCTAAATTTATACCTCAACCAATTTTATTTATACATGTTGTAAAACAGGTATTAGTAAACACATACCCAAATTTTCATGCCATTACCTTGATAAATGCAGGAATTCTGTTTTTTTTTCAAAATTTATTCATATTTTCAAAATTGAACATAGTTGCATATACAATTGACAATATTTTTTTTATAAAAACATGTACATTTGGCTTCTAAATTGAAAAATGTTGTAAGGAACATAAAATAACACTAAAAACATACTAAAATAATTAAACTAACAACGACAAAAATATTTAGAATATTTGAGAAAATTTCACAAAAAACCCTTTCAACACCTTTGCTCACCGAAACAGGTAGGGTGAACACCTATTTACGATGGTATTTTCACTTACTGGCGATCTACTCCGCTTGTCCATTTTCGTAATGACATCAAAACTTAACTCACTAAACCACGGATAAATCCACAAACATAACCAACAAACCAACACCAGTAAACATAAACAACAATTGAAAGACGGACGGCAGACAACACTCACTACACAGAGCAACTGTCGACTATGCACAGACGGCAGGGGGAATCAATGAGTATAACTTTATAGGTTATACAAGTCATAGAGTATAAATTGTACTTTTCTATGTTCCTCATAGTCTAGACATCGAGTATCTCAAGTTTCGTGGCATTTGGTAAACATTTAAGGCCAATAAGTTAGAAATATTAGCCGAGCTTTATTGCGCACGTCGGCGATTCTCGCACAATTAGTGACGTGCGCATATGCGCACGTCGGCGTTTTTCGCACGATTCTCGACGTGCGCAAATGCGCACGTCGGCAGTAAAAGGGTTAAACTTAAAACACAAAATTTACAGCACAAAATAAATTAACATTTAGACAATGCACAGCACAGAAAATGGTACAGCACAGACACTGCAATAGTGTTGGTAATAATCACTGGTGAGATGGAAATATATTTTATTGAGGGTATTATAATAAACAATCACTGAATTTAACACTTACAAGGTGTGGTTTAACATTAAAATAACAATGGTCATTACTGGCAAAGAAAATACACCTTGTATTGCCAAATGCATTAGCTTTACTAAGAAACTGGGGAGCCTTTAATCCACTATACCTGGGACTCTCCACAGTAAATTTTTAAGACCATATATGCCACTTGCTTGAGGCTTACACTTTAATTAATAAAAACACTGAAACATCATACACTGTAACATTGCAGGCTGGAAACTAGATGGATGCCACTTATACCTATGCTGCAACAAACATAAACAAAAACAATCTGTACCTACAAAATTGGCCATCCTAGAATTTAATTTGGAAAAATAATTTGCTTAAAGCTAAAAGTCCTAGCAAGCCCCTAGTGTCGGCGGTGCAAATTTTAAATTGTCCTCTACTCAGAAGACAAAAACCTAGCAAAAGCAATTTTTTACACCCTACAGAGCTGACTGAAACACAAAATGGTCTGGGGTATCTGCTACCATATGTAGCAGGGGGAGGGTAAAATATATTTACTTGTTGGTGCGACCATAGGTAGCGGGGGGATAGGAAAAGTGTGACAGTTGGGGGGGCCTACTATATGTAGTCGGGATTAGGAATGTTATGCTACTGGGGGTTGTGCTACCGTATGTAACCGGGGGACTATTGAGATATGTATGCTACTTGGGGTGGCTAATTGGGCTGCTAATTGGAATTGACATAACTATATGGGGGGAAAGAGGGGCGTACTAATCTGGGGTAATAATTGGGTAATACAACTGTGTGGTAACTACAACTGGGATCTTGGCGTGCTGACTCTGCTACTGGTAATTTAGGACTAGCCAACTAATTAGGCAGGCCAAGGTCTGGCCAAGCCATGTGGTGCTAATAAGTACTGAAAAACTAATAGGGGGTTGGAAAACGTGACTGGGTGACCAGAGACCTATGGATCTTTACCAGACCAGAATGCTATACCAGCCAGCTCTGATGATGGGTTAAACTATTAATAACTAATAAATATCCTTCCAGACCTAATAGTGAAATTGTTACAAGTGTCTAAACCTGATAAACTGATAACTGTATTGGATAATATATGAATAACTAAGTTCCTGAATCTAAGCAATGATAGTTAATTAATTAATTGTCTTCTGAGTAGAGGGAAAAAACCTGAATCTAACATGTTAATCAAAAATGCGGTCGAGACACGAAGTCCCGACCGTTTTGCAATTCCTACATACTCCTGTTGTTTGGGGTATCCCCAAGGGGTTGCCCCTTTCTAATTGTAGTCTAGCCTTCCATTACTGATACTAAAATCTACTTAAATTAAGTTACTTAAGGTTTCACGGTGAAATATTGCTGGCAAGGAGCGGGGAGGCTGCTGACACTTCAGGGCTGCATCGAAGAAAGGGGGCGAGAGACGCCGCCGAGAATCGCCGTTAAAGGTTCAAAAGATCAGCTGGCTCGACACCGCTGATGGCGTTTGGAACGGTTATGCCGCCCGCCTACACTATATAAAATAGCGTGACGCTTAGCGTCACAAAGCTTGGAGAGAAAAGTTGATGATAGTGCTGTGTGTAGTCAAAGTTTGAATCATGTAGTGCCTCATTTTTTAATGGAAGCCCCAATACAAGTGTTACAAATGTAGTCTTAGAAAAAGATCCAGTGTATTCTAAAAGCAGTGTCCACGCCACCACAGCGTCCACTCAACTTAACACTCCACACATAACACCACTACATATTGTACCACTGAACATGCCACAGCACACAACACATCACAGCAACCTAACTCCTGTTTCCAATTTAAACGTGTTATTGTTTTAATATTAATATCAAATAATTTAAATTTCAGTCAAATTAATAAGTGCGACTCCTTTTAAAAAATAACTGGAAATCCTAGAAAAGTAAGAATATGTAAGAAGTTACTGACACCCTATAGATTTTTGGAAATTATACGTTTTTGTTTGGAAATTGAGGTTTGGTCTATTATTGAGAAAATAGATAGATAATGTTGTTTATTTTTATTCCTATTTGGTTTTAGGTACAAGCTGGAGATGTGATAACAATTGACAAGGCAACAGGGAAAATATCACGGCTAGGTAGATCGTTCACTCGGGCCAGAGACTATGATGCTACAGGTGCCCAAACCAGGTCAGTTTTTAATTTGTCATAAATTGTTGAATGAGATTGATTTTGCTTGTGATACCTATTTTCAAATATTTAAAATTATTACTGTCAATCTGGAAAATTGTTTATTGATAATATTATAAGTTAATGGTTAGCTTTTAGAAATAATTTTTTGAGCTCAGCATTTATTGTGTAGAAACACTCCTGTTAGTGTAGCAATCTTCTGATGAAATATTTTGCATTTGCAAGCTTGTTTAGCTTAAAAGACAAATTGCAGTTGAAACAGAGGAGAGCAAGTAAAAAGATGATCAAAGATGTGAATTAAATATTGTAGCCTATATTGAGAAATAAAATTGTTTGTAATTATTTAACTAGTAACTACTCTTTATAAAATATTTTGAAATATTTTTTATATGCAGTCAAGGAACTCATTTAAACCTCTACGAGATATTGATATTATGTGGCTGAAGCTAAAAGACTCAACTTTCAGTAGCCAGTTAAAAACATAATTATTTGACTACATGCAGGTAAAATAATTTATTTTTTAGATCTTTTGCTCCTTAATAACTAACTATTTGGTTTAGGTTTGTGCAGTGCCCCGAAGGCGAGCTCCAGAAACGAAAGGAGGTCGTTCACACAGTGACCCTGCACGAAGTTGACGTTATTAACTCTCGGACTCATGGCTTCTTAGCTCTCTTCTCAGGTATGTTTTGGTGTTATTGGGTTAATAATACAGGACTTAGCATCACACTACTGTCAAATGGAGTTAAATTATCAGAAATTAACAAAAAAAATAATCTGTATAGGTAGTGTTTTTCCACAACTAGAAATGAAGTTTATTATAAACCTGTATCTAGAAAAATAATTGTTGCCTGTAACCAAAATAACGACCTACTCCTCTGCACACTAATACATTTTAACACTTTTTAACTAATGTAAATTGATGTAACATATTCTCGTGAACAATATTTCAATAGTTTTAAGCAAATTTAAGTAACGTATACAAAAATAATCTACGACGAGTAATTGTACTTGTGACTCGGACACGGCGCGACGGCAGGCGGCGTAGCGTCCTGGTGGCAGGCCTGGTGCTCTGCAGTGTATTGGTGCCAAAATTTCCCTCCGTATTCCTCTCCTTTATTGTTTGTTGATGTTTGTGGTTATGTATACCTGTGTTGTGTTTTTATATTAAAAAGTTCAGTTAATAAATACAGTTTGTTTCATTTGCCTTTTAAAGTTATTAGTAAGACAATGAGTGGTAGTGCCGCTAAAGAATGTTTCAAACTAATACAAAAAGCTGTGGGAGAAATAAGGGAAAAGAACATCTTGTTAAGAGCTGCTGCTAAACAATATTCCTTACCAAAATCTACATTGAGTGACCACTTCTCTGGTAAGTGCACAGGTGTCCACGGGAAACCAACTGTGCTCACTGAAGATGAAGAGAAGGTTTTTGCTGCTCATGCAATGAAAGTGGCAGATTGGGGTATAGAAAGTGGCCTTTTACACATATAGACATTCGTCAAATTGTTAAAATGTATCTCGACAAGGAAGGGCGCCAGGTCCCGGTGTTTAAAAATAATATTCCTGGTGAGGAATGGGTTAATGCGTTTTGATCCAGAAACCCAGACCTACGCTTGCGCATGAGCAGGAACATCACGTTCAGGCGCGCAATAGTTCACCATGATGAGGTCTCCAAGTACTTGTATAACCTCAAAGAAACCATTGGAAAGATTCCTGCTTCAAACGTATTAAATTTCGACAAAACCAACCTGAGTGACGATCCTGGATCCAAAATATGCATTTTCAGACGGGGTACAAAATACCCCGAGCGAATTTTGAACTCCTCAGAATTGTCGACTTCAATCATGTTCGCTGGAACAGCAAGTGGTGAGCTGTTGCCACCTTGTGTGTTATAAGGCTGAGCGGATGTACGATACTTGGGCTCTGGGAGGCCCACCTGGGGCATGGTACAACCGCTCAAAATCAGGATGGATCGATGAGGACACATTCCTTGATTGGTTCGCAACACTAGTTGTTCCGTGGCAAAATCACGGGATGGTGACAAGATTGTGATTGGGGACAATCTTTCAACCCACTTTTCATGTGAAGTTTTGAAGATGTTTGAGAAACACAACATAAAGTTTGTGTTCCTCCCGCCAAATGCAAGGCACATGTTACAGCTGCTAGACGTAGCGTTTCCAGACCGTTGAAGGGAGCCTGGAGATAAATTCTCCTGGAATGGAAAATGGATGCAGACCAAAGGCTCACAAACATTCCCAAACACGTTTCCTTCACTTTTGAAGAAGTTATGCGAGGATATTGAGCCTAACCAAGCCAAGAATTTAGAGTCTGGTTTCCGTGTTTGTGGGATCAGTCCTCTGGATCCAAATTGTGTCCTGGGCAAATTGCTTAAAAAACCAGAACTAAGTTGAAGTCTCACCAACTAAGAAGCCGAGGCAACTCGTTGGCGAGGCAGTGATAGATTTCCTCTCCAACCTCCGACACAGCTCGGGAGAAAATAAGCCGAAGAGAAAGAAGAAAGTTAATGTTCCTCCAGGGCTTAGCATTTCGGCCCAGGACATTGTGGTGGATGATGAAAATTTGCCATAAACTAGCGGCTTGCCGAGGAAGCCGAAACCACAGGCCAAGAAACGGCTTCAAGAACCATCTAATTCAAGTGATGAAGACCGTATTTTAGAGGAAATGGTTGACAACCCCAATGAGCCACTAGACGAGCCCCTCGTCTTCAAAGACCCGACTGCTGGTGTATGGCTTTTAGTTAAATTCGCAGGGAAAAGAGAAATTAAATACTTTGTGGGGTTTGTTGAAGAGGTCGTGCAGGATGGACTTGCAATAAACTTTGCAAGAAAAATTAACAACAAGCGTGTTTTCCGCTGGCCAGATTCAGAGGACAAGTGTGTTGTCGACTACGACCAAGTTGAACAAAACATCGGACTGTCATCGTTCAACTATAAAAATGATCGATTGGTTTCATTAAAATTTAAGTGCTCTTTTGATGCTTTCAATGTTTACTAGTATCAAAGCCACGCATCTTGCTGTGCAATCCATCATATATATAAGTATTTTTACTGTATTATGTCATCTTCTAGTATTTTTACTGTATTATGTAATTTTCTGTGTGTTTTTATAATGTGTCATAAAAAGTCTGATGTATTCTGTTGTTGCTTACTCTATGCACCCCCTCCCCTCCACCATTACATCTCAAACTAATCAGTAACATAGTAAACAAGTTGCTCTGTTCAATGGCATGTCCGAGTTCGGACGGAAGAGGTTGGTTTTGAAGTTTTAGTGTTATTTAAACCCATGTCCGAGTCAAGAACAGTTTACTTTATTGCGTCGGACACGTTTATTTATTTTTAGCGAATTTCCCCTATAGGGAAGAAGCTATTACCTTAGGTCTCATGGTAAGACTTAAGCCCGACACCATGATAACTTTTTGTTTTGAGGTCCCCAGATGCCAAAAACACTATTCGTTCAAATTTATATATATATATATATATATATATATATCTATATATATATATTTATATATATATATATATATGTGTCCGTTAACACGATAACTTGAGTAAAAAACGTCTGATTTTGATGAAATTTGGCTCAAATGTGTAAAATGACATTCATGACTTTAAGTTCGAAAACCAGAAAAATCAGACCATGGGAAGGGGGGTTTATGGGGGTTTTAAATTTTCCAAAAATCAGTTTTTTGCATTTTTCACCCTACAATTTTTAAAAAACTTAATTTTGGTTTTGACCATGTTATAGAGCTTAAATACACCCGTCGCAGCAAACCTGCATACTCAGCGAATTTCCAATGAATATATAACATAACACTTAACAGGATTCATAAGAAATGTATTCACAAACAAGCGATATTTAAAATATTAATTATTCTCCATAAGAATAACATTGGGGATGAGTACGCAGGTTTGCTGCAACAAGGCACGCAAAATAATGGGTTTTTATGCAAATATCAATAGAACTCATCTTAGTGAAGTCACATACCAAGTTTCATCCATATACATTCATAAATAAGCGATATATAACATTTTAAGTATTTTCCATAAGAATAACATGGGGACCAAGTACCTAGGTTTGCTGCTACAGGAACCATAGGCGAAAAATTGTTTTTTTGTGCAAACAACAATAAACCATAACCAGATCAAGCCATATACCAAATTTTGCCAGTTTATGTTCATAAATAAGCGAGATATACAATTTTTATTTTTCTCCATAAGAATAACATTAGTCAACGTACTGTGTTTAGCACTTTCAATATCTCGGTAACCAATTGACGTAGAGCAATGATGAAAATACCAAATTGTTTGTTTTTTAAGCTAAATTCAATGGTATAAATTAAAATTTGATTTAAATTAAAATTACATGTGAAAACCCCAAAAAACACATTTTTGGGGTACAAAACCCCCCAAAAACCCTCCTTCGGATGGTGCGATTCATCTGGTTTTCGAACTTGTTCAAATAAATGGTACTTTACACATTTGTACCAAATTTCATTAAGATCGGACCTTTTTTACGAGAGTTATCGTGCTTACGGACACACATATTTATATATATATATATATATATAAATATATATATACATATATAAAAATTTGAACGAATGGTGTTTTAGGCATCTGGGGACCTCAAAATGAAAAGTTATCATGGTCTCGGGCTTAAGTCTTACCATGAGACCTACGGTAATAGCTTCTTCCCTATAGGGGAAATTCGCTAAAAAACAAATAATTTAGTATCTTGAATTATTAACCTAGGTTAAGTGGTTGCAGAGAAAATCAAAAAAAAACCTGCTCATAAAATCTCCCATGTTAATCTTATGGGAAAAAGGTTTTTGGCTTTTCCTCAGTTTATTTTAATGTAAACTTCACATTTGCTTTTACCAATCTGTTCAGTTCCACAAAACAATCATTTTGGTGTTTAAATTGTGATTCTACGCCCAACCATTGCAGAGATATTCAAAGTGCTAAACACAGTACGTTGTCCAATGTTATCCTTATGGAGAATAAATAAAATTTGATATCTCGATTATTTATGAATGTATGTTGATGAAACTTGGTATGTGGCTTCACGTAGTACTGGTATATTGATATTTGCACAAAAAATTGATTTTTTGTTGATTATTCCCGTAGCAGCAAACCTGCGTGCTCATCCCCCATGTTATTCTTATGGAGAATAAGTAAAATGTAATGACTCCCTTAATTATGAACTTAAATTAATAAAACTTAGTATGTAGCTTCACTTGGTTAAGTTATATTTGATAATTATATAAAAACCCATTTTTCTGTTTCTTGTTGCAGCAAACCTGCTTTCTCAGCCCCCATGTTATTCTTATGGAGAATAACTAGAATGTTATATAGCACTTATTTATGATTGAATATTGATGAAACTTAGTATGTGGCTTCGCCTAGTTAAATTTTATTTATATTTTCATAAATACCAATTGTTTCTGTTCCTTGTTTCAGCAAACCTACGTACTCATTACCAATGTTATTCTTATAGAGAATAATTAAAATCGCTTATATGTGAATATATTTTTATGAAACTTGGTTTGCGGCTTTATGTGGTATTAAGACATATATTATGCATTGGAAATTCGCTAAGTACGCAGGTTTGCTGTGACGGGGGTATATTTTCTGTTACATAACATTGAAAGAGGTCAAATAAGGTGGGGTTATAATGAATAAAACACACATAATTTAATGATAAATATTTATTTGTAACATCTTAACCTCTAACTGAGCAGCGTCTAAAACCATATAAACAGTGTCCAAGTCAAGACTGTTTCACGGTAGTTCTATAACAAATTATAAAACTATAATTCCTTGATATTTAATCGGATAACTGTATTATCATTCAATTTGTGACAAAATAATGAGTAATGATTTTGTCTTCACTAAAGATTTAAAAAAGTTCATCATCTTTACCTCAGACAGCAGTTTTCTACAAATGTTTCTTGATCTCTATGAATAATATAGAGAAATGGGCAGTGCTTTCTTGATGTAACTGGAATCATTAAGCTTGTAACTTGTTATTGTATTTTTATTTGTTATCGCCCAGTAATAAAACTAGGAGAATGTCTTTGAAATAATAGATTTATACACTAAAAATGATTTTCCTGTCAATATAGTCTAATTTTATAAGCCTTATCTCTAGCAATTGGTTGATGAAACCATTCTGAAATCAGTTCTGAAATCGAAATTTCTTTTACAAATAATAAAATACTGGGAGTGTGTTCCAGTGTTCCAGTATCAAGGAAATATTGCAGCATAAAATGTTTTTATCTCAATATTATGTTATGGATACTTAATAATTAGGGAATCACCATTGACATAAAGTATAGTTTAGTTTGAAATCCTAGCATGAGTATATGTGTTAACGATTAACTTTATACAACAAGCTGGATTGTTTAAACCATTCCATCTTGCTGGTATTAATTTGAAAATTGGGTATTTAAATAACAAATGATGTAACTTTGGTTGATGTGAGTTTGCCAAAGTAACGGACTAGGGACACACAATAAGCTTCGGTTGACGTGTGAGGATCTTTGAATCTTTGGATCTCTGAATCCGTCCCTTCAACAACACATAAACATAAACATTGGTTGATGTGATCTTTTTTAGCGAATTTCCCCTATAGGGAAGAAGCTATTACCGTAGGTCTCATGGTAAGACTTAAGTCCGAGACCACGATAATTTTTTGTTTTGAGGTCCCCAGATGACAAAAACACTATTCGTTCAAATTTATATATATGTATATATATATATATCTATATATGTATATCTATATATATGTATATCTATATATATATATATGTGTGTGTCCGTGAATGCGATAACTTGAGTAAAAATCGTCCGATTTCGATGAAATTTGGCTCAAATGTGTAAAATGACATTCATGACTTTAATTTCGAAAACTAGAAAAATCGGACCATAGGAAAGGGGGTTTAAGGGGGTTTTAAATTTTCCAAAAATCAGTTTTTTGCATTTTTCACCCTACAATTTTTTAAAAACTTAATTTTGGTTTTAACCATGTTATAGAGCTTAAAAAAACAAATAATATAGTATTTTGAATTATTAACCTAGGTTAAGTGGTTGCGGAGAAAATCCAAAAAAACCTACTCATAAAATCTCCCATGTTAATCTTATGGGAAAAAGGTTTATTTAAACTTCACATTTGCTTTTAGAAACCTGTTCAGTTCCACAAAACAATCATTTTGGTGTTTAAATTGTGATTCTATGCCCAACCGTTGCTGAGATATTCAAAGTGCTTAACACAGTACGTTGTCCAATGTTATCCTTATGGAGAATAAATCAAATTTGATATCTCGATTATTTATGAATGTATGTTGATGAAACTTGGTATGTAGCTTCACGTAGTACTAGTATATTGATATTTGCATAAAAAATTGATTTTTTGTTGGTTATTCCCGTTGCAGCATACCTGTGTACTCAGCCCCCATATTATACTTATGGAGAATAAGTAAAATGTAATGACTCCCTTAATTTTGAACATAAATTAATAAAACTTGGTATGTAGCTTCACTTGGTTGAGTTATATTCATAATTGCATAAAAACCCCATTTTTTGTTCCTTGTTGCAGCAAACCTGCTTACTCAGCCCCCATGTTATTCTTATGGAGAATAACTAAAATGTTATATAGCGCTTATTTATGATTGAATATTGATGAAACTTGGTATGTGGCTTCGCCTAGTTAAATTATATTAGCATAAAAATCAATTGTTTGTGTTCCTTATTTCAGCAAACCTACGTAATCATTACCAATGTTATTCTTATGGAGACTTATTAAAATCGCTTATATGTGAATATATTTCTATGAAACTTGGTACGGGGCTTTATATGGAATTCAGACAAATATTATGCATTGGAAATTCGCTGAGTATGCAGGTTTGCTGCGACGGGGGTATTATAAAACTGTTTTGTCTCGCTCAATTCACACCTGTAACTTTGCTTGTCACGAGCAGGTGACACAGGTGAAATCAAGTCGGAAGTGAGAGAGCAGATTAACAGCAAAGTGGCCGAGTGGCGGGAGGAAGGCAAGGCTGACATTGTACCTGGTGTTTTATTTATTGATGAGGTATGGTTGTTATGTGCAATTTCTTTTCTTATATTAAAATGCTATTGAGAACTAATTTGGACTGTTGTAAGATGCTATTTGTCGCACTTTGTCATACTGGAAACTTGGTAGACGATTAATATAGGTCATCTGCTTTAAAGCAACTTTAACACGAGGTAAAGTGTACACTTAAGTTATGTGTCACCTTTATTGTCATAGAAAATATTAACAATGTTCTGGCAGTATGAGACTTAAGTATGAGACAAGTAGCATTGTTAAATACAATTCCATGTTATAGCCAGACATAAGCTATAGAAGTTCAGTTTATATTTTTATGTGTTCAGTAGTTTGATTCCAACTTATTGGGATCAAAACCTATCAGCAGATCTTGGAGTAAACTAACTAAATAAAATAGGTAAAAGTAATAGTATTTATAGTGTTCCACGTCATGAGAAGTCCAAGATCAAAAAGGTACATTTTTTCTAAAAAAAACAGTGTTATTTAATTTGTTTTCTAAAGTATGACAACTTTTAAGGTAAACTTTCCAGTTTTTGACACCGGATTGTATTGAATTGTCATAATGATGATCACACGATCAGTCCGGCACCTGGCAGCTGAACTAAGACGTAACTCAGCGATCGGAAGCCTTTTGTTTACAGTAGCTTTGAGCAACAAGTTACAACTTGATTCCCCCCATACTTGTCGCCTCCTCTGTATACTGCTGGACTACTGAAGTTCCGGACTTCAGAGGCTCTCCTGTCATTATCAAGACATGGTCAAAATTCACACTGCAAATTTTTTTCCTCGTCATGTTATTTGTTGAAAGAATCCCCGTGACTGGGGTTCCAGGGATTTAACTCCCTCATTCTCCTTGAAATGGGTGTAAAAAATTGGGTTTTAGAAAATGTTTACCTTGATATGACCTTAGATATTAATATTATACTCTTCATGGAAAATGAAGTCTTGAAATCTGGTAAAACTTCCCTTAAAATTGGTAAATTGTTGAGAAACGTCGATAAAATGCTTGATTTCTAGGAAAACATTGACCTACTATTTAAGAAAATGCTGTGGACTTTAGCCATCACTGATAGAGGAAAAATGTTTAATGACGATTTGAGATCTGAAATCTCAGAGTATAACATAATTAGTGGCAAAGCTGGAAAAAGCACAAAAAAAAACAGAGAACTGTAAAAGCAATCAAAATAAAAATAAATCCAAGCCAAAAACAAAAACAGGCTCTCAAAATGAAACAGCATGGCACATTTGTTACTTTGATTTCCCTGGGCAAGGACTGCAAAGTGAGACTCACGGGAACTCGAGTGAGACTTGAATAGTGGTGGGGAGTCCGGGCTCCATGACTAGACACGACTTACCTGAAGGCCGGATCGGGTTCCTGATCCTGAAACATTATGAAACTTTTTTTCTCATTCCATGATGGCAAATGTCCACAATAATTTCTCAGTAATAAAATCACCAACAACAAATACAAAAAATTACCTTTTGATTTTACTTCTCATTGCGTGAATCTTTATAAATACTACAACTGAGGTCTATTATTTGAGTTTGTGTAATTTAAGATTATGTTTCTTTATTAGTTTACTGATCTTGAATATAGTTTTTAAATGATGTAGTTCTGTGACAACCAATATCTGGATTTCTCGTGCTATGAAAATTTAGGGTAGATAAAGTTCACTGTTTCGTCACCTTTTCTTGGTTTTTATTTGACTTTACCAGTTAGTTTTTCTCTGACAGGTTCACATGTTGGACCTGGAGTGTTTCTCATTCCTGAACCGAGCTCTGGAAGATGAGATGGCTCCCATAGTGATTATGGCTACCAACCGCGGCATCACAAGGATCAGGGGCACCAACTACAAGAGCCCGCATGGTATACCACTGGACCTGCTCGACCGGATGGTCATCATTGCAACCTCACCGTACGAGGAGGCAGAGTTGAAAGAGATATTGAAAATAAGGTGAGATCTGATGTTATGATCCAGTGTGTGAAATTTAAGTCTCAAAACTGAGATTTCATATCTCGTGAGACTTAAAAGTATATAGAAAATTCGTTACAGTAGGATGATGCAGTAGATAGTGTGATGTAGCCTATATTTTCAATTTTGGTTTGATGTTGTAACTTATGCATTATGTTCAAAGTTGGAAACAGTTTCACAATATGTGTAGGTTAACTTGTGGTTGACAATTATTTTATCCTTACTACTACTACTACTACTACTGCAGCAAGGATCCCCATACTCCTATGAAATGTCTTTTTATAACATGTACTAGGAAGAGGTGCAAGGTAAACATTCTTTGTGATATACTAGATTATCAAGGGTTTTAAACGATCATTGACAGGGTGAAAATTAGAACCATTGGCAAAACCTAAATTTAGCATTATTTATTAACTGGAAAGAAGCATTTTAGTATCTTGAATTATTGGTCGACTCCTGATTGCAATGGGATGGTTGCAAAAGTTATATCATTGACTATATTTATAGTAAATGGTTATATGTTTCAGGAAGTCCAAAATAGTACTGCAATCTCAATTGGTCTAAAACGTTAGTTTTAAGCCGAGTGTCAGAAAGTCCAGAGATTTTTATAAAATAAAAACAATCTCAAGCGGTCCAAAACCAGCAAGTCCAAAACTACAGTCCAAAAGCTAATAATTAAACTGTATCTAGTGCAAGGTTTTATAAGGGACCGGTCTTGGATTTCACGAGATGATAAACTAAGATAAAACAAGTATCTGGAGACCCAGAATACAGAGCAGTTTTGTGCATATAAGTTACTAGCACCTCAGCAATATATGTAATACAGTAGACTCTCGGAAATCCGGATCACACTTATCTGGACTCCCGGTTATCTGGACCGATGATCTTGAATTTTGTATTTGTTGTTTATTGCAAATAAAACAAAAAATATGATTTTCTCGGTTTAGCGGCTTCAGTTTATCCCGAATTAGACAAATGTCATTTAGTTTGCACTGTCAGGCACTCTGTGTTTCCGTGCGGTTATCGGTGTTTTTACGTATTTGGTGCGCTGCTCCGTTCAGGTCTTCTCCTATTGATGACTCATCATTGACGATGTATATCAGTAGACCTGTGACAGTTTTTATTAAAGTACTATATCTTATTTACGATTTACAGTGTTATGTTAAATCTTTTTCGTTTTATTAAATTTTCAAGAATGAAATGAGTTCCTCTAATAATCCGACCTTGTTTGTGTTCCGACCATGCTCTTGGTTCCGTTGTTGACGGATTAACGAGGTTCTATTTTATTACAGAGTGTTTATAACTTTCATCTGAATTTCTTTCTTTTTATAAGTTCATTCTTGTGTCAGCACATAAACATAAACACAAATTGCCATAATTGTTCACTATAAAGGCGGAATTGATGATTCAGCCCAGCTCCAAGAAATCCGGACCGGCCGTCCGCCACAATGGTCCGTATTTCTGAGAGTCTACTGTACATATTACCTACTGTTTTTACAACCCACCCCTTCAGAAAGTCTTAGGTATACTCTGTTCATGAAGGAAGTGGGTGGGTAAAACTAAGACTCCTGTCCTTTGTGATGAAATGCTTTGATACTGCACAATGATTTGGACATGTTGACACTTTTGTATAATTTTTTCTGTTGTCTCTTTTTTAAGTCTAAGGCAGTCTTACAAAACCCTGCAAATTTACAGTGTTGTAATTTATGTTATGATTTTACTTCTGGACTTTGAAGTTTTTGGATATTTTGGTGCGGAGTCTTTACTTTTGGAATTTTTAAAACTGGGGTGCAAGTTAAATTTTGGACATTTTGACACCGGACCTTTTGAAATACTCCCATTATCATTTAATTTGATTTAATTGTATAGAGAAAATTGATTTCTTAAATTATTATCATAAAAGAGAAATAGCCTAATGTGTGTTTTTAAAATTTAATATATTTGTCAGAATCTTTATTCAGACAAAATACCATAATCATTGGTACTCATGCATTAAACCAACCACCACCTGTAACGGCATGCTGTGGCAGTTATGATAGGTGAGGTGATAGGTGATTGTGTAGCGTACACTTTTGTCGACAGATTTTGTCATTTGTCGCGTCACGAAACCCCTCCTCTCTTTCACTCAGTCAAGGTCAGTTGAAAGGTCATTCATCGGCCAGCGCAGCGACAGTGTCTCGACTAGTACATCTTGGCGCATACAGGGCTCAGCTAAATATCGCAACAAGAAACACTGGGGTACAAGTCGCCTTCATTTAGACTCTTACCTCGCAGAATACATGAGGCAATCGAGAATGGCAGCTGATGGCGAAAATCCATTTCAATTCCTCCTCGACGATGTTGCTGCCTTCTGAGAGTCTCAGAAATTTTACGAGTGATTCAAAATGCTTTTACGTTGTAGGCTAAATAAGAAAACAACTCTACTTTTGTTTAATATAGTTTGTTTGGTTTTTTCCACTTGGAAATTTCCCTAAATGTAGGTGGGCGGTGTAATGCATAAGTACTTAATCATTTATTATCACTAAATTAAATGCATTTATTTCGTCACCTGGCCAAGACTTACCTTGCCTAGCCGCTAAGCCAGTGTTGATTGTAAACAAAGGAGGTCAACTGTGATTCAATTTGATTTAATCTCGAGATTTTGTTATGTGATTTATTCATTACAAAGTTTCATACACTATCAGCAACTTTATTACTGTGAAGATCCTAAATGATTTAAAAATTAATTAACTTGATTTAACCAAAGTATTATTTGTGAAACAAACGCACAGATGTGAAGAGGAGGACTGTGAGATGACAGACGATGCGTTGCTGGTGTTGACTCGCATTGCCAAGGAGACTTCCCTCCGCTACGCCATCCAGCTGATCACAACGGCAAGTCTGGTCAGCAGGAAACGCAAAAGCACTGAGGTAAAAACTTGTATACTGGGAATTTTCAGGGAAATTTGCGGGGAGACGACAGGGAATTTGATTTTAAAGAAATAACAATTCATGTGATTTGTATGATGAACTATTGTTATGCTCTGAACCAGAGTGTTTGCTTAAAATTATCACTGAGGTTCTTAGAAGCCTGGTTTTTAAAATAAGGTCCAGTAAGGTATATATATATATGCTTTGAAATATTAAGTAAAGATTTTGCCAGCTATTAATTGTTAAACAATATTAAATTTTAAAAGTAATTTTGGTCATCATCCTGTGTTTTCCTATTTTCTCTCAGAATCTAGAAAATCTATGCAATTGGTTTTAGTTTTCGTCTAAAATTCTATGTAAGGAAACATTTTATTTTACCCATTCAACATCGTAAGTCTGCAAATTACCGGTACATCACTAGTACAGCTTTTTTATTCCTTCATTTGATGACACATGTAACATGTACACTGCGACTGACATAATTGAACATGAAAATAGCATGTGTCTCAATGTTATTTCATTGTAACAATCAAACAATCGTTACCACCCGCAATCAAAGTGATAATTATGAAACTTTGAACTATTTTACTGACTAAAATTTATCCATCTATTTCAAAGGTTGGATAAAGGTTTCAAAGGTTGCATATTGTATTGGCCGAACTGAGATATGAAGGCTTGACACTCTGTTATCACAATCAAAGTTTTTGTATTGCACACCATGATCAGGAATAGCCATAATAGTTGTATATTTTGTAAATGTATAAACTATTACTACTCATTTATTCCCTATTTTCTTCACAAATCAGTGATTAGTTTCCAAACTGTTAAATTACAGGTGAGCATAGATGACGTGAAGAGGGTGTACTCCCTGTTCCTGGATGAGGGGAGGTCCACCCAGTTCCTGAAGGAGTACCAGGACGAGTACCTCTTTGACGAGGGTGGAGCTGGAGGTTGGTGACTCATGCTGTATTGTTACGATCAGATTATTTTAGGGAAGGAGCTATTACCATAGAAATCTGGGAAACTTTCCGCTCAAAACCAGCATGGGGTAGTTTCTAGAAAAAAACTTCTTTTAACTTTTAACAAGAGCATAAACTTTGATTTATTTGTCTTCCTCAGTGGAAGATCACTGAGGAAGTTGTTTACGAACAGTTTACTCACATTGTGTAAAATATTATATAATGTGTGTGTAAATATCTTTTTATTGTGTTTAGTATGTGGCTTAGTATGTGTTGGACCTGCATGTCTTGTACAACAGGATACACATCTAGAAACTAGATCTAAAGTAATTCTAGGAGTCTATGAGTTGAATCAAATTAAGGAAATTTCACACCTTACTTTCGAGTTTAACCTCAAACCTGCAATACAGCGCTTGGTTAGTTTTAAAATATAGTAGAGATGTGTGAGTACTCGAAATTTCGAGTTCGAGCCGAGTTCGGCACAGGAACTCGAGGTTTTACTGAAACTCGAATGTTTTGAGCAAGTTTAGTGTCGACCTTCCTATACTCCCGCGTGTTTTCTGTAAATTCAAATTGAGTGTGAACGCATTTGAGGTGTTTGGAGTTGTGGTGTGGATTTTAGTGTTTTATTAATAAATAAGTTGTGGCTTATAAATTTGTGTTACTCTTTAGACCAAAATGGAGGATTTACCAGGACCTTCAGATTGAGTTGTATGAACACTGTCTGTATAGTCCACTTTTAGGTTAACCTAACCTTGTAATTTTGTAAAGCAAACAAACTCATGTCCGTAATAAAATCTAATAGGTAAGCATAAGAAGTTTGTGCTTGTTTTTGTTCCATAATAATTGAAATTGAGTCAATCCATTAATTTTAGACAACTTTCCTTTGGCAAATTAGCTGTTTATAAAGAAAAGTAAGTTTCATTAATGACTTTTTACATAATTTGTAATATTTTAAAACTCTGTAAGACATGGCTTCAATTTCATCAATTGATTTTCCAGGCACTTTCAAACATATCTTCATGTTGTTACTAATTGATTGTTGTTCTTATTAGAAGTATTGCCAGTAACCTAACCTGGTAATTTTTTAAAGTAAAATATCAAAAACATATCTGTAATAAAATCTAGTACGTAAGCATAAGAAGTTTGTGCTTGTTTTTTGTTCCATAATAATTGAAATTGAGTCAATCCATTAATTTTAGGCTCAAGTGTCCTTTGGCATTGAGCTGTTTTTAAAGACAAGTGATTTGTTTTGGCCTTGTTTAAGTTTCATTAATGATTTTTTAAATAATTTGTAATATTTTAAAACTCTATTTAAGACATGGCTTCAATTTCATCAATTGATTTGCCACACTTTCAAACATACCTTCATTTTGTTACTGATTGTTCTTATTAGGACTATTAGTGTTAAAATTAATGCTAAGATATGTTAGTAAATACATTTTGTGTGGTAAGTAAGGAGCTAATGTTTTACCATGTAATAGGCCTTTTAAATATTAAAATCAAGTTTATTTTAACATATAGGCCTAAATGTAATTTTATTTTCTCCATTCGTAGAAAGATGTAGCTTAGGCCTAAACATAATATACAAAACATAGTTTAAATAAAAAAGAAGGAAATAAAATAAAAAACTGAGATTATTTTTTAATGGAACTGTTAATTAATACCATATAGGACCTTAATACCAACAGATTAAAAGTATTTTATCTTCATGGCAAAATGTTATGCAATTTACTTTGGTATGATTTATTTTCAGATAAACGTACTTACCTTTTTCTAATGAAGCAGGAATCCATTTATTTTATTTATTTTTCAAGTCGACCTATCTGTTTTTATTAGCGAATTTCCCCTATAGGGAATTAGCGAATTTCCCCTATAGGGAAGAAGCTATTACCGTAGTCGGCATGGTAAGACCTAGGCCAGGGACCATGATAACTTTTCGTTTTGAGGTCCCCAGACCCCAAAAACACCATTCGTTCAAAACTGTATATATATATATATATATATATATATATATATATGTGTGTGTGTGTGTGTCCGTGAGCACGATAACTCTCGTAAAAATTATCCGATTTTGATGAAATTTGGTATAAACGTGTAAAGCAACATTTATGACTTTAAGTTCGAAAACCAGCCAGATCGCTTTATCCGAAGGGGTATTTTGGGGGGGTTTTGTACCCCAAAAATGGGTTTTTTGAATTTTTTACATATAATTTTGGAA
Organism: Allygus modestus; assembly: GCA_963675035.1. Taxonomy (NCBI): domain Eukaryota; kingdom Metazoa; phylum Arthropoda; class Insecta; order Hemiptera; family Cicadellidae; genus Allygus; species Allygus modestus. Next base: position 77,060,947 of record OY776115.1, on the reverse strand, counting down.
ATAGTCAAATTTTAGTTTTTACTATTGGATTCAGCTTAAAAAAACACACAATTTGGTATTTTGATCATTTCTCTATGTCAATTGGTTACCGAGATATTGAAAGTGCTAAACACAGTACGTTGTCTAATGTTATTCTTATGGAGGAAAAGAAAAGTTTTATATCTCGCTTATTTATGAACGTATACTGACAAAACTTGGTATACGGCTTCATCTGGTTGTGGACCATTGATATTTGCTCAAAAAAACAATTTTTTGCCAAAGGCTCCCGTAGCAGCAAACCTGCGCACTCAGCCCCATGTTATTCTTATGGAGAATAAGTAATGTGAAAATAAATCCCCCTTAATTCCCTTATCTCCCTTAATTGTGAAAATAAATTAATGAAATTTGGTATGCGGCTTTACCTACATGAGTTATGTTGATATTTGTATAAAACCCCATTTTTTGTTTTCCTTCCTTCAGCAAACCTGCATACTCAGCCGCCATGTTATTCTTATGGAGAATAATTAAAATGTCATAAATCGTTTTTTTATGAATGTATATTGATGAAACTTGGTATGTGGCTTTATGTGGTATTAAGATACATATATATGCATTGGAAATTCGCTGAGTACGCAGGTTTGCCGCTACGGGGGTATTTTTTTTTATTTTTATACTCGACTCGAACTCGAGATTCAAATCTTTTGCTATTTACTCGACTCGACTTAAAAAACTTGTCCTCGCACATCTCTAAATATAGGCTATAACAATCTTAATACCAAAAGATAACAGTTTTTTATCTTCAAGGCTAAATGTTATGAAATAACTTTGGTATGATTTATTTTCAGATAAATGTACTTTACATTTTCCAATGAAGCAGAAATCCATTTATTTGACTTACTATTGTTATTTTCAGGTCATAGTGACTGGAAAAGTATATTTTAATAACAACATTTATAAATGGAACCCTGTACACTGTTTTGATCCAATCCAACTCGACCTATGTGTTTTTTAGCGAATTTCCCCTATAGGGAAGAAGCTATTACCGTAGTTCTCATGGTAAGACTTAAGCCCGAGACCATGATAACTTTTTGTTTTGAGGTCCCCAGAGGCCAAAAACACTATTAGTTCAAATTTATATATATATATATATATATATATATATATATATATATATATCTATATATGTGTCCGTTAACACGATAACTTGAGTAAAAAACGTCTGATTTTGATGAAATTTGGCTCAAATGTGTAAAATAACATTCATGACTTTAAGTTCGAAAACCAGAAAAATCGGACCATGGGAAGGGGGGTTTATGGGGGTTTTAAATTTTCCAATAATCAGTATTTTGCATTTTTCACCCTAAAATTTTTAAAAAACTTAATTTTGGTTTTGACCATGTTATAGAGCTTAAAAAAACAAATAATTTAGTATTTTGGACGTTGTCCAATGTTATCCTTATGGAGAATAAATAAAATTTGATATCTCGATTATTTATTAATGTATGTTGATGAAACTTGGTATGTGGCTTCAAGTAGTACTGGTATATTGATATTTGCACAAAAAATTGATTTTTTGTTGATTATTCCCGTAGCAGCAAACCTGCGTGCTCAGCCCCCATGTTATTCTTATGGAGAATAAGTCAAATGTACTGACTCCCTTAATTATTAACATAAATTAATAAAACTTGGTATGTAGCTTCACTTGGTTGAGTTATATTGATAATTATATAAAAACCCATTTTTCTGTTCCTTGTTGCAGCAAACCTGCTTTCTCAGCCCCCATGTTATTCTTATGGAGAATAACTAGAATGTCATATATCGCTTATTTATGATTGAATATCGATGAAACTTAGTATGTGGCTTCGCCTAGTTAAATTCTATTTATATTTGCATAAAAACCAATTGTTTCTGTTCCTTGTTTCAGCAAACCTACATACTCATTACTAATGTTATTCTTATGGAGAATAATTAAAATCGCTTATATGTGAATATATTTTTATGAAACTTGGTTGGCGGCTTTATGTGGAATTCAGACAAATATTATGCATTGGAAATTCGCTGAGTCCGCAGGTTTGCTGCGACGGGGGTATTTTTATTTGTATACTCAACTCAAACTCGATTCGACTTAAAAAAACCTGTACTCGCACATCTCTAAAATATAGTTGTATGAATTGCCAAAAGTAAGGTGTGGTTTGTAAAGGAAAAACAATTGGCTTAGGAGTTTCATTAAAAAAAGGTGGGATACACAGCTAACTTACCTGAATCAACCGGTTCAAATGAGCACAGCAACAATAATAAGATACTTAGACACACATTGACACATTACGTAATATTTTGTCTTCATTGGAGACTTCTTCAGATGAACAGTAGCGAGACACTCAGTCGTTAATGGAGACAAAATATTATGTAATGTGTGTGTAAATATCTTTTTATTGTTGCTGTGCTCATTTGAACCAGCTGCTTCAGGTTCGAGATAGCTGTGTATCCCACCTTTTTTCAACAAAACTCCTAAACCAATTGCTTTCCTGTACAAACTACTCTTTACTTTTGGCAATTCATACAACTTTAGTGCAAAACTAACCAAGCGCTGTATTGCAGGTTTGAGGTGAAAACTGGAAAACTAACCAGAAGTTGTTATCATTCACCTTTTTTTAGATGTGAAAAAGAGGCACATCTATTTTAGAATTCTTCTGAGCATCATGTTTGACTGAGCTTAAATCATTTGACAAAGATTTTGTGTAGTGCCTGGTCTAGACTATTTAACTGAAAAGATCACTGAGGAAGTTGTTTACGAACAGTTTACTCACATTGTGTAATAACATCTTGTTTGTTTCAGATGTTGAGACAATGGAAGTTACTGTTCATTAAAACTACTGTATAGCTGTGTCCGTTCCTCATTGTTTATTTCTTAAGTTTTGTATTTAATGTTCAGTGATTCTGATGATTTCATGATGTGTTGTATAAAGTTCAATAAATTAACTTTTTTTTAATTTCTTGTCATTTTAATTTGCCTTTATTGCTTTATTTACTTTCCCAAGATACTATACTACCAGAGTTCATACAAAAAATATAATTTTATAAATTTTGTAAGCATGGTGTAGGATGTAAAAGTGTGTAAATTGTAAGTTATACCTAGAAGTCAGCAGTAATCCAGCTGGCAGTGAAGTGTAAACATATTTCTCACCCCCCCCATTCATTAATATATATTACCTCAATAAAATATTGTAGTTCAGGACTATTTTTTTTAGTTTTCAGCTTTTATACCTGTTTTGAAGGCTGTATGGAACAGATAAATCTATGGTACCCTCCACACTGATGTGACAATTTCGTTGCGACAAGCATTTTTTGTGCTTATCGCATGCTACTAGAAAAAGAAAACCAACCTGTGTTATCAAGTCGGAGCTTTCACACTGAAGTAGCAGTAGCGTAGTGACTCCAAACCGATCAATCGGTGTTTCACGAAGCAGCGACGTAGCATTGAAGTAGCAAGCCGAGTTGGCGCATGCGCAGATCCGCCTTCTCCAGGCTGCTGCCTTCTACAGTAATAAACACCGCAAACAGCAACATCATTTCAACCTCATCAGATGACATCTTCATCTCGAATGAGCTCCAGCGCTTCACCGTGCTACTTCTTTTTGCCACTCGCATCGCTGAGGGTTCACACTGGTGCGACTTGCACGAGAAATGCTTGTCACATCAAGCTTGTCACACTAGTGTGGAGGGCGCCTATGACTATTTACTGGTACCTAGCACAAGATGACCACTCCACATCTGAAGAGAACAAACCAATTTGTATCTGTAACCTAAATATGTCAAATCCTTAGCAAAATCCAAAAATTTTCTTAAGTTTTGATTCTGGTCTCGAGATGGCATTTATCATTTATTAGTTAATGACACTTTCTAAGATCAGGTCAAACATGGGACGTAACAAGACCAGAGTTTGGACCGCTCCCTTTCAAATTAAAAAAAATTCTTCCAATTGTGTGATTACACACCAAAAAAAAAAAATATATAATAACAGTGGTGGATTGTAATATAAAAGCAAACACGATTTTGCATTGTGCCCTGGATGTTTACATTGCACAATATTACAAGTGACAAAATTGCCAAAGTGGGGATTTTGAGTGATTAAATTCTAGCTAACACCTGAAACTGGTGATATTTTAATGACTCAACATTCTCCTGGCAGTAAAGCATTTAGTTGTAGTTGTCACTTGGAGATGGATAGCCCAGCTAGTCAGCTAGTCCTTGTCTTCAAGTGACTGGTCATTTTTAACGTGGTCGCTGTGGCTGACTTATGTAAATATGAATATTCCAGTATGTTACAATGTCTACTGGCTTTAACGGTCTATGATGCTAGAAACATGTAAAGAAGTGTATATTGTGTGTGGAAAAGTGAAAGAAGAAGATAGAATAAGTCAAGAAACATATATAGGAAAAATAAATAAACCTAAACCAGGAAAGGTCCAGAGAATAATGTTAAACTGTTTACCTTGTCGAAAAGATGTATTATGCTTAGTTGTAACTTGAGTGATTTTAAAGGTAGCTCAATTCAAATGAAAAAAGAAGATATTTGTGTGTTTAAGTTTGTATTCATATATCTTCCCCATTCCCGAATTTATCAGTAATTCCCATGTAGCACAAACACGTTTATTTAACGTTGAAAAAACGTGAACCACTTACGTTGAATTAACGTTGAAATGTCCCAACTTTCTACGTCTTTCGTAACATTTATTTTAAATGTTGAATCAACGTTAAGTATCAGCCTTTTTCATCTTTGAAATTTGATGATAACTGATTTGATTTAAACATGTCTTTCCTTGCACACTGTATTATAAAAGCTATTCTACCAACAGTTACACAGTCAGATTTGTCCTTATTTACTGTTAAAAGTTAATTCAATAATTTATATTTACCACAACTTATATCTACTTTAAAAGTTTGCCAACCCATAATTTTTATTATTATTTTCGTACACTGTGCAATTTCAAAAAGGTAATCCACTTTTTCAATAAAAACAAAGCTTATATTACATGGATCGAGACGAGATTACAGAACGGCTTCCGGTAACATCAAAATGGCGGGAAGCACAAACAGAATATTCTCTTCTCTCTTCATTTTTGCCTTCTACATAAACTATTTTTCAACCTACATTCAACAAAGAAAACCACAAACACAGTCATGGAGTACGGTTAAAATTGTGGAATAGAACGTTTATACGTTAACTACAAACATACACGTATACGTTAAAAACATAAACGTTTTTATAAAGTTAACTAGTTAAACAAACTTTGATTTATAAACTATGACAATGTCAATCAATAACCGCTATTCACAAAAGCTGACCAGATTTCAACGTTAAATAAACGTGAGTGTGCTTCATGGAATTATTTCAGTTTATGATTTGCGTGATAAAACGATAAAACATTAATTGTAACCATCCTTCACTTTTACAAAATTTTTATCCTGGAAAAATTTATAAAAATGCAAAACATGGAAAATTAAGTTCATCCTATCCTATACTCTAAATATGAGTATTACTTGATTTTGCCTGGTTGGTTGTAACTCTAATCTTAAATGGCTCCAATGATTTATTTTAAAAGTTGTAATTAACTAATTGCTGGGTTAATAGTAAGTTATAACCTGAACAGTTTGTCCCCCGAAATTTTAAAAGTTAAAAAAACATTGGGCTTATGGAGTTTTAATTCAAAACAAAATAATTATGTATAAAGGCGGTCCCACACTTCTCGAGAACACGCCCAAACATTCGGCCGAACTCCGAATGTTTGGAGTATTCGCGAGAAGTGTGGGAGCTGCACGAACTTTTGAATACATACGGGACGGCATGTTCAGTGAACATTCGGGAGAATGTTCAGGCCTTTTCACGAGAGTGTTGGACCGTCTTAACAGCTTAGTGTTCATGCCCTGAAATATCGAAATTTGGTTTCCTGAAAACCATTGAATTGAGATTGCATAAGAGTGATCATGTCCACTGGATAAATATATGTGTGTGAAAGAAGTTTAAGAAATAAATATGTAGGAAAACTTCTATCATGTCCATGAGTATATTAAAGGAGAAATCATCAGTCAAGTACAATTATTATGGTAGTAAACATTTTGGTGATGATTTAAGATTTAAAATCTGTAGAATTGCAATCTGCTTCTGGAGAAAAGGTTGTTGAATATTAGTCAGGTTACATAAATGCCGTATTAGACATTGGCTATTCTTTATTTGCACAAAACATTCAAGACAAGAGTTATTACAATATTGAACAGGTGCATCGTCAAGGTTTTATTTCTGCACTACAGTATAACTAATAACAAAATAAAAACAGAAACGCACAATAAGAACATAACAAACCTAAACACTCTCAAATAGCCTAGATACAAACATCGAGGTAAAACTACTGGAGAGATCGCTAAGTGAGCTAAAAACGGTCCGCGTTGGTCTGTGCGGAACAGAAATGGTGGGCCACTGTGTGTTCAGAGCTGTTTCTGGCGTTGAACGCGCTGTCGTTTACACGCTCCTGGACTTCACTGCCATGTTTGAATTGTAATGAAGTTTATATATTCTTTGTGTACGTGAACTAAGGAATCCGAAAGTATAAATATTGTTTTATTTTACCGTGTTTTAATATTTTTAATAATTAAAAATCTTACGTGTTATTAAAGAGGAACATGAAAAAGTTACTCAGCGAGAAAGTTTTTTATTTTTAGGTTAGAAACAAACTTCCAGCGGGAAAGTTGTAGATAATTAGTTTCTCTAAAACTTTTATTTCAAACATTTTTCGGTAAAGTTGTTGGTTTGCCTACAATTCGTTTGGAAAGATGCTGAAACTTTTCGCCGCGCTCTATCCAAGACGTGCCACGCTGTTAAATTCAACTCAGTGATGCTGTGTTACAACATGGCCTAGTTCTTTGATAAAATACATAGTTATACGACTTTTGTTTTAGTCGTCTTTTGCTAAGTAAACTTACAACATTCTACAATGCAACTGTAATGTGTAATGTAACAGTTAATCAGTAAATAAAAATTAATTTTGAGAAAAATCATTTCATTTAATCCTATGCCTTCCAAAATACTCTTAAAACTGACTAATGCTACGGAAACATTTATACTATACCCCATTATTATTATACTGTACTTGTATCGACTCTTAAATAAATCATAATCGATTGTTATCATACACTGAAGATAATTTTTTGTTATTCAATAGCGAAATGTTGTATTAAGGCAGTGGCTACGTAAACGTCCGACGTGAGCCGCTACTGTTCACGTCCGTTCCAAATTATGCACCGTACGTTACTTTTCCTGTGATTTTTAAAACAAATTGAGAGCCAGAAAACCTCCTAACCTAACCTAACGTAATCTAACCTATCCTAACCTAACGAAACATAACGTAACGTAACCTAACCCAACATAACCTAAGCGGTAGAGAAGTGAATTTGCCCTTATATTGGACGTGTACGCAGTCACTTCGTTGTATTAAGGGTGCGCCCTACCCAGATTGAATTCATTGTTGTTTAGCGCCGCCAACAAGCAGGGCCATGCATATTTACGCTTGAAGACCATTTTGTTCTCCTCGATCGCACTGTTATTTTACAGATTTCTACCAAACTATCTGCAGTTTCACACTTTTAAGATTCCAATCTAGGGATCATACGGTTCCTTTTCTCCAAAATATTTTTTCTCCATACGTTAGCAATCTTTAGAAAAACGCTTAATTTGAGAACATTACTAATGGCCTACCACTTATTTTGAATTAAAATCACGATTTTTAAATCGTATGATCTCTAGATGAACATTCATAGAATTAAATAACATCAAATTATTTTTAATTGGTTAACAATTTAGCCTACAATGAGGGAGATGCAAACCCCTTACTTGAGCGTGCGGAAGGGAGGTACGGCGCACCCTTAATGCAACATTATGTAATCGTTCTTACTACTCTACGTGGACGGGTGAACGAACCATGTTGGTAATTAATGTTTATTAAGAATACATTTGCTATTAAAAAGTATTTGTCTTGGTATTCATTCATCAACAAAATTTTATGATATAGGCCAATTAACTTTCATACAATCTACAACTTTTGGCGAACGTCGAAGTTTATATGCTAAAATTCAAAGTTTCACTAGTCCAAAGAACGATATTACTGCTCATAAAAAATTCATTCCAGTACCAAAAAATTCAAAACATCATTATTGAACAACACCTAAAGCCTAGTAGATCGTACATAAATTGATATGACTGGAAATATGAAAAAATCAGCCATCGAGGAGATTATTTTACAAAACTCCCAACTTTCTGTTATTTTTACGCAACTAACCCTGGTCAAATATAGTTAGTTTCGGTATTAAAAATTCGATAAACTATTCAGGAATACGAATCAGAAGACCATTCAACCATAAAAAATGTTCCCTGGCTGCAAATTCAATTCAAGTGAGCGCGCGTCGTGTTTTTCCCTATATCCCCCATGCTAAGCGCTGCCGCGGTAGCCCACCATTTGCGGCGCGACCTCGAACGCGGCCGGACCGAAATTTGGTTCGCTTCACCACGGGCGCGAGCGGTCCAGTAGTTTTAAGTCTTTGGATACAAATGATAAAATCTACCTTAAAGGGTTGTCAAACAGTTCTTTAATTGAATAAAAAGCCTTATCAAGCAGATCATACTTAAGCTCTTCTTTGAAGTTGTTAAGCTCCATTGATTGGTAACATTGACTATATACATGAGTCATGTATATAGTCAGTGTTGGTAATGAGTTAGTAGCCAATTATACATTTTTAACCCGGAATACAGGGGACTTTTTCATAAAAACTTGATCGGTGGTTTGGGAATTTATAAAGTGCACCATTTTGTGTGCTATAATTATGAACAAATTTTAATTCGTTTGGTAAATGAAAATGGTTTTCTACTGAATTAATGTAGATTAAATATTCGTAAGCATATAAGCCCAGTGTTAACATAAAAATATTTACATGTTTGAAAAGTGATTTGCAAGAACTTCTTGGGTGACAGTTAGTCATGATGTAAATAATTCTTTTTTGCAGTCTAAAGACCGCTTTTATTCCTGAGGCTTGTCCTCAAAGAATTATTCCATATCTCAAAATTTAATGGATTTGACCATGGCGTGAAACACTATCTTGCAGGTTTCAAATGACACACTTTCCCTCAAATTAATAAAAAAAAAAGTAATGGATTTTAATTTGTTTTGAATGGTGGTCTTTCCATTTTAAGTTTTCAGCGAACTGAAAACCCAAAAATGTATGTGACTCTGTTAAGCTTGGGAAATTGTATTCTCCGTTGTTGGTTCTAATTGAAAATTTTATTACTTGGGTTTTGTCAATATTAATCTTCAAACCATTTGAAATAAATCAGGTTTCTAGATCTTTCATTACCTCAGTGAGGCGTCTGAATAATTCTGTATTGTTCTGACTTTTAATGATTGCTATTGTGTCATCAGCAAACAGGATTAATTCTTTTTTAACCCTTTCAGTGCTATGGTCCGATATATCGTCTTTTGAATCTGTTATCAATAAACACTGTTACTGCTTCTTAAGCGATTGTACCGTTAGGCGCTCAGTCTGCAGTCTGAGCCTGACATGTGGTGAAACCTGGTAGACACAAACTGAACTACCTCGTCCAGCGCATAGGCTCTATTATCACCTGGTCCGCTACAGCTGCTAGTCTAATCAGTGGCTGGTGCGGTCTAAGGCGTTACCTTCCCGGCCGGGGGTAACACTTGGATCGAGGGTTCGAATCCCGTCACAGTCGATTGTTTTTATGTGCAACTCATGGAGAGTTCACCTGTCTGTGGCAGAGTTGAAGGGGAGGGCGGACCTTAAGCAAACGGTGGACGGCTCGGGTCCAAGCTGACGGGATGGGTGGATTCTTTGTGAGTTTCACATCTGATCTGGTGTTTTGCTACTTTTTACCTATCCTTTACTGTGTGTGTGTCCAGCGGAAGCACGTTTTTATAATTTTAACTGTTCTGGCATTCGAGACATTTAAAAAATAATCAAAACATCACAGATTCAACTACTCCTTTCAGAAGTTTAGCACTCCAAGGGTTAATGGCTTTGGGGGAGGTAATTTATGTAAATTAAAAAGAAAAGGGGAACCAGAATAGAACCTTGGGGTACACCCACAAAATTATTTGTCGATTCTGGAAAATGCTTATTTTGATCTATAGAGATGATGGCATTTTGTTTCCTATTAAAAAAATATAAGATTTTATTAAATGAAGGCAATTTCCACCAATCCCATAATCATTAAGTTTTGACATTTGTGCCGGATGATCAACTCAATCGACAGCTTTGGACAAGTCGCAAAATACACCAGCTACAGTCTGATGCGACCTGTCCAGAGCAACCACGATTTGATTGGTGAACTCTGAGAGCTGTAAGAGTACAGACATTTTTCTAAAACCAAACTGTTTGGTGTAAAATAAATTGTTTTCATCAAAGTAACTTACCAGTCTGAAGTTAATTATCCTTTTAGATGTTTTGGAAAAGTTACTTAGAATTGAAATTGGTTGATAGTTATTTATGTCTGACCTTGAGGAACCTGTAACCAACTGCATGTGTATGTAATTATTTAAAACTGCAGGTCAGAAGTACACTTTAATTTTAATTAGTCTGTACTATGTACTCATTTGGTTGTCAACTTTGCTAAGTACCAGACGTCAGGGGTACAAATAATTCTCGATGATCTAGAATTTGTAAATGTGTTCGATTTACTTTGTTTTTTCCTTTAGAAATTGGGTTCCCACTGGCTTTTTTGTGTTATATAAAAAAATCATATTTTTATTATTCATAGAATATAAAATTCAAATTTGAATGTTAGTTAAATTAGCATACATATTCGCAATATTTATTTTGTACATTCTGATGATAACATTTTGACATAATTTGACGTTGATGCCAAATAAATATTTTGTGTCATTTGGGTGGTTTAAAAGAATACAAAATAAATAACGATAACGAACATCGTTTTCAAGCGTATATATTGACACATATATGATCGATTCGCATCTCCAATCACCCAGCTTCCTTACTTCTCCACCTTATACTTCTACGACCTCCTCTGTGGAACTTCAACTTGGTGAGCACTTTTTCGCCTACGCTGAGATGAGGTTATTGTTTGTTACGATTGTTACGATATCGAACAATTTCATCGACCGATTGTTTGTTTGTTTGTTTTATTGAATGAATTTATAATCGTTGCTCACTGTTAGGGGTGGACTCACGGATACTATAAGAAGACGGTAAGGATCACGCGCAGGCGGCAGGTCGCTGTGACGTCATTGGAACATAGCGGCCGATCGCTCCCATTACAACAGCGTTGCAAGCTCGACATGCGTTCAAATAATTGCTTGTACACATCGCACAACTAACGTAATGCTCTTATGGATTATATATTTGACACCGGAACAAAAAAGCGAACAGTAATATATAGTTTGTAATTATTTTACCTAAACAATATATAATACAAGGGTTTACTTGTCAAGTTGTTACTTGTCGTACTGATTCTAGCTCAAAATATTAATTAATATAAGAGAACTGGATTATGATAGTGCATAATTAATTAAGTATGTCACTGATATATTCCGCTAATACTTTTAGTTGATTCATTATTGATATTCAGGCAAGATAGAATATAATTAACTGAAATAAAATGTCTAAACTAAAATAAAGAAAAACTGTTTTCTTTATGTTACTTAATATGGTCAGACTACATGATGAGATTTCAGATTGCGTTGCCATACAATTTATGAAATTTAGCTTGTTCAACTACCTGCTTTGCAATTTAAAGGTACAAAATACTTTATGAGAGAACAATTTAAATCCTTTATTAATTTTGACAAAAAACTGGTGAGATATGTCTTGTACAGAGCTGTACTTAAAACTGTACCTACTAAACTAAAAATAATATTACATTTCAATGCACGTTTTCGATGGTTATTTTATATTTGTATGGCATAAATCTGACAGTGGACATACATGATTCCTTTTGCTTTCCTTTTAGCGAATTTCCCCTATAGGGAAGAAGCTATAGGGGAAAGCTTCCCGTAGTCGGCATGGTAAGACCTAGGCTCGGGACCATGATAACTTTTCGTTTTGAGGTCCCCAGAAGCCAAGAACACCATTCTATATATATTGAATATTTCTGATTGATTAGGGCTGCTGATAATAATAATAATATTAACATTTTAAAAAACAAGCACCCTTTTTTAAGATCTTTAGTATTTTATTATTTTTTGACTGACATGTTTCGGCAATTATGCTATTTTCGAAAATGGCATGATTGCCGAAACATGTCAGTCAAAAAATAATAAAATATTAAAGATCCTAAAAAAGGGTGCTTGTTTTTTAAAATGTTCATTTTATTATCTATATATATATATTTCCGTGGGTGCGATAACTCTCGCAAAAATGGTCTGATTTTGATGAAATTTGGAGCAAACATATAAAGCAACATTTATGACTTAAAGTTCAAAATTTTAAAAAATTAAAAAATTAAATTAAAATTCAAAATTAGTGTTTTTATATTTTTTAATATTGCTATTAGATGAAATAAGGGGATATATGATGCACCCCCCTCCCAGATTTTGGCGCCCCTTTGATCGGTACTTGTAAGGTCCACTCTTCTAGTTTACTTTGAAAAATATAGTTAATAGTTCCGTTTGTTTAGTATAATTTCAATAAAGTTCTTATTTGTTAACTGAGTCATTTCGGGGCATTGGAGATGGAGTGGGAAATGTTAAGAATGAAAATACTTCTCGTCATTGCCTATTATTTGCGCTTTCGTCGTGGTTAATCGATTAATCATCTGTATTTCTTCTAAAGTGGCAGTTACCTTAAATGAGTTTTGATTGTATTAACGAAAAAAACATGTTTACAGCTAACATGAGTTTTAGAGTAACTGGTATTAAACTTAAGTGATCCAAATACTATTAGAAGATAAGATTCAATATATCAGAAAAAATTATAAATTAAGACGTTGGAGTCAGAAGAAATATCGTCGTTCACCCTAGCACTACCTACGGGCTATTTCAATATTAAAACGCACAAAACATGTCTTTACTGAAAAGCATATTTTTTTGTTACTGTTTGACCTATTGATTTGGAATAATTTTGTTTGATTCTTTATAAAGTTTTGATTAGTGTTTGCTGGGAGTTTTATTTTTTAATGACTAGGAAAAACTACAATATATGTATAAAAATATAGACTTTAAATTACTATATTTTTGGAAATGTATTATTTTATTTAGAAAATAGCGAGCAAGCCACCCGCGTCTTCAAAATACCTTTAATTTGAGATATATTCATAATCGTATGTTGATAAATAAGCGAGATATATGGTTTTAAGTTTAACATTGTTCTTGTGAAGCTAAAATCCAACATGGCCGCTCTCCAACGCCCTCTTAAGCTTTATAGTTCCTAAAACCTTAAAGACTTTGGTCGAATATAGAGTCTGTATAACTGAAAAACGTGTTATACACTTGAAACAATAAACATACATGATATTCAGAAAACATTAGTTTTGTCAAAAACGAAAATAACTTTAACAACAAACTTTGCTGTTTTCATTGCAAACTTCAGCCTAATAAATTCCCGCTACCGTAAGAATCTTGGTCGGTTTTGATGATTTGTTTTTTGTTCCCTCGAACGAAATCTTTCCCACGCTCAGAACAGGTGTACGGTTATCAGTTTGTACTTCCCCCTTCCTACTCAGTTTTGTGGTTTGTTTTCACTATTATTTTTTATAAACAAACAGGTAATAGTTTGTTTACACTTAGTGTAATCCCCTGAGGGAGCTGTGCGATCGTAGCAGGTAGCCTATCGCCGTGCGCCGTGTCGTGCGCCGCTCCTTCAGATCATCCTGGACAAGTCGTAGCAACACATAAATATGCAACACATAAGTCAAAGATAGTGTAGAGTGTAAGCTCGACTTACTCAATTAAATTTAAATTTACTTTAGCGAGGGAGCGAGGCCCCCCCCCAGTCTTATCTTGGGATGGGGGAGGTTTTGGTTGATGGGGAGGGGGTGGCAAGTTTGGTCTGTGCACGGGCACTGAAAACCTGACGGGCCGCCCCTGATTTTAAGGGTTAAAAATACAGTTAAAATATTTTGTCAATCTTAAAATTACGTTTCTTACCTTTCAGGATGTTTTCCATTGCGTTAGGACGATTTCCAGTTTAGTGGAAGAGCAGATTTGTAACAAGCAAATCAACATTTTCCAACAAGCAAATCTGGACTGGTAATAAAGGAATGTGACTTTGTTCTTGGGTTTCCCCAAGAATTCCCCTCCACCCTTTGACCTGTAGGAGAATCAAAAGCAGGTTTCTGGTTTCCCAACCATTTAGGAAACTCTTCAGTCAAAAATTACACATTTTTGCAGAAATAGAAAATACCCCTTTTTCGCATGTAAACAGAGGAATTTGGCCACTGTGCGCCGGGCCGCTAGGTTCCGATGACGTTATCGTGACTATTTGCTACTGCGCATCCACTTCGTGATCCCTACCGCCTTCTTATAGTATCCATGGGGCGGACTGACCCGCCGGGACACCGGGAAAGTTCCCGCAGAGATGCCATTGGGGGGGGGCAGAGATGCAGAGATGCCATTGGGGGGGGGGGTTGTAAAAAAACATCTTGACGGGTTAGAAAGTCAGGTCAGGTATGATGGGAGTTGGTAAAGACATTGATCTAAGAGGTACTTTTTGAGCTCGTATTTAAATTTTGTTTAAGTTACTAATCTGGGCTATGTGAGAAGGAAGTTGATTAAATAGCTTAAGACCAATGTAATCAGGCTTTTTCTCAAAAAGCTTTAAGTTATGAGACACAGAAGGATTGATGTTTCTATTTCTGGTACTGTAAGAATGCTGATGAGCTTTAACAAGGTTGTGTTCGTTAACATCACTAATTACTTCAAACATGTAAATACTAGGTACTGTCAAAATTTGCAGTTCTTTGAAGTGGTCAAAACATGATTCTGTAGGTTTAAGTTTCAAAATGCACCTTATCGCTTTTGTCTGGAGTATAAATATTCTATTTAGATTAATACTAGGAAGACTGAATTTTTAATTATATATTTAAATAGACATGTTACAATTTAGCTTTTGTTTTTGGGATTGATATGAAGATTTATACCTGAGAAATATTGTGAGAGTATGTTAAGGTTGAAAAAAGTCTGCTGCTCTAAAGCACCGAGATTTTTGCTTGAAGTTAAAATTGAAGTGTCATCTTCGAAAGCTGTGAGAATATTACCGGGTAGATAGTCAGAGATGTCGTTGATGTATAGAAGAAATAGGATAGGCCCTAATATGGACCCTTGCGGAATTCCAAAGGATATACTGCTTTTGAGTTTGAGTAAGAACATTTTCTGATGCCTCTTGGTCAAGAAAGTCAATTTTGGCTTTGTGAGGTCTATTTGAGAGATAAGAACTAATCCAATTTAGTGCTTTATCTTTGATGCCTATTGCCGCTAACTTATTTAGAAGAACTGGGTGGGAAACGCAATCAAAAGCCTTGGACAGGTCGATGAAGCAGCCCATGGCTATCCCACCACCATCCAAGGAGTCGATGCAGGAATTGATGAAACTAACCAGAGCTAACTTTGTGGACTTCTGTTTTTGGTAACCAAATTGGTTTTTAAAAAGAATTGAGTGGTTGCTAAGATAGTTGACCAAGGAATCGCATACTACTTTTTCCAGTATCTTGGAGGTGGATGGTAGGAGCGAGATTGGGCGGTAATTCCCACGCAAACGTGGATCATCTTTTTTAAAAATTGGCTTGATTAGAGCCAGCTTAGCTGCGTCCGGGAAACTCGCCCCTCTCTACGGAATTGTTTATCAGAACCAGTAAATAAGGATCAATCAACTCGGGATAGCACTTTTTGACTAAATCTATTGAAATGCCGTCATAGCCAGTTGACTTTTTATTTGGTAGGTAATGAAGTTATTATTTTGACAAGTGATTTTTTGTTAATTAATGGAAAACTTGTAAGCTGGGAGTTTGTTTGATTCCTAACATCGCAGAAAAAACTATTACTATTTGAAAGAGAGTAAATAAATCTGTGGAACATCAGAAAAGAAGTCATTACAAATGTTGCAAACTATGTCAGGATTACTTTCAACTCTGTCATTTATTTCTAAAGTGATATTTTTTGTGAACTATGGGGCTTGTTCCTAAGAGTTAAGGAACTGCCAAGATGTTTTGTTTGGATTATTTGAGGTTTTTATTTTATTGTTGGTGGTGTGATGGTATTGATGGGTAAACTTTAATAGACTCTTCAAGAGTATTATTTTAAATGTGTAACTTTTAAAAGGTAAGCAAACATAAGCCTACATAATCTTAACTTCAAAACCAATACCAATCACCATACACTGTACTGTCCTAACCTAGATGGAAATTAAGATATCAACCAAGGAAAATTAGTTGGCTAGTTAGGAAATTAATACATAGGATAATCCATAAATTGTGTGAAAAAGTAGTGAATTAAGAAGACTTTCCTTCATGTTTAGAAGTCAGACAGTGTGTGTGTTGTGAGTTCGATATAAATGCAGATGTTTTTAACATTTTTTGTCAAATTTTCATACAGCAAGTGCGTTCAGACGATCAGTAACATGTTACTTTGTGATCTGTATGACGCACGGACATCATCGCTGGAGATATTCTCTTCACTTCTATGGGGGGTTCTATGGGGACCATGTTTTCTGACAGTCTCCTTCAAGTGTTAGAGAGATATGCAAATCAATTTAGTGTTTGGTCTTTCAAATTAGGGTTAAAATTTAAGTTTAAATAAACCACTAAAGTGAGAATCAGAATTAACAAAGTTGCAGTAGATTTTGTTCCATACGATGTCCCCTTGAACAGCATTGCAGCGTATCCCCCCAAATAACATTTCTTCCAGTATATACTCTGGCGCCCTCAGGACCTATTTCAACGCCATTTTCATATCTTCAGTCCACCCCTGCTCACTGCCAGATGAATTGTAACTTTCTGGTCAATCGGTAGACTTCGGTGGCTCAGTGGATATGACGTCAGATTAACGATCATGCGGTCCCGTGTTAAAAATCTCACATTTGACATTTACTTTTTGAAATCTGAAATTCGTTTGAATATTACTTTAATTTGTTCGGGGTTAAATCTTACTTTTTTGTTTAATTTTTGAGGTCTGGAATTTCTGTTTAATTTAAATTTTGTTTATTTATACTAATCCCTTTATTTGTAATTATGTTACACAACGAACAGCCACCATACAGCGCTCTGCGGAGTTAGGTTAGATTACTATAATTTTGTCGTGAACTGCAACCTAGTTGTTTGTTATTTTGTTCACGCAAATCCATTTGTAGATCCAATTTAACATTGTATCCACAACTTTTGATTTAACTTATATCTGCTTGACTTTGAATCGAATCGCCATTTAAGCGTTTCCACCACAAAACAACAAACGTAATAACGTAATCGAAAGTTCATCACAAACAAGCAACCGGTTGGTTAAATCTTTCGATATCGAAACGATAACCTCATCTCAATCTCAACGTAGGCGAAAAAGTGCCTTCAACTCAGGTTTATGTTGAGAGAAGATGTGAAGCAACTTAATTTTTTGTTGTGAATAAAAAAAACAGATAAGAAAATTCTGACAATCTTGCTATGCAAGCAAATGTCATAGTTGAAGACATCATCAAAGTTTTTGTAAATCCGCTTTCTGGGCACACTTTTCAGGCGCTGCTGATTGTATTTCATGACATTATGACATATTTTACGCACTTTTTATACACCATAAGTAAGAGATTCCTTGCTTCAAATCTCCGATCATCCAACTTGTTGGAGGGAGACCTCAATCCTCCACTATCTTCAATACGACATTCTGTGGAATGGTGTTCATTCTTGGTACATTTCACTGAGGCATTGAGGTACTGGAACTGTACCTTTAAAGAGAAGCGATGGCGGTGGGAATACGTAATATGATTTTGTTCAGTAAAATAAAGTAATAAATATACATTTTCTGATAGAACAATTTCGTTTGATGTGGTTCATCTATTGACGGAGCTTGAAGAGAAGGAAAAATATTTAAATATCAGTCACTCATTTTTGTTTAATTTTTCTAAGCTTATTTGCATTTTTATAAATTACACTTATTGTTCGTGTTTTTATCCCATTTTGATATTTGTGGAAGTGAAATATCGTTTACTTCACTCTTTTATACAGTATGTACGATTAAAAATATCTCATACTTAAAGATATTATAAAGGCTGATGTTGACAGCTAAACTGTTGGTTCAGTTACCTAGTGCAGACGACGTTGTGTAAAGCTGAAAGTTCTGTTCTACTTACTTTATAAAAATGTTTCGGGTTTTAAATTTAATTATTATACCGTGAAATTCTAAATCAAATTAGGATTATCCTTGTGTAAATATGAAGTATAGTATGAATTCAAAGTACGAACAGTTATCTAAAAGAAGTTCCGGCTCATTGATTGATGACGAGAGCATCGGCTCTCCTGGGAGTCAACATTCTGGAAAGGTAAATATTACTTTTTTATTGCACTGCCAAGAAAAGTGATTTTTGTGCACTTTTAACGTTTATTTTGATTCTTTTAAATCGTAATATGGTGTACAACTATGTATCTCATGTATTTACGAAGTGTTGTGTCAGTTGTGTCCAGTATTGGTCCATATTTTCTGAAGCCAGACAATAAAGGCCTAGTCCTAGTCTTAGGGCACCATTTATTCTTTAACTGCTTAAACCTGATATAGAGGTGCCAGAATATCTGTTGGGTAATAGGAAAATGTAGAGATTTTCCTGCAATTTGGCATATAACTTACTTCTTGGCTATAGCCTAGTTGCACTAGTTAAAGCCTTCAGAATAGGCTACCGTGGTTTATAAGTTAGTGATGTTAACATGTTGTCTAAATGGCAAACCCTGGAGTTTCAACTTTGAATTTCTAAACTTTGACAGACCATAGATATTTTAAAATTGAAGTGCAATAATAATTCTCCTTGAATTAAGTTTAAAGTTAATGCTAAGTTCTGAGTGGAGTGTAACTTATAGGGCAGTAAGCTTATGTTTTTTATTGGTTTAGGGTGCTGAATGGTTATTTGCACGGTAATTCAATGATTTTTAAAACACATACTGGCTGCAGTTTAGTTTACGGCCCACATTCATTCGATTAACATTTTAAATTAGCCTACAAATATTGATAGGGCCTATATCGAACTACTGGCGATTGAAAATATCGATATTAAGAATTATCCGTTATTATCATCTGTTTTAGCGAATATAAATAGGGAAGAAGCTATTACCGTAGTCGGCATGGGAAGTCCTAGGCCCGGGACCGTGATAACTTTTCATTTGAGGTCCCCAGACCCCAAAACCACCATTCGTTCGAAACTGGATGTATATATGTGTACGTGAGCACGATAACTCTCGCAAAAATGATCCGATTTTGATGAAATTTGGTATAAACGTGTAAAGCAACATTTATGACTAAGTTCTAAAAACTAGCCAGATCGCCCCATTCGAGGGGGTATTTTGGGGGGGTTTTGTACCCGAAAAATGGGTTTTTGAATTTTTTACATATCATTTTTTTAATAGTCAAATTTCAGTTTTTACCATTGGATTCAGCTTAAAAACAATTTGGTATTTTGATCATTCCTCTACGTCAATTGGTTACCGAGATATTGAAAGTGCTAAACACAGTACGTTGTCTAATGTTATTCTTATGGATGAAAAGACAAATTTTATATCTCGCTTATTTATGAACGTATACTGATGAAACTTGGTATATGTCTTCATCTGGTTGCGGTATCTTCCACAATCAGATACAGAAACACCCAGCTAAACTTACCCGACACACACACACACACACACACACACACACACACACGCACACGCACACGCACACGCACACACGCACACACACACACACACACACACACACACACACACACACACACACACACACACAGAAAAACAAAATCAATAATGTTTAGGAATAATAATAATAATAATTTAGGTATAGTATCTTTAGGAAAGAATTTTTTCCTATTCTTTCTTAGTCTTAATGTGATTGATATTTGTTAAAAAAATTTTTTGCCAAAGGCTCCCGTAGCAGCAAACCTGCATACTCAGCCCCATGTTATTCTTATAGAAAATAATTAAATGCTATGTCTCCCTTAATTATGAACGTAAATAAATAAAACTGGTATATGACTTCACCTAATTGAGTTATATTGATGTTAGCATAAATACCCATTTTTTTGTTCGTTGATGCAGCAAACCTGCGTACTCAGCCCCAATGTTATTTTTATGGAGAATAATTAAAATTGTATATACCTATCGCTTATTTGTGAATATATATTTGGGAAAATGCAGGGAATATATAAGAATTTAGACAAAAGTCTGGAAATTTAGTTTAAAACGCCTTTTTTGGCTGTTCTTAACTTACAGTTTATAAGGCTCGGTTGTCGTTTCCAGCCGATCAAACACGTTTTGGTTTTCATTTTCAACCAATAAGACACTGATCATCGTTTCCAGGCCATAAAATTCATATAAATTGCCGTTTTTGACAAATACGACGTGGATAAAATGCCGTTTATTGGCGATAAAACGAAGTTGAATCGCTGATTTTATCCGATTAGGTATCCGGTAGTTTTTCATGACATTGACGATAAAACGCAAACCAGCTTTATTTAACCGTAAGAAAATGCTGTCTGATTGTAAATTTTCTAAAATTTATCACTGTTAGATTTTAATTTTTGGCATATATTGGTTATCATTTTCGGCTAATAAAACACATTGCAGTTTTCGTTTTTGGACTTTAAAATGTGAGGAATGGTGGTTTACAGCCAATTAAATACTGTAAAATTGTCCATTTTGTTTTATAAAACATGTTTTAGTCAGTCTACATTTATCCTATAAAACGCAGGTAAAATCATGGAGGTAAATAATAGGTTTTTCTACTGGTAAGTACAGCCCGATTTTTGGCCGATAGGCCTATATTGAGATTAGATTAATATGTTTGGCAGATAATATAACTTACCGATACCGGGTAGACACGTTTCCGGCATATAAAACACGTTTCAGTCTCATTTTAGGCTTATGAACTTATGAGGTATGGTTTAATCACCATTACCAATTGGGGTTATTTTAGTGACATCGGAGATGTTGAGGTTAAGTGGGTAGGAGTGAGGGCGGAAAATTCACTGCCTAGAGATGACAGATACTTAAATACATCCCTGGTTTTATTAGCTCCTTGCAGTTATCATGAGGAAAATGTTGTCACGTTTTGTTTATCCAGCAAAAATTGTGCAGTCATGTGTGCATGTTTTTTCATGCTGTAAAACTGTAGGTAGCTCTTTTACTACAAGTTTGTCATTCCTCCCCTCCAACTGTTAGAATCAGTTAGGCCACTTAATATAATAAAAGATTTTGAATGGCCTACTTGTTTTTCCCAAAAATGGAGGAGATATTCTTGTTCAGGGGCGTTAAAAATAACCATTTTAAAACCGACAAATGCAATACCACCTAAAATCCAAAACCGCCTATATCAAAAGCTATCCATACTAACATTCCGTAGGGGAATTCATGGAAGACTGTTTGTCTCTCTCATAATTTATGTAAGTTAAGACTTATTTACTTGTTACTTGTTTCTTGCATCCGTAGACTCCTTTCGGTGGAGTGTTGGACAGGTCACAGTGCCTAGTGGCTGCAGTTCACTTCATTGGTAAAGAATACACAACAGTGTGCATTGAATGCATAAAAGCATAAAAACAAGGCTAATGAATTATTTTTAAAACTTTCAACATCATAAAAAGATGAGCTGGCCAGATAAACTTTTGGATCATAATGTAATGTCATTGTAACACATGCCGATCATCGTAATGGGAGGTGATCGGATTTGAACAAAATATATTGCCACCAAAGTAATTTATATCTCTGTTTATAAAATGAGGAATGCCTCCCGCGAAAAATAAAAAAAACTGTAGTCACTGTGTTGTTTTTTAACCATATTCTAAGGCTACCAATTTAAATTAAACTGGTTTGAAGTGCTGACTACAAAGTCTACTTGAATCTGACGGAAATAGTGTTTTATTTTCGTATGAATTGACCAATTTTTCTTTAAGGCCCGGGTCTGAAGGTAGACTGGAAATAAACCATGGGAAATAATGATTAACTTTACAAATTGAATCGTGTGTAGAACGTAATATAGTAGTATTTTAGTGGGGATAGATTTTTTCTAACACATGTTCTTAAGTTTGTTAATTTTTGCATAGTCTTTACTTATTTACTTCATCAAAACTCTATTTTAAAATTTTAATTGAAATGAAAGTGAGGTGTGTTTTAGGTTAATTAGTACATATTCTGATATTCGAGTTTGAAATAATGTTGAAAACTTAATTTCTAAAAAAAATCATGGAACAGGAAGTGTACTACACCCAATAAAATAGTACTTGTTAAACCAAGTCACACAGCTTGCCCTTCCTTTAGAAGAAAACATATTTTTTATTGTAAGATTGTTACAAAATTAAGAAAAATAGGATATCATGGAATAAAGGTTGTTTCCGGCGCGGGACAGCAACGCGACGCGACGGCGGCCCGGCGGTGGCGATATCAAAATAAGCGCGCGTTTGCCCTTTAAATGTGAGAAAACTAAAGACTGTACAAACAAATGTTTTGAATAAAAGTGTTTATTCAACTCATTTCCAACATTTTTCTCGCTTGAAGTTTGTTTCTACCCCAAAAATAAAAGAGTGTACGCTTACTAACTTTTTTATGTTCCAATTTGTTTAGCTAATTATATTTTGTATTTTTATAATTCTGTTAACTGACTTATCTGTAAGTTGTTTACTCCATTAGAATCCTCAGTTCTTCCAGATAATAAATATATAAGTTTCATTAGAATCGGATAATCCCTGTGCGATGGAGGAGCGTGTTAATGAGTGTGTGCATTAAAATATTCTCCGGCAGAAATCGCTCAGTTGACGAAGTTGCCCAAGAAGTGGAGGAGGAAGGACCGTTTTTTGCATCAAAAACTCCACTGCGCTAGCATTCCAGGTGCATTAATAGTGATGGTGCTACCATTTGACTTTTTTGAATTTTGGACACATAACATTAAAAAAACATATTTCATTGGAATTTATATTTCTTCAACAAAGTCTGTCATGTAGCATACCAGAGTAAAGCTGAGGAGTTTCTCATGAGTACGGAATTTGAATTAGACAAAGAATACGAGTTTTGGTCTTGAAAATACAGGGTATTCTATAACTGCCTATATTTTACACAAAAATGGCCACCATTTTGAAACGGATAAAGATATTTGAGTTCTATTTTCGCCAAAATGTTTCTTTTAACGGGACCTTTAAAATGATGCATAATTTGCCCTGTGTTTACATACGAAACATTTGAGATTCTAATCCGTGACCTTCAGTTTTGGATCACCCTGTTCATGGATTTTGATGAAAATATTTGTAATAGATTGCCCATGTGCGTTTTAGTGGGAAAGAATTTTGTTTGATGATTTTATACCAAACCGTTCTCTTGTTATACATGCTGGACGGGGGTCTGACTCACCCTGTATATATGTGTATGCACTCCAGTGGTCACATTTTTTGTCTGATTTACTTCAAATTTGGTATGGACGTTCCTTTCTATAATCAGTTGTTTGTCGGAAAACCATAAACCCCTTTTTTGGGGATTAATTTTTTAAATTTTGAGTTTTTGAGTTCTAAAAGAGTCAGAAAAGTCCCGGATGTAACATTAATGCATGTAAAATATGGGAATTAGCGAGGAAAAAATTTTAAGCCATCTTTCGTCATTTTAATTTCAAGCCATCTTTCGTCATTTTAGCATAAACTTTTACCGAGTTATTAAAGAAAATGTGAATCGACTAAATACAGTACGTTGTCTAATAGGGTTTTACATTAGAAAAGCCTGTTATTCATTTGTTGGTGTATTTTTATCACTCCCAGCAACCTCACGTCTAATTTCAAGCCTAACTGGGCCTTCTCCTAACCTTATAATGCGCAAAATTGTATCTCCAGTTTTGCAGGTAAATGAAACCAGGAGCATCAGAACAGCCAAAAAATCAATGTTTTCAGATTTCAATAAAATTGGAATAAATGTATGTTTTTACACTGGTTTTGAGTTTTAAAAGTTTTGTATGTAGAAATTCACTTCCCTCACGTCAGCATGCTGCATGCAAACTCGTTTATATACTTACTAGCAGTTTCCCGGTGCGCGTTGCTGCGCCCAAATTAAGTTGTTTACTAATTACAGCTGTTAATTTTGTAAACACTAAATTTCTAAAACCTGACACTGCACCCTTGTATGCCCTCTGGGTCGGAGCTCTTTGGACAGATTTGCACCAAACTTCACACAAACCATCCTTGAATAATGCTTAATAATGTCTGAAAGTTTCATTACAATCTGTCGAGCGGTTTCGGAGTCTATAGGCTACATACATATATACATACATCCTTCCTCTTTTATATATTTAGATATGAAACCAGATGGTAAATAATATCTTTAATTAATTGATATTAGCTGATGGCTATTTTCTTTGCTTGGAAAGTCTATGATGAAACTTGATTGACTGTGTGGTAGTAGAATAAAACAGTTATGTTCTCTGTGCAGAGAACACATAATTCACATAATTCCGGTAATATTACTATTGGAACTTTGACAGATTATGGGGAGGACCCCTAATGATGATGGACCTTCTTGTCATAGATTTATGTGATACTGAAAACAAAGTTAATTTAAATGAAATAATTTGATTTTGCTGTAAAAAGTGGGCAAAATTGGACCCAAAAATATTCCAGACAGTCAGACAGAAATTTTGATAATACCGACTTTGACCTACGATGCATAACATGTCAAAATAATCAAGATTCCAAGTACAGATAACATTACTGAATAGAACCCTAATGATTGACGATAGTTCGATACAGCTTAAAACCCTCTTATTTCTTCAGTTTATAAAACAGTTTTATAAAATGTGGCAAAGTAATTTTTCTCTGGACATACAAATCCGGCCTAAGAGTGTTTACAAATTGTGCATAACATTTCAGAAAAACTAAGAATTTAAAGATTCTCAGCTAAGTACAGACAAAACTATAGTTCATCTAGCGTATATAGATTTAAAATAAATTCTGCTTTATTAATAAGTTTACTCAGCAATTATACTAGATGAAGATGCTTGAAAAATAGTGATAAGTCTATATCTTATTATACTACATTGGTACAATAAAAAATACCACAAACACAGCAATCCTGCCTACTCAGTGAATTTATTATGACAATTTATTAAAACAGGGATTAAATCTATTACTGAAAAACAATAGACCGTACTTCATTTTACCTCCAGTTCATATGTTTCCAGAATTTTCCAGCAGGTTGCAGACAGTTAACACTTAACCCGAAGAATGGTTCAGATTTAGCCTAATACAAAGTGTACCCTAATATAAAGCTGTAATATGTTTCTTTTCTCTTTTATGAAATGTGTGGTTTAAATAGATATATAGGATATGCAAGTTATAGATGATTAACAGACAGTTTCATAAGTTCCTTATGATAAATTTTATCTCTTTCAGATTGAAAGATAACAAAATGGCATTTGAAACGAATATATCTTTTATATACATAAGACAATCTATTTGATGCATATGAAAATCTGAACCTTTTAAACTAAATCTAAATCTGATCTAATTTTTGAATCCAATTATTTGATTTTAGGGGTTGAATTTTCTTCAAGTACAGTATATTATCAATTGATTAAGCTAAATTATACCAGGAACTTTAAACAAAGTAATTATGACAATTATAATCGACCGTATATTCAATATAGTTTATTTCCAGAAAGCCAGACAATGAGACAAGAGCCTGGCTACTAATTAAATAAAATTGAATTCACTATTGATAACAAAATCCGCACCACTAGCAATCTGCATGTTTTTGTTGATGTATTAGACAAAACTGACACCGACAGAATATATGATTTCCCCGTATGCTAAAATTAACCTTTACAAAATTAAAAAGTTATTAATCCTCAGGTAAATTGTATTTATTCTCTGTTACTTTTCAAATTGGTCTTTTAAAATTATTCTTGCCATTCTCTTTCATATAATTCCATCGAAGAAACAACATGGAAATGAATGAGTGTGGGTGGCATTGACACTATCAGACCAATATGGACTTTGTTTTCCTCTATGGCATCTGAATACATCGTTAAATAAATATTGGAAAATAAAACTAATATTGGAAGATAAAGTCCAACACAGACAAGCGGGGTGGTGGTAGATATCAGTCTCTTTGAATCAGTGAAGTGTAGTGTGACACAGTTTAAAAGCTTTTTAATTTCTGACCTTATCTTGTATCATTCGGATACAGAGTTCCAGGACATTTTCGGTTTTGGTATTATTTTTCTTAAATATGACAGAGAGTGAGCCTAAGGAAGAAACGGGTGTTGTGGAATGCAGTTCGAAGTCACAGCCAGAGTTACCGCCAGTCGTCATTGGGCTGTGCGAAATCCCTAAGAAAGAACGGAAAAAGGTATATGTTGTTGGTTTGGGTTGATGAAATTGATACTGGTGCGAAGTTGAAAATACACAATCTTTAGTTGGACTTAGTGTACAGGTTTATCAGTATGCCTACTAACTGTTGGAAATGAAATTGTTTGGGCCCAAAAACTAAATTTGAAAGATTAATCCCCAAAAAAGAGATTTAGAGTTTTCCGATTGTTTTGCCCAACGAAATTGTCCAACTGATTACAGAAAGGAACGTCCCTATCAAATTTGAAGTAAATCGGACAAAAAATGTGACCGCTAGAGTGCAAACATATATATATGTTTATATAAGGTTTATAAAACACAAATTTCCTTTGATCTTTACCAACTCCGGTCGGGAAAGCTGCAACCTGTTCTAAAACATGATTTTCGGTTGTAAAACATGCTTGTTGTACAACTTTAATATTTTTAATTGCATTCTTGCTGGATGGGTGGTCTTACTCACCCTGTGTGTGTGTGTGTGTATATATATATATATATATATATATATATATATATATATAATTTTGAATAACCCCCTAAACTTGTTCAGGAGGTCACGTTAGGAACTTCTATGGTGGTCCCGGGCTTAAGTTTCACCGTGCGGGTCATGATAATAGTTCACTTTCCAAAGGAAATTCACTAATAGTCTTTAAAATTCAATGTAAACAGTTGACTCCCTTTAACCATCCATCGGATTAACCGTCTTCCATCCAGGAAATAAATCACATCCGCCGCCGCAGCTGATAAAAAAACGTTCAGGTCAGAACAATTTTATCTCCATAAAAACACGTATTGCATCTTCGTGTCTATTTCTGGTACCTATTTTTAACTGTTGTATAAGTTTTATAATTTTTAGCGCTTAATAGGACAATACCAGGAGTTATTCGTTTTAACGGCCCTTTTAGTTTCCGACCAAGGGCTTGGTCCTATGCAGGGCGGTCAAGTTGTATATGCAGGACGGTCCCATGCGGGCATCTACTGTAGCTGAAAAAAATAAATAAAACAAAGATTACAATTTTAAAAAATATTAGGTAACATAATGCGTTTTCTGCTAGGGCCAAATTGAAAATTAAATTTTCCCCACAATCATTAACCATAGAATAACAATTCAATATTCCAAATGATTTAGTTCAAGTTTATTTAAATGGTATTAAAAGTAGCCCACTGAGGCGATTGAGCCCTTGGAATTAATCCTTGGACCAGATTCCCTCGCGAATTAAGTCAGCGTGTTGTGCCATTGCTGTGTGGCTCTAGGTCCCGTATACATCAATTCAGACAGACGGACATAAATCACTTCCAAACCAATAATACTCATACAGGTTCAGTGAGCATTTAAACAACAATTTCCCAGACAAATCTAAAATTTTGATACAAAAACAATACTTTTCCATGTAGTATGTGTACGGGAAAAAGTAATAACAGGGAAAATGGTTTTCCTGCTGAGGTTCTGGTAAACGTGTCCAAAAGGTCACAGCTGTATGTTTCTTGTAAACTATGATATTAGCTGAGAATGTAGAAAGAACTGAATATATCTTTGCCACTGCCCCCTACTCCCCACCTTCTATTTACACAAATCCCCTCACCTCATAAGGTTAAAATTATTTTCGTCGTACTGCTTCAAAAACAGCTGTTTTGAACACATGCGTTGAGATGCTAAAGTTGTTATTTTTACTCCTAGGATTAACAGCTGATGACCTCGACCAAAAAGTATCATTTTGATAATGTTTTTCATCCTAGGACTAAAAACATTATTGGATGACACTTTTCGGCCGTGGTCATCAGCTGTTTACATGAATTGAACGAATTATTCAACTTGTCAACAAACTTGTGTAACAGCTGTTTGTTTAGAGTATCAATAAGATCAATATGGAAACAAACTTTCAATGGTAAAAAACTAAACAAAATTTAGTTGTTGAGAAATTTTTATACTGATGTTGTTTGCAGTATGAATGACGAAAAATATAGTTCATCACTTGGACCAAAAGTGTGGCTTTTCGATCCTCGCTCATTTTCCGGCCTCGGCTCCACCTCGGCCATTAAACTTGAGCTCGGATTGATAAAAAGCATAACTTTTAGTCCTAGTGAAGAAATACTATTCTAGCATAACATTCAACATGTGTCTATTAAATTAAAATTTGTTCCCTCGATAACCTGGGAATAATCCCACCCCCCTGGGATAATAACCTGGGATAATCTGGTTGTTACCTTAAAATCAAATCAAAGTTTAATTGCAACCAACATACCGACAAATGTGTATAATGTTTATTTATAGAATTAAGAGTTTCATAAATTATTCACTATCCAACTAATATTATGAAGGTGAAAGTTTGGATATATGGGTATTTTTAGTTCCATCACACATAAACTACTGGACCGATTAAGCTAAAGTTTCGCATGAACATAGCTTACGTATCACATTAACCTGATAAGACCTGATAATGTCCACATTCAATATTAGGGCTTCACCCCACGACGCCCACGGGTCCTATAAGTTCCAATGCAAATCTTATGGGAGGATATAATTTATAAAATTACCAGCTGTAGTTGTCTGTCAGTTAGGGCAAAGGAAGTCCTACGGTAAACTAAACTAAGATTTGTTAGTGCTGGTCAGGTTAATATTTGTAATGTATTTTAATTTGTCCCGAGCGAAGCCTCGGGTGACAGCTATTATATTATATACATACATCGGATTTTAAATCAAATCACATCTTTATTGCAACAAAAATTTGGATAGGCCTAATTGTATTCAATATATTTTTTATAGAATTATAGTTCTTAAAATCATTAGGTTAAGCAACTTATTCAACTGATTTTCTGTCAACATTTTTCTTTTATCTCTGTGGGAATTTCTGTCAATTTTGTATTTATATTTTTCTTGCCTTTCATAATGGAGAGAGTCTTCCTATAATATTAATACTGTATGTGAATCTTGTAATGGACATTATTTTTGTCTCGTGTAATATTTTTAAATATATTGATTTTGTTATAAATATTCTTTTTCTTAAGTAAAACTTTAATAATTCTAAAACATGCAACCAAATATTGTTATTATTCTTTAAAAAAATCATATAAAGTCCTGTCATAAAGGTACTTTCATTCATAGGTTTAGGTAAATAGGTACTCTTTATCTTTATTGAAAAATGATTGCTTGTTGCTTATGTAGTAACCAGAAATGGCTTACAAAAGACTTGTTTTGTTGTCAGTTTGTTCTGCAGGCAATTGAGAGGATTAAAAAAGCAGTGTATAAAATTGAAGGTCAATAACAAATCTAGATTTCTGCTAGTATTATACATCCTTTTTGTTGCTGTTATGGCTGTTACGTTTAATTGTGTAATTTTTATCTCTGATTTTCATTGTAGGGAACAACCAAGTATCCATGATTTTAAAATAGGCTAGTTATAGTTATAATTACAGTATAAGAAATATAGGCGTCATGGTAGTCCCCAAGGTATAATTTATTTAGTAGAAACACATGCAGTCACACAGACGGAAAGGTTGGAGCCAGATAAACCATAATAATATGTTTTTGTGACATTTTTTGTTTGTTTGACTCGTATAATAAGTAACTTCTTGTAGTTTATATCTAGTCTGGAAACACCCTATAAATTATAGATGATTCAGAGTTTGTGGGCCCTAGATTGTGCATGCACAGTAATGTCTGCCACGCTAGTACAGTCACCTTACCAGTACCACTCGGTTCTACATTTGTTTGTCACATTATGGTATTTTGGTCTTTGTTTACGATTTGCTGTTTTGTTAAATTGACTGAACAAATTGATCCGTAGGAGGGGTTGTAGGGTAGGCGGTATTCATCACCTCTCACACACTACTTGGCCTTAGCTACAGAACCTGGCAATATCTGTAATCTTGTCTTAGCAACACTTCAAGAATCAAGAATCAAGAATCAGTATGATGACATTCGTCGAATCAGAGGCAAAAACATTTAATGAGATATGGTATTTTCTAGCATTATATGAATTTACAAATCCTTTATCTCAAACTTAACTTTTTCTTTATTTTGAAAATTATTGTAATGTCTTTAACTATTGATTCAAATGAGACAATGCAATAATGCAAGTAATTGTGAATAATTTGCACAGGCAGATACAAATCTCTTTCTGAAGCTAGACTGTGTTTCCAGTTTTCGGAAAGTAACAAACAAATTAGATCCAAATTGGAAATAATTTAAATCTTGGACTATTAAATTAGAACATTAAAATTTGTAATAAATATTATTTTTATTGGATTTTTAATGTTAGCGAATTTCCCCTATAGGGAATTCGTGAATTTCCCCTATAGGGAAGAAGCTATTACCGTAGGTAGCATGGTAAGACTTAAGCCCGAGACCATGATAACTTTTTGTTTTGAGGTCCCCAGATGCCAAAAACACTATTCGTTCTAATTTATACATATGTATATATACATATATATATATATATATGTGTCCGTTACCGCGATAACTTTTGAAAGAAGCACCCGATTTTAATGAAATTTTACACAAATTTGGAGAGTAACATTTATGACTTTAAGTTCTAAAACCAGATCGATCGTTCTATGGGAAGGGGGTTTTATGGGGGTTTAAATTTTTCCAAAAAATCAGGTTTTTGAACTTTTTACCCTAAAATTTTGAAAACATTAGTTTTGGTTATAGCCATTTTGTAGAGCTTAAAAAACAAACAATTTTGAATCATTAAGCTAGGTTTAGTGGTTGTGGAGAAAAGTAAAAAATGTGTCCATAAAATTTCCCATGTTAATCTTATGGGAATAAGGTTTTTAGATTTTCCTCAGATAACTTCATTAAAAACTCCACATTTCTTTCTACCAATCAGTTTAGCTCTACAAAACAATCATTTTGGCGTTTTAATTGTTGTTTTACGTCCAACCGTTGCAGTGATATACAAAGTGCTAAACACAGTACGTTGTCCAATGTTATCCTTATGGAGAATAAATAAAATTTTATATTTAGATTATTTATGTATGTATATTGATGAAACTTGGTATGTGGCTTCAACTAGTTGTGGTATATTGATAATAGTACAAAAAAAGTTCTTTGTTGATTTTTCCCGGTAGCA
This sequence comes from Allygus modestus, assembly GCA_963675035.1. Lineage (NCBI taxonomy): Eukaryota > Metazoa > Arthropoda > Insecta > Hemiptera > Cicadellidae > Allygus > Allygus modestus. The sequence continues at coordinate 77,029,340 of OY776115.1, read as the reverse complement.
GTAAACCTGCATACTCGGCCCCCATGTTATTCATATGGAGAATAAGTAAAGTTTTATATCTCCCTTAGTTATGAACCTAAATTAATAAAACTTGGTATGTAGCTTCACCTGGTTGAGTTATATTGATAATTGCAAAAAAACTCACATTTTTATCTTCCTCGTTGCAGCAAACCTGCGTTCTCAGCCCTAATGTTATTCTTATGGAGAATAAATAAAATGCTATTTATAACTTATTAATGAATGTATTTTTGTGAAACTTGGTAAGTGGCTCTAGGTAGAAGTGATACCCCTATATTTGCATTGGAAATTTGCTGAGTACGCAGGTTTGCTGCGACGGGGGTATTTTAATTTCATAGTTTAAAATTTAAACACAGTACATTTTAGTAACAGCTAATCAAAATTATGTGTAAAACAATTACACGCTTAAATTTTCACAAAAATGTTCCTACAAGATTCTACTTTATCTGTGTAAAATGAATATTTTATATAGCTTTAAGTCTGTGTACATTGACTTGCTTAACTTCTTTCATATTGATTGGAACAAGGGACAGGGTTTGATCCAATTCAGTTCAGTTGTAATATCTTTGTTCGAAAATTGCTGCACAGGCATACAGCCATTGAATACTGTGTTACTGAAAACTGACACAAAGGTACTTTTCATACCAGTAGACAAGTTGATTATGCCTCTGTATGTCTATTACAAATGGATTGTTTGCAGCTAGTATGATAAGAAAGAAGGCTTACAATTGACTGTTTTTGTTGGCAGTGCTGTGCAGGGGAGGGGATTAAACATTGTGTGTAGAATGAAGAGCCAGTAACAAGTATAGGTAGATATTTGCTGATGTATATTTTTCTTTGTTGCTGTTCTGGTTGTCACGTACATTTAACTGTGTAATTTTTAACAAAATTGTGTCTTTAAAATTAATTTCCTCTATTTAGGAATCATAAGTAATAATAGGCTTTTTGCGACTTGTTTGTTTAATCAGGTAAATTTGGATCTTACCAAATCTTCTTTTCAATCTGGTACTGACATTAATGGAGGTACCGTTCAGGCATTTATCTTAGAAGTGAGATGCAAAACCCTACAGAATGCCAGTTCTGTTTAAACAAACATTGTACGGTATATGTTTTTGTGATTAAACCAGTACACAATGTATAATTTTACATGATAACCAATTATTACTAACTGTTGTATTATTATATCTGTTTGTGTTTGATTGACTGAATATATCAATTTTATTAATCAGTCTCAATAACATTTTCACAATGATTACCAGTTAACACAAATATATAAACTATTAAAAAAATAAACGAGTTCGCACACAGCACGCTGACGTGAGGGAAGTGAATTTCCACATAAAAACTTGTAAAACTCAAAATAAGTGTAAAAACATACATTTGTCCAATTTTTATTGAAATCTGAAAACATTGATTTTTTTTGGCTGTTCTGATACTCCTGGTTTCATTTACTTGCAAAGCTGGGAATATAATTTTACGCATTATAAGGTTAGGAGAAGGTCCAGACAGGCTTTAAAGTAGGCGTGAGGTTGCTGGGGATGATAAAAGTACTCTAACAAAGGAATAACAAGCTTTTCTAGTCTAAAGCCCCCATAAGACAACGTACTGTGTTTAGTCGATACACATTTTCTTTAATAACTCGGTAAATATTAATGCTAGAATGACGAGAGAGAACTTAAAACATTCACCTCTCTAATTCCCATATTTTTACATGCATTGATTTTACATCTGGGGCTTTTATGGCCCTTTTTGGGCCCAAAAACTCGAAATTTGAATGATTAGGTAATCCCCAAAAAAGGGGTTTAGAGTTTTCCTATTGTTTTGCCCAACGAACTTGTCCAACTGATTACAGAAAGGAAACCCTACCAAATTTGAAGTAAATCGGACAAAAAATGTGACCGCTAGAGTGCAAACACACATATATATATATATATGTCTATATATACATACATATATATATACATGTATACATATATATATATATATATATAAAATTTTGAACGACCCCCCAAAACGTGTTCAGGGGGTCACGTTAGGAACTTCTATGGTGGTCCCGGGCTTAAGTTTCACCGTGCGGGTCATGCTAATAGTTCACTTTCCAAAGGAAATTCACTAACAACACTAAAATATAAACTTAATTTTTATTTTAGAATGGGGAGATAAGTTTTTAGGTTAGTAAATGTATAAACCTGTATATACAGTCCAGTACTGTTATTAAGTTTGTTAACATAAAGTACAGAGCTTGAAAATAAACGTTGGCACTGGGGTTATTCGTATACATTCACTTAAAATTAGCAAATAGGATTTTCTCTAGTGAGAAATATAAGAGCTGTATAAAATGGTGACAACTTGATTTATAATTACTTTTAGCAATATTAGAAATAACATTTATTGAGGAACAATCCATTGTTTTAATGCTGAAAACCACAGTTAACTTCTCTTTTCTCATCCCCAATTTTCAGTACATTGTGACGCTTACCTACCATTTTATCATCACATTTTTTTAGAATATAAATTGGAAGGAAATTATGCAAGCCCTATAGTTTTCCTTTTTCCACTAGTTTTAAATTATATTTTTGATTTATATTTTTTTTAAATACTGGGATTTTTTCAGCGGTATGGATCTGGTAAATAGTAATTAAAGTCCAATCTGACCATATTTATCTAAAATAATTCTTTAAAAGTTCAGTCAAAAATACATACAATACAAATACAATTATCTTTTAAAAAAATTATTTGTTGCTTAACATTAATAACTTACGGGAGATTTGAACTAAATCAATGCTCAATAAGCCTGTGTCATTATTTTTAATACATGACAGTAATGATGGCTGGTTTCTTTAATGGGTGACGTTTCGCTTGTCTGTGGACAAGTGCTTGATTGAGTTCACCTCATGCGGACTGCAGTACGTATTATTAGTTGCTGACAATAGAACAATCACGGTCGTGGTGGGGGCTGAGGTATATAGCTGAGGTTGTCAGACTCTCAGCTGTTTGACAGCTAACAGCCGGCCATGCTGGAGTGCGTATATATGTGGGGCGTATGTTCGTCAGTTCAGTGCCGCTTTACGTTTTCCGGTTCCCACCTTTGAATGTGTGTTTTGATTCAGATAGCATTGTAAACAAATCATTGTGTACGCGTGTGAGTTCTCTGATTGTAATGTGGTAATTTTCTAATAAGACTGATTGTGTCTGCTTGTACTCGGAAATGACGGACTCTGCAAGTAAGTGTAAACTGGAGAATTGCAGCGATGACGGGAATAAGAATGTGATAGACGCTTTGGCGCTAACGGTGGAGAAATTGAAATCTCCAGCGGTGATCGGGGAAGAAGGGGATGGAGAGAAGGTAGGATGTGTTTTGCCGATTATCAAAGATTAGTGGGCTTAAACATCACTTGTAATTAATAGATAATGGCCTTGTCCGTATGAGCACTCCACTTGCAGATGGCAGCTATACGATAACATTGATTATATTATATAGGAACTGTTACTGAACAACGATGTTACCAGGTTCCCCGAGCTCCAGTAGAGGTGTTTTTGTTTCTCCTTGTTTCTACCCTTATAATTTTAAGGCGCATCTAATCTTCTTGTAACTGGTGACTTTCTTTTCTTAGTGGTATAATATGGAGGGTGATTGTGAAAACGAGTCTGATCCGTTGATTTCCGAAGATGATGTAAGTACTCTGTTGTTGATTGGAAATGTGGCTTTTGGGGTTTAATGTGAGCCTTCTAGAGAATTTTCCTGGATTTAAATTAATGAAGTAGTTTGATATCTGTTGTAAATATTTCGTTTTAACACAATATAGAGTTTTCTTTAACGTTAATTTTACATTTTTATTTCTTTTTCAATTCTAGAAAGCATTTACCAGACTTTCTTTTTAACACGACTAATTAAGAATCATAGGATACATTTCATGCATTAAATTTGTTTTGACAACCATTTTAATCACTAATTTTGTTTCTGTTTTGACTATTTACTTTAATTTAAACTAGGCCTACACCTTTTAAATTTTACCTTATTGGAATAATTTTGCTTTGAGAGATTACTAAATAAATATTTATTTTGAATCGTTCCTCAACTATTACAAACTGGTTTTTAAGACAACTCAAGTTAAAGAAATCTATTTCTTGTAATCTGTACACAATCTCTATAGGTACTTTGGTGAATGTACAGTAATGGGTGTTTGCCACCAACCAATTAAATTCAACATCAAGTTAAAGTTTATTTAAAAATTTATATTTTGAAAATTAAATTGTTGAAAATACATTTTATATTTGACTTGCTAATCAAGTGCCATCGAAATCACAAATAGTTTAAAATAAAAATAAAACTTATTAATTTTATATTTGAGTTAAGTGAATCCCTGGATTGATTTAGAAAGTTCAGTCGTTCAGTCGTTCGTTTGTCGGTTCATTTGTGTTCAAAAACCTGAATGTAGTACATTTTGCAATCTGAGTTTTAAAGATACATTTTTAATATCCAAGGGGTGTTTTAAAGCAACATTTGTATTTTCAATAATTAATAAAACTGTTGTAATGTTTTTTATTTAGTAGCAAAATAGGTTTATGTAGTAACTGTTGAACTGACTACCGTTGTCTTTAAAATATGTCAGTTCATATAAGTTTTTTGTTTATAAAATAATCACACAAATGAAAACAATGTTAAAAACAAGTGGACACAGGTTATCTTTGTTTGAATTAAAAGATTATTTCTTTATCCTGAAGTAGTTTAAAATATGAGTTTTAATATTTATATAATCGATGGGGGATCTACCTTAGATGAGAAACCAAATGTACAAACTCATCTTAGAATGGCAGGTCTGTTATGAAGTGTTTTGAGTAAATATTTAATTCCATTCACAGATATTATTAGCCTTAAACAAAAATGTTTATTTTAAAAGTTAGGTGTTGTACTTTCACCTTGTACTTTTGATGAACTGCTCAGCCTATGCTCAGCTATTGAAATAAGAAACACGTTTGTTCATAATGATAACAGTGAACACATTGCCTTACACAATAAAAAAGTGTAATTCTAGGTTTTTGTTGCTACATAATTACTTTTGATATATTTTTCTATAAATCAGTGATGGTAAGCCTTTAAAAGGTTTGTATAATAATTATATGTACATCTAACTTTTTTATGTAACTTAATTTACATTATATATTTTAGAAGCATGTGAATATTTACCAAAACGAGGTAGAGCATTATTTTATAAATAAATTTAAATTTCAAAGTTGCAAAAAATTTTGTTGGTGAAATTCTTTTCCGTTCCGTTAAGGAACTTTCTTTTAAACCAGTCGTTAAGGTTATTGTCACCAAATTTGCATCAGCCAAACAGCGAGCGACTGATGAACACTAATGACCTAAATTCTGCTTTTGTGAATCGAAAGGCCGGTGTTCACATTTGTCGGGAAATGTTGAATATTCATGCTACCGCCCTACTTGGTAATCGGTTGTTAATATTCATTACGGTAAATAGCACTTATTATCAGTTTGATAAGATGTGATAGTCACTTGTTCCTGGCGCATGCCAAAGAAAGTCATTGATTGATGGGAGAACATAGTTCTTATTTAGTCGTCTGATCCTGTAAAATGTTAATTTTGCTAAGCTTGCTGTTTACAATAAATTTATTTAAATCAGTGTATGATAGATAAATATAGCTGTTTAAACACACACTGTTTGACGGTTGAATATTTCAGTTTATCTTTATCCTGCTTTTCCTGATAAACACGTTCAGTAATTGTAAAATAAATCATGGTCTAAATTGATATTACACATTTTTGAGAACAGCAGAAATTAAGTTTGTTATATTGAATAATAGTTTACATACAGATCTACTTTAAATTTATTCAGTTATTTAAATATATATTCAAATTTACCATATTGCCATAGGATAAAAAAAATACCCCCGTCGCAGCAAACCTGCGTACTCAGCGAATTTCCAATGCATAATATATGTCTTAATACCACATAAAGCCGCTTACCAAGTTTCATAAAAATATATTCACATATAAGCGATAATTATTCTCTATAAGAATAACATTGGTAATGAGTACGTAGGTTTGCTGAAACAAGGAACACAAACAATTGGATTTTATGCAAATATAAATAGAATTTAACTAGGAGAAGCCACATACCAAGTTCCATCAATATTCAATCATAAATAAGCGCTTTATAACATTCTAGTTAGTCTCCATAAGAATAACATGGGGGCTGAGAAAGCAGGTTTGCTGCAACAAGGAACAAAAAATGGGTTTTTATATAATTATCAATATAACTCAACCAAGTGAAGCTACATTCCAAGATTTATTAATTTATGTTTATAATTAAGGGAGTCATTACATTTTACTTATTCTCCATAAGAATAACATAGGGGCTGAGTACGCAGGTTTGCTGCTACGGGAATAATCAACAAAAAATCAATTTTTTGTGCAAATATCAGTAAACCAGTACTACGTGAAGCCACATACCAAATTTCATTAGCATACATTCATAAATAATCGAGATATCAAATTTTATTTATTCTCCATAAGGATAACATTGGACAACGTACTGTGTTTAGCACTTTGAATATCTCAGCAACGGTTGGGCGTAGAATCACAATTTAAACACCAAAATGATTGTTTTGTGGAAATGAACAGATTGGTAAAAGAAAATGTGAAGTTTACATTAAAATAAACTGAGGAAAAGCCAAAAATATTTTTCCTATAAGATTAACATAGGTGATTTTATGAGTAGGTTTTTTGGATTTTCTCCGCAACCACTTAACCTAGGTTAATAATACAAAATACTGTATTATTTTTTTTTTAAGCTCTATAACATGGTCAAAACCAAAATTACGTTTTTTTTAATTTTTGGGTGAAAAATGCAAAAAACTGATTTTTGGAAAATTTAAAACCCCGTAAACCCCCCTTCCCATGGTCCGATTTTTCTGGTTTTCGAACTTAAAAGTCATGAATGTCATTTTACACGTTTGAGCCAAATTTCATCAAAATCCGACGTTTTTTACTTAAGTTATCGTGTTAACGGACACATATAGATATATACATATATAAATTTGAACGAATAGTGTTTTCGGCAACTGGGGACCTCAAAAAAAAGTAGTCATGGTCTCGGGCTTAAGTCTTACCATGAGACCTATGGTAATAGCTTCTTCCCTATAGGGGAAATTCGCTAAAAGAAGTTGCATTCCAACCAGTTTTTGTCCCCTTTTTTAATGCAAAAACTATTGGATTTTTAGAAGTTCTTAAATGACTTAAGGAAATAAATAACAGTATACAAATCACTAATAGCTGATTAATTGTATTTATAGCTATAAAAACCAATTATAAAACAGCTATCTCTGTCTACATTTCAGCCTGCCAGAATTAAGTAGGCTGAGACAGGTGAAAATAATCCCCATAATGTATATCTTCTTTCATTCTTTACTCTATGATATTACTAATGTGTTTGACCTATATACTATAAAGCCAAACAATCCCAGGGAACTTCTGAGAAAACTAAGTCTGACACTTAATGAACTCTCTGACTCTTAATGATAAGTCTGATACTTGATAAAAGACTCTGTTAGGAAATCAGAGGTAAAATGTAAATTAAATAGAAGTTTTTAGTTAAAACACATTTGTTCATTTTTTAATTTGATCAGCTGTGTGATTTGATTTGACCGCAAAACTGAAATCAGGTGAACAAGCAAGGTTGTTAGGCCAGTCTCTTATTTGTGCTAGTAGTTTTGACACTGAAATGTCTGAAAGATAAACAGTGATCTGTTTTTATTAGCTGCCTCACATTGTTGAAACTGTGTTGTTTGTACTATGCTATAAGCGATACTTTCTGTTTTGTTTCTTTCAATTGTTAAAATCAAATTTGTTCTTTTACACTTGACCCTTCTATTTTTTATTTATTTACTGACAAGTATTGTAAAAATTGATCTTCAACTCTTCAGACTAGTCACTAGGCCTATTAACATTTAAATGTTACAACGTTACCAGGTGTACCTCTTAAAATAGCCTATTTTAGAAATAAATTAAATCCAAACTGTACCACAATTGATTAATATAAGGATCAGTTTTAATATATTTCACTATTCCTTTGCAACGGGGTGGGATGCACACAAAGGAGCTTATCTCCAGCGTCACCAGGGGCTCACGGAGCTTCACCCAGACATTTTTGTAACTGGCTGTGGATTCTGACAACATTATTACCGAGTTATCAAGCATGACTCGGAGAGTGCTGCTATGAAAATTTTAAACAATTCATCAATGTCAGATATTTGAATAAATTTTTGTGTAAATACAAAATGACCTGGAGGAAATCTCCACTTAGCAAACACTGGAAGTAACCTTAACATATGCTACAATTATTTGTTGGTATTTAGATTTAGATTTTTATAGTGAACGATCTATAGGGGCTGTAGGCCACTAGACTCAACCTGTGGTGTGGCCACTTTCCACCAAGGTCAACAACCTTTTTATGTGGTTTTTAATGGTGCGGGCTGTGTAGCCTATTTTTAAATCCGACACTGAAATTTTAAAGAAAATGTATCGTTCAACTTGTATACTATACACGTTGATTGACTATAGATGTATATGATGTAATGTATGAATGTGTATGTATGACCCGCAGGGTGAAACTTAAGCCCGGGACCACCATAGAAGTTCCTAACGTGACCCCCTGAACACGTTTTGTGGGGTCGTTCAAAATTTTATATATATATATGTGTGTGTGTGTGTGTGTGTGTGTGTGTGTGTGTGTGTGTGTGTGTGTGTGTGTGTGTGTGTGTTTGCACTCTAGCAGTCACATTTTTTGTCCGATTAACTTCAAATTTGGTAGGGATGTTTCTTTCTGTAATCAGTTGGACAAGTTCGTTGGGCAAAATAATCGGAAAACTTTTACCCCTTTTTTGGGATTAGTCCTTCAAATTCCGAGTTTTTGGGCCTAAAAAGGGTCAGAAAAGCCCCAAATGTAAAATTAATGCTTGTAAAAAGATGGGAATTAGTGAGGCGAATGTTTTAAGCCCTCTCTCGTCATTCTAGCATAAATATTTACCGAGTTATTAAATTGACTATACACAGTACGTTGTGTTATGGGGGTTTTACATTAGAAAAGCCTGTTATTCCTTGTTAGAATACTTTTATCATCCCCAGCAACCTCACGCCTACTTTCAATCCTTACTGGACCTTCTCCTAATATTATAATGCGCAAAATTGTATTCCCAGCTTTGCAGGTAAATGAAACCAGGAGCATCAGAACAGCCAAAAAATCATTGATTTCAGATTTCCATAAAAATTGGATACATGTATGTTGTTACACTGATTTTGAGTTTTAAAAGTTTTTATGTGGAAATTCACTTCCCTCCCATCAGCGTGCTGCGTGCGAACTCGTTTTGCAATTATCATGATAACTGAACCAGGTGAAGCTACATACCAAGTTCTATTAATTTAGGTTCATAACTAAGGGAGATATACAAATTTACATATTCTCCATATGAATAACATGGGGGTTGCAGGTTTGCTGCTATGGGGACTATCAACAAAAACTTGGTTTTTGTGCAAATATCACTATACCACAACTAGTTGAAGCGAAGCCACATACCAAGTTTCATCAATATACATTCATAAATAATTGAGATATAAAATTTTATTTATTCTCCATAAGGATAACATTGGATAACGTCCCGTGTTTAGCTCTTCGAATATTTCTGCAACGGTTTGACGTAGAACAACGATTAAAACACCAAAATGTTTTTTTGTTGTTCTAAACATATTGATAAAAATAAATGTGAAGTTTTTAGTAAAATTATCTGAGAATAATCTAAAAACCTTTTTCTTATAAGATTAACATGGGACATGTTTTTTTTTTATTTTCTCCGCAACCACTTAACCTAGGTTGATTCAAAATACTACATTATTTGTTTTTTTAAGCGCTATAAAATAGCTATAACCAAAATTGAGTGTTTTTAACATTTACTGTAGTGTTTTTAACATTTTGGGCTAAAATTTACAAAAAACTTATTTAAAAAAAATTGTAAACCCACATCAAACCCCCTTCCCATAGTCCGATTGATCTGGTTTTCAAAATTAAAGTCATAAATGCTACTCTCCACATTTGTGCCAAATTTCATCAAAATCGGGCGTTTCTTTCAAAAGTTATCACAGTAACGGACACACACACACACACACACATATATATATATATATATACATATTTATAAATTTGAACGAATAGTGTTTTTGGCATCTGGGGACCTCAAAACAAAAAGTTATCATGGTCAGAGGCTTAAGTCTTACCATGCCACCTACGGTAATAGCTTTTTCACAGGGGAAATTCACTAAAAACTGGAGCGACCCCAAGCGGGGGTCTGGGGGCTTTTTTTTTATAATGTGATAAGATCAAATAAAATGTGAAAAAACTTGTGTTTTGAGGAAATGTTGTTTAACGGTTTTGCAACTTGGGCGTGTGATTCCAGAATTAAAGGAACTAGAGTATACGAAAATAATAATTTTAAGTTGATTATCTTTGAATTGAACTAGAAGATAAGTTAAATAGATCAGTATTCTTCATATTCCAGTGATCATACACAACTATATCTTTGCATTTAAAATGCAGTTTGTGAATGCATGTAATTAAATGTGGTAAGAAATCCGTGTGTTAAATTTGAAGGGGTTATCGTGACAAAACCCCTACATATTGCATATCAAATTTTTTATAAGATTTCTACATGTGCCAATCTCAGGGCTTAAAAGTTCCAATTTTTTTCTATAGAAGATGATGAATTTATTTAGTCAGGTGAGAAACAGGTTACAAGTTCAAAAGTTTGTCCACATAATGCTGTACAAACCAATGTTTTTCACTGCCTACAAATTTCCCCAGTGTAACCGGGATTGTCAGGCCTTATTAGTTTCAAAGAACTCATTCATTAATAAACATTTGTTTTACGAGATATACAAATTATTTTCCCATGTCCTGAAGTTTTCTGCTGTAACAAGCCAGGACACCTGTTTCCAGCACATTCAATGTTATATAAGAATGAACAAGATGATAGTTGAAGGTTGGGAATAACCTGTCATTTTAGTTTCCTGCGGAAAGTGATATTTGTATTTTAAGTGAAGTAGACAATTACTTTGCTGCGGGAAACGTTATTGTATGCTAACAGCAAGGCTTCTCGTAGATTGTCAAGTCAGTGTCATCAAATTTTTGTTACATAATGTTTCTCATTGTTTTAGGATAGTAATCAATCACTTTGCGTTTTATATTGATGGTCGGATAAGGTTTGTTGACATTTGTTAATTAAACATTTTCGAAGGGTTTATTTTCTGATAGGTGTTGTATGTGTACCTATTCATTTTTGACAGTGCTTCTTTATGTTCAGTTTTTATTTTGTTAAATTATGTTTCAGGGCCTAGCTGTCTTCTTAGTGTAAATATTTTGTAAGTTTTGTTTATTTAATTCCTAAACTGGGGTCAAAGAGGATATATTACCAACTACATATGTTGACTTATTCTATGTAGGATGATAAGTTGGCTTGATGGTAATAATCACCCATTAGTACCTGCTTATTTAACTTACTAACCATTTATTTTTAATGCCCGATTAGTATGTAGTGTTATTTCTCAGTAAAGACTTACAAATGGTAACTTCAAACCATAAAATATATGTTTAAAATGTTTAAGAGACTAACATTTTTTAAATAAAATTTCCCATTGAGAAGAAGCTATACTGTTTTGTTTTGTGTGTATCTATGCCAGCGGCACTTTTTACTTTCTCCCCTTATACATAGTATATGGAGAAAGTATTGTTTTCGTAAAAATTTTCGAATTTGAGTTGTTAGTGGAAATATTCGTTTTGGTGCTCCCTGAACCCAAAAAAGTGGTTTTTACGTGATGTCTGTCTGTGTGTGTGTGTGTGTGTGTGTGTGTGTCCGTGTGTGTGTGTGTGTGTGTGTGTGTGTCTGTCTGGATGTGTACAGAGCTACAGCCTTAACCAATGGGCCGATTTTTATGAAATTTGGTATGTAGGTACTAATCCACGATATCTCCAGGCGTTTTTTTCATTTTTTTGAATTTTTGATTTTTAAGGGTAATTATCCCCCCAAAACCGCCAAAAAACATGAAAAATCCAAATTTATCAAAAACGGCTCTAACGATTTTCATTAAACTTAAGTCGTTTGTAGAACTTTAGTTTTACAACAAAATGGCACCACCCGCATTCCTGTAAAAATTCGGGTTCAGAAATTACAGGACTTAAAACACCCAAAATTCAGTTTTTTGGATTTTTCATAAAAAGACATATATGTAAACAAATATTACTATTCACCATTAAAAAGAGCTCAAAAAACTAAATAATTTAGTATTTTGAATTACTATTCTACGATAGCTGGTTTCGGAGAAAATTGAAATTTTCATTTTGCGGTAAACACAGTACGTTGTCCAATGTTGTTCTTATGGGGAATAAAAAAAATACTATTTCTCTCTTATTTACTGGTCAATTTCATTCAAACTTGATATGCTTGTCAAGTTAGCATTGATCAACAGAGGAAATTCGAAATATGTTGCCCTTAATAACCCTGGGGGGGAATAGGGGGCATTTCCCCTCTTAAAACCACGAGTGTAGCAATGGATTCTGTAGTGCCTCCAAAGCAGGGATTTGGGTGGATGTTTTTTTAAACAACTTGTTTACAAGATTTTCTGTACATTCGACCGTGCTTTGTATTCTATATTTAGTAAATAAAAAGTAATTTATTCATTAAAGTTGGGCTAAAAAGGGAGAAAGTATGTGTCAGTTTCCTGATACCGTTTATTTACTGTATATGTCAAGTCACAGTAAAAATAAAAACCTTGCATTTTTTGACACATTTTAGCGAATTTCCCCTATAGGGAAGAAGCTATTACCGTAGTCGGCATGGTAAGACCTAGGCCCGGGACCATGATAACTTTTCGTTTTGAGGTCCCCAGACCCCAAAAACACCATTCGTTCGAAACTGTATATATATATATATATATATATGTGTCCGTGAGCACGATAACTCTCGTAAAAATTATCCGATTTTGATGAAATTTGGTATAAACGTGTAAAGCAACATTTATGACTTTAAGTTCGAAAACCAGCCAGACCGCTTTATCCGAAGGGGTATTTTGGGGGGGTTTTGTACCCCAAAAATGGGTTTTTTGAACTTTTTACATATAATTTTGGAAATAGTCAAATTTTAGTTTTTACCATTGGATTCAGCTTAAAAAAACACACAATTTGGTATTTTGATCATTTCTCTACGTCAATTGGTTACCGAGATATTGAAAGTGCTAAACACAGTACGTTGTCTAATGTTATTCTTATGGAGGAAAAGAAAAATTTTATATCTCGCTTATTTATGAACGTATACTGACAAAACTTGGTATACGGCTTCATCTGGTTGTGGACCATTGATATTTGCTCAAAAAAACAATTTTTTGCCAAAGGCTCCCGTAGCAGCAAACCTGCGTACTCAGCCCCATGTTATTCTTATGGGGAATAAGTAACGTGTTATCTCCCTTAATTATGAAAATAAATTAATGAAATTTGGTATGTGGATTTACCTAAATGAGTTATATTGATATTTGTATAAAACCCCATTCTTTGTTTTCCTTCCTTCAGCAAACCTGCATACTCAGCCGCCATGTTATTCTTATGGAGAATAATTAAAATGTCACAAATCGTTTATTTATGAATGTATATTCATGAAACTTGGTATGTGGCTTTATGTGGTATTAAGATACATATATATGCATTGGAAATTCGCTGAGTACGCAGGTTTGCTGCTACGGGGGTATTAACAATTTGTAGAGGGCATAGGCAATAGAAATATTAGTAAATTTCCTCAATAAATAGAAATGTACATTGATCCCAATTCAAACTTATTTATTTATTATTCTGTTAGTTGGTTTTTAAACATGTAGGGTAACAAAGAAGAACCAAAACTACAGTTTAAAAATGCTTGGATTCATTTTGTTACCAATAAAATACAAAATACCCTCGTCGCAGCAAACCTGCATACTCGGCGAATTTCCAATGGAGATATAAATGTCTTAATACTACATAAAGCCACTTACCAAGTTTCATAAAAAATATATTCACAAATAAGCGATAAGTACAATTTTAATTATTCTCCATAAGAATAACATTGGGGCTGAGTACGCAGGTTTGCTGCAACAAGGAACACAAAAAATAGGTTTTTATGCTAATATCAACATAACTCATCTAGGTGAAGTTGTATACCAGTTTTTGGCGAATTCCCCCTATAGGGAAGAAGCTATAGGTCTCATGGTAAGACTTAAGCCCAAGACCATGATAACTTTTTGTTTTGAGGTCCCCAGATGCCAAAAACACTATTCGTTCAAATTTATATATATGTATATATCTATATATATATTTGTGTTGTATGTATACATATATATATATATATATATATATATATATATATGTGTGTGTCCGTGAATGCGATAACTTGAGTAAAAAACGTCGATTTCGATGAAATTTGGCTCGAATGTGTAAAGTGACATTCATGACTAAGTTTGAAAACCAGAAAAATCGGACCATGGGAAAGGGGGTTTATATGGGGTTTCAAAATTTTCCAAAAATCAGTTTTTTGCACTTTTCATACTGAAATTTTTAAATCACACAATTTTTGTTTCACCATGTTATAGAGCTTAAACAAACAAATAATATAGTATTTTGAATCATTAACCTAGGTTAAGTGGTTGCGGAGAAAATCCAAAAAAAGTGTTCATAAAATCTGCCATGTTAATCTTATGGGAAAGTGGTTTTTAGCTTTTCCTTAATTAATTTTACTGCAAACTTCACATTTGCTTTTACCAATCAGTTTAGCTCTACAAAACAATCATTTTGGTGTTTAAATTGTGATTCTACGTCCAACCGTTGCCGAGATATTCAAAGTACTAAACACAGTACGTTGACCAATGTTATCCTTATGGAGAATATTTAAAATTTGATATCTCGATTATTTATGAACGTATATTGATGAAACTTGGTATGTGGCTTCACCTAGTACTGGTATACTGATATTTGCACAAAAAATTGATTTTTTGTTGATTATCCTCTTAGCAGCAAACCTGCATTCCCATCCCTAATGTTATTCTTATGGAGAATACGTAAAGCTTTATCTCTCCCTTAATTATGAACATAAATCATTAAAACTTGGAATGTAGCTTCACCTGGTTGAGTTATATTGATAATTGCAAAAAACTCACATTTTTATCTTCCTCGTTGCAGCAAACCTGCGTTCTCAGCCCCAATGTTATTCTTATGGAGAATAAATAAAATGGTATATATCACTTATTTATTTAAGTATTTTTATGAAACTTGGTAAGTGGCTTTATGTGGTAGTTAGAAATATATTCATGCATAGGAAATTTGCTGAGTACGCAGGTTTGCTGCGACGGGGGTATTATTCATTTATGTTCATAACTAAGGGAGACATAACATTTAATTTTTCTCCATAAGAATAACATGGGGGCTGAGTACGCACGTTTGCTGCTACGAGGAAGATAAAAATGTGAGTTTTTTTGCAATTATCAATATAACTCAACCAGGTGAAGCTACATTCCAAGCCTTTGGTAACACATTTTTTTGAGCAAATATCAATAAACCACAACCAGATGAAGCCTATACCAAGTTTCGTCAGTATACGTTCATAAATAAGCGAGATATAAAATTTTTCTTTTCCTCCATAAGAATAACATTAGACAACGTACTGTGTTTAGCACTTTCAATATCTCGGTAACCAATTGACGTAGAGAAATGATCAAAATACCAAATTGTGTGTTTTTTTAAGCTGAATCCAATGGTAAAAACTAATATTTGACTATTTCAAAAATTATGTAAACAATTTCAAAA
The DNA here is from genome assembly GCA_963675035.1 of Allygus modestus. NCBI lineage: Eukaryota > Metazoa > Arthropoda > Insecta > Hemiptera > Cicadellidae > Allygus > Allygus modestus. The sequence goes on along the minus strand of OY776115.1, from coordinate 77,013,435 downwards.
AAACCATTTTTGAAATACAAAACCCCCAAAATACCCCTTCTGATGGAGCGATCTGGCTGGTTTTCAAACTTTAAGTCATAAATGTTGCTTTATACGTTTATACCAAATTTCATCAAAATCGGATAATTTTTACGAGAGCTATCGTGCTCACACGAACACACACACACACACACGCACGCACGCACGCACGCACGCACACACACACACACACACACACACACACACACACACACACACACACACATATATTCAGTTTCGAACGAATGGTGTTTTTGGGGTCTGGGGACTTCAAAACGAAAAGTTATCATGGTCCCGGGCCTAGGTCTTACCATGCCGACTACGGTAATAGCTTCTTCCCTATAGGGGAAATTCGCTAAAACAACCAAAGTTTGAAATGATACTGTATTCACCGTACTGCTTCATATAAAATTCAGAGTGGGAAATACAAAAGATTGTTCGTTGTGTTATACAATTCTAATATTGGGAATGTTTTATAACCTCCAGGTACAGAAGGTCAAGATCCTCTTTTATTTAAACTTAGTAGTTTGGCTGTTTTAAATCGTCAAGGTTTCAAAGCGTCAAGGTTATTATTTAGAATTTTTAATTTAGCTGTTTCAAAAAGTCAAGGTACAAAACGTAAAGGTTGTATAAATAAATTATATGAAAAACAACTAGTTTCAAAACGTAAAGTTTCACAACGTCCAGATCAATAACTTGCTCGCTTTCAGTTCACAGTAACATTTATGGCTTTACTTTTGAAAACCAGATCGATCGGACTATGGGAAGGGGATTTTATAGGGGTTTAAAATTTTCCAAAAATCAGTTTTTTAACTTTTTACCCTAAAATTTTAAAAACACTCAATTTTGGTTATAGCCATTTTATAGAGCTTAAAAAACAAATAAGTTAGTATTTTGAATCATCAAGCTAGGTTAAGTGGTTGTGAAGAAAAGTCAAAAAACGCATCCATAAAATTTTCCATGTCAATCTTTTGGAAATAAGGTTTTTAGATTTTCCTCAGATAATTGTACTAAAAACTTCACATTTATAAATACCCCCATTGCAGCAAACCTGCGTACTCAGCAAATTTCCGATACATATATATGGGTATCACTACTACCTAGAGCCACTTACCAAGTCACAAAAATACATTCATTAATAAGTGATATATAGCATTTTATTTATTCTCCATAAGAATAGCGTTATAATTGAGTACGCAGGTTTGCTGCAACAAGGAAGATAAGAAATGTGTGTTTTTGCAATTATCAATATAACTCAACCAGGTTACATAGCAAGTTTCATTAATTTAGGTTCATAACTAAGGGAGATATTCAACTTTACTTATTCCCCATATGAATAACATGGGGGCCGAGTATGCAGGTTTGCTGCTACCGGGAAAAATCAATAAAAAACTTTTTGTGCTAATATCAACATACCACAACTAGTTGAAACCACATACCTAGTTTCATCAATATACATACATAAATAATCAAAATATAACATTTTATTTATTCTGCATAAGGATAACATTGGACAACGTACTGTGTTTAGTACTTTGAATATGACTGCAACGGTTGGACTTAGAACAACAATTAAAACATCAAAATGATTGTTTTGTAGAGCGAATATATATATATGTCATATATATAATTCTCGTGTCATAGTGTTTGTAACAAAACACCTCCGAAACTGCTTGTTCGATTCTTATGAAATTTTGTCTGTGTATTCGGTAGGTCTGAGAATAGGACGTAAACTATTTTTTTTCCATTGGCGAGTGAGCGAAGCGAACGACCTCATATTGAAAATGAACGAGTATTTTACATAAAACAAATTCAATGACATTAGGACAGGACAACGTCTGTTGGGCCAGCTATTATATATATATATATATATATGTGTGTCCGTAAGCACGATTACTCTCGTGAAAAATTTCCGATCTTAACGAAATTTTCAACGTACTATTGGCACAAATGTGTAACTTACCATTTATTCGAACGAGTTCGAAAACCAGACAAATCGCACCATCCGAAGGGGGGTTTTGTACCCCAAAAAGGTTTTTTTGGGTTTTCACATGTAGTTTTGATTTAAATCAAATTTTAATTTTCACCATTGAATTCAGCTTAAAAAAAAACAAACAATTTGGTATCTTAACCATTGCTCTAGGTCAATTGGTTACTGAGATATTGAAAGTGCTAAACACATTACGTTGGGTAATGTTATTCTTATGAAGGAAAAGAAAAAAATATCTCGCTTATTTATAAACATAAACTGACGAAACTATGGCTTCATCTGGTTGTGGTTTATTGTTGTCTGCACAAAAAAAAAACAATAATTGTTCGCCTATGGTTCCCATAGCAGCAAACCTAGGTACTCGGTCCCCATGTTATTCTTATGGAGAGTACTTAAAATGTTATATATCCCTTATTTATGAATGTATATGAATGAAACTTGGTATGTGACTTCATTTAGGTGAGTTCAATTGATATTTTCATAAAAACCCATTATTTTTTGTTCTATGTGGCAGCAATCCTGCGTACTCACTCATCCTCAATGTTATTCTTATAGAGAATAATTCATATTTTAAATATCGCTTATTTGTGAACATATTTCTTATAAATCCTGGTAAGTGATTTAATGTGTTATTAAGACATATATATTCATTGGAAATTCCCTGAGTTCGCAAGTTTGCTGCGAAAGGGGTATTTTTGATTTTCCAGGTAGCAGCAAACCTGCATACCCGACCCCATGTTATTCATAGGGAGAATATGTAAAGTTTTATATCTCCCTTATTTAAGAACCTAAATTAATAAAACTGACCTGGTTCAGTTATATTTGGCAAAAAACACATTACTCATCTTCGTTGATACAGCAAACCTGCGAACTCAGCCCTAATGTTATTCTTATGGAGAATAAATGAAATGCTATATATCACTTATTAATGAATTTATTTTTGTGAACCTTGGTTAAGTGGCTCTAGGTAGTAGTGATACCCATATATATGCATTGGAAATTCGCTGAGTACGCAGGTTTGCTGCGTTGGGGGTATCCTATACTCTAATATGAGCTATGTCTGTTTGCAAAATTTATCTCGAGATCCAGCGGAAGGATTTTGCTGAAAGTTTGGGATTGGGATTAGGGGCTTTTGGGTCTAAAAAATCGATTGGTGAAAACCACTACCTCAGGAAAACTTGTATTTTTCTAAACAACTCATTTCAAAATTGAAATTTTTTTCATTTGGCTTATAGAGTTTTAAAATCATAACACCGGTTACTATGAATAACAAAAGCAAACCATTAAATCAGCTTCTATAAATTAAAATATTGTAAACAGCTGTTTATCATTATGGAAATACAAAACTTACTTGAATGGCAACTCTCATAATGGAAATAAAAAATTACTTGAATGGCAACTCAAACTCTTTTTTCAATAGGCGAGTGAGCGTAGCGAACGAGCTAATCCGGGAGGCGAGTGAGCGAAGCGAACGAGCTCATATTGAAAATGAACGAGTATTTGAAATAAAGCAAATTCAATGCCTCTTCTACGGAATCAAACACCGAGCATGGTCCCCTGGTTCTTTAACTAATCTGAAATGATTTAACTAGAGGCTTTTTTCTCATCTTATGATCAAGCGAAAGAAAGTTTAGGATTTTGAATTGTGAAGTCAAAATTGGAGTAGTACAGTTTATTGAAAAGAGAGTGGTTACATTTCTGACCAAACACCAATAACATCAATGTAGCAGAAAAATGTGTTAACAAAAAATCAAATGGTCTTGCTAAATTTTGTGCAGAATGGAATTGAATATCTGAGAAACCCTTTTATCAACATGTTTTAAATTAACAATCCACAACACTTTATTAAATAACAGAACACTACAAATACTTTAAAACGATTCATTTTAAAACTTGTAATATAAAATAACCCGGTTGCAGCAAACCAGCATACACAGTTAATTTTGAATACAAATACCGCTTATATACCCCACTATGAAATGAAGCCACTTACCAAGTTCCATCCAAGTGTATCTTATTCATAAATAAGTGAGATGTTAATTTTTCATATTTTCAGTAAAAATAAAGTTAGGGCTGATTGTGCAGGTACAGCGGGAACACAACAATGGTGTTTTTATGCAAATACCAATAGACCACCAGAAACCACAACTGGTCTGGTTTTTTTTAATCTGGTCTGCTTTCTGACCAGATAAAGCCATATAGGTACCAAGTTTCATAAAGATATGAACACAAAAAGTGAGATTCAATGTACTAATTCTCCATAAAAATAACATTGGACAACTTATTGTTTCAGTAGCTCAGAAACCAGTAGGCCTTTAGGGTAGAGGCTTCAGGGTTGATATCCAAGGCATGTTTTTAAAGTAAGTCCCGTTTTTGAATACCACCATTCAACGCTGCGGTTGGCATTCCTGCATGCTGTGCTGTGTACCTGCATCTATTGGCAAGCCTGGGACGCAACTACGGCAAAAATCGACTAGATTTTCATTTGTTTGTGAGCATTTAAAATGGCGCCGACGATTCAGGTCCCCGCCGACTATGAAGTCGCGCTGTGATTCAATTTCTAAATGTTAACATCGTGAAAGCGGCTGAAATTCATCAGGAGAATAGCGAAGTTTATATCAAAGTGTCCGACACCTCTAGCGCCAAGAAGTGATTCATAGCGCACCTGTGATAAATTGGCGTAAAAAATCATAACCTTTCTCCCCGTACCGCTCAAGAGAAGGCAATGCACTTCCCAAAAACTTAGTTTTGTCCACCTCAGTCAATATTTTTTAAGTATGAGCACAACTTTCAATAACTTAGTCGTTCGGTAACAATTAAATTAAAAAACACTTCTTAACACTAAAATAAACTTATAAAATAGTGACGAAACTGCAACCGCCTGTTCTCTCTTACGTTTTGATTAACTTTATGCACCAAATCTTCAGCAATGACCTCTTGTCATTGTTCTTCAGCAATGACCCTCTGGTTACCCACTTTGTTTCTCATCATGATCATTCATGTGGCCATCTTGAAATGTTCTAACACATTTGTGTGCCATTCAATTTCTTATTTTTTTCCATGCACTTCACTAATCTGCTGATGAATTACAGCTGATTTCACAACGTTAACACTTAGAAATTGAATCACAGCATGACTTCACAGTCGGCGGGGACCTGAATTGTCGGCGCCATTTTTAAATGCCCACAAACAAATGAAAATCTGGTCGATTTTCGCCGTAGTTGCGTCTCAAGCTTGCCAATAGATGCAGGTACAGAGCGCAGCATGCAGGAATGCCAACCGCAGCGCTACAACGGCGGTATGCAAAAACGGTACTTACCTTAAAAATATGCCTCGTATATAACTATAAAAAGGCAAATTTAGAGAATAAAAGTCTCCTGCGTAATATATAAAAATATATCTACTTAAGTTAAGTTCAATTAAAGTTTTAATAGAGGGTAATCAGCATTCACCATGCAATTCAAGAAATTATACAGTTAATTGCATTATGACACAGCTAAAAATGTTATTAAATAATTGAATATTCAAAAAAACTGTTCCAAAATTTCCAAGGATCCCAGAATCTCAAAAGTTTATTGTAATCAGTGATATGTCAAGGAACGAAGTTCCAAGAACCACAACTAACTGGATAGTTGTGTTGATAAAGCAAAGACAAGTCCAAATAATCAAAAAGGGGTCATACATAGGGGTCAGTATTTTTATTTTATACCCCTACATACGTGTTTATTTACATGGATAAAGTGTGGTTTTGGTATTGATTTTTTAATCGAGTGATTGGTGGAAATATTTGGTTTGGGCTCCCAGAACCCAAAAAAGTGCTTTTTGAGGTGATGCCTGCCTGTCTGTGTGTATGGATGTTTACAGACCTAGAGACTACACTGATAGCCCAATTTTGATAAATTCCGTATGCCGATACTAACTAATCAACCGTATCCGCAGGTGTTTTTCCATTTTAGACATTTTTAATTTTGAAGGGTATTTATTCCCCAAAACGCTCAGAAATGAGGATTTAAAATTTCTCACCCAAATTCCTGGGAAAAATTGGATTCAGAAATTATAGGACTTAAAAGGTTCCAAAAATTTGATTTATTTTTCATAAAACCATAAACTTGCGGGAAAATTTACTTATCACCATTAAAAAAGCTCAAAAAACAAAATAAATCAGTACTTTCAATTATTTTGCTAAAACTAAGGAAAAAATACAATTTTCATGTCGTGGTAAACACAGTACATTGTCAAATGTTATTTTGATGGAAAATAAACAAATTATCATTTCTCTTTAATTTACAGATAGATTTTCATTAACACCTGGTACGTAGATTAAAGTAACATGACCGATGGAGGATATTTCGAATATTTTGCCACGTAACCCTGGAGGGGTACGGGAGGATTCCCTCTCTCAAAACCACTATATATAGCAAATGATTATGTAGTGTGGGGGCGTAAAGTTTGAACATATTTGAAAACAAATATACTAGACAATTTTCTTTAAATTCCACTGCACTTTATATTCTATGTTAAGTAAATTTAAAGGAATATTGGTTAACCTGCGAGAGCCCGTATTGCTCTCAAAATGACTGGGTTGGCACTTGTATATAAAAATAAATATATTTTTTGGGAGTTGGCAATGTCAACCATCACTGTACGTCACACACATAATTCCAAAAACGCTGTGACACACTTTTAGCGAATTTCCCCTATAGGGAAGAAGCTATTACCGTAGTCGGCATGGTAAGACCTAGGCCCGGGACCATGATAACTGTTCGTTTTGAGGTCCCCAGACCCCAAAAACACCATTCGTTTGAAACTATATATATATATATATATATATATATATATATATATATATATGTGTCCGTGGGTGCGATAACTCTCGTAAAAAATGTCCGATTTTGATGAAATTTGGTACAAACGTGTAAAGCAGCATTTATGACTAAGTTCGAAAACCAGACAGATCGACCTATCCGAAGGGGTATTTTGGGGGGGTTTTGTACCCCAAAAATGGGTTTTTTGAGTTTTTTGGACATAATTTTTGAAAAAGTGAAGTTTTATTTTTTCCCATTGCAATCAGCTTAAAAAGACACACAATTTGATGTTTTAATCATTGCTCTACGTCAATTGGTTACTGAGATATTGAAAGTGCTAAACACAGTACGTTGTCCAATGTTATTCTTATGGAGGATAAGAAAAATTGTATATCTCGCTTATTTAACAACTTATCCTGACGAAACTTGGTATATTGCTTGATTTCATTGTGGTCTATTGATATTTGCACAAAAACCCATTTTTTTGCCGATAGTTCCCGTAGCAGCAAACCTGCATACTCAGCCCCATGTTATTCTTATGGAGAATAATTAACGTGTTATCTCCTTAAATTATGAACATAAATTAATAGAACTTGGTATGTGGCTTTACCTAGTTGAGTTATATTGATATTTGTATAAAAGCCCATTTTTAGTGTTCCTTATTTCAGCAAACCTGCATACTCAGCCGCCATGTTATTCTTATGGAGAATAATTAAAATGTCATTAATCGTTTATTTATGAATGTATATTGATGAAACTTTGTATATGGCTTTATGTGGTATTAATATGCATTGGAAATTCGCTGTCCAACCGTTGCAGTCATATTCAAAGTACTAAACACAGTACGTTGTCCAATGTTATCCTTATGCAGAATAAATAAAATGTTATATTTTGATTATTTATGTATGTATATTGATGAAACTAGGTATGTGGTTTCAACTAGTTGTGGTATGTTGATATTAGCACAAAAAGTTTTTTATTGATTTTTCCCGGTAGCAGCAAACCTGCATACTCGGCCCCCATGTTATTCATATGGGGAATAAGTAAAGTTGAATATCTCCCTTAGTTATGAACCTAAATTAATGAAACTTGCTATGTAACCTGGTTGAGTTATATTGATAATTGCAAAAACACACATTTCTTATCTTCCTTGTTGCAGCAAACCTGCGTACTCAATTATAATGCTATTCTTATGGAGAATAAATAAAATGCTATATATCACTTATTAATGAATGTATTTTTGTGACTTGGTAAGTGGCTCTAGGTAGTAGTGATACCCATATATATGTATCGGAAATTTGCTGAGTACGCAGGTTTGCTGCAATGGGGGTATTTATAAATGTGAAGTTTTTAGTACAATTATCTGAGGAAAATCTAAAAACCTTATTTCCAAAAGATTGACAAGGAAAATTTTATGGATGCGTTTTTTGACTTTTCTTCACAACCACTTAACCTAGCTTGATGATTCAAAATACTAACTTATTTGTTTTTTAAGCTCTATAAAATGGCTATAACCAAAATTGAGTGTTTTTAAAATTTTAGGGTAAAAAGTTAAAAAACTGATTTTTGGAAAATTTTAAACCCCTATAAAATCCCCTTCCCATAGTCCGATCGATCTGGTTTTCAAAAGTAAAGCCATAAATGTTACTGTGAACTGAAAGCGAGCAAGTTATTGATCTGGACGTTGTGAAACTTTACGTTTTGAAACTAGTTGTTTTTCATATAATTTATTTATACAACCTTTACGTTTTGTACCTTGACTTTTTGAAACAGCTAAATTAAAAATTCTAAATAATAACCTTGACGCTTTGAAACCTTGACGATTTAAAACAGCCAAACTACTAAGTTTAAATAAAAGAGGATCTTGACCTTCTGTACCTGGAGGTTATAAAACATTCCCAATATTAGAATTGTATAACACAACGAACAATCTTTTGTATTTCCCACTCTGAATTTTATATGAAGCAGTACGGTGAATACAGTATCATTTCAAACTTTGGTTGTTTTAGCGAATTTCCCCTATAGGGAAGAAGCTATTACCGTAGTCGGCATGGTAAGACCTAGGCCCGGGACCATGATAACTTTTCGTTTTGAAGTCCCCAGACCCCAAAAACACCATTCGTTCGAAACTGAATATATGTGTGTGTGTGTGTGTGTGTGTGTGTGTGTGTGTGTGTGTGCGTGCGTGCGTGCGTGCGTGCGTGCGTGCGTGTGTGTGTGTGTTCGTGTGAGCACGATAGCTCTCGTAAAAATTATCCGATTTTGATGAAATTTGGTATAAACGTATAAAGCAACATTTATGACTTAAAGTTTGAAAACCAGCCAGATCGCTCCATCAGAAGGGGTATTTTGGGGGTTTTGTATTTCAAAAATGGTTTTTTTGAAATTGTTTACATAATTTTTGAAATAGTCAAATATTAGTTTTTACCATTGGATTCAGCTTAAAAAAACACACAATTTGGTATTTTGATCATTTCTCTACGTCAATTGGTTACCGAGATATTGAAAGTGCTAAACACAGTACGTTGTCTAATGTTATTCTTATGGAGGAAAAGAAAAATTTTATATCTCGCTTATTTATGAACGTATACTGACGAAACTTGGTATAGGCTTCATCTGGTTGTGGTTTATTGATATTTGCTCAAAAAAATGTGTTACCAAAGGCTTGGAATGTAGCTTCACCTGGTTGAGTTATATTGATAATTGCAAAAAAACTCACATTTTTATCTTCCTCGTAGCAGCAAACGTGCGTACTCAGCCCCCATGTTATTCTTATGGAGAAAAATTAAATGTTATGTCTCCCTTAGTTATGAACATAAATGAATAATACCCCCGTCGCAGCAAACCTGCGTACTCAGCAAATTTCCTATGCATGAATATATTTCTAACTACCACATAAAGCCACTTACCAAGTTTCATAAAAATACTTAAATAAATAAGTGATATATACCATTTTATTTATTCTCCATAAGAATAACATTGGGGCTGAGAACGCAGGTTTGCTGCAACGAGGAAGATAAAAATGTGAGTTTTTTGCAATTATCAATATAACTCAACCAGGTGAAGCTACATTCCAAGTTTTAATGATTTATGTTCATAATTAAGGGAGAGATAAAGCTTTACGTATTCTCCATAAGAATAACATTAGGGATGGGAATGCAGGTTTGCTGCTAAGAGGATAATCAACAAAAAATCAATTTTTTGTGCAAATATCAGTATACCAGTACTAGGTGAAGCCACATACCAAGTTTCATCAATATACGTTCATAAATAATCGAGATATCAAATTTTAAATATTCTCCATAAGGATAACATTGGTCAACGTACTGTGTTTAGTACTTTGAATATCTCGGCAACGGTTGGACGTAGAATCACAATTTAAACACCAAAATGATTGTTTTGTAGAGCTAAACTGATTGGTAAAAGCAAATGTGAAGTTTGCAGTAAAATTAATTAAGGAAAAGCTAAAAACCACTTTCCCATAAGATTAACATGGCAGATTTTATGAACACTTTTTTTGGATTTTCTCCGCAACCACTTAACCTAGGTTAATGATTCAAAATACTATATTATTTGTTTGTTTAAGCTCTATAACATGGTGAAACAAAAATTGTGTGATTTAAAAATTTCAGTATGAAAAGTGCAAAAAACTGATTTTTGGAAAATTTTGAAACCCCATATAAACCCCCTTTCCCATGGTCCGATTTTTCTGGTTTTCAAACTTAGTCATGAATGTCACTTTACACATTCGAGCCAAATTTCATCGAAATCGACGTTTTTTACTCAAGTTATCGCATTCACGGACACACACATATATATATATATATATACAAATATATACATACAACACAAATATATATATATATAGATATATACATATATATAAATTTGAACGAATAGTGTTTTTGGCATCTGGGGACCTCAAAACAAAAAGTTATCATGGTCTTGGGCTTAAGTCTTACCATGAGACCTATAGCTTCTTCCCTATAGGGGGAATTCGCCAAAAACTGGTATACAACTTCACCTAGATGAGTTATGTTGATATTAGCATAAAAACCTATTTTTTGTGTTCCTTGTTGCAGCAAACCTGCGTACTCAGCCCCAATGTTATTCTTATGGAGAATAATTAAAATTGTACTTATCGCTTATTTGTGAATATATTTTTTATGAAACTTGGTAAGTGGCTTTATGTAGTATTAAGACATTTATATCTCCATTGGAAATTCGCCGAGTATGCAGGTTTGCTGCGACGAGGGTATTTTGTATTTTATTGGTAACAAAATGAATCCAAGCATTTTTAAACTGTAGTTTTGGTTCTTCTTTGTTACCCTACATGTTTAAAAACCAACTAACAGAATAATAAATAAATAAGTTTGAATTGGGATCAATGTACATTTCTATTTATTGAGGAAATTTACTAATATTTCTATTGCCTATGCCCTCTACAAATTGTTAATACCCCCGTAGCAGCAAACCTGCGTACTCAGCGAATTTCCAATGCATATATATGTATCTTAATACCACATAAAGCCACATACCAAGTTTCATGAATATACATTCATAAATAAACGATTTGTGACATTTTAATTATTCTCCATAAGAATAACATGGCGGCTGAGTATGCAGGTTTGCTGAAGGAAGGAAAACAAAGAATGGGGTTTTATACAAATATCAATATAACTCATTTAGGTAAATCCACATACCAAATTTCATTAATTTATTTTCATAATTAAGGGAGATAACACGTTACTTATTCCCCATAAGAATAACATGGGGCTGAGTACGCAGGTTTGCTGCTACGGGAGCCTTTGGCAAAAAATTGTTTTTTTGAGCAAATATCAATGGTCCACAACCAGATGAAGCCGTATACCAAGTTTTGTCAGTATACGTTCATAAATAAGCGAGATATAAAATTTTTCTTTTCCTCCATAAGAATAACATTAGACAACGTACTGTGTTTAGCACTTTCAATATCTCGGTAACCAATTGACGTAGAGAAATGATCAAAATACCAAATTGTGTGTTTTTTTAAGTTGAATCCAATGGTAAAAACTAAAATTTGACTATTTCCAAAATTATATGTAAAAAGTTCAAAAAACCCATTTTTGGGGTACAAAACCCCCCCAAAATACCCCTTCGGATAAAGCGATCTGGCTGGTTTTCGAACTTAAAGTCATAAATGTTGCTTTACACGTTTATACCAAATTTCATCAAAATCGGATAATTTTTACGAGAGTTATCGTGCTCACGGACACACATATATATATATATATATATATATATATATATATATATATACAGTTTCGAACGAATGGTGTTTTTGGGGTCTGGGGACCTCAAAACGAAAAGTTATCATGGTCCCGGGCCTAGGTCTTACCATACCGACTACGGTAATAGCTTCTTCCCTATAGGGGAAATTCGCTAAAAGGGGGTTTTATGGGGTTTTAAATTTTTCAAAATCATTTCTTTGCATTTTTTACCCTAAAATTCTTAAAAAACTTAATTTTGGTTTTGACCAGCTTAAAAAACAAATAATATGGTATTTTAAATTATTAACCTAGGTTAAGTGGTTGCGGAGAAAATCCAAAAAACCTACTCATAAAATCTCCCATGTTAATCTTATGGAAAAAAGGTTTTTGGCTTTTCCTCAGTTTATTTTAATATAAACTTCACATTTGCTTTTACCAATCTGTTCAGTTCCACAAAACAATCATTTTGGTGTTTAAATTGTGATTCTACGCCCAACCGTTGCAGAGATATTCAAAGTGCTAAACACAGTACGTAGTCCAATGTTATCCTTATGAAGAATAAATAAAATTTGATATCTCGCTTATTTATGAATGTATGTTGATATACGTTGTACTGGTATATTGATATTTGCACGAAAAATTGATTTTTTGTTGATTATCCCCGTAGCAGCGAACCTGCGTACTCAGCCCCCATGTTATTCTTATGGAGAATAAGTAAAATGTAATGACCTCCTTAATTATGAACATAAATTAATACAACTTGGTATGTAGCTTCACTTGGTTGAGTTATATTGATAAATGCTTAAAAACAATTTTTTTGTTCCTTATAAAAACAATTTTTTTGTTACTTATAAAAACAATTTTTTTGTTCCTTATTGCAGCAAACATGCTTACTCAGCCCCCATGTTATTCTTATGTAGAATAACTAAAATGTTATGTAGCGCATATTCATGATTGAATATTGATAAAACTTGGTATGTGGATTCGCCTAGTTAAATTATATTTATATTTGCATAAAAACCAATTGTTTGTGTTCCTTGTTTCAGCAAACCTACATACTCATTACCAATGTTATTCTTATGGAAAATAATTAAAATCGCTTATTAGTGAATTTCCTTTGGAAAGTGAACTATTAGCATGACCCGCACGGTGAAACTTAAGCCCGGGACCACAATAGAAGATCCTAACGTGACCCACTGAAACGTGGTCGTACAAGATTGTATATACAGGGTGTCACAAAAATCCGGAACTGGCTATACATAACCATATTCTACATACAAAAATAAATCAAAAATGTTCAGTAAATTTTTTTTGATTTCAACTTCGTTTAGCCACTATCCGCCATTTTGTTTTTTTCACTTAAACATTTCTATTTCCGTAATGGATTAATGTATCAAGTAAAAATTTGGTATGGAGCTTTAAAGGATAAATGTCTAAATCCACAAAAAAAATTATTTTTTTCCGACGTTTGTTTTCAAAATGGCGGCCACTTTAAATTTTTAAAGTCAAATTCCACGAAAACTAGCAACTGAAACAAAATTTTACAATATATACAATTTAAAGCACTTTGTAATCAAAATCTAATGACAGTTTTACTGTAAAAATCGGTTAATAAATAAAAAGTTATGGTAATTTTTTTATAATAAATTTCAAAATGGCGGCCATATACAAATTTCAAAGTCAAATTCCTGGAAAACTAGCAACTAAAACAAAATTTTACAAGACATCAAATTTAAGGACTTGGTCAAATGCACTAGGGAATTTGACTTTGAAAATGTTATATGGCCGCCATTTTGAAATTTATTATAAAAAATTGCCATAACTTTTTTATTTATTAACCGATTTTTACAGTAAAAATGTCATAAGATTTGGATTACAAAGTGCTTTAAATTGTATATCTTGTAAAATTTTGTTTCAGTTGCTAGTTTTCATGGAATTTGACTTTAAAAATTTAAAGTGGCCGCCATTTTGAAAATAAACGTCGGAAAAAAATATTTTTTTTTGTGGATTTAGACATTTATCCTGTAAAGCACCATACCAAATTTTTACTTGATACATTAATCCATTACGGAAATAGAAATGTTTAAGTGAAAAAACAAAATGGCGGATAGCGGCTAAACGAAGTTGAAATCGAAAAAATTTTACTGAACATTTTCGATTTATTTTTGTATGTAGAATATGGTTATGTATAGCCAGTTCCCTGTATATATATATATATATATATATATATATATATATATATATAAAAGATTTTACCAGGGTACTCAAGTTTATTTACTTTTTGTTTATTTTATATATATATATATATATGTGTGTGTGTTTGCACTCACTCTAGCAGTCACATTATTTGTCCGATTAACTTCAAATTTGGTAGGGACGTTCCTTTCTGTAACCAGTTGAACAAGTTCGTTGGGCAAAACAATCGGAAAACTCCAAACCCATTTTTTGGGGATTAATCTTTCAAATTTAGAATTTTTGGGCCCAAAAAGGGTCAGAAAAGCCCCGGATGTAAAATTAATACTTGTAAAAAGATGGTAGTTAGTGAGGCGAAAGTTTAAAGCCCTCTCTCTTCATTCTAGCATAAATATTTACCGAGTTATTAAAGAAAATGTGTTTCGACTATACACAGTACGTTGTCTTATGGGGGTTTTACACTAGAAAAGCCTGCTACTCCTTTGTTAGAGTACTTTTATCATCCCCAGCAACCTCACCCCTACTTTCAAGCCTGACTGGACCTTCTCCTAACATTATAATGCACAAAATTGTATTCCCAGCTTTGCAGGTAAATGAAACCAAGAGTATCAGAACAGCCAAAAAAATCAGTGTTTTCAGATTTCAATAAAAATTGGAATACACTGATTTGGAGTTTTAAAAGTTGTTATGTGGAAATTCACTTCCCTCACGTCAGCGTGCTGCGTGCGAACTCGTATGTGAATATATTTTTATGAAACTTGGTATGCGGCTTTATGTGGTATTAAGACATATATTATGCATTGGAAATTCGCTGAGTACGTAGGTTTGCTGCGATGGGGGTATATTTGTATATAATTCTAAACCTCAACTGCTCCGTCATTATAAGCCAATAAGCTTGTGTGGCGATCTAAAGACAGTGAGGTACCATTAATGGAAATAGTCACATAGGCAAGCGAGTGGTTACTGCTTGAGGAAAGGCACCAGAGCAGCCGAGGGGGATAAACCTACGCTTGATCGCGGCTGACTTGCGAGGCCAGCGCTTATATTCATAATATAAAAAAATAAAAGTTCATTGACAAAATTTTAATATTTATTAAAATAAATCCATAATAACAGTAGAAACAATCAATCTATATGTGCATCAATGTTTTGCCTAATAATGCTACACAATTTTGCTTAATAATTATTTACTTAGGAGTTGGTCAGTTCTTTGAAACAATTTTATATATATCTAGATGCTGACTGGATTCAGCTTTTGTATAGTGTTAAAGCATCGACAAATTTGTTTAGATCTAAAACCAAACAACATATGGCTAATTGAATTCAATTTATCTGTAGGCTTAGTAGTGAAAATTACAAGCTTCTAAACTATTTCAGTTCAGTTTTTGTTTGTAACCTGTCGCCAACCTTGGGTGCCAAAGGAGCCCGGGTCACATAACATTGATAACCAATACTGCCAATAAATTAAAGCATTTAAAATTTAAATAATATTTTATTTCCAGCCCATTAAATGTGTATGCTATAACTGTGGGAATAATTCCCGCAGTATACACCCAGTAATTATGTACTATTGACATTTGATTGATTTGTCACTCAAATTATTGTTTGATTTTCAATTACCCAAAGCATCATCAGTTGATGTTGTGTTTTTTTTTCACTCGAGCTGAGTTGATTTTCAGTTGGAGGCTTATAAATTAAACCTTTCATCCGAATGTTCGTAGTGGAGCCATTATGGAAAGGAATTTTAGGAAAAATAGTTTTAGCTCTCAAAAGTACTATAATAGGAAGTGAGGAGAGAGTTGAGAGGTTTCAATGAAAGTTATAGTGAAACAAATATCAATGAATAAAACATACCTTATGTTGTTTTATAACAAATCATAACTGACTTAAAATGTGCTCTGGATAAAGTAATTTCTTCGATTCAGTGCTTAAACAATGAAATTACTCTTGAGAACTAAGTGATAAAACACGATTTTTTTTCAAGGCTGAAGTTAATTATTTGGTGAAGTGAGCTTGTGTATTGTCTACAGTTGGAACTTTCAATTTCTATTTTAATGAAATTCAAATGCGAGGAAAATATCGGTACCAGTATGCAAAACTTTGTGAGGTAGGATTAAATCTGATTTTAGTCTGATTTTAGCATATAATGTGTGAGTTCATATTAATTTCAGTATACGTTAACATACAAAAGGGATTGGACTGAACACTCCCAAAACATTAAAAATGCCACCAGCATAATATAATATATACTAGGACTCGCTTCGCTCGCTGGGGGCTCCGCCCCCAGACCCCTGGGGGGGGCTTCGCCCCCAGGTCCCTATCGTAATACCTATGGCACATGGTTTAATTACGCTAATAATCCGAGGTCCTATGTATACTCAAAATATAAAGTACACTTATTGAGTGAACAAATTTAGGGCTAGCAGTACAATATTAGAGTATATAACAATTTAAAAAACGCTCCGCCTCCGCCCCCAGGCCCCTGTGGGAGGCCTCGCCCCCAGGTCGCTGTTTGGCAACAATTTAATGTAAATTGGTCCAAATTCTATTTAAGACCTAAATTCTACAACTAATATAAGGCTTTGATTATTTTTAAGGGTTTAACATATAAAATCTGGCCATATGCCTGTTAGATAGTTGCTACTTGGTATGGAGACGTAGTATGTTAAATTTTAAGCCTCCATGTATTACCTAAGTGCTTGAAAAAAATTATACCCTTAACTGATGTATAATGTAGCCTTTAAAAGGCGTATTTTGAACCTTATAAGGGATACGACCACCGTTAACAACCTGAAATACTATGACTTTGGGTAACTACAAGCCTTCTGCAATAAATATGGCATGATTTATAAGGGATTTTACCCTCGACAGAGCGCAACATAAAAAATGTACCTGAAAAATACGAAAAGTCTACAAGAGCTGAAAAACTTTGATTTTTTTGGTTGTTGAAGATACTTCATCTGTGCGTGGGAGTATTGATTATTACTAATTGTAATGTAGGAATACTGTGTGATAAGTATTAGGCCTGTAAGTTCTATATTAGAGCGACAAACCTTTAAAAACCACGAAGAAATCTACGAAAAAAGTTTAAATTTAAAAATCTAGTGCTATCTAAGGGTGAAGGGGGTGAGATACGGCAAAATGTCATAGGACTAAAGTTGTAGTTCGTCTAAAATCCGTGGCACGTGGTGGTCTTCGTTTTTCGATAGGACAACCCGTTCAGCCGCTAGAGCTCAAATAAAAAATACTACATTTTGATTGTTGTATTCACCATTATTTATTTTGTTGAGATAGTTCAAACTAATAATAGTAGGATTTGGGAAGAAAAGCTGCAAGGCAAATGCTCGCCAAATCTCACGTCTCTAGCTTAAGTATTATTGGTGACATGTGTATATCCAATAATATAAATTAGCACAGAACCCCCAATACACCACTACTTAAACTAAGAAAACGGTCATATCTAAAGATATTTAGAGTTTTTCATTTTTCGACAGGTTTAATTAATAAAAACTGGTCATATTTCTGCTGCTTTTTACCAAGTGTGATGTAGACATACTGCGTGCCCAATATTAGGCCTCCATCAAGTATATTAACGTGATAGGAAATAGAAAACGGCCAAAATATTTCGAAAATATGCTGAAATTTAAAAAATCTAGCGCTACCTAAGGGTGAAGGAGACAAGATACGACAAAAAGTCATAGGACTAAAGTTGTAGATCTTGCAAAATCCGTGGCACGTGGTGGTGTCCGTTTTTTGATAGGACAATTCGTTTAACCGCTAGAGCTCAAAAACTAGAATTTTAAAATAAGCCTTTTTTGGGGAAATTTAAATATTTTTTTAGGGGGGGTTAAAATGAAAAATGGTCAAATTGGCAATTTTACTGGGGGTTACGAGGTAAAAGCTACCTGCGTGCCAAATTTCAAGTTTCTAGCTCATCTAGAAGTGGGTTAGAATTCGTATACCTCAGTGAGTCAGTTACACATGCGGCTGTATATATATTAGATTTCCTATGCACAGATTCTGCTTCCTGCTTTTAGGAGGTAGAATAGTAAATAGTTAAGTAGTAAACAAAACAATGACAGTCTGTAGTTAGATACCGTAAAATCCTTATATCAGCTGTTTATTTAATTGAATTGAATTAAGAAAAAAAAACATGTGACATAAACCAAATAAAACTCTCCTCCATATGAATATCATGGAGACTTTGAAGTCCCATGGGTTAGAGCCCTGAGGCCTAAATCAAAAATCTAAAGCCAGTTTGCACATCTGCACACCTAAACGTGCGTTTTAGTGTATAACATGTGGGGATAAATCTTAAAACAAAAAAATCTTATTGTTTACAAAGTTTGCATGTTGCGTACTAATAAAATAGATATCAGCAATACAAAATAAAATATAAAAAAATGGAATTTTTGTATAAAATGTTAATGATTATGTTATCTTTACTATACAAAGTGTTTACTGATGGCAACTCATAATCTTTCAGCATTGCCATTCATGGTCTTGACGAAGGATGCAATAACATATATATTATTTATCACTTTTGGATATTTTTACCCTTCTTGAATAGTCTACTTAATTTAATTCAAAACAGTCCTGTAAAATCACTGTTTATTGGACTGTTTATTTGAACTCATAAAATGTATCTTGCCACAACTTGCAATGGAATTACAGTAATGTCATATTATTTTAGAAAAGATCGAACTAATTGTTTTGGTTCGATTTAATTAGTAAAGTTATATCTGATGTTTAAATGAAATCGTCTTAGTATCCTAAAGTATGAAAATTCCACAGAAAAAATGGATGTATAAGCTCTACAAAAATATATAAAATTAAAAAAACAAATTTTATTTGTCCCTTTGAAATTTTTTATTTCCATAAACATGAAAGCTTTAACAGATCCTACAATGAATGAGTAAGAGTAGAATTTTGATATGCTTCTACAAATTTGATATTTGTTAAATAAAAAAAAATGCATGTATTGTTGAAATATAAATCTATATCTACAAATATGAAAACCTACAACACCTAATCTACACCTACAACCACAACATTTGGCAGCTATACTTTTTCCAAAACGTAGGTAACCCACTAAGAAAGGATTTTAAGAAAGATGGAAAACACAATAAATAATATAAGATACTGTTTTCTATGTGTAATACATATTCATATACAAGATGTAAAACAAGAAAAGATAGTGCAAGATGTCTGGTTCGATACTGGATCTTAGTTAGTAACATGGCTACACAAGACATCTCACCTATTCTACACTCATAATTCATTCATATCCACCTTAAAATTCGCCCCAGTTTCATCTGCGTCTTATAAAGTGAATAAGTGATTGTCTTCTATAAGAATACAGTATAAGGGTGAATATAGTTTGAAGTGACATAAGAAGTGTTTTAATTACATCCCATATTTGGATTAGAACTCAAATGACTTAAGAATAATTATCACTTACCATTTTAAAACAGAGAATACCAATTTATACACTGATAATGAATAGTATAACTTATCTTCTTCTTAATATATAAAATCCAAATACCACTTACTGGCTCAATCATCACGAAAATTAAAATACCCCCGTCACAGCAAACCTGCATACTCACGAATTTCCAATGGAGAGAAAGTGTCTTAATACTACATAAAGCCACTGACCAAGTTTCATAAAAATATATTCACAAATAAGAGGTATATACAATTTTAATTATTCTCCATGAGAATAACATTGGGGCTGAGTACGCAGGTTTGCTGCAACAAGGAACACAAAAAATGGGCTTTTATGCTAATATCAATATAACTCAACTAGGTGAAGTCGTATACCAGTTTTTTATTAATTTATGTTCATAATTAAGGGAGACATAGCATTTAATTATTCTCCATAAGAATAACATGGGGCCGAGTACGCAGGTTTGCTGCTACGGGAGCCTTTTGCAAAAAATTGTTTTTTTGAGCAAATATCAAAAGACTATAACCAGATTAAGTCTTGTACCAAATTTCGTCAGTATACGTTCATAAATAAGCGAGATATAAAAGTTTCCCTTACCTCCATAAGAATAATGGAAGATCCAAGGACGGCAACCAGTGCCGGCATTGTTCCGGCACTGAGAATTATATTATTGAATCCTTAGCCCATGTCCTTGGTCAGTGCCCATGTAGTAGTCAGATAAGGAATACCAGACATCACCTAATAAGAACAATTATAGCTGACCAATTCAGAAAGGAAATAAAGTATGAAGTTTATGAAGAAGTCACCAGTTTAAAAGAAAATGGATCTATCAGAAGATGTGATATTATTGTCATTAACAGAAAAGTTGATAAATGTTACATTATTGATCCCACTATACGATTTGAAACAAATCTTGATCAAACCTCAGAAGTACACCAAGAAAAAAAGAAAATTTATGAAAAAACATTGAAATATTTCAATGAAAAGTATAAGATAAGAAACTTTAGGGTCATTGGTATTTTAATTGGCGCAAGAGGAACAATTCCAAGTTTTGTTCAGGAAATGTGGAGAAGATTTAAATTAGATAACAACATTTTGACATTAGTTGCTCAGACTGCAGTAAAATACTCAATTAGTGTATTAAAAAATCATCTATACAACCAAATTTAACTATCAAAATTGTTGTACAAATATTCTTTGTCTTGAGGCAATTCACTTTGGTGGAAAGATGTTAATTTTGAAATAAATTATCTGTATATATATATAGACAACGTACTGTGTTTAGCACTTTTAATATCTCGGTAACCATTTGGCGCAGAGGAATGATCAAAATACCAAAATGTGTGTTTTTTTTAAGCTGAGTCCAATGGTAAAACCCAATATTTGACTTTTTCAAAAATTGTATGTAAAAATTCAAAAAACCCATTTTTGGGGTACTAAACTCCCCCAAAATACCCCTTCAGATGGAGCGATCTGGGCGATCTGGCTGGTTTTTGAACTTAAAGTCATGAATGTTGCTTTACATGTTTATGCCAAATTTCATCAAAATCGGATCATTTTTATGAGAGTTATCATGCTCACAGACATATATATATATACAAAGTTTTGAACGAATTATGTTTTTGGGGTCTGGGGATCTCAAAACGAAAAGTTATCATGGTCCTGGGCCTAGGTCTTACCATGCCGACTACGGTAATAGCTTCTTCCCTATAGGGGAAATTCGGTAAAACCACAGAACGGATTGCAATGAAATTTGGAACACACCTTCCTCTTGGATCTGAGGTGCTCACTAAGAAAGGGTTTTAAGAAATTCCCATAGGGATCCGCCCCTTGGGGAGTCAAAGTTCCAATCCTGTGTTATTTTTATGGATACTCACTTTAAGTTTGAGCTGATGAAAATACAAACAGCTGGTCTTGATTCGTAGTAGTTCCACGGGATAACCACAGAATGCAACACACAACTGTCAGTTTTTATAAATTATTATTTGCGGGGCGAAGCCTGCGGGAACAGCTAGTTATTCATAATTATGAGTAGTATAATTTTAACTTCATTATTATTTATCATTATGAATGTTATAATTATTATTCATCATGATTAGAAAGCTTATCCGTGTATTAAGTTCAGACATTTTTATCTAAAAAAACATTACCTATCACTGTCTATTTATTCCAATTAAACTATGTTAATCAGAATAAAAAAACTTTTCTCTTTTTTATTTTGTCGTTAAATAAACAATGTGAGACAATAAAACTACAAGAAAATCAAATTCATACGAATAATTGTAACATATAGACAGATACACAGCAGTTCAATCACATAACAGTTGGAGATTATGTTATCACAATGGTAAACATTAGTGGCCGGGGCGCGCAGAGTCATTGATAGGCCGACATGGCAACTTGGCTACGCTTTGTACACCATGAACCGCAAAAACCGGGGTTCTATCCTACTGTTCACTGCTTTGAACGTGAGTAATTTAAAATATCACTTTTATGAAGGGCAGGTTAAATTTGTGGATTTTTAAAAGTAATAAACTGACACCTAAATATTCTTTGTTAATTAATTGAAGAATGATTTCTTGCATCTTTTACTGATTTATGGGAACTAGTCACTCAGTAGACAAAATTTAAACAAGTATACCTCAACTATTGGCTGTGAGATAATAGTATCTCATATAACAAAATATCTTACTATAATATTAATTTTATTATAAATATTCATTCTTCCCTTCGATATTCATACCCCGGTACCAACACTGAATTAATTTTGAACAGTTAAAGGAAAAGAAAGATATAGCTACACATTCCCTCTTTTTTGTTGAAGGACAGAAACTCAACTACATAACTTATTCTAAATATTACGTTTATTGCCATTCCAGTTGTTTAGTTATTTACATTATTCCTGAAACATCTGTTCTTGATGTTGTCCTAGCATTTGTTATTACATCAACAGCTATAAAATGTTCGATTCAGTCTATTACTTGGTCTTTCATAAGATTTATATTGAAACTTTGAAGGCCTGTGGGACATAGCCCGGACGACCGGTATAAATTTTAAGGGATTTCTGCAAACCTACACAGCAATACCTTTCTACCGGTATGCGTGAATTTCTCATTTGACTCACATATGCTGAAAAGCATACCAAAATGTTTGTGCTTTCCTATTAAGATATAGCTTTCTATTTAGTCGATCTAAATAATATACACAGGAGTGAGTCGGACCACCCGTCCAGCATGTATAACAGGAGAGCGGTTTGGTATAAAGTCATAAAACAAAATTCTTCCTCAAAAAAAGCATTTGGGCAACCTATTAAAAATATTTTTGTTAAAATTTATGTACAGAATGTTCCAAAACTGAAGGACACGGGTTTGATTCTCAAAATGTTCTTATATAAACATAGGGCAAATTTTACGTAATTTTAAAGGTTTTGTTAAAAGAAACATTTTGTCGAAAACAAAATTCACTTATCTTTATCCGTCTTAAAATGGCACCCATTTTTTGTGAAATATTGAAATTTTCAGATCACCCTAAATTTTATAAACCACTACTCGTATGTTTTTTCCGACTACATAGTTGAAATTGGTCTGTATGTTCCTCTTCGGTCATAGGTACTTGCTAAGAAACAGTTGTACAAAATTATCTCAGGGCTCCGCCCCATTGGCCTTCAAAATTATAATGTTGTTCGTATAGATATTCATTTTATTTGACCTGATGATAACATGAACAGATGTTTGATATTCTAAGTAACTCTTAAGGTTAACCACACGGAATGCAACACTCACAACTTTTCTATCCCCGGGCTAGGTAGATTGTAAAAAATGTATAAAACGAGAAGCAATCTTTTAAATTAGCTTATTATTTTAGCAAATGTTTTATAGGCAAAATGCCACTACATTAGTCAGCAGAGAAAACTAGAACATTGACCTTGTTAAATTTATTTTGTTTTGTTACTAGATAAAAAACATAACTTATTTAATCTCCCGTACAGGGTCAATTATCCAAACCAATAATCAGCCAAATAATTTGAAAGAACCAAGGCCGCAGTTCGTGCCTAGAGACTTGACAAGATATACCTACAGTACACAAACCCAGTTCACAAATTGTTTCAATGTAATTTTTCAAGAAAGGAGTTTTAGAACAAATTTCAACTGGTAACTGATTTGACACTTAAATAAAAAGGTTTTAATTTTTATATTTTTCTTAAAACGATAATTAGCGGTGATTTTATTTGACTATCCAAATCATACTCAGACCATATTCTCTCCGATAATCAACTCTCAAAACTTTTTCCTCTTGTTATTAAACTGTTTTTTTGGGTAGTGATATAAAATCTGACATTATTACTCATTGTTGCTCACAGAGTTAATCTTAAATAGTTCATCAAAACCTCAAATAAAGTAAACGTATCGATTGTGAAATATATGAACCTCAATTGAAAAATCTGCAAAGTGAAAAAATTGTTTCTTCTTTTTATCAAGTCTCATTTCATATTTTTTCTGACTAATGGGATATTTTAAAGTGTAGTACGAAGTTTTTAAATTACATGTTATAATTATATCAAAAAGTAGTTTTTCTGTTTTACCACACACTTCAAAGTAATCATGGAATACATTCAAGTATTACAATTCAATGAGTTGATATTAGTAACAGGGCTGTAATAATAAATCTAATTCTCTTAAAAAAATTATGAAATGAGCTAGAGAATTTTTTCAAAGCCTCTGCATCTGGAAGCACTGTATTTTTTCAAATCCATCACTGCTACTGCAATCACATGGTTACCGGTACTTGTGTCTTTTAGGACAGTTTGCCCCTATTTATTGTTGGGAATTTTGATTAATTTAACATTTGTAGTTATGGTATCCTAATCAGACAAGTTATATAAGTGCGTAATCGGCCACAGGGACCATGATGGTGGCCCAGTTAGTTGGCCTTGACTCAGAGTGGCCGGGACTGTTCCCGTTAAGGCGTAGAATCTGCCCGCTTCCTGGTCATCTCTGACCTTAGACCTGTTGAATAACTTAACTGGGTTGTAACCATATCGTTGGTTGTAACTGGCTATTTTTCCTAAGGTCAACATTTTAATATTCCCATTATTTTAAAAACTTCGTGACCGTACATTTTTTCATGCCAATTTAAATATGCATATATATGGTTATTTAAACAAAAAAAATTAAAATTTGTTTACGTGACAGCAGTACCGGTAAAATTAACTGTGGTGGGTTAATTGAACTAATTTAATCACAGTGTACAATTTTGATAAAATTTGGTATCTATGTACCTAATTTGTATTTTTTTCTTATTGGTTATGTTCCAAAAACCGCTGAAAATCTAAACTTTTTCAATCTAATCTCAACTTTTGTTTTGCTTTAACAATTTTAATTAAAATTGTATGATTTATATAGTACTTAAGGCTAACAAAATTTCTAAAATAGTTCGGGTTCAGAAAATGTAGGTCTTTATTAAAAGGTCCCAATTTTATTTTTGATTTCTTATAAAACCATAAGTTTTGCATTCAATTTACTTATCACCATTAAAATAAGCTCAAATATACTAAATAGTATTTTGAATTATTATTCTACGACTTATGGTTGCCTGCAAAGAAAATTGAATTTTTCATTTAGCAGTAAACACAGTACGTTGTAAAACGTATTATAATGGGGAAAAAAATCATTTCTCTTTTATTCACCAAGTCCATTCAAACTTGGGAAGGGTTAAATT
The DNA here is from genome assembly GCA_963675035.1 of Allygus modestus. Taxonomy (NCBI): domain Eukaryota; kingdom Metazoa; phylum Arthropoda; class Insecta; order Hemiptera; family Cicadellidae; genus Allygus; species Allygus modestus. Next base: position 76,988,013 of record OY776115.1, on the reverse strand, counting down.
AACATGTTGCCACCTAACCCTGGGGAAGAGAGGGGAGGATTTTCCCTCTTATAAATATAAAGGAATGTGTTGATTAAAATACCCCTGTCGCAGCAAACCTGCATACTCAGCGAATTTCCAAAGAATATATAACATAACACATTAAAACACTTAACAGAATTTATAAGAAATATTCACAAACAAGCGATAATTAAAATATTAATTATTCCCCATAAGAATAACATTGGGGATGAGTATGTAGGTTTGCTGCACCAAGGAACACAAAAAATGTGTTTTTATGCAAATATCAAAAAAACTCATCTTAGTGAAGTCACATACCAAGTTTCATCCATATACATTCATAAATAAGTGATATATAAAATTTGAATTATTTTCTATAAAAATAACATGGGGACCAAGTACCTAGGTTTGCTGCTACGGGAACCATAGGTGAAAAATTGTTTTTTTGTGCAAACAACAGTGACAACAATGAACTATAACCAGATGAAGCCATATCACAAATTTTCTCAGTTTATGTTCATAAATAAGCGAGATATACAATTTTTCTGTTTCTCCATAAGAATAACATTAGACAACGTACTGTGTTTAGTACTTTCAATATCTCAGGAACCAATTGACGTAGAGCAATGATCAAAATAGCAAATTGTTTGTTTTTTAATGCTGAATTCAATGGTAAAAATTAAAATTTGATTTGAATAAAAATGATATGTAGAAACCCCAAAAAACCCATTTTTGGGGTACAAAACCCCCCTTTGGATGGTGCAATTCGTCTGGTTTTCGAACTCGTTCAAATTAATGGTGCTTTACACATTTGTACCAAATTTCATTAAGATCGGACCTTTTTTACGAGAGTTATCGTGCTTACTGACACATATGTATATATATGAATATATAAATATATATATACATATACATATATATATATATACAAATTTGAACAAATGATGTTTTTGGCATCTGGGAACCTCAAAATGAAAGGTTATCATGGTCTCGGGCTTAAGTCTTACCATGAGACCTACAGTAATAGCATTGACTATAAATACTGAAGTATTTATAGTCAATGGTAATAGCTTCTTCCCTATAGGGTAAATTCACAAATAATAAGGTTAATACCCCCGTCGCAGCAAACCTGCATACTCAGTGAATTTCCAATGCATAAAGTATGTCTTAATACCACATAAAGCCGCATACCACGTTTCATAAAAATCTATTCACATATTAGCGATTTTAATTATTCTCTATAAGAATAACATTGGAAAAGAGTACGTAGGTTTGCTGAAACAAGGAGCACAAACAATTAGTTTTTATGAAAATATAAATAGAATTTAACCAGGCGAAGCCACATACCAAGTTTCATCAATATTCAATCATAAATAAGCGCTATATAACATTTTAGTTATTCTCCATAAGAATAACATAGGGGCTGAGTAAGCAGGTTTGCTACAACAAGGAATAAAAAATGGGTTTTTATGCGATTATCAATATAACTCAACCAAGTGAAGCTACATACCAAGTTTTTTTAATTTATGTTCATAATTAAGGGAGTCATTACATTTTACTTATTCTCCATAAGAATAACATAGGGGCTGAGTACGCAGGTATGCTGCTATGGGAATAATCAAAATAAAATAAATTTTTTTGGAAATATCAATATACCAGTATTACGTCAAGCCACATTCCAAGTTTCATCAACATACATTCATAAATAATCGAGATATCAAATTTTATTTATTCTCCATAAGGATAACATTGGACAACGTACTGTGTTTAGTACGTTGTCTCTGCAACGGTAGGGCGTAGAATCACAATTTAAACACCAAAATGATTTTTTTGTGGAACTGAACAGATTGGTAAAAGTGAATGTGAAGTTTACATTAAAATAAACTGAGGAAAAGCCAAAAACCTTTTTCCCATAAGATTAACATGGGAGATTGTATGAGTAGGTTTTTCGGATTTTCTCCGCAACCACTTAACTTAGGTTAATAATTCAAAATACAATATTATTTGTTTTTTAAGCTATATAACATGGTCAAAACCAAAATTAAGTTTTTTAAAAATTTTAGGGTGAAAAATGCAAAAAACTGATTTCTGGAAAATTTAAAACCCCCATAAGACCCCCATGGGGATTTAAGACCCCCATGGTCCGATATTTCTGGTTTTCAAACTTAAAGTCACGAATGTCACTTAACATATTTGAGCCAAATTTCATTGAAATCGGACGTTTTTTACTCAAGTTATCACATTCATGGACACACACACACACACACACACACACACACATATATATATATATATATATATATATATATAAATTTGAACTGATAGTGTTTTTGACATCTGGGGACCTCAAAACAAAAATTTATCATGGTCTCGCGCTTAAGTCTTACCATGAGACCTACAGTAATAGCTTCTTCCCTATAGGGGAAATTCGCTAAAAGTCACTTTTCTGATACGGGGGTTTCCCCTGTTATATTATGAGGTTCTATGAAATTATACTTTGTCACTCGGAAGTGTTTCTATTTAAGATAATTTTTTTTCGATTTAAATCTCTTAAAAATTTTCTTGGCGACTGTTTCATTGCATTTACGACCCACCCCCCACCACCACTCTGGTCGTGTGGCTACTGAGCCAGTGGGTCGTCTGACCGTGTCAATTGTGGCGTTCTCAGTACCAGTGAAAGTGACAGTTGCAGCCGCAGTCCCAGACAGTCCGTCTCCAGTCCTCCTCCCTCTGTCACTACCCTGCAGGCAATATGGGCAAAATTGATTATTTTGACGTTTTACTTGTGAGTACCTCATTGGTTTTTAGCTAAAAATAGAAAATTTGTCACACATTTATGCGATGGATTTTATGTGTTATTTGTTATTTGGCGTTCTACAATATTTATGATTTTTCTCTGTTTTTGTAACTTTAAATTGTTGAGTTATTGTAATGTACAGCAGTTTGAAGAATACCATAGTCAAATCAGAATTAACACTTTGGGTGTGCGACAAACATGTTTAAACATGTTAATTATACCATTTGATTCCATGTTAATTAAAATGACTGGCCCATACCGAAAGTGTTAAAGAAAACTTCTCGGTGAAAGTAAATAATTTTAATTGATTATAAAATTGTTGTTTTTTATAGATACGTTATTGAGTTGATTAATTAATAATACCGGGGAGACCGAGCCGTACTCGGTGATATATGATTCGTTTTGTGGGTGAAAGGATGTCTACTCCATTATGCAATCTTTATTCAATGGTTCTAGTCACTGTTTTCAAGAAATCATTTGTTGATACTTTACCTTGTGTAAGTAATACTTTGACAGTTCACTGGTTAATATATTTACAGGGGGATATGATTATTTTGTTTTGATTTCAAACTCCTGTTGCCCAATATTAAAATTTCCAATTTTCAAATGAGATTTTTAACAAAATATGAATTTTCCTGTGGTTGGGGTTTTTACCGATCAATTTGTAAAGCCCCAAAGTTTAACAAAATCGTTCCCCCGGATTCCGAGATAAATTTTACAAACAAAGAAACAGTCAGACAGACATTGCTTGTATTGGATCATATGATTTCGAAATGAATAAAACATTAGTAATATTAGTTTTAATATGACGTAATTAGCATATCTTTATAACTTTCTATAAAAGTTATAAATTAGAGACAACCCACTGAACATACACCATGTGGGGTTAATACTTACTGAAAATACTTAATCTTTTAAACCAAACTTGTATTAGTTAGTTTCAAAACAAAAATATTGGAAAGGGTTTTTATTTCAGCGGATCTATTTTAATAGTAAGTAAAAGATAAGATTACAATATGTAAGGTGATATTTTGCGATTTAAAAATAATTAAATTGATCTGTAACTATCTTTTATGTAAACAAAATTCATAAATAAACATTATAATTTGAAAATAATGAAACCAACAATTTTGAAATTGTAGTTCTAAACCTGAGTTAAACAAACATTTTTCTAACAAGAAGATCACAGGCTGTGGAGTTAAACCTGGCGTTATGGCCAGCTGATATGAACAAGCCAAACAGATGGTGGAGAGAGATATTATTGTTACACTTTCATTTAAAAAAATGTCTTAATGAATAATTATGATTTGCATCAATGATAATTGTCTATTTGTTGTTGTTTTAAACAAGCAAGTGCGAGAATGGCATAAAGACAAGTTTTATATTTTTGTATTGTTTTTAATAGTTCTATGATCCCAAAATGTTTTGAGAAGTATCTAACACAACGTAGTACTTTTACATTTATATTTTAACAACTAGGAGTTTTTAATATTGGATATGATAACATGACAACCAGGCGATAATGGTCCTCTTTATTTCCCTCCTATCAAACCTTGAGAGTATACTCATTGGCAGAGCAGTTGGATGAGTCACTCATTTGTGTTGTAGAGTAATACATCACTGGCCTAATTAGAATAGTTTAGTTGGTCAAAAATTTGTCTTCCTGTTAGATGTCCCTCAAACCCTTAGGATATCAGTAAGAAATACTCATAAAATAAGAACCAACACAACTTCCCTCACTTCTACAAGGTTTATAAAAATTTTAAAGTAACTTAGTTTGCTTTCCCAATTTTAATCAATAAATTACTTTATATTTACAAAATATAGAATACAAAGTATGGTAGCATGCATATAAAATCCTCCAGTGAACCTTTTCTTCAGAAATCAACACGCAGATCCCTTTTAGCGAATTTCCCCTATAGGGAAGAAGCTATTACTGTAGGTGGCATGGTAAGACTTAAGCCCGAGACCATGATAACTTTTCGTTTTGAGGTCCCCAGATGCCAAAAACACTATTCGTTCAAATTTATATTTATGTATATATATATCTTATATCTTATATATATTATATATATATATATATATATATATATATATATATATATGTCCGTTACCGCGATAACTTTTGAAAGAAACCCCCGATTTTGATGAAATTTGGCACAAATGTGGAGAGTAGCATTTATGACTTTAAGTTCGAAAACCAGATCGATCGCACTATGGGAAGGGGGTTTTATGAGGGTTTACAATTTTCCAAAAATCGGTTTTTTGCTAATTCGACCCCAAAATGTTAAAAACACTCAATTTTGGTTATATCCATTTTATAGAGCTTAAAAAACAAAAAATTTAGTATTTTGTCATTAACCTAGGTTAAGTGGTTGCGGAGAAAATCCAAAAAAAGTGTCCCATGTTAATCTTATGGGAAAAAGGTTTTTAGATTTTTCTCAGTTAGTTTTACTAAAAACTTCACATTTCTGTTTATTAATGTGTTTAGCTCAACAAAACAAACATTTTGGTGTTTTAATCGTTGTTCTACGTCCAACCGCTGCAGAGATATTCAAAGTGCTAAACACAGTACGTTGTCCAATGTTATCCTTATGGAGAATAAATAAAATTCTATATCTCGATTATTTATGAATGTATATTGATGAAACTTGGTATGTCGCTTCAACTAGTTCTGGTATATTGATATTAGCACAAAAAACAAGTTTTTTGTTGATAGTCCCCGTAGCAGCAAACCTGCATACTCGGCCCCCATGTTATTCATAAGGAGAATAAGTAAAGTTATATATCTCTCTTAATTATGAACCTACATTAAGAGAACTTGGTATGTAGCTTCACCTGGTTCAGTTGTATTGATAATTGCAAAAAAAAAACCATTACTTATCTTCCTCGTTGCAGCAAACCTGCGTCCTCAACCCTAATGTTATTCTTATGGAGAATAAATAAAATACTATATATCACTTATTTATGGATGTATTTTTGTGAAACTTGGTAAATAGCTCTATGTAGTAGTGAGACACATATATATGCATTGGAAATTCGCTGAGTACGCAGGTTTGCTGTGACGGGGGTATTTTTATTTATTTGCTCATTTTAGAAATATAAATTGAACAGCTATAACTTAAAGATACAAAAGCCAAACATGGCTTTGTCTGTAGCTCATATTTTTTTCTAAAACACTAAACTGCAAGTCTTGTTTGAGTCAGTTAGTCATTTACTTATTTCCACGTCCTTGATTTTAGTTGTAAGATGGAAAATATATATGTTATGCTACAAATACTCAATGCTACATCTCACTAACAGTATTAAGATCCCCTACACCATAAAATTATTTAATAATACTCTTTCTATAAACTCTATACTAAAATTATCTCTATTAACATTAAAGATTGAAAATATACCACCCGAATATGGTGTATATATTGTGTATGTAAGCTTATATTTTGATATTACATATTTGAGTGCAAGTAACATTAATCAAAAGGGTATTTGAATATGAAAAGTTTTTATTAACTGGAAGCCTTTTGAAGTGAGCTTGATTTTAGAGTTGCCTATAATTCTTTTAAGTTATTATTTCTTTTATTAAACATATGCCACTCTAAAACGATTAAAAATTGGCAATAATAAATTCAAGCACTTTATAAATCAACAATTCAATAGTTTATTTGGTTATACAGACTTTTTATTTGCCAGGAACCTATTAATGTGATGACAGGTTGAGCCTTTAAATAGTTATTTGATTACTTGTTTATTAGTTGTTTTATTAATTGTTTATTACTTATTATTACATAAAAATGGTTAAAATCGGTATAATCTGTTTGAGCACTTAAAAGTACTGTAGGCGCTCTTCTAACCAGCATGTCTGGGATAACGGCCTTGGCGGATAATTGATTTTGCTGGAAAATAGAACATACATTGTTTTTGAAGGGAATATTGAAGATAATTAACTCTGTACAAAACCCAAATGAACAAAACATATATTTTTACGTGAAAAGTTTGTGAAGTAAAACACAGAATACAAACTTGTGTTAAGTTTAAACATGGAAAATCGTGTGCTCAGTCCAGTGGCAAATATCAGTAGAGGTCTGCGAGCGCCCGAACGTAACCAGACAAAGCCGATGGTGAGTGAATCGGCTGATGCCGGATAGTAGACTTGCCGGTTCTTAGAATGCCGGATAAAAGAGCATCTTCTGTAACACGAATAAATAGTTTGTTTGGTTAGAAATTTGAACAGGGCCGTACTCAGCTTTCATGGGCCCCTGGGCAGGCCCGGTGGTTTGGGCCCTTGTTGCCGTCCGGATCCAAGATGGTGACATTTTTTTGAACAACAGTGTCCTAAATAACACACCAGCCCAGGTTCCCGGGCCGCCCTTAACTTGCCCGGGCCCCCCTGCTCCCCCCCTGAGTATGGCCCTGAATTTGAATTCTGTTAGCCAGAAAACTAATTAGGCCTGTATTAATTTTATCAAACACATACAACTCGAACATGATTAAATTTGGTATTAAAAGATTGAACACTTCATAAGTAGGAAAAAAAAACTCTTTTAGTTTGATTGATTAAAAACATATCATATCGACCAGGAACCTAATTAAAATGAGTGTGGGTTGAGAGTTGCCTATAATTCTTCCTAGTTAGTATAATGATTATACTACTGTACATACACAACTCAACATTGTTAAAATTGGTTGTTCAAGCACTTCTTAATAAGTAAAAAAAATCAATAGTATATTTGCGCATGAACACTTACTATTGGCCAGGGACCTAATTCAAATGAGCAAAATTTCAATGCATATGTTTTTATTACATTTTACTGAAAGCATTAAGGTGAATAAAGTTAAATTTAGTTTTAAAAATTTGAGAAAATAAATTTTGTGGATAAAGAAATTCATTTATTGCCCAAAAATTTAATTAAGTGGTGAGAGCATGTTTTCAATAATTCTTTTAAGTTTCTATTCCATTAATCAATTATTGGTATATATGGTAATGTGTGGTATCAAAAATTTCAGAAATAAATCAGGAATACAAATCAAAAATCCATTTGGCCACAGACAAATTATCTTAGCAAAAATTGTAATTTAAACAAAGCGTGCAATGCGTTTTTACCTACCTTCTCATGGAGCGCTCTTGTCATGTTTTTGACTCGCTTGCCATCTTATCGCCAGTTGCGAGGGGCGTGCCTGGCTTCATCAGCCCTAACATTAAAGCATTGGCATGTTCTCTCCAGTAATGACTCCTCCATGAGGAGAACTAATGGAAATTTCAAGATTTAAATGTTGCAATAACCAATACACAGTGCACAGTACTTGACTTCAGAGCAATGCACTTGAAGTATCAGTCCGAGATCTGAGCTCTTTGTAGGACAGTGACTCTGGAGTCCAGTACACCTCAATCTTGCACGATTATGGACCGGGGAAATCCGGTTCTGCTCGAGAGTTTTGGAGGAAACACTTCATTAGTGGTATAACATGCCGGTTTTAATAGTTGAAAATTATATTACCGAACTAATCTTCGTGGTCAAATTTGAATATAACTAGGTCTTCGGTTTAAACATTCAGTTCTTAGTTTATATATCTCTTCAGAGGTGCCCACCCCCCTTAAGACGATGACTCACCCCCACCAAGACCGAAGACTACACCCCCTAAAAAAGCAATACGTATATTTCCCTAATAAATAATAAACATTGTGACACTCCCGTGTGATCCCTGCAGACCAATTCCTTCGCATTGATTGCTATCACACTATGGACAAAAGAGTATAATTTTGCAAGTTTAATCTTTAGTCTGTTATTGCCTTTCTTGTTGTTAAAAAATAGTTAAATGTACAAAATGTTACTAGATTATTAATTATAAAATTATGGAAATAGTTTAGTAATATATTTAATTAAATATGTATGCCAGCGGCAACTTATTTATTCCAGTTTTTGAGTTTCGATATCGGGAAAGTCTAACATTCTTGAGTCACTCAGTAATGAATAAATCACTTTTAAATTTTACTTAAAATCAAACTGTTTTGCTTGCTTTTAACTAATTTTTAAACTGATATTCGATCAGTCAGTTTTGGTTAAGTCCGCAAAGAAGCACAACATAATAATAAATATAAATATAATAATAATAATAATAATCTATCTTCCTCAAAACTTACTTATTGCAAGTGCAAAGACAATAAGTGAAAAACTAAAAACAACCTAATTAAATTCCAACACAATTTATTTTTAATTAGTAGATATACAACGAAAACTTTTTATGAGTTTACTGGAGATTATTTTTTATAAATAAAATTGAGGAATTAATAGCAAACAGTATTGTTTTAGTTTGAAAAAATGTCATTTCCATGTTAACCTAATCTAAACTATATGTTATATAGTTTACAACACATACAAAAATTATCAATCACTGATGTAGCTGTGAAATTAATATCAGTTTCCACAGGCATTCAATCATACACAATATAACTTTTATCACCGATCAATTAAAAGCCAAGCTGAAGGTGTACCGAAACAGACTACAAACGACTCTATACGTTGACGGGGACTTCGTATTTGGGGATAAGGGATGCTTTGATGCTTTACACTTTTCAATGATGCCACCCTTAGGGTAATAGCACTTCTGGGATGGGGTAATATAGTTGTGTCTGTAAGGCAATTAATTTTTCAGAGTAATTGTAGGCTGTATATGACAGTCAGTTTTACCGTGATTACATTTTGATTTCTGAACCATTTCAAATTGATCATATAATTTAAATTAGTCTGTTAAATTCTAAAAAAATATTGCAAATACTCGAACCTTTAAAAGAAACGGAAAAAAACAACTAATAAATGACAGCCTAGTTTACATTTTATATAATTCTCTGGCTTCTAGGATATATAAAGTTAGGCTTAAGTAGTTTGGTTAGTGATCATTTTTACTAATTTATCATACGTTTTATTGGCCTTAAATATTTATTGAATCTATTATAGTCATTTTCTACCTCATTTACATGTTTTAATTTTGATTTATAACATGCAAAGCGGCGGTATATCGGACTGCCAAACTGATCAGCTGTGGCTAGCAAATTAAAAACCAGTTCCTCGCTGGTTTTTACCTCGCTGGCTATGGCAGATAATTTTTCCAATTTTCATTATGGTAGTGGGTAAAATGGAGTATTTTAGGTCCAACAAAAGGGAATATTTGCTACGATTATCAGTGGCGACACTGCAAAGTGCGTCTAACAGTTTGAGTTTAGACACAATAGCGCCAAGCTGCATTGTTACAACTTACAGCAACAGTATTTACTATGAATATAGCAAATGATCATATAGCCTTTTAATGAGTAGGTCTATATTAGGTCTTCTTGTTTTGTATAGTTATTAAAGGTGTAGTTTTGTTATAAATTAATCAAACATCACTAAATGAGAATCCTTTATTTCAAAAGAGTCTGATGTAATCAAAACCTGGCTGAATCTGAATTCGCTTGCTTTTTGTACCATATCTTGTGTGTGAACATGATGTAAAACAAGGTTTATGAGTATAAAATAACATTAAACAAGTTTCTTAAGTGGTGTGTGATGGTTATTAATTTTTAAAGCAATTTATATCTTATAGTTACATTGCATAATCCTGTGTTTTTCTTTATTTAACTGCCCTCCCTGGTCAACCCAAAGGGTAATTTTTTGCACACCCCAAAAATTTTCTTGACGCACTTTGCGTCATAACCCCCCCCCCTTGTGGGCACCCCTGTATCTCTTTCAATTAGAGTAAAAAACGTACAGTCTAAGATCTAATGCTTGAAACAGAGAAAAGTTAGTAAGTAAAGTTCATTCACAATTTAATGACCAATCAATTTACTTACTATCTACTTATATAAAGCTAGACGGGTTCACTCACTCACTCACTCACTGACATAAACTATGAGGCACTTCCCGTAATCGAACCCCCTCGACCCCATACTTGAATTAAAGCTCTTGACGAGAAACTCCCAGAAAAATTACCAAAAGTTAACATTTTTGAGTTTGTTGGGTATTTTTGGGGCGGGGAAAAATCCAATTTTTCCATTTTGAGTGCGTTTTGTACGGAAACGGTAAGAGATGGCAAAAAATGTTTAATACAAAAGTTGTAGAAAATTGAATTTCCAACTAGCGGTTTTTCGTCAGATTTAAGATCCGATCATCCGTTTAGCCGTTATTCATGGGAGGATAAGTAATTTTGAGTATTTTGGCCCATTTAAATGTGTACAGTTTTGAAAAGCCGTATAATGAAAGCACACTATCTTTGGCTAATACCACATGTTTGTATCAGCTGATTTAAAAAAAAAATCGCCCTTGTAGGCGATACTAATTTGTTTACATGAGGTTTATATAAATCAGCTGTTACAAAACAAGGCGAGCGTATTATCGCCTACACGGGAAGTCCAATATCGCAAATATCATTTGTTTCGATATTGTAAAATGTAATCAACCGATTGTTTGTTCTATCGAATGAATTTCGGCCAGTAGCCCAGTGGATATGTTGTCAGATGATTCAAGATCATGAGGTCACGGGTTTGAATCCTACTTTTGATGCTTACTTTTTGTGGCTGCAATTTATTTCTGTGTAATTTGAGTTTTTTGTTTTTACAAATTCATTTATTTGTAATTGTGTTGCACAACGAACAGCCACTATACATCGCTCTGCGGGGTTAGGTTAGGTTAGGTTACTATAATTTTGTTGTGAACTGAAGTCTAATTTGTTGTTTTTTTACACGTAAATCCATTTGTAGAACTCCAATTTAACATTGTAACCACAACTTTTTATTTATATCTGATTGACTTTGATCTAGTGAGCACTTTATTTTTCACTTTTATTCACCTTGAACCAACCATCGTAGTCGAGAGTTCATTCGATAAAACTAACAAGCAGCCGGTTGGTCAAATGTTTCGATATCGAACCGATATGGGACCGACCGCCTGTGTAGGTGTTAATGTGCTCACCAAAGGTAATTGTTGTGTAGTTTTTCTTTGGTTAATGAACTACAATAGTTGAGTTTGATTTAAACTTGAGTTGACTGAGGAATGCAAGTGAGCGAAGCGAACTCCAAAAGGGGGTTTAGGGGCGAAGCCCCCAACGGCGATAAGCCTAGTTATACACTATTCACACTAAGTGCCACTCTTCAAGCCTATTTTGGGACTCAACCAATGCCCTTGCAATGCACGACAAAGTACTCACATTGTTTAGTTAAGGTCTTGAACTTTGCCTTCAGTTTGCCCTCAGCTCCTTTATGCTGAACGGTTTTTTTGACGTAAACTACATAACCTGAGGCTTCCTCTTCATTTATTAAATACACAGACCTCAAAATGTTATTAAAAATTAGTAAATTATGACTAATTGCCTCATTTTATAATAGACACCTTACACACACATTTATTTATTATATATTGAAGCCTTGAACTTTTGAGAAAGTTACAAGTCACTCACCTATGAACAACAGATACTTAAGTTAATTGTTTTGGTAGAAACCTCACAGAAATTAGTTTATATTTAATAGTACAGTACCGTTTTAAATTAAAGCTGTTAAAACAATATATTTTAACCGTTCATATTTTGATCCAAGTAAACCGCTCAAATTGCATTTAAGTTGCCATTTCATAAGTTGTAAATTAATTGTTTGCTTTTAACTTCAGTTTCTGTTGTAAAACAGTGTCTCAAGAGAGTTTTAAGAATAAAATAAATTATCCCCCTAGTTAATTGTTTAGACTAATTAAACATTACTTTTGAGTGTGGCCTTTATTTTTAAGAATACAAATCTCTGAACACAACTACAGATTCAACTTGTTATGGCTGAAATTAGTACAGATATAACGGAGGAGTTGGTTTAAGAAATATCACATTTATCAATTACTCACTTTTAATAAACTATGTGTTTTTAACGAATATTTATTTTTAATTGTAGGTTTTTCCTCTAGCTTTTCAGTTTGCAGTTCATACATGCATCTCTTTAATTCATACTAAAGTTATACTCTTAATGTCTCAGTATCACAGCCAGAATGCAATGCAAAGTGAGACAGTAGACAGTTTGTTCATCGCCTGACAGCCATTGATCATGGTCATTAATTATTGGTAATGCCGAAGCCACCGAAGAAGTGCTGATATTAGTCAGTAACAAGCTAACATAAAGCACCTACAGTAAATATGACGTGTGATCAAAATGCAAGCAGTTGAAGATGTATTTTTTAATTATTAAGCATGAAGATCACTGAGATTAAAGCATGTATGTACTAGAAAGTAGGCCAACAACTTTTATATGTCCCCTATATAATTATAATAGAAAGGTAGTGCATGTCAGTTGTCATATCTGTTCTGTTTTAACTCAAAACTCTTCAACCGATTGAGCTGCAATTTACATGAGGGTAGCAAACCTACAGTAGACACCCTCCATGGGACTGAGCCCTGGGTCGGATAACTAAAAGGGTGGTTAAAACGAATAACACCTGCCTGCGTGTTGTCATATTAAGCACTAACAATTATAAAACTTAAACAACAGTTACAAAATAGGTATTTACTACAAATATGTACCAAGATGAAATACTTTACCAGCTACAGAAACATATGATCAATTTGTTGTGACCTGAATGTTTTTTTACGATACAGTATCGGTACGAAGACTGTGGCGGCGAACGTGAGTCATATCGTGGAAAGAGGTTAATCCGATAGGCGGTTGAAGTGAGGACGGGGTTCAGAGGGCCTCTATTGTATATGTATATATCAAGCACAAATGGACCTTATTGTATTTAAAGAATTCCTTTTGACTTCACCCCATGAGTCTCAAAAGTTTCAATACTATTATTACAGATACCGGTACTGTTTTGTTTATTAATTGTAATGGATAAAACAGGATATAACATTTTCAAAACTTCTGGTTTTTATGATTGTGGTAGTGTGAAGTACAGGAGACACAAAAATATGTAAATAATTCATCCTCTTTTTACTCACAAATTGTAGCAGTATTTACTTGAACCAGGAACACTTTTAACTCAACTGCTCAGGTCAACTGCAAATGCTTTTGATTTTCTTTCACCCTTGACGAGATTGTCGTAAAATTAACTTCTAGGTGAAAGGGTTTTCTAATTACGGAATTATGGAGGATTAACCACCCTCTTTCCAGGATATGTAAAGACTATTTTAGTGTTAGACGTAAATCGAGCATATCTGAACCAATTTTAAAGGAAGTGTTTACATGATGAAGGTTTTATTATGTAAGCAAACTTTCATCCTCATAAAGAATAGGAATAACCTGGAACACATTCATCCCCTTTTAATCGTAACATTTAATGTACAAAGTCCTGTTTTAAAAGTAAGGCAACGCATTCAGAAAACAATTTGTTATCCAGTAACATATTCAACAAGAGAGTTGGGATAATAAAATTGAATTTGTTGTCTGAAGTTGTGTTGTTACATGTTTTAACTTACGTTTTTCATCAAAATAAAAGCGTCTTTGAATAATTTAGCTTATTGGCTGCTACTCCACCTTGCTACATCCCTCCCCCTTCCCTTATGTTTATTCCCTCTAACCCTTCCCACCACTGACCGCCTGACCTCCTCCGCGCTTTGTGGCCAATCAAATGTCCTCAATACTGTAATATTATTGCTGATTGGACTGTCACTGCTGTGCCAGTCATGGCTCTGACCACCCTTAAGCAGGCAAGTGTCCTTGTACTGTGTTTAATTTTGTTATGGACATTTTAAAGTGAAGTTTTAATTGGTAAATTTAAAATTTAAGTAAATGTCAACATCGCACACTGTGATGTTTAACATAGTTCGTGGAATAAATCATTTTGAATTTATATCCTTACAAACTGAATATTATATATTTACTTAACAAACTTAGAAAATAAACTTTAATGTGAAAATTTGGTGTTTTAAAACAGTTTTAACTCTCGATTTCAAACTTTTATCACATAAAAAAACTTCTAAATAACTGATAACCGCCCAATAATATGAGTTTGAATTTTTACTTTTTCCCCCTAATATAGTAGTTATATTAGTTATAGTGTATCTATCTTAATTTAAAGAAAAATCTTAGTCTACAAAGAAGGCATATACTTTCATGGTATATATAAGGAAAGTATTGATTAAGTCAAAATTTTCGAATTTGAGTTGTTAGTGGAAATATGGGTGTTGTTGTGTGTGTTTGGGTGTTGGGTGCTCCATTAACCCAAAAAAGTTATTTTTACGTGATGTCTGTCTATGTGAGTGTGTGTGTGTGTCTGTGTGGATGTGTACAGAGCTAGAGACCACACCGGTTTTCCGATTTTGATGAAATTTTGTATGTAGGTGTTAAACCACAACATCTCCAGGCGATTTTTTCTATTTTTTATAATTTTTGATTTTTAAAGGTAACTATCCCCGCAAAACCGCATAAACACAACCAACATCCAAAACTTACAAAATTCAGTTTTTTGAATTTTTCATTGTAAAACAAATTAAAAAAATATTACTTATCACCATTAAAAAGAGCTCAAAAAACTAAATAGTTAAGTATTCTGAATTTTTATTCTACAATTGCTGGTTGCGGAGAAAATTTTAATTTTAATTTTGCGGTAAACGCAGTACGTTGTCCAATGTTAATCTTATGGGGAATACAAAAATTACTATTTCTCTCTTATTTACTAATAGATTTAATTAAAACTTGATATGCAGGTCAAGTTAGCATTGACCAACAGAGTATATTCTAAATATGTTGCCACTTAACCCTGGGGGAGGGGATGAGGGGGAAATTTCCCTATTTTGCATACAAATTGTAAAACATTTGTTAGTAAGTTCTTAGAGTGTCAGTAATGTTTTTGAAATGTGTAGAGCGAATTCCGTTATGTAACTTAAATTCACTTTGAAGGGTGAATCATAGCATAGTCTAACTACAGTAGTAGTAGTACTGTGGTTAGTCTATCCTTGATAAATGATAAATCGGCGGCTCATGATAGAATCCGTTTCAAAACCAACGTACAACCGTGCACGCAACAGCTGGTGATTTCACAAATGAGCTCTAACCAGGTTCTAATGGTTTTATATGGAATTTGATTGTCCTCTTAAAAACAGATGTAAGATCCGGTGATCAATAGTCCAATCTGCAGTGTTGCTGGAAACACGATATTTGTCGTACGTATATGAAACATTATAGCTCAAATGAGAACATTTAGGCGTTATTAAATCATAATTGGGGCTAAAATTAAACAATGCTGAAACTGACGTTATGCAACTGGGGCTAACATTAAACAATGCTGAAACTGACGTTATGCAACTGGGGCTAAAATTAAACAATGCTGAAACTGACGTTATGCAACTGGGACTAAAATTAAACAATGCTGAAACTGATGTTATGCAACTGGGGCTAAAATTAAACAGTGCTGAAACTGACGTTATGCAACTGGGGCTAACATTAAACAATGCTGAAACTGACGTTATGCAACTGGGGCTAAAATTAAACAATGCTGAAACTGACGTTATGCAACTGGGACTAAAATTAAACAATGCTGAAACTGATGTTATGCAACTGGGGCTAAAATTAAACAGTGCTGAAACTGACGTTATGCAACTGGGGCTAACATTAAACAATGCTGAAACTGACGTTATGCAACTGGGGCTAAAATTAAACCATGCTGAAACTGACGTTATGCAACTGGGGCTAACATTAAACAATGCTGAAACTGACGTTATGCAACTGGGGCTAAAATTAAACAGTGCGGAAACTGACGTTATGCAACTGGGGCTAAAATTAAACAATGCTGAAACTGACGTTATGCAACTGGGACTAAAATTAAACAGTGCTGAAACTGACGTTATGCAACTGGGGCTAAAATTAAACAGTGCTGAAACTGACGTTATGCAACTGGGGTTAACATTAAACAATGCTGAAACTGACGTTATGCAACTGGGGCTAAAATTAAACAATGCTGAAACTGACGTTATGCAACTGGGGCTAAAATTAAACAATGCTGAAACTGACGTTATGCAACTGGGGCTAAAATTAAACAATGCTGAAACTGACGTTATGCAACTGGGGCTAAAATTAAACAATGCTGAAACTGATGTTATGCAACTGGGGCTAAAATTAAACAGTGCTGAAACTGACGTTATGCAACTGGGGCTAAAATTAAACAATGTTGAAACTGACGTTATGCAACTGGGACTAAAATTAAACAGTGCTGAAACTGACGTTATGCAACTGGTGCTAAAATTAAACAATGCTGAAACTGACGTTATGCAACTGGTGCTCAAGCACCATTATCCCAGATTCTAGGAAGAGGATAGGGGTAGGTTGAAACTGTATGTCTATGTTAAATGGTGGGGGGGTGGCTGAAAGTACGTTTGCTGGCAGGCCCAACAAAATCAGTTATGCTACTGTTTCTGGCCAAGTCTCCCTGTTATCATATAAATAGACAGGTGTGTAAGTTACTGCTCCCCCCCAACCAGTTTGTAACAAATGTCCGTAGAAGACCAAACACTTAAAGGCAGGGAAAATAGATTTTTTTAATGGAAAAATTGTATTATAAGCGGAAATATTTTTGCTGGAATCTGTGCACTGAGGACTTCTGATTCAGATACTAAGTTTTCTGCCTTGAGTCAGACGAGCTCTCGCCGCTGTATTGGAAAAAGGGAGACATGATTTAACAAATTTAACCCCTCATCCAATTTTTGGATTAAAAATGTAAAACTACTATTATATGTTCAATCTAACAAAACCTTAACGCACATTTCAATATATATTTTCTAAATTTGATCAAAATTGAATAACTGTTGTGCTGTTAATAATCAATTTCATAAGAATATAACATATTTTTCTATAAAAAGTAAAGGCTCACTTCTCTGAAAGTAGAAAATTTGTTATTTGAATCAGTTAATCTCAAGTAACACTTTCCAGCAAAAATGTTTCAGCTTGAAATTAACAAACCAGTACCACTTATAGGTACGTTGACAAATAAATGAATATTAATCACCTATTTTAAACTAAAATTTCTACACTTTTGAATTGTTTGTTTATTTTTCACATTTAGTGGTGAAGTAGTCTTCAAAATGATGGTTCAATTATTAGTTTTGATGACTTATTAAAGTATAGGCTACATGGCATACCGACAAGAAAATATCCTTGAGAAATAATATAGGCCTATAGAAATTGTTTGGAGGCTGGGTATTGCAAATTATCAGTGCAAAATTCAGCCTTAATCGGTTCAGTAGTTTTGTGAATAATAATACAGTACATCACAAACAAACAAAAAAAGTTACATCAGCTCCTTATGTTTGTTGACTTATAATTTACCAGCTGTGTACCCGTCCTTACGGGTTGTATGTCTAAATAATAGATACATTTTAAAAGAATAACAACTGAATTAATTTTACAACATTTAATTACATTTTATATTTGTTAAATACAATTAAATAATAATTAACTAAATATAATGGCAGATAATTCAGGTACTGTTACTGAGTTGAGGAACACTGTCGGGTAGTGAATGGCGTGGTCCTGGTTAAAAGGATGGTGTTAACAAATTGACTCACCCGTTCCTCGCTTTGGAAGAGATACATCAGATTTATGTTGATCTCTGTTGCTTGTTCATTGGTGGACATGAGGATGGCACAACGCACTTTCGAAATTAATCTGCTATGAACCTCAGGGAAAAAACTGTCGATCAGCAGTTCCTGTTATTTATCGATTGAACAGAGTGAAGGAGGGATGTTTATGAGACCATCTGTTTTCCAATATCCTGTTCTCAACTTTTAAAAGAACCAAATACAACTCCTCAACCCTTTAATATTATCGAAAAATAATTTTCAAATTTACTGTTAAGTTGAGAAACTCAGTAGTTGGCTACATCAAATAGGTATCTATTTAGATTATTTAGGTTTTTTTTTGAGGCATAGATCTCGTCCCCCATGACTCAAGCACACAAAGTGTCTGTATGAAATCTCTAGAGAGAACAACACCATGACTCCCCATTATGGGCCATGTTGTTGTTGCTGATGTCCTTTAAAGTACCAAATTTCAGCACAATTGGTTAAGTAGTTTGTGATGATTAAATTAAAGGTCAGTGGGGTATATCCCTTAAGTATTTTTTATCTGCATTTTTTGCTACCGAATTTCATCTCCATCAGTCCATAGAAGTAGGTGCAAGATTGTTAAAATAAGTATTCTGAAGGTTCGGGGGTGGGGCCCTAAAACACGTTCTTAACGGGAATAGGCTTGTGTTTATTCTGATATTAGGTAAGTTCCTACCGAATTCAACTTAAAATGTCCAAACTAATGCTCATAAAATTGCCAGCAATAAAAGTTAATTAGGGCAGAGTCGGGTATGATATTGTTTCAAACCTAGCCTTATTGTACATCTGCAGAATAAGAGGAACTACTATGCATATTCCCGAATATAGCAAACAAAAACACTTTCTTGATTGTTACCTAAGGACAGAGAGACGGACAGAAATTTAGATAAGACTTGTTTTGGCTCCCCTAGGGTGTAAAACGCGAAAATATAGAAAAATGTCATAATTCCAAGCAATGTACAGACAAACCTCTAATTTGTTTATATAGATATCCTCTCTGTCATTATCATCCTACTTATGTAATTTATTACCAATCTTCACTTAACGTTTTAAATAAGAACTACAACATCTTTTTATAGAATAACTATACTTAAGTCATCATCTGGTTCAATATTAATAAATACTTTGTCCATAAGAATAACATAGGATCTTATAAACCCCGTGGAGCAGATTCCTAAGGTGATTTCCAAAAGTCCAATTAACCTAAAACCTTCTAACGCACATATAGAACATAGAAAAATAGTTTCATCAAAATCAGTGCGCACCCGTTCCCCTGTGAAAAGCGAACAAAAGGTGACCAAAATTGTATGAAATCACGTTTTTGAGCGTCCACCATTCTTTTTACAAAAGGAGTATGCCAGTTTAAAGTAGCCTAAAACCTTCTCATGAATGCATAGAACAAAGAAACAAAGTTTCATCAAAGTCGGTGCACCCGTTTTCCTGAAACGCGAACAAAAACCCGTCTTTGAGCGTTACCGACAAACAGACAGACAGACAGACATAAATTGAGATAAGACTTGTTTTGGCTTCCCTAGGGTGTAAAACGTGAAAAGATGCAAACATTTCATAATTCCAAGCAATGTACACACAGATTTAGGCTTTTTGATGGCTCTGTGCTGTGAATTTATACCAGCTTACCTGTTTCATACATTGATGTATGCAAACCTAATTTAAGATCACTACGCATTTCATTAAGAAATATGATATGGTAACCAACCTGCTCACAATAATTAGTCATCATTTTTGCCAAAAGTTTACATATTTTTCCTACTTGTTATCCCCTGATTATCATCTGGTTGGATGATAATTCTAGAAATGATATTGAAAATAAAAAAAAGTATGTCTGAACCTTCCCCACCCCTTTATCTTTCCTCTTTTTCTAATGCATTCAGTCAACAATGTTTCACTGATAAGAACTGATAAAGATCTGACAAGAACCTCCTAGAATCCATCTCATTGGGTGATTAAATCAGTCGTATGCTTGCTTTCAAGTGGAGATGTGAGTGCTGTTTTATATTTATTGTTTGGTTTTGTTTTAAAGACAAACCAGAACATGGATGTTTCCACGCAAACATCTCCCATTGTAGGTCAATGGTAACTTTTTTTATAATACCTTTTTAAATTAAGTTGGAATTCACATTTAAAATGAAGGAAAACGTGTTGAGGTAGCTTTTTCAGCTTGACTTGTCCTCCCTGTTTAATGCAGGGTAAATCCAGTAGCCTTGAGGCCCTCAGATTTCCTCCTAGTAATTTAAAATACATTAGTACTTGTAAACTGATCATTTTTCTCATCATAAATTTTCTAAGCAAAATGTTGTCATGTTTTGATTACAATGAAATACATTTTCCTTAAACCACAATATATAATGAAAGTAGTAATAAATTATTTTGAATTATATGTTTTTATTAATTTATAGTTTTAATAAAAATTATACATTTTACATTTGATACATTTCACGAAATCAAATTAATAAAGATAAAGAATTATTTTAAACCACCAACCTACTGAGATTAGTTTCCAACTGTTTTTCTTCTCAGTCAAACAATGTGGGATCATACCAAAGGTATATCAACTTTTCATTAATTACTTTTTAAGATTATACTAGCTGGTAAGCCTGTGCTTCGCAACAAGGAAAATAATTCAGAGTAGAAAAACTAAGCAGTTATGTGTGCTGCATTCTGTGGTTAGCCCGTTGAACTACTACGAATCAAGATCAGCTGTTAGTATTTTCATCAGTTCAAACAAAAACGAGTTCGCACGTAGCAGGCTGACGTGAGGGAAGTGAATTTCCATATAAAACTTTTAAAACTACAAATCAGTGTAATAACATATATTTATTCCAATTTTTTTTTTAAATCTGAAAACAGTGATTTTTTGGCTGTTCTGATGCTCCTGGTTTCATTTACCTGCAAAGCTGGGAATACAATTTTGTGCATTATAATGTTAGGAGAAGGTCCAGACAGGCTTGAAAGTAGGTTGCTGGGGATGATAAAAGTACTCCAACAAAGGAATAACAGTCTTTTCTAGTGTAAAATCCCTATAAGACAACGTACTGTCTTACACATCGATACACATTTTCTTTATTAACTCAGTAAATATGTATGCTAGAATGACGAGAGAGGGCTTTAAACTTTTGCCTCACTAATTCCCATCTTTTTTCATGCATTAATTTTACATACGGGGCATTTCTGACCCTTTTTGGGCCCAAAAACTCTAAATTTGAAAGATTAATCCCCAAAAAAGGGGTTTAGAGTTTTCCGATTGTTTTGCCCAACAAACTTGTTCAATTGATTACAGAAAGGAATGCCCCTACCAAATTTGAAATAAATCGGACAAAAAATGCGACCGCTAGAGTGCAAACACACATATATATATATATATATATATATAACATTCTGAACGACCCCCCAAAACGTGTTCAGGGGGTCACGTTAGGAACTTCTATGGTGGTCCCAGGCTTAAGTTTCACCGTGCGGGTCATGCTAATAGTTCACTTTCCAAAGGAAATTCACTAATGAATGTCCATAAGGAATATATGGGAACTTGGAACTCACGTGGGGCAAAGCCTTAAAGGATTTTCAAAACGAAAATAGGCCTATCTGTGTATTTGGTATATAAGGAAAATTCCTGCAAATTTTCATGCCAGTCTGTTCAGTAATTTTTGAGTGATTGAGGAACAAAAAGCAGATAGACAGACAGACACACACCACACCATTTTTAGCGAATTTCCCCTATAGGGAAGAAGCTATTACCATAGTTGGCATGGTAAGACCTAGGCCCGGGACCATGATAACTTTTCGTTTTGAGGTCCCCAGACCCCAAAAACACCATTTGTTCGAAACTGTATATATATATATATATATATATATATATATATATATATATATGTGTCCGTGAGCACGATAACTCTCGTAAAAATGATCCGATTTTGATGAAATTTGGTATAAACGTGTAAAGCAACATTTATGACTTTAAGTTCGAAAACCAGCCAGATCGCTCTACCCGAAGGGATATTTTGGGGGGGTTTTGTACCCCAAAAATGGGTTTTTTGAATTTTTCAAATATAATTTTTGAAATATTCAAATTTTAGTTTTCACCAATGGATTCAGCTTAAAAAACACACAATTTGGTATTTTGATTATTTCTCTAGGTCAATTGGTTACCGAGATATTGAAAGTGCTAAACACAGTACGTTGTCTAATGTTATTCTTATGGAAGAAAAGACAAATTTTATATCTCGCTTATTTATGAACGTACACTGACGAAACTTGGTATATGGCTTCATGTGGTTGTGGTCTATTGATATTTGCTCAAAAAAATAATTTTTTGCCAAAGGATCCCGTAGCAGCAAACCTGCATACTCATCCCCATGTTATTCTTATGGATAATAATGAAATGCTATGTCTCCCTTAATTATGAATATAAATTAATAAAAACTGGTATATGACTTCACCTACTTCAGTTATATTGATATTAGCATAAAACCCATTTTTTGTGTTCCTTGTTGCAGCAAACCTGCGTACTCAGCCCCAATGTTATTGTTATGGAGAATAATTAAAATTGTATATATCGCTTATTTGTGAATATATTTTTATGAAACTTGATAAGTGGCTTGATGTAGTATTAAGACATTTATATCCTCATTGGAAATTCGCTGAGTATGCAGGTTTGCTGCGACGGGGGTATTATATATTAGTAATGATGATTAATATTTTAAATATTTTTGTAAATAACTTAAATTTTTATGGGCAATTTTTTAAAGCAAATTGTAATGGAAGGTGAATTAGAAAAGCCAACTTCCCCGTGATGAAGAAAAAAAATGTAACCAAGCCTTGCAAATTCACCCGTAATGTAAATAAAACATTTTGTTTACATTTGATTTTGTTATTGCTAACTAAAATTCACATTGTAGTTTAATCGAGTAAAGGTAGGACAAAGAGTGGCAGTTAATATGTCACACGACTGTGTGTCTAAGATGTGGACACACGTTAGTTGAGTGGTAATAATCATTTGCTTAGTAATATAATATTTTGTTTTTGTTTTGTTAGATTTTTTTAAAGGTATGCTTCTTATACATTTGTAAATGATTCCTGACTTCTTTGGAATTTACGACGAGATATGACTCTGCAGAGTCTTGATATAGAGGATTTAACGGGTGGCTGACGTTATTTGCTTGTCATATTAAACCGTACTCCTTTAACCCCTCCTCTTCTACCCTGTTATCAAGCCACTGTGTGTTTTATGTCATCATGTATGTATTGCCTTTGTAGTAATATATGGACCTCACGATAACAGTTTCCTAGTTAGAAAAATTATTTGCTAGATATGTATAATTTATTCTGTGTATTTTTTTGTAGCAAATTGTAAATTAGTTTTAGCAAATTTTCCCTATAGGGAAGAAGCTATTACCGTAGTCGGCATGGTAAGACCTAGGCCCGGGTCCATGATAACTTTTTCGTTTTGAGGTCCCCAGATGCCAAAACACCATTTGTTCAAAACTGTATATATATATATATATATATATACAACCCATAATACCCAAACCACCAAACAAACACCCAAAAAGCACTACACTGTGCTGTATGTTGTTTTGTGCTTGCGTTGTGTTTTTAGTTTATTATGTATATATATATATGTGTGTGTGTGTGTGTGTGTGTGTGTGTGTGTGTGTGTGTGTGTGTGTGTGTGTGTGTGTGTGTGTGTGTGTGTGTGTGTGTGTGTGTGTGTGTGTGTGTGTGTGTGTGTGTGTGTGTGTGTGTGTGTCTGTCCGTGAGCACGATAACTCATGTAAAAATAATCCGATTATGACGAAATTTGGTATAAACATGAAAAGCAGCATTTATGACTAAGTTCGAAAACCAGACAGATCGACTTATTCAAAGGGGTATTTTGGGGGATTTTGTACCCCAAAAATGGGGTTTTTGAGTTTTTTATATAGAATTTTTGAAAAAGTCAAATTTTAGTTTTTCCATTGGAATCAGCTTAAAAAGGTGCACAATTTGGTGTTTTGATCATTGCTCTACGTCAAATGGTTACAGAGACATTGAAAGTGCTAAACACAGTACGTTGTCCAATGTTATTCTTATGGAGGATAATAAAAATTGTATATCTCGCTTATTTATCAACTTATCCTGATGAAACTTGATATATTGCTTCATATCGTTGTGGTCTATTGATATTTGCACTAAAAACATTTTTTTTTGGCTGATAGTTCCCGTAGCAGCAAACCTGTGTACTCAGCCCCCATGTTATTCTTATAGAGAATAAGTAACGTGTTATCTCCCTTAATTATGAATATAAATTAATAAAATTTGGTATGTGGCTTTACCTAGTTGAGTTATATTGACATTTGTATAAAGCCCCATTTTTTGTGTTCCTTGCTTCAGCAAACCTGCATACTCAGCCGCCATATTATTCTTATGGTGAATAATTAAAATGTCATAAATCGTTTATTTATGAATGTATATTGATGAAACTTGGTATGTGGCTTAAGATACATATATATGCATTGGAAATTCGCTGAGTATGCAGGTTTGCTGCTACGGGGATATTTATAAGTATACTCATTGCAACTTACTATAACTAAATATTCATTTTAATCTCAAAATCAATGTTAAACAAATTCTTGGTCTCATAACATATAAAATATTTCAAAATAAAAATATTTACTAAAAAAAGGTTGTAAAGGTACTTTAGCTTTAAAAAAGTTAAAGTTATCGAATTACTTTTAACATTGTAAAGGAAGCAGTCAGATACAAGTTGTAGAGTAATTGAAGAAGGGAATTGTCATTGATTTGCTGTCCGGTCGCCACCGTATTGATTTGACACGGGGCCCGTCCGTCAGAGCTTCTTCGACCATCTGTTGCCGCGATACTGATTACAAACTTTCCACTTCTTACCTCGCGAAGTGAGAATTGAACTAACATAGTAATAACTCATTCGTAAGGTAATTTACTGAGCTTGATATTTTTATATTTTCGTTGTAAACTTCTTGTACAAATACTATCCACTTTGATAGATTAAAAATAGTAAATTATTAAGCTCTATAAAATGGACAGTATAAAAATTGTGTTTGTTTTACAAATTTTAGGACTAAAATTACAAAATTCGTTAAACCCCATTCCTATGCTCTGATCTTTCTGGTTTCCAACCTTAAGTCAGAAGTGACACTTACACATTTGCGACAGATCTCATCGAAATCGGATGTTCCTTTCAAAAGTTATCATGTTTACAGACCTAAATTATAGAGTTTAGTGTTTTTGGCATTTGGGGGCCTTGAAACAAAAGGTTATTATGGTGTCGGGCTTAGGCCTAGGATATTTTTAATATCATTCATCAGTATAATATTTTGGTTTCTTTATTTTTGGGATATAGGTAGTTTGTTTGGAATTCTTTTTACATCTATTAATCATTAGTTTATTATTGACAACAATGAACAACCAAGTTTTCTCTTTGCTTTGAAACCTATCCATTATTCTGCGGCCAGTGACTTGCACTCAATCTGCACCTCTTTTGTTCCATGTTTTCATTCTACTTTTTATTTTCTGCTCAGAACTGCAGGCAATCTCATTGTGGTGCCTCAGCTGAGAGTATCTCATTTGTTTAATTTAGGGCCTTAAGGAACTCACTCTTACTGTGTGTTTACCTGTGTGTTGTACCTGTATTAGTATTACTCCTCTAATTTTTTAGAGTAATACTTTGTGTTACTAAACATCTCTATTATTAAAAGGTTTGGCGGCTTGGATTGTTTTGTATTTTATTAATAATAGTGAATTGTAATTTTTTTTATAATAACTTACTCTAACGCAATTTTTGTAAGCAGAACTCTATTTTTAATCATCTTATAATGAAGAAGATTCTGATTCTAAACCGATTTCAACGATCGAGTTACCAAACAAATGGCCTCTATCCCTGCAAAGCATTTTTAAACTTTTGATATATCCTTCCTGAAGGGCACAGGCAGCCCTCATGGTTTTTCGTTAATTAGGATAATATAGAGAAAATTTTAATCAATTTCATTCTTAAACGGATGTTAAGGAATTTATAGCATTTATATAAATTGTTATGAGCCGTATATAATATGAAATACTATTGAAATGGCAACACAATTAGTGTCCTGTACGTGCCTGTGTTACAGTGTTAACTTATAATAAAAGGTGGAGAAACTGTTTTTCTTTGAGTAAAAAGCTCACTAGTATATTGAAAATTGGAGATACCTCAAGATTAAAACAAAACCAGTTGTTATTTCTGATTTAAAAAAAACCTCAACCCTTTAAAACTGTTTAAAATATTGTATCTCAGAATTTGTGTAATGAATGTACTTTATTTTTGATAACTTAGCATTATAAAACCTCTACTTCTTTCAGCACAAATTTGGCTGTATTCAAGATTGTTAACCAATTTTACATGTTTACACAAATTAAAACCCATTTATTTTGAAATACGCATGTGGTAAAGGAAAAATGGAGATAAGCAAACAGTAGTTAATGAAATACTCACATTGTGCGCATGTGGTAAAGGAAAAATGGAGATAAGCAAACAGTAGTTAATGAAATACTCACATTGTGCATGAGGTTGAGTCTGTCTGTTTTATGTCAACACTTGAGCTCCATTTAACAATTACGGATGGTGCAAGGTTTTAAACAGTCCCAGTCTTTTTACAATACGTCAATGTTACCAATACCACCAATACCCATGGTGCCGTCCCTGTAAACAAAGCACACTAGAATGTTCACAAGTCATTATCCATTACTATAACCGTTACGTTCATTAGTCACTGCCATTTGCGGCTGAGTGTGAGAGAGAAAGAGAGCAAACACATAAAATGCACACTTGAGTATCAGCCTGTACCAGCTGAGAGCATGTGAATTTGAATGTGATTGTGATTGTGTTGATAACTATGAGTACCGAGTTTGTCAATGAAATCTTTTTTATCAATATGCTGCCGGTGGGTATGTTTTTCTGAGTATGTAGTCGTCTTAGTTTTTGCCTGCGTAGCAACAGACACTACAAGTGTCCAGTGTGGGCTGTTGTTTCTTGTTGGTCTATTGATTAGAATTAGAAAGTTTTATGTACTGATGAGTCAACAAATCAGATTTAAAAAATCATAGCTATATTGGTCATTGAATAGTTTTAGATTTGTCTAAATTGACCATTGTTTCTACAATTTGTTGTGTTTTTTGTCCATATGACAAAGTGTTTTATGAATAGGCAAAATACCTATACTAGACTCATGTTAATCCGAACCCCACTAATATGAAAACCTGTTTTCCGAAAAAAAATTTTGGAAATAAACATTAATGCTTTTATTTAGTTTATGGTAAAAGATTAAAACAAAGTATAAAAATAACCAAACTGTATTTTTATTAACAATTTGTTACTTTCAAAAACCCAGCATTTGAGTTACAAGTTGTATGTTTAGTGTTAATAATATAATCAACTAATTAGCCTCTCCCTTACACAACACCCTGTCTTCGTCACAAGTGCGATTGACACAATTGATCTGTTGGATGGCTCACTTGGTAGCAAGCAGTGTTTCAATCCGTTGCAATTATGAATTCCTTAACTGAAGCTAAAATATCTCTATTTACCCCTCATTCCACAACTTTGACACCGAATTAACCAAGATCAACCAGCTCAGGAAAATCTAAACCTCGCTTCAAAAATAGTTCTACTTCATTGGGCAAGGTCCTGGAGCTAAACCGTTTTAACACATTTATATAATTATTTCTCATAAAATTGTATTTTGAATTTTAAAATTGTTTGATATTTACTGAGGATGAATATGCCAGATTAAACAAGACGTTTAACCCATTGAGGTAGTAATTTTATTCTATTTGTAGTAGCCTATAACGGGAATTGATTGGTGCTGCACTCTAGTAGCAAAATATGTAACTAATGACCGCGGGCGTCTACGGTTCTATCCGCTAGGGGCGCGGACTGACTGAAAACACTTAATATCGCCGCCAGGCCTTTGGTCGTGTTAGCTGAGTTGGCTACGTCGTGGAAACACCTTGGCCAGGTGGCGATACGATGTTCGTGGGTTCAATTCCCGCACACGACCAAAACTGACCAGTTGTGCAACTCTCAATGAGTTAACCAGTCTGTGGCAACGTTGGTGGGAGGGCCCAAGTAAAATAAACGGTGGCAGGCTTGCTTGGAAGTTGACGGGATAGGTTAATTCTTTGAGACTTGCACATGGTCAACACAGATTTTGCTAATTTTTACTTATGTCTACTGTGTGTGTGCCAATGCGACTCTCTAAACTGAAAGAAAACAATATTTTAATTAAAATATGCCATTAATCCATTTAAAAACACCAATTTTATACTCCAATTCACGCGTTAATAAAATTACAAGTAAGGAACGAGACCTGCTCGTATGTCTACGCCAATGGGTTAATGCATATGATTATTTTTTTACTCGCCTTATCTGGGCACTGTTATGTCAACTAAGGAAACACCTAAGGTATTGAGTGAATTTTCATACTATTTGGAAGACAAAACTACAAAAAAATTAACCTTTCAGCAGTTGATATGCAAATATTTCCTCCAGGTCAATTTATTTTTAAGTTAAATATTCCATCAACAACCAACATTGATGAGTTGTTTAATATTTTCATAGCATCACTCTCTGAGTCATGCTTGATAACCCGGAGATAATATTTGTCAGATTCCACAGCCAGTTACAAAACTGTCCTGAGGGAAAGCTCCGTGAGCCCCTGCTGACGAACTGGTTAAGCTGGAGGTAACCTGCGTGTGCAGTCTACCTTCTACCCTGTTGCGAGGAATAGTGTAACAATAGATTTCAATTGATTCTAAAACACTAAATAAATACCCCCGTAGCAGTAAACCTGCGAACTCAGCAAATTTCCAGTGCATAATATATGTCTTAATACCACATAAAGCCGCATACCAAGTTTCATAAAAATATATTCACATATAAGCGATGTATACAATTTTAATTATTCTCCATAAGAATAACATTGGTGATGAGTATGTAGATTTGCTGAAACAAGGTACACAAACAATTGGTTTTTATGCAAATATAAATAGAATTTAACTAGGCGCAGCCACATACCAAGTTTCATCAATATTCAATCATAAATAAGCGCTACATATAACATTTTAATTATTCTCCATAAGAATAACATGGGGCTGAGTAAGCAGGTTTGCTGCAACAAGGAGAAAAAATAGGTTTTTATACAACTATCAATACAACTCAACAAGGTGAAGCCACATACCAAGTTTTATTAATTTATGTTCAATATTAAGGGAGACAATACATTTTACTTATTCTCCATAAGAATAACATTAAGGCTGAGTACGCAGGTTTGCTGCTATGGGGATGATCATTAAAAAATCATTTTTTTGTGCAATTATCAATATACCAGTACTGCATGAAGCCACATACCAAGTTTCATCAATATACATTCATAAATAATCGAGATATCAAATTGTATTTATTCTCCATAAGGATAATATTGGACAACGTACTGTGTTTAGCACTTTGAATATCTCTGCAACGGTTGGACGTAGAACCACAATTAAAACACCAAAATGATTGTTTTGTGGAGCTAAACTGATTGGAAAAAGCAAATGTGAAGTTTACATTAGAATTAACTGAGGAAAATCCAAAAACCTTTTTCCTATAAGATTAACATGGGAGATTTTATGAGTAGGTTTTTTGCATTTTCTCCGCAACCACTTAACCTAGGTTAATAATTCAAAATACAATATTATTTTTTTAAGCTCTGTAACATGGTCTAAACCAAAATTAAGTTTTATAAAAATTTTAGGGTAAAAAATGCAAAAAACTGATTTTTGGAAAATTTAAAACCCCCATAAACCTCCCTTCCCATGGTCCGATTTTTCTGGTTTTTGAACTTAAAGTCATGAATGTTACTTTACACATTCACTTTCACGGACACACACACACACACACACACACACACACACATATATATATATATATATATATATATATATATATATATATATATAAATTTGAACGAATAGTGTTTTTGGTATCTGAGGACCTCAAAACAAAAAGTTATCATGGTCTCGGGCTTAAGTCTAACCACGAGACCTATGGTAATAGCTTCTTCCCTGTAGAGGAAATTCGCTAAAAGTAGGATACTGTAAAAAAATGAATTTGAGGTTTTGAAATTAAATAATCACTGTAATAACACTTTTTTGAAGTTTTTCAGTAGCATAAAACTGACATTTACTTCCACCTTACTCCCTTCTTTCACCCTGTTATAATCAATAAATGCCTTATATTAACTACTAGCTGATACCCACATTTTACCCAGCTGACTAAAATTCCTGCTGCAACTACATCTGTTTAAGTAATTATCTGATCCATTAAACCATTGATTATACATCCTACGGAATAGATAAACCTAGCTTACGGGCCGAGCGTGCCTCGGGATTGTCTGTGCTGCTTGAGTTTGATGTGAGATGCCGCCAGAGCGCTACTAGCAGTGTTTCCACTTAAGGGATTTTTATCTCATATATGGGATATTTCACTGATTGTGGGATAAAGTGGGATTTTTTTGGAAATGGCATTACATTTGCTAGTTTCCTTACGAACAAAGCACCTTGGCACAAGTGGGCATTCCCATTTTTTAAATATCGTTGAGCCTTGTCCGCACCTATTATTATTATTTTATAAACATCACAGAACGCACAATGAATCACATCAATGTCGCTGGCCTGTCCATGTTGGAATTAACAAGTAAAATATTTGCCATTTCTAGTACCTATGTTGTACCGTGCTATTTAGTACTACCATTGATTTTGAATACCAGAATAGATGAACCGAGCTTATGGCCGATCTGTAACCCGAAAAATATACCATGAAACTAGTGCTACACTATCTCAAGAAAAGGCTCTGGCAACGAATGTTTCAATTTGCGGGATTTGCTAAACGTATACTAAAACCTAATACCACATTCATAAAAAAGATTGTTGACCTTGGCAATAGGCGGTAAGGGGATACACGCCACAGGTTGAACCTAGAAGCCTACAGATCCCAGACTCCCTTACTTTGAAATACTTTGAACCCCCCCCTTACTCAATTCCACCACTTCAGTTCCACTTGGGCATGAGCGTGAGTGTCACCGTTATAATTTGTTGTTTTGAATAGTTTGGACACCGTTTTCATCACCGGCAGGAGTGATATCGGTCATATCGCCGACAGAATTCTCGTCGCCTAGCTAAAACGGAGCCTTAGAAGCAGTAGAACGAAGTAGTAGTATGTGCGTTGTTTCTTACTCTAAGAAAACCAGTATGAATTAAGGTAACCTCTTCTCCACCCCTTACACTACTCGTTTCGCGTTGTTGGTTATTTGACTAGTCTAGCTGAACATAGTTTGTATATAGAGATAAAATTCTAACTACTCTTTTATGTTATTGATTGCTTCCGTTAAAATCGATCATAATATAGATGTTTAAAGAGATAAAATGGTATTTGAAAGAGTTTAAATAATTTAATTCTAGTGCGAAAAATAGGTAAATATAAACATATATATAATTAAAAGAGAGCAGCTAGTACAAGTAAATAGAAAAATATTTGATTCTGCAATCTAGTGCAATCTGTGATCTCAGATTAAAAGCGGGATGAAAAGGGATTTTTTAATGTGATTCAAAGGGATAAAACGGGATTCTTTTTATATGAAAAATGGGTTTGTTATTTTTGTTTCATACGCAGCTGATGTAGTTGTCTGATTAGTGGACCAGCTGGTTCATTTTCATGGCTTCAAAAATTAACTAGTCTTGGGATATCTATTGTGTATTCAAAATCAATGATTAAACCTAGTGCCCATGAGAATAACATCACCTGGGGCCGATCTTTACTCGGGGAAGGCCAGTCTGTTTAGGTAACTTGGAAGGTCTCTCCATTTGTTATTTACAACTCAGTGCCTCTTTTGTTTATTTTAGATATGACCAATCTCTATGTATGTAATTTCACTCAATGGTTTTAGTCACTGCTCTCAGGAAACCACATGTTAAAAATTGTTATAAACAACACTAGTATTACTTTGACAGTTCCCTAGTTGATTATGAATAGCTGATACAATTATTTTGTTTTAATTTTAAACTCCATAAGCCCAATGTTAAATTTTTTAACCTATTATTTGATTTTTCCCGGGGATGAGATGCGACTAGAACTTATTTTATCCCAGGAAAAAAAAACGTCGGAATGTTATTTCCAACATTTGAAGGAAATCGTTGGTGTCGTTTTTGAGATCAGGTTATAAGCAAGCACGCACGGGGATGCAAACAAGCAAGCACGCACGGATTAGAGTAAAGGTAAAATGGAACATACAAGTCGACATACAGACACCACCTTTCTTTTATAAATGTATAGGATATAGAACATAAAATATGTTGGCCTATATAGATAGTCCTTTTGTAAACTACTAGCTGATTACCCGTGCTTCGCACAAAGAATTCAGGAATGAACAGCTGATTAAAATTGTTGCTGCAACTACATCTTTTTCTGATCTATTAACCCTTTCCGGCCTATGGACGGATATATCCGTCATACTTCATTTCTGTTCCGGGATAAAGACGAATATATCCGTCCAAGAATACAAAATATTGTAAGTCATAAACATTACGATAATTAAGATCATATTGCCTTATGAACAGATAACTTAATTTTTGCAGTTAGGGTTTTGCAGGAAGCAAATGAAACAACGAAACGACTTAGATTGACGGAAATATCCGTCCTCCGCCTGAAAAAATACTCAAGATTATCGGCAGTATTCATATTTCTTGATTGTTGTTCTGGGCGGCGGACAGATATATACGTCCACCTAAGTTTTTTTGCGGGCCGAAGACGGATATATCCGTCTTTTCGAATTTTATTTTCCTTGTAACATGTGTAAAAAAAATATTTGAGCACTATAAATACTTTTGTTATAACATATGAATTATTTTGAACGACTTAATAACATAACGTAACAACTTTATATCCTGAACTTTTTCTTAAAAAAATTACGCCCCAGCCCGGCATTTAATTTAGCCTGGGAAGGGTTAAACATAGTGTTCATAAGAATAAACATGGAAACTTTAAAGTCCAATGGGGCAAAGCACATTGAACTGAGTGAGACAAAAGTTATTCCATGACCTCTACAGAGAAATCCCTTTAATTTTACACCTAAATCATCAAAATCGGTTCATAAATAAAAGAGTTTTGGTGTACACAAGAAATTCCTTAGGGAATAGATCTATTTTTTCAGAAATGTTCACCTAAATTCATTTACTGGAGGCATTATAGAGTAATTCTCAAACACAGCATTTCTTAAAGGTGGAAACCTCTCCACAAGGGTAGCAGTATATTAGGTAGCCGTATATTCTGAATTTCCTATTTTAGTCAATGCTAGCTTAACCTATTAACCAAGTTTCAATGTAGATTTATTTAAAAGTTAATGTTAGCATATACAATTAAAAAAAACTTTAATTTGTGAATCTTTTAAATTTTACTATTTCTTAACAAATATGTTCCCAGATATGCGGGTGGTGTTGTTTTGTAAGGGACTTAGAGCAGTATAAACCACTAAACTTGAAGGGAAATTATTAAGAATTTTGATTTTTAATAATTTTGGTGTTTAGGGAGCATCAAAACGAATATTTTGACCAATAACAATAGTTTAAATACAATTATTTTTAAACAATGTTTTCTCAAACTATGCAGAAAGTAAAAGATCTGGAGGAAAACTCTGTGAGCGTTAGATTGTGTGAAATTTCTGAGCTACCTTAGGAAGGTTATAGGATCATATAAAATCATATGTTTAAACAATTCAGAATCTATAAAAGTGTCACTACCTAAAAAATGCAAAAACTATGATTTTGATTTGATGACAGAAGACAAATGTCTTGAAAGAGAAACTGTGGTAATAATTCTGAGTGACAAATTCTCCACGAATGCTATGTAAACCCTGAAATACAGAGTTTACTTTAATTAATGTAATTAGTTTGGTTGGGAGCTCTCAGCAAGTTGCAGTTTCTGCACTCTGTATTTTGTTCATTGTAATGTTTTAAACGTTATTTTAAAATGCATTAGTCCAGAAGCTATTAATATATAGCTAATAATATATATATTTCTTATTTCATTAAACATTTTAAATCAATTAAACCATTTTCATTGTCATCAAATAAATTTTACTGTGAAATGTAAGAGGTGTCATCGTTTACTCCGAGTACCGGTACTGTACTCCACCAAATAGATCTATTGTGTTGGACTATCAACA
The DNA here is from genome assembly GCA_963675035.1 of Allygus modestus. Classification (NCBI taxonomy): domain Eukaryota; kingdom Metazoa; phylum Arthropoda; class Insecta; order Hemiptera; family Cicadellidae; genus Allygus; species Allygus modestus. The sequence continues at coordinate 76,953,411 of OY776115.1, read as the reverse complement.
ATGAATGTTAGTTAGCTTCTTAGAATGATAGTTGTAAATGTGCTATCTTACTATGTACACATTTGCTGCAAGAATTTTTTCAAGCATTTTAGGTTGTAATTCTCGCTCTTACGTATGTGACACTAGGTATGTCGGTATGTCTTATGCATTGCATTATGGTACTGTGTCTTTAATTTAGGCTCTAAAACCCTTTTTGTAGTTTTTTTTTTCTTTCAATAAATGTCGGATATATTTGCGTGACGAGGGTTCATGGTGCTTATTGCATTAGTTGACAATATTGGCCAGTATGTTCTTAAAAATACTAATCCAAAGCATATAAACTCGCCTATTAGATAGTTGGTTGCTATTAAATGTGTAGCATCTACCTAAGGAATATAAACAGCCTTCAATGAGCATACTAAAAGGTTACAAGGTCAAGGTGAATAAAAAGCCTAACCATTTTTGTATTTATCACACTGTTTTTTCTGAGGTTTTGAGGACCTTCACAATTATTGAAATAAATATTATTTGAGAACAAAGATTTTCCATTTGATTATAAGCATTTGAAGATGTATTCATAAATGCGGGCTGTTCTTAACTTCATAAGTTATTCATAGTATTGTTACACTGTCTATATGTTTTTAATCCTAAATTAATGGTTTTGTTAGGATTTGTATAAAGTCCAAAATTCTATTACATGCTTTAATCATTTATTAGCTGAAAGAGTTCAATAAGTTTTTTACAGAAAGAAGCACATATAGATGACAGATAGTGTGAATAAAAAGTCAGGACCCCCCTCTTTTTTTATTTGTTAATATAATCTAATAACTTTTGGGCAGTGATAGTAACTTACAGTGTAGTAACTTTTGTCACCATTCCAAATTTTGAGTGTCCCCCCAAAAATAGTGGATTTTGGGGCAACTCAAATTTTTAAAATGTAAACCCCCTTTGAGTGACCACCCATTTTTAAGGACTATAAAAAAGTAGATAAATGGTGAAAATTAGAGAACGCTAAATATATCTTTCCTAACCAAAATGGCAGCCAGTAAAAATTCCCAAATATTATATTCAAATCTGGAAGGCAAGTCTCGGGGGACATAAAAATGTTTAATAATGTCAAAAGGTAGTACACCTGAAGTTAATATCACAACGTGAATGAAATCAGTTTATTTTAACTTAGTTAAAGTAAAGAAAAAAAATTCCTTCCCGATTTGAATACAAAGTTTTTTGGGGAATTTTGATTGGTTGCCATTATAGTCAGGGAAGAGATAGCGGTCTCTAATTTTCACCATTTGTCTACTTTTTATAGTTCTTTAAAATAAGTGGTCACTCAAAGGGGGTTTACATTTAAAAATTTAGAGTGCGCCAAAAATCTATTTTTGGGGGACACTCACAATTTTTAATGATGTCAAAAGATTCTTCACCTTAATTTACTAACACTACCCGAAAGATATTAGTTTATATTAACAAATTAAAAAATTCATGGGCAGGGGTCCCTGTATAACCCTGTATAATTGCCTGAAGAGTTCAATATGTTTTTATAAAATGAAGCACGTACGGATAACATTTAAAAATAACATACGGATGGTTCATTTTTCTTCAAGTGGATTTTGTACAGGGAATATTCCAGTTCTTTATTATTATGTTAAAAAATTAGTTGAAAGAGGTAATCAAAAGAAAACATCTTTGGAAAAACATGAAAGTGTTTGGTCTGGAAACTATTATTAAACATTGAGTGTTTTGCTGACTTACTGAAAAGTTAGGCTCAACTAGGTCAGCTGACTACAGTGACTATGTAGTGGCTGGCACTTGTAGTAATGGATGTAGAGTGAGTCTGGAAGTGAAAGAAGAGAAAGAAGTCATAAGTGGGAGGGGACCCTGACAGGGAGATGGTTCAGAACTTTGGTCCACGTTTGATCTAGGACCCTGCTGAGGCTAAATTTAAGTAAATCATTCTGATTTCCGAATTGGACAGTATATAAGTTTGAAATTAAAAACACCAATCAGTAATATTAATTTTATTTGGGGACATGACATTTTATTCACAATGTGAATATAAACAAGTCCCGGATGTGAGTGTTTGTGATATCAATGATTTTAATTGCAAATTTATATTAATAATCAGAACGAAGATGACTTCAGGATAAATGGATCGAATATATTTAAGGGTCCATATCCTGGCTGGTAATCACCAATGTTTAATTTTGATTCATGTTTATATTATTGTAAATTTTAAATGCTATATATTTTATCCATCCTGCATATTTATCGAGTGTCTTTCTGCAGTTGATCTGGTTTATGGTGCTCAGCACATTGTTTATTGGTTACATAATCTTCTATGTTGTAACACCCTGTGTGACTCCTCACACTTCTAACATACTGTTGACGTGTGTTGTAGGTGGCAGAGGAGGAGATGTGGCTGGGGACTACAGAGGCGGCTACACTGGGGGCGGAGGAGGTCGCAGCTCGGCTGAGGGTCGACCTCCGCACTGGCCTCTGGTGGCGGGAGGCCGAACTACGCAGGCAGCTCGCTGGCCACAATGAGTTCTGCGTCAAAGAGGAGGATCCTGTGTGGAAGAAATATATTGAACAGGTAAAGTTATCAATTTGTTGTAAGCTGTCATTGTTTTTTTTGTTTGGTTCAAAAGTTTTGCTATACATTTCCTCCCTAGTTTTAACTATTTTATAAAATAATCTTGAATGATGAAAATAAAACACAGAGTAAGCCTATTTCCCCCCCCCCCCCCGCAGGTAGGATCTTTTAAAGTTTGAAGTGGAGTGGTCCAAACTCCGGTTTTGTTATCCAAGGTAGACAATTTCTGAAAGAGCATCACAACCCTACAACAGAACCAATAACAAATGGCAGTGGGAGACCGTACCAAAACTTTTATCGCAGGATCAATCTGGCAAACCTGGGATTATGAGGCGAGCACTCTATCGCAATGCTATCCAGCCGGCCAGTATCATTCTTGGAGCTTGGATTACATTTATTTTAACCCCACTCAGTTAGAGCCTGAGAAGACCCGTGCTAGGTGTCACATTCGGAGTGCAGGGACATTAAGATTATATATGACTTGTTGTTGGCGGCGATTTAAAATTAAATTGAATTTTCATCAGACAGTTAATTGAGCTTGTTAACTAGGAAACAAATTAAGAAAATACATCATTTCACCATAGTTAAACTCTGGATGTCAATGTTGCTGCTTGATATGCTATGTTTTTTGTTTACCTCCCCCATAGGACCTGTAGTGTAATATCACTTATTTCTTTGTAGGTAATTAAAGTTAATAATAATAATAACAATGAAGTTTTAAATAATGTTGGTTATTTTCAAGGTAAATTCTGACAAAATAATTTAGCTTTGGTGTCACACCTAAATAAGAAGCAAGAGAGTTAGAAGCTATTTCTTAATAATTTAGTTATACCCTTTAAAAAAAAAACTAATCAACTTAATGAAATGTATTGAGGTTATATTGAACATTTTTCTACAGTTGTTGTTCTTTTAACATCTTTTTCCAATTCATTTCAAAGTTTCAACAATAGCTTTTGTTTGAAATATGTAAATTGTTCTGTTGTTTATTAAAAACTACTCTGAAAAACACTAGCCAATGTTTTTTAAATGACTAAAACATCTGTAATAACTTAATTTTGAAAGGTTACCTTTGCTAACTACTTAATACAACTAGCGAAACTTCTACTCTGATATTTACTATTTAATGCTTTTGTTTATGTATTTAAAATGTTCAACTGATGACAACATCGTACATTGTATTTTTCTACAATAATTAATGAAAGTTGTAACATTTCCTATTTCGAACTTTGTTGCTGATTATGGAAATAATATTTTTTCAGCGGAAAAGTCTTTAAAACCCCGGAAAGTCGAAAAATAATTGTTTTCTTATAAAACTGTCGTGTGGGTATTCAAAATGTGCGGAATTTCACCCTGAACACGTACATGCAATTATGTTACTGATCACACTTTTTTCTCCGCGGAAAAGTCGGGAAAAGTCAGGAAAACGTCGGAAAATCGGAAAATAACTTTGTTTTTATATGACTGTCATGTGGGTATTCAAAATGTGCGGAATTTCATCCTGAACACGTACATGGAATTATTTTACTGATCACACTTTTTTCTCTGCGGAAAAGTCGGGAAAAGTCAGGAAAACATCCCGGAAAATAACTTTGTTTTTATAAGACTGTCATGTGGGTATTCAAAATGTGCGGAATTTCACCCTGAACACGATCGTTCGATTATTTTACCAATCACACTTTTCTCTCCGCGGAAAAGGCAGGAAAACGTCGGAAAATCTGAAAAAACATTGTTCTTATAATACTCTCATGTGGGTATTCAAAATTGTGCTGAAATTCACCCTGAATACGTGACACGTGCAATTACTTTCCCGATTACACGTTTTTCCGTGGAATAGTAGTTAAAACCCCGGAAAATATTCTTTTTCTTGTAATTCTGTCATGTGGATATTCAAATTATGCAGAATTTAGCCCTGATTATGTATGCGCAAATATTTTGCCGATAGTATTATTAATAAGCAAGAAATTGCCAATAAAAGGTTTACCATCTATCTATTCAACACAGAGCGGGCCCGGCGCCATGGTTTTTACAGCGGCCACAGCACTAGTTTCGGTGGTTTTCATCCGCATTTAATAACGAGGTTATGTTATAATAATATATCTATCATAACCTAACCTAACCTATCTATCATAACGTAACCCATGTTTTGCAATGTGCCAGCACGTTGTTTCGACAGACAGTGTTCTGCAGAGTTAGGTTAGTATATGATAAATAACTAATTTAACTTTTATGACCTAACCTAACTCCACAGAGCACTGTATACCTATTTTTGTTGCTGTGGCGGCACTTTTTCTACGTTTTCCTGTGCGCTCCAGCTTTAACGGCCGTAGCTCGCTCCAGCTTTAACGGCTGTAGCTTGCTTGATTATAGTCCGATCGGGGAAATAATTGCATGTATGTATTCAGGGTGAAATTCCGCACATTTTGAATACCCATATGGCAATATTATAAGAATAAACATATTTTACGATTTTCCGGGATTATAACGACTTTTTCCCGGGAAAAACTATCATTTCTGTAATCAGTATCTAATTTCCAACATTTTGGAAAAAATTTGTTTAAATTTGCCTAGTGTCGTTGATCGATATATTTACCCGAACTTTCATAAGATATACTTTTACCAATGTGTATACGTATTTATTTTAAATCTTTTTGTATCTTATATAGATTTTTATAAATTCTAAAGTTTAAAAAACCATCATGGCTGCCATTTTAAAACTTTATCTTAGTAGTATGAATCGTACTACCATATGCAGTTCCTAATGTGTGGTTTATTTAGTAAATAATACACATGGTAAAAAAACCTGTGTAACCTAATAAGGCGAATGAGACAGTTTTGGATAACCATTTTATATATATGCCTATATATAATTAAAATTTGACATTAAAAGGTTAATTTGTCAAATAAATATCTACAATTGCTACTTTCAATGTTAATTTAATAACAGTTAATTCTAAAACCTAATAATGTGTATTAAATCAAATTAATTTATATAAACAATTTCTGGAATTTTCTTTACAACAGTTCCAGGCATTCTTTTCTCTCCATTTTATGATTAACAGATTGATTATCTGGTTTCAATAATGGTTTAGGTTTAGCAGGTTTCAACCAGGGTTTTAATGTACAGCCAAAACTATAGTGACATAGATAATTTGATGTTATGACATCTTTCTGTATAAGATCAGTAGCTACTGCAGTTAGTTTAATTTTGTTACTTCCAAAATCTTGACATGTCTGTGTAGATAATTAAATTCATGTAGTTCTCTGCAGTTGCCCTAATGTGTTTGTTGGTATGGCAATTGTTTTCCTCTAAATAAAACAAAACCTTCCAACAAATTAATTACTCTGAAGAAGTTACTTAACAGGGCCCTTGTTAGACTGCACCCCTGAAATTAATTTAACCCGATCCGTCTTGCTGCTAACTTTCTAGAAAGTTTGTTTTGTAACAGCTACATTCTAAGGTTCTAGTGCCTTAGAAGTTTAAATTTAAAATATTTCATGTAAGTAATGGCAAGAAACAAATTATGACAGCATGGGATTGACTTTTGTTTTTAAGAAGGTAAAATCATAGTTTTCCCCATTTTTCACAGTTAAATTTGTTGTTTTATTATATAGTTATTTTGTGTTTTAGCATTAACTTTTTTATGAATATTGTCTTAAGTGAATATTTTTAAATTAAAATAAAACTTTAACAAAAGATAAAACTATCTTGTAAAGTAGTAAATTTTACAGAGTCACAAGCCCAGCTTTTAAATGGGAATTTTATTATCACATCTGCTAATATTTTCATTGTTATTTCAGTTCAAGAACCCGTTGATTCTTCTACTTCTTGCATCGGCAATGGTCAGTGTTTGCATGAGGCAACTCGATGACGCTGTCAGCATCACTGTCGTAAGTTTTCACTTGTTTGCTCACTTAGTATTTAGTGTCATAGTTTTAAATGTTTGTTTCATATTTTTCCAATTTTTCCACATATTTAACACAATGTGTGACTATAGTCCTGAAAACTGAATGTAATTATCTCTGCTGAAAGATAAGATACAGTTTTAGCAAATTTCCCCTATAGGGAAGAAACTATTACCGTTGGTGGCAAGGTAAGACTTAAGCCCGAGACCAAAAAAACTTTTAGTTTTAGATGCCAAAAACACTATTCGTTCCAATTTATATTATATATGTAAAAATATGTGTGTCCGTTACCTCGATAACTTTTAAGAAACACCCGATTTTGATGAAATTTGGCACAAATATGGAGAGTAGCATTTATGACTTTAAGTTGGAAAACCAGATTGATCGGACTATGGGAAGGGGGTTTTATGGGGGTTTACAATTTTCCAAAAATCAGTTTTTTGACATTTTTATCCCAAAAAGTTAAAAACACACTATTTTGGTTACAGCCATTTTATAAAGCTTAAAAAACAAATAATTTCGTATTTTTAATCATTAACCTAGGTTAAGTGGTTGGGGAGAAAATCCAAAAAAAGTGTCCCATGTTAATCTTATGGGAAAAAGGTTTTTAGATTTTTCTCATATAATTTTACTAAAAACTTCACATTTATTTTTATCAATAGTTTAGCTCAATAAAAAAAACATTTTGTTGTTTTAATTGTTGTTCTACGTCCAACCGTTGCAGAGATATCCAAAGTGCTAAACACAGTACATTTTCCAATGTTATCCTTTGGAGAATAAATCAAATTTAATATCTCGATTATTTATGAATATATATTGATGAAACTTGGCATGTGGCTTCAACTAGTTATGGTATATTGATATTAGCACAAAAAGCAAGTTTTTTGTTTATAGTCCCCGCAGCAGCAAAATATGGAGAATAAGTAAAGTTGTATATCTCCCTTAGTTACGAACCTAATTAATACGTACGTAGGTTCACCTGGTTCAGTTATATTGATAATTGCAAAAAATCACATTACTTATCTACCTCATTGCAGCAAACCTGCTTCCTCAACCCTAATGTTATTCTTATAGAGAATAAATAAAATGTTATTTATCACCTGTTTATGAATGTATTTTTTTGAAACTTGGTAATTCGCTTTATGTAGTAGTGAGACATGATATATGCATTGCAAATTCTCTTGAGTACGCAGGTTCGCTGCGACAGGGTTTTTATTTAGACAAAGACACTGGTTTTACTTCATAATAAAGGTTTTCTTTCACTAAAATAAAGAGGTTTAATTTTGTTAAATTTGTTATTATTTGTACAGGGTGTTCAGAAAGCATGGGCACAGCTGTGTATCTTTATGACCACAAAACGTAATTCATAAATCAATTAAAATTGATGTTTCTATACTGTAATTAAAATTCAACTTCCTGAAACAATCATCAGTTTTTCATTGCCCTAAGAAAATGGCAAGATGCCAGTACAAAAATATTAACCACTACATAATTCAATTTGTATAGAATTAAATGGCCTTTGTTAGTAATTTTAACATAATGCCACAATACCGACCTCAAACAAACGATTGAGTCGGAAGTGACAGCCGGTCAAAGTTTGCATTAATATACAATTGGCTAAACTTTAACACCCTTTCAAATCCAACTTAAGCCATGTTTGTGGTAAAACCTGTCAAACTGTGCGTAATAAGTACAGTGTTTAACTGATTAACGTCAGATATTTAAGACTTGATATGGCCATTCAATTGAGTAAGCATTACAAGTTTTTAGAACAGTTTTCATAATTTTATGTGCCGTATTATTAATAAAAGAGTTCGCACACAGCACGCTGACGTGAGGGAATTGAATTTCCACATACAAACTTTTAAAACTCAAAATCAGTGTAAAAAATTACATTTATTCCAATTTTGTTGAAATCTGAAAACATTGATTTTTTGGCTGTTCTGATGCTCCTGGTTTCATTTACCTGCAATGCTAGGAATACAATTTTGTGCGTTATAAGCATAGGAGAAGGTCCAGTCAGGCTTGAAAGTAGGTGCGAAATTGCTGGGGATGATACAAATAACCAACACATGAATAACATGCTTTTCTAATGTAAAAACCCCATAAGACAACGTACTGTGTTTAGCCGATATACATTTTCTTTAATAACTTGGTAATTTTAAGTCCGGGGCTTTTCTGACCCTTTTTGGGCCCAAAAACTCGAAATTTGAAACAATAATCCCCAAAAAAAGGGTTTGGAGTTTTCCGATTGTTTTGTCCAACGAATTTGTCCAACTGATGATAGAAAGGATCGTCCCTACCAAATTTGAAGTAAATCGGACAAAAAATGTGACCGCTAGAGTGCATACACACACACACACATATATATAATTTTGAACGACCCCCCAAAACGTGTTCAGGGGGTCACGGTAGGAACTTCTTTGGTGGTCCTGGGCTTAAGTTTCAGTGCGGGTCATGCTAATAGTTCACTTTCCATAGGAAATTCACTAATTAGTGGTTTGTGGCAGAGTGTGAGAAGGGGTGATTGAGGACCATTTATACAAAAATGTTTTATAAATTATGTCTTGTGTGCTTATATTAATTGCATTAAAGTACACCTCAGATTATCCGGACTAATGTAGCGGAGTATTGATTTGGTTAGCAAATAATCTGGATAATCTGATGCTACTATAACATCACATAAATAACGATCAGGACACTAGCACGTGCAATATTGATGCTGCAAATTGTGTAGAAAGGCTATAAAATGGAACAGACATGTGAATTTCACAGGGGTATAATATTGTAATATATTTTATTACAAATTTGGACGGTACATTAATGTACGTAAAAAAGCAATTTAACTATAACAAATTACAATATGAATTTGGATATTTTGTTATTATCAGTTGTAGGTGTGAAATAAAATATTCATTTTCAAAAACCTATTTTTAGCGAATTTCCCCTATAGGGAAGAAGCTATTACCGTGTAGGTCTCATGGTAAGACTTAAGCCCGAGACCATGATAACTTTTCATTTTGAGGTCCCCAGATGCCAAAAACACCATTCGTTCAAATTTTTATATATGTGTATATATATATATATATATATATATATATATATATATATATATATATATGTGTGTGTGTGTGTCCGTAAGCACGATAACTCTCGTAAAAAAGGTCCGATCTTAATAAAATTTGGTACAAATGTGTAAAGTACCATTTATTTGAACGAGTTCGAAAACCAGATGAATCGCACCATCCAAAGACGGGTTTTTGGGGGGGTTTTGTACCCCAAAAATACTTGTAATTTTTATTTAAATCCAATTTTAATTTATACCATTGAATTCAGCTTAAAAAAACAAACAATTTGGTATTTTGATCATTGCTCTACGTCAATTGGTTACCGAGATATTGAAAGTGCTAAACACAGTACGTTGTCTAATGTTATTGTTATGGAGAAAAAGAAAAATTGTATATCTCGCTTATTTATGATACTGACAAAATTTGGTATATGGCTTCATCTGGTTGTGGTTTATTGTTATTTGCACAACAAAATAATTTTTCGCTTATGGTTCCTGTAGCAGCAAACCTAGGTACTTGGTCCCCATGTTATTCTTATGGAAAATACTTAAAATGTTATATATCGCTTATTTATGAATGTATATGGATGAAACTTGGTATGTGACTTCACTAAGATGAGTTCTATTGATATTTGCATAAAACCCCATTATTTTTTGTGCCTTGTTGCAGCAAACCTGTGTACCCATCCCCAGTGTTATTCTTATGGAGAATAATTAATATTTTAAATATCGCTTATTTGTGAATATATTTCTTATGAATCCTGTTAAGTGTTTTAATGTGTTATGTTATATAGTCATTGGAAATTCGCTGAGTATGCAGGTTTGCTGCAACGGGGGTATTATTTCATTAGGCCCTACATGTTTACGATATTAAAGTTATAGCTCATACGATGCTTAACAAAGTTACAATAATAATGTGGCTTGATAGGCCTATAGTATTTATTGCTTAGTTAGATATAACCACAACAAGAAATTCCTACAACTTAATTTTCTGTGCGGTGGTTCACTTTATATTGCAGTTTCTATGACTCTTTACATGTACATTAATGTATTGTTGTTGCGTCTGAGACTTATCATGCTAGCGCAGGAAAAAATCACGATTTGACTGTAATATACAATTTTTTTATCCTGACAACCTCATTTGGCTAATCCGGGATCCGGATGATTTGGTTCCGGATAATCCTAGGTGTACTGTTTATGACGGTCACAATAAAGATGTTTGATTATGATTCTTATCAACTATAGTATCACTGTAAATAGTAATGTTATGTAGTTTATTATTTGGTTGTCTAGACATTAGTTTCTCTAACTGAAAAACACTAGAAATTCTTAATGCTGTCGTCAAGATGTAATAAATTGTTATGCTAAATGTAGCGCCAAGGAGTTTGATGAGTTTTGAGACAGACACTCTAGTATCTAGCCTAGTTATATTTCTTTACAAAACATGCCTTGAAGTGACACCTGAAGTGACATTTATAGTTTGAGTGCTACATAAATCAAATGTGTGAACTATTGTTCTAAAATAAGCTTAAACCAAATCAAATAAAAATATACTTTATTTATCTATGTACAAAATATATATAAATAGTGTCACACAATTATAATACTAAAATATAATAATGTAAATTGTACACAATCTTTTGATTAAATTAATTTATCATTGATTCGATGCTCACAAAAGAGGACAGCTATTGATTTGGATGTTATGTTCACCATCATTATAACATTAGCAATCCATGTGGGCTACTAACCAAAAAAACAAAGCAATTTATATATGACTAGCTGGCCCGACAGACGTTGTCCTGTCCTAATGTCATTGAATTGGTTTTTTTCCAAAAATTCTCATTCATTTTTAAGATGAGCTCGTTCGCTACGCTCACTCTCCTATTTTTATACAGAGCCAACTTCGGCATCAAAAATGGAGTTTGAGTTGCTATTCAAGTAGATTTTTTATTTCCATAATGAACATGTGTTTATGCCTTTCAAGGTTGTTTAGATATAATCCTTATAACAGCAGTTTGGTGTAACTAACTTACTAACTTATATACTAACCCGACTTTGTTTTATGTATTTAGATTTAAAATCCCAATACTCATCCAAAGAATATAATGAAAAAACTTAAATGATAATTTTCAAGCATCTTTTTGAATATTTGGATATTTTGTTTTTGTATAATGTTTCTTTGCAAGGAAAATAAAAATGTTTTACCTATGACTTACTTACTTTTATACATTTAAATGTAAAAATTAATGTAATGCCACAGTTTAATCCACATTTTAAAAAATCAATTAAACTTAAAATAATTGATTCAGTAAGCAAATATATTTGATATTGCCTAGAAAACCAGCGTATTTAATCTGGTTACATTTATTGTTATAATATATAAATACATAAATAGGGTACTTATTCACAGTAATTCAATGTTAATTGCTACAAATATGGATTACTTGGTAATATTTCTATCATAGTTTTTGTAAAAATGTATAATTTGTCAAACATTAAACAATTTATTTCATTCAAATTAAAATGTCTACTAAACAACTGTTATATAACTGTTGAACAAAAAAACAGAACACATTTAACTGATGTCGATTCATCAATAAAATGCTGCACATCAGCTGGAACATATGTTACATCATTAAATATATAAAATGACGTACAAAATTACAATGCATAATACGTTACGAGGGGTTATAAATTTAAAATGCTAAACGAACATATGCTTGGGTTCGGGCAGCAGGTTCTATTAGCGAACCCAAAATATGATTTGTGTCTTGTTTAAACTAAAATAATCAACAAGAAAATCATAGTTACTTCAAACTTTTTTACTATTTTTAGATTTAAATCTTGAAGATGGTCTGAAAGGCCAGAACTGAAAGCCAAAACATTTGGCGTTTTTCAACTTTTCAAATGAGAAAAAAGATCATTTTAGCCATTGAGAGCTAGAATATTTCAAGTGCAATCGCAAACCTGATGTTTGTTGTCGCTGGTTGCTGATGAGATAATTCCGTCTCGGAAGCTGTCACAAAAGCTTTACCACAATTTTTCTTTTCATTCAAAGACTCACCAATATTTCAATAACTTATCGTTTTTTCATTCATTGATCGTGTTGTGAAAATATTAACCTAATGTATTTGATTTACTAAGAAAGTTTTTAATTTTTAAGGAGCCTAATATTTTAAGTGCAGTGGTCTTGGATCTGCAATGTTTTGAACACTTATAGGTTGTTATGACATATGTTCAATACAGCCTTTAACATTAATCGTTACTAAACTATAATTTTGGATATGGAAAGGACTCATTTAAAACCTTATGATTGATACACTTTTTAAATCCCTAAGCCTGGCTTAGAAAATTAAAGGACTATTTGGCAAGTTGTATGTTACGGTATAACATTAAATCGTTTTAATGTCCAATCAAATTGTACATTATTACTTAACATATAGTAACTCTTCCTGATTTATAGCCAAATTTCCTTGGTACAATTAAACATTATTGAAAAAAATCATATTTTTAAGGGTAAATATGAATGAGTAAATTAAATTTGTCTACCAGAAACACAATAAAAGAAGCTATAAAACCTTTCTTGTGCTTGTGTTGCCCAGTTTATCTCACATTCACATTAAAGTGGCTTTGTTTATATGTTTTGTTAGTAGGAAGGCTACTGCACCTGTCACATTATTAAAATACCCCCGTCGCAGAAAACCTGCATACTCAGCAAATTTCCAATGCATGCATATGTTTCTCACTACCACATAAAGCATTTGCCAAGTTTCATAAAAATATATGAATAAATAAGTAATCTATAAGATTTTATTCATTCTCCATAAGAATAACATTAGGGCTGAGTACGCAGGTTTGCTGCTACAAGGAACACAAAATTTTTGTTTTTATGAAATTATCAATATAACTTAACCAGAAGCTGCATACCAAGTTTTATTAATTTATCATCATAATTAAGGGAGATATAAAACTTTACTTATTCTCCATAAGAATAAAATTAGGGCTGAGTATGCAGGTTTGCTGCTACGGGAATAATCAACAAAAAAATAAATTTTTGTGCAAATATCAATATACCAGTACTTTGTGAAGCCACATACCAAGTTTCATCAATATACATTCATAAATAATCGAGATATCAAATTTGATTTATTCTCCATAAGGATAACATCGGACAACGTACTGTACTGTGTTTAGTACTTTGAATATCTCTACAATGGTTGGACGTAGAATCACAATTTAATTAAACACGAAAATGATTGTTTTGTAGAGCTGAACTAATTGGTAAAAGCAAATGTGAAGTTTTTAAAATTAACTGAGGAAAAGCGAAAAACCTTTTTCCCATAAGGTTAACATGGGAAATTTTATGAGCAGGTTTTTTGGATTTTCTCCGCAACCACTTAACCTAGGTTAACAACTCAAAATACAATACTATTTGTTTTTTTAAGCTCTAAAAAATTGTCAAAACAAAAATTGAGTGTTTTAAACATTTTAGGGTAAAAAATTCAAAAAACTGATTTTTCGAAAATTTAAAACTCCCATAAACCCCCCTTCCCATGGTCCGATTTTTCTGGTTTTCGAACTTAAAGTCAAGAATGTCACTTTACACATTTGAGCCAAATTTCATCGAAATTGGAAGTTTTTTTACTCAAGTTATCGCATTCACGGACACACACATATATATATATATATATATATATACACATTTATACATTTATATAAATTTGAACGAATAGTGTTTTTGGCATCAGGGGACCTCAAAACAATAAAGTTATCATGGTCTCGGGATTAAGTGTTACCATGAGACCTACAGTAATAGCTTCTTCCCTATAGGGGAAATTTGCTAATAATAATAACCTTTTATATCTTTTATTCTTTCACTACAAGATTATCAGTAAATGTTCTATGTATTCCAGGCTATCATCATTGTAGTCACAGTCGCATTCGTACAAGAATACCGGTCAGAGAAATCTTTAGAGGAGCTGACGAAACTTGTCCCTCCATCATGTCACTGGTAAATACATACATTTTTAATTACTAAAACGAAGGTTATACTTTCTGCCTGTAGGAATCATAGTTAGTTGTTTCATAATGTAAATTTCACACACATTAGTCACATTCATCATGAGATGCTCACTAACTCTAACAGTGTATTACACAAATGCCACCTTACCTTTGGTATATTAAAATATTCAAAACCCATTAAATACACTTTTACCACAGATTAAGCATACTCCTTAGGAGTATGCTTAATCCGTGCTTTTACGCTGTTGTTCCTGCAACGTTTAATTTGAGATGCAACAAAGAATTCAAATAAAAGCAAATTTGTGTTAGGTATTTAAGATATTTCCAGTGTTCTGAAAGGTGGAATTTGTGTAAAGTACAAAAGATGTATTTCTAATGCTATTACTAAGGTGCTAATGTTGGTGCATTAGTGTCTGATAAAGCTGTGATTTGCAAAACGTAAGCTGTAAAGCAAATATGTTAAGTATGGTAGCCCTTGTAAAAGTTTAAAATTTCACAATTAGTTTTGTGCAACCGCATTTGTAATTGCTTGGCTTAGATCAACAAAACAGTAGGTAGGACACAATTGTTTAAGACAGGAACATGGTATTTGTTAGCACTTTGCAAAAATATCCGAACAATCTTAAAATAATTACTCTAAAACCACAATTTGACTCTGTGTTTCAGCCTGCGGGAAGGCCAACTGGAGACGTTCCTGGCCAGGGACTTGGTGCCGGGAGACATCGTCCACCTCAACGTGGGCGACAGAGTGCCTGCGGACATCAGGCTGTTTGAGGTGAGACCATCGCACTCTGTGTTTCGGGTTGTGTTGTGGTGTGTAGTCAAAGGGAAGTGTGTGGTTTAGTACATGTTGATAAAGCAATAAGTTTTTACAATTCATCTCAGCCTCTGGATTGCTTAGATTTATATAAATTACTAGCAATCCTAGTTTTGTATTTTCTAAAATCAATTTTGGATCCAAAGATTCATCATCAGTTAGGGATACAGAAACGACCAATCTTAATTTATGTATTCATCAGGAGATTTTGTTGTTGGTGCAGATAAACATAATTGATGTATGTGACACTAAAAAACTTAATGCAAATTTAAAACATATATTTACAACACAAACCAAAGTTTTGAACCTTAGGCCTACACAAACCAAAGTTTTGAACCTTAGGCCTTTGTGGGTTGACATCATTCTTACAACAGTATGTTAGCGACAACTGGCTGATTTTTTATCAGGTTAGGTGACTTCAGCTATGTGTATCTGTACCATCAAATAAATCCCCTGGATGAATACATTAATTAAGTAAGCTTGGTCATTCCTGGATCATTGACTGTTATATATTCGGATCTGATATTGATTTTAGGATTGAAATACAAAACTAGGATTGCTAAGGTTACATATAATAAGTTTTTGTAAGCTTTTTTAAAAACCTCAAAAACAAGAGACTGTGAAGTATGTTCCTCTAAAAATCAGATCTTGCCATCACCGTTGGCTGTATATGAAGGTGATTTGTTGGTATTCAAGAACACTGAATCATGTTAAATGTTCTTAATTAGATCATAGTATATGCAATGCAGCGTCTGGATTGTTTATTTATATTATTTCTAGGCTTACCTTATCAATCCAATAAAACTTTTAGAAATAATACTTAATTAGATAATTAAATGTCATTCATTACGTCTTAAATAAGCTCATTAAACCTTTAACAACTACATCAAACATCAGAGATTAATATTGTGAAATATTACTTAAAAAGTATGTTTCTGAATACGCCTTGGGTATACTTGACTTAAACACAACATGGCAATCTCAAAACGTTAATGTAGCCTACTTTTGCTTTAATTTTTTTTCCTTCAATTAACACTCGTAACGAAAACTGAGATCCTAGGCCTGAGAGACCCTTTAATAGTTACACCATTTGTTACTTTAAATTTGTTTGCCACGGGACTGCTTTTAATTTAGCATCACAGTTGTACATTTGAAGAATAACTTTTTAGCCGCTCCTATTCCCACCTTGATTAGGGTGGTATGTATTTCACCTTGGTGTTAAGTTAACCGAAACTCCGGTCTCACAGGCCAATCCATTTGCTATCAATGTTAAGTTGCACCTACACCAATCGAAACCCTGGGCCTCTCACACAGACTGATCTGGAAGCAATTTAATTTTTAATGCAAATAAAATTGTACAATAATCAACAATAGCTAGGTAGTTCTGAAGAAGGTTAGGTGACTGAAAACTAAGGGAAAGAGCAGTTTTGTGTCACCAAAAACTGGGTTTGGGTTGCCCAAACAAACTTTTAAATTTCAGACTGGGCCTGTGAGACCAGGGTTTTAGTTAGTGTTAAATCTATAGTTTCTCACTGTGGGGTGTTTTGTTCCTACCCTGGAATGTTAGTTCCCCAACCCGGAATGTGTGTTCCTCATCCCGGAATGTTTGTTTCTCATCCCGAAATTTTTGCTCTGCAGGCCATTGACCTGGCAGTGGACGAGAGCAGCTTCACGGGAGAGACGGAGCCTGCCGCCAAGATAACGGCTCCGATTCTCAAGTCTAACGGCCACACCAGCATGAAGAACATTGTATTCATGGGGACACTGGTGCGCTGTGGCAACGGGAAGGTGGGACTCGTTATTAACTTCATATATATTTTGCAGTATCAGTAATGATTATTTGTTTTAGCGAATTTCCCCTATAGGGAAGAAGCTATTACCGTAGGTGGCATGGTAAGACTTAAGCCCGAGACCATGATAACTTTTTGTTTTGAGGTCCCCAGATGCCAAAAACACTATTCGTTCAAATTTATATATATGTATTCATATATATATATATATGCATATATATATATATATATATATATATATATATATATGTGTGTGTGTGTGTGTGTGTGTGTGTGTGTGTGTGTGTGTGTGTGTGTGTGTGTGTGTGTCAGTTACCGCGATAACTTTTGAAATAAACACCAGATTTTGATGAAATTTGGCACAAATGTGGAGAGTAGCATTCATGACTTTAAGTTCGAAAACCAGATCGATCGCACTATGGGAAGGGGGTTTACAATTTTCAAAAAATCGGTTTTTTGCAAATTTGACCCCAAAATATTAAAAACACTCAATTTTGGTTATAGCCTTTTTATAGAGCTTAAAAAACAAATAATTTAGTATTTTGAATCATTAATCTAGGTTAAGTGGTTGCGGAGAAAATCCCAAAAAACGTGTCCCATGTTAATCTTATGGGAAAAAGGTTTTTAGATTTTTCTCAGATAGTTTTACTAAAAACTTCACATTTCTATTTATTAATGTGTTTAGCTCAACAAAACAAACATTTTGGTGTTTTAATCGTTGTTCTACGTCCAACCGTTGCAGAGATATTCAAAGTGCTAAACACAGTACGTTGTCCAATGTTATCCTTATGGAGAATAAATAAAATTCTATATCTCGATTATTTATGAATGTATATTGATGAAACTTGGTATGTGGCTTCAACTAGTTGTGGTATATTGATATTAGCACAAAAAACAAGTTTTTTGGTGATAGTCCCCGTAACAGCAAACCTGCATACTCGGCCCCCATGTTATTCATATGAAGAATAAGTAAAGTTGTATCTCCCTTAATTATGAACCTACATTAAGAGAACTTGGTATGTAGCTTCACCTGGTTCAGTTGTATTGATAATTGCAAAAAAAACACATTACTTATCTTCCTCGTTGCAGCAAACCTGCGTCCTCAACCCTAATGTTATTCTTATGGAGAATAAATAAAATGCTATATATCACTTATTTATGGATGTATTTTTGTGAAAGTTGGTAAATAGCTCTATCTAGTAGTGAGTCACATATATATGCATTGGAAATTCGCGGAGTACGCAGGTTTGCTGCGACGGGGGTATTGTTCATTGTGAGGCCTTCAGAACTGTTAAACAGTTAATAAAAAAAGTTATGTACCTTATAATCCGTCTTCCGAAGATGAATATAAGTTATGTAATCTTTTTATTGTTCCTAAAGGAACAATATTGTTTAAAAATGCAGTTAATGCATGCGCAGGTAATGTGCAGGTAATGCCCTGATATTTCAAAAACAAGAGATTTAAAATTATTACTCGTATATCCTCAGAGGATAAAGTCTGTACTAAAGTTAAATAAAAGTATTCAAGGTAGTTTCCCCCCTATAATTGTTGTCTGTTTACCAAACGTCTCAATTGGTTAACTGTAATTCTTAGAATATTCATCTCACCAACATTGTTAAAGAATTTAATGTGGGGGGTTTCTGTGTGTCAACAATGACAGATTTTCTGTCAAACTTTGGTAGGGGAGAGTGGGGTGGCACCGACCATTGGGTAGCGCCGACCAGGGGTACTGACCTTGACAGACGAGACTCAACTCGAAACAAACAGAACAGCGCTCCTAGCGGCAGCCCCCAGAGTCTATTTCCTGCCAGCCGCCAGTCTCATGCTACCCGTTTAGGATTTTCTAACCTCAAAAGGTTTTAGTGTATCTCGTTCTAATTTTCACCGTATATTAGACCTCCGTAATTACACTTTCTACACATATTTGTTAGACCTAACTCATAGAATAACAAACACCTCGTATCAAAGATTATTACCACGTATTTTTTAATGGATGGCTTGTTCCTGACAGTAGCTATGTTAGATATTGTAAAGTAATGTGTTTTGGGTAGCGCCGACCAAAAGCGTTGGGGTTATGCCGACCGGTGATCGGTACTCCCCTACACGAAATTAAATGCTAAGTTGGTCGGCGCTCCCCAACACGTAATTTAACGCTAAGGTGATCGGTGCTCCCCTAAAAAGAATTGAACGGTAAAAATCACAACAATATAAATATGTTTGTGGTTGTTGAAGAAGTAATAGTTTATGTGAATGCGGTATGTGGATGCATAGTCTTTGCAGTGGAGCTGACTCCTGAAGATTTTATTTGTGACCACTGTAGGCGTTTTTAGACTTAAGTTCTTGTAACTTCTTTTAGGACGTCGTTTAAACTTCTTTGTCATTTAGGTTTTTAATTTGTTTGCTAAAGTAATATTTTACTTACATGTTAAGTCAACGTTAGCTTTTAAGTTGTTTACACTTTGATCAATTTGATATAACCTTAAACTTATATAGTTATATCTTATAATTAATGAAGAATATATTTTGATTTTGCTTTGTAGAAGTATTATTTTTTACATTTAAATCCATTATATGATAGTTTGGATGTTATTCTATGTTTTATAATAAAGTGGACAAAAAATGTTTTTTCCCCATTTAAAATACATGGGGGAGCACCCGGTCGGCATTACCCCACTAGTTGGGGAATACCGATCGATGTAGTGACTAAGTTAAACCATTTTTTATAAAAAAATTACTTAATCTATAGTTTTGAGAATTTAGTATGTTGTAGTAAACTAAATTTGACAACTAATGCAGTAAATCAAACAAAGATTCCACCAACACAATCCACGCAAGAATCATTCCCGCTTAGGTGGTCGCCATTCCCCCTTTCTCCCCTAAGGTCTTACCAAAGCAGATAAGCAATGCTAAAGTTTACTGTAGAAGCAAAGTGAAATAATGAAATAATAATGAAATAATGAAATAATGATTTATTCCACCCAAACTTACAACAATCAAACACATTAATTTTCTTGGAATTACGTTGTCACATCAACCAGTTATTGTGACAACGTTGAAAAAAAACAAAAAAAAACTTTACATTAACAACTGAGTCCAGTCCTTCTATGTATAAACACATCTTGCCGCTCTCCGTGGCGTCTGACATGACACCAACTTAATATTTATCTCTCCAAATAATAGTAAACTTTAACACACTTAGTATATAAATGACATCAAAAAGTCACTTTTCAATGTAATTAAAACTAGATGACAGTTTCTACTACCTCCCTGTATTATGTTTTTATAATCCTATGTTTCTCCTCCCCTTATCATTGTGATAACACTGTATTGGTGTTGCTAAGTTATTTAAATCCTTACTCAACAATCCGTCACAATTTCACTCTCTCTATGTTGATTAGTTCATTTGAATATTTTGCTCCGTTACATTTCCGTGTTGAAAACTTTTTGATATATAGTAGTCTGAATTCCTACTGATTTCCCAGAATAATAATCTCTTTCTTCAGGGAATAATTTACATTCTCAAGCCTATAGAACTTGTTTCACATCTATGGATTCTTGTCATCTTGTCATATCCAACTTCAAAAGCTGTTCAGAACCTAAGTAGACTAATTTGTTGAACTTCTTCAAATTCAGAAGGCTAAAATGTCTAACTGCAGTACCCATACGTAACTTTTATGACCTAATATGTTAAACCATCACAACTTGGACTATCTGCAGTGCATTTGGATTACTATATATTACTTCTGCAACTTAACTACACCGTGTTGTCCTCTGTTGCGTGTAGGGCATCGTGGTCAACACCGGAGAGAAGAGCGAGTTCGGGGAGGTTTTCAAGATGATGCAGGCGGAGGAGGCTCCCAAGACGCCGCTGCAGAAGAGCATGGACATCCTGGGAACTCAGCTGTCTATGTACAGCTTCTGTATCATCGGACTGATCATGGGCCTGGGCTGGCTCCAGGGGAGACCCATACTGGACATGTTCACTATCGGCGTCAGGTAATGGGTTTGTTATTGAAAGATTTCAATTGTTCAAACAATGATCCTCAGCTCAGTGTCAAGGCTTGAGAAGTACTTAAAAGGAGATAGAAAGTCTTGGATTTATGGTTGCAGAGATACAGTGTTGAAAATTTACAAAATTTACAAGTTTTCTTTGAATATTAGTTGGTTATTTATAATTTATTGATTTCAGTTTGCACTAACATAACTGAAAACATCACTTTTTACTGGAATGTATATGCTATTAACTTATATTAAGACATTCTTTGTAACCAAAATATGAATCAGTTAAACTGATTAGCAGAGAAAAATTTTCAGAACAAGACAGAAAATGTGGAATCATAATTGTAAGTGTAGACTGACATATTAGTGTAATAGTTTTGATTATAATCCCAATTTACCTAAAGTAGGTTCGAGTGAATCATAGTTCCGAGTAGATATTTAATTTTAATTATTGAATGGCAGTTCCAAAATTTAGGATCTTCATGCAAAATTCTTTTTTTTTTGGTGGAGGTATTTTATCTAGAACATGTTTGTTTATGTTACATTATTTCATCATTGTTGCTACCTATTTTCTCTTAAAAAGATTTTGTAAAGTGTTTCTTTTTAGTAGTTTTTGTTCCTAAAAGAGGTTTTTTATAGACAAATTTGTGTTTATCCAGTCTTATTAAACCTTTTTTTGCCCATGTTTCATTTGAAAACTTGTACTTCTCAGCAAGAAAGTCCTAAAGATAATGTGTGCTTTTTAACTGTTTTTCATTTTACTAAACATTTGTGCTCTTTTGTCTATCAATGACATTTTTTATGCATAAATTGTATTTACTAATTCACAGTTGCAGTATAGGTTGATTATCTAAATTGATTGGGGCCAGGGGAAATTTAAATAACCAAACACAAAACCTAATCACCTTTTAAAACCACATAGTAACCCTAAAACATAGTAAATCTATTTTGTTCAACTAGTAGAAAAGCTGGTAGCATTTAAATTAGGGGTATGCGAGCATTTGAACTTCGAGCTTTTTCGAGCTGAATATTGCAGTATTCGGCTCGGCTCGAGATTTGCAAAAAGGTTCGAAGTTCGAGCCGAATATTTCAAATGCCTACTAGTGAAAAGAGTTGTCTACAAAAGAAAATTTAAAGCAAAAAACTTTCCAGAATCAATGTTAGAATTTGTTCGTCGGTAGAACTCCATAACAAATATAATCCTGCAGTGCTAATGTTTCGGTCCTTCGTAAAAAAATAACCAAACATTAAAGTTCTGTAATATTTTAAACTGTCAACCTGATGAGTGATCAACCAACGCAATGGAGCTACTTTCTCTATGCTCAATCACATCAAGTGTCACACTACTCAGTTTGCAGTGCAGTGTTGCCGTTGCCCAGTTGAGTTGTGCAATATTTCACGGTTAATAATATTTAATACAACAACCGTACTGCTCCAGAAAAAATACCACAGGAAAAAACTAAAATCCATGAAAACACTCTTTCTAACTGTTGCATCGATACAGTCTTTGCTACAACTTACAACTTCGTACATTACACAATAATTATATTCTCTGGAGTCTGAAATTATGTCTGGCAACACTGTTGCCATACCCACTTTGTGAACTGCCTTAAGACGTTGAGTGAAGATGGTTATAATGTAATAATTATTTAATGTGACCAATAGCTAGGGACAAGGGTGTAGGCATAGACTAACTACAGTAATTTTCAATGAACATAATGAGTGATTAAATGTACTTCAAAGTAGTCTTCAAAAGTCAAAAACTTGTCAATTTATCTTACTTTACCGATCGCATTAGCCTGAGTAGTTCCTATTCCGTCCAAGGCGCAGCACTGTCCAGCCGAAAACTCACTTCAAAAAGTGCTACGCTTACGCTTTTAACATTGGCGTGCAGTGTCTATACTGTAGTTAGTCTATGATGTAGGTGATGAACACCTAATAATCATGACGGCGTTATAATGTGCAGACAAATTAGTATTCTGCAAAAATTGGATTGTTAGAAAATTGACTAATTGCGAGGTTCACAAAATCTAAAATTCTGAATGGTTACATAACGCATGTTTATAATACGCGTGGGGGGGGGGCATTTTATTTTAAAGGTTGATTATATTCTATGTACGCCGAAGGCCCTAACCAAAAGCAAGACGCGATCAGAATGGCGCAGTGTTTTACTACGCTACACTACAGCTGTGCGATTAAAATCATATTGTTAACTCCGTGGGATTGTTTGAATTTGTGAATACACGTCAGTAGAAGTAGAAACCATATCATGTTGTAATTGTATGCTATAAAATTGTTAAGTTGGTACGGAAGAAGAATGCATTGAAGATCCTCTTCCACCTTCTGCTTCTGAAACCTTCTGGTTCAGAAGCAGATGTAATAGGTTAAGCCTATTAAGTAATAGGTTAGATAGAACATAAGCTAGGCCTACGATATTGAATAGCATTCCTGTGACTACAATAAGATATAAAGACTGATTTAACCATCTTATATTTATAAAACGATAACCTAAAATTTACTATTTACAAACAGTTGAATGAGAGATAGGCTACTGGGTTTTGGCAATTCCCAAGGCTAGGGCCCAAGTCTTTGGCTATATGGAAAGTACATATTGCCATATAGTCAATTATTATTATTATGGCTATTAATAAATACGGTAATAACTGCATTAGTTAACTGTGGGCTCATTTTAGTCATTAGTAGGGGTCTTCGGTGCACCGAAAAATCGGTACCGGTTCGGTACAAAACGAATTACCGAATTCGGTTCGGTACCACTAACGGCGCCGGTACTAAGTCGGTACGGTACAACCTAGAACTACAAAATATCAGTATTCACTGTTTATCAACCACATTTTTTTTCCTTCAGTTTTATTCATAACATCTTTTCCGTCCGTTGACATTCTGTTGACACGCCTTTGCTCACGACAGCAACTTTCAACTTTGACCGGCATTCGCGAGTTTATAGGTTCACGATCGGATCACAAATGATGACGAGATGCCTTTACAGCATTGATAAAGCCGCCTCTACAGACTGGCCGAATGTTTCGTCGAGTTACGTATGACTCGGCAATTAATGTAATAATGTAGATAAACATAGAGAGTAACAGAGGTTAATAACAACAAACTACTATGCATTTACACTGTCACGCTCATATTTGCTCGCCTATAGACTTGGCCAGTGTATGGAGGCGGTATAAACGTAAACAAAAACCTACAACCGAATTTGTATGACATTTAAACATTTTTAAATCAAACTGATTGATAACTGTTTGTTTTTATATCAACGAAATTATAACACCCTTTTGTGTTGTGCATTGCCGATTGTATAACGGCCCCTAACCTCAAATGAATACTGATACTACTTACAATCGCCAAACATTTGGCAAACACATTCTGATCTATGATCATGTGTTACAGAGAGTAAACATGCAGAAGGTTGACACTTATTTTGATATGCAAATGTAATCACATGCACATCAATTCAAAAAAACAAATCGGGCTTTTCATAACATTTTCCTAATACGCATTATGACACGTTTAAAACACATTATGACACATTATGGATAGAAATTAAACCAACCGAATGAAACTGTTTGAATTCAATATTAAATATGCTGTGAACAGTTTAGAAGAGTGTTTAGGTTAAATATTAGTTTCATGGCTAAAACGTCGATTAATAAAAAAAGTTGTACACACACTACTGTTGTAACAAATAAAAAAGGTTAGCCTACATTGGTTCATAATTTTATGGCGTATATCATAATTTTGGAAACTGCGTATTTCTTTCTCTCTGATATTCACTTTCTAGGTATACTCTTTGTGTGACGATGACGTTTGGACGTAATCAGTAATCATCACTTCCACTGATCGCGCGTCGTCTTTGTTGATAAAATGTTTTGAACAAGCTTGATAACAAGTTTTGTGATTGCCTTTATAGTTAGACTATTTTAAACAAACAATGAGTGATTGTGATGGATTCTTGATTCTTGATGAACCGCCATCGCCATCGACTTTTGTTACAATGAGTAGGCTACAACTTTGACGTCTGCTGAGTATGTGTCATCTGATGGCAATACAAATTCTTATTCAGATGCGTTACTTGGTTATAGGATTTAAAATTTGTTGACTATAATTTATAATTTATACAACCTGTATTTAATTTGAAAATACACACACACATTCCTTCCTTTCTTTTATTATTATTTTATCGTCTTACTTGTGAATACAAGTTTATAAAGAAATAGATTTGTCTTATTTGTGTTTTATGTGACAGTTATTTCTGTTATCTTGTATGAGATCAATTTTGATTATCTATATATATGAAATGTATTTGAGATGTGAATATGTGGAAAATTGAATAAGTGGTATCTAAGTGAAATTATTATAAATACTAACAACAAAATCTTATCTTATAGATGAAATAAGCCTACATAACTAAATTAACATAATTATTTAACATAAAGGGAATCATTACTGTTTGGGTTATTTATATATATATATATATATATATATATATATATATATATATATATATATATTGATATTTTCAGTTCATTTAATAGGGCTACTATAATTATAATTCTAAATAGATTTAAAATACCTGAGTACCCTTTTAATTTCATTTTATTTTGCTTAAAATAAAATGAAATTAAAAGGGTACTCAGGTATTTTAAATCTATTTAGAATTATATATATATACATATATACATATATATATATATATATATATATATATATATATATATATATTGGGTTTTCTTTCTTTATTTACGTGATTTAACACATTATTATTTTTACCAGGCCTATATAAATATTTGTGAACTATTACAAATTATAATCAAAAGCTTACCTAAATACATTTTTATGTCTGCTAGTATGTTTTTCTTTAAAAATATTTTTTCTATATTTGTTCTGTTTGGTTTCCGAATACACTTAGGCTATGATAAATTACGGCTATTTTATTACCGTGTACAGTACCGATTTTGTACCGAGAACCGAGGTACAAAAATATTTACCGTACCGACCTTAAATTTCTGGTATCACAGACCCCTAGTCATTAGTCTAGTTAAAATTCTTTAATTATCTTCCTTTGTTATTTGTTCTCTATGTAGGCTACCTACTTTATATTGAAAGATAAATTTGTTGTTACTATCAACAAGTGGTATCAATAAATCTTCCTTTTTATTAGCCTACTTATTTTGTTATTTTCCCACTGTAGGTCTTTATTTATTTAACGTAGAAATAATGAATCTAGAGGAAGTGAATGAAAGATGACAAATATTGAAAGTTATAAATTATTTTACATTACCATAATGAATAAAATGTTTGTTCTTTTAAAAATTAATATAAATAAAGAATACATATAGGCCTAATCAAAAATGCTTAAAGCTCAACTTTGAAAAAATTCTGCCTGGCGTGGCTCGAGTCAGAAAATCACTACCGGTATATTGCACACCCCTAGAGAATATTCCCATCAAAAAAGCTTAGCTCGAGAAAGCTCGAAGCTTAAGAACTTTGAAAAAAGCTCGGCTCGGCTCGAGCCAGAAATCACTATTCGCACTCCCCTAATTTAAATCTTGTAAACAGCTGTCATTTACATTTATGATGTTTATCATATTTTAATTTTTGTCTCATATGTTTGATCCAAGCTGTGCAGCGCTGCTCTGTGCAGTTTAAATAAAGGTAGCTGATGTACCCGTTCTTCGCACAGGTGTTTTCTTTACCCGTTCTATAGTCAATGCAATTTGCATTTTAGTTAGCTTGAAACAGCTGTTCGTGCTTCTGCTCTTTGAGCTGTCAAATGGAAATGTCCTCAGCTGTTCGCATTACAGTTTCTGAATGTTTACTTTCTTCTAAAATATAAATATTGATACTTAGGATGTTCATGGTGCGTAGCCCGAGGGGATTTTAAGGAAGTGAATAGGCCTATGTGTTGCATGGGTTCAAGATCTACCTTTGTGTAAAGTTTCAGCCCAGTTGGATCAGTAGTTTTTGCGTTTACCCGGAACATCAGACACACAGACAGACAGACAGAAACCACCTTTCCTTTATAATATTATAGATTATTATTTGATTACATTTTTTAATTTGTAATGTTGTGTTTGTACAGTCTTGCGGTGGCGGCCATCCCAGAGGGCCTCCCTATCGTAGTGACGGTCACTCTAGCCCTCGGAGTGATGAGGATGGCCAAGAGGAAGGCTATCATCAAGAAACTCCCCACCGTCGAAACGTTGGGTATGGAAATAGTCAGTTATTAGTTTCAGTGACATTTATTGGTCTTTGAGCATATTTTACAATGTGAAAAACTGTGTTACGTGTCAAGAATGTTAAAAATTATCAATATTTCAATGTCCTGGTGATCTATTAATCGCCAGGATCTGTGCCCTGCCTAAGGATTATCTATTACTTATTTCCATTTCCTGATAAAAGCAAGGTTTGAGATTAGAATGGCACTTGGCCTAGGTTAGGATGAGAATTGATTGCAGATTGCCAGAGAACTTTGAATGAAATAATAAGATCTTAATCGTACCATTTGGAATAGGTTACTCAGAACTTGGCACAAAAACTGCAATATTGTAGTTGTACAACATTCTGCCTCAAACAGAAGGAGACTAGGTGTCTCAAGTCTCATTCTAAGTCTAGGAGAAAAACTGAAGACAACTAAAATTTTGTAGAGACAGATTAACCTTTAGCAAATTGAGTTTTTGATCAAACTATATACAGCATGAATCAATGTAGGCAGCAGGCAATAACCTTTAGAATAATGAACATTTACCATATTCTATAAAGGTTTGTACCTATGTAAAGCAAATATTTTGGTGTAAGTTATCTTCCATTGTTCCACACAAAATTAAGGCTACGCAGCTTATTTCAGATAATCTACAAATGAGGAAAAGAGTATTTTAACATAATTTAGCGGTTGAACCAGAACCTGTGACCAGTACAGATCGATGTCAGGTTATTTCTTGCGATATATATTGACTGGTAAAGCCTCGCCAATCACATGCAATGTGTTAATAAATACACTTAACTGTAAAACTATAAGCAAATCTAAATTTTCAAGCAGTGATCCTACTATGCACCACTGTCTTATAAATTTATGTCTAGACTGTTTAAGAAGACGATGATTGTTTACAATTCCTTTGTTTGATGATGCAGGTTGCGTGAGTGTAATCTGTTCGGATAAGACTGGAACCATCACCAAGAATGAGATGACAGTGACTGTTATTGTGACAGCTGACGGACATCTGGCTGAGGTAATGATTTAATTTTAAATACATTTTTTCTTTAGTAGCAATTCATATTCTTAAAGATTTCTCCTCATATGTTTCAATCATTTCCGTAGTGTTTACTAAGAGATTGTAATGATTTTTTTGGACCGTGGGTTCATTCATCCAATTACATTTTTCATAATTCCATTCAAATGAATTTTTATTTCTTAAAGCTCAAAAGGTCTTCAGTGATCATAGTACAGTAGAAATCCAATTATTATCCGAACCCCAATTATCCGAATCTCCAATTATCCGAATCGATTTTGAGTGAAATAATAGAAATACGCGGGAGCGCATGTAGCGATAATGCGCCGTTCCGTTACTATGGCTTCGTGAGCGCTAAAATAAAAGCCCGCGCTGTTACCTTCCAGAGCGATATTTTCGCAGGGAACAATGAGTCATACCCCCTTCCCGCCCTGCTCATCATCAGTCGCTACTGTTCTTTCACCGTTCTTTAATATATGGTGATGTTTTTGCTTAATTCCTGAGGTATACCTGATTATCCAAATTTCTGCATATCCGAATCGGCCCGATCCCCAATTAATTCGGATAATCAGAGTTCTACTGTAGTTTAAACATTGTGTGGAAACTGGTTACGGTTCAGTAAACATCTGTTATTTTTCTAGGTATCCGGCGCTGGATATAACGACCAAGGGGAGATCCACATACACAAGTGTGACAGTGTGGAAAAAGCTCGTGAATCTATCTATAGGCTCCTTGAGGTATGTGTGTGAAAACCCTACTTTACTATCTACCTTAACTTAGCTGTTACCTTCTTACTCCACTAACCTTTTTAAAAGACTTGTAAAAGGCTGTAATATTGGGGAACAGTTCATTGGAATTTAATTTATGAAAGTATTTTTCACTCCTGATGAAAAAAGAGACTTTAGAAAAAACAGACAAAAACTGTAACTCTAGAAATAGGGGTGTGCAAGTTCTTAAAATTATTGTTTATCGTTAAAGTTTATTTCTTGATTCAACTCAAAGTTTTTAGAAGATGCCCTAAAGGCCTGCCGGTTTATGTCTAACGATTGCGAACTGCCAAAAACGTAATATCAGCCATTTAAGACGACTGGACCAGATAGTCACCCAAAAATGATGACGGGAAACAGGCAAACAAAAAATCATAAGGGAACGCTGCGGATCTCACATTTGGCGGGATTTTCGATTGACACCGTTATTTTGAATCGCCGTAGAAACAGGAGTCGTGACTACTTAACACAAGCACGAGATTTTATAAAATATTATAATCAATGAGACTCAGCTCACACTTTGGCGGGGACTTGAGTGGATGACCGCACGCAGTTGCGGGGGGATGGGGGAGCTGTGCTTGGCATGATTAGCAAACATTCTTTACTTTCTAGATGACCCTCGTAAATCACTACTTGCCCGCCCCTAAACATACATCCTTTAGTTCAAGAAACATGCTGATGCCATTTTGTTTCTAAATGAAATTGTAAAGTGATGAATTTTGAGTAATTGCTTGATTTGGTGTTGTAAAGTACAAGAATGATAATACTGATGCTGGACGTTGATGATTAACACCAACATTGTTAAGTTCAGTTTATTATTATATAATTTTCCCAGTGAATAAGATTATTACTATCTCATTTTCCTAGTTGATAACAAGCTAGCTATTGAGTGAAATAATTGACAAAAGTGTTTACGTTACACACATGTCCACATGGATTTAAATTAAATCAGGAAAAGCTAGCTGCCCATTGATTATCTCCATTCTCTATGTCTTTTTGTGGAAGGAGAGGGGGCCAACAGTACTGTCAACTTGTATATCTTGGTAAAGAATTATAAACAAATCATTTTGTGACTTTTTCTTGTTCCCTTTATGAATACCAGATTGGTGGGTGACTACAAAATATCTCTTAAATAATTTGTTTCTAAATTTTAAAAATTTCAATATTTAATTGAAAGTTAATTTGAATTTGTTAGTACACAAATTATTGATGATTTATACTATTAAATTATTCTCTGTGTAAATTATCTCTCTATTTATAATTCTGTCTGTTGTACTCAAGGTCGGGTGTGTGTGCAATAACGCTATAATAAACGGAGAAACTCTGCTGGGTCAGCCAACTGAGGGAGCTTTGATCGCTGTCGCAATGAAGGTAACTGATTAATCAAAAGAATAGAAGCAAACTCACTTTTGAAGAATTAATTTATTGCAACCAAATGTCGTTAAAGTCCGAGTTGGTTCTAACTGACAACTAGGTAGTTTGGTTCTCAATATTTTGTGAACTCCTAGTTATATCAGCAGCTACCTCATCTTAGGCCAAGATTTATTTTTAAGACCACCATAGTCCCATGGACAGATTAGAAAATAATTGATTAGTTGCTTATTTATTGCTGATGTGTCATGGTAAAATCTGATTGCCTCAGTAAAGGTCTCTGAAATAGTTATTTATATATTAAGGTAGGAGAATGTGAATCTGAGAGTGTCAATTTACTCTAAAGCAATAAATGCACTTTTGCCTGAAGTATGTACATCTTTCTTTTAAACTTAGAAAGAGATAGTCCCTTATTTGAAGAGAGTTATCAGATGCAATCTTGTTACCATTGATATTATTGCAGGTTAGCACCAATAATCCTAACCCTAGTTTTCTTAGTGTCACCCTGGATCCTAAACTTAATGAGTCACCCCACATAATGGGTCTTTGAAAAAAGTTGAGTTGCAGTGTTTCTGCCTTGCCTAGACTCAGTGGCTTATTGGATCAGGATACAATTAGGCAGGCACACTTAACCTGTTTAAAATGAGCAACGGTCTCGTTTTGTGGGGCTACTTCCTGCACTTTGATGAAATTTTATAAACCCAAAAACGTGCTTTACATATTGCTGGTGTTTGAAGGTTTGATCGCTGTATGTCTATATTATGGAACTTGAAAACCTCCTCGGTCGTATATCTGACGTCTGTCCATATATCATTGTATGCACTAAACTAGAACCAATTTTCAACATGTTGTGGAGCAGTCCTGAATAGGATTGAATAAAACTGATAGCTTCATAATTATAACAAATAGTAGAATCTATAATAAGCTGCCTTGTGAAGTATGTGATCATAACGATAAGTTAAATAGAAAGAAAGTTTAATTTTCAGTCAACGCATTCATTGTAAAATATTTACTGACAAATAAGGAGTTCTGAGACCTATTTCATTAAGGTGAGTTGTACTAGATTCTTAATTGCATTTCATCAACACCATTTGTAAACAGGTGTTTTATCTTATCAGTTGTTTTTCATCCTTCATTGGGCATGATCCAAAATTGTTATGGTATTTCATTTCTTTGCTGGGTGACTGCTTGGTAACTTGTTAATTAAATGCACATATTCTTTGCCCATATGGAAAAGTTATTATATGGATCAATTGCACATTTCCCACATTTGTAGGAAAATATATCTTGCACTTGAATGTATTTCATGAGGGCAAATAAACTTAAGTAATTTCACCCTTTACTCCCAAGACCAATTAAGATAAAATTCTCCTTGCATGAAAATAAAAGCTTATGAGTGCAGAGAATCCTCCTTCCAGATAGAAGCCTTACTTAGTTACATGCAGTTGTTTAATATTGTTCCTGTTTTCGTCCTACCAGAACGGAATGTTTGGAGTGGCGGACAAGTATGTGAGGTTGCAGGAATATCCATTTAGCTCTGAGCAGAAAATGATGGCAGTTAAGGCGGTGCCGAAATACGGTGATGTAAGTGGTTTTTATATTTTAATATTTTATCATATTATTTTTGATACTAGAGGACCCAGATCAGTGTGCTGGCTGTTAAAGTTTAATGAAATGTGTAGAAGAAGTAGATTAAATAGACATGCATCTTGTAACACTGAGCGAACGAGTTGCCAACGAATGTGTACCTTAGGTATTTTGTTCAGGTTTTATGTACTTGGAAAATGAGTGTTGGCTCATGTCTTGGTGTTGCAACTTCAATGGTAAGACTGATTGCAGTACGGTAGGAACCACAGCTCACAGTGGTCGAAAAAGGCCTTTTTTATGCAAAAACCTTCTTTCTTTACAAAGTATTTTGAACGAAAATTAAATCTGGATGCTTATTGAACTAAAGCCGTATCAGAACTCACACGGATAATACAAGTTAGAAAAATAGGGAAAAACCAGGGAAAGGCCAGGCAATATCGGGAAATATCATGGAAAGTCAAGGGAAATCAGGAAAAATATTTATGTATCATGGGATTTTCTTTTAAGCCAGAGAAAAAGTGGTGTGAAGATAAATATTTGTATTAGTCAAAGGAGAGTTAAGTAATGCCATTGAGTATCCACTAACAGTAATGCCAACGGTAAAACTGGATTATTTGATTCTAGCTAGGTACTCTACCTCACAGTATCATTTGTATAGAATTTATTTAAGCTGTTATTTAGGCACAGTACTATTAAAACACAGTATTATTAAAGCACAGTATTATCTAAGCACAGTATTATTTAAGCTCCCAAAAAATCAATATTACTATTACTAAAAGATTGACAAGAGACAATTTCACCATACAAAGAAATCCAAGCATATTAATAATAAATACAATCCGGAATTTTCGGATGTTTACTATGCAAACATTTTTCAATCATCCACTATTAAACAGCAGATCGCACAAATCACTGTACGAAATAGTAAACTCAGATATCTTAATGAAACGTCTACAGGGAAAATCTAAAAAGCACGATTGAACGACAAACTACAAATGGGCTCAAATTCTTAGACTTAATAAAAGAAAAAATAGATATGATTCAATACATTTGTAGATAACATGGAAATCAATACAATAGCGTAAAACATTCTTAATCAATAAACTGATATCGGAGCTCCCTATCGCAATGTACCACACGCTCACACCGGTACTGCGGCCGCATAGCTTTGCTCTGTGCATGCATTTCTCTTCATGGGTATCCTGAACACCGGCGGCAGAAAATGGCGATGAAATTTATATGGCAGTTACTTAAATGTATGCCCTTTATGACAAACTCATTCTCAGAACGACTGTTGGTGACAGATTTTTTGCAGGCCCTTCCAAATAACTATAGAAAATGCATATTGTTTGAAAGAACACAAAATTCTGAACACACACATATGAAATACATTTCAGTTATAATATGAATTAGAACCTTATGTACAATGTAAAAAATACAATTTTTGATTGTTAATTATGCATTTACAATACTATTGTAAAATATGTATATTAAGTGGTTATTTACTCGGTTATTACAAATCGTGATTTTTATGACAGATCCATATTATTTAGGTATTTCTCTTTGAAAAAACAAAATATGAATAGTCTTAGCGCACTTTCATATTTTGGGGTTTTGTACTGTTCCGACCACTGTGCGGCGTAGGAACAGGTTCAGCATGTGTCAGTATGTATGTTAACTTCAGCTTGTTTATCTGGCAATCTTGTGGCTAGTTTTAAATGTATTCCAAATTTAAATTTACAACTGGATATGCATAGCCTACAGTAAGGCATTGTAAGTTATAAAACAAGTTTATCTGCCTGTCACAGCTATTGAATAAATTTATAGTTTTCAAAATAACCTTATTTTGGAACATTGTTCTCATTAAATAAATATTGAACTTTAATTCTAAAAACATACTAGGTATTTTAACAGCAATGTGCCCTATAACGTTTGTTCAATCAATCAATCAATCAATCAATAAACTTGATTCACATTTGCAAAAACACACAAAAAAATGGTGTCAACATGCACAAAGTACATACAAATCAAAGTAACTTAATAACTAACTACGCCTATCCTTAATAAAAAACTCATTAAAATAATAATGGCTTCATTACATGATGGTCTTTCAGTAATCGTTTGAACCTACTGTATATATTTTCATTCTTATTATGGTTTGGAAAGTTGTTGAACATTTAACCCCAGAATAAGTAGGTTTTTTCTTAAAAAATTATTTGTTGTGTGATTGAATTAAAAAATATTTGTTTCTTCTGGTGTTATAGCAGTGGACTTGGCTTTGTTTGTATAATTTATCAACATTATTTTTGACATGAATAATGGTTTTATAAATGTACCTACAGTCCATACATTGTAAAAATTCCAAGGTCAGAAAAGTAATTTCTACATGACTCCATAATATTGATATTTAATATAATCCTAATAGCCGATTTCTGAATACCTAAAATTGTATCTAAATTTAATTTGGTGGTTGCTCCATAAACTTCTAAACCATATAATAGATTAGAGTGAATGAGACCAAAATATACTCCGTTTTTAACATCTAAAGAACAAAAGTTGCGCAAAACGTTCAGTGCAAATATGCCAATAAAATATGTTATTGGACATATTTTGTGCTTTCAGAACAAGGAAGACATTTTCTTTGTGAAGGGCGCGCTGGAGAAGGTTCTCCAACAGTGTACCAAGTACATGAGTAACGGGAGCACTCAGCCTCTCAACGTCAAGAAGGAGCAGGAGTACCTGGCAGAAGCTTACGAGATTGGCAGGAAGGGCCTTAGAGGTGGGTCACTGAGAGCCGTAGAAAATGTATTTTTGTTCATTGTGTGGCTGTAAAATAGGAATCATTTGTGTATTTTCTTATATACCCAAAATTATAAAAACTATGGCAAAGTATAAATAAACAATGGTTAATAATAATTGCAATTATACAGGGTTATCAAAAAAGAATACCCGTATTTGAAAAATTGACTATTTCGAGTAGGATGAACATATCGAGGCGAATATGGTATCAAGTTGAAAAGGAGAGGGTTGGGAGTTTTTGTTATTACTATTGGTAGTACACGTTGCGTTGTGTTGTTGGGTCGTCGGCCTTGGTGCCAAAAATAGCATTGTGCGTAGCTGTCCCTGTCTAGCCAGTACGATGTGGACCGCGCAGCAGAAAGCTCAGTGTGTGCTTCGGTTTACAGAGCTGAAAAATTAATTGTGGGAGTTCAAAGTAATTTTAGACAAACTTGTGGTTTTTACGATGCACCTGTCAATAAATCCATTCTTATTGGCTGCCATCGCTACTGTCGCTCCAGCATACAAGGCGAGAAATAGAATATCGTTTCGATGTCTGCCATGCTACTATTGGGGCACAAACTTATTAAGAGACATAAAAAAAATCCAAACTTTCCTCTTTATTTTGAGATCATATTGGGCTCAATATGTTCATCCTATTCGAAGTAGTAAATTTTTCTTATATGGGCATTCTTTTTCACAATGAACCTGTAATATATTCGCTTCACAACTTTTCCGATAATATTTGTTTAGGTTTTTATTTTGTAGATGTCGCCAACCACAACAGACGGTTACCGATTAACCATTGTTTTACTTATGCTTTGCCACAGTTTTTGTAATGTTGTGTACATAAGAAAATAAAGCATGTATTTTTCTTTCATTTATTTTCTGTAAATTAGGAAACAGGGATTAAGAGATTCCTTTTTAATAACTAAATGAGTAGTCCAACATGGTAAATTTCCAACTTCAAATTATTATTATATGAAAAAGTATTTTTTTAAACCATTTGATGAAGCTCTCGATTACCTATTAGCGAATTTCCCCTATAGGGAAGAAGCTATTACCGTAGTCGGCATGGTAAGACCTAGGCCCGGGACCATGATAACTTTTCGTTTTGAGGTCCCCAGACCCCAAAAACACCATTCGTTCGAAACTGTATATATATATTGATATTTTCAGTGTCAGCAAAATAAAATGAAATTAAAAGGGTACTCAGGTATTTTAAATCTATTTAGAATTATATATATATATATATATATATATATATATATATATGTGTGTGTGTGTGTGTTTGTGTGTGTGTGTGTGTGTGTGTGTGTGTCCGTGAGCACGATAACTCTTGTAAAAATTATCCGATTTTGATGAAACTTGGTATAAACGTGTAAAGCAACATTTATGACTAAGTTCGAAAACCATCCAGATCGCTCCATCCGAAGGGGTATTTTGGGGGGGTTTTGTACCCCAAAAATGGGTTTTTTGAATTTTTTATATATAATTTTTGAAATAGTCAAATTTTAGATTTTACCATTGGATTCAGCTTAAAAAACACACAATTTGGTATTTTCATCATTCCTCTACGTCAATTGGTTACCGAGATATTGAAAGTGCTAAACACAGTACGTTGTCTAATGTTATTCTTATGGAGGAAAAGAAAAATTTTATATCTCGCTTATTTATGAAATTATACTGACGAAACTTGGTATACGGCTTCATCTCGTTGTGGTCTATTGATATTTGCTCAAAAAAACAATTTTTTGCCAAAGACTCCCGTAGCAGCCAACCTGCGTACTCAGCCCCCATGTTATTCTTATGGAGAATAATTAAATGCTCTCTCTCCCTTAATTATGAACATAAATGATTACAAACTGGTATACGATTTCACCTAGTTGAGTTATATTGATATTACCATAACAACCTATTTTTTTTGTTCCTTGTTGCAGCAAACCTGCGTACTCAGCCCCAATGTTATTCTTAGGGAGAATAATTAAAATTGTATATATTGCTTATTTGTGAATATATTTTTATGAAACTTGGTAAGTGGCTTTACGTAGTATTAAGACATTTATATCTCCATTGGAAATTCGCTGAGTATGCAGGTTTGCTGCGACGGGGGTATTTTATTTTTGGTGGAAACCTACAAGTTTAACACATTCGCTGCGGCTGCCACGAAGCAGTGTGTTCCTCCTAAGCAGCATTTGTACCACTTTTTACAAATCCTAACGAATGGCAGTTGCTCAATAATTTAATTTGCTGAGGTAGCATTTTCTTTTAATACAGTTATATCGTGCAATTTGAGGCTAAATTGAACAATATTGTACAGGATTGTAAGTAGTTGGCTAAGGTAAGTTTAGTATTTTATTCTCGATATTAACCTAACAACCTGTTGCAGTGGTGGGGCTGGCCCGGGGCAGCAGTCTGCAGGACTTGGTGTACATGGGGCTGGTGGGCATCTGCGACCCTCCCCGACCCTTCGTGAGGGAGTCCATCCAGACACTGCTGCAGAGCGGGGTCAAGGTCAAGATGGTCACCGGGGACGCCCAGGAGACAGCCGCGGCCATCGGTAACTTGCCAACAGTTTGTTAGTGAGGGAGAAACTAACCATCCACTTGAAATAACAGTGTGTCAGAGATTCCTCGTTTAAAGAAAAAGATTATTCATTTATTTTGATTGTGTTAGCAAGTATTTGTCTTATGGGAAAACGTGACTGGCGTGTAAGGGTTGTCAGATAAATACTGTCAGGTTGTCAGTATGGCATTTCAACCATACTGTAAAGGTTGTCAGATAAATGTAAGCGAATGATTGTTGTTGAAGACGACACAGTGAGTTTATTGAATGTGTAACTCAGGTATATATGAACTAGAATCATGTGCAAATATATGTGCATTTTTGGAATGGAAATATATTGGTAAATATTTAAGCGTTTCTGAGATAAAATACTGGCATATGAATTGTCAAAATTGCTCAGTCGCCGTTGGATATGATGTTGGACTAAAATGTAATAAATAAATATTCCAAATGTTGTGTGATTAGTAATAGTATTCAATTAATTTTCCATTTCCTTTCTGTCGCATCTCATTTTATTACTATTGTTTTGCATATTGTGTTGTATGAATTTACTGGTCAGATTTAATTTTTTCTCTGACAATTTTAAGCTTCAGTCTACAATATATACAAGCTTTAAATAACAAAATAATTTCTTCAGAATGTAAAATTGGCTTTATCCACCTCTGAATTTAACATGCAAAAACCAATATCCCTTATCCTCGTTAGGTTAAATTTTCAAACAAATTTCAAACCCTCAAAAAATTGTTGATTTTGCTTGGAAGCAAACTGGTAAATACAATATTTATAGTGATTATCCCTGTCTCCAGCCAGTATGATCGGACTGGACGTGATACATGGACAGGTGCTCAGTGGTGACCAGATTGACCAGCTGTCGGAGCACCAGCTCGAGCAGATCGTGAACAACGTCACTGTCTTCTACCGCGTCACGCCTAGGCACAAACTCTGCATTGTCAAGGTACGGGGAATGATTGCAAGGCCGGTGAAAATGTGAGAGAATATTAGAGTCTTACTGTTCTAAACTGCTTGGTTTAATTGAATGGCTGACTAATGTCAGGTCGCTTTATTATTCATATTTGCCTCTAATAACCATTATAACACCTGTATTTTGAACTTGTTAGTAAAAGTATGGGGGAAATCTGATATCTGAAAAATTAATTTAACGAATCTTTACTTAATCTAGTGGTCAGAGGTGTCCATATGTGATGGAGGGGGTTTTGATAGTGTGTATTGTGTTTTGGAATTTATTTTGGAGGATTTTTAGATTTTTGCTGTGAATTTTAATTTTTGGGGATTTAAAACTTCCTTTCCTTCAAATAAGAATTTATAAAATTTGTTAAAAAGTAGTAAAAATTCCTTTTGTTTTCATAAAGAGATATATGTTGTAGAGTTTTTTGTGAATATCAAACCTTGGTTAAGTTTTCTACCATGTCTTAGTAGTATTTATTTTCCAAGTGGATGTGTGAATTGTTTTAGGTATAGCAACAACATTGAGTAATATTTCTCTTCTTTATTATTGTATTTCCCCACATCAATATTGTATTTCCATGAATTATTATTTTGTGAAATAGCTATTCAATTTTTAGTTTTCCTACTATTTTAGCTTAAAATAAACGGTATCAGGAAACTGACACATACTTCCTCCCTTTTAGCCAAACTTTAATGACAAAAATATTTGTTATTTACTAAATATAGAATATGAAATATAGATAAATGTAATCAACTTTTTTATTAGCATATTACGTGTTGTTATTACTTACGAGATGTAAGTAATAAAAGTAGATAAAAGTAGAAAGATATAATAAGAAAGATATAAGTAGAAGGAAGTAATAAAAGATAAAAGAAGATCTACATCCCGTAGATAAATGTACAGAAAATTTTCTAAAATAGTTGTTTTCAGAAATATCCACCCAAATCCCTTTTTGAGAGGCACTATAGAGTCCGTTGCTACACACAGTGCTTTTGAGAGGGGAAATGCCCTCTTGTCCCCCCCTGGGTCAAATGGCGACATATTTCGAACATCCTCTGTTGGTCAATGCTAACTTGACCTGCATATCAAGTTTTAATGAAATTGATCAGTAAATAAGAGAGAAATAGTTATTTTTGTATTCCCCATAAGAATAACATTGGACAGCGTACTGCGTTTACCGCTAAATGAAAATTTCAATTTTCTCCGCAACTAGCAATAGTAGAATAGTAATTCAAAATACTAATTTATTTAGTTTTTTGAGCTCTTTTGAATGGTGAATAGTAATATTTTTTAACATTTATGATTTTTTAAGAAAAATTAAAAAAACTGAATTTTGGATGTTTTAAGTCCTGTAATTTCTGAACCTGAATTTTCCCAGAAATGCGGTTGGTGTAATTTTGTTTGAAACTAAAGCTCTACAAACCACTAAAGTTTAATCAAAATCGTTAGAGCCGTTTTTGAGAAATTTGGATTTTACATGTTTTTTGGCAATTTTTGGGGGACAATTACCTTAAATAAACGGTATCAGGAAGCTGACACATACTTACTCCCTTTTAGCCCAACTTTAATGAATAAATTACTTTTTATTTACCAAATATAGAATACAAAGCACGGTCGAATTACAGAAAATCTTGTAAACAAGTTGTTTTAATAAACATCCACCCAAATCCCTGCTTTGGAGGCACTACAGAATCCATTGCTACACTCGTGGTTTTAAGAGGGGAAACGCCCCCTATTCCCCCCAGGGTTATTAAGGGGCAACATATTTCGAATTTCCTCTGTTGGTCAATGCTAACTTGACAAGCATGTCAAGTTTGAATTAAATTTATCAGTAAATAAGAGAGAAATAGTAATCTTTGTATTCCCCATAAGAATAACATTGGACAACGTACTGCGTTTACGGCAAAATGAAAATTCCAATTTTCTCCGCAACCAGCAATCGTGGAATAGTAATTAAAAATACTAAATTATTTAGTTTTTTGGGCTCTTTTTAAAGGTGAATAGTAATATTTTTTTATGTTTATTTTTTTTATGAAAAATAAAAAAAAACTGAATTTTTGATGTTTTAAGTCCTGTAATTTCTGAACCCGAATTTTTACAGGCATGCGAGTGGTGTCATTTTGTTGGAAAACTAAAGTTCTACAAACGACCAAAGTTTAATCAAAATCGTTAGAGCCGTTTTTGAGAAATTTTGATTTTTCATGATTTTTGGCGGTTTTTGGGGGATAATTACCCTTAAAAATAAAAAATTAAAAAAATGAACAAAAAAACGCCTGGAGATATTGTGGATTAGTACCTACATACCAAATTTCATAAAAATCGGCCCATTGGTTAGGGCTCTAGCTCTGTAAACACACACACACACACACACACACACACACACACACGCACGCACGCACGTACGCACACACGCACGCACGCACGCACACACACATACAGATAGACATCATGTAAAAACCACTTTTTTGGATTCAGGGAGCACCAAAACGAATATTTCCGCTAACAACTCAAATTCGAAAATTTTGACGAAAACAATACTTTCTCCATATACTATGTATAGGGGGAGAAAGTAAAAATGTTGTTTTACGAAAAGCTTTTTTATATCATGTACCTGCAAAAGATTCAGCTTGGAGTCCAACAATTATTATTATCAAACAAATTTATCCTACAGGCTTTCCAGAGGGCGGGAGAGATAGTAGCCATGACTGGGGATGGAGTCAATGATGGTGTGGCCCTGAAGCGAGCTGACATCGGGATAGCGATGGGCAAGAACGGCACGGATGTGTGCAAGGAGGCTGCCGACATGATCCTGGTGGATGATGACTTCAACACTATCATGTGAGTAGCAGAGAGTGTGTTGCTTCTGATATGTCTCAGTGATAACCTTAATTTATAGATTATTAAGAAAGGTATTAGAATATTTAATTAATATTATTATAATATTAAACTTTTTTATGAAAGGAGAATTTTCCTAGCAACATTTGTAATGGAAATATGTAGTGTATAAATCCTATGATTTGAATGAATATTTTGTAGTTTTATTTCACTTTAATTAGCTTTAGGACGACAGCCAGTCATTAGTGAATTTCCTTTGGAAAGTGAACTATTAGATTGACCCGCACGGTGAAACTTAAGCCCGGGACCACCGTAGAAGTTCCTAACGTGACCCCCTGAACACGTTTTTGGGGGGGGTCGTTTAAAATGTTATATATATATATGTGTGTGTGTGTGTGTGTGTGTGTGTGTGTGTGTGTGTGTGTGTGTGTGTGTGTGTGTGTGTGTGTGTGTGTGTGTGTGTGTGTGTGTGTGTGTGTGTGTGTGTGTTTGCACTCTAGTGGTCACATTTTTTGTGCGATTTACTTCAAATTTGGTAGGGACATTCCTTTCTGTAATCAGTTGGACAAGTTCGTTAGGTAAAACAATCGAAAAACTCTAAACCCCTCTTTTTGGGATAAAATTTCGAGTTTTTGGGCCCAAAAAGGGTCAGAAATGCCCCAGATGTAAAATCATTGTATGTCAAAAGATGGGAATTAGAGAGGCAAAAGTTTTAAGCCCTCTCTCGTCATTATAGTATAAATATTTACCGAGTTATTAAAGAAAATGTGTATCGACTAAATACAGTACGTTGTCTTATGGGGGTTTTACACTAGAAAAGCCTGTTATTCCTTTGTTAGAGTAATTTTATCATCCCCAGTAACCTCACGCCTACTTTCAATCCTGTCTGGACCTTCTCCTAACCTTATAATGCGCAAAATTGTATTCCCAGCTTTGCAAGTAAATGAAACCAGGAGTATCAGAACAGCCAAAAAATCCATGTTTTCAGATTTCAATAAAAATTGGACAAATGTATGTTTTTACACTGATTTTGAGTTTTACAAGTTTTTATTTGGAAAATCACTTCCCTCACGTCAGCATGCTGCGTGCGAACTCGTTTTTCAATAAAGATATTTATAAATAATTTTTTATCCTTCATGTGCAATGCCTGACAACAAAATAAAATGATTGATCACTGTTATTCAGCAAGATGGATGTTACATAAAGGTTCCCAAACATATCTCTGATTTTGATGATATTTTGAGTATTTTAAAGCTGTTTTCTTCCAGTTGTCCACTTTTTCCAATATTTTATCCGGA
Source organism: Allygus modestus (assembly GCA_963675035.1). NCBI lineage: Eukaryota > Metazoa > Arthropoda > Insecta > Hemiptera > Cicadellidae > Allygus > Allygus modestus. The sequence goes on along the minus strand of OY776115.1, from coordinate 76,910,813 downwards.
ACAAAACAAAAATATGCTGGATAAACCAGACTTTACTGTATCTCAATATAAAATAAAGAATTATACAGAACTTTTTTTACAGAGCTGCCATAGAGGAAGGCAAGGCCATATTCTACAATATCCGCAACTTTGTGAGGTTCCAACTGAGCACGAGCATTGCTGCGCTGTCCCTCATTGCTTTGGCCACCATGATGAGGATTCCGAACCCTCTTAACGCCATGCAAATCCTCTGGATCAACATCATTATGGACGGCCCACCGGCTCAGAGGTTGGTGAACAAATTAAATCAAGTGTGGATTAGTTCCCAGGATCTCAGAATAAGTTTGTCACCAACCTAACATTTATTTACTGCTTAAACATTTTTACAAACTGTTTAATGTGGCAGTCATAATTATAATTTTCCTTAGTTTAATTATTTGATCTTAAATCTTTAAGCTCAGAGGTAGAGCCTTGGTCCCGCATGTTAAACAAACATAGGTTTGATTGCAACTGACTGCTTAGATTCTTTTTAATGAACGTTCACCACTGGCTTGCGCATGTGACTAATGTTACAGTACCTCACCGTCATTAGATTCCCGTATTGGCCTATCTTACATGTACATATTAGGGTACATGTACATCTAGGGTAATATTTTGGAGACCTATATCATATGGTTAGAGTTTACTTTCTTAAATCTCTCCCAAGGAGCCTATGATCACTCGCCAAATCACCATCAGCTATTACTGAACCTCCATCATCACTGTGTGCTACTTACTACCTCTTGTATTTCCATAGTCTGGGTGTGAAGCCGGTAGACTCAGATGTGGTGAAACAGCGGCCTTGCAACACCAAGGAGCCTATGATCACTCGCCAAATCATCATCAGCCATTACTAAACCTCCATCATCACTGTGTGCTACTTACTACCTCTTGTATTTCCATAGTCTGGGTGTGGAGCCGGTAGACTCTGCTGTGGTGAAACAGCGGCCTTGCAACACCAAGGAGCCTATGATCACTCGCCAAATCATCATCAGCCATTACTAAACCTCCATCATCACTGTGTGCTACTTACTACCTCTTGTATTTCCATAGTCTGGGTGTGGAGCCGGTAGTCTCGGATGTGGTGAAACAGCTGCCTCCCAACACCAAGGAGCCTATGATCACTCGCCAAATCACCATCAGCTATTACTGAACCTCCATCATCACTGTGTGCTACTTACTACCTCTTGTATTTCCATAGTCTGGGTGTGGAGCCGGTAGACTCTGATGTGGTGAAACAGCGGCCTCGCAACACCAAGGAGCCTATGATCACTCGCCAAATCATCATCAGCCATTACTGAACCTCCATCATCACTGTGTGCTACTTCGTACCTCTTGTATTTCCATAGTCTGGGTGTGGAGCCGGTAGACTCTGATGTGGTGAAACAGCGGCCTCGCAACACCAAGGAGCCTATGATCACTCGCCAAATCATCATCAGCCATTACTAAACTTCCATCATCACTGTGTGCTACTTACTACCTCTTGTATTTCCATAGTCTGGGTGTGGAGCCGGTAGACTCAGATGTGGTGAAACAGTGGCCTGGCAACACCAAGTAGCCTATGATCACTCGCCAAATCATCATCAGCCTCCATTCACTACTAATCTTCCATCTTCACTGTGTGCTACTTACTACCTCTTGTATTTCCATAGTCTGGGTGTGGAGCCGGTAGACTCAGATGTGGTGAAACAGTGGCCTGGCAACACTAAGTAGCCTATGATCACTCGCCAAATCATCATCAGCCTCCATTCACTACTAATCTTCCATCTTCACTGTGTGCTACTTACTACCTCTTGTATTTCCATAGTCTGGGTGTGGAGCCGGTAGACTCTGATGTGGTGAAACAGCGGCCTCGCAACACCAAGGAGCCTATGATCACTCGCCAAATCATCATCAGCCTCCATTCACTACTAATCTTCCATCTTCACTGTGTGCTACTTACTACCTCTTGTATTTCCATAGTCTGGGTGTGGAGCCGGTAGACTCAGATGTGGTGAAACAGCGGCCTCGCAACACCAAGGAGCCTATGATCACTCGCCAAATCATCATCAGCCATTACTAAACCTCCATCATCACTGTGTGCTACTTACTACTTCTTGTTTTTCCATAGTCTGGGTGTGGAGCCGGTAGTCTCAGATGTGGTGAAACAGCGGCCTCGCAACACCAAGGAGCCTATGATCACTATCCAAATCACCATCATTTATTACTAAACCTCCATCATCACTGTGTGCTACTTACTACCTCTTATATTTCCTTAGTCTGGGTGTGAAGCCGGTAGTCTCGGATGTGGTGAAACAGCGGCTTCACAACACCAAGGAGCCTATGATCACTCGCCAAATCATCATCAGCCATTACTAAACCTCCATCATCACTGTGTGCTACTTACTACCTCTTGTATTTCCATATTTTTGGTGTGGAGCCGGTAGATTCGGATGTGGTGAAACAGCGGCCTCACAACACCAAGGAGCCTATGATCACTCGCCAAATCATCATCAGCCATTACTAAACCTCCATCATCACTGTGTGCTACTTACTACCTCTTATATTTCCTTAGTCTGGGTGTGAAGCCGGTAGTCTCGGATGTGGTGAAACAGCGGCCTCACAACACCAAGGAGCCTATGATCACTCGCCAAATCATCATCAGCCATTACTAAACCTCCATCATCACTGTGTGCTACTTACTACCTCTTGTATTTCCATAGTCTGGGTGTGAAGCCGGTAGTCTCGGATGTGGTGAAACAGCGGCCTCACAACACCAAGGAGCCTATGATCACTCGCCAAATCATCATCAGCCATTACTAAACCTCCATCATCACTGTGTGCTACTTACTACCTCTTGTATTTCCATATTTTTGGCGTGGAGCCGGTAGATTCGGATGTGGTGAAACAGCGGCCTCGCAACACCAAGGAGCCTATGATCACTCGCCAAATCATCATCAGCTATTCCTAAACCTCCATCATCACTGTGTGCTAATTATTACCTCTTGAATTTCCATAGTCTGGGTGTGGAGCCGGTAGACTCTGATGTGGTGAAACAGCGACCTCGCAACACCAAGGAGCCTATGATCACTCGCCAACTCATCATCAACGTGCTACTCTCTGCATCCATCATCATCTTCGGCACACTCTGGGTCTTCAAGCGAGAGGTGAGTTGTTGTTATTTTGAGAGGATTGAATGGCTTAGGCAAAATCAATCATATAGACATTTTTGGATGGGAATTTTAGTTAGTTTGTTGTAATTTTGTGGCAGTCACAGGAAATTATTAGAAGCCCATGCTACGATGTACCCCAGTATGCAACCTTCCTTTTTGTGGTTGCTATTTGATAGCAAGATAGACGTGGTCGAATAAGATAGGTTATACCAGTTTAAAACAAGTCCACCATTTAGTATTTCAATACTATTCTATCAACTTTGTTAATAAGGTACAAACAAGATTTTGCTTGGTAACAGTAGATAGTTACGTGAAAGCGTAATACTCAAAAACCTTGCACTGCGCGCGCAGTCGCCAGGCCCTCACGTGCGATGTTGCCATTTTCACTCACCGCGGCCTTAGGTTTGGTTCAACTATTTTGAAAGTTTTGTTGCTAAATTTGTATTTTCTTTCCAGATGAGTGACAACAAGATCACCCCAAGAGACACGACGATGACCTTCACCTGCTTTGTGTTCTTTGACATGTTCAACGCTCTAAGCTGCCGCTCTCAGGTATTCTAGTGTTATATTCAATCTCATTATAAATCCCAAAAACAAGTGCTTCTTCTCGTGAGTTTTTAACTATTCAAGATTTCACCTTATTTTCTTTTAGTCCATTTGAGCATAGAGTTGTGAGTTTGTGGTTCTAAAATTATTGGACATCAGAGCACTATTAATTTGTATAGTCTAAATAAAAACAATCAAATACCAAATCTTTATACCAAACTGTTATGGGATTCTAACAAGAAATGGTGTAGGTCTGAAAATATTTTGCAAAGGATTGTAATAAATCATGAATCAACTACCGTAATGGTTTTGAACTGATTACTGATGGTTTTATTCTCAAGAATTTATTGTATAACTATTTTTATCAATTATATTTCAAAAGAATTGTAATTGTTAATGTTTATTTTGTTATTAGGCTATTTGAATAATTGTATACAGTATGATTCAGGAAAAAATGTTTGGAATATAAAACTCACTTTTAGCACATCAGATAAAATCTTGTCATCAAAGTTTTAAGATGATGTAAGCGAATACAATTACTCAAATTCGAGAAAATATTGATTTGTTTTACCACACAGCTCGTATATGGTTCTATTAGCTGATATTGTGGTGCATTCTAGAAGATACCTTGAAGTTACCTTGTTCTTGCTTCTGTACTATGTTTTGTTACTATGAATAGCTGTTAAATGTTTAATTGAATTATATTCTACCATAAGATTAAAATTGGAACTTTGAAACACCAGGGGGTAGAGCCCTGAAGGTAGATTTTTTCAAAACCCTCAATAGGTAGGCTACATCTAGACGTTAAAGGTTTTCCATTAACACATAAACCATGATTCAAGACCTAATAGTTATCCTGCTCACAAAAATTGGCTTATTCTTTGGATATATAAGATTACACACAGAATATTTAGTGAATCTTGTTATAATTTTTATGTTTATTGATTTATCATTCGTGGTTGTTTTGACAATCATGTTCTTGTTGTCAATCCCCAATCACATTTGTACAAAACCTAATAAATTTTAGTGATAAGCTTAACGATTACTTTCCAGTATTGATTACAACTGGTATAAGTACTTTTTAGTACTGGTTACGAATACTGATTAAGCCGGGTTTACACTACAAAACATGTTATATAGCAAAACATGCTATATAACATTTGCTATATGTAGCAAATGTTATATAACATTTTAATTCGGAACCTTTTACTCCTGCTATATGATACATGTAGCAAATGCTATATGTTACATATAGCAAATGTTATATAACATTTAAAATCACTGATTTTTTAATGCTACATGCTACATGTAGCAAAACCTTTCTCCATTGGCAAAAATGTCCCGGAGACGAGATGTAGCGCTCGCAGCTACGATAACTGTGATATTGGCCCGTCAGAGGAGGGAAAGGTTTTGGGTCAGGCCATCACTTGCTACGAGGGTGAGGTATAGTGGAACTGACCTGTTGAAAGATCTTGTGGCAGATCATGTTACGAATGATCCTTCATTGAGGTGGGCATGACGGTAGTTTCAAAAACTTCTTAAGAGGACGTTGGAGTCAGAAGAAATATCGTCGCTGACCGGCTATTTCAATGTTAAAACGCACAAAACATGTCTTTACTGAAAAGCATATTTTTTTTGGTACTGTTTGACCTATTGATTTGGAATAAATTTGGTTTGAATCTTTATAAAGTTTTGATTCGTGTTTGCTGGGAGTTTTATTTTTAATGACTAGAAAAAACTACAAAATATGTATAAAATTATAGATTTTAAATTACTATATTTTTGGAAATATATTATTTTATTTAGAAAATAGCCACCTGCGTCTTCAAAATACCTTTAATTTGAGACATCTTTCATAATCGTATGTTGATAAATAAGCGAGGTATATGGTTTTAAGTTTAACATTGTTCTTATGGAGGTAAAATCCAACATGGCCGCTCTCCAACGCCCTCTTAAGAATGACCCGTGAACATTTTGAGTATATTGTCTTTATGATTGGGCACAAAATTGGAAAGAAAGACAGTAACTGACAGAAAATGCTCCACGTAGCAGATGCTAGACGAAAAATCCGCGTATAACATTGCTAGATATAGCAAATGCTATATCTAGCACGGTTTTCTTTGATCTTTACCGACTCCGAAGGGATAGCACAATTTTTGCTAAATTTAGCAGAATCTGCTAGATATAGCAATGTTATATGTAGCAGTTTAAAAACTGAAATTTTCTACTTATAGCAAATGTTATATAACTTTTGCTAAATGTTAGATGTAGCAGATTCTGCTATAAGTATTTTTGGAACTTTTCGAAAATGTTATATAACTTTTGCTATATGTAACATATAGCACGTTTTGCTACATAGTGTAAACCTGGCTTTACTCTCTGTACCAATACTTCATGTATCGAGTGTTGGCCTATCAATAATTAATGTTAGGAATAATTTAGGAATAATCCATCAACTGAACCTAAGTTACTAATGTTTTTGATTAAATTATTTTTATAATTAGGCATCTAAGTAAACCATCTAAACTATATAAGTAAGTTTAATTATTACTTTCATTATCATCTAAACCATCTAAGTAAATTTAATTGATTACTTTCATTTATAAACTAACAAATTTCAGGTCTGTAATCATTCAAAATCATGTGATTTGAGTCTAGGGCTCCTAATAGCCCAAAAGTATCTAGTTCCTGTATCAATGAGTCCCTGCTGCCATTTCTGATTCCTTAGTAGCCAGTAATCGTTAGTACTCTGAGGTTTTGAAAGATCTGGTTATGGGATTGCTGAATTCACTATTTTTAATGGTACATACTCACAACCTGAAGCAATCCTATGTTGTCCTATGTGTGATGGGTTTCGCCGATTACAATATCATGACACACTACACAAACTAAACTACACAAAACTTGATACCTGTGAAGTTCGAACTTGATGCTGTGAGTATAAACCATTAAAAATAGTACTCATAACCCTAAAGTATTCTTTACTTGGCGTTTATGAAATCAGTTACTGGATTACTGATGATTACTCTGTTCTTGATGCATCTATTATCGGATATCAGATTCTTTTGTTGGCAACCAGTACTGATTTCACTATTACCGACACATCACTAATAAGTTTAATGACAGAAACACGATGGCTTATATTGACTGTACAACAATACAGTAGCTGTAAGTGACGTCGTGTTGCAGACCAAGTCGGTGTTCACCATCGGGCTGTTCAACAACCGCATGTTCCTGCTGGCCGTCATGTTCTCTGTGGTTGGGCAGCTGTTGGTGATCTATGCTCCGCCGCTGCAGGTTGTGTTCCAGACGGAGGCTCTCACAATGCAAGGTAAGGCCCGTTACGTTTCTCATTACATTGTTGACTTAGAAGTTGGAAATAGTTATTTGTGCAACTAGTGAGCAAAGTGAGCAATTGCCTCACACGAGAGAAATCCTTAGTCACGAGCCGTAGGCGAATGAGGAATGGTTTCTCGAGTGAGGCGATTGCACTTTGCACTCGAGTTGCACATTATATTTTTCCTACAGTTACCATAAAACAAATAAATTGGTAAAGAAACGTAACATATTTTTCCTTTTTTCATATTTATGTTTTTATTTCTCTGGAAGAAGATTTAGAGACACATTCCTCGCCACATTTTTTAATTCTTCTGGAGTACAAGATTCTTCTGGTGAACTATTATTACTAAAATCGTCATTAACGTCCATTTTGCGACAGCAAAACCACCTTCAATGTTTACAAATGGCAAATCAATGAAATGGTGGCTTCTGCCGTGACCGGAAGTGTTGTGACAAATACAACAGTACAACAGCTGACCAGCTGATTTACAGCCAGTGCTGCCAACGTATTTCGCGCGCATACGACCTTGTCTGCATGTTACGCGCTCACTATTTCGTGCCTTCACGTTGCAAATCTGGAGTGAGACAAAGTAATTAGAGTGAGACAATGTTAACATTGTCTCACTGATGAGCGAATTGGCCACTTTGCTTTCTCAAATCAGTGAGAGAACATGTACATTGTTAGGTAACTGTAGGAAAAACTCTAGGCTGTGAAGATTTGGTAAATTGGGAAAAGGACAGCTGGCTTACCTGAAGAGAATACACCCAGGTGTAGCACAGGACAGGGGCGGATCCAGGGAGTCACGTTGGGGGGGGGAAATGCCGGGGATTTGGGGGGGGTATGGAATACCCTTCAGGGGTGGGGGATCCGGGATTCCACCCCCGGAAATTTGATAAAAATTCCATATCAATAATTTTATTGGCCGTAAAAAATAGCCGAATGCGTTTTATTGACCAAATTGTGTTATCGGCCTAAAAAGGCGACTGTATAGAATTCATGAACCAAAATCAGAAATTTTACCTGTTATTTCGGATAAAAAACTGGCAATTTGACCACATTTCATGGTCGCCGTAACTTTTAGACCAAAAACGACCAATGAACGTATTAGTTTATCGGCCAAAAATACCGCGATAGTTTATACCCAAACCGCAATTCAAAGGCCAACCGTCAGCAGAAGTATCAAAGTATGTTATCGTCGAAAACAAAGATTTTACCGAGACTAAGATCGAAACAGATTTTATCGGCCGAGATACGGCGATTTTAAAAGAAACCCGAGATACATATTATCGGCCTAAAATAGCAATATATTCTCATTTTGTCATCTAAAACGTCAATCGAACCATATTTTTAGCCTGAAAACGGTCAAACTGTGTTATTAGATAAATTTACTGACCGGGTGTGTGTTATCAGCCAAAATCAATAATGTAACGGCAACTTTACAGCAATATTCCGCAGGAATTATTTGATCTATTCCGCAGGAAAATTTGTTTTTTAATGAGCTAAATCATTAGCTCATTAAAAAACAAATTTTCCTGCGGAATAGATCAAATTCCTATAGCAATTTTAAAAGTAGTTGGTACACAGATCAGCAGAGTGTTGGCACATCTGGTGAATTCTTCTTCTGTTTGTGGAAAATTCCCTGACAAGCTCAAAATTGCAAAAGTTATACCCATTCTTAAAAAAGATGACCCTAAATTAATTTGTAACTACAGACCTGTCCCGTTACTACCAGTTGTAGCTAAAATATTTGAGAAATTAGCATACGACAGACTGGCATTATTTTTAGAAAATAATAATAAATTAGTTAACTTTCAGCATGGATTTAGAAAAAATAAATCTACTATAACAGCAGCGGTCGGTTTTATTGAATCAATTATAAACTCAATGGATAAGGGAGAAAAGGTAGTAGGTGTTTTCATGGACCTTTCAAAGGCGTTTGATAGCGTTTCCCACACTTTACTACTTTCAAAGCTAGAGGAGTTGGGAGTAACAGATATTGCATTGGAATGGTTCATATCTTACTTATCAAATAGACAGCAATATGTTGAAATAACCCATGTCATCAAAAATTATCAAATTGTCAAGTTCACATCCAATTTAAATAGAATCAGCACCGGTGCTCCCTAAGGATCAAATTTAGGGCCTCTTCTCTTTTTATGTTATGTAAATAATATAGGGCAGTCTTTGAATTTTTTTCCAACTTCCAGTCTATGTCTGTATGCTGATGACTCAAACTTAAAAGTTTCGGGCAGATCACAAGAGGATATCGAACTATTTTCAAATATAGAACTTGATAGTATAGATCAGTTTTTTGAAAATCTTAATTTACGTTTAAATCCAAGTAAAACTAAAGGTATTTGTTTCAAAACAAAACAAAGTAAAAATTGCATCTCCCCAAAATTAATCATTAAAAACAAACATGTAGAGTTAATTGAGCAAACAAAGTTTCTAGGGCTAATAATTGATAATAGCCTGTCATGGGATGGGCATGTGAAGTATGTTTTAAACAAAGCAAATTCTGGTTCATTTGCAATCAGAACAATGTCCAAACTGTGCAACATTGATGTTTTGCGTAGTATATATTTCGCTCTTATTCACAGTCATATTGCATATGGAATATGTATATATGGCTCCACAACAAAAGATAATTTGAATAGTATGTTAAAAATTCAAAAAAAGCAATTAGAATTATTTTACAACTAAAAACTCAAGACTCAGCCCAGGAATATTTTAAACAACTAAAAATCATGACCGTTCATGGACTATATATCTTTGATACAATCATGCATGTCAGGAATAATCAGAATAATGAATTTATCCCAGTGCATCAATACAACACTAGAAAAAAAATTGAACCCATTCCCCATCATAAATTAGAAATTTTCAAAAATAAAGTGTCTTTTGCAGGCAAAAAGTTTTTAAGAAAAATACCAGATTGTATAAAAAATGAAATTAGTCATCCAAAGTTTAACCGAAAATTAAAGGATTATTTGATTGATTTAGCTGTGTATGACTTGGGTGAATTTTAAACGGGTAAAAATTTTAATTGGTTCGGGATTATGATGTTTTAATTGTAAGTGACACTATTTTAATGTATTTTTATTTTATATATGAATCATGTCTCTGTTTATTTTGTATAGTACTCATATTTCATACTTGTATTTTGTAGTACTTATTGTATATAGTTCTACTTGTTGTTGACACTATTCTATGTATACAAGAGTATCATTATGAATAAAGAAATCTGAATTGAATTGAATATTACTAGCCAAAAACTACGACCGCAAATTTTGTTATCGGCCGAAAATTGAGTCCCAACCGTATTTAATGCCGGAAATGTACTTAATCGCTCAAAAACGGCAATCGGACCGCATTTTGTCGGTAAAAATAAAGCCGGGTCGTGTTTTATATACAAAAGCGAAGACCGAAACGCATTTTATTGGGCAAAATCAGAGATTTGGTTGTGTTTTATCGGTAAATACATAAATTTTGCCACAACTTGGTGGTCAGAAACACCAAAATGACTGAATTTTTTAAGTATAATGGACTGGACCACGTTTTATTATCACGGTAAGTCAGGCGCGGATCGATGGAGGGGAAATGGGGGAAATCCCCCCCCCCCAAGGCAAAAGGTTGGAGTTGCGCGCGCACCCCTGCACCAGCGCCAGTGCTACGTCTGCCCGGCAGCATCATCTCGACTTGTCGTCTGATTGATGCGTCGTCAGTCAGATTCCGCCTGTAATACTACTACAGAGAGTTCACAGACTGGAAAATCGGGTAATTTTATGGGAATTTCAGCGAAAATTCGTTAATTTAGTTAAACGTCTTTTTCGGCCATTCTCGTTCATGCGGCTCGGTTGTCGTTCCCCAGGGAGGTAGAAACCATGGAGAGCTCGTCAGTGGACAGAAAACGATCCGCGCATTGTCAGGCTAGACCCAAAGTGTAGGACACGGCAAATCTGAGTAATCCCGAGCGGTGAGCACGTTGTCGTTTACACGCTAAGACGAATTTTGGTCTATCCCGACTATGGGCGCGAGCATGGTCTATCCCGACATGGTTTCTACCTCGCTGTCATTCCCAGTCAATAAGACAAGTTTTGGTTGTCATTTTCAGACAATAAGAAACGTTGCCGATCGTCATTTCAGGCCATTAAATGCAACTAAATTCCTGTTTTTGATCTCGCTGTCGTTCCCAGTCAATAAGACAAGTTTTGGTGTCATTTTCAGACAGTAAGAAATGTTGCCGATCGTCATTTCGGGCCATTAAATGCAACTAAATTCCTGTTTTTGATCTATCCGATGCCGAAAAATAGGCGTTCTTTGGCGATAGATCGGGGTCAAATCGCCGACTGTATTAAAAAAAAATACGTTCCGGTTGTCGTTTGGGCCTATTAAACGGGATCCAGCTTTATTTTTCGTTGGGGAAATGTGGTCCGATTGCCAAGTTTTATGATAAATCGCGGTTAAATTGTGATTTTTGGCATATATTGAGGCTCGGTGGTCATTTTCGGTCTATAAACAAGTTGCGGCCGTCGATTTCGGACTTTAAAATGCTAGGAAAAACGGTTGTTTTCGGGAAATAGAATGAAGTGAAATTGCCTATTTTGTTTAAAAAATTTTTTTTTTTTTTGCTGTAAAACGCAGACTTTTTTGGCCGGGCGCGGCCCTTAAATTTTTTGAGGTTAATGTTTTTGCCCTACAAATCGCAAAAGGGGTTGTTGGTCATTTGCCTTTTCGGGCGCTAAAACAAGGCTATATATCTATTTCGGTGGATATTATGTGGCTCGCTTATCGTGATAATAAAACGTGGTCCAGTCCATTATACTTAAAAAATTCAGTCATTTTGGTGTTTTTGACCACCAAGTTGTGGCAAAATTTATGTTTTTACCAATAACACACGGCCAAATCTCTGATTTTGCCCGATAAATGCGTTTCGGTCTTCGCTTTTGTATATAAAACACGACCCGGCTTTATTTTTTACCGACAAAATGCGGTCCGATTGCCGAGGTAGAAACCATGTCGGGATAGACCAAAATTCGGTCTGGCCGGGCTCAAGGTCACATCTCAAACCGAGGACTCGGTCGCAGCGCTCAGTACAGCGTCTTATGTGTTATTGGCTACACGTCCTCTCAGTTAAATGAGGTTTACGGTGCAAGGGATTTTTTTATAGTAAAATGGTTTTTGGAATCGTATTACTGAATAAATTCTTTATCTTTTGGTACTAAATTCAAATGTATTTAACCTCTAATTATGAGGTAAAAACACGTGTAAGTTTCAATATTAGTATACAAATCTCGATGATCACGTACTCAACCTGTATTTTCATCGAAATTAATTAATTTACGACTCAATGACTCCCATATTTTATTTACTCGATACATGAGTCAACTCTTTTCGTAAAAATAACTATATAATAACAATTGTACGGCTTTTAAAGAGGCTTAGTTTTGAATTTTGACACAACAAATTTGATTCCATACTATCGCATTTATAGTTTTGGTAGAAAAGTTGATTCAAAACTAAGTATCTTTCGTATTCAAGTTCCTTGTCATGTTCCTCAACTTTGAACGGCAATATGATTTTTATAGGATTGGTTATTATAGTATTGGCTGATATAGAGGCTTAGTTCTGAGTTTTGACGTAAAACCATAAGTTCATTCATAATTTTGATTAAATATATAGCTACACATATTTACTTACGATTTTATATTTCAGTTCCCCGATCTATTCCTTATTTATTCACACAAAATCAAGTTATAGGACTATTTGAATAGTTGTTAGGGAGGTATAACTTAAGTTTCTGTAAACAGATGTTGATTCTCTTGTATTTCAATGTTCACGATTAAAATCATAAAATGTGACCATAAAATTAAGGATTATAAACCTGAAAACATGTAACATTTAAATAAAATCTAATTTAACGATGTAATAAATAACTACTAGAACTAGAAGGGAAAATGTTTAAGTGATACAAATTTTAAAGGGAGAAGAGTTTAAATAAAAGGCAAAGTTATGTTTAAATAAAATCCAATACATATCGAGGTAATGACTCCTGTATTTTAACTTAGAAAATGGACAAATAAAGTATTTAGTGAGGAATTTTTGCTTCACGACCACATTATAACAAAACAAATATGTTTATTCTTGCATAACATTTTACTATGTACAACAAATAAGCCTCATATTATTTTTCATTTAATTTAATTACATATTCATTTATAATATTTAATATGTAATGTTTAATCATGAGTCAGATTACATCTCGATAAATGTTTTTTTTATCATAATTGAAAGCTGTGTTAAGTAACAATAACCTCAATATAATATGGAGTCAAATATATATTTATAATTTACTTTTTATAAAAACATAAGTAAAATGAGGAGCGATTATTCTGATGTGGTAGTACGGCGTGGGGCGTGGGGGCCTCGACGACGACAGCGGCGCGCGTGGTAGAACTGAACATAGCCGTGATTTATATATGATTATTGAAGAAACTAGAAGTTCTATCGAAAATATTTTCGAATAAATTTTGAAGATCAACTAATTAGCTACAACTTTCTCACTGGAAGTTTGTTTTTACCTCAGGAATAAAAAACTTTCTCGCTCTTTTTATGTCATGTTCATACAACCTTCTAATATTTTAATTATTACAAATTACACATAATTTTAAACTAAAATATATTGATACTGTTAGATGCGGACATTCATGCACAAAAGGAATATATAAGTTTCATTGTAGTTTTATTATTATTAAGATGTACAGGAGCGTGTAAACGACAACGTGCTCACCGCTCGGGATTACACAGATTTGCCGTGTCCTACACTTTGGGTCTAGCCTGACAATGCGCGGATCGTTTTCTGTCCACTGACGAGCTCTCCATGGTTTCTACCTCCCTGGGGAACGACAACCGAGCCGCATGAACGAGAATGACCGAAAAAGACGTTTAACTAAATTAACGAATTTTCGCCGAAATTCCCGTAAAATTATCCGATTTTCCGGTCTGTGAACTCTGTGTAGTAGTATTACAGGCATATGAATCTGACTGATGATGCATCAATCAGACGACAAGTCGAGATGATGCTGCCGGGCAGACGTAGCACTGGCGCTGGAGCGGGGGTGCGCGCGCAACTCCAACCTTTTGCCTTGGGGGGGGGGGAAATTTCCCCCATTTCCCCCCCGTGGCATTTCCTGTGGCCTGGCACAGGAGCCATAAAAAAGTGGACACAAAAAGTCTTGTTTATTCTCTTCTGATTAAGTCCCCTGAGGGAACCGAATTTCAAGACGTTTTCTTTGTGTGTATCAAATTTATGTGGCTCCTGATGTGCTTCACCTGTTTTTATTCTCTCAGGTGACCTGGAAGTAGTGAACCTGTTGATTGAATACCAAGCGAAAGTGATGAATTCAGTCCAGATTATAACTTATTCCTATCTAATAACAATAAACTGCAGTTGTGATTTTCAATTTTCAATATTTGTTTAGATTGATTGTAAACCTAAAGATGATATTATGTGGTCTGATTGCTGTTTTAGCCAATACTTTTTTTTATTTTAGGTCTTTAATACTTACTCTGGTCATCATTCTCATCTAATATTTGTGTAATCATTGCTCATTCACAGAGTGGCGTAAAATACTCTTTTTAATTTTTTCAGTTTTAAAACTTAGGTAAACTTTAACTTGTGATATGTCAGGGAGGGGGTAGTGATTTATTTCTTTGCCCTGTTGTGTTCTGTGACGTCGTAACAAGTGATAGTAATTGGTCCGTTGCAGACCTGGCGTTCCTGGTGTCGCTGACGTCTACGGTGTTCATCGTCTCGGAGATCAAGAAGCTGATCGAGCGGTCATGCGAGCAGCGCTCCCGCCAGCCCAAAAGCGCGATGGACTTTGTATGACATCAGTCCTCCCCCAGAGGCAAGACTAGGCGAGACTAACCCTCATAACATACAAACACGTTATTTATTTTGTTCTTATTCTGATTAGTTTTACTTTTATCGATTTGTTTTGATATCGACTGCATCGTGTCGAATTTGCCTGAATTGTGTTAGTGTTTTAAAGATAAAATTAATAACAGTCCAATTATCTAAGTTATTTGAATGTGACACTAAATGTTTCGGTAAGTCAATCGGTTTGTTGGCACACACTGATGATTTTTCAACATAAAGAAGTTATTGTAACATAAATTGCCATAGTCATAGTGATCATTGAGCGGAAATTTTGGTATTTATTTGGAATTCACAATGTTTTAACTTTATTATGTTAAATAGTGAAGACAAAATTATATTTTATCCCTAAAGATCACTCAGTTCAAATTATTTTCTTCTTCAAAGACTTTAGGCCTATTTTATCCTGGGCAGATTATATCACTGCCAATTAAAATTTAACAAGTTTTCTAAATATTTCAAGTTTTAAAATTTTGTGTTAATATTAAAAAGAAAAACAATTAAAAAGCCGTATTCTTACCATTTGAGCCTGTTAATCTTTAAAGAGCGTCATTAGAGTTCAGGTTACACAAATTCCAAAATCCCCAACAAAAGACTTATAAGTTGCCTTAAATAGTTGCCCTTTGCAATCGTCACAATTCAGGCAGAGGTGACACTTCAGGCCCCTTGTACATATTCATTTAAGGTTAAGTAGTTTTTAAGTTAATTCGATCTTGAACGTGTAGTGTTTTGTACTTATGTTCCCCTCCCTCCTCCCCATCCGAGCAGTGTAGCACAGTACATCTTCCATCTCACTCCTCTAGTCTTATCTGTTCACATTCCAGCCCTAGAACTTCCTTTTGCCGCTCCACCAACAGCTACAAACGGGTATTTTCTATTTTCGCACTACTTCTCTTTAACAGGGTGTCCTGTATAAATTTTTTAATTTATTTTTTTAATTGTACCAAGCAGCTATGTGTCGTGTATGTTGTATTTTATGTTCTTTTGTAGTTGTTTTATAAATTGCTTATTTAATTTTTGACAAATTTTCTCTTGTAGGCCTACTTTTACTAAAATGAGAAGTTAACTATTTAACTCATTGTCTGATATTGTTTTTAATAACAAATATGTTTTTGCTCATTATTTTCATTTTTTCAAATCTCCTTTTCTTAGTTTGAGTGTACTCCTCATAATATCGACACGTTTGGTTTAAAAGACAAACTGCATTTAACAATGAAAAGTATTTTTTTACTTAGTATGTATTTTTCCTTATGAATTGTAATTTTTAGTTAGGTGCTGATAATTTTAAGAGGATTTTTTGCCAATACATAATATTGTGCAGATACACTATACAATTTTATAATTTTAGGACTCTTATGCCAAAAATTGAACGTAAAATGGTTTCTAGTATAAGAAAATGTCACATGTGCATAATACAAATAAGATTGTGATCATAATTCTTGATATTGAAGTATACTTGAATTAAAGATTTATTTATTTACTTTATTTTTTTTATTTTTCCTTATTTCCTTGATCTTTTTGCTTCGCTATGTGTGCTTTACTAGATTTTTTTAATAAATAAAGTAACATTAAGCTATACACTTCTGATGTATGTATATTTGAACTTTTATATGATGGTGCTACACATAAAAATAGATTGGAGGTTTTATTTTCATTTTGTGTTCTTTATTTTGGTATCAATTTTCAACTAATCATTTGAATTTTCAGTTTAACAAAATATTTTCTTTATATATTAGATATATTAAAATTTTAATTTGTATGTGACAAATTATGAGTGGTGGTTATTCGCTGTTCAAACTTCTGGGAATAAAAATCAATGCCGAAAGAACAATCTGAAACCAGTTTTTGAGTGAGAAAAACAATGTAATCAAGAGATGAGTTTTTGACACACCTAAAATGCATTTAGTTGATGTGAATGTACAACTCAACACATGCACGTTTACATCTGACAGTACGTAGAGTAGAGAGGTGCATGCAACATGTACATACAACAGAGTAATGAGTAGCGTATGTAGCTGTAACATAAATTACCGTGTAACATACTATAACCCACCAGTATTTTATCATGCTTGTGTACATGGCAACATTTTCAATTACACCTTGTGAGCATCAAGTATTAAATGTTGTAGCTGTTTTGTTAAAGTAAATCCATTTAGAAAATCAAACAGTATGTCCTGTATTGTGAATTGTGACTATAATAGATGGCTCGTGTAGCTCACCAAACCACATTTCTATTTTTGGTTCAACCTCTTTAAATGTTAGATCAGAAAGCAATATTGAAAAAGCTTGACTAATATAGTTAATATGCAATAGCTCTTAAACTGTGTGGAAGTATTGTATTAGGATCTTAATTTGTTTGGTAGCTTTTAGAAAGTTTATTTAAAAATATAAATGGAGTAAAAATCCACTTCTAGTTGGATTTTCTCAAAGTAACAAACAAACAACCATCCAATAAACTTTGTTTTGGCCTTTGAAGCATTATATACACAAAGGGCACAGTAGCTTATGAAAGTATGATGTAGAAACATGTTAACACAAAAAAAAATAGCTCTTGCAAATAGCTACCATATTTTAAAATAAAATAGCTTGCAAATAGATTTTTGAGACCTGGTAATTTCTAAGAGGTACCTGCCTTTTGTGGAACAAATATTTTAGTTAAAATATTTAAAACACCCACAAAATAATTTATTTCACCATTTGTAAAATATTGCTAGCAATCTGTAGGCTTTGTTGCAGTGAACCCCTAAAGTATTCTAGGCAAAGTGTAATAATTTACCGTCTTAATGACTTTTTCACAACTGTGTAGACTAATTTTATACTATTTGTCTGTTCTTCAACCCTAACACTAAGTAGCTTATTGTCTATATGTATGTCGTATAAGCCACGTGAACTTGCAGCCATTTCGAATCTTATCATTCATAGCACTGTGATAAAATTAGTCTCTTAGTACTCGTTTGTTCTTGTTACACGATTCTATCGTCGGTGTAAGGTGTAGATTCACCGATCGTTCTGTTGTAATAGTATAATATATTATTCTTGCTATATGATACTATAATGTTGTTAATGTAAGGCTAGGATTTTGAAATATTATGCTTGCAATGTACATGTGATTTTAGTTTTAGTTTTTATGGGTCGATTTATTTATGTTCTTTGTATGGTGCCTACATTTAAGTGCAATGGCTCAGGAAGCATTTTTTTAGTTAAGTATTCATACTAATCAAAAAAATAAACTGGTTGTTTTATGGAGAGTGGAACACACCTGCACATGAATGTTAGCACAATGTCAGTCATCAGACCTGACTCACTGCCTTAGTAAAATACATTCTCTCATAATAAGTTGCTGGTTTGAAACTGAGGCAAAACTAAAAACTTGTTTCGGGAAATTTGTCCCAAAAACTTAAAAACACTGTTGGCAAGGAAGCAAATAAATGGTACTAGAAAATGTACACGTACTTTCTCCCTTTTAACCCTCTTTTAATCAATATATTCATATTCCTTTATATGTATACTACTTGTAGTGTTAAAGTATGGCGTACTCTATATAGAACTCTTCGTGTAAACTATTTTTTCAGAAATGTTTATCCAAGTCATTTTTTGGGGGAAATTACTGAATCATTTGCTGCAGACAATAGTTTTAAGAAGGGGCTCCAGTCCTCTACATCTACCTCATTCTCCCATAAGACCCATGACTGGTGGGGATGAAAAGTTTTGTGACGGTAGTTTTGTTGGTCTTAAGGGAAATCCCTCTTCCCAGAGGTAGATGGTAACATATTCCGAGTATCCTCTATTGGTCAATGTTAGTTCAACAAATATGCCATGTTTTAATTGAATTGATCAGTAAATAAGAGAGATATTAAAATTTGTTGGTTTTACATTAAAATGATATTGAACAATGTACTTTATTTACCACTAATAGAAAATTTAAATTTTCTACACAACCATCAGCCATAAAGTAATAGCAATTCAAAATACTAAATTTGTTTAACAATCTTTTTGATAGAAATAAGTACATTTAATTAAAATTTGATATTATTTTGCTAAATCAAAAGACTTCATTTTTAAACCTTTTAAGCCCTATAATTTTTGACACCTAATTTTCCCAGAAATGTGAGTGGTGTAATCACTCTAAATCACAATATTTTAACCAAAATTGCGCAGCTTTTGATATATTTGAACGTTTTATGTTCTTTAGGTGTTTTGGGTGGATAATTACCCTTCAAAATAAATTGAAAAATGTAAAAAATGGTCATACTGTGGATTAGTTCCTGCATACAAAATTTGATTAAAATCTGGTCAATGATGTGGCCTCTAGGTCGTACACATACAGCCAGACGAACATCACCTGAAAACCAAATTTTGGGTTCAGGAAGCACCAACACACAAATTTCCACCAATAACTCAGATTTAACAATTTGTACAAAAACAATATTTTCTCCTTATATATGTATAGGGGGAGAGAATAAAAATGACATAGCCGTGAGTTACAGAAGAAATCATCATGTTAAACAGGATCTCTTTTTGCTCATCCAAAACAACCTATAGCATTGCCTTCGTTATGAGAATGATGGTAATAGGTAATATTCCATTATCCTGCAGTCTTATGTTTTAATCTTGACAAACCCTGGGAAATAATCAATCAACCCCAGCCTTAACTGGTTATAAAAGGTGCTAACCACCTTGGTCAAATTTGGAAAGTCTGTAAAATATCAGGGCTTGTGAACAAATTGATTTAATCAGGACTATAATATCGTTTAGCACTGGCCAATATCTGAATTTATTTTAACAGCCAAATGGCTGTTTTATGTTTTATTAGCGTTAATATCTTAATGTGGGCTGATCTTTGCTCATTGGTCCAGAAGTTAAAATTTTAAACTTCACTAAGATCTTATTTAGCATCATTTAAACTTGCCATGCTCATTCTCCCAGAAGCTAATTATCCTTCAGGTTCCACACCTCTAGATTCATTTTTATGAGCTATACAAAGCGCCTCTAAGTTCTACGATACCTATATTTTATTATTTAAAATTCCTTTGCAGTAAGTAATATGATTTTAACACAAAATGTTTATTTTGTTGAAAATGGGGAATGTTGATATGCGACCTGAGTCAGTAAGCATTTTATTTGAATCATAGAGCTTAGAATTAAAATATTAGGAATTAATCTGATAACTGTCAATGTTTGTAAGTTTCCTGTTTTTAAATAATAAAACAATTACACTTAAATAACAGTATGTTTCATATCCCTTGTTATCGGCCTTGTCTCAATTTAAATTCCATAGTAGACTCCCTCTAGTCTGACCACCTTGGACCGGACCAGCCGAACGAATCGGTGGTGTTTTGTAAATGTAAAACATCCAATTATATAACAACCTGTACATAAAATCAACTGCAAATATGGTTTAAGCAATTAAGTAACGAAACGAAAATCACTTGTCAGCTGAACTGAAATGTTTTATTTATACTTTGACCAGGAATTAAACGGACAAGTTGACTCCTGTCGATTTCTGCTGTTGGAAATCCTCCTGCGGTTGACAGAACCATCAAAAGGCCAAACCAACCAAGGATGGACTAGAGGGAGTCTACTGTAATATAACAATGTCTTATCTTAACATTTATTGATTCCAATCCTAGTCCGAATGTTAGTAACCAAACTCCAAAAGTTTGAGGTGTTTTATTATACTGTAAATATAAATAAAAAAGCTGTATTTGGGAACTCTTAACTTTGTGGCTTAAGGCCATAAATTGAGGCGGCTGTTTCATTGCATAGGTAATTTTTTCATTTATTTTTTTTATTTTTTGATGGTTATCTTTTATTTAAAATTGCTTTTCTACAACTTTCTGTCATACAGTGCTTAATGATTATATCACTTGAATCAGTTGTTCTAGTGACTACTATGGATGATCCAATTAAATTATGTTTCAATATGAATATATTAATGCAAAGCAT
The DNA here is from genome assembly GCA_963675035.1 of Allygus modestus. Classification (NCBI taxonomy): domain Eukaryota; kingdom Metazoa; phylum Arthropoda; class Insecta; order Hemiptera; family Cicadellidae; genus Allygus; species Allygus modestus. The sequence continues at coordinate 76,889,872 of OY776115.1, read as the reverse complement.
TTTTCGTTGTAGATATAATTACTTTGTGTTTCTCATGCTCTCTAAACTTACACATCCAAACTATTTTGGGCCAAGAGTATAAGCTTCATTCTACAGGGTCAAGCTTCAACTTGCGTCATATGGCCTATATGAACATTTGGCATGCTTACCTTTCTTTTTACTAGCTTTCCTTTTATATGGTACTTAGCTTACCTTTCGACCCAAAATCTAGAATATTTAAGGAGACCTAGGTTTCAGTACCCAAACCCTACCATCCGTCCAGATTTCACAAAATCTGGACCGATGGTGGATCTCTCCTTCAACATTATGAATTTTGGATCTAAGGAAAGCTTAGACTATTAACTATAGGTAACGATCCAGAAGCTATAGCACCCAATAGCTTCATTGCAAATTACTTGACCACTCGATGTGTAATAAAACTCAAACAATGGTCAAGTCTGAATTCTTTCCCCAATAAGTCATAGGCAAGTGAAGTAAATTTAAATACCTGTTTAACAAACTTGCACTTTGAAATGGGTTGAATCCAGTAAATAAGAGTGGGACTTAGTTAAACATTTATTATATAATATATTACATCTACAATATCGTAAAAACATGTAAATAATGTTACACGAGTTAGTGTGAATAAATTAAGGACATAATATACAATACACACATACACTTAGACATAGAGACCCTAATATTGCTAATACACTGGAAGCAGATTCATGTCATCTACTGCAATAAATGAAATATCCATCTACATAAAAATAAAGCAGTACAGTATTTATAAAACCATTCAGATGAGTAAATTTAAAATTATTTAAAAAATAAAATTGTAAAAAAGTGTAAATTCAACAAAACATTGGCTAATACTTTTTTACTCGATATTTGTAAATTTAAAATATGCTTAAAATATATTGCGCACCTATCGATCTAGCAACAGTTACAAATTGACATATAAATTAATATCAGTATTTCCACCTTAGTTGAGTTGTTAATTGTTATTAACCAGTAATAAATAATAATATGTAATAAATGTCTTTAGGAACTAGCTAAACGGCTAAGAAGAAATGTCTAAATAGTTTATTTAATTACATGCTAAACATCTGTGAAAATATACAAAACCAAGAAGTAATTTACAATAAACCTTAACCTAAATTATACAAACATGTTTTCATACCTCACTGTAAAACTAATTACAGTTCACAAAGATACATAAAATTGGACAGTGTAAATAAGTTATGGTAAATAAATTGATATCACTAATATTTTAAAATTGTATTTTCCCACGCCTTGTTATGGCAGATATTTCAGTCTAGAATAAAAAAGAAGTCCAATATGAAATGAGATTCTCATTTTGTTTTTGTAAATGTAAAAAAAACTATTGACAATGTAAAAAATCAAGAATATAAAAAGTATTATTTGTTATTTTTAAATAAAAAGTGTCCTATAAGAGATTATACACAATCTGGTAAGGAGTCTCCAAGTGAAAACTTGGTTAAACACATGTTTGGCCGTAAATATATTACATTTAATTGTGTTCGGTTTTTTTTAGTTTCAGTTCTGTTTGTGAAGGAATCTTTGCTTTTGTTATAATTGACTTTCTTATCAATAAACAAATTTGTTATCAAGGATGAAAATAAAATAATGATTTTTATAGTGATATATTTACTGTAGTTTTGCAAACTGTTGAGCATAGTTGTATGTATATTTTCTAGTTTTTAAATGTTTTCAATGCGCTGTAATATATTTACGGCCCTAACTCTTTGGCTCAGTAGCATCCGACTACGACGACGCTACGGATATACGATAATGTACAAGAACACCGACGTCTTTGGAAGAGGTAAATAGCCCTTTCCCTACCTATCTAGCATCACTTAAGATATTAAAGCTATGGCAAATTATATACTCAGTCTGTTAATATGATACATTCAATAATTACAATGATAAGTAAGAACTCTGCAAATGCAATAAGTATTTTTGCCCTTCGAAACAGAAGGATAGTTTTTTCTTTAGGTTCATACAACAAGAATTTTGTGAGACTTAAATGTATTCTGCTAGGAAATTGTAAATACTAAATTCAACATTAAATATATGCTTGAAAGATGGTGGTTTTTATTAAAGGTCTGTTAGAACAAAATAATTTAATCAACACTGGAAGTTAGACTGTGGTGATATGTTTTTTTATAATAAAATATCAATGTATCTGATATGTACGCTTCAGGATTTAATTTTAAAAGTTTTTTTTATAATATTAGCATTGAAAAGTCCTAAACCACCATCTTTAAGCAACACTTAGCAAAACCTTTAAATATACCTAACATAGACACAACCATGAGACACCAAATGATTCAAATTGGCACAACCTTTGGCGATAATGTAATTTCACAAACTATGACGGAATAATTTAAATGAAAAATAAATTTTTGTTCTTAAATTCATGTGAATATTCTAAGTACAGATTTCATCTAACACGTTGGCCTAAACACTTTTGGAACTAAGGTCCAAAGTCAAACTCCGTCAAAGGGGGTGGGGATTTGTTAAATCTGAACATTTTGTTAGTAAGAAAGTGTAAAAGCCTTAAAATTTGACTGCTAAATAACAAATAAAGATTAACCAAATTTATTCTAAGGATTCCTTGACTAAAATATTCTTTATTTAAAGATAATTAATGACTTGACAATAGGTTTTTGAAACTGATGAGGATAAAATGTACAAATAAAAGAAGTAGAGTATAGATCCAAGCTCAAAATAAAAAATGTTGTGTATTGAAAGATAGTGTAATTTTTAATACATTAATAACTTTTTCAACAATTGCGGTTCCTCTCTCTTCACGCTAATGAAGTTAATGTATTCACGCTAATATATCTGGGAATAAGTAATATAGTAAAGATAAAGAAGATGAATGCTTGGAGCCAAATACAGGAAATACTCATCTTCCTTTCCGTCTGTAATCCAGAATTAGTGTTAAAAATATCAAACAAATTTTCCCGTAAGTAACTTCATGTCTACATGCATTTCACAAGCTTATTGGTGACTTTCCCTAAAACTTCTTTCTTATATTTGAAGAATAGCTGATCCTAAATCCATCTCCCATTCACAATACCTCTAAAAAAACTTTAGGAGCCCACTTACTTTAATAATTTTTAAGCTTTCCTTTAACAAATCATTTTGGTTTGATGACTCATTTGACCAGTCTCAAAATATGACTGGATTAATATTACTTCACCGAATATCATTAAAATCAAATTTGCTGCGGGAGTTCCAATTACAAAACTATTTACCTACACAATCATTTATAATTCCCATCATTCAGAGCACAACACCTTCTAACAACAGAACTTAATTTGTTTCCACCCCCTAACCCCGGCCCAGAGATTGACAGCGATTCAAACATCGACAACCAACTAACGATAGAGCGTTCAAAAGTCCGCTTATTTGCACTGGCGTGAGCGCCGCTGGAACCTCCTCATGCGGTTGTTCCACTCCTCCTTCCACTCGATGACGATCGAGCGCTGAGTTATTGTGAGGCCGGTGTGTTCCCCCTCCTTCTCCTTGCCCAGTATCAGGTAAGACCTGTGGGCATCATTGTGAGGATTAGAGTGGATTCGAATAACTATGTAGGCAATTTACCTTGTAATAGTCTGAGTGGTAGGACATACATGCAGTTGGAGTAAGTGTTTAATCTTTGTTCATTAATAAATCCTTAGAAATATGTTTGTTGTTGACCAATGGAGGCAAATAAAATCCCCTGAGTGTTAATGTTACCCTTTTTAAAAGAAAAAATCCTTAAATTATTTTTTTAATGGGTTTTTGAACTCTTGGAAACTTTCAATTATTCCTCACCTTTGTAATTCCTTCCTAATTATCTCTTAATCACATGTTTATATCAATGAAGTAAAAAAGAGACCCAAATATCTCACCTTGAAGAATGAGTTGCACTCAAATATATATAGAAAGTATGCTAAGTTTTGGTTATGCTAGGTGGCCTTTTTATAGCTACAAAAAATTAGTCTTCTTTTCATATTTGGAAAAGACTATTTGAACTTTGCCTTTCAGCAAGGTATAAACTTTACTGAAATGTGTTTTCAGAGTACAGTACTGCCAATCTTTTACAAGGCAATCTGTTTTCTATATTAACATCCAGGCCGTTTGTTCTGTATTAACAGAGATCTTTCTCTAACATTTCTATTGGGCAGTGCTCCACAGGTAATATTGGTATGCACAAACTGGCGGATTCCAACTATTATTAAGAGAGGACTTAGCCACTTCCTTACGTTGTGAATGGCTTTGTGAATTGGAGTGTTTCCAGTGTAGTTGTACTTAAGCAACTTGCCCTAAGCTAACTAGGTTGTCAAGTTCCAGGGGGAGGAGGAGGAGGATTTGGGGGTTCCGGGGTTCAAAAATCCCCTTAACACCCCACTTAACCCTGACTAAAACTTTGCTACATGTACTCACTTGTTAGTTTTTATTTTGGGGCACTTGCAGGCCAGATCCTTGAGAGGAACCCACAAGAAGGTGGAGGTGCGGCGCAGGCGGGAGTCTCGCGCTCGCTTGAACACTGACTGGATAGTCAGGGAGAACTTGACCCAGTCATCCACAGTCTCTCGCTCCACCACCTTACCCAAGATGGCTGCCAGGGACAGACATAACAATAGATTATCAGCAACTACATGTTTAAGAAAGATCTACTAAAAATAGGTATTTACCTTAACAATCTTGATTTTGTATACGCTCAGAGGTCTTCATCATGTAGAAAGTATACTGTTTGTCAATAAATCAAAATCTATCAAAAGTGATTTTTTTGTTGCATACAGTAATTTAAGAACCCTGATTTATAGAAAGTTCTTTGGTTAAATTTTAATCTAAAAATGTCTAGGATTTAAAAATATTTTGTTAATCCTTTAGATAATTGAAGTTGACATGGATATGGAATACAGTACTGTACTGACACATTATGAAAGTTATAATACGGATACTCAAAGTGGAGTAGGAGGTTTTCTTTTTAAATTTTAGTTACAAGGAACAAAACAAATAAACAACTTAGTGACATAAACTTTAAAACAGGATGGACTGAAGTGTTTCAATATTAACTAAACTACTAATGAGCGAACTCATGACAACACATTCTGATTAATCAATCAAAAACAATGTGACTCAAGAAGAGGCACTTCCAAAGAGTATTTTATGTGTTTTTATCAAAAGTGATGCGGTATGATTTGTTAGTAGAATTTCAAGTTTTCATTAAGTTAAAGCTCATTGTTCACTTCAAGGCAGTGTTGGCCTGTGGTGATAACACTCATAGGAAATCACGACAAATCAAATCATTACAATTTTAATAATCTATCACAGTTAGTTTTTAATATTGAAAATTTTGCAAGTGAACGTACGTTGTGGAAAAGGTCACAATTTGAACACCAATTAATACAATTTTGTGTGCCCTATCAAACAAAAGTCAAGAACCCTATAAATGCATTGAAACCGAAAAGTTCACTGTATAATAAAATCCTCGAATATTTATCGTATTTGGTAAGTTCTAACAGAAAGTGTAGTACAGTACAAACCGTAATCTCTCTTGCAGTATTTGTTGAGGTTGAGCCGACGGGTGCCAGCTCTACACTTGCCGCATTGATCTGAAAAAAGTTAATATTGGATATATATAATGTAGTACACTGTTCAAAGAGACTTAACTCTCTGACAACTGAAACTTTTTTTTTTACCAACAAACTAGCCTCAACAAAAAGAAGAATTTGTGAAATAGTTTTTTGTATCACTTCTTTTACGATGTGTTTATCAAAAAAAGGTTGATAAACAAATTATTTTTTCATAATAACTTAATTTTTTAAGAGTCTGTAATGAAACTGAGAAGAAATTATATTAAACTTATATCATCTGTCGGGTGTTATACCATTAATTTTCAATGCTTATACACTCATTCATGATACTGGTTCTCACCATAACCCTCTCGGCCCTTGACAGATGCAAATCATCCACCGGTGACCGTGGGCCATAAAATATTCATTATCAACAATTAAATGAGCAGGATTCCTGGGGTTGCTGATGGCTATAAACAAAAGTGGGAACTTTCTTTTGTTTTACCATTTATTTAATTTATTTGAACTTCTTGTTGATTTTATATTTAAACATAAATCATAAATATTTTAACACTACAGTAAAAATGTATAATCTTATGCGACAGTGATTTAAGTTTTCCGAAAACTCTAATTTTTTTAAATTTTGTACAAGTATATTACAATTATTTTATGGTCGCAGATTAAGTGTATGATCTCGTTTCCCATGAATTATGTTCTAGTGAATTATTGCTTGAAGATGGTGTTGTAGGGTGGAGTAATACATACCGTTAGCTATATATATATATATAAATTCAGTTCAGAGCCAATATCAATCGTTCTAATTTAGATCGCTAATTCTTGTCACGTGTTTGTATTTGTTTTTTTCTACAATGTTCCAATCGGACCACAGTCATGCACAATATGTCTTTTAACATTTTATAGAACTACAGTATTATTCTAGTGGCTTGTAGGAGCTATAGCCCCAAACCTTAACGCCAACAATATGTCTTTTAACATTTTATAGAACTACAGTATTATTCTAGTGGCTTGTAGGAGCTATAGCCCCAAACCTTAACGCCAACAATATGTCTTTTAACATTTTATAGAACTACAGTATTATTCTAGTGGTTTGTAGGAGCTATAGCTCCAAACCTTAGCCAACAATATGTCTTTTAACATTTTATAGAACTACAGTATTATTCTAGTGGCTTGTAGGAGCTATAGCCCCAAACCTTAACGCCAACAATATGTCTTTTAACATTTTATAGAACTACAGTATTATTCTAGTGGCTTGTAGGAGCTATAGCCCCAAACCTTAACGCCAACAATATGTCTTTTAACATTTTATAGAACTACAGTATTATTCTAGTGGCTTGTAGGAGCTATAGCTCCAAACCTTAGCCAACAATATGTCTTTTAACATTTTATAGAACTTCAGTATTATTCTAGTGGCTTGTAGGAGCTATAGCCCCAAACCTTAACGCCAACAATATGTCTTTAAAAACTTATTTTAGAGAATTAAATATATAGATGGAAGTTATAATGACAACATCGTTGTAGAGGCTTGGATAAATCTTACACGCACATAACGGTAACAAGTTCACAGCAATGTGTCAAAACAAAACATTGGGATGTTCAAAGGCGGGATGGGCGTGCCAACTGTTGCGTGAAAATTTAATTGCAGTAAACAGTGTTGCCACCCACTCTGCCTCTTTTAATCGCTTTCCCGGACCGCGTGTTCATTGCCACCTCCTGTAACACTGTGTGAAATTCCAGTTTCTCGCGAATTTCCAATAAGGAGCGGAGGCAAACTTTTACATTGGCCCTTTTTAATATTACAAAGAATAAAGAAGTATTGATTTAAAATGATGTTAACAAACTCGCCCAACTACCCAGCTGTTGAAACCAGTTACTTATCGTTCATGTAGATCAATTGTGTCTAAAAAATAATTATGAAATCTGTGTTTTTCTTTATTCACGAATAAATAAGATGTGTGGCTGTTTTGGGATTGTCAAGATTTTAGGTCTTGCACATCCAATTTTAATATAGGAACATTTTAACCGCTTCTTGCGCTCTTTCGACCTATTCAAATAAGTTCCCTTTTTTGAAATTTGTCAATAGATTTTTTCTAACTACTAATTTGTTATTTAAAAATCATCTGCAATTATTTTAGGTAAATGTTGCATAACAAAGCATCTGATTTGGCAATCACAACTTCTAAAATAAGCAGATGCACCTCTATCTAACCCGCTCTCCAAAACTCTCTCTTATCTCTTGTTTTAGTTTAGTATAGATATAGCACATTTACTTGACATCCATCAAGTATTTGGAATGGTCGTTAAAAAGGAAAATATGGAAATTGGAATTCGACAAAGACAGAACAAAAACTGCTTTTATTTACATTTTCAAAGAAAAACAAAACAATATGAATACAAATAAATGTATCTCCAAACACATTTTGCATGTAATCTAGTCGCTGGATCGCATAAACGTTTGTCTACCGGGCCATTTGGCGGAAAACACGGCTTTTACAAAAAATACAAAGTGCACCCTTCCTTGCCATTGTTGTTTCCCCGGAAGTGCTTGGCTTCTCGCCAACTGCATTATTGGCTATTTCCGGTTTTATGGCCACCGAGCGGGTCCCTCGGGCCCTTTATCAGAAAAGCTGTAAAATGGAAACAGATCGCTGGGTTTTTCGGCCTTGGACAATGCCCGTATATCTTTGGTCCTCCGAATTTAAAAATATATATTTCTGTAAAAAAATCTGTAACAAGAGTAGTGCTACAGTAGGGACGCTTTAGCAATTTAGAGAATGTCAGTTCTCGAAAAAAATACTGAAATTTTGTTGGTAACTCATGTGTAGTAATATTCACTTTACACATTGTATGATTTGTTTTTCCTGAAAATATCACATTATTTAAGGAAGTAATACTGTGACTAAACACGGACAAGAAAGAGTTGTTTTTTTAACGTTCTAGTTCTTCTAACTTGAAACAACTTTTATCAGTAAAAGCAATTATTTGACAATAATAATATTACGTGATGATAGGAAAATAATTTGTTCTCTGTTCTTACAGCGGGCCAAAATTAAACCTGGTTTTCAAACGTTTAATGCGGTCACAACTTAAAGAGAAATAAACAAGTTTATTTTCCAATAACCGATTAAAGAGCAGAAGTAAATAGTGGTAAATCTTATTGATTAATTAATTTCCATTATGGTTGCAATTTGCATGCCCTCTGATTGACCTTATGATAAATTAATTTTGTCACAGGTAAAATTGCCTAAAACCATGCATGACTCCAGGGAAATGATCGGGGAGTGGCCGATGAACTGCCTATCACAAGAACCCTCGATCGCCCGTCGAGGGGTGAATACATTACTGTACCGATCTTCTATCCACCTCCTTGGTGGCAATACTCATAGTGAAATTCGATGCTATATTTTTAATAAATAACAGTACTAGTACTGCAACTGTTGGTTGTCATTATCGGTCCTTAAATAACATAATTAAACTGTTTACCTTAATTTGGCATAACAGTCTATATAAATTAAATTACGTTGTTAAAAAATTGTTTTAAAGATACTAGCCATTTTTCCGTGTCTAGCACAAAGATCTCGCAGGTTATAGCCAGATATTTTTAGAATTTTACATTATAATCAGCAGGTAAACTAAATAAAATTACTCCATAAAATTAGCATTAGAACTTTGAAAGCCCATGGTACAAGACCTGGGTGGATGCTTTTAACCCCCCAAAAGGTACTAGAAATTTTGATTGACGCCACATAAGTATGCGAATGAATAGTTTTGCAGGCCTAAAATTTCCGAGTAAAAATCAGTGAATTATTTTAATAATATCAATGCTATATGAGTTTTACATAAAGTAGAACAATAAAATTTGTAATGTGGACAATTAGATGGTATATTATACTGCAGAAGCTACTATGCTCAACCACCTAAAGACAAGGGGAAGAACTTGTCAACAAAGTTTTGACTGTATTTTAAATCATCCTCCCTGAGGTGGTTAATAATTATTTTCTTTACGAATCAAACTAATGACACAATAATAATTGGAAACTGAAAGCCTCTTAGATAAACAATGGGTCAACAAAGACCAGTAAAAACAAATCAAAGATGTCTAAATAGCATGGACAAAAGACAGAACAGAGACATTCAAAGAGGATAAACAAGCAAACTGTTCAAGGGGATTGCGTCGCGTCGGTTGTCTTTGTTTTGAAAAGATGACTAGACTTCAAAAGAACAGTCGCTTGCTCGTCGAATGACGAACGATTATAGAGGTTTATTTTGTGATACGTCTACTCCCGTACGATGGGATACTATAAGCCAATCTGTCCATAAGCAAACTGGGAGACAGATTAAAACTGGTTACATCAGACACCTTTAGCAGACACATCGTTTATAAATTATATTTGATCTTTATCGATGATTTCGTACAAGTTTTGATCAATCTATGAGTCATCTGGGAGCGAACGTTTCTACAAATAAATATTAGAACATTCATTATAGGACACTTCTTTTGTTATAATTTCATCGTCCTATTTTGTTATAATTAGTAAACTCTTTGATGGTCTTCTGGCAAATATTCAGCTCCGAATTATCCAGACTACAGATCCTGTACGCTTTACGTATATACCTATAATAGAATCTGTGTATCTCAATGCTTAAGTTTAGCGCCTGCAAACTCGTTTGCATTTCCCGCAGAACGTAAACTGGAGTATTTAATGTTCGTCAATTTAAGGCGCAGGGTTCCGTTTCTTCTAAAATCAAACTAACGCATGGTAGTTTAATATAATCACTTATGTATATCTGTAGTCAATTGTAAAAATATTACTCTCGCTTGTAATGCTTGGATATTTTTTGGATACAGCAAAATATTTGTTTACTTTATAAAATTAATTTTTATATCTTAATTCAATTAGTTTAAAAAATAATACAGTTACTTTTGTTATTAAGTAATTTGTACTTCTATCAAAATCGCACCAGGATTTACGGTATCCCCAATATCGCTTGTTATTACATACTTTGATTGGCATAGAAGTTCGCAAACGTCAATACAATATCTAAGTACTAACACTTTTATTAGCACTGTATCCAAGGGAGGATAAATTACTTGGTACGGTGGTGAAATACACTACGTAAACTACGAGAAATCGTAAAACCGAGATTAACGATGGTTTAGTGCAGCACAGCTAAGACATTGCCACAACAAGGCTTGTGGTTCAATCCCCAATCTGAGACGTGAAACAGTTCAGAGTCATAGTGAGAGGGTGGGGGTGCAGTTAACGGTTGCCACATTTGCTCTCAACGACACACAGTCACAGTCACAGTGGCTACAGCGCTGCTTTATTGGCGGGTGAAGAAGGTTGGAATTTGTATTGGGTTGGCGGGTCTCAATGAAACTGAAACATAATAACCTCGTTTAGTTTTTATTTTCTGCTTTTCATTCTTGTTAGTTATGTACTTAGCGTATCTCTTTGTTTGCTTAACATACATAAATTAGTAGGCCAACTGAAAAAGTGGAAATATAAATTTTATATCTTATAAAAAACTCATTCAAACAAGGATTATGCAACTAATTTGGGGGTCTTTGTTTTGTAAGAACAATACGAATATAATTTAAAACTACAACTAAAATAAACTAACGACTCAGATTTTTATTTTGGTAAAGCCTTTGAAATCAACGATTCCACCGTCAGACTAACCATTGAGTTAGGAAGACCTCACAAAAATAAAAACGTAATTTAGGAGTATTCTAAGTTTTAATTAAAAATAATATTAATTGTGACGTAATAAGAATGATATTATTTAATTGTGGATCTGCTACTGATATAAACTCATTACAACAATTATTGTTATTGATTAATGATACTTTTTAAGAAAAGGTCGACCTTAGATAGTACAGTAACAAAACCAGGGTTTTGGACCGTTCCTTTTCAAAACTTTAAAAATATCACTGGCGTATATACACCAAAAAAGGAAAAAAGAATATACTAATTTCATTAAATAATTAAAGAGCTTTAAAAATCTACTTTGTTTTGATTGCAAAACTATCTTTCAAGAGACTCGTATTAGCGCCAATACAATTTATATATATTAACTCAATCGGTTTATCAGAAACACCACGTCCGCTAGACGATAGGTGGTGGGGAGGGCGTTTGTTATCAGTAGGTGTGATAAGGAGGTCACAACGCCGCCTAGCCCTCAGTGTTATCAATGAATATGTATGTGTTGTCACGGCCTCTGCGCCTCTTATCTGCCCATAAATCTACACTATAATCCATCCATGCACCTTGGCTTCCCCTCCTGTAATACCACGGTGTCGAACTTCTCGTCCGAACACCGTTATGTCCAGGTATCAAGATTGAATTCAGAACTGAATATGAGAAGGGTAATTTAAAACAAGATTAAAGTGTATTATATTCCTTTATCCTTTATATCTGACTATGGTAAGTATTTAATATTAATGAATTGTCATAAGGTGAAGGTAGTATCTATCCTATCCTATCCTATACTCTAATATAAGTAAGGTTTGCTTGCTTGCTTGCTTGCTTGCTTGCGTGCGTGCTTGCTTGCTTGCTTGCTTGCTTGCTTGCGACACAGATCTCAAAAACGGCTCCAACAATTTCATTCAAATGTTCGAAATAACTAATTTCTGGGATCAAAATAAGTTCTAGACAGGCCTCATCCCCAGGAAAAATCAAATAACGTAAAAAAACTAAAATGAAAAGTTAAAAAAATTAACATTGGGCTTATGGAGTTTCAAATCAAAACAAAAGAACTGTAACAGCTGTTCATAATCAACCAGGGAACTGTCAAAGTAATACTCATGTTGTTTATGATTATTAACATGTGGTTTCCTGAGAGCAGAGATTAAAAGATTTGAGTTAAGATTACATATATAGAGTAGTAAAATCAATCAAAGGGACATTGAGCTATAAATAACAACTGGAGGGACCTTAAAAATGTAGAAAAGAGGCAAATGAATAATACAAATCTGATTATCAGTAGGGGGAAGTGGTGAAATATTACTCCGAGTCATCTAAACAAACTGAATGGTATTACCCCGAGCAAAGCTCGGCCCCCAGGCACTATTCATAAGTACCAATACATTCATTCATATTCATCTATTATTCCCTATACTTATTACAGTATTTCTGACTTTCAGTATATTTTGTTTTCAGGATGAATTGTAAATCGTCTTTGGTAGTATAACGATCCAAACCTTACTTTTATTGAATTATATTTATGTCAACAACACAGAGATCAAATACTCGAGAAGTTTATGTATAACATCGAAGAAGTGACACCCCTTCATTTAAATAATAACTTCACGCAGCACATGAAAGCTATGCTTAAAATCACTCCAAGATTCGCTCGGCTTCAAAATGTTTTTCTTGCCGTACAATGTTGCAAGATTGAAACGAGACAAAAATATATTGTTTTTAAATGTATATTTGTATCTAAAATTGTTAGGAGTTAAAGCGTCTTCATACAAAACACAGCCTACTCCTGGATTGATAAAGTGTAAATCGCTTTGGAAGATAAAAAAGTTATCAACTCTTGTCAGCCAGGTGTGTACCATTTTTGTAATTTTCGTCACCCGTAGTGGCTATTAGAATCTCCGACATAAATAAATTGGTTAAAATTAAGAAGCATTGTATCGATCGAATCATGTATGTTTTGGGGTTCATAGATGTTGAGTTGAGACCAAAGACTAATATTACAAACTTTAACGTAGCAGCGTTCATGGATAACCGATACTTCATATACATCTTGCTAATAATATGTTTTTGAAGGTTTTGAAGTGAAAATTTGCGAAAAATACTGATTTTTCATCATCTCCTTATAAAAAAATTCACCAAACTCGAACCTGTTTATAACGACAATCTGGATAAGTTCTGTTTTTTTTTTATATACAATGGTGCAGATGGAGCAGCGCGAAAAAACAAACAGTTGGGGAACAAGTTCCGGACATCATCAATCAACGAAGAGTTTATAAAAAAAGGAAATGTACAATCAACTAAAAGATAAAGGGCTGTGAAAGGAAAATACCACAACAAAGAGATAAGGCGTGAAGTGTTATTCCAGGTTGCGCCTAGTTAGGGTTGGAGGGACGCCAAAATTGTGCCAGTCTAAATAGCCAGAACGCCCAGAACATCTAGTCTGGCTGTACGACGGCGGTGTGGTGCTGGCATGGACACCGACGATGTAGGCTAATGATGCTCTTGCTGGGCTTGACTGTGCGTTCCTTACATTATATTTGTTTTATTTTTTTACACAAAATACCATGTTTTTTTTCTTTCAAGTTTGCATTCGATTCTTCTCTTAATAAAATGTGTTAGGCTGTTGTATAGGACGTATATGGTGGAAATAATTAGAGGAAACACTTAATAGTGCTTAAAAATGAAGGATAATACAATAAGTTCATGAAAAGAATTTAATACATTATTAATTAGCAATGCATGCAGTGTGCAAGACTTTAAACATGATAATACTGTACTCCAATATTAACCTAAGAAATTGTTTGTTATTGAATTAGTGTAATTTTTGTAAATATGAAATGCATAAGGAAGCGTCTGAAAACTATTGTCTAGATTAGATACCAAATAAAGGTAATTGAATTTAACTAAATTAATGGGATGGTTTTCTAGTGACTTCGTAGTGAGGGAAGAGGGGGCTCCAGTCACGAAACATTTCGTGTTTCTACTTGCTTCTCCCATAACTTTCAAACTTTGAAAACCCGCCCCTCATCAATAGATTACCCGATGTCGTCGACTCATGGCTCATTTTAAAGATAAAAAAAATACCCCCGTCGCAGCAAACCTGCGTACTCAGCGAATTTCGAATGAATATATATATATATATATATATATCTTAATAACACGTTAAGCCTCTTACCAGAATTCATAAGAAATATATTCATAAATAAGCGATATTTAAAATATTCATTATTATCCATAAGAATAAAATTAGGGATGAGTACGCAGGGTTGCTGCAACAAGGAACAGAAAATAATGGGTTTTTATGCAAATATCAACAGAACTCATCTAAGTGAAGTCACATACCAAGTTTTATCCATATTCATTCATAAATAAGCGATATATAACATTTTTATTATTCTCCATAAGAATAACATGGGGGGGACCGAGTACCTAGGTTTGCTGCTCAAATTTTTTTGTTCAAACAACAACAAACCACAATCAGATGAAGCGATATACCAAGTTTCGTCAGTTTATGTTCATAAATAACCGAGATATAAAATTGGTCTTTTTCTCCATAAGAATATAACATTGGACAACTTACTGTGTTTAGCACTTTCAATGTCTCACTAACCAGCTGACGTAGAGCAATGATCTAAATACCAAATTGTTTGTTTTTTAAGCTGAATTCAATGGTATAAATTAAAATTTGATTTAAATAACAATTACATGTGAAAACTACAAAAAAAAAACATTTTTGGGGTACAAAACCCCCCCAAAACCCCCCTTCGGATGGTGCGATTTGTCTGGTTTTAGAACTCGTTCAAATAAATGGTACTTTACATATTTGTACCAAATTTCATTAAGATCGGACCTTTTTACGAGAGTTATCGTGCTTACGGACATATATACCAATTTGAACGAATGGTGTTTTTGGCATCTGGGGACCTCAAAACGAAAAGTTATCATGGTCTCGGGCTTAAGTCTTACCATGAGACCTACGGTAATAGCTTCTTACCTATAGGGGAAATTCGCTGATATCTCACGACTTCAGTGAGCAAAATGTCTAAAACAAAAATAATAATCGTTTAGTAAAGTTCCAAAATATTCAATATTTACGACTTTTTATAGGTGAACTGTTTGTGATACCGACATTCTTCTTACTGAAAGCGAAGGTATTTATATTTTTTTCTTCTTGAAAATAGACAATAAATCAACTATTTCGGACAATCCGTTGAGGAGGGACGGGCTTTACAAGTTAACATTGGCATTATGGGAGAAACAAGTCGACGCAGAGGACTGGAGCCCCTCTTACACTGGGAGCTGTTTGAAAATGACCAAGATTGGCGGGTCCGTTACTAACAAGCCCGGATAGAGGTACGCCAAAGTCAGACAGCAAAATATATATAAAGTGTAAGATTACGTATAAATTACTAAGCGTGTTGTCTGTATCTGAATCCTACCCATATTATTTTAATATTTAAAAAGTTTACCAATCAAACGATGAAAGATCGGTAATAATATCAAATAAATAGTATTTAGACTATTAATATTCACATATTATTATGGACATGAGGGTAGTTAAAAAAATAAAACCATAAATCCGATAATAGTATGGGTATACACTACAGTAAAAGCCTGAAGAGCCTGAGTCTTAAAGAATCGGGTCGAGCCATGTCATGAGAGCTCAGGATTCGTGAGCCAATCATTGTTAAGCAAGGCAAGTTAATGACGTCACTGCGGCCGAGACCGGGGTTGGGGGGAGGTTACAGCTTCATTTGCGAAACTAATTGCATTATTAGTTGACGAAACTTAGACATTAATAAAAAAATATACATTAAATCGAAATTTTTAACTGTTTAGTGCATCTGAACACATACTCCCGCACTGGGGTTACCCACAAAGGGGAAACTTTTAACAATTGTTTATGAATCAAAACACCTAACATTGTCGTTACAGTACAGATTTTTATTTCATAGTACATACTATAAGCGAACACCCTTCAGTGCACTGAGAATAAAGCTGGAGCGAGGTATACTATAGTACCCACAGTAATTGGTCTTGTAGAGGAATTCTACGCTGGTTTTTACAGTACCCTAATTATAGCTTCCCGCAAAAGATTTGCTTTGTTATACAGGCTATATTTACCAATTTTTGTAAATGAACTAAGGTAACCTGACACATTGTATTCTACTGGTTTATTTACAAAGTTGTCATTGCATAGATCTACGGGTTCTACGTGAGAGCTCTCAATTCGTCTAACCTATCGGCTCCCAATTTATTCTGCAGTTGTTGGACATCAACGACTTCAAATGTATCGGAGATCTTTTTTCAAAGATCAGCGGGGTTCTGGAATCTTTTTTGGATGGATAGTGGGTCCGAAAAACGGTTCCTTCTTGATGGGAAAGGAATACCTCTTTTATAATATGATTATAAAATTAACTTCAACTTAAACATACAATTTTATAGTATCGGTACTTTGCCTTCTCTTCAGGAGAAAACTCCATTTTAGGAATGTTTTCTAAAAATTTTGTCATTTACATTGTGACAAAAGTTACAATGTAAATGTAAAGAAGGGAACACGTCTTTGTAAAATAGCAAACCCCAACTAAAATATTACTTTTATTTTGCTTTCCATCATACAAGTTCGATCAACTAGTGGGCCTCCGGTAGTTTTATTATTGATATTTATTTTTAAAAGCCGACCAACTGCCCTGCGACCAACTAACATGTCGATCAACTGGTAGGCACCAGTTGTCAATGGTAAAGATAATTCACCCGGTATTTTGGGAACCAGCTGGAACACTATTACTTCTAACAAAGCCTGTGATTAGTGTAGACAGGATTAATTCACCTTTAGCTGATAGGCAGGTAATGAATTGGCGGGAAGCTGCCAACTCCAGAAATAGCCAGTGGGACTAACTGCTTCGCTCATTCACGGCTAATCCTACTGGGGAAAAGATTTTTTAGGCAAAGAGAACCGCATAACGGAATTTAGAGTAAAGGGTAAAATAAAAACACCCTGGGTAATAGGTCTGAATAATTTTAATAGGTCGGTTATAGTAAATCTGCTTCCAGTTCACTTTCCATGTTTAAACTTTTTAATCTGACCAAAAATATAATAATATATTACAACTGTATGTTTAAGACACCTATAGTGAAACCACTCTGTTGTAACCAAATTAAAGGTCTCCATGAGAGTATAGAGTGGGAGAGTAGAATTTTCCATATTAGGCACCTTTCATTTGTAAATCACCATACTTTGGGAGTTTTTCTGAATGTCTTACAATGAATGAAAAGGGATAGAATTAGTTTTAAATAACGCATTTTGTTCTTGTTTGAGCCAGAAGTAACTGTAAAAGTTGGGTCGTCCCATTCGTTACCCTTCCCTACGCAAGCTTCAAACTTTTCTTTATAAGACTGAGCCTTGAAATCCCTGACTTGATAAAATTGTAATCTACAACTCGATTTCCTTTTTGTTCTAGAAAGGGCAAATTTATGTTATTTTTAAACTTTTGCAGTAGCAAATATTTTTTCAGTGTCAAATCAAAACTTGTAGATGAAATGAAACAAATATAGTTATGAATAATAATGTAAAAACCATACGGCAAATTAATGTGTGTTATAGATTGATTTTTAAAGAAAAACACCTATTTACACATCTTCAATCGGAACGACATTTATCTATGTCATAATAAATTAATTTTGTGTCCATGGCGAGTAAAAACTGAATATTGCTTATTTCATAAATAAATCATGTCAAAATCAATAGTCGTACTGTATTCAAAGCAACTTGATTGGCAATGGACGCCCATCTCAAAGCTTATTAAAAAGGATGGTTAAGATTCGCTGATAAAATTTCAGCAACGACGAGACCCAATCCAGGTTAAGATACTGTAGTAGAGAAATGGTTTACAAGGATTAGTGTTCAATGTACTACAGTGAGTTGCATCGGTCTAGTCAAGTATAGGGTATCCCGGGTGCTTAGCCAGCCAGCCAGAGCGGTTTACTGGTGTGTCTGGAGTACACGAGTGATGATTCTCCGATCCAGATTGAAACAATGTAGTAGAGGGGATTGGTTAAGAGGACTAATCCTCGTTTTCACATGTACAAATTATTTATTACTAGTTGTCCTGTTGCTCGAATCCGAGCAATAAATATTGTGTTACCGTTCCAAAGCCAACATGGCCTGCTGATTAACTGTGATTACTCTATCCATCCCAGCTGATTGCTTAAAACTTATAGTTATTTCCCAATGTTAAGCTTATAGGAAAAAAATCAACTTTAAAGGGCCCCCTGGGAACTTTAAAGGGGGCCCTGGCCTCACTCACAAATTATTTCTCTATAAAAACATTCCAGCACAACTTCACGTTAGGCTCTTTCCAATGACACCAAAAACTTGAAAATCGGTTCAGTAGTTTAGGAGGAGTGAATACAAAAATATTTTCGTTACAGAACAATGTCAATACAATAATATTACTATCGCCATAAAATTGAAATCACATTTAGGTTTAGTTCCAATAATTAGGAGTCCAACTCTAACAATCCGCAATCCGCTTCATAACCGCCACATTAGGTCAAAATAACGTTTTGTCCAAAAATTAACTATACCCAACTTTTTTCCCTTTTTAAATTTTCGAAAACAAAACTTGTTTTCAAAAACATTATCTTTTGCTACCTGAACCGAGTTTAACCGGGACAAATGTTTGTGACGATTTTGTCTTCACTTGCCTAAACCTTACTTCAGTATCTAGCCATTCCTATTTATACATATCAGACTGTTACAGAAGTCATGAGTTCAACTGCATTAGGTAGTATATATGTATAAGTCCTAAACCTTACTACAGTATCTAGCCATTCCTATTTATACATATCAGACTGTTACAGAAGTCATGAGTTCAACTGCATTAGGTAGTATATATGTATAAGTCCTAAACCTTACTACAGTATCTAGCCATTCCTATTTATACATATCAGACTGTTACAGAAGTCATGAGTTCAACTGCATTAGGTAGTATATATGTATAAGTCCTAAACCTTACTTCAGTATCTAGCCATTCCTATTTATACATATCAGACTGTTACAGAAGTCATGAGTTCAACTGCATTAGGTAGTATATATGTATAAGTCCTAAACCTTACTTCAGTATCTAGCCATTCCTATTTATACATATCAGACTGTTACAGAAGTCATGAGTTCAACTGCATTAGGTAGTATATATGTATAAGTCCTAAACCTTACTACAGTATCTAGCCATTCCTATTTATACATATCAGACTGTTACAGAAGTCATGAGTTCAACTGCATTAGGTAGTATATATGTATAAGTCCTAAACCTTACTTCAGTATCTAGCCATTCCTATTTATACATATCAGACTGTTACAGAAGTCATGAGTTCAACTGCATTAGGTAGTATATATGTATAAGTCCTAAACCTTACTTTAGTATCTAGCCATTCCTATTTATACATATCAGACTGTTACAGAAGTCATGAGTTCAACTGCATTAGGTAGTATATATGTATAAGTCCTAAACCTTACTTCAGTATCTAGCCATTCCTATTTATACATATCAGACTGTTACAGAAGTCATGAGTTCAACTGCATTAGGTAGTATATATGTATAAGTCCTAAAATGTGTAGTAAAAACAATATTACTTAATATTGTTTTAAACTATCGGTATATCTAGTCAAATGGGACGTTAAAATACAATGCTATGGGGGAGGGAGCGTTTCCGACGTTTAGAATTTCAGTTAGGACTGCAAGGTGTGTTATGATACATTAGAGCATTTTAATAGGATAATACCCTGTAGCAGCAAACCTGCTTACTCGGCGAATTTACAATGCATATATATGAATCTTAACACCACATAAAGCCACACAACAAATTCCATCAATATACATTCATAAATAAACGATTTATGGCATTTGAATTATTCTCCATGAGAATAACATGGCGGCTGAGTATGCAGGTTTGCTGAAACAAGGAACACAAAAAATGGGTTTTTATACAAATATAAATATAACTCAACTAGGTAAGGCCACATACCAAGTTTTATTTATGTTCATAATTAACGGAGATAATGTTTTACTTTTTCTCCATAAAAATATCATGGGTTTCATGGTTTCTTTTTGTCATTAAATATAGCCACCAGACATATGAATTCTGGACCATTTCCAGACGAACTAGAAACGTGATATTTAGCATGCAGGTAGCTTGTACCTTGAAACCCCCGGTAAAATTGCCAAAATATACAATTTTTAATTTTAAAACCACTAATTTTTATCTTGAAAATTGGCTATTTTAACATTGGGCTTATGGAGTTTCAAATAAAAACAAAAGAAATCGTAACAGCTGTAAACAAATATCCAGTAAACTGTCAAAGCAACTTTCACATGGTAGAGTATAAACAAATTGTAGAACTATTGAAAAATGAAAACATCTAGAGTGGATTTAACCATAATGAATCTAAATAGTATACTATATAAAAAATACTTGAAGGGTCATTGACCAATAATAACAATTGAAGCGACCCCAAGCGGGGGTCTGGGGGCGGAGCCCCCAGCGAGCAAAGCGAGTATATATATTATTAGATTGAAAACTAAACTTCCAGAGTACCCTTTTTCAAACATTTTTATTTCACAACGCTTTTCGGCTATAATGCCAATTTCAAAGAGTATAAAAAGTATTTATACATATATACAGTTTTGAACGGATGGTGTTTTTGGCATCTGGGGACCTTACAACAAAAATTTACCATGGTCCCGGGCCTAGGTCTTACCGCCGACTACGGTAATAGCTTCTTGCCTATAGGGGAAATTCACTAAAAGCACAGAAAACTAAAACACTAAAGAATCCTAAACATGTTATAGATAAAGGTATATTTCTCTCATGTAATAATGAAGCAATTATATACTAAAATTAATTTACAAACAAAATAATAATTTTAATAATGTTTATTTATAAAATAATAAGGAAATTAATTTTCAACAATATTTCGTCGTAATTTTAATTAAAAAAATACATTAATTACCAATGGTAAAAATGGCCTGTGATTTGTTTAGAGTGGTTTAATTCACCCTCAGCTGATTGGCCAGGTAATGAATGGTGGTGAGGTGCCAACTACAGAAATAACCAGTGGCGGACCGTACGGCTCATTCACGGCAGGGCCTGCTGCGACAAGAGTAAGGTGTGAAATACATTAGGTAACGGCTTTTAGGCAAGAACACAGACAAAGAGTTAAAGATCAACCATGAGGAGGATGTGGAGGGTGGACGTGTGGTCTGGGTCACTTTGACTCTAAACCTTTCCTTCCAGCGTAAGCTTAACATATACAGGCAACAATGCACTATGACAATACAGTAATATTAATTATGTATATTATGATATTTCTCTGAGCATACGAGAGAATCAATGCCGACCACAACTTGTACCAAATGCTAATGAAAACACTTCATGAGAATATTCTATCCTCGAATTTGTATTTAATATTTATCGAGAAAAGTGGTAGTTTTGATTTTAAATAATTCAACTACATAAACTAACATTTGGAGATGACTAACATATTTATTAAATGTAACCTTTTTGATCAATCGACCTACCCTACCACTGTGATAATGTTGACATTACGCACGAGACGCAAGGAGTCTAACAATACAAATACTGTATACCATTAATGGCAAATAATTGTTTAGGATTATTTCTTTTATATTTGGTTAAAAGAAAAATAGTATTAGGCCTAGCACAAACCTGTAGAAAACAAATAACGTTTGCCGGGTCAATGTCGAGGTACTGCGTATATTCCAAAATGAGTGTCAAAATGTTAGACTTATTATCTACATCCTATACTCTAATATGAGTAAGGTTTGCTTCCTTGCTTGCGACACTGATCTCAAAAACGGCTCCAACTATTTCCTTCAAATGTTCGAAATAACTAATTTCTGGGATAAAAATAAGTTCTAGACAGGCCTCATCCCCAGCAAAAACCAAATAATTTAAAAAAATAAAAATTAAAAAAATAAAAATTGGGCTTATGGACTTTCAAATCAAAACAAAAGAATTGTAACAGCTGTTCATAATCAACCAGGGAACTGTCAAAGTAATACTCATGTTGTTTATGATTATTAACATTTGGTTTCCTGAGAGCCGAGATTAAAAGAGTTGAGTGAAGATTACATAATAGAGTAGCAAAATAAATTAAAGGGACATTGACCTATAAATAACAACTGGAGTGACCTTGAAAATGTAGAAAAGAGTCAAATGAGTTGTACAAATTTGATATTAGTAGGGGGAAGTGGTGAAATATTACTCCAAGTCATCTAAACAAACTGACTGTCCTTCCCCGAGCAAAGCTCGGCCCCCAGGTACTTTGAATAATTGGTTTATTTAAATGCACTAAAAGGTATATTCAGTTTTCATTTGCACATTGTGTCCCTATACTGAATTCGCGATAATGTTTCAAGTTTAGTTGTGCTATTCGTTTCTCTTTTTCTTCAAATATTCAGTTGTGTTGAACTAAGCAGTGAATTGTTTTAACTAGAATCAATCAAAACCACTTTACTAATTTTGTTTCTAAAACATATTAAGGTGAAACATGTTTTAAATTGATGAAACTTTGTTGGTAAACTGGGATATTAACTTAATATCCCAGTTACAATGTAATGATTATAGAGTTTAAAGTAAATTAAACAAAAATACAGTATATGTGATAAACCATTAATACTGTCTAGCTGGCTGGCTAAGCACCCGGGATACCCCTATACATACTCGACTAGACCGACGCAACACACTGTAGTACATTGGACACTAATCCTTGTCAACTCAACTCTCCATTACAGTGGACTAACCTAGATTTGCGTCTCTAATACAATGTTTAACTGTCAGTTATAACTTTATCATTTTAGCTGTGATTATGTTAGTTTAACTGTCTAGTAACTTACTATTGGATATATAATAATAATAATAAAAATAATAATACGGTAATCATATATTAAGTTTTATTTTTAAATATACTTCTTACATTTAAAGGTATGAATCTTTACAAAAGGTGAAATTCATGAATGTATTTGTGTCATTTTCAGTCAGTGCGAGATCAAAGACTGAAAACTACATCATCAGTGTAAATAACATTGTAGTTTTGAAATTAAACTTGTGAAATTTACAGTTATTTTGAGATTGTATACATCACAAAAATATAAATCAGAGTTAAACATTTTGGTATGTTGTGGTTACAGACCAGACTTTTCACGAGATAAGGAGGTCTTATTGAATTTGCTCACCCTTTCCTATTGACGTGTGGAGCTGAGATCAACCTTTACGCTACTTCAAACCATCGTACTTATTTGGGGCTCTCAGTTAATTCAGAGTTCGTGGCACAAGCTTGCTGTGCGAAGAAAGCCGCGCAGAACACTAGTTTTGGAAAAGTACCCCCGTCACAGCAAACCTGCGTATTCAGCGAATTTACAATGCATAGTATATTTCTTAATACCACATAAAGCCGCATACCAAGTTTCATAAAAATATATTCACATAAGTGATATATATATACAATTTTAATTATTCTCCATAAGAATAATATTGGTTATGAGTACGTAGGTTTGCTGAAATAAGGAACACAAACTATTGTTTTTTATGCAAATATAAATAGAATTTAACCAGGGGAAGCCACATACCAAGTTTTATTAATTTATGTTCATAATTAAGGGAGTCATTACATTTTACTTATTCTCCATAAGAATAACATGGGGGCTGAGTACGCAGGTTTACTGCTACGGGGATGATAAAAAAGTGTTGTGCAAATATCAATATACCAGTCCTACGTGAAGCCACATACCAAGTTTCATCATTATACATTAATAAATAATCGAGATATCAAATTTTATTTATTCTCCATAAGGATAACACTGGACAACGTACTGTGTTTAGCACTTTGAATATCTCTGCAACGGTTGGGTGTAGAATCACAATTTAAACACCAAACTGATTGTTTTGTGGAGCTGAACTGATTAGTAAAAACAAATGTGAAGTTTACATTAAAATCGCTGAGGAAACGCCAAAAACCTTTTTCCTGTAAGATTACCATGGGAGATTTTATGAGTAAGTTTTTCGGTTTTCTCCGCAACCACTTAACCGAGGTTAATAATTCAAAATACTATACTATTTGTTTTTTTAAGCTCTATAACATAGTAAAAACCAAAATTAAGTTTTTTTTTTAATTTTAGGTTGAAAAATGCAAAAAACTTATTTTTGGAAAATTTAAAACCACCATAAACCCCCTTCCATGGTCCGATTTTTTTTGTTTTCGAACTTAAATTCATGAATGTCACTTTACAATTTGAGCCAAATTTGATCGAAATCAGACTTTTTTACTCAAGTTATCACATTCACGGACATATATATTTGAACGAATAGTGTTTTTGGCATCTGGGGACCTCAAAACAAAAAGTTATCATGGTCTCGGGCTTAAGTCTTACCATGAGACCTACGGTAATAGCTTCTTCCCTATAGGGGAAATTCGCTAAAATTATTGAACCGTAGATAGTCGAAGTATTGGCTAAATCAGGAAAATCTATTAAATCGTCAGTATACTTTTACTTTCTCCCTCTATACATAGTATATGGAGAAAGTATTGTTTTCGTCAAAATTTTCGAATTTGAGTTGTTAGTGGAAATATTCGTTTTGGTGCTCCCTGAACCCAAAAAAGTGGTTTTTACGTGATGTCTGTCTGTGTGTGTGTGTGTGTGTGTCCGTGTGTGTGTGTGTGTGTCTGTGTGGATGTGTACAGAGCTAGAGCCCTAACCAATGGGCCGATTTTGATGAAATTTGGTATGTAGGTACTAATCCACGATATCTCCAGGTGTTTTTTTCATTTTTTTGAATTTTTGATTTTTAAGGGTAATTATCCCCCAAAAACCGCCAAAAAACATGAAAAATCCAAATTTCTGAAAAACGGCTCTAACGATTTTGATTAAACTTTAGTCGTTTGTAGAACTTTAGTTTTCCAACAAAATGACACCACCCGCATTCCTGTAAAAATTCGGGTTCAGAAATTGCGGGACTTAAAACATCAAAAATTCAGTTTTTTGATTTTTCATAAAAAAACATAAATATTAAAAAATATTACTATTCACCATTAAAAAGAGCTCAAAAAACTAAATAATTTAGTATTTTGAATTACTATTCTACGATTGCTGGTTTCGGAGAAAATTGAAATTTTCATTTAGCGGTAAACGCAGTACGTTGTTCAATGTTATTCTTATGAGGAATACAAAAATTACTATTTCTCTCTTATTTACTGATCAATTTCATTCAAACTTGATATGCTTGTCCATTAAGCATTGACCAACAGAGTTAATTCGAAATATGTTGCCCCTTAATATCCCTGGGGGGGGGAATAGGGGGCATTTCCCCTCTTAAAACCCCGAGTGTAGCAATGGATCCTGTAGTGCCTCCAAAGCAGGGATTTGGGTGGATGTTTTTTTAAAACAACTTGTTTACAAGATTTTCTGTACATTCTACCGTGCTTTGTATTCTATATTTAGTAAATAAATAGTAATGTATTCATTAAAGTTGGGCTAAAAGGGAGAAAGTATGTGTCAGTTTCCTGATACCGTTTATTTACTTCAATGAGCGTATTAAAAATAAACGTGTTCTCTTCTAGTAAACTTTGGGGATAAATTTAACATAAAATGTAAAGCTATTTAAAAATAACAGATCCACAATAAAATAACTTTATTTTAAAATTATGAACCTAATGTTTTGACAGTAGGGACTCATCTATTAATATGACTTTGGGGTGTAATAAATAATATCACTAATATCACTAGTTGTTTAATTAAAGATTTCGTTCCACGAGGAATTCTTATATTAATATAATTCATATATTTACCTTCTGTTCGCTTACAACTTACCTACTGTTGGCTTACATTTTACCTACGGTTGGCTTAAAAGTTTACCTAAAATTGTAGTATAACTTAGGAAGTGAGTCTACAACCGTAGAATCTACCTCTAAAAATAAAGGAATTAGAGGCAAATTTAGTATTTACCAAACTAATGTAGTTTTTTCGTCCTTTAAATTTCCCAATGTTGTTTTTTCCTTAGTCCAATTGTCAATGGAGGCAGAGCCACTGCCAAGTCCGCGAATAGCTTGGCTGTTCCATTCACTTGACCATTCACCCAAGTGACCGCTGAGCAGAGTGTTCGATAGATTTTCAGGATTTATAAACTCGAAATAATACTTATCAAAATCTCAAACGTGGAAACAAATCTAAGTAATCTTGTTTGATGGTGAACAAATGAACAACGAAGAATATTCGCTGCTTAACCACTTAAGAGGGGCAGAAACAAAGTAGTGGTGAAATGGCGGTTTAACATCACTTCCGGCGCTTTTTTCCCATGTTATTCTTATGGGGATCAGTTTTTGCACCGACGCCCGATCCTACCCTACACAAATTTTCTTTTTGGCCCCTGCCTTATTTTCCCCCATTTAAAATTTGCATTAATTTTAATACATCCTTTGCAGAAATCCACGAGTTCAAAAATAACTCCACACTAAATAAACAACACATGTAAACAACTTAGAAGTTATTGTGTAGTAGTGGAGAAACCACAAAGAGGCATCACTTCCGGCGCTTTTTTCCCATGTTATTCTTATGGGGAGCCGTTTTTGCGCCGACGCCAGCTCCCGCCTATAGAGCTCCCGCGCCTTAGCCAATACTAACGTCCAACCCTTGCCTATATTAAATATATTGTCCCCATCCCCATCCCTCCTCTATATTTTTAAAAATTAATTTTCAAATTCAGGCTAAAAAACTATCTTTGGTGTTTACTGTCCGATTTGTCTGCAATTTGGATATGTTATTGTCCTAGGCAAGTGTTTTAATAAATTACACTTACATTTCCCAAATTCACTATAACGGTCAAAAATATTTTTGAAAAATACTGCCGCCAACTTCTTTATTTACTGTCCGATTTGTCTGCAATTTGGATATGTTATTGGTGTTTTAATCCAATTTGCATTCATTTTAATACATCCTTTGCAGAAATCCACGAGTTCTGGCTACTTGGGAACCCGAGCCATTTGACATATAATAAATCACCCCTCCTCCTAATTACCTTCTCTACCAAATACATGTCTTTATATTTAGTCTTTAACAATTCTTCTGTATAAAATCCTCCTTTGATTATATTGCCATTCTCATCTTTCAAAATATAAGTCACAGGCTTTGTTTTCTTAACTTCTGCTATTGTAAAAAGCTCTCCCGTCCAGTTAGGGGTATATCCTTTACTAAATACATGTTTATATTTAGATATCCTTACACTATCCCCCACCTTATATTTTGGCTTTTTAACTTGTACTTTAGATGCTAACCTTTCGTGTACGTCTTTAGAGTTCTTAGCACTTACTTGGTTAGGTTTCATCCCTATGGATCTATGTACTTTATTATTATATATCCTTATTAACTTTGGAAGTAAATCCAACCACTTGTAACTCCCTTGTGCACTAAACTCTCTATACAACCAATTCTTTAAAGTTCTCTGGAACCTTTCCACAATAGCTGCCTTAGTTGTAGAGTAAGTGTGGTAGTGATTAATATTTAGAATTTTCATTAGTTTGGTAAAATGTTCATTAAAAAATTCTTTTCCGTTATCAGATTGAATATTTTTAACTCCCTTTGGGAGAATAGTTTTTATAGCTTCTGTGACTACTAATCCAGTTTTATTCTTTAGTGGAGCAGCATAAGCTTTTTTAGAAAATGTGTCTATTAAAGTTAAAATATATTTATTCCCAGAATTCTCTCTAGCATAATTCCGCATATCTATTAAATCTATTTGAACAGTTTCGTTTATACCCAACACCTTAAAAGACCTTCTAACAAAGTTCTTTCTCGCGGGCTTATGCAATTCGTAAGCAATTTTTTCCATTTTTTATTCTTTATTTTTAATGTTAACGTATCTGCCAGTCTCTGTCGTTTCAAAAACACCTCCATTGCTACCAACTAACATACCATCACTCATTCTTTGATATACATAGTTTTTTGGCAAATATGCCCCTCCATCTAAAGTCTTAAATCCGCTTAAAGATGTAGGGTCTGCAACCAACAATTTAGGATTGTACATCATCAAATCGATTTCATTATTGTCTTGCATAAATTTATTAGTTTTATTGTTAAACCTTAATGCGTGTGATTTTAAACAAATATCAAATTTAATATTGTCTTGTCTAAAAGTTTTATTATTATCGTCATACCTCAAAACCTGCGACATTAAACAAACATCACTCCTATCTTTGCCTTCAGGTACATTCTTTATTAATTTGTCCTCTGCATCCCACACATCGCCATCTAATGTTAATACATTATAATATTTATCCTCCTGTTTTATTATGCTTTTCTCACCTTTTGTTAATATTTGCTTAACAACAGCCACATCATTTGGCAATGTCCCAGGTAAAATGTTTGTTAATTGCTTATTTTTACCATCAAATTTAAGACCGTCTAAAGTCACAGTCTGATGTTTTGTAACACAATCGTTCTCATCAACAGCGGGTTTAACACGAACTAGCCTTTTATTATTAAAATCCCAAAAGTTTAGATCCATTTTTGGTACTTGAGAGACGTTTACAACATCATCGCTTTCTTTACCAGCCAACAAATTACTTATTTTTCGCTTTTTGGCATTCCAAACATTTCCCTCCGATTCCAAAAATTCATAATTATTATTGTCTTGTACAAAGACACCATCTTTTCTTATTAAAGTTTGCTCTAATGTGGGTACATCGGTTGAGCTTTCACCTCGTTTAACATTAGTAATTTTGCGTTTATTAGCGTTCCAATTATTATTCTTGGATTCTAAAAACTTATATTTAGTATTACCTTGTACAAAAGCATCACCTTTCCTGGTTAACGTCTGCCCCAAAGTCGATACATCGTCAGTAAACTCCCCACCTTTAACATTACTAATTTTATAATTTAAAGCATTCCAACAATCATCTTTTAGATTTAAAGTAGTTTCTTTAAAACTTCTAGCTTCTGGTTTACTATATGGGTTATATACGCGATAAAATTTATCTATCATATTTTTATTTAATAAACAATTCCACTTTCCCTCAATTCTTCTATGATAGAATCTATCTCATTATCCACTCCAGAATTTCCCGCCAATCGGCTTAACCAAAGCAGTCTTAACCTATCTACAAGCTCATTAGGATCGTCCCAATAAACATAGTCTATTTTATTACCAGTTACCTGCCTTAAACCTTCACCAACAGTCTTAAACAGGGGTTTAATTATATTAAGATATTTAGTGTGTTTATTACTTGACATCGCCGCACCTGTTTTATAACCCCTTAAATGTGCATTTGTAGCTTCCAAAATCTCTTTATAATTTTGCAAATCAGCCTGACTATAGTTTACGGGTTCTTTTAAAGTTAACAATTCCCACAATCCCTTTGTCCCTTTATAAATTTTTTCTCCAACTGTAACATCATCATTGGCAATTTGAACTTCCTGATTCCCAATAAAAAATTTATTTCCTTCTCGCCTAATACCATATGTGGTATCTGTCATACTACTTCTACTAAGGTAATTTCCTAAATAGTCTGATGCTAAAAGACCAAAATCTAATTTGTGTGGTGTTATTTGTGTTATTCTTGGTATTCTAGACGGGGTCTTTTCTAAAATCATTGGGAGAACTGGCCTCTCTGTTTTTGTGGCTAAATTTTTTAATTCTTGCAAAGGCTCTATTAACGGTTGGAATGTTTGGAACCTCTCTTCAGCCTCTAGAAATTTACCACGTTTTAACGCCCTATATTTTTCTCTTATTTGTTTTGCAGACTCTACCAATTCTTGTTGAATATTTGTTTTCATTTTATTTACATTTTATTTATCTCATTTGTCAATGGATTATACTCAAACACCTTATCGTGTATTATTAGGCAATATGCAGATGTGTTTGAAGGGACGTTTTCTGCAGTTTCAATTTCTAATTTAATATCTACAACCCCCTCTTTGATTGATTCATTCTGCCTAGAACAATCTATTACAATTAGAGGATATTTATTTATAAAGTCAGCTCTGTTAAACATAGGATCGGGGACGGTGTTGTAGTAACTCTCCCTAAACCTCACAAACATCTCATAAGCTTTAGAGGCATCTCCATTTTCAAAGTCGAGATTTAAATCGCTATAAGGATAATATTCAGAGTTTAAAAACACTTTGATATTTTTCAATTTACAGTGATCAAATTCATCAGTTCTTTTTCGTGCACTGTTGTCCCTACCTGTTTGGAAACCAAATATAACATACCTGGGCTTCTCCAAACTCGATGACGTCTTAACTGACCATGTGTGTCTCTTGGTTTCGGGGTATGATGGGAGTTCGTGTACCTCCAAACTTCTAAATGCAATTTGCAAATTTTTATTTTGCAATAACATCTTTTGTAATTGAAGCTTCTCCCCATCAGATGGTACCACGTGCGGCATCACCCACTGAATCGATTTAAGTGTAATTTTAGGAATAGGATCGACACCAGTTGGAGCATTAGATGTTGTTAATATACAATTTAAGTCGTTTTTGGATCTTTTCAACACCAATTCTTGTTTAACATTTACTAAAACCTTATTAAAATCCTCAAACACACCCATTAACAGCTCTAACGGGACACAAGTACTAAACTTGCCGCTTTTATGGAACTCTTTTAAATTTTCATCAGAATCAAATGCTACATTTGACAATTTAGTTGTTTTATTGTAAGAGCACAATATTTTCATAAGACTGGAAATTCCCGGATTTCTTACAATATCTATTTCTTTACCAGCAACTTCGTATCTAATTTCGTCAAATAAGAATGCAAATGCATTATTTATAAAATGTCCTTTATCATGATTCTCTATTTCTCCTTTAATATACAGATAACTCCTACATGGGAGTGTTAGTAAATCTTGATTATTTATGCATATTCGAATTTCATCGGAATTATTTATTGCTAAAGTGTTGTGTGGAACATAGGAGTGATTTGTAATTTTAACCAGGCTATCATCGTATTGGAATTTTCCTGCAACGTCTAGAAAATCTTCCATTTTTATTAATAGAAAATTTTAACTTCAACCCAATTGATCGCAGAAACCTGGCATTTTGCACACTCAGCCCGTTCTTGTAAATTCTCATATCTTTTTTATATGACAAGTAATTGTAGTTTCTTCTTTATTAAAGTCAATTGGCTTGTCGTGTTGATCTGCAAATGTAATGCTAACAACATCTAAACTTCTCTTATTTACAGGGAAGTATATAATATTTCTGGGGACCTCAATAATCTTGTAGCCCGGAGGAGCTTCTGGGTAAAAACTGTGTATGGTGTGTGATTTGTCACCATTTAAATAAGACCCATTCGCAATATTACATTTTACTCTAATCACATTTACATTATTTATGTTGATTTTATTTACGGATTTAAACGCAATATCTGGAGTAGAAAATCCTTTAAATCCCAATAATTCAGACCCTAAACACGGTTTTGTAAAATCAAACACATGGCCAGAATGTAATGTGGCTTTCATAGTTTTATTATCGGCTATAAGTACAAAATCTGGGAGTTGCTTTTGAATTTCCTTCGCAAGCTCAAACACCTCGTATGTACCTTCAGCAATTTCAATTACATTTGGAGCTTTGTGATCGTAATAATACACATCCTCACCCTCGTCTATAGTTAATTTTGTGTCTTTAAGTTTATTTAATTTTGGAACTAGCCCTTTGTAAAATATAAGTTTGACTTTTGTATTAATTAATGCTACTTTATTTTGTATAATAACTTCAACTTTACCATCTAATGCCCGGTTTAATTCGTCAATTGTGACCTCCCCTTTTGGGGTTGTAATTTTGTGCATTTTGTAATATGTTAAAGTATTTAGAGGTTTTTTAACATTAAATATAGAATTATAACTTTGAAAATCTACCAGTCCAATTACATAATCACCATTTAATTCTATAGGAGGAAAGAACACCGACTTCAACTCTGGCTCTGTACCTGTGAATGTTATAGTAAATGAATCCATTTTTATAAACTAAAATTTTTCAGAAATGATAAACATAAAATTCCACAAACGGAACTGTTTAAATCTTGTATTTGATCAGTTGTATAGTAAATTTTAGATGGTACAAAATATTCAATTACCTCTTTTGGAGGCTGTATTCCGAAAGGGTCAAAATATATTACAACATCTTTATTTTTACGATATGCTGTCCAATGTGTGCCCCTGTCACTGTCTAAATTAATAATTCCACATTCTCTTACTTTTGGTCTCTGTTTTAGCTCGTTTTTTAGGTACACTCCTCGAAAGTGAGGCACGTCTCTTGCTGCCTCTAACAGCTGAAAGTTGTCCATCTTTTT
This sequence comes from Allygus modestus, assembly GCA_963675035.1. Lineage (NCBI taxonomy): Eukaryota > Metazoa > Arthropoda > Insecta > Hemiptera > Cicadellidae > Allygus > Allygus modestus. The sequence goes on along the minus strand of OY776115.1, from coordinate 76,857,210 downwards.
TATTAAATTTTAATCCCATCCCCATTTTTGCCTTAGCCTTCATCAAATTTGTCACTGCATAAGCTGCTGCTTTTTCGGCCAGACTGGCGTCCTTTGCCGAAACCCTAGTCCAAGCCTGGTCCGCTAATCTCATATCTGCCTTGTTCCGGGCGGCTGTATCAGGATTATTCATGTAGAATATGTCGTGCTCTTTACAATAAGAGTCTAGCTTATTTTTTGGAGGTACATTTCTGGCTAAATTTTCACGTATATTAGTTCCTGGACCACAATATGAATACGACGGGATGTGGAGGGGGAAAGGAAGGTTGTTTATAAGGGTATTTAACAAGCCACGGCCTCTATATGGCTTTAAGAATAATCCCTTACCCTTCTTACACTTTCTCTTTGCCATTTTTATTATATAAAAAAATTAACAAACATAGCACATAAAGAAAATACACCATTATATAAAAAATGTCATTTATTCAACAAAAGAACAAATTTAAAATAGCACATAAAGAAAATACACCAAAGAAGTTGGGCCTATTTCCTAATAATATTCGCTGTCTTATAATAGGGCCCAGTGGTTCGGGGAAGACTGTTGTAATTTATAACTTAATTGTAAAAAAACAAGGATTAAAGTTTACAAATTTATATATAATATCCAAATCTTTAGAACAAGAAAAATATAAAAAAATAATTGAAATATTCCGTCTGTGTGATGAAGTTAAATTACACACATATTCAAACTGTGAAATCACACCAAATGATGTAGAATCACACTCAATAGTTGTATTTGACGACATAAATAGTCCAAATATCACACAATTTTTCTCAATGGGCAGACACAAAAATATTAGCAGTTTTTACTTGTGTCAATCTTACAGTAAAGTAAACAAACATTTACGTGACAATGTTAATTTTCTAATATTATTTAAACAAGACGATTTAAATTTAAAACATGTGTATAACAATCATGTGGGAAATGATTTTTCATTTAACCAATTTAGAAATCTCTGCCATCAATGCTGGGATAGGTCTAAATATGGCTTTTTTGTAATAGACAAGGAAAGGCCAAAGAATAATGGCAAATACAGATTTATGTTTGACCAATTTTATAGTGACCAAGGGCAAGGGTGTTGATGCCATCCACAATAAACCTCTTGTCGTCATCAAAAGAGAGCACCTTTTTGTTCATCGTTAATGTTTGCAGATGGTGGTTTGTGGATTTAATTCTTGTAACATTCTCGTAGTAATCTTCTCCGGTTGCAAGACAGTGTAAGTAGTGTTGGTGTCTTAAGAGATGTTTAACTGTAGCGCCGTCAGCTCCTTTTGCCTTCTTAACCTCTAGCTGCTTTTCTTTTTTGTATAACCACTGTAGAGGAATGAAAGAGTATAATTTTGGCCTTAAACCACAATATTCATACATAATTTGACCATTTAATTCGTCTTTAAACTTGCCCGTAACTTTTTTGTTTTTATCAGAGTATAAGAAATGATCTTTACTGTATGCAGAGGTGTCAAAACGGTCCAAGTCACTTTGTATTTCCTTGTAAAAGTCCTCTGTTACTATAGAATACATCAGAGAATCCGTGTCTGTCATTAAGAACTTTTTATTCTTAAATTTTTACATATAATTATAGTGGAAATCATACATGATTACTTTGCTGATATCCAAAATGGTCATTCCTAAATATATTGGTTTATCAAACTTTACAATTAATTTATTTAAATGCACAGCATGCAACTTGTTATCGAACATTTTGCTGCAGTCAAATCTTGGCTTTGTAACATACTTTGTTAACATAGACTCGTCTACAAGATGTATATCACGAAACTTGCGTTGGTTCATAATTGTTCGACCAAAGAGACTGTTATTTAACAGTTTGTAAAAGTCTTTTTCAAAATCATGTTCAGCTTTTTGTCGCTTTTCAATATTAAAATTAATATAGGGCGCGAGCCATTTTGATTGTCTGAATTTTAAGATTCTGTGGTATTTTGTAACTACCAAACCCAATTCTTCGTATTTTTTTAGTGCTTTATAATGTAGAATATATTTGGTTTTGTCATTTAAGTTTGGTATTAATTTTCCATTCATTTTTTCTGGTGCGAGCGGGTAGTCGTTGTGCAAATCGTGTAAACTTTTATCGTATTTTAAATCAACTTCCAAAATAAATCCAAAGTTTTCATTTTTATTGGCTTTATAATCTTTCTCGTTTGTCCATCTAAAGCCATCAACGGGCAACGACTCGCACATTGCTGTAGAGTATAGCGAGTTGCAGTCTAAGTATACAAGATAGGTGCTTTCTTGATTTGGGTCATAATGTTCGCCCATGTACTTATTGTTGGCTTTAGCATAGCGCGTGGAAATCATGCTTACACCACCTCTAATGGCGTGTTCTATAATCAAATGCATGTCAATGTCACTAAATAACTGTAATTTTATGCCAGTCATTCTAAGGCACGCCTCCCATGATAGCCCAGGCAATGAGTACTTGTGGACGGGGTCGAGTTTATAATCCTTTAAACTCAAGTCCCTAAATGTCTCAAACACATCAGCCAATAACAACACATCTGTTTTAAGGTATAAATCGTGATATTCTTTTAAATTCTTTATATTAAAATGATTCCATACGTTTTTAGCATGTTCATATTGTGCAGGAGATATACATTCTTTAGTTAGGCTGCTGTAAAATGCCTCTATGGGTGGTAGGGGCTCTAAAAACTTTTCTGGTCCTGTCATGTATTCGTATGGAAATTCGCCCTTGCGTTGTAGTAGTGGATTGTCTATAAATCTAAATGTATTTAAATTGGAAGCTAATTTGCTTAAGGGAAGAGACAGAAAGTTGTAGGAATCCAAAAATACCAAATCATCAACAGAGAACGATATATATTTTTCCATGTCTTTGGCTATGCAATTCAATTTGCGATTGAGTTTTCCCAAGTGTTGCATTATTAAATGACCATCATAGTTTTTAAGGTTGTGGAAGAATATTGGAATTTTCTTGGTTACTTTATAGTTTAAATTGCAAGCGTTGTGGGAGGGTCCTCGGAATTTGCCTGTTAAGTGACAGTGGTCGCGCACTTTATCACACAGTAACAGTTGTTGGCATATGTGGCAGTATTTAGAGTTTTTGAAGGATGCCTCTTGCTCTGGAGTCATTACAAGGGGAACATATACTTCCATCTGACTTTTAATAAAGTCATAAGTTTTAAATAACTTTTCGAAAAACACATCCATTACATTTTCACCGCTGTACAACTCTTCGTAAATAATTTTAGAGTCTCTCACCACAACATAAGCAAATCCAGAAGGAGTGTGTTTGCTGCAGTTTATAAAACATTCGAAATCTGCATAAATCACAAAGGGAGCTTTAAGTTGATATTTGTAATTCGTAAATTGTAATGTATCTTTTTTAGACATTTGTACTCTTTGAGCATCAAAGGGTTTACAATATGTTATGTGACGTTCCAATATATCTTTGCTGCAAAAATGTTGCAAACAGAACTTGCAAAAATATTTCTTATGGTCGTGTTTTGTAGAATTAAACATTAACTTGTCAAAATCACGAATTAAACAGTAATGTGATTTCTGACCGTGTTTTAGAAGCAGCAGATTGACGTGAGTATTGCCGTTTAGTTTAGTTGTTCTCAGTGGATATATTGTTTTTCCTTCAATTCCATATACATTAACACTTATGTTATTTTGTTTTTCAAATTTATCAATGTCAGATATTTTTACTGGATATTTTATATTTGTCATATTTAACTGGCCCTCATAGGGTTCGTAGTGAACTACTCGATTTGCATTTTCTTTACTATTCCTTGGTCTTAAGCTTGCTAAAACACTCCAGGTGAAACATTTATTATCGGTGTTTTTAATATTTAAAACAGCATGTTTTGATTTTATATTTTCTGGCGTGGGAATGTATGATTTGGGAGTTAGGGGCTTATATTTGTAAATATGCAACTGCCAGTATTTGGTGCGGTCATATATCCATCCACTGCCCTGAGCTTGATACTTGTGCATGGAGGTATCGATTTTTAAAAGTGAATTTTCAATTTGAGTCTTTAGCTGTGCTTTCTCAATTGATAAATTAGTTAAACTTCGAAAATCAGCAATACATTCTTTGTCAATGATTAAATCACCATTATTGTCCGCTGAGTGTTTGATGAATTTTACTCTCCTAATAAGAATCCATTTGATGGGTAGAGGACAAGATTGGAGAGTGTCTAATATATCCGCGGACTCGCCGTAAAACTTAAACACATTATAGGGTCGCTTGTCACATCGTAGGTGGTGGCGGGGTTTGTTCCGGGTGATGACTCTCTTACACACATTACAAGTATTGTGGTTCTCTAGCATATGCATTTTAAAATTGCTATTGTCAAATATTTGATGACATATTTTACAAATTTTAGGAATAACTTTGTGAACAAGTCGATAATGGCGTAATAAATTGCTTCTGTTGGAGTAAGACGTGGAGCACTGTGCACAGGTCAACATTTTTTGTTGGAATGAGGGTGGTGATTTTGGGGCTTCTATATATATCCTTGGTTGAAAATTTTAAAATTTTATCTTTTTTAAATAATAAAAACATATTTTTTAACTCTAAAATAAGACATTTTTGCAGTTTAATTACTGCAAAAATTAAAAAAATTTCCAATTTGGTGGTGCAATATTATTTTTTACATACACATTTTAGGTATTAATACACATTTGGAAATGGTGAATTGGAGATTTACAAATATTAGGCTATTTCAATTATGGATTAACGGTTGTCCCTAAAGACATCACACCACTGCTAACACTCACACAGAGTCCTGGGTGGAGAGGCCGTGACTTAGTGTGTTAGTATGTCAGCGTGTGCAGGCAGCGGATCGTTGCGCGTGCAAGCGGCGGATGTTTTAATCAGTTGGCAGTTCGACCGTAGTTGGAATTAAAACACTACAACAATCAAGAAGTTGGCGGCAGTATTTTTGGGGGAATTTATTAAAACACTAGGACAATAACATATCCAAATTGCAGACAAATCGGACAGTAAACACCAAAGATAGTTTTTTAGCCTGAATTTGAAAATTAATTTTTAAAAATATAGAGGAGGGATGGGGATGGGGACAATATATTTAATATAGGCAAGGGTATATTTAATATAGGCCAGCGGGCGGGAGCTCTATAGGCGGGAGCTGGCGTCGGCGCAAAAACGGCTCCCCATAAGAATAACATGGGGAAAAAGCGCCGGAAGTGATGCCTCTTTGTGGTTTCACCACTACTACACAATAACTTCTAAGTTGTTTACATGTGTTGTTTATTTAGTGTGGAGTTATTTTTGAACTCGTGGATTTCTGCAAAGGATGTATTAAAATTAATGCAAATTTTAAATGGGGGAAAATAAGGCAGGGGCCAAAAAGAAAATTTGTGTAGGGTAGGATCGGGCGTCGGTGCAAAAACTGATCCCCATAAGAATAACATGGGAAAAAAGCGCCGGAAGTGATGTTAAACCGCCATTTCACCACTACTAAACAATAACAACTTTCGTCCTCTAAATGCAGTAGACTCAAAATGATTATCTTCAGTGATATAAATAACAAATTTTACTTAGGTTTTATTCACGTTATAAAACGGACACGTAAAGTTACAGGTTTGATCAAAACAAAAGTGGGATATACCCTCTAATTAATTGATAATTGGGTACGAATCTTAAAAGTTTTAACTTTACATTTAATTTTTGCTGAGCTGCCTTATCTGAATGACCAGTTGAATCTCCCACTGACGAGAACAGAACAAACACGCTGAATGATACACTAGGTATACAATGCAGTTGTCTGCTTGCAATATTGAGCGGAGCGAGTATTTATTTAATCAATAATTTTCAGAAATGTATCGACAAACAAACCACTAAAATAAACAAAGCAACAATTTCACAGAAAACTACTGTATTTACAAACAGCTGATAGTAACAGTCTGCATTTAAATTTGATCCATATAACAGCAGTACAAACCAAATAAAATATTTCTCCTATTAAAATAACATGGTAACTTTAAAGGGCCGTAGGGCAGAACCCTTATGTCCGATTTGGACCATTTCAGATTTATACCTTCCCATAGATGGTTACTATGACCGAGCAAAATTTCGTGAGGATCACTCCAGCCGTTCAGGAGGAGTACGTGTAAACGAATCTTAAAAATTTTAACTTTACATTTAATTTTTGCTGAGCTACCTTATCTGAATGACCAGTTGAATCTCCCACTGACGAGAACAGAACAAACACGCTGAATGATACACTAGGTATACAATGCAGTTGTCTGCTTGCAATATTGAGCGGAGCGAGTATTTATTTAATCAATAATTTTCAGAAATGTATCGACAAACAAACCACTAAAATAAACAATACAACAATTTCACAGAAAACTACTGTATTTACAAACAGCTGATAGTAACAGTCTGCATTTAAATTTGATCCATATAACAGCTGTATAATCAACACACAGTAAACAAACCAAATAAAATATTTCTCCTATTAAAATAGCATGGTAAATTTAAAGGGCCGTAGGGCAGAACCCTTATGTCCGATTTGGACCATTTCAGATTTATACCTTCCCATAGATGGTTACTATGGCCGAGCAAAATTTCGTGAGGATCACTCGAGCCGTTCAGGAGGAGTAAGTGTAAATAAAAAGCCAGAGTGTAGTATAGGAGCTCCGCTCAATAACTGAATAAATGAAAATTTAACAGGAAAGCTTCGGACTGTATTAACCTTGCCGGATGTCAAATCAACTAACACCTGACACTATGGTATCTATGTTGTTTGTTTATAAATTTTGATAGATTTGTACAAATTAATTTTAAAAAATTACTTCACCTCGTTTTAAAGAATGTTTTATTACACCAGCGCTGGAACACAGTATATCCGCGTATACAACGTTGTACAACGCGATAGTTTGAGGGAGAGTCGCAGGCTGTTAGGCAGGCTATGGACCGAGTTCTCAACTAACCTTCTGTAACTCTCTTACTCCTGATCCCAACATAAAGTCTCTAAGTCTTGCAGAACCAACCTCCAGTAATCCCCGTAAAGGCTCGACAACTCGATGAGGCTATAGTTTGTACTGCAGTCTAATCTTAAAATGTGTATACAAGTTTATTCCTTTACCCAGCGCGGGGAAAATATATTTATAAGTCTGAACTAACGTTATGCTTGTTTATTCTATATTATTCTATACAGTCCATGCAGTGTGATTATATGTATTTTTATATTCTTATGGCCTACATTGGCATCGGGTAGCGTAGAACACACCGCTCTATTTGATATGTACATAATCTGTCGACAACGCCTGGTTTAAATTCGTGTAAACGACTCCCTTTAATCCAGGAGAGACTTATTCAAAAATAGAAGAAAACCTACTATTTTATTTGTAGGCCATAAAGCCTTTAACTGAAGAATGTTGCTAATAAAGGTCCGAATTGCGGTTCTCATAATACAACTTCTTTTGGTTAAGGATTTATTATTAATTTAATGCTAACAATGTGGTCATAGCATTGGAACAAGACTTAATACTGTACGAATTTTCAATGAACACCATATCGATATCATGAATCCTTATATCAAATTCAACAAAATATTCAATGTTTACGATTTCTTGTGGGTCAACACTATATTTGAGCGGTATCAAAATTATTTTCACTGAAGTCGCTAGGTATTTTATTTTCTCCCTCAAAAATGAGCTGTAAATCAATAAATTCGAAAAATTCATTGAAGAAGGACGGAATTGGAAAGTCCGTCGGAATTGGGAAAGAGTTAAAAATAGGTGACTAGAGAGTCCCGTATTAAAGCTCTTCTGATGAAAAACATATTAAATTCAATTCTCGAATAGCTCAAATGACTAAGTTCTTCTTTAACAGAAACTACAATTTTATGAGAGAAGAGTGTGCTCTACGGTTGATGTAAACAGTCGGAAAGCAGTTCTTACAGTGAAAATGTCTAAACGAGTATTGCTTTGCCATTTAGGAATATTCTATGAGACAAAACATACTTTTACTTTTTACATGGTGTGGAGGGGGGGGGTCAAGTATTTTCTATAAGACATTTGACGCTTACATGGTGCAGAGGGGAGGGGGTTTATTTGTTGAGACGCGTCGTCCCCAACCATATAAATAGTTGCATCACAACTGCCGTAATTCTTCTTCTAATCCGTGGCCGTGAGCCGAGCGCAGCGCAGCGATGACATTTTATTAATTAGCTCCTGTCACGCGGCCGCTGCTGCGCCGAGCTGTCATCCACTTCACTTATGATTTAAGGCGGTGTCTGAGTGGAGTGTGGATCAGCTGTTTCACCGATTGTTTAACATAATGAAATTTTCACTACTTTTCGAGTAAATCGAATCGAATAACGTTCAACAAAATTGTATTTTATTAATTTTATTCCATATTACGTACTTTTTATTTGGCAGAACTAGATATATGCAATTATCATTATATTTTAGTTATGAAACCTTTTTTATTGTGCCATTTTTCACATCAGAGGATTCGAAATCGTATAGTTTTAAAGGTCCTAATTCGTAAACTTTTCACTGGAAAACGCTTTGCTTGGTTAGATTAAGCTTCTCAGTTGCCATGAGGAACTGGTAGAACGCTTTAGGCCACTCTAATCCGTGCACACTTAGATATCTGCCCATTGTTCGTCAACGTTACAAGATCCAAGATAAATGCTAGGAAAATGATTTATATTACTTTGAAAACAGTAAATACAGTTACTTTCATTAATATCTAGAATTATGACGTGAGATACCTGCACGAAGAAAGTAAATGAAAATTTGTTTGGAGTATTGGTTTGATTTTCTTGTTATACTTTGAATGTTAAATTAGTATTGAAATTAATAATTTCATGAAAATTAAGTTCAATTTGTCAAAGTTATATTATTAATTCAAGTTGAATTTGAACCTATATAAATAAAAACTACCTCATCAGCCTGGCTTATGAGGATAGTGAATTTGCCTAGCAAGTTGTGCTTAACTAACTGGCTTTGACATTATACCTGCCAGTATCCACTCAAAGAGGGGCTAGAGTTTTGGCAATATCATGTTTCCATCTGCCCCTTCCTCAACGCCCCTTTAGTATGATCCCTTCCTCAACGGTGTTTGGCAAATTGATTATGTACTGAACATCCTGTAGTAAAAGCAAAATATGTATAAAAGTATATCTAATAACGCCGAAAAAAATACATTTCATTATCGTGATTTTAAACAGAATAAGTATTGGTTGTAATACATTATGATTCCTATGAACAACTTTGGTGTATGTTTTTAATTAGCTACAATTCCACAACATTGGATTATAAATCACGAAGCTCCGATTAACACTGATTGTAGAACTACATTAATTGAGTTCGCTGGAAACCGTTTCTTAAAACGGTATCAGTATCAGTTTCTTAAACTGGTTATCAGTATAGGTACTGAAAAACTTGAACGTATAGAATTCGCATTTTATAACAATCATCAAAGCAAATTGACCTTGAAAATATATTAATAATATTTCAATCAATATATTTACAGTAGATTAAGGCTTTAAACCATAGCTTCTTCATAAATTAAAATTTGTTCAGATAATTTTGAACCTCGAACAAGTGGCAGGTCAAGCTAGTGACAAATTTATCAAATTGCAGGCCAATCAGATATGAAGGTGTATAGCTTGAAAATGTCCCCATTGCTTCTAACAAAATTTTGTTCCGGTTAAAGTTGATGTCGGAGAAGTTGATGTCGGACACGAGGCAGGACGGTAAAATGGCATGTCTAACATGGGGTAAATCGATCAAATGGCATGTCAAACAGTTGGTAGACCTAGTAAAGTGTGTTGAGTACCACCAACCTCTAGGCGGCGAAGTGTCGCCCTGGCCGTTGTCCTCGCCGGCGTCCGCGGACATCTGGTTGATCGGCATCCGTGGGATCTCTGAAACAACGGGACAATATAGAGATTGTGGAAAGTGTTAAGTTGCTATTGCAATACTGTTGTAAGACATAAAGTTAAGCTTTGCTAAAACGTTCCTCGACAGTGGAAAATCTAGGTCACAAATTTATTCGATTTAAAAACTAAATACCAAAAATAGTTTATTCAGCCAAATTAAGTGCTTATTTAAGTGCTAATTAAGTTAATTACACCAGCAAAGTCTAAGAAAATCCGCTCCGATCAATACATGAAACTGACACAAAGTAAAAATAAAAAATAACTCTCGAGTCATTTCACACTATATATAATCTGAACTAGTATAGTCTATCAACGCTACAGTTACCGTACTGTATCTGTATCAGTATCGGTATCAGCGTACCGGCCGGACCAAATTCACCAATTTCGGAAATCATCTTGCAGCCCCTCGGCACGTTGGTTAGGTAGCTGAACCAACGTATTTTACTGTCCCTTTTCAAAATTGAAGACTGTCTAAAAATAATTACTGAATTTCGATAATCAACAATTTCTTTAATGTAGAAAAATAATGTAATACGCAGTAAATATTGTCATGCATTCAATGTCATACCAAACGGCAATGAAGTTAGTATTACATAGCCAAGATGAAAGGAAAAATACGTAGTTTAATGTTTTTTCTTTTGTAGCCTAGATCCATAAAAACCGTTTTTGACAGAACAATTTTCAAATTTAATTACATAGTGAAAATATATCTAAACTGTACAATAATCACACGATCCAACCTGCCTGCAGGCAAAATCTAGTGAATTTAGATGTTTTGACGGTCTGGTTTTTCTACCCGTTTGAGGGTTGGTGAATTTGGATGTTTTGCCTGACCCTTCAACCATTGGTGAATTTGGATACAGCCAGCGCACCTCTCTATCAGCAAGAGTGTCAAGTGCCTTTTAATGCGTTTCGGGTCAGTCCCTGCTTTGAGGTGGGAGCTTAAAAATGTTGATAAGTTGTGTAGCATTATAAGTCAGATGTTTATTGAAAAGAGTGGTTAAATGAGATGTAATTTAGTTGGAGCGATTTCTAAGTGATACTAGGACTTAGGCTATTGAACTGTGAAGAATGTATTTTAAGAATAAACCTAAGCATTTTGATAACACAGTAATTCAATTTGGTTCATTGACTTTGTTTACCATCGAATCTAAAAGGTAACGTTAAAACTCTTGGATGATTTAAAAACTAAAATTGTAGATTTTGTACAAGACTCCACTAAGAAAATATTTATGTAAGAGTAACATTTAAAGAGAAAATGTAACTTTGGAAAATGTATTCAGCTAATTGAGAGCCCGAGGCAGCGGTTCGTGTATTTGTAGTAAAACCTTTCTTTGTTACGGCTCAGTAAAGTACTGTTGAGAAACTTCAACAAAGAGGAAAGTGGAAAATATAAGAAAAGCTTAAGACCTTTTATATTGTTTAGAGTTTGAAATTAAAATATATTAGATATAACTCACATACAGTTTTGATAGAGAATCGTTTTTATGGACTTATTATTACTCGAGTAATAAACAATCGAGCTGTTACAATTTACGTGTGACCGGAATCTTTGGTTTTTCCATAATACAATAATAGGATAAATATCAAGAATTATTTATAGCTTGATTTGAATTATTTATGTATCTTAGGATTTGTCTTAAAATCCCCTAAAATAAGTTATTCTTGTAAATATATTGTAAAATTGCTGGTTTTGAGCTATTTAAGATAGAAAATTCAAAATGGCCGGCATTTTGAAATTTCCAGAGATAATTACACCATAAATGTTGTGTTGATGGACCCTATCACCAAAAACAGTTTACATAAGTTTGGTTGCATTCGGTTCCACAGTATTGCAATACTAGACTTCAGTTTACTTACATTAGCCAAATTCAATCAGTGTAAATTAGGCCTAAATATAATTGTAAAAAAAGATTGGGTAGCGTGAGAATAAATCTCTTAAAGTCTTAACACTACAGTTCCGTTCCACAGGACAATATGTCATTTTACACTCGTCCTAAAATAAACAGTACACCCATGATACTTGTATGGTATATAATATACAAGTTTTTATCGTGATCGTGTTTCACTTACAGTACAACTAAAAATGTAATCGAGGATAAAAAATAAAACAACCACTTCAGGGAGAGGATTTAAGATCTATGTAGATGATATAAATTCTTTATCAATATCTTTAAAAAAGTAAACCCGCATAATTAAGGTCCTTGACGTTCAAAACTAAGGTTTTAAAATAAAGGAAACAACAATTTGCGGAGGGGAATGTTTCAAATTAGACTTTCTGAAGCGAGAGTGGAGCCAAATCGATGAAACGCCTCAAGACTTTCAGTTTGAACACATTAGACGAGAGTGAGCGGCTTAACATCCAAACTTGCGCTTTATCCTGGCTTGCGAATCCCAGCTAACAATGAGGCTTGACTTGTCTGTTAGGGTGGATGGATCGAGCTCTAGAGGATACTTGTCACTACGCAGAAATATTTATAAGTAATTTACACATGTTTTAATATTTGTCATTTTAAATTGACATTCATTGAGTTAACTTCGGTATATTTCTAGTGTTATAGTAAAAAATAAACCTCCCAGTATTTTTGGCTATATTAAAGTCAATGGTTAGTATTCACTGGTTGGGAAAATGTCATGTGCAACACATTTTGGGGGGATGAAGCAGAGTCGACAATAGTTTTTCAATCCTAGTTAAAAATTGAAATTCAATTTTGAATAATAAGATTTGTTTGCATAGTTTTTGCATCCATTTGTATTTTAAAGCATTTAAGATTTTGTTTGTTACAAATTTTGAATCTATTCATTGAAAATGAACCTAATCATTCACTTACAATTTGTATTTGGATGATAAAGTTCGAATGTAAAGTGAAGCAGCTTGCAAATAAAAATCATAAATACCCCCTTCGCAGCAAACCTGCATACTCAGCAAATTTCCAATGGAGATATAAATGTCTTAATACTACGTAAAGCCACTTACCAAGTTTCATAAAAATATATTCACAAATAAGCGATATATACAATTTTAATTATTCTCCATAAGAATAACATTGGGGCTGAGTACGCAGGTTTGCTGCAACAAGGAACACAACAAATGGGTTTTTATGCTTATATCAATATAACTCAACTAGGTGAAGTCGTATACCAGTTTTTATTAATTTATGTTCATAATTAAGGGAGACATAGCATTTAATTATTCTCCATAAGAATAACATGGGGGCGGAGTACGCAGGTTCGCTGCTACGGGAGGCTTTGGCAAAAAAATTTTAGAGCAAATATCAATAGACCACAACCAGATGAAGCCGTATACCAAGTTTCGTCATTATACGTTCATAAATAAGCGAAATATAAAATTTTTCTTTTCCTCCATAAGAATAACATTAGACAACGTACTGTGTTTAGCACTATGAATATCTCGGTAACCAATTGACGTAGAGGAATGATCAAAATACCAAATTGTGTGTTTTTTAAGCTGAATTCAGTGGTAAAAACTAAAATTTGACTATTTCCAAAATTGTATGTAAAAAATTCAAAAAACTGATTTTTGGGGTACAAACCCCCCCCCCCAAAACACCCCTTCGGATGGAGTGATCTGGTTGGTTTTCGAACTTAAAGTCATAAATGTTGATTTACATGTTTATACCAAATGTTATCAAAATCGGATCATTTTTACGAGAGTATCGTGCTCACGGACACACACACATATATAAACTGTATATATATACACATATATATATATATATATATATACAGTTTTGAACGAATAGTGTTTTTGGGGCCTGGGGACCTCAAAAGGAAAAGTTATCATGGTCCCGGGCCTAGGTCTTACCATTCCGACTACGGTAATAGCTTCTTCCCTATAGGGGAAATTCGCTAAAATGGGGTCCCAAAAGTATTTAAATTTAAATAGCATATGTTTTATTACAGATCACTCCATAACGTCCTCTAAGTTAACGGCACTAACAGTTCCATCTAAGTGAATAAAACTAACTGCGGTCTACAATCAGTATTATTCATTAAACGTTATAAAGGACCTAATCATCAAGTACGACCATATGTTATAGCAGTGTAATTTAAAACGTTCAAACGAGTGACGTCATTAAATGACACAACGATGACCGTGCTCGATGGCCGCCGCCGCGTCACGGACAATTATACACAACATTGGTCGCCTCATGTGCCAGCAAATTAGCCAGCCTAATCCCGGTTTATTGGGGGGAGGGGGGGCTTTGGGTGGTCCGATATTGAGAGCACATTTCATTAGGGGAAATATTAATTAAGTTCTTGAGTTAACTGCATGTAGGAGTTGCGGGTGAGGTTAGGAATATTATATGGAGTGTATTAGGTGTATATGAGAATATTATATGGAGCCATGGATCGGGTATTCTTAGGGTTTCTTCTTGTTGGTATAATAGTTAGAATTATAATTAGGTTAGGAAAGTTTAGCAAGAAGTAGTTTGTGGGCAGACAATTTTCACGTATGTCTTCTAGTTAAAAGTTGTTTCCATTAAAAGGTGACAACTTTCAAAAATGTTAGTAAACCCCGTATTAAATATATCTGACATTTCTCCTGTTAAATCAGTGGGAGTAAGAAAGTCAAAAGAAGGCACTATGTTTTCCCTTTAATTTGAAATGTTAAAGGGAGTTATCTACTACGCAAAACGTCCGCCCTTTTTTACCACAGTCTTTTTCTTGGTATCGCAATAGTATATTTCGCACCAAGGGCCGAAAGTGGGGTTTTGCTGGCCCGAGATCGTGTTTTATGACCGAGACGAAGTCGAGGTCATAAATCGTTCGAGGGCTATGCAAAACCCTTTCGGCAGAGGTGTGAACGCTATTTTTCACCATACTACAATTATTAACGGGTTAAATGTGATCGGTCATAAAACACGAGCGGTCTCATGCAATCTCGGACTAAAAACAGTTCACCAATAAACAAATCATCGATAGTACAATGTTTTTAATTGAATTGTTATTTGTTCCAGTGTTTCAACCAAAGAACACAAAATGGTATGCACGTATTAACCGGGTAACGTCGTGTACGCTTGAAAACAAGTTGGCAACACTGGCTAAATAGATCAGCTGACTTTCGGCCCTAGGGCCGAAAATTTTCGGCCTTTGGGCAGAAAAACTCTACTTTCAGTATTCAAATGACGTTCCGAAAACAGGTGATTACAGCGTAGTGTGTGAAAAACAATTTAAACCAAACTTAATTGAACCTTTCTCCTAAAACGTTTTGTTTTAATAGGATAAGGGGTAATTACGCGTTGGAATGAGTTCTGAATTTTCATTCAAAAACGGCTGGTTCAATGTACTCAATCGGGATATATCTCGACTGAATTCGGCAGAGAGGGCAGATAGCAAGGAGATCCAGCCGTGCTGATAAGAAGGACAGATGCAGCTATTTCAGAGGCGATCCCGGAACAATCCGACACTTCCGGCGCTGAGACCAAGAGATTGATAGGGACATCGTTCTCCATCTCACCCTCTCAACGCTCATACACGCGCTCAGGTGACGACATCGTTCTCTATCTCTCTTACGAACAAGTTAAAAGTCAAAACCCCCAACTATTTTTGAGTTTTTATATGCTAAAATATAGATATAAAATAATGAGATTATATGTCACAAGTTAGATTTTTCTGGGGTGGACAAAGCGTAACGTCCTATGTCGAAAACCAGGACCGTAGCCAGCTTTCACGGGCCCCTGGGCAGGCCTAGTGGTGTGGGCCCTTGTTGCCTTGGTGAGACAACAGTGTCCTACAAAGACACTGGCCCAGCCACCTAAGCCATCGGGGAGGGGGCCCCGATGCAGGTGCAGTTAGCAGGCAGTTGTCCCCCTCTGCTCCCCCCCCCCCGAGATGCCCCCTGCCCCCCGCAGGGATCAGTCCTTAACCCAGTTTATTTTTATTCATTTTTTATTCAAGCAAGCAACTTAAATCGGTATTTTCCGAATGAGGAGATGTTTCTGTTTGCTGAAGAAACGACTTCAAAAGTTACATTGGGTATTTCAGTCCTGCGCAACCTTTTGCTTACACCAGGTTTTGAAAATGGCGTTACATGACCTGATATTACCGCGATTGGCCTTCAGAATTAGTCTTTGAGGTGGCTGCTTAAGAAATATTGGAAAGAAAAGTTATATTATAAAAGACTCTAAGGATTACAAATTAAATTTTTAGAGTCGTACAGAAATAACTTAAGTGAGCACAATTTTTATTTTTCTACATCCTACAGGTGGCTACTTGCGTTATTATTGCGCTGGCAAAGTGTTAGTCAAATGCAGAATGATGTACAAATCCTGATCGAATACGTACTTCAAATCTTATACATATCCTTAAAAACGATAATCTCCCAGTGGTGATACAATGAGTACTAAGCTCCCGAGATATGTTTATGCGTATCTTCAAGGTATCTTGGTCATGGTATTCGCCATGGTTCCTCTACAGCTCATAACTCAAGATGGCGAGCCAGAGATGGCGAGCGCAGTTCACGCGCCAACAGCCTACAGATAGACAGACGGACATGCGCTTATGATTTATGGAGCATCTTGACAGCCGGAGAATGTGGCTGTCTGCAGCTTGGTAGTGACAATTAGCCACATTGCTCAAGACAGGCTCACTCGTCTGTTAACATCTTAAGCGATTTGATTCAACGCTTCGTTGCTCAAGACAGGCTCACTCGTCTGTTAACATTTTAAGCGATTTGATTCAACGCTTCGTTGCTCAACACAGGCTCACTCGTCTGTTAACATTTTAAGCGATTTGATTCAACGCTTCGTTGCTCAACACAGGCTCACTCGTCTGTTAACATTTTAAGCGATTTGATTCAACGCTTCGTTGCTCAAGACAGGCTCACTCGTCTGTTAACATCTTAAGCGATTTGATTCAACGCTTCGTTGCTCAAGACAGGCTCACTCGTCTGTTAACATTTTAAGCAATTTGATTCAACGCTTCGTTGCTCAAGACAGGCTCACTCGTCTGTTAACATCTTAAGCGATTTGATTCAACGCTTCGTTGCTCAAGACAGGCTCACTCGTCTGTTAACATCTTAAGCGATTTGATTCAACGCTTCGTTGCTCAAGACAGGCTCACTCGTCTGTTAACATCTTAAGCGATTTGATTCAACGCTTCGTTACTCAAGACAGGCTCACTCGTCTGATAACATTTTAACCGATTTGATTCAACGCTTCGTTGCTCAAGACAGGCTCACTCGTCTGTTAACATATTAAGCGATTTGATTCAACGCTTCGTTGCTCAAGACAGGCTCACTCGTCTGTTAACATTTTAAGCGATTTGATTCAACGCTTCGTTGCTCAAGACAGGCTCACTCGTCTGTTAACATTTTAAGCGATTTGATTCAACGCTTCGTTGCTCAAGAGAGGTTCACTCGTCTGTTAACATTTTAAGCGATTTGATTCAACGCTTCGTTGCTCAAGACAGACTCACTCGTCTGTTAACATTTTAAGCGATTTGATTCAACGCTTCGTTGCTCAAGACAGGCTCACTCGTCTGTTAACATCTTAAGCGATTTGATTCAACGCTTCGTTGCTCAAGACAGGCTCACTCGTCTGTTAACATCTTAAGCGATTTGATTCAACGCTTCGTTACTTAAGACAGGCTCACTCGTCTGATAACATTTTAACAGATTTGATTCAACGCTTCGTTGCTCAAGACAGGCTCACTCGTCTGTTAACATATTAAGCGATTTGATTCAACGCTTCGTTGCTCAAGACAGGCTCACTCGTCTGTTAACATTTTAAGCGATTTGATTCAACGCTTCGTTGCTCAAGACAGGCTCACTCGTCTGTTAACATTTTAAGCGATTTGATTCAACGCTTCGTTGCTCAAGAGAGGTTTACTCGTCTGTTAACATTTTAAGCGATTTGATTCAACGCTTCGTTGCTCAAGACAGGCTCACTCGTCTGTTAACATTTTAAGCGATTTGATTCAACGCTTCGTTGCTCAAGACAGGCTCACTCGTCTGTTAACATTTTAAGCGATTTGATTCAACGTTTCGTTGCTCAAGACAGGCTCACTCGTCTGTTAACATTTTAAGCGATTTGATTCAACGCTTTGTTGCTCAAGAGAGGTTCACTCGTCTGTTAACATTTTAAGCGATTTGATTCAACGTTTCGTTGCTCAAGGCAGGCTCACTCGTCTGTTAACATATTAAGCGATTTGATTCAACGCTTCGTTGCTCAAGAGAGGTTCACTCGTCTGTTAACATTTTAAGCGATTTGATTCAACGCTTCGTTGCTCAACACAGGCTCACTCGTCTGTTAACATTTTAAGCGATTTGATTCAACGCTTCGTTGCTCAAGACAGGCTCACTCGTCTGTTAACATCTTAAGCGATTTTATTCAACGCTTCGTTGTTCAAGACAGGCTCACTCGTCTGTTAACATTTTAAGCGATTTGATTCAACGCTTCGTTTCTCAAGACAGGCTCACTCGTCTGTTAACATCTTAAGCGATTTGATTCAACGCTTCGTTGCTCAAGACAGGCTCACTCGTCTGTTAACATCTTAAGCGATTTGATTCAACGCTTCGTTGCTCAAGACAGGCTCACTCGTCTGTTAACATTTTAAGCGATTTGATTCAACGCTTCGTTGTTCAAGACAGGCTCACTCGTCTGTTAACATTTTAAGCGATTTGATTCAACGCTTCGTTGCTCAATACAGGCTCACTCGTCTGTTAACATTTTAAGCTATTTGATTCAACGCTTCGTTGCTCAAGACAGGCTCACTCGTCTGTTAACATTTTAAGCGATTTGATTCAACGCTTCGTTGCTCAAGAGAGGTTCACTCGTCTGTTAACATCTTAAGCGATTTGATTCAACGCTTCGTTGTTCAAGACAGGCTCACTCGTCTGTTAACATTTTAAGCGATTTGATTCAACGCTTCGTTGCTCAAGACAGGCTCACTCGTCTGTTAACATTTTAAGCGATTTGATTCAACGCTTCGTTGCTCAAGACAGGCTCACTCGTCTGTTAACATTTTAAGCGATTTGATTCAACGTTTCGTTGCTCAAGACAGGCTCACTCGTCTGTTAACATTTTAAGCGATTTGATTCAACGCTTTGTTGCTCAAGAGAGGTTCACTCGTCTGTTAACATTTTAAGCGATTTGATTCAACGTTTCGTTGCTCAAGGCAGGCTCACTCGTCTGTTAACATCTTAAGCGATTTGATTCAACGCTTCGTTGCTCAAGAGAGGTTCACTCGTCTGTTAACATTTTAAGCGATTTGATTCAACGCTTCGTTGCTCAACACAGGCTCACTCGTCTGTTAACATTTTAAGCGATTTGATTCAACGCTTCGTTGCTCAAGACAGGCTCACTCGTCTGTTAACATCTTAAGCGATTTTATTCAACGCTTCGTTGTTCAAGACAGGCTCACTCGTCTGTTAACATTTTAAGCGATTTGATTCAACGCTTCGTTTCTCAAGACAGGCTCACTCGTCTGTTAACATCTTAAGCGATTTGATTCAACGCTTCGTTGCTCAAGACAGGCTCACTCGTCTGTTAACATCTTAAGCGATTTGATTCAACGCTTCGTTGCTCAAGACAGGCTCACTCGTCTGTTAACATTTTAAGCGATTTGATTCAACGCTTCGTTGTTCAAGACAGGCTCACTCGTCTGTTAACATTTTAAGCGATTTGATTCAACGCTTCGTTGCTCAATACAGGCTCACTCGTCTGTTAACATTTTAAGCTATTTGATTCAACGCTTCGTTGCTCAAGACAGGCTCACTCGTCTGTTAACATTTTAAGCGATTTGATTCAACGCTTCGTTGCTCAAGAGAGGTTCACTCGTCTGTTAACATCTTAAGCGATTTGATTCAACGCTTCGTTGTTCAAGACAGGCTCACTCGTCTGTTAACATTTTAAGCGATTTGATTCAACGCTTCGTTGCTCAAGACAGGCTCACTCGTCTGTTAACATTTTAAGCGATTTGATTCAACGCTTCGTTGCTCAAGACAGGCTCACTCGTCTGTTAACATCTTAAGCGATTTGATTCAACGCTTCGTTGCTCAAGACAGGCTCACTCGTCTGTTAACATTTTAAGCGATTTGATTCAACGCTTCGTTGTTCAAGACAGGCTCACTCGTCTGTTAACATTTTAAGCGATTTGATTCAACGCTTCGTTGCTCAATACAGGCTCACTCGTCTGTTAACATTTTAAGCTATTTGATTCAACGCTTCGTTGCTCAAGACAGGCAACGCTTTGATTCTTTCGTGTTTTTCGCTACTACAGGACACCACGATCACATAGAAATTTCAACTTCAAAGATCGCAGAAACTTATTTTCTTCTTTCTATTATTGATTTAAGCCAAACTTATTAATCTATTGCCACAATTTTTGGTCTGAAGACAAGCTCTAATAAATTCAAATTCAAATTAATTTATTCCGATAAACTATATACATAACAATTAGACAATAAAAAGGAAATGGAATTATTTCCCCAAATAGACTGATCGGTGTTTTGAGAAAGAATTAATATCAGCGGTCTTCTTAAAAATGTCATAAAATAGTCTAATTTCTACTTCATACAACCAGACACAAATCAAATTATTTTATGCATTAAAAAAGACTTTACTAAAAACATAAAACGCTTTTACGGAATAAAACATAAATAATATACTGTGGTACATTACCTATACCAGAAGTTACAACTATTACTTTTAACTCTATAATGAACTCAGCTAGCGTTAAGGATTATAGTGCAGCCTCGATTAATCCTATTAATTTTTATTTCTCTCGTTATTCTATATAGAGGAGTGTATATTTTACATTACATTTCTTCCGCTAAACGATGTAAGGTTGATGCCAGAGAATGTTTTTTTATATTTATTTTTTTATTCCTCTAACTTTGATATTAATTATGGCTTTACTTATTTATGTCTAAATTAATTTAAATGTTTCTCTATGGAATTTGAGTGGGCATTTGAAATACAACGCCATGTTTATTATTACATAGTTTATTATTACATAGTTTACATAGTTAAACACACACAGCCAGTCTGCATCTTGAACAAACCTTTGAACTCCATAGCTCGATCGTGTGTGGCTAACATAAACCAACAGCTATGATCGTAACTTCACACAAACCGATTCACAAATTAACACTGGACCAGTGAAAAGTCTGTTAATGCTGGGAATTCAATATATATGCTGATCGTTTGCGCAACCTCATGAAATTTGAGGCTGAGAACGCGCGGCGCGGCCGGGACTTGTTGATTGGTGATTCTGATTCTAGCAGCTCCCATATTTATATACCTCCCATTGTAATTGGTGTTTGCTTTGGTGGTTCCTAGCGCCGAATGAATACTCGATGGTTCTGTTGTAGTGGAGTGGACCGACTGGTTCGCCACCTTTCTCTTCTCAAGGAGCTATTCCGTCTGTCAACAGGACGTAAGCTGTTGCGCAGTATTCCTTTATTATTTTGAAATGGAATTAAATATTGTCGTATATATTTCCACGTTAGGAAATAAACAACCTGACCACATTTTCATCGGCTTTCTGAAGCGAAAATTGAAAAAATAACGTCCAGATATAGGGTCCAAAATAAGGTCCAGATTTGATCGTCTAACGATTGATCAGGATTTTACCAGAAACAGACTATGTTTAGTTTCATCAATGGAATCGTGAATGTAATACAAAATCTCTGTGACTTTCTGGTAACTAGGGTAAATCTATTCTGAGTCTAAATTGTTATTTTAAATACTTTATTGGTTTTAATGATATTTAATAACTTTATTGGTTGTAATGACATTTAATATGGTTGACCAGATGGCATTGCGTGATTTTTTTAAGTTTTTGTTTTGTTTTACTCCTCGGTAATATGTCACTTGTTAGTAACGTATCAGAAATGCCATGGATTACAAACGCACAAACATATCTACGATATAATACTCATTAATATTGGAACGGCTAGTTATTATAGGTATTGGTGAGAGTTATAACGTTGGTGAAAGTGAGACGATTATCTACACAATGGTAAAACACAGTTTTCATTCCGCACATGGTCAACATGTTTCATCCACTAGGTATCATACTAAGTTAGGCTGTCTAATAGAACAAAGATCAATGCTTCCAAAGCCTTTTTTCATCAGGACGTTTATTTGGAGTAAAACTATCCTGTCAAATTCAGATTTTCTAAAATATAACCATAGTAGGGTAGATTTGTACGAGTACTTTTATCTTTTAACGACAAGGAAAAATGTTTTTACCAACATCAAGCTATAAATAATCCAAAGAATTATGACATATTCTATGCTAAAGTGCCCATTACACCGTACTATCGTACAACTACGACTCGAGGCCTCGCCCACGCAAAGATGCAGTCATAAATAACCGAGAGTCTGCATCGTATAAACAAAGCAAATTAGTCGTTAAACCAACAACCAACAAGACTGCGCGCCTCGCCTGTAAATGCTTCAATTACAAGAGATCGCATAAATCAAACGCGACGGGTTGTTGATGATGCGCTTGCGCTGTCTACTCGCCGCGGTTGTGCAGCGTTCTGGCCGTGCGCGGGCCACAGGCATGCGCGACAGCTATATATCGCTATACGTGTGCGAACATGCGTCCTGCGCACCCCCTCATCACCAGTGACATTGAGATTGAGAACTCCAGAGAACGCAATGTGGAGGAGTTTGATCGGGATTATTATCTGTAAGAACATGATTGAGTAAGAACAAATATAATAGAGAATCTCACTAAGATTTATAACTATCGTGCACTTGTTTTTACTCGGCAACAGAAAGAAAATATGAATCCTCAAATCGAAATAATTACCCAATGGAGACAAATTTGGCGGGTTTGTTGTACTTGAAGAGTGTCACGTTATCAAGCAATGGAATCTTTGTACACCACTTCTATCTTCTTTTCCAAATTTCGAGTAGTGATATAAACCGACATATCCCCTATCGCTAGGAGCTGACTTAACATATTTAAATTGTCTACTCATTCGAAGTGACTTTATTAACTAGCACTACAGAACCGTAAACCGAGTTATAATATAAAGACATACAAAACGTTTACTAAAAAGTTTCGACCTGCATATATTGTGATTTAATGTTAACCATGATTTTAGGCACTATATACATTTTAAATACCCCCGTCGCAGCAAACCTGCGTTCTCAGCGAACTTCTAATGAATATAATAACACATTAAGCCACTTACCAGGATTCATAAGAAATATATTCACAAATAAGCGATATATAAAATATGAATTATTCTCCATAAGAATAACATTGGGGATGAGTACGCAGGTTTGCTGCAAAAAGGAACGCAAAATAATTTTTGTTATGCAAATATCAATAAAACTCAACTAAGTGAAGCCATATACCAAGTTTCATCCATATACATGCATAAACAAGCGATTTATAAGATTTTAATTACTCTCCATAAAAATATCATGGGGGCTGAGTACCCAGGTTTGCTGCTACGGGATTCATCGGCAAAAATTGGTTTTCTTTGCAAACAACAATAAATTACAACCAGATAAAGCCATATATACCAAGTTCCGTCCGTGTATGTTCATAAATAAGCGAGATATACAATTTTTCTTTTTCTCTATAAGAATAACATTAGACAACGTAATGTGTTTAGCACTTTAAATATCTCGATAGCCAATTGACGTAGAGCAATGATAAAAACACCAAATTTTAGTTTTTGAGGTGAATCCAATGGTGCAAATTAAAATTTGATTTAAATAAAAATTACATTTGAAAACCCAAAAAACCCATTTTTGGGGTACAACCCCCCCCCCAAATACCCCTTCGAATGGTCCGATCCATCTGGATTTAGAATTCGTTCAAATAAATGATACATTACACGTTTGTACCAAATTTCATCAAGATCGGACCTTTTTTACGAGAGTTATCGTGCTTACGGACACACACACACACACACACACACACACACACACACACACACACATATATATACGTATATACAAAATTTGTACGAATGGTGTTTTTGGCATCCGGGGGCATCAAAATGAAAAGTTATCATGATCTCGAGCTTAAGTCTAACCATGTTGTAAGGTAAGTCTTACCTATAGCTTCAACCCAATAGGGGAAATTCGCTAAAATAGATTTCATAAATGTAATATATTTTTTCTTTTAAAATTATGCAGTTACAAGGAAAATTAGAAAGACGTTTAGTTTTTAAGTACACCTCCCTTAGTTTAAATAAAATTAGTAAATGTTTAGCATTTAAAAATATTTATACCGGTAACTTGGTTAGAATCAAAACGGTTTTAAAACCTTGTTGCATGAAAAGTAAAGGAACAGTGAAAAATATGACCAGCATGGTTGTTCAGGAACTGGTAAATCATTCGATACATTCGAAAACCAGTTAATTACCTGATAAATGCAGCGAGGATCATATCTCTTCCCGCATTACTGCTAGTAGATGAACAGGAAGGAACTGGTTTCTAATGTTATTTCAGACTACAGAATCAATCTCTCTTCTCTAGAGACCATTGCTTTGAACTCATTTACCATTCATATTTGTTTTCTGATTCCACAACTCACAGTCACTAGGAGCCTCTACTACTGGGAGCAGGGACCCGTTATCCTTCATCTCCCATCACCTAGGGTCGACCCGGATGAGATACGATGATAGTTTTCTGTCAACCACATTTTTTGAAATTGATAGGATTGGTTATTAAAGTTAGTATTTCATGCAATTGTTACGTTTTTAATATATTGTGTACTAATTACTAAACCAATTGGTTATGTACTTATATCAAGAGAAAGTCTTTTATCACTTATTGTGAAAATAGCGTTGCGGTATTACACGACAATGGTACTCCTTAAAGTGTACTGCATTATTATTTGGAAACAAACTCATATTTGTTGCAAGCCTATTAACTCAGATTTAAAATATGTCTCTTTTTGTTATTTTTACACACTTTTGAATATTATTTTCCTGCTATAATCCTGCAACCTGCTATAATTAAAGGCAAAACATAAAACTTATTCATTATCATGACAATAAAAACTGACTAGTTAATTACGTTCTTTAAAGAAATTCTAGACTTTATTTAAAATATCCTTCTACCTACGACAAAGATGTTACCACTACAGTAAAAATAATGGATATCTAATAAGTTTATCATATTTTATTAGAAAACGCCCCCCCCCAGCGTAATTTTAAATTAAATTACACTGAATGGCTGAATTTAAATTTTAGCTGCTAAATCATAAAAAATATTTTCGTTGTTGCACTCCATGGGAAGATCAACAAATATAAAATGTAAAACTCCTCCGTATGATCACCTCCATGCTTCAAACATCGATCTCTCCATCTCTAAACTTTTAAAGTCTTACGAGACCCCTAGTCAAACTCCTAACACTCGGTGCATAATTCCCTTCCTTGTTTTGAATATACGTCAATTCCCAAAGGTGAAAAAAATTCAAAATGGATGGACGGCGCTATGCATATCGAAGAAATGGAATTAACGGTTTAATACCTGCAACAGTACTTGATACCTATAACAGTGCGAATAATGCTGTAGAATGGTTGTAGTGATAACTAATGGTAGATTACGGTTACAATGTAGGCCCTACTTATTCAGTTGTTAAACTTTTTCTCACTTTGGCGATTTGGCACTGGCTGTATTCTCATATTCTGTATCAATTCTCAGTCACAGAGTATGTGTAGAGCCACATGGAGAGCTTTCAAGCATCCCGGTACTTGGGCGAGTACTGTAGACCGATTACAATAACGCATTAAGAGTGGGCTCCTGTTAAGAACCATTTGGAGTTTTAATCTGCTCTCCCATTAGGCCAATGTTAACTTTCAAAGCCTCCTCATCGAATTATCCCATATGGTTGATTTTATGGCTCATTTTAAACAGCAAAACTATGAATAGCGATTTAACGAAGCAAAATTTGTATACCACACATAATAATCGTTTAATAATTCCCAAAATATTTACTATATACGATTGTGTATGGGCGAACCATTTAAGATATCAAAATTCTGCTGACTGAAATCGCCAAGTATTTGTTTGCTCTATAAAATTATCCATAAATCCAAAATTTCGGATAATCCGTTGAGGAAGGATAATGTGAAAGTTGCCATTGGCTCTATAGGAGAAGCAAGCAGAACCGCGAATTGCTGCGAGACTGGAGCCCCCTCGACGCCGACCGCGCGCCGCAACACCGCCATATTACACGTCAGCGCGGCTGTGGGGCGAAGTAGGCGGGAGTCTCAGATCCTTCTAAATCACGACAAGCCTTTGAAGCCTGCTTAATCGCGCCGTATCTCACAGCTCTTTAAATATTTGTTTATCTCTCCGCGTCTGGCATGTCATCTCCCTTCCACTCTCTTTTGATTTTCCCACTTTGGTAACAGTATATTCGTCGGGTCTGCAGTGTGTTTTTCGACTTTATGTTGTTTTTCTGATTCGTTAGGCTTTTAGAGGGGAGGGATAAACGTGTTTTGTAAATATATTAGTGAAATGTGATCAGACTAAAATTAGTTGTAGAAATAGCTATAAATTAGTTAACCGCTTTTGTTGATCCATAATATGTCGTGTAGAGATACACTGTAGAGATATAAGTCTTGGTTTCCGTTAATGCAATGACGAGTAATGGAAACTATAAAAAACCACATAAAAGCTAAACTGCTGGCCTCCCCTCAAATTAACTACTAAATCTATCCAAGTAGCTGGACCAAAGGTTCCACAGGAAACCCCTGTTTTTAAATAATAAAGATAACTTCACAACTCTGCTATTACATACCGATAGTTACCATTAATTGCTTTTATACACACTTGCTTTTGGACAAGATTTGCACACTTCCCTTCATTATAAAACCTTCTAATGGAGGAGCCCTGTGTTACCAACAAACGCAATATAAATGTTTTATATAGGGTTCATGTACTTACTGATACAGGGCGCGATGTGGGAGCGACTCTGCTGGTAGCCCTTGGCGCAACGGTTGCAGGTGATGCCCGTCACGCCGTCCTTGCAGGGGCACTGGCCTGAGGTCTGGTTGCAGGTCTTGCCCGAGGCGCCGATGGGGTGGCAGTCGCAGGCTGGAACAGAGGAAATGAAGAATAAATGAGGAACCATTGTATCACAACAAGAAACGTAGATGTATTGTGCGTGCTTGGAAGTGAAATGGCTTGAGCAGTGATGTTATTGAGTAAGATCAACCGTTTAAATACATAATTAATTTAAGAGTAGGATAATAATAAGAGAAAATACTATTTAGAACATATACTTTATAGGGGATGGTCTGTGGTCGCATACCATTACTGAAGTTTTCTGATTGCATTATTTTTCGAATGGTTTGTTTTACCTTCCATAATACTGATTCTTAACTTTCCCACCTAAAACCATTCGCTGAATCTTACCTTAAAAATAGTTTGATTACAGTACCCTCATCACTATCACCGGTTACGAATCCCCAGAAGTAGGAGATTAACTAGTTATTACAATCTTAAGTGTTTTACAAATATAGAAACATCGAGGTTAGCGAGAAACTACAGATAAGGCGGATGAAGTGAGTAGTGGTGAAACCAGAAAGAGGCATCACTTCCGGCGCTTTTTTCCCATGTTATTCTTATGGGGATCAGTTTTTGCACCGACGCCCGATCCCACCCTACACAAATTTTCTTTTTGGCCCCCTGCCTTATTTTCCCCCATTTAAAATTTGCATTAATTTTAATACATCCTTTGCAGAAATCCACGAGTTCAAAAATAACTCCACACTAAATAAACAACACATGTAAACAACTTAGAAGTTATTGTGTAGTAGAGGAGAAATACGGGTTTAACCCCAGAATCGGCGCCTTTTCCCCATGTTATTCTTATGGGGAGCCGTTTTTGAGCCGACGCCAGCTCCCGCCTATAGAGCTCC
The DNA here is from genome assembly GCA_963675035.1 of Allygus modestus. Taxonomy (NCBI): domain Eukaryota; kingdom Metazoa; phylum Arthropoda; class Insecta; order Hemiptera; family Cicadellidae; genus Allygus; species Allygus modestus. The sequence goes on along the minus strand of OY776115.1, from coordinate 76,829,396 downwards.
CGCCCGCAGGCCTATATTAAATATACCCCTTAAATATATTGTCCCCATCCCCCCTCTATATTTTTAAAAATTAATTTTCAAATTCTAAAAAACTATCTTTGGTGTTTACTGTCCGATTTGTCTGCAATTTGGATATGTTATTGTCCTAGGCAAGTGTTTTAATAAATTTCACTTACATTTCCCAAATTCAACATTTCCAAATGTGTATTAATACCTAAAATGTGTATGTAAAAAATAATATTGCACCACCAAATTGGAAATTTTTTTAATTTTTGCAGTAATTAAACCGCAAAAATGTCTTATTTTAGAGTTAAAAAATATGTTTTTATTATTTAAAAAAGATATAATTTTAAAATTTTCAACCAAGGATATATATAGAAGCCCCAAAACCACCACCCTCATTCCAACAAAAAATGTTGACCTGTGCACAGTGCTCCACGTCTTACTCCAACAGAAGCAATTTATTACGCCATTATCGACTTGTTCACAAAGTTATTCCTAAAATTTGTAAAATATGTCATCAAATATTTGACAACAGCAATTTTAAAATGCATATGCTAGAGAACCACAATACTTGCAATGTGTGTAAGAGAGTCATCACCCGGAACAAACCCCGCCACCACCTACGATGTGACAAGCGACCCTATAATGTGTTTAAGTTTTACGGCGAGTCCGCGGATATATTAGACACTCTCCAATCTTGTCCTCTACCCATCAAATGGATTCTTATTAGGAGAGTAAAATTCATCAAACACTCAGTGGACAATAATGGTGATTTAATCATTGACAAAGAATGTATTGCTGATTTTCGAAGTTTAACTAATTTATCAATTGAGAAAGCACAGCTAAAGGCTCAAATTGAAAATTCACTTTTAAAAATCGATACCTCCATGCACAAGTATCAAGCTCAGGGCAGTGGATGGATATATGACCGCACCAAATACTGGCAGTTGCATGTTTACAAATATAAGCCCCTAACTCCCAAATCATACATTCCCACGCCAGAAAATATAAAATCAAAACATGCTGTTTTAAATATTAAAAACACCGATAATAAATGTTTCGCCTGGAGTGTTTTAGCAAGCTTAAGACCAAGGAATAGTAAAGAAAATGCAAATCGAGTAGTTCACTACGAACCCTATGAGGGCCAGTTAAATATGACAAATATAAAATATCCAGTAAAAATATCTGACATTGATAAATTTGAAAAACAAAATAACATAAGTGTTAATGTATATGGAATTGAAGGAAAAACAATATATCCACAGAGAACAACTAAACTAAATAGTAACACACACGTCAACTTGCTTCTTCTACAACAAGGTCGGAAATCACATTACTGTTTAATTCGTGATTTTGATAAGTTAATGTTGCGGTCTACAAAAGACAACAATAAGAAATATTTTTGCAAGTTCTGTTTGCAACATTTTGGCACCAAAGATATATTGCAACGCCACATAACATATTGTAAACCCTTTGATGCTCAAAGAGTACAAATGTCTGAAAAAGATACACTACAATTTACGAATTACAAATATCAACTTAAAGCTCCCTTTGTGATTTATGCAGATTTCGAATGTTTTATAAACTGCGGCAAACACACCCCTTCTGGATTTGCTTATGTTGTGGTGAGAGACTCTAAAATTATTTACGAAGAGTTGTACAGCGGTGAAAATGTGATGGATGTATTTTTCGAAAAGTTATTTAAAACCTATGACTTTATTAAAAGTCAGATGGAAGTATATGTTCCCCTTGTAATGACTCCAAAGCAAGAGGCATCCTTCAAAAACTCTAAATACTGCCACATATGCCAACAGCTGTTACTGGGTGATAAAGTGCGCGACCATTGCCATCTAACAGGCAAATTCCGAGGACCCTCCCACAACGCTTGCAATTTAAACTATAAAGTAACCAAGAAAATTCCAATATTCTTCCACAACCTTAAAAACTATGATGGTCATTTAATTATGCAACACTTGGGAAAACTCAATCGCAAATTGAATTGCATAGCCAAGGACATGGAAAAATATATATCATTCTCTGTTGATGATTTGGTATTTTTGGATTCATACAACTTTCTGTCTCTTCCCTTAAGCAAATTAGCTTCCAATTTAAATACATTTAGATTTATAGACAATCCACTACTACAACGCAAGGGCGAATTTCCATACGAATACATGACAGGACCAGAAAAGTTTTTAGAGCCCCTACCACCCATAGAGGCATTTTACAGCAGCCTAACTAAAGAATGTATATCTCCTGCGCAATATGAACATGCTAAAAACGTATGGAATCATTTTAATATAAAGAATTTAAAAGAATATCACGATTTATACCTTAAAACAGATGTGTTGTTATTGGCTGATGTGTTTGAGACATTTAGGGACTTGAGTTTAAAGGATTATAAACTCGACCCTGTCCACATGTACTCATTGCCTGGACTAACATGGGAGGCGTGCCTTAGAATTACTGGCATAAAATTACAGTTATTTAGTGACATTGACATGCATTTGTTTATAGAACATGCCATTAGAGGCGGTGTAAGCACGATTTCCACGCGCTATGCTAAAGCCAACAATAAGTACATGGGCGAACATTATGACCCAAATCAAGAAAGCACCTATCTTGTATACTTAGACTGCAACTCGCTATACTCTACAGCAATGTGCGAGTCGTTGCCCGTTGATGGCTTTAGATGGACAAACGAGAAAGATTATAAAGCCAATAAAAATGAAAACTTTGGATTTATTTTGGAAGTTGATTTAAAATACAATAAAAGTTTACACGATTTGCACAACGACTACCCGCTCGCACCAGAAAAAATGAATGGAAAATTAATACCAAATTTAAATGACAAAACCAAATATATTTTGCATTATAAAGCACTAAAAAAATACGAAGAACTGGGTTTGGTAGTTACAAAATACCACAGAATCTTAAAATTCAGACAATCAAATTGGCTTGCACCCTATATTAATTTTAATATTGAAAAGCGACAAAAAGCTGAACATGATTTTGAAAAAGACTTTTACAAACTGTTAAATAACAGTCTCTTTGGTCGAACAATTATGAACCAACGCAAGTTTCGTGATATACATCTTGTAGACGAGTCTAAGTTAACAAAGTATGTTACAAAGCCAAGATTTGACTGCAGCAAAATGTTCGATAACAACTTGCATGCTGTGCATTTAAATAAATTAATTGTAAAGTTTGATAAACCAATATATTTAGGAATGACCATTTTGGATATCAGCAAAGTAATCATGTATGATTTCCACTATAATTATATGTCAAAATTTAAGAATAAAAAGTTCTTAATGACAGACACGGATTCTCTGATGTATTCTATAGTAACAGAGGACTTTTACAAGGAAATACAAAGCGACTTGGACCGTTTTGACACCTCTGCATACAGTAAAGACCATTTCTTATACTCTGATAAAAACAAAAAAGTTACGGGCAAGTTTAAAGACGAATTAAATGGTCAAATTATGTATGAATATTGTGGTTTAAGGCCAAAATTATACTCTTTCATTCCTCTACAGTGGTTATACGAAAAAGAAAAGCAGTTAGAGGTTAAGAAGGCAAAAGGAGCTGACGGCGCTACAGTTAAACATCTCTTAAGACACCAACACTACTTACACTGTCTTGCAACCGGAGAAGATTACTACGAGAATGTTACAAGAATTAAATCCACAAACCACCGTCTGCAAACATTAACGATGAACAAAAAGGTACTCTCTTTTGATGACGACAAGAGGTTTATTCTAGATGGCATCAACACCCTTGCCCTTGGTCACTATAAAATTGGTCAAACATAAATCTGTATTTGCCATTATTCTTTGGCCTTTCCTTGTCTATTACAATAAAGCCATATTTAGTCCTATCCCAGCACTGATGGCAGAGATTTCTAAATTGGTTAAATGAAAAATCATTTCCCACATGATTGTTATACACATGTCTTAAATTTAAATCGTCTTGTTTAAATAATATTAGGAAATTAACATTGTCACGTAAATGTTTGTGTACTTTACTGTAAGATTGACACAAGTAAAAACTGTTAATATTTTTGTGTCTGCCCATTGAGAAAAATTGTGTGATATTTGGACTATTTATGTCGTCAAATACAACTATTGAGTGTGATTCTACATCATTTGGTGTGATTTCACAGTTTGAATATGTGTGTAATTTAACTTCATCACACAGACGGAATATTTCAATTATTTTTTTATATTTTTCTTGTTCTAAAGATTTGGATATTATATATAAATTTGTAAACTTTAATCCTTGTTTTTTTACAATTAAGTTATAAATTACAACAGTCTTCCCCGAACCACTGGGCCCTATTATAAGACAGCGAATATTATTAGGAAATAGGCCCAACTTCTTTGGTGTATTTTCTTTATGTGCAATTTTAAATTTGTTCTTTTGTTGAATAAATGACATTTTTTATATAATGGTGTATTTTCTTTGTGTTAAATTTGAATAAATGGTGTATTTTCTTTATGTGCTATGTTTGTTAATTTTTTTATATAATAAAAATGGCAAAGAGAAAGTGTAAGAAGGGTAAGGGATTATTCTTAAAGCCATATAGAGGCCGTGGCTTGTTAAATACCCTTATAAACAACCTTCCTTTCCCTCTCCACCTACCTGGAAATTATAAATGGTGCGGGCCCGGAACTAACGTGCGTGAAAATTTAGCCAGAAATGTACCTCCAAAAAATAAGCTAGACTCTTATTGTAAAGAGCACGACATATTCTACATGAATAATCCTGATACAGCCGCCCGGAACAAGGCAGATATGAGATTAGCGGACCAGGCTTGGACTAGGGTTTCGGCAAAGGACGCCAATCTGGCCGAAAAAGCAGCAGCTTATGCAGTGACAAATTTGATGAAGGCCAAGGCAAAAATGGGAATGGGATTAAAATTTAATAAAAAAGATGGACAACTTTCAGCTGTTAGAGGCCGCAAGAGACGTGCCTCACTTTCGAGGAGTGTACCTAAAAAACGAGCTAAGAAAACTGAGACCAAAAGTAAGAGAATGTGGAATTATTAATTTAGACAGTGACAGGGGCACACATTGGACAGCATATCGTAAAAATAAAGATATTGTAATATATTTTGACCCTTTCGGAATACAGCCTCCAAAAGAGGTAATTGAATATTTTGTACCATCTAAAATTTACTATACAACTGATCAAATACAAGATTTAAACAGTTCCATTTGTGGAATTTTATGTTTATCATTTCTGAAAAATTTTAGTTTATAAAAATGGATTCATTTACTATAACATTCACGGGTACAGAGCCAGAGTTGAAGTCGGTGTTCTTTCCTCCTATAGAATTAAATGGTGATTATGTAATTGGACTGGTAGATTTTCAAAGTTATAATTCTATATTTAATGTTAAAAAACCTCTAAATACTTTGACATATTACAAAATGCACAAAATTACAACCCCAAAAGGGGAGGTCACAATTGACGAACTAAACCGGGCATTAGATGGTAAAGTTGAAGTTATTATACAAAATAAAGTAGCATTAATTAATACAAAAGTCAAACTTATATTTTACAAAGGGCTAGTTCCAAAATTAAATAAACTTAAAGACATAAAATTAACTATAGACGAGGGTGAGGATGTGTATTATTACGATCACAAAGCTCCAAATGTAATTGAAATTGCTGAAGGTACATACGAAGTGTTTGAGCTTGCGAAGGAAATTCAAAAGCAACTCCCAGATTTTGTACTTATAGCCGATAATAAAACTATGAAAGCCACATTACATTCTGGCTATGTGTTTGATTTTACAAAACCGTGTTTAGGGTCTGAATTATTGGGATTTAAAGGATTTTCTACTCCAGATATTGCGTTTAAATCCGTAAATAAAATCAACATAAATAATGTAAATGTGATTAGAGTAAAATGTAATATTGCGAATGGGTCTTATTTAAATGGTGACAAATCACACACCATACACAGTTTTTACCCAGAAGCTCCTCCGGGCTACAAGATTATTGAGGTCCCCAGAAATATTATATACTTCCCTGTAAATAAGAGAAGTTTAGATGTTATTAGCATTACATTTGCAGATCAACACGACAAGCCAATTGACTTTAATAAAGAAGAAACTACAATTACTTGTCATATAAAAAAGATATGAGAATTTACAAGAACGGGCTGAGTGTGCAAAATGCCAGGTTTCTGCGATCAATTGGGTTAAAATTTTCTATTAATAAAAATGGAAGATTTTCTAGACGTTGCAGGAAAATTCCAATATGATGATAGCCTGGTTAAAATTACAAATCACTCCTATGTTCCACACAACACTTTGGCAATAAATAATTCCGATGAAATTCGAATATGCATAAATAATCAAGATTTACTAACACTCCCATGTAGAAGTTATCTGTATATTAAAGGAGAAATAGAGAATCATGATAAAGGACATTTTATAAATAATGCATTTGCATTCTTATTTGACGAAATTAGATACGAAGTTGCTGGTAAAGAAATAGATATTGTAAGAAATCCGGGAATTTCCAGTCTTATGAAAATATTGTGCTCTTACAATAAAACAACTAAATTGTCAAATGCAGCATTTGATTCTGATGAAAATTTAAAGGAGTTCCATAAAAGCGGCAAGTTTAGTACTTGTGTCCCGTTAGAGCTGTTAATGGGTGTGTTTGAGGATTTTAATAAGGTTTTAGTAAATGTTAAACAAGAATTGGTGTTGAAAAGATCCAAAAACGACTTAAATTGTATATTAACAACATCTAATGCTCCAACTGGTGTCGATCCTATTCCTAAAATTACACTTAAATCGATTCAGTGGGTGATGCCGCACGTGGTACCATCTGATGGGGAGAAGCTTCAATTACAAAAGATGTTATTGCAAAATAAAAATTTGCAAATTGCATTTAGAAGTTTGGAGCTACACGAACTCCCATCATACCCCGAAACCAAGAGACACACGTGGTCAGTTAAGACGTCTTCGAGTTTGGAGAAGCCCAGGTATGTTATATTTGGTTTCCAAACAGGTAGGGACAACAGTGCACGAAAAAGAACTGATGAATTTGATCACTGTAAATTGAAAAATATCAAAGTGTTTTTAAACTCTGAATATTATCCTTATAGTGATTTAAATCTCGACTTTGAAAATGGAGATGCCTCTAAAGCTTATGAGATGTTTGTGAGGTTTAGGGAGAGTTACTACAACACCGTCCCCGATCCTATGTTTAACAGAGCTGACTTTATAAATAAATATCCTCTAATTGTAATAGATTGTTCTAGGCAGAATGAATCAATCAAAGAGGGGGTTGTAGATATTAAATTAGAAATTGAAACTGCAGAAAACGTCCCTTCAAACACATCTGCATATTGCCTAATAATACACGATAAAGTGTTTGAGTATAATCCTTTGACAAATGAGATAAATAAAATGTAAATAAAATGAAAACAAATATTCAACAAGAATAGGTAGAGTCTGCAAAACAAATAAGAGAAAAATATAGGGCGTTAAAACGTGGTAAATTTCTAGAGGCTGAAGAGAGGTTCCAAACATTCCAACTGTTAATAGAGCCTTTGCAGGAATTAAAAAATTTAGCCACAAAAACAGAGAGGCCAGTTCTCCCAATGATTTTAGAAAAGACCCCGTCTAGAATACCAAGAATAACACAGATAACACCGCACAAATTAGATTTTGGTCTTTTAGCATCAGACTATTTAGGAAATTACCTTAGTAGAAGTAGTATGACAGATACCACATATGGTATTAGGCGAGAAGGAAATAAATTTTTTATTGGGAATCAGGAAGTTCAAATTGCCAGTGATGATGTTACAGTTGGAGAAACAATTTATAAAGGGACAAAGGGATTGTGGGAATTGTTAACTTTAAAAGAACCCGTAAACTATAGTCAGGGTGATTTGCAAAATTATAAAGAGATTTTAGAAGCTACAAATGCGCATTTAAAGGGTTATAAAACAGGTGCGGCGATGTCAAGTAATAAACACACTAAATATCTTAATATAATTAAACCCCTGTTTAAGACTGTTGGTGAAGGTTTAAGGCAGGTAACTGGTAATAAAATAGACTATGTTTATTGGGACGATCCTAATGAGCTTGTAGATAGGTTAAGACTGCTTTGGTTAAGCCGATTGGCGGGAAATTCTGGAGTGGATAATGAGATAGATTCTATTATAGAAGAATTGAGGGAAAGTGGAATTGTTTATTAAATAAAAAGATGATAGATAAATTTTATCGCGTATATAACCCGTATAGTAAACCAGAAGCTAGAAGTTTTAAAGAAACTACTTTAAATCTAAAAGATGATGGTTGGAATGCTTTAAATTATAAAATTAGTAATGTTAAAGGTGGGGAGTTTATTGATGATGTATCAACTTTGGGGCAGACGTTAACCAGGAAAGGTGATGCTTTTGTACAAGGTAATACTAAATATAAGTTTTTAGAATCCAAGAATAATAATTGGAACGCTAATAAACGCAAAATTACTAATGTTAAACGAGGTGAAAGCTCAACCGATGTACCCACATTAGAGCAAACTTTAATAAGAAAAGATGGTGTCTTTGTACAAGACAATAATAATTATGAATTTTTGGAATTGGAGAATGGTGTTTGGAATGCCAAAAAGCGAAAGATTAGTAATTTGTTGGCTGGTAAAGAAAGCGATGATGTTGTAAACGTCTCTCAAGTACCAAAAATGGATCTAAACTTTTGGGATTTTAATAATAAAAGGCTAGTTCGTGTTAAACCCGCTGTTGATGAGAACGATTGTGTTACAAAACATCAGACTGTGACTTTAGACGGTCTTAAATTTGATGGTAAAAATAAGCAATTAACAAACATTTTACCTGGGACATTGCCAAATGATGTGGCTGTTGTTAAGCAAATATTAACAAAAGGTGAGAAAAGCATAATAAAACAGGGGGATAAATATTATAATGTATTAACATTAGATGGCGATGTGTGGGATGCAGAGGACAAATTAATAAAGAATGTACCTGAAGGCAAAGATAGGAGTGATGTTTGTTTAATGTCGCAGGTTTTGAGGTATGACGATAATAATAAAACTTTTAGACAAGACAATATTAAATTTGATATTTGTTTAAAATCACACGCATTAAGGTTTAACAATAAAACTAATAAATTTATGCAAGACAATAATGAAATCGATTTGATGATGTACAATCCTAAATTGTTGGTTGCAGACCCTACATCTTTAAGCGGATTTAAGACTTTAGATGGAGGGGCATATTTGCCAAAAAACTATGTATATCAAAGAATGAGTGATGGTATGTTAGTTGGTAGCAATGGAGGTGTTTTTGAAACGACAGAGACTGGCAGATACGTTAACATTAAAAATAAAGAATAAAAAATGGAAAAAATTGCTTACGAATTGCATAAGCCCGCGAGAAAGAACTTTGTTAGAAGGTCTTTTAAGGTGTTGGGTATAAACGAAACTGTTCAAATAGATTTAATAGATATGCGGAATTATGCTAGAGAGAATTCTGGGAATAAATATATTTTAACTTTAATAGACACATTTTCTAAAAAAGCTTATGCTGCTCCACTAAAGAATAAAACTGGATTAGTAGTCACAGAAGCTATAAAAACTATTCTCCCAAAGGGAGTTAAAAATATTCAATCTGATAACGGAAAAGAATTTTTTAATGAACATTTTACCAAACTAATGAAAATTCTAAATATTAATCACTACCACACTTACTCTACAACTAAGGCGGCTATTGTGGAAAGGTTCCAGAGAACTTTAAAGAATTGGTTGTATAGAGAGTTTAGTGCACAAGGGAGTTACAAGTGGTTGGATTTACTTCCAAAGTTAATAAGGATATATAATAATAAAGTACATAGATCCATAGGCATGAAACCTAACCAAGTAAGTGCTAAGAACTCTAAAGACGTACACGAAAGGTTAGCATCTAAAGTACAAGTTAAAAAGCCAAAATATAAGGTGGGGGATAGTGTAAGGATATCTAAATATAAACATGTATTTAGTAAAGGATATACCCCTAACTGGACGGGAGAGCTTTTTACAATAGCAGAAGTTAAGAAAACAAAGCCTGTGACTTATATTTTGAAAGATGAGAATGGCAATATAATCAAAGGAGGATTTTATACAGAAGAATTGTTAAAGACTAAATATAAAGACATGTATTTGGTAGAGAAGGTAATTAGGAGGAAGGGTGATTTATTATATGTCAAATGGCTCGGGTTCCCAAGTAGCCAGAACTCGTGGATTTCTGCAAAGGATGTATTAAAATGAATTTTAGGGTCAAAATATGGCAAGAGTCAAAACGGAAATTAGGGTGCAAAAGTCAGTAAATAGTTGGCAATTCAACCGTAATGGTTAATTTGGGAAATGTGAAATTTATTAAAACACTAGGACAATAACATATCCAAATTGCAGACAAATCGGACAGTAAACACCAAAGATAGTTTTTTAGCCTGAATTTGAAAATTAATTTTTAAAAATATAGAGGGGGGATGGGGACAATATATTTAAGGGGTATATTTAATATAGGCCTGCGGGCGGGAGCTCTATAGGCGGGAGCTGGCGTCGGCTCAAAAACGGCTCCCCATAAGAATAACATGGGGAAAAGGCGCCGATTCTGGGGTTAAACCCGTATTTCTCCTCTACTACACAATAACTTCTAAGTTGTTTACATGTGTTGTTTATTTAGTGTGGAGTTATTTTTGAACTCGTGGATTTCTGCAAAGGATGTATTAAAATTAATGCAAATTTTAAATGGGGGAAAATAAGGCAGGGGGCCAAAAAGAAAATTTGTGTAGGGTGGGATCGGGCGTCGGTGCAAAAACTGATCCCCATAAGAATAACATGGGAAAAAAGCGCCGGAAGTGATGCCTCTTTCTGGTTTCACCACTACTGAAGTGCGACATATATTTGTTTATCATTCACATATTGAATAGAAAATGTTCAGAAACAACATTACAATAATCTAATGTTGGACAATTCTTAAGGTTGTACAGAATTATTTACATATTAGATACCTTACGTAATCTGACAGTGGCTTAACACAGTACATATACAATTATGGAGGAATGTCAATGGTTCGAATAATTTGTTTAAATTATTTTAACTAGGGCCAGATTTTTAATATACAATAAATGACTTGAAAATTGTTTAGAAGCGTTACAGGATTTCATGATTATTGCTAATCCCAACGGTCAGTGATAATAAATTGATACGCAATACATAAAATATTCAAAAACTTGTCAACTTTCTTTGATACTACAGCATTCATACCAAGAAAATGGGTTTCCTCTAACTCTAGCTTAATTTACAATTCCATCTAATTTCTTCTAAGAATTCAACAAATGTATTTATAAACCCTGAATAAGTAGGTGTTACAAATCCAGCCGCTAGTACTTAAGTTTTTCTCAACATGATGCGGTTGCCAAGTGACCACCGACGGCGTCGCTAGATATTTTGTGGGCTCAAGCCCCGACTGTTGGTGTTGCAAGAAGTCAGATTAATGTTTATCAGCTGGAATTTGTAAAACATGCAGTCGTCTACATCAGAGGCCCTGCTGACAGCGGCGATGTAGTCACGACGATATTTTGACTATTTACAAAAAAGCGTCACCGAATCCTCGCCAATCAGTGACGTAATCTGAGACATGTTCAAGAATTTCCTAACGATCTTTCCATGTGGATGCCGCGATTAACAATGGATCCGAATTTGGATTATTCATTGGTGACCTTATTGGACCCGTGGGTGGTTTTTAGGATTATTCATTGGTGACCTTATTGGATCCATGGGTGGTTTTTCGATGTTTAAACAGTTTTTTGCATTTTGCATTTTTATTACGATACCTTACCAAATATTTGGACTATGATTCCTCGATAAAGCAATTGATATGAAATCAGATGGTGTAGATTTAATTGCAATAAATATGGCCTACTATAATAAATTGACTTTTCAATCATGCAAGCTAATTTAAAACGTTGGTAGAACATCAGCTAGTATATAATGGTTTTTGATTGTATACACATTTTCATACCAAGATAAACGCCAGGAAAACAGAAACTGGTAACAAACATTAGCTTAAGAGCTACCTTTATAGATCCTAATAGACCACCGAGACGACTGAATGGAAAGTAAGTGCCTTAGACAAATCTAAACCTGAGCTTTTGTAACCCATTAAGCTTTACACTTCCCCAGTTGGTGTAACATGCTACAAATCACTGGCCGTTTCCTTCCTCATCCCCGATTAACGACGAGTTCCCAATTTATCTGAGAGAACTGGTCGCGGTCAGCCCACACGGCTGGAACGATGAATGAATCCTACCCTAACTCATTAGTCTCTAGTATTTACAATTCATATTTGTTTTCCAAACCGACCAGTCAACGTCTGCCCGGGGCCACAACGGTATGAGGACAGACCAGCCGAGCAGGGGAGCTGCCAGTCGCCAGATGATCCCGGTAGATGATTGCTACGTGTCAGGGTAACTTGTCATCACCTGTTTGATATTACTAGTCAAAAAACTCTAGACACTGGTGTGGTGAGGGATCAAGAATTATAAAACATCGGTTATTCAAGAGAGATAGAATGGTTTGATTGTTTAAATGTTTGCTCTTAAAACACGATTCATGTTTAAAAATATAATACTGATTCTTTATTTTTACGGACTTTTATTGTTTTGACTAAAGTACAAAATTTAGAATTCCTGCTTGGATTGAACTACTCAACCAAGGACGTTTTTAGTCTTAGTGGGGAATCTTGAACAGAATAAGTGAATCTAAGATTATTGCTCATTTTACAGACTCATTTTTCAAAAAATGTAAAAACTTATATGATCAGCTCTTTTGGTTGTGCACGAGAAAGTTAGGAGGGGGTTGGATTTGGATGTGTATAATTGAGACACAGTAATAACATGAACATTATTGAAGAAGCTTATTTATCTATTTGAATTTGTTTTAAAAATACTTCACAAATTGTTGTTTTCTTGATAATTATTTAGTACGTGGGGCCGAGCTTTGCTTGGGGAGGGTCAGTCAGTTTCTTTAGACTTGGAGTAATATTTCACCACTTCCCACAACTGATTTTCAGATTTGTATAGCTATTTGCCTCTTTTCTGCATTTTTAAGGTAACTCAAGTTGTTATTTATAATTCAATATGACTTTGATTTATTTTGGATATGACCACTCTGCAATCTTCACTCAACAGTTTTAGTCACTGCTCTTAGGAAACAACACGAGTACTACTTTTAAGAGTTCCCTGGTTGATTATAAACAGCTGTTACAATTCTTTCGTTTTGATAATAAACTCCGTAAGCCCTGTTAATTGTTTTTAACTTTTCATTTTCGTTTTTTTTTACATTTTGTGATTTTTTCTGTGGATTAGACCTGTCTAAAACTTATTTTTATCCCTGAAATTAGTTATTTATAACATTAGAACGAAATCGTTTGGTGCCGTTTATGAGATCAGAGTTGCAAGCAAACAAGCACGCACGGACGCAAGCAAACAAACCTTACTCATATTAGAGTATTAGCTAGGATAGGATTAAACCTAAATAAGGAAAAGGAAACTATACCTAAGCGATTTCAAGTGTGAAACATGTACTCTACTCTCTGCATCCACAAGCTTACTGTTATTACAGCACCTAAATCAAACTTTAAGTTCAAGACTGCTCCTGATTCCATTTTAAAATTGATGTACTTTAATGTTTGTTCCTCTGGTGTTTATCACGCCAGTTTGTCATCTAAGATATTGCTTGCCAACTTCCTTACAATCGACATTTTAACGGGAGACGGTTCATTTCCGTACGTCGCTGACTTGACCCTCTTAAAACCTTCCCGTTTATAAATCCCCAGTTGTTTCCAGGCACAGTATTGAACCCCTTGCCGTCCGGGGAGTCTGTGACATATGTATACGGTAACCCGAGCAACACTGCAACACAACTTCTCCTACTATATTTTCGCCAACATGAACACGAGAAACGTGTCGCTTTACCGTTTACTCTACGCAATAAAACTGTACCGTCGTTATTTACGGTGTCGTCGAAGCGTAACGTGGAACAATAGCAGCTCGCAGGAGCGCGAGGAGGAAGCCTTTTTGGGACGAAATAAAGAAAACAAGACTAGTCTGTGAGAAAAAGCGCGGCGGAGAAACGGGCGGATTCCTGTGCCTTGTCACACAAGGCAGTCGCCTAAGCCCGAGGCTCTATCGGCCCCTCACGTAGCCGCGTGGACCCCCATTGGACTACGGGATTATGGCAATCACTCATGTTATGCCCATGTCCGCTACGTGGCCGCCTCTCTGGACTGATTTACAACTGGAAATTATCGCGTTTATGGCGAAGCAACAAGTGTGTACTTTGGAATATGGGGTAATACAAGGCTGCGTCCTTGGACCATTTGCTTACTGCGTGTTTAATAGGATATAACATAACAATAGTATTAATATCGATGTTATGATGTATTTTATTGGCTTCGTTGTCTACGATTGTTATGAATATTTAATTGTAAGATATTTCTTTACAAACTGAGTTGTATAATATGGAACTAGATTTGTCTTAGTATTAAAACGTATTTTGTGATTCAATAGCCGAGTTTTATAACTTTCATAAGCAACTTTTTAAACTGTAATGAGTTAGTTAAATGGTAGCGAAAAAAGTTATCTGACACAATATGTTTACTAATAATCTCTTACACTCTGTAAAAGCATTAACATAATGTTATGTTTATAACTATTTTATATTGACAATAGAAATAGTTACACTAGAAAAATAGCCACACTGCGCTATAGAAACATAATCTTTACAGACTTATTGATTCTGTTATACAATAGAAAGTCACATCTTAGAAAGCGCGATGCGGCTCAGGCAGATATACGGGTTTATATACTGGCGGTTGTTCATATGAATTTTTGTTTTGTATCTATTTGTAGTAGTTATTTGGTAATGTCTTTTCATTTTCATTAGGTTATTTTTACATGGTAATTTTCTTGTACAAAATACATGATCTCTCATAAGAAGATTATTAAAATAACAGGCTAAGCTACCAAAACACTTATTTAATATCAAAATCCAACTATCAAGCACAATTTAGGCAAAATCTGAAATCGATTAAATTAAATTGGGTAATTTAATTCAAACGGTTTTTTTATAATGAAAGATCTTTAATCATATTTATAAAGTGCCAAATACTATTTGCCATAATTAATAATAGCAAATAACTTACCTACATTTGTACGGCTACTTCTAAGTGTTTATCAAACCGACCGTTAGTTCAATTTTAATTATTTGCAAGTTTAGAATGAAACAACCTCGAGTCATTCATTAAAATCAGTATTTCCCAATTAATTGCGTTATATGGTTTTTAAATAATTATGAAAACCCCCAATTTTAAGTTTTTAACCCATCAAATATTTAATACGCCTAAGTTAAGGACGGTGCCGACTAGCTGGTGATGAATAACTGAAACCAAATCAGGCAAGGAGCTCATCAAACATTTACCCAGTTTATGATCACTTTGGCGTCAGCTCACTTGATGCTTTAAACTTTAACTTTGTTCAAGTCAACTTTAAAACAAAGCTGTAACATTGTTAAAAAGTTACGTATAAATGTGATGGCATAATTCTTTCGGATTATGGAGCTTCATAAGAAAGTTCTTAAGAGGAGCCTCTCTCTTAAATTACGAAGTGTTGTCAACAAACTCGTTACCGATGTATTAAAAAGTATGAAGTATTCGGTTTTATAGTAAATAAAATGTGTGTAACTAGGTGGTATTTATTTCAACGATAAATTGAAAAAAATGCAAATTGCATGGACTACCATTATGTTATTTTTCTTATCCTTATTTGTTGTGGGACGTGATTTGATTCAAACTGTTTTAATCTATATAAATAAAGCAGAGTTCTTGTCTGTGTGTGGATCGCCGTACGGCCTGAACTACAATGAGTTAAGGCATGACATTTTCAGGGTAGGTTCCTTTAGTTTACAGCTGTTGTACCTGACTCTCAGTTTCCTCTAAATCCTCTAGGGCCCCGTCGGACATCCAAAATTCCAATGTTAATAAAATGAGACCATTCAGTTGCAGTTTTCTGCTATTTATTTAATGTTATTCAAATAAACAGCTGACATTAGTAGTTTACTTTTTTAACTACATTTTATACCCGGGTGAAACTGGTATAATCATCTTAAAATACTATTTAAACAATTTCATAAATTATCATGGAAGTTAGAAGGTTAACTCTCTGGTCAGTTTTGCAGGCGAATATAATTCAAGCCAACTAGAAGTGAACGAATAGTGTACAACATGATTTAAAACCAAAAGATAACTCAAAACATACCATATATTTATTGATTTAAACCATAGTAAGATATTCAATGTTTTGGTTTGAAATCAATAATACTGTTTAGGTTTGATAATTGTCATCCATATTGTCTAATATATGCTCACTGTCCAAATAGCATAAGACATTAAAATGGTACATGCTCATTTAAATATAAGAACTTGTAACATCACAACTGCATCCTAAATAATTTATGATAAGTTACTTTATTTTAAATTATTCTACAAAGATACGGTGTAACTAACTGTCACGACTATTCTACAAATGTAACAGCATGTTAGAATGATTTTACTTCAAGAATTTGGTTTATCTAGCTATTATCTTTTTATTATTCAAAGGTTTTCTAAAAAAATATCTCTTCTTTTTCTATACATTGCAGTAATGTTTTATACAACTGCAAACATTAAATTAAATTTTAGTTTTACATTTAAATACTACTAAACCGGATGTTTCCAAACATTTAACTTGCACTTTTCGTTCCAAGAATAAAATTTTAAACATTCACAACCAAAAGCGGTTTATCAACAGTTTGCGGATGTAAAATAACCCAATCCATATTCGTAAATTTCAGCAACTGTCGATGCTAACTTCAAACATAAATTTTACTAACGTATGTACAGTACATTCTTGATTAAAAGATTCTATTTTCCTTCTCAGTGAACACAGTTACATGAAATCGAGGAAGTACAGCCGCGACACGGCAGGGGGAGACAATATCGCAAGAGGAGTCCCCCAGGGCTCGATCTTGGGCCGTTGCTTTGCATAACCCTGCCTTGCTAGGCCCGGGGCGCCAGCTATATATCTATTACACAACTTCTATGGGCTTGACCTTTGTCGAGATATGACCATTGCCTTTCTCACTCCACGGTGTTGTATACGACTAACCTTTGATTTCAATTCTAGGCGGGGAACACATTTCAACACGGTTAGATAAGTGGTGAAGCAAAACTGTGATCAACTAGAAAAAGGTTTTCCGTACAAAATAAAGGGTGTTTCCTTTTACCCGAAGAACAATGCCCTATTGTGTACAAAGTTACTAAACACACTATATATTAAGTTTTAGTCACAAATGAAAAATAACAAAATACTGATGGTTTAGCCACGATTTATTCGAGTAGTTCTATATAAGAACCGATAAAAGTGATGAAATTCGTTTCATGATTATAAAAAATCGCTTATTAAATCCCAGCCATGTCCGTGTTTATAACAATGGATCTAAAATGAGGCCGTCATCAAATGTCGAAAGATTAACTGAAGTAACGAGGACATAGAGGAGTTAACAATATACCGTCTACCGAGAGGTTAAGTAAGGCTGAGCAAGATTCAAAGATATTACGCTAAGAGGATAACACTTACATGGACCCGGGCCCGTCGCGTCTAACACCTCTCCAAGGCTAAAGCTACTTCTGTCTCCATCATCGCTTATCCTCCACCACTCCTTAACTGAGTTATCGGTCAAAACAGATTTTACAAACGATTTCAGTTTTCTTTTGCTAAACTAGCCTGACGGGTGAAGTTGAGAAATGTGTCAGGGGCTTAAAGAGATTCTAAGTACTTTTCTAAGTGAACTGGATTTAAAAAATAGCTTTAAAATAACTTGTCTCATACGAAATACGTTAACAATGAGGAGTGTCAGCCCTACGTTCGCTACATGGGTATTTACTTAGCGAACATTGGCATACCTTCGTTATTTATTTATTTCATCACAGACGAGATATAGTTTATCAATATATTTGTTTACGTAGAGTAAATGCTACTATAATAGGATGCCATTTTCAAGATGAGATTTAAGAGTTATGATTATATGAATGTAGAAACCTTTGTATTTGGTTTATACCAAATCCTATTATTGCTATTAATAAGTGCCTAAGGGAAATTATTATCATGATAATATCGTATAAAACGACAAGTATTAAGAGATGAAAATATAGAAATTGTATAACTTGGGTTAAAACACGTTTCTGACTTAACAAATTGAAGCAAAATCCTATAATACCAGCAATTATAACTAGGTGGCATTTAAATATAGTTGATACGTATAGCTACATATAGAAACAGTTGATATAGTTAATATATAATTGAAGCGCCTTTTAAAGCAGATTAGGCGATTCACCACTAGACAATATTCGCTTTACACGTAGCAGCATTACTAGTAATGATTGGCACACAGTAAGCCTCGTGTGCTCGACGTAGGCTTACAGGCCATCATTAGACGTAGCAGCATTACTAGTAATGATTGGCACACAGTCAGTATGTGCTCGACGTAGGCTTACAGAGCATCATTACACGTAGCAGCATTACTAGTGATGATTGGCACACAGTCAGCCTCGTGTGCTCGACGTAGGCTTACAGAGCATAATTATACGTAGCAGCATTACTAGTAATGATTGGCACACAGTCAGCCTCATGTGCTCGACGTAGGCTTACAGAGCATCATTACACGTAGCAGCATTACTAGTAATGATTGGCACACAGTCAGCCTCATGTGCTCGACGTAGGCTTACAGAGCATCATTACACGTAGAAGCATTACTAGTAATGATTGGCACAAAGTTAGCCTCGTGTGCTTGACGTAGGCTTACAGAGCATCATTACACGTAGCAGCATTACTAGTAATGATTGGCACACAGTTAGCCTCGTGTGCTCGACGTAGGCTTACAGAGCATCATTACACGTAGCAGCATTACTAGTAATGATTGACACACAGTCAGTATGTGCTCGACGTAGGCTTACAGAGCATCATTACACGTAGCAGCATTACTAGTGATGATTGGCACACAGTCAGCCTCGTGTGCTCGACGTAGGCTTACAGAGCATCATTATACGTAGCAGCATTACTAGTAATGATTGGCACACAGTCAGCCTCATGTGCTCGACGTAGGCTTACAGAGCATCATTACACGTAGAAGCATTACTAGTAATGATTGGCACACAGTCAGCCTCATGTGCTCGACGTAGGCTTACAGAGCATCATTACACGTAGAAGCATTACTAGTAATGATTGGCACACAGTCAGCCTCATGTGCTCGACGTAGGCTTACAGAGCATCATTACACGTAGCAGCATTACTAGTAATGATTGGCGCACAGTCAGCCTCATGTGCTCGACGTAGGCTTACAGAGCATCATTACACGTAGCAGCATTACTAGTAATGATTGGCGCACAGTCAGCCTCATGTGCTCGACGTAGGCTTACAGAGCATCATTACAGCAAGGACATCCGTTACCCAGTCACTCTCCTTCATTATTATCATTGGCTCATTTTCAATCTGTATGCAGAAGTAATGGATGTCTGGGGTGTGAATAATTCTCTATAATCAGCTGATCGCCGCTCACGGCTGTGCTGTGGCTGCCCGAGTGATCAGATAGCGCGAGTTTTAATCACATTCCCATTATTGTAACTATTAGGTGGGAAATACAGTCTCTGGTTTCTGAGAAAAATTGCTCAACCCGAGAGACAAGTGGAAATATAACTGAGAGTTTAGGTTCACTGTTTCGGTTAGGGAATCTGTGTGATATCAAGTGAACTACCGAATTCATCCATATTTGCCGTGTTCAACATTAACCAGTCCAAGTGTTGCATTACTCATAATATATACATTTTTATTTCCATACAAAATAAATGTATCACATTAATATATCCTCATTTCTATTACCCATAACTTGGTTCCAACGCAAGACTTTAATTTGTAAGCCCGAATCGACTTTCTAGCTTCTACCAAATCGGTAAAATCGAATATCTGGGATAATAATAAAGCGGCCACTGTGCATTTTAGGAAAATAAATCGGTAAAATCCTAGTTATTTCATTATCGATTTATTTTCCTAAAATCCACAGTGGCCAATTTATTATTGTGACATAAGATTAGTCAACATATATTGTTGTCTCTGCAATTTGTTAAAGGATGAATCCATAAAAACTGTTGGTCAAACGAATGAGTCAAAAGGATAAGGAATGAATCATTAATTATCTTACCTTGCAACAGGTTTAGGGACCGATTGCTGAGTCGATGGAACGTACTATCCCAGTTGAATTATAAAGTTTTGATTTAAGTCCGCCAACATTCACTTTATCAGCCAGGAATGGTATTGTGTCACTTAACATGGAATCTACCGAAAGTGAACTCCTCTCCGGACTAAAAGGTGGTTGTACAAGTTAGCTCCAGTGGCTTGGAATGATAAAAGATGTGCCAGTTGCTCTGCCATTTCTTTGTGTCTGCAACTAATAACTCTCCAGGCGGCCGCACGGCAGCAATGCCGTTGCGAGGTCGTAACTCTCCTGTTGTGGGACATAAATGCATCGTTATGACTATAACTCTGATGATGTCAACCGCGTTCTGGGAGGCCAAATTTATTTCCCCTTCTTAGAGAAGAAAGAATGAGAAAAGCTTCCCATTATGTGCGAAATGGGTGTCGATAATACGGAGGTGGTTACTTCGTGGTGTCCACTTCTGACGCTCCCTTCGTATGAGAGTAACCTTTGAATATTCTCTGCGACCGCTGTTAAAAACACTGCTGAATACAAACAAGTGAATTAAAAGTTACCAAATTGAATGAATAATTGATTTTCCAGTGAGGGAAAAATAAATTTTAGGTAAATTCGAATGACTAAAACACTGACCGATGCAGCTATTCGAATCGCACCAAAATAGAATGAACTATTAACATGTTTGGAACATAGTTGTCAAGAAAAACTAACGGCGGCCTCCGCTGGCGACTGACGCGCCTCTGGTGGCAGATTTACGAGACAGCACAAAGCACTGATATTTATGTCACGCTTAAATCAGCTGTTTTAAACGTGCGAAATTTGGCAAGACTGTGTAACAAGCGGCAATAAAGATGGCTGCGATTAGCGAGTTGGCGCGCGGCGGAGAGGCGGGCTTCTTTATCGTTATGTCCTTTGGCTTTGTTTACTTTTTGTCAGTGTCCAGACGTGTTCTCTTGTCACCTTGCGAATGGGTTCACCAGCGGAAAAAGTAATCAAGAATGGACACTGATAAGCACTATTGAAATAAAAATACTCTCCTTTCACGATTGCCTCTGTTGTCTGCAGCAGCTTGTTTTTAAATGTAATTGTGAAGATCTCACATTTTTATAATATTATTGCAAATCGACTTAGGTTTCCATATAGGATATCTGTATTATATCTATCAGGTGTACGTCTAATTAATTTCATTGTTGCCTGGTGTTATACTAAATATTCCAAAACTTCTGATGGAGTAATATTTCATTGAGATGAAAATATTGTCTGTTCAATAGTTATTTAAGTTAAAGTTTCTCATTGAAGTATTAAACAGTGGATTGTGATGCAAAGTAAATGGTATTAAACCGTTTTCCTATTCAGGATCATCTTGTTCGTAATACAAAACATTTACTTGTAAGTTGTATCCAACCTTAGATTTTTATTTACTCCTGTTTTCTGGGTTGAAAAAGCTCGTTTATTGAAAAATTTCGGCATAGTAGTTGTGCAATTATAATAAAATTCAAGCCGTTGCTAAAACATTATGAAGTAAAACTTTAAATAGTACATAAAATAAACCTAAGTAAATAATATATTCTTAATTTACAGAAGTTGCTGTAACTGTGATGCTAATGTCTTTCATTTTTCTATTACAGGGTTTTGAGAACTATCGTGTTTTAAGAACGTTTTATATTTGTATCCTGACACATACACTTATGCTTCACAATCCATTCGACACTCAGGAAATCATTATTTTACACGTTCACTCCACCGCGGCTGAAGATATACATTAAGATACCATATAACACCCGGTTATTGATACAAATCAGATATTGGCGTGTGAGGCAGGGTGCTAATGCAACGATATTGCTGTGCTGAGATCAAGATTGTAGCCACGTGGTGGGTGGGATCAAGGTTGATGGTTGGAGATCTGACCGATAGAGTGCTCTAGTCACCTGGAGTGTGAACAGTATTGGCACTAGAGTAGGCCCTTGGGGAGCTCTTGTGGGTCGCGTAGGCCACAATTCCTAGATCCAATTAAGTGGAAACGATTTTGGTGGTTTAATTGTTTAATTAATCAAGTTCAAAATTACTTGTCGCAATAAAACTGTTTTTTTGTCATCAATGATGGGGAGTTAATTAGAGATTTACGTATGGAGGGTTTAAAAATTAGTCTTGGTAAAAATCTTTGATAAACATAAATTAAAATACAGCAAAACATGGTGATAAATTCGACGAGAACCCCATTAGTTTGTCTCTACGTATTTTTATAATTGTCGATTGTTAAAACTTACCAAATAATAAAGATAATAATAAAACTAAATAATAGGTATATGTCCAATCATGTTATTATTGATACTTACAGTAAAGATTCAAAAAAGCAATTAAGTGGCTAAATTTTTCCAGTATTAAAAACCAAAAATGTTACCATGCCATAGTGGTATAGTATTGGAGTATTATAGTTTTATCGAAATTATCTAACCCTGCATCGACAGTAATAGGTACCATTTTAACAAACTGACCTATTACTAAAGACAAATTTGTAGAAGATTACTCTCTGATATTTTAAGTTTATACAATAACTGACCAACAACCTGTAAAATTACTTACATCAGGTAATCAAATGTAGATTTTATTCCTTCACTCAACGACGATGATCTTGCATGTTAAACAATATACTTGGTCAACTAATAGGCAATACAGATTTGTCAGCAACACGTGTCCATTTTGGTTAACAACACGTTAATCTGCCACATGTACTACTTTACAATGCGAGTGGTTAGTTGGTGTAATGTGAACAATATTCCAATAGTTTTAAAGACAATTAAAACCTAATCCTGCGGAAAAATGTCATCGAAACAATTATTACTAAACCACTCTTAAGTGTATATTGATGCACTTATTTGTATAAAACTTCATATTAAATCCGATCAATAAATTCAGTAAAGGAGATAAATTGATAAGGGTTATCATTACGTCGCGTGTCGGCGAGGTGTTGAAGAAGTCTTGTTTAGAAACGACGACCGACAGCTGTGTTTGAACAGGCTAGCTTCAGACAGGTATACAGCAATGGATCTGACTCCGGGATCTAGCTGCGGTGTAAATAGACAACAGTAGGACGATCCCAATGTCTACATTCTTGGTATATAGCACTGGATCTGACTCCGGGATCTAGCTGCGGTGTAAATAGCCAACAGTAGGACGATCCCAATGTCTACATTGTTGGTATGCAGCACTGGATCTGACTCCGGGATCTAGCTACGGTGTAAATAGACAACAGTAGGACGATCCCAATGTCTACATTCTTGGTATACAGCACTGGATCTGACTCCGGGATCTAGCTGCGGTGTAAATAGACAACAGTAGGACGATCCCAATGTCTACATTGTTGGTATACAGCACTGGATCTGACTCCGGGATCTAGCTGCGGTGTAAATAGACAACAGTAGGACGATCCCAATGTCTACATTGTTGGTATACAGCACTGGATCTGACTCCGGGATCTAGCTGCGGTGTAAATAGACAACTGTAGGACGATCCCAATGTCTACATTGTTAGTATACAGCACTGGATCTGACTCCGGGATCTAGCTGCGGTGTAAATAGACAACAGTAGGACGATCCCAATGTCTACATTCTTGGTATACAGAACTGGATCTGACTCCGGGATCTAGCTGCGGTGTAAAAAGACAACTGTAGGACGATCCCAATGTCTACATTGTTGGTATACAGAACTGGATCTGACTCCGGGATCTAGCTGCGGTGTAAATAGACAACAGTAGGACGATCCCAATGTCTACATTGTTGGTATACAGCACTGGATCTGACTCCGGGATCTAGCTGTGGTGTAAATAGACAACAGTAGGACGAACCCAATGTCTACATTGTTGGTATACAGCACTGGATCTGACTCCGGGATCTAGCTGCGGTGTAAATAGACAACAGTAGGACGATCCCAATGTCTACATTGTTGGTATACAGCACTGGATCTGACTCCGGGATCTAGCTGTGGTGTAAATAGACAACAGTAGGACGAACGCAATGTCTACATTCTTGGTATACAGCACTGGATCTGACTCCGGGATCTAGCTGCGGTGTAAATAGACAACAGTAGGACGATCCCAATGTCTACATTCTTGGTATACAGCATTGGATCTGACTCCGGGATCTAGCTGCGGTGTAAATAGACAACAGTAGGACGATCCCAATGTCTACATTCTTGGTATACAGAACTGGATCTGACTCCGGGATCTAGCTGCGGTGTAAATAGACAACAGTAGGACGATCCCAATGTCTACATTCTTGGTATACAGAACTGGATCTGACTCCGGGATCTAGCTGCGGTGTAAATAGACAACAGTAGGACGATCCCAATATCTACATTCTTGGTATACATCACCGGATCTCACTCCGGGATCTAGCTGCGGTGTAAATAGACAACAGTAGGACGATCCCAATGTCTACATTGTTGGTATACATCACTGGATCTGACTCCGGGATCTAGCTACGGTGTAAATAGACAACAGTAGGACGATCCCAATATCCACATTCTTGGTATACAGCACTGGATCTGACTCCGGGATCTAGCTGCGGTGTAAATAGACAACAGTAGGACGATCCCAATGTCTACATTGTTGGTATACAGCACTGGATCTGACTCCGGGATCTAGCTGCGGTGTAAATAGACAACAGTAGGACGATCCCAATGTCTACATTGTTGGTATACAGCACTGGATCTGACTCCGGGATCTAGCTGCGGTGTAAATGGACAACAGTAGGACGATCCCAATGTCTACATTGTTGGTATACAGCACTGGATCTGACTCCGGGATCTAGCTGCGGTGTAAATAGACAACAGTAGGACGATCCCAATGTCTACATTGTTGGTATACAGCACTGGATCTGACTCCGGGATCTAGCTGCGGTGTAAATAGACAACAGTAGGACGATCCCAATGTCTACATTGTTGGTATACAGCACTGGATCTGACTCCGGGATCTAGCTGCGGTGTAAATAGACAACAGTAGGACGATCCCAATGTCTACATTGTTGGTATACAGGACTGGATCTGACTCCGGGATCTAGCTGCGGTGTAAATAGACAACAGTAGGACAATCCCAATGTCTACATTCTTGGTATACATCACTGGATCTGACTCCGGGATCTAGCTGCGGTGTAAATAGACAACAGTAGGACGATCCCAATGTCTACATTCTTGGTATACATCACTGGATCTGACTCCGGGATCTAGCTGCGGTGTAAATAGACAACAGTAGGACGATCCCAATGTCTACATTCTTGGTATACATCACTGGATCTGACTCCGGGATCTAGCTGCGGTGTAAATAGACAACAGTAGGACGATCCCAATGTCTACATTCTTGGTATACATCACTGGATCTGACTCCGGGATCTAGCTGCGGTGTAAATAGACAACAGTAGGACGATCCCAATGTCTACATTGTTGGTATACAGCACTGGATCTGACTCCGGGATCTAGCTGCGGTGTAAATAGACAACAGTAGGACGATCCCAATGTCTACATTGTTGGTATACAGCACTGGATCTGACTCCGGGATCTAGCTGTGGTGTAAATAGACAACAGTAGGACGAACCCAATGTCTACATTCTTGGTATACAGCACTGGATCTGACTCCGGGATCTAGCTGCGGTGTAAATAGACAACAGTAGGACGATCCCAATGTCTACATTGTTGGTATACAGCACTGGATCTGACTCCGGGATCTAGCTGTGGTGTAAATAGACAACAGTAGGACGAACGCAATGTCTACATTCTTGGTATACAGCACTGGATCTGACTCCGGGATCTAGCTGCGGTGTAAATAGACAACAGTAGGACGATCCCAATGTCTACATTCTTGGTATACAGCATTGGATCTGACTCCGGGATCTAGCTGCGGTGTAAATAGACAACAGTAGGACGATCCCAATGTCTACATTCTTGGTATACAGAACTGGATCTGACTCCGGGATCTAGCTGCGGTGTAAATAGACAACAGTAGGACGATCCCAATGTCTACATTCTTGGTATACAGAACTGGATCTGACTCCGGGATCTAGCTGCGGTGTAAATAGACAACAGTAGGACGATCCCAATATCTACATTCTTGGTATACATCACCGGATCTCACTCCGGGATCTAGCTGCGGTGTAAATAGACAACAGTAGGACGATCCCAATGTCTACATTGTTGGTATACATCACTGGATCTGACTCCGGGATCTAGCTACGGTGTAAATAGACAACAGTAGGACGATCCCAATATCCACATTCTTGGTATACAGCACTGGATCTGACTCCGGGATCTAGCTGCGGTGTAAATAGACAACAGTAGGACGATCCCAATGTCTACATTGTTGGTATACAGCACTGGATCTGACTCCGGGATCTAGCTGCGGTGTAAATAGACAACAGTAGGACGATCCCAATGTCTACATTGTTGGTATACAGCACTGGATCTGACTCCGGGATCTAGCTGCGGTGTAAATGGACAACAGTAGGACGATCCCAATGTCTACATTGTTGGTATACAGCACTGGATCTGACTCCGGGATCTAGCTGCGGTGTAAATAGACAACAGTAGGACGATCCCAATGTCTACATTGTTGGTATACAGCACTGGATCTGACTCCGGGATCTAGCTGCGGTGTAAATAGACAACAGTAGGACGATCCCAATGTCTACATTGTTGGTATACAGCACTGGATCTGACTCCGGGATCTAGCTGCGGTGTAAATAGACAACAGTAGGACGATCCCAATGTCTACATTGTTGGTATACAGCACTGGATCTGACTCCGGGATCTAGCTGCGGTGTAAATAGACAACAGTAGGACAATCCCAATGTCTACATTCTTGGTATACATCACTGGATCTGACTCCGGGATCTAGCTGCGGTGTAAATAGACAACAGTAGGACGATCCCAATGTCTACATTCTTGGTATACATCACTGGATCTGACTCCGGGATCTAGCTGCGGTGTAAATAGACAACAGTAGGACGATCCCAATGTCTACATTCTTGGTATACATCACTGGATCTGACTCCGGGATCTAGCTGCGGTGTAAATAGACAACAGTAGGACGATCCCAATGTCTACATTCTTGGTATACATCACTGGATCTGACTCCGGGATCTAGCTGCGGTGTAAATAGACAACAGTAGGACGATCCCAATGTCTACATTGTTGGTATACAGCACTGGATCTGACTCCGGGATCTAGCTGCGGTGTAAATAGACAACAGTAGGACGATCCCAATGTCTACATTGTTGGTATACAGCACTGGATCTGACTCCGGGATCTAGCTGCGGTGTAAATAGACAACAGTAGGACGATCCCAATATCTACATTCTTGGTATACATCACTGGATCTGACTCCGGGATCTAGCTGCGGTGTAAATAGACAACAGTAGGACGATCCCAATGTCTACATTGTTGGTATACAGCACTGGATCTGACTCCGGGATCTAGCTGCGGTGTAAATAGACAACAGTAGGACGATCCCAATGTCTACATTGTTGGTATACAGCACTGGATCTGACTCCGGGATCTAGCTGCGGTGTAAATAGACAACAGTAGGACGATCCCAATGTCTACATTGTTGGTATACAGCACTGGATCTGACTCCGGGATCTAGCTGCGGTGTAAATAGACAACAGTAGGACGATCCCAATGTCTACATTGTTGGTATACAGCACTGGATCTGACTCCGGGATCTAGCTGCGGTGTAAATAGACAACAGTAGGACGATCCCAATGTCTACATTGTTGGTATACAGCACTGGATCTGACTCCGGGATCTAGCTGCGGTGTAAATAGACAACAGTAGGACGATCCCAATGTCTACATTCTTGGTATACATCACTGGATCTGACTCCGGGATCTAGCTGCAGTGTAAATAGACAACAGTAGGACGATCCCAATATCTACATTCTTGGTATACATCACTGGATCTGACTCCGGGATCTAGCTGCGGTGTAAATAGACAACAGTAGGACGAACCCAATGTCTACATTGTTGGTATACATCACTGGATCTGACTCCGGGATCTAGTTACGGTGTAAATAGACAACAGTAGGACGAACCCAATATCTACATTCTTGGTATACATCACTGGATCTGACTCCGGGATCTAGCTGCGGTGTAAATAGACAACAGTAGGACGATCCCAATATCTACATTCTTGGTATACATCACTGGATCTGACTCCGGGATCTAGCTGCGGTGTAAATAGACAACAGTAGGACGAACCCAATGTCTACATTGTTGGTATACATCACTGGATCTGACTCCGGGATCTAGTTACGGTGTAAATAGACAACAGTAGGACGATCCCAATATCTACATTCTTGGTATACATCACTGGATCTGACTCCGGGATCTAGCTACGGTGTAAATAGACAACAGTATGACGATCCCAATATCTACATTCTTGGTATACATCACTGGATCTGACTCCGGGATCTAGCTACGGTGTAAATAGACAACAGTATGACGATCCCAATATCTACATTCTTGGTATACATCACTGGATCTGACTCCGGGATCTAGCTACGGTGTAAATAGACAACAGTAGGACGATCCCAATGTTTAAACTCTTGGATTATGTAATCTTTCATTAAATGTATATAATATATTACCTTATTATGTTCATGATGAAATACTATAAGGAAAATAAAATACCAAATGTAACAGGTTACAATTAAAACATTGTGAACATCCAAGAGATCAATATTTTTTGTGAATCATGATATGAATGATTGATTATTCAAGTAAACGACGAAATAAAGTTCTTAAACACTTCTAATGTGTTACAATTATGTATTAAACCAGATAATTTATGATAGTTACACAGAAGTGATTGTGTATTAAACTGAGTTTGTTTAGTTAGTACAAATTTCAATTATTAAGGTTGCCAATTTAAAGCCTTATCAAGCCACCTTTAAAGAGGAAATATTTAAAGGGTAAAGAAGAGTGTTTACTAAATATGAAAACAAAATGATATTTTAAGTGGATAAAAATTTCGTATGAAAATCAACATCAACATTTTTTTTTAAAGAACCAACAAGAAATAATAAATCAATTTCGAACAATTATACACAACCAGCTCTTTGGTAAACCTATTTTTCCCGAGCAGAATTAGGGTTTCAAAACGGAAGCAACTCGTCCTCAATCGTTACAAAATTGTTCGTAAAAACCTTTTCCACAATTAACTAAAACATAATTCTTTCTTGAATATTGAAAATATTTTCCTCGGTTTTT
This sequence comes from Allygus modestus, assembly GCA_963675035.1. Taxonomy (NCBI): domain Eukaryota; kingdom Metazoa; phylum Arthropoda; class Insecta; order Hemiptera; family Cicadellidae; genus Allygus; species Allygus modestus. The sequence continues at coordinate 76,799,802 of OY776115.1, read as the reverse complement.
ACGTTAATGAGATTTATACTTTCTACCATACAAGGAAGAAATTGAATTTGCTTTGCGTATAAATGTAATCTTTAAAATAATTGATGGTTTTGATCTCTCATACCACACGTAATTAATTAATTCCTAAATTATACCAGACCGACGACATGTACCCGACAAATTCTGATTACTCGCCCAACCAGAACCTCACGTCCCGTAAGCTTGGTGACATTCCCCCAGCTCCCCGTTTACCCCGACCACGTGCCCATTCAAGTGACAGCGCCCAGGGGCGCCAAATTGCGGCGCGGGGTTCAAATTACCTTAATTGCCGGTGTGGGCGCGCGGGCCCAATTTGAAGTGTTACCGAGTCGCAGCCCACTACAATGGAGGGCGGGGCGGGACTGCTACCACGTGAAATATCGGAAATCGTTTTGGAACTCGGTTTTTATTTGACATCTGGTTTTATTTGTACTTGTATTCTTGACATTGTATATAGTTTTTAGTCTATGTTGTTATGTTGTACGAATTCAATAACAATGTAATTGGCTTCGATGTTATAATACTATTTTGTGCTTTTGTGTCAATTTGTAAATTTTCGTTCAATAAGGACGTATTTCTCCCTATCCCATTTGTAAGGTCGATTATATTAATGTTATATACCGAGGCCTACTTGGTCGCACTCGCTAACACAAAATATTCTCAGGGGCGTTGGCGTGTCTGTGTTGCTGGAGAACAAATAACAATCTGGTAAAATTGTGCAAGATATTTATAAGTTCATTACTATTTTTAAAACAACTTAGATTTAAGTAGCTAAAATCTTATAATTGTCAATGGTCGTGAGGATAAATATGGTATTGAGCTTTAAAAAAATTTAAATTGCAATTGTAGAGGAAAACTTATTATTAACAGTTTGCTTGAAGGTAATATTTAAGCAGATTACCTGTCTCGCTGACTCGAAGTAAAATAAATACCTCTTTCTAATATTTTAAAGTTAACAGATCAAAAAAACATTTGACTCACTCTAATACCACAAGAATGCGGCAACGTATTAGAAGGTCGATGGAGGGTAGTTTTTGAGAAGAGATATGTAGCAAACCATCACCCTCCCAATAATTAAATTTTATATTATTAGCGATGCGGTAGCATTATAAACATTTATCATGTTATTTTTGTTTTATTCTTTTATATTTTATGTTTATGTGAAGTTTTACCCGCTAATTTCTTTTTAAAGTGTTTGATGGGACATCACTTAGTTTACATCTACAAGAACCATAACGCATACAAACGTGAATATACGTGTGTTTATTAGTGAATTTCCTATGGAAAGTGAACTATTAGCATGACCCGCACGGAGAAACTTAAGCCCGGGACCACCATAGAAGTTCCTAACGTGACCCCCTGAACACGTTTTTGGGGGTCGTTCAAAATTGTATATATAACAATAAACGGTGTTATATATATATATATAGACATATATATATATATATATATATATATATGTATGCACTCTAGCGGTCACATTTTTTGTCCGATTTACTTCAAATTTGGTAGGGACGTTCCTTTCTAGTTGGACAAGTTCGTTGGGCAAAACAATCGGAAAACTCTAAACCCCTTTTTTGGGAATTAATCTTTCAAATTTTGAGTTTTTGGGCCCAAAAAGGGTTAGAAAAGCCCCGGATGTAAAATTAATGTATGTAATAAGATGTATATTAGTGATGCGAATGTTTTAAGCCCTCTCTCGTCATTCTAGCACCATTACTTATAGAGTTATTAAGGAAAATGTGTATCGACTAAACACAGTACGTTGTCTTATGGGGGTTTTACATTAGAAAAACCTGTTATTCATTTTTTGGCTTACTATTATCGTCCCCAGCCACCTCACGCCTACTTTCAAGCCTGACTGGACCCTCTCCTAACCTTGTAATGCGCAAAATTGTATTCCCAGCATTGCAGGTAAATGAAACCAGGAGCATCAGAACAGCCAAAAAATCAATGTTTTCAGATTTCAATAAAAATTGGTGTAACTGTTTGTATTTACACTGATTTTTAGTTTTAAAAGTTTTTATGTGGAAATTCACTTCCCTCACGTCAGCGTGCTGCGTGCGAACTCGTTTTAAATTAAATTAATATGAGCATATCTAGAGTGATGGTGATGGTGTTACAGACAGTCAAAGATATAAAAACTGTTTGCTGTTGGTGAAAACAATCAAGGGCTTTTCACAGTTAAGGTTGTCGTGAATCGGAGCCTACTTAACTTACTTCACTTAATTTAAATCGAATTAATCATATTGAATACATAAAAAAGGTACATAACACGGTATACGTTTTAAATGCTCGATAAACCACTCTTGTTTATTTTATAATCAAGTTGAAGCTAGAAAAATTGTAGCTTACCATGAAAAAAATAGAGAAAACTTAAAGTTTATAAGTGAGTTTAGTCTTCTTGGAGTCTGCTTAAGAAAGTTATTTCTTAATACATTGCACTTTATTTAAACAAAGGTTTAGGCATTAACAAAGTGTCAAAGTTCAGAATTAAGTTAAGTCGTCTAACGTTATTTTGAGCTCAATAAGATCTATAAACTTAATACATTGGTTCAAAATGCGTACTATAGTCCTAAGGCCCGGGTGATTATTAGTTAATCACGTGAAGCTTTGCTGAAGTTCTTATCAGACTGTGTGATCTCAGGTTAGTTTCATTAACTTTTGTATTATTAGTGAAGGGCTATTCAAGTCCCTTAGCGGCAAACCAGTCAATCAGCTCCTAACGATCAGGCCGTGGTTATTAAAACCATTTGGCACTTCTTCTATCGCATTATAAGAGTAACTCAAAAACATAGGAGGAAGGGTTTTGTTCACTTTAAGTTTTCAAATTATTACGATATAAGGGGTTATAAATTACAGTAATAAGGGTAGATCTTTACTAGAAAAACGATATTGTTGGTACAATAGGGCTTGTTTACATCACGATATTTCATCCGAATTCCATCTTGCTAAGGCTAACCAAATTTGGATGCCTAGTTCATTTGTAAATGAATTATATAGACTGTGATGTTTAATTTATTCCTCATCTTAAAGTATTTTTTGGTGAACTGCTATAACAGATCCTACGTCAAATTGACAACGCAGTGGGAAATGACAGACTGTCAGAGTTTGAATAAAAACACAATGTGTTGAACACTGAATCGTTGTCATTCTTTATTGAATGGTCCGTTTTCGATGGGCTTTGTGGGCTTATATATTGACATTTGTATTCAATTGATTTATTGTTCATGCGAAATTATAATTTAGTACCATCCTAATTTAACCTTATAAAATTGTTTACATTGTTGGTGATGATGAGTTTGTAATACTTAAAAAATGTCTTACATTATTTACAGGGTTAAGACCGCAGTAGATCAAAATAAAAACCAACTATAAAACGCAACCTAAACCGGTGGTATCCAGTGGGACAAATATATTTTTTTAAAGTGATCCTTATTAATCTGTGGAAAAATGTCACCCACACGTAAACAATAGAAAAATACTGAAGTACACGAACATTGAATACAAAATTAATTTATATTATTTTATTACAAATACCTTGTGACTTGACGGTATTGTCCCATTTTACCATGCAGTATATGAAGTGTCGCAACTGTTACTCATACCTGCACTCTGCGAGGCTGGCGATGATGTCAAACCAAATCTCCGTTCCGCTCGATATGGTCAAGACCACAACCGACGAGCTGGCCATTCCACACCATAGCCGACCTAGGAGTAAGTTTATTATAATAGCGAAATGCGGTTGGCCAAGCTTATTTCACGCCGAGGGCAGGCTTAGTGCCTATCATAAATTGCAACTTCATTACTTCCGTTTCCATATATACAGCTTCGAGTTTGCATAATATCTCGTTTGTATATCCTAGGTACTTTATGAAACACATATGCAGTAAGGAGCCTCGGTAAATATATTTCTGAGTGCCAAATTAGATATAGTTTATTACATTACTAACTGGTGCAGTAACCGTTTGCACCTGGGGAATAACTAAGTTATGTGTGCTGCATTTTGTGGTTAATCTTTTGAGTTTTTACGGATAGAAAACATCTGTTTATGTTATCCGTATCCTCCATATTTTGAGACAGCCTGCATAATATAAGCTGGCGGCCATCCACAAGGTAAGGCAAATACTACTCTATCATTGCACCTTGTATCAGCATCTCACGGAGTGGATTCCCAGCTGCTGATGATTTCTGATAATGTAACTTTAAATCAGCCCCTCGTAAATCAGATGCTGAACTATTGTTGATTTTGATTTTTTTAATATACTGATGATTTTTTAGTATTCCTCATTACCAGAACCAAGTGATAAGTTGAAGTAGTAAATCTGAAAAATAAATTTAACGACTTTGTTGGTTTTGCAATTTTTGTCTTTCAATTATAATAAAATCATTATACGTCCAAGAAACGAATAGTTTTTACATTTCTGACAACGTTCAATTGCGTTTAACAAATTAGTGTTACATTTATTGATGAACGTAACTCGTAGAACGCGATTTTAGAATGCAGTTGAACTAAAACTGTTTTCTCTAGATGAATTAACTAGTCGGGTATAAAGTCACACCTTGTTATTCATATACATGATTTATTTTCGGTACTTATGATCAAGAGTTAATTATTATTTGGTAAGGTCTCCGTAACTACTGTAACAATAGAAAATAGAACCTGTCTTAACCACGATTAATTGTAAGCCCAATTATTAATACGTGATGAGAGATAATCTATGAAAAGGTTGTTGCAAATACAGTACTACCGATCAACACCACCGATCAATAACAAAGATCATAGTTATCATATTTTTGGATTCTTAGACTGCAGAATCATGCGACAAGAATACGATGAAACAAAATAACAATTAATTACTGGATTTATACAAGTATACGTCTAAATTATATTACTTTATTTATTGAGGTTGTTTTAAAATTATCTAAAGTATATAGTAGAAGCATTTTCTTTAGACATCGACGTTGTACAGTTACCCAAATTTTCAAATAAATAAAAAAATCCTAAAACCCCTGCACAACGGAACCAAAATAGTTATTTATTATACCAACGAAAGAAATATTATAATCTACAAAGCAGGTCAACGACCTTCAAAAGAAATGTGATATCTATAGTATTTTTCCTTAATCGTTCCAAAATAGTCCAAGCTGTAAAATGAACCTGTGAAACCAAATCATCGGGAGCCTTGTCTACATCTGTGAAGTGACCGCAAGACAACCTTACAATGTCCACCTATCAATTGAAACAAGTTGTTGAAAACGATCAAGTATCATTTACAAGTGTCTATGGTAGATGTTAGTTAGTGTGGTGGTTGTTTGGCATGGTATGGTTAGGTTCGTTCTCACAGACGTTCCTACAAACACTGTACCTGTAGATTTATATAAGGGTACAGTTGTTGAGAAATATCTGAGTGTGTGGTACAAGTGTCCGTGGTTGCTGATGAACACTGTAGTCAGCGGGCAGCGGCATGGGTATGCTAAGCAGTTTGTTCTCACGGACGTTCCTACAAACACTGTCCCTGTAGATTTATCTAAGGGTACAGTTGTTGAGGAATATCTGAGTGTGTGGAACAAGTGTCCGTGGTTGCTGGTGAACACTGTGGTCAGCGGGCAGCGGCATGGGTATGCTAAGCAGTTTGTTCTCACGGACGTTCCTACAAACACTGTCCCTGTAGATTTATCTAAGGGTACAGTTGTTGAGGAATATCTGAGTGTGTGGTACAAGTGTCCGTGGTTGCTGGTGAACACTGTGGTCAGCGGGCAGCGGCATGGGTATGCTAAGCAGTTTGTTCTCACAGACGTTCCTACAAACACTGTCCCTGTAGATTTATCTAAGGGTACAGTTGTTGAGGAATATCTGAGTGTGTGGTACAAGTGTCCGTGGTTGCTGGTGAACACTGTGGTCAGCGGGCAGCGGCATGGGTATGCTAAGCAGTTTGTTCTCACGGACGTTCCTACAAACACTGTCCCTGTAGATTTATCTAAGGGTACAGTTGTTGAGGAATATCTGAGTGTGTGGTACAAGTGTCCGTGGTTGCTGGTGAACACTGTGGTCAGCGGGCAGCGGCATGGGTATGCTAAGCAGTTTGTTCTCACGGACGTTCCTACAAAACACTGTCCTTGTAGATTTTTACGAGGGTACAGTTGTTGAGGAATATCTGAGTGTGTGGTACAAGTGTCCGTGGTTGCTGGTGAACACTGTGGTCAGCGGGCAGCGGCATGGGTATGCTAAGCAGTTTGTTCTCACGGACGTTCCTACAAACACTGTCCCTGTAGATTTATCTAAGGGTACAGTTGTTGAGGAATATCTGAGTGTGTGGTACAAGTGTCCGTGGTTGCTGGTGAACACTGTGGTCAGCGGACAGCGGTATGTGTATGCTAAGCAGTTTGTTCTCACGGACGTTCCTACAAAACACTGTCCTTGTAGATTTTTACGAGGGTACAGTTGTTGAGGAATATCTGAGTGTGTGGTACAAGTGTCCGTGGTTGCTGGTGAACACTGTGGTCAGCGGGCAGCGGCATCGGTATGCTAAGCAGTTTGTTCTCACGGACGTTCCTACAAAACACTGTCCTTGTAGATTTATACGAGGGCACAGTTGTTGACGAATATCTGTATGTCTGATATAAGTGTCCGTGGTTGCTGGTGAACACTGTGGTCAGCGGGCAGCGGCATGGGTATGCTAAGCAGTTTGTTCTCACGGACGTTCCTACAAACACTGTCCCTGTAGATTTATCTAAGGGTACAGTTGTTGAGGAATATCTGAGTGTGTGGTACAAGTGTCCGTGGTTGCTGGTGAACACTGTGGTCAGCGGACAGCGGTATGTGTATGCTAAGCAGTTTGTTCTCACGGACGTTCCTACAAAACACTGTCCTTGTAGATTTTTACGAGGGTACAGTTGTTGAGGAATATCTGAGTGTGTGGTACAAGTGTCCGTGGTTGCTGGTGAACACTGTGGTCAGCGGGCAGCGGCATGGGTATGCTAAGCAGTTTGTTCTCACGGACGTTCCTACAAACACTGTCCCTGTAGATTTATCTAAGGGTACAGTTGTTGAGGAATATCTGAGTGTGTGGTACAAGTGTCCGTGGTTGCTGGTGAACACTGTGGTCAGCGGGCAGCGGCATGGGTATGCTAAGCAGTTTGTTCTCACGGACGTTCCTACAAACACTGTCCCTGTAGATTTATCTAAGGGTACAGTTGTTGAGGAATATCTGAGTGTGTGGTACAAGTGTCCGTGGTTGCTGGTGAACACTGTGGTCAGCGGGCAGCGGCATGGGTATGCTAAGCAGTTTGTTCTCACGGACGTTCCTACAAACACTGTCCCTGTAGATTTATCTAAGGGTACAGTTGTTGAGGAATATCTGAGTGTGTGGTACAAGTGTCCGTGGTTGCTGGTGAACACTGTGGTCAGCGGACAGCGGTATGTGTATGCTAAGCAGTTTGTTCTCACGGACGTTCCTACAAAACACTGTCCTTGTAGATTTTTACGAGGGTACAGTTGTTGAGGAATATCTGAGTGTGTGGTACAAGTGTCCGTGGTTGCTGGTGAACACTGTGGTCAGCGGGCAGCGGCATGGGTATGCTAAGCAGTTTGTTCTCACGGACGTTCCTACAAACACTGTCCCTGTAGATTTATCTAAGGGTACAGTTGTTGAGGAATATCTGAGTGTGTGGTACAAGTGTCCGTGGTTGCTGGTGAACACTGTGGTCAGCGGGCAGCGGCATGGGTATGCTAAGCAGTTTGTTCTCACGGACGTTCCTACAAACACTGTCCCTGTAGATTTATCTAAGGGTACAGTTGTTGAGGAATATCTGAGTGTGTGGTACAAGTGTCCGTGGTTGCTGGTGAACACTGTGGTCAGCGGGCAGCGGCATGGGTATGCTAAGCAGTTTGTTCTCACGGACGTTCCTACAAACACTGTCCCTGTAGATTTATCTAAGGGTACAGTTGTTGAGGAATATCTGAGTGTGTGGTACAAGTGTCCGTGGTTGCTGGTGAACACTGTGGTCAGCGGGCAGCGGCATGGGTATGCTAAGCAGTTTGTTCTCACGGACGTTCCTACAAACACTGTCCCTGTAGATTTATCTAAGGGTACAGTTGTTGAGGAATATCTGAGTGTGTGGTACAAGTGCCCGTGGTTGCTGGTGAACACTGTGGTCAGCGGACAGCGGTATGTGTATGCTAAGCAGTTTGTTCTCACGGACGTTCCTACAAAACACTGTCCTTGTAGATTTTTACGAGGGTACAGTTGTTGAGGAATATCTGAGTGTGTGGTACAAGTGTCCGTGGTTGCTGGTGAACACTGTGGTCAGCGGGCAGCGGCATCGGTATGCTAAGCAGTTTGTTCTCACGGACGTTCCTACAAAACACTGTCCTTGTAGATTTATACGAGGGCACAGTTGTTGACGAATATCTGTATGTCTGATATAAGTGTCCGTGGTTGCTGGTGAACACTGTGGTCAGCGGACAGCGGTATGGGTATGCTAAGCAGTTTGTTCTCACAGACGTTCCTACAAACACTGTCCCTTTAGATTTATACGAGGGCACAGTTGTTGAGGAATATCTGTGTATCTGATACAAGTGTCCGTGGTTGCTGGTGAACAGTGCGGTCAGCGGACAGCGGTATGGGTATGCTAAGCAGTTTGTTCTCACAGACGTTCCTACAAACACTGTCCCTTTAGATTTATAAGAGGGCACAGTTGTTGAGGAATATCTGTGTATCTGATACAAGTGTCCGTGGTTGCTGGTGAACAGTGCGGTCAGCGGACAGCGGTATGGGTATGCTAAGCAGTTTGTTCTCACAGACGTTCCTACAAACACTGCCCCTTTAGATTTATACGAGGGCACAGTTGTTGAGGAATATCTGTGTATCTGATACAAGTGTCCGTGGTTGCTGGTGAACAGTGCGGTCAGCGGACAGCGGTATGGGTATGCTAAGCAGTTTGTTCTCACAGACGTTCCTACAAACACTGTCCCTTTAGATTTATACGAGGGCACAGTTGTTGAGGAATATCTGTGTATCTGATACAAGTGTCCGTGGTTGTTGGTGAACAGTGCGGTCAGCGGACAGCGGTATGGGTATGCTAAGCAGGTGTGGATAACATCGCCTCTCGCAGCTCTCAGCTCCGCAAACGGGTCGATGAAAGCGGTCAAGACTTGACCTCACTTCCTTTAGGAGCATTTCGATTAGAGTTTCTATCGTTTATTTTCAATAGTGAAGTATGCCCGTGACGGGGTTGCAATTTAATTTACAGTGATTAGTCAGGTTTTGATTTTATAATTTTTGTTGGATTTTACTTCAAAGGAAAAATAGGTATCAAAAATATGATAAGTGCTTCTTCCAACCTACAGGTTTTATTAAATGCAGGATTTTATCAGTGACGTTGTTGCTGCGATATGAGGTGATTACACATGTAACCCGGTTACGTTTTAGTTGTAGTTAATATTCAGATAATTTGCTAGTTTCGGTTAATATAGTTGTAAAACTATATAGTATGATTTGACATTAGAACATTTAAAAGTACTACTAGGGGATGACTTGTGTGAAAGTTAGGGAGAAAGAAAGATAAGAAGAAGCTATCATCACTACAGTCCTTGCTTACTTTAGCAATTAAAAGTATAAGTAATCTAAATATCATGATAATTTTGGGAGAGAGAAAAAACAATGCGTTGTCAGTCCCACCCTTCTTCTATGAAAGCTCGGTACCCTTACAAACCTGTAGTAAAGGAGCTTTATGCAACCTAACATAAGGGGCTTGAATCCTAACGTAAGGGCTTTTCTATTACTAATTTGCTTGGGAGTAAAATACCAGTCAAGCGATAGCTTTCACACTTCTAGAAATTCTCGGCCCCTTACAATTCTAACCTAAGGGGTTTCAGATCTTACTGTGTTTTTATATTAAAGTTTTGTGTGGAAGTAAATAGTATTAATTTGGTATTGTTGTGTACTTACTTTAGGGAATAATAACTTTATGTGCTGCAAAAGTAGTTGTGTAAACTATATAAAGTTCTTCACAACATACTTTAGACACGATGACCATCTCTGCAGTCTACTTCGAAAATAAACTTAGCTAGTATTACGGGACCAATCAGGGGCAGTTGTGAGATAGTATTGTGTGGCCTGTCGTATATCCTGGGCCCAGACAGTATCGGGACCAGGCCGCAACACCTCCCGGCCGCTACACAATACCTACCTCTCCATTGTCCGCTATCACAGCTATGAACATCCCCAGCGCACGCCTATAACATAGAGCGCGAGTGGAAAATCGCGAACGTTTTCATCAGGGAATGGAAATCCGGATATGATTCAAAATAAGTATTTGAATGCTTAAATTGTTCATGGGGACTAGGATTTTTGTAGAAATTAGCCTCTCTTTTGTAAGTAATAATGTAGTTTTGTCTTCGTTTGTCACTTTATTATCACTGTAGAAGGGAATATATTTACTGTAACTTTAACTTTAAACAGCTGCAATTGTAAGAAATTCGCCTTGAGGAAAAAATCTGTTTTATAACGTGGTTACAAGTCACTTTCAACTTAAAATTTCAATACATATATTTCAATTGATAGTAGTGAACGTAGTGTAATATAAATTCAAACTGGTAAACTTAGTTATATACTAATGTTTACATTAATTAAAACTATAACTTCTCCAATATATTATAATTCTAATATTGTCCTTGAACTCCGTAAAAGTTTTTAGAATCTTTCAGTTCTATACTGTGGCCCAATATTTGTAAATATCAAAATATTTTTATATTACTGAGAAAAGCTTCACATCAAATTACACATAAAACAATACGCGATTTAGTGTATTAATCACTTTTGCAAGTCTTGAAACGATCCTGAGCAAAATCTGAAAAAGTTGTAAAGGTTCTAAATCGAATCCAGTTTATATTTGTTATTGAGCTACTAATAATTATGCTTTCTAAGAAACTAGACCATGGTTGTGACCATTCTCTATGAACATGTTAAAAGTCCTACTGGCATATTACATACACAAAGTCACGGATTGTTAAACTAAAATATAAAAGCAGTCCAATAAATAAAACATAAATTTTGGATGGTACACAGGGTTTCAAAGTGCTGGCATCTCGGTGGTAGGTTTATTCCGACTGAACTGGCTTGAATGGAATATTAAGTTCCACCGGATCACATGATCGTTTGATGGTTTGGTAACTGATGGTTGTTTGATTAATTAACGCTCCGCGGGACTGTGGGATTGATTGCCGGTGCACTCGCAGCTTGCAACACGCGTTTCATGTGGATAGCATAGCCAACTCTTTGAAGAGGATTAGCTAATTTGAAGTACTATTTATTTATTGTGGAACAACTTAAAAATTTGTAAGATTTATTTGAACATTATTGTCAGCCACAAACAATGATTAACATTTTTAGTCTTATAGAAAATCTAATCGTTCTATCCAACTTTCACATGAATAAATCATATTATATTAACCACATACTTAATAAAACAATCTATAAAGCTTATGGAGGACTGCTTTATAAGTTGTCCTTATTGGTATAATTATTTTTCAATATTAACACTTGCCTAACCTTCTTGTTTAAATCCACGTGTTTGTAATTATATCCAATTATTTTCAACACAGCAGTTATACGTGAACTAGTCTTTAAGATTTAACTAATTATCTATAAGAAATAGTCTAAACTATATCCAGAGGCTTTACAGAAGCACGAAATTGAAGTTGGCACTATAAAGTTGAAAGGTCTCAACTCGAAGGACGTTTTGTGGAAAACCAATTTTGGACTTCCCCCGGGCCTCGTAGCCGCATCAGGGTTGCCACCCTTTCTCCTCTCGACAAGTTGGTAGCACTGGTTTTTCTTGGTATAAAGTTACTTATTTTTAACAAGATAAACATATTAGTAGAAAATGTCACAGTAAAAGATTTTTTGGGGGGATTATTTTAACGTAATTACATAATAATATACAAGATTTTATTTAAATAATATTTAAGTCAATTGTACTTATTACATTGTGTGTTTGGGTTATGTTTTTGTGCACTGAAATTGTTTTTTCAACTGATTGTTAAAAAATATTAAAAATAATACCCAAAGATATAAATAAAGGATATGCAATTTACTGATTCATAACGTCATGTGTTCAACAGTAACTCTACCCTTTAATTACATTATTTTACGGATCAAGCATCAGTACCCCAAAACGTCAAAATAAATATAACAGTGCGTTGTCAATAATACATACATTTTATTTATTACTTCTTAATCATTTTATGGAGTCAATCATTAAATATTTATGGACTTCTTATTATTCAAAAAGGGAACAGACTAGAACAATCCGTTATTCCAGTGTGATTATCTATCGGTTTCAGCGACCTAAATTCTGTAGTTTTTATTATTTTTTATTGGGATTTGTCAAGTGAATATTCATTTAGCTATGTTACTTATTACAAACTATTATTTGGTGACATACACCAACTTACCATAATGAATGTATTGTAATTTGAATTTTATAACACAATTTAAAAAAATAATTTTACTAATTTAAAGTATGTGCTGAAAATTGTTAGAGCTTATAAACCTATTTTAGTATTAGGTATAAATTTCGATGATAAACTTCTACCAGTTTTATTGTGTTGAAAGCAGTTTTTGATCGTGTCCGCCGCGCTGTAAATTTCGCGGTAATTTAAGGACGCGCGTGCGACGCGTCGGCTGCGTCGGTGGCGCGACTGGCGGTATTTCTGGAAGTCCCAGGGGACGGCAGCGCCAAAGTATTTGTAAATGTGCGGACGCGGACCCGTGGAGGTTGAACGATAAATAATTGGAGGCTGTGGAGCCACAATGTACGACCGGCGACTGCTGTAGTCAAAATACAGGGGAAATTGTGGTATGGCCCTATAGTTAAGCTGGAAACAGCTTGGTTAGGTAGTTTGACTTTTGGTATTGTTGCATCCACCAGTTATAAACTGTGTTTAAGATTTTTGTATAAATAATTCTGATTTTTCCACTGAAGCGAGTAGTAATTGATCGTGGTGTATTGACTAACTGTGTTATTAAAAAGGTCAGTTCTCTCTCTTGAAACATTTTACACTCCCTTCACTTCTCTGTGCTCCCTTTAAACGGACTGTTAATAGCAATAACCTTTTTAAAGAAATATAAGTAATGTGGAGTCAACAAAAAATTAGATTTGTTTTACACCTAATCCAGGCCCCTTGATAAAAATCCGCAAAGAAGCTGTTGTCCAGAGATTTTAACTTTTGATTTGTGATCTTGGATCTTTGAAGAAATAATTTATGTTGGGTAGACACTTATGATCCGAGCCGAAGGGGAGTTTTGGGGGGTTTGTACCTCAAAAATGGGTTTTCAGGGGTTTTAAAATTATTTTTATTGAAATCAAATTTTAGATTTCACCACTGGATTCAGTTTAAAATAACAAACAATTTGATGTTTTGATCATTGCTATCCGTCAATTGGTTACTGAGATATTAAAAGTAATAAACACAGTACGTTGTCTAATGTTTATAATGTTATTATTATGGAGAAAAAGAAAAATGTTATATCTCGCTTATTTATGAACATACCCCTGACGGCTTGGTATATGGTTTCATCTAGTTGTGGTTTATTATTGTTGTTTGCAAAAAAAATGTTGCCGATGGTTCCCGTAGCATCAAACCTGGGTACTGGGTCCAAATTATTCTTAAGGAGAATAAGTAAAATATGATGTCTCCCCAAATTATGAACGTAAATTAATAAAACTTGGTATGTGTCATCGTCTTCACCTAGTTGAGTCCTATTGATATTTGTACAAAAAACATATTTTGTATTCCTGGTTGCAGCAAATCTGCGTACTGAGCCCCCATATTGTTCTTATGGAGAATGATTAATATTTTATACATCACTAATTTGTAAATAAAAAATGGGTTTTTTCAAATATCAATAGAAATTAACCATGTGAAACCACATACCAAGTTGTATTAATTCATGTTCATAATTAAGGGAGACATCATATTGTACTTATTCTCTATAAGAATAACATGGGGCCAAGTTCCCAGGTTTGATACTATGGGAACCATCGGTAACAAGTTGTTTTTTGTGTGTGGAAACAAACCGCATCTAGATGAACCGCATACACCAAGTTTCGTCAGTGTATGTTAATAAATATGGGAGATATAATATTTTCATTTTTCTCCGTAAGAATAGCATTATAACATTAAACAACGTACTGTGTTTATAATCTTTATCAATATCTCAGTAAGCAATTGACAGAGAGCAATGATAAAAATACCAAATTTTTTTCAAAATAAAATTTGATTTTAATAAAAATTAAATTTTAAAACCCCAAAAAGCCAATTTTTGGGTACAAAACTCCAATTCGGCTCGGATTAGAAATGTCTACACAACATAAGTTACTTCTATAATGATCCTATATCACAAATCAAAAGCAAAGGTTTTGGACATAAATGTTTTACAGCGATCGATGAAGGAGCCAGGATTAACCATTTTTTACAGAGATAGTTTTAGTTTAATTAGCTTAAAAACAGATATAATATTACTGAGAGTGCATTAGTGAAAAGAAAAATATACAGAGTTTGTGGTTCTGTTTTAAGAGTTAAGGATCTTTTATGGAAACAAATTAAGAATAAAACTAAACTCTAAGAGGAGAACATTAAATGATATTTTCAAGTTTGGCTGCTGGAAAAGTAAGGTTTATTGAAAGATAGTTTAAAACTGTAAGGTATTAATTTATGATTGCAATTTATGAGAAAATTGATAATGACATAAATTAAAAACCATTACGAAAATTTCCTTTAATTTAATGACAAATAATATAAAATCTCCTTCACAAGAAAACAAAACACAACAAGAATCTATTAATTCCTGAAGTTCACATTCCAAACTGAAGTATCGATGTTACAAAAACACTTCAAAATCTCTTTTTGACCTCGGGTAAGACTACAATAGATTCTACTGGACTGAGGTACGGATGGCACCTGCAACAACATCTGAACAGAACTGGTTCCCAGCCCGGCCCGGCTTGGGCGGTCATCGAAAGTCAAAAACATTTCCTGGACCTGCCTCTTTATTGAAGAGCTAATGAGACAAATTTGAAATACTGATGAACACCTTAATGAAGTCTGTCATCGGAAACACAGACAATTTCAGAACCCCCCAATTACATTCTCGTATTTGGTGTAGTATTGCCATTGACTATGGTCCTGCTAGCAAGAATATAAAAATACCCCCGAAGCAGCAAACCTGCGTACTCAGCGAATTTCCAATGCATAATATATGACTTAATACCACATAAAGCCGCATGCCAAGTTTCATAAAAATATATTCACAAATAAGCGATATATACAATTTTAATTATTCTCCATAGGAATAGTAATGGGGATGAGTACATAGGTTTGCTGAAACAAGGAACATAAACAATTTGTTTCTATGCAAATATCAATATAACTCAACTAGGTGAAGCCAAATAACCTAGTTTCAGCAATATACATTGATAAATAAGCGATATATTCCATTTTGTTCAATCTCCATAAGAATAACATGGGGGATGAGTACGCAGGTTTGCTACAACAAGGAATGAAAATACCCCCGTTGCAGCAAACCTGCATACTCAGCGAATTTCCAATGGCGATATAAATGTCTTAATACTACATAAAGTCACTTACCAAGTTTCATAAAATATATTCACAAATAAGCAATATATACAATTTTAATTATTCCCCATAAGAATAACATTGGGGCTGAGTACGCAGGTTTGCCTTTGACAAAAAATCGTTTTTTGAGCAAATAACAATGCCCATAACTAGATGGCCATATATCAAGTTTCATCAGTGTGTACGTTCATAAATAAGCGAGATATAAAATTTTTCTTTTCCTCCATATGAATAACATTAGACAACGTACTGTGTTTAGCACTTTCAATATCTCGGTAACCAATTGACGTAGAGGAATGATCAAAATACCAAATTGTGTGTTTTTTAAAGCTTAATGCAATGGTAAAAACCAAAATTTGACTACTTCCAAAATTATATATAAAAAATTTAAAAAAAACATTTTTGGGGTACAAAACCCCCCAAAAATACCCCTTCGAATAAAGCAATGTGGCTGGTTTTCGAACTTAAAGTCATAAATGTTGCTTTACACGTTTATACCAAATTTCATCAAAATCGGATAATTTTTACGAGAGTTATCGTGCTCACGGACACACACACACACACACACACACACACACACACACACACACACACACACACACACACACACACACACATATATATATATATATATATATATATTATATATATATAATATACAATAATATATAGAATATATATATATATATATATGTGTGTGTGTGTGTGTCCGTGAGCACGATAACTCTCGTATAAATTATTCGATTTTGATGAAATTTGGTATAAACGTGTAAGGCAACATTTATACTAAGATCGAAAACCAGCCAGATCGCTTTATCCGAAGGGGTATTTTTGGGGGGTTTTGTACCCCAAAAATGTTTTTTTTTTAAATACATACATATATATATATATATATATATATATATATATATATATATATATAGTTTGGGACGAATGGTGTTTTTGGGGTCTGAGGACCTCAAAACGAAATGTTATCATGGTCCTAGGCCTAGCGTAGGATATCACAGACGCTCGACTGAGCTGCAAGGTGTTGCAAGTGTAACTGTCTCATTATTGTAAACTGTCTCATCATTAATGCCGCAGCGCTGTATTACTCTACCTATGTGTATTTACACTTACAACTTTAAATACCAGACTTTACCTTCCTTCATAGGGCTACTATCTGGAAAACTTTGATTCTGTTATTTTTAATGACGTGTTTTAGTGCTATTAATACATTAAGAATATACAGGATGGTTGTTGTTACAAATTTTACTCCAACTACAAACACACTACTTCTAATAATAATAATAATGCTAATAATAATACAGTTGTGTTATTTTATAATGTAGATTAATATGACAATTTTAGATAATATCCACATTAGTAATTAGCATTTTTGCATCACCAAGGAATTTGTTAATTTTGTGGTATCCTCCAGCTTGCAAATTATTTTAAATTTCTTTATTTTTAGCGAATTTCCCCTATAGGGAAGAAGCTATTACCGTAGGTCTCATGGTAAGACTTAAGCCCGAGACCATGATAACTTTTTGTTTTAAGGTCCCCAGATGCCAAAAACACTATTCGTTCAAATTTATATATATATGTATATATATATATATATATATATATATATATATATATATATATATATATGTGTGTGTGTGTGTCCGTTAACACGATAACTTGTCTTGTCCTAGGTCTTACCATGCCGACTACGGTAATAGCTTCTTCCCCATAGGGGAAATTCGCTAAACATGGGTATTTAGGCAAATATCAATATAACTCAACTAGGTGAAGTCATGTAAGAAGTTTTATTAATTTATGTTCATAATTAAGTGAGACATAGCATTTTAATTTTACTCCATAAGAATAACATGGGGCTGAGTACGCAGGTTTGCTGCTACGGGAACCTTTAGCAAAAAAATTTTTGTGAGCAAATATCAATAGACCACAACCAGATAAAGCCGTATACCAAGTTTTGTCAGATATAATTTGTTTCTTATTCTCCATAAGAATAAAATTAAACAACGTACTGTGTTTAGCACTTTCAATAACTCGGTAACCGATTGGCGTAGAGGAAACATCAAAATACCAAACTGTGCGTTTTTTAAAACTGAATCCAATGGTAAAAACTAAAAGACTATTTCCAAAATTATATGTAACAAGTTCAAAAAACCCATTTTTGGGGTTCAAAACCCCTCCAAAATACCCCTTCTTAAAGTCATAAATGTTGCTTTACACGTTTATACCAAATTTCATCAAAATCGGACCTTTTTTACGAGAGTTATCGCAACACGGACATATATATTATATTATATATACAGTTTCGAACGAATGGTGTTTTTGGGGTCTGGGGACCTCAAAACGAAAAGTTATCATGGTCCCGGGCCTAGGTCTTACCATGCCGACTACGGTAATAGCTTCTTCCCAATAGGGGGAACGAGTAATGGTTAATAACTTAAATTAATTCTCCAACTTCAGAGAAATGCGCAGTTTTAGAACATAAACATTTTTTCAATTTTATTAGATGTATCAATATTAAAAGAGTAAACATTCGTGTACATTAAAACTATTGATAATTATAAAAAAGATGAGGTACGTTTTACTACTTACCGCAAACGCCTAAAAAAAATTAACTTATTACTGTCATAACAGACAATTTACCGTTGAAAGAATGTACCTCCGAAAGTAACTTATCGGTGACGTAAATCACTATGACCTACGTTATACCTATTACCAAGGCATTACAAGGAGTATTGGGTCGTTGCACAATTAATGTGCTTGAGGTGTATTCATCCGTAACCCAGAACAGCCCATCAATGGTGAACATTAAACTATCTAGCACAAAATTACAATAAGAAAACTAATTCTAAGCTTGTACAATTATGGCTTTCATTGCTGAACTTGATTCGAAGTATACAACTTTTTTTGATTTGTTTATTACCCAGATACTTTGTAATTTTACTTAAACTTTAAAATCACATTAAAGTTTAACGAGTTCGCATGCAGCACGCTGACGTGAGGGAGGCGAATTTCCACAATGCAAACTAAAAACACCGAAAAACTGGTTTTAACAAAGACTAGTGCCTTTTTTGAAAATGGAAAACATTTATTTTTTGGCTATTTTGATGCTTCTGGTTATATCTATATTATTAAAAGAATTTCCCGATTTTTCTTCTCAACATATCGACCCCTAGAAACTTATTTTTCTATACATATTTGGTATCAAATTAAAACTATTTCTCTCTAGATGTGCCTTTTTTGGGTTTGGAAAATATCCCATGAAAAGCCTTCGTCCAGGAGGCTTTTGAAATTCCAGCGAATGTGGTGCTACTATCTGTTGTTAAACCTGTGAACTTTTCCAATTCACATTTGTTTATAACAAGAGGTTGGTGATGATTTGATTTGAGTTCTTAAGTTTGACCACAGAATACAGCACTTGCATTTATTAGCGAATTTCCCCTATAGGGAAGAAGCTATTACCGTAGGTCTCATGGTAAGACTTAAGCCCGAGACCATGATGACTTTTCATTTTGAGGTCCCCAGAGGCCAAAAACACCATTCCTTCAAATTTTTATATATTTATATATATATATATACAAAAAAAACTCAACTCAACTAAAATTATGAACTATTCCAAGGCACGTTGTTTTATATAAATATATGTGTCCGTAAGCACGATAACTCTCGTAAAAAAGGTCCGATCTTAATGAAATTTGGTACAAATGTGTAAAGCACCATTTATTTGAACGAGTTCGAAAACAAGACGAATCGCACCATCCAAAGGGGGGTTTTTGGGGGGTTTTGTACCCCAAAAATGTTTTTTTTGGAGTTTTCACATATAGTTGTTATTTAAATCCAATTTTATTTTATACCATTGAATTCAGCTTAAAAAACAAATAATTTGGTATTTTGATCATTACTCTACGTCAATTGGTTACTGAAATATGACAAGTGCTAAACACAGTACGTTGTCCAATGTTATTCTTATGGAGAAAAATAAAAATTTTATATCTCGGTTATTTATGAACATAAACTGACGAAACTTGGTATATCGCTTCATCTGGTTGTGGTTTATTGTTGTTTGAACCAAAAACTAATTTTTCGTCTATGGTTCTCGAAGCAGCAAACCTAGGTACTCGGTCCCCATGTTATTCTTAAGGAGAATGATAAAATGTTATATATCACTTATTTATGAATGTATATGGATCAAACTTGGTATGTGACTTCACTTAGACGAGTACTATTGATATTTATATAAAAAACCATTATTTTATGTTCCTTGTTGCAGCAAACCTGCGTACTCATCCCTAATGTTATTCTTATGGAGAATAATGAATATTTTAAATATCGCTTATTTATTAATATATTTTTTATGAATTCTGGTAAGAGGCATAATGTAATATTAAGACATATATATTCATTGGAAATTTTCTGAGTAAGCAGGTTTGCTGCGACGGGGGTATTAGTGAATTTCCTTTGGAAAGTAAACTATTAGCATGACCCGCACGGTGAAACTTAAGCCCGGGACCACCATAGAAGTTCCTAACGTGACCCCCTGAACACGTTTTGGGGGGTCCTTCAAAATTTTATATATATATATATATATATATATATATATACATATATATATATGTATATATATATATGTATATATATATATATATATTCTTTTATATATGTATATATATATATATATATATATATATATATATATATATATATATATATATATATATATATATATATATATATATGTGTGTGTGTATGCACTATAGCGGTCACATTTTTTGTCCGATTTACTTCAAATTTGGTAGGGACGTTCCTTTCTATAATTTGTTGGATAAGTTCGTTGGGCAAAACAATCGGTAAACTCTAAACCCATTTGTTGGGGATTAATCTTTCAAATTTCGAGTTTTTGGGCCCAAAAAGGGTCAGAAAATCCCCAGATGTAAAATTAGTGCATGTAAAAGGATGGGAATTAGAAAGGCGAAAGTTTTAAGCCCTCTCTCGTCATTCTAGCGTAAATAATTACCGAGTTATAAAAGAAAATGTGTATCGGCCAAACACAGTACGTTGTCTTATGGAGGTTTTACACTAGAAAAGCCTGTTATTCCTTTGTTAGAGTACTTTCATTACCCCCAGCAACCTCACGCTTACTTTCAAGCCTGTCTGGACCTTCTCCTAACCTTATAATGCGCAAAATTGTATTCCCAGCTTTGCAAGTAAATGAAACCAGGAATTTCAGAACAGCCAAAAAATCAAAGTTTTCAGATTTCGATAAAAATTGGACAAATGTATGTTTTTACACTGATTTTGAATTTTAAAAGTTTTTATGTGGAAATTCACTTCCCTCACGTCAGCGTGCTGCGTGCAAACTCGTTTATTTGATGAAACTGGTATATTCTTTAAAGTTATAGGGAAGTTGATTTTCAAATAGGCTCATTCATTTAATTTCTTGAAATATAGATTTTTTGGAGGAAAAAAATAATTCAATTTGACCACGGAGAAAAGTACCGCTCATGTAAATCTGGGACATAGCCAGTTTGATTACAACTAATTTACTGTCTCTTATATGGTAGATGTTGAAAGCTGTTATTTTATAATCAGATTTTCCCCAAATACATAGGTTACAGATTTTACAGTAAAATGTAAAGATAAAAATTGTAATTGTATTTGTTCATAGTTTATCTAGAAAATTTTAATATGTTTTACAATTTGAAACTGAAAAATAATGTGTTGCAGTGATTTTCCATCTTTTTTCAGTTTATTTTGAAACTTTTAGACATTCCATATAAGACGATGAAGTGAAGTGAATGAGTGAAGTGTTCCAAAATTTGCGTGTTCTAACTTTTCAAATATTTTATAATGAATTAAATACTTCGACATCAGTGTTTTTCTCCTTTCACATCAATATATAATATTCTTTTGTATCTAATATATATTCAGAGCCTATATTCAGAGCGTTTTCGTGCTATTTTTGCGACACATGATTGATTTACTATTTTTAGGTTCAACCAAGTATGGTTCCTAAAAAGTTCAAAAAGATAATGTCTTGCTTTAGGTTTTGTTTTTTGATGGTGTGTTTCATTTGTATTTATTTGTTTTCTAAGATGCCTAGAAGAGACCGCGTCCGCAATGTAAATGCTAGGGCTAGAGACAGAGCAGAGCTAATCGTTTTCGCCCCTATCCACTACTTTTGGCCATGGACAATTCGGTCAATCCCACTGGTTTTGATATTGGGCCAAGGAATGAAGTATGTAGCTTTTGTCGTGGTCGTTACTTCCGATATAAAAAAATAACTACAGGAACATTTACAAAATGTTGCCAGAATGGCAGGGCACAACAAATTGTTCCAGAAGTATCTAATACAGTTATCTCACTGTTGACTGAACAAAACCAAATATCTAAAAACTACAGATCAAACATAAGGTCTTATAAAGCAGCCATGGACATGGTAAGTGCTAAGGCCTCCACTAATGAACAGTGAGGAGGTGGAGGACCTTACCATTTTAAAATGCATGGTTCTTTTTATCATGGACAAAATAACTTCTTTTCATTCCTTAAAATGAAGAGGCGACATATGCACAGTTATATTTTTATGACTCTGATGAAACAAGTAGACTCAGACTAAACCGACCAGAAAATGTGAGCTGCTTAGATGTTGTGATGATAACGCTTTCAAACCATTTCAATGAGGTAAATCCTTAAGTACAAAGAAACCGCCAAATGTATGAAATAATCCAGTCAGGGCAGTTTGGCGATCCAAAGACTTAAAAATGGTTATAGTCACCGATCCTACCAGACCTTCGCCGTTATAACGCTCCAACATCCACAGATGTAGCTGCAATCTTCACTTCACCAGATGGCACACCCCCCGGTGAAAGAGACTTAGTGGTATACCCTTTAAATGGACAATCTGTTATTGAACGTATATCGATATTGAGTCCCCATCTTGATCCATTAGCATATCCATTGCTTTTTCCTAAAGGGTATCAAGGATGGAATCCTTCCCTAGAGTGGACAATGCTTCAGCATGTTCAACATAGAATATCAATTTGTGAAACTCCAAGTATACCTAAGTTACTTAAGTGAAAAACTATACCTCCAGCGGTTACGCAATATATGCACTTACGTAACCAGCGTAATATATGCAGTGGGATGCAATATATAGTATTTTCCTACGGGCAAGTCTATGTTGCTTTAAGCCGTGCCCGATCATTTAATGGAGTGAAGGTTTTCATTAAATCTTCAAAAGGACAATATGTTACTTCTAGCCAAGAAATTGTAACAGACAATGTTGTCTGGACAGAAGTTCTGTAAATTCGTATCTATTACACTATATGTATTATAATAGAGAAATCAAGCAATTTCGTACTTATATTTCAATGGATTTTTTAATTTATTTTTTTTTTTTTTACTTTTTCTGATTTTTTCACGCAAAGTTCATTTTTTAATGAAAAAAGGGAAATAGAGAGTTATAGAATCATGGTTAACTAAAATCAGAGTTTGTTTAAAAATGTCAAAGACAATTAGAGTCTTTCGAATATTGTGTAAACATTTTTAGTCAGAGAAAAACATAAACTAAACAATAAATATCATTACTGTACTTCACGAAGTGACGGTGGTCGCTAGTATTATTTAAAACAAAAATTTTCCTTAAAATTATAGTCATCTCAATAAAAGTCGAAGCCATAAAAATGACGAACGACTAACGATATTATTTGAGGAATGAAATGTAGACGTTGTCCTTAATCAGAGAGCGCGTCTGAAAACACGATTCCAACATTTCACAGTGATTAATTTCAGCAAGTGGGATTCAGGTTGTAGCGATTCATATGATGAATGCCTCGGTCGTGCACTGGCTGCCTTCCAGCGTCACACATCAGCTGTTTGTATAAACAATGTAATCAGCTGTTTAATGCAGTTCTGGGAACGTGTGCGAAAGAAATTATAGTTGAGTTTTGTTTCTATAAGAAGCACATACTAAATTTGTTTTCGCAAGTGGTGTTTTTGTCACGTTAAACTGTTTTGTGTGTTTTCCAAGGAATAATTCTATGTAGGTGTGTTTTATTTCTGTATTTAATAACTTTAAACAGTTAAGAAATAAATATTAAATATTAAAATTCTATAAATTATACCAAACGAGGTTTCTACTTCCCTTATAATGTAAAATATGTTCACAGAAACAAATCATTTTACATTCAGTGATGGAAAACCTCTGTAGGAACTACCTTAATAACAAATAATGTCGAGTAGATTTTCAAATAAGTATTTATAAAGGTTTATATTAAAGATATTTTAATATAAAGTTCTGTATAATACATACGTCCTGTAGAGTACGAGTAAAGTGTCATAAAAATAATGTTTGGAAAAAATTAAGATTAATTAAATTTGAACACTTGAAAATATTAAGATACATCAATTAAACCGCGTTATAAGAATTATTCATATAGTACAAATTATTGGCATAACTTTAGTGTCCTTAATTGAGTGATGAAGTATTTAACATGTACCTGAAATAATTCACGAAATATTTAAAATGTATCATTGCCAATTTCATATCCTCTATTACCACGTTAATTTAACATATATTCCTGTGATTGTCTTTAAGCTAAACTAGTTTAATTATGTCAAAACCGAGTTTTGTTTCTCCACGGAACCATTGTACAATCCATTGTAAAGATGTTGTGGTTTGTTATAAACTTTGATTTCGTGGTCGCCCAAGTTCCGAAGGGTCGGGAGCAGTTTTGGCGAATCCATTTTGGTTTTCCCCCGGGCGGCCGCACCATAACCCGACCTGCCAGCCACACTGGCCCGTGGGGAGGGCAAAGGTCAGCTGGTAATTGGATAAACTTGACTCGTGGAGTGATTTTGATTTGAGTGATTGAAAGTGGAAGTTACTGCTACTTTTTCACTTTCTCCCTATGTATAGTAGGATAAACATGAAGAAAGTTTGGTTTTGGTAAACATTTTCAAATTTGAGCTGGATATGTACAAACCCAAAAAACACAAGTGGTTCGTAATTGATCAAATTAACGGGCTTCAAAAATAATAGGGCTTAAACGGTCCCAAAACTCAGTTTTTGGGGCTTTTCATAAAACTATATAATATTTTAAATTAAATAACCATACCAACTTTAAAAACAACTCAAAAACTATACAAATTAGTATTTTACGCTAATGGTTACGGGGGAAATTAAATATAAAAATAATGGGGAATTCGCGGTTTATAATTTCTCTCTTTATTTTATTATAAATTTCACTAAAACTTGGTATCTAGGTTAAGTTCAAATTGACAAATAGAGGTAATTCTGATTAGGTTGCCAACTAACCCCTTGGTTGGGAAGGGGGATTTCCCCTTTTAAGGGTGCGAATGAATGATACCCCAGATTGAATGATCCGCAAATTGTTGTTTAACGCCGCGCCACCACCAAGCAGGGTCATGCATATTCACTCTTGAAGACCTTTTTGTTCTCCTCAATCAACCTGTTATTTTAAAGACTTATACCAAACTATTTGCAGTTTCACACTTTTCAGATTCCAATCTAGGTATTGTACGGTTCCTTTTTTCCAAAATAATTTTTCTCCTTGCGTTTGGAAGCTTTAGAAAAACGCTTAATTTGGAAACTTTACTATTGGCCTACCACTTATTTTGAATTATAATCACGATTTTCAAATAGTATGATACACAGATGAACATCTAGTGAATGAGATAACAACAAATTATTTTTAATTGGTTAACAATTGAGCCTACAGTGTGGGAGATGCAAAACCCTTACTTTAGCGTGCCGAAGGCAGGTAGGGCGCACCCTTAAAACCACCGTATGTAGAAAATAACTCTGCCGTGCCTACAATAAAGGGATTTAAGTGGCCATTTCTGAAAACATCTTTACATGAATGCTATCGTACATTATATTCTATGTAAATATGAAGTAATATTTTGATTAAAATTGGGCTAAAATAAAGAAAGTATGTGGCAATTTTCTGATACCGTCTATTAGCAAATTTCCTACGGAAATGTGAGCTATTATAACAGCACGACCCACATGGTGAAACTTAAGCCCGGGACCGCCTTAGAAAGTTCGTAACGAGACCCCTTGAACACGTTTTGGGGGTCGTTAAAACACTAAAAACAAATATACTCTAGCGTTATTGCACTCTAGCGGTAGCATTTTTCAGATTTAACCTCCTTGTTTGGGGATTTTTATTTTCCAAATTTTGGGTTTTGGACGCATCAGAAAATAACAGCTTTCAACATCTACCATATAAGAGACAGTAAATTAGTTGTAATCAAACTGGCTATGTCCCAGATTTACATGAGCGGTACTTTTCTTCGTGGTCAAATTGAATTATTTTTTCTTCAAAAAAATCTATATTTCAAGAAATTAAATGAATTAGCCTATTTGAAAATCAACTTACTTATAAATTTAAAGAATATACCAGTTTCATCAAATAAATAAATGCAAGTGCTGTATTCTGTGGTCAAACTTAAGAACTCAATCAAATCATCACCATATGTTTTGTTATAAACAAATGTGAATTGGAAAAAGTTCACAGGTTTAACAGCAGATAGTAGGACATCCGCTGAAATTTCAAAAGCCTCCTGAACGAAGCTTTTTCATGGGATATTTTCCAAACCCAAAAAAGGCACATCTAGAGAGAAATAGTTTTAATTTGATACCAAATATGTATAGAGAAATAAGTTTCTAGGGGTCGATATGTTGAGAAGAAAAATCGAGAAATTCTTTTAATAATATAGATATAAGATTATTGTATCTTCATGAATAACAATTAATTGCAATAAGAAACCTTTTAGTTAATAATATGTTGGATATATTATGGTATTTATGTAAACGTTCTCTTACTGATAAAGTGGAAATTAATCAATATCCTATGCAACATCACGATATATAGAAAATAAATAAAAATGTAATACAATTATTAAATAAAAATTCTTGTATAGCTGCAAGAAATCATAGTACCTTTAACAAGGCTAGTTTTCCGATTTAATTTTTCTACATCTTTTTCATTTAGTATTTTTTATAAAAAATGTATTATACACTAAAGTGTAATTTCCGTGGTCTTTTGACTCTCTCTTTTTTATGTTACGTATAGACAAGTGGTTAAGTATTTGTCTAGTTAAAGTTTTATAAATAACTTTTTGAATAGCATATTACGTGTTGTTATTACTTACGGTATGTAATAAAATACGTCTTACAACACTTATATAAATACTTATACTGATTTACGAAAACCAGTAACTATTTTTTTGTTTGGTCGAAATCGATAGCCTTTTACCATCTTTTATATATGTTTACCGTCCGTGTGAGAATCAGTATAAGTGTAAATACATTCTTAAGTGTTGTAAGACGTCTTTTATTACATCCCGTAACGTTTTAAACACAACTATCCATCTTTAAATTTGTATATGAGAATATCCAACTACATATCTAATATAGACATAAACACACACATCCTTACATTATGCTTGGCAACATATCAGATTATATCAGTGGTGGAAGTGGTGGTAGGGAGAGGGAAGGGGTGAGGGAATGGGAAGCCCTGGACTTCCGTTTATTCATCCTGAATGAAAGGCGATATTCTGTTCAATAAAATGGCACCTTCACACCTGGTGAAGATGGCCGATCATGAATGAAATTAGCCACGCAGGCATACAGTAACTGAAATCAAAGTAAAAATTTGTACCTGTACTTGCGAACTTGGCAGCAATATTTGATCGAAAATCATATATATTAAAAATAATTAGTATATTGACCCATTTTCGGGATCGAGCAAAGTCTTCCCATAATCTCTATACAGATTGTGTTCCCATTTCAGTAGTTTGTGTAGTTATATTTAGCTAGCAACCCAATAATATGTGCGTTCTGTCAAACTAGGTTTTAATGCATAAACACCTATTTTAGAATGTAATTGACTTAAAATGTATCTCCATATGGTCCTTATTGGCAAAAAAAGATCTTTGAGAACAGCCGGTGCCATTTAGAATGGAGGGATCTATATATTATAAAAATTCCTACTTTTATTCACCCACTTCCTGAAGTTAATACTTAACCGATTTTGATGATTCTTTTTTATTTAATAGATAATTTCAAGTTCTAAGTCACTGTTAAGCTAAATATTTGATTTACACTTTTATTTTGGTTACACTCCGAATTTTAAAATCGCAGTTTTTCTTAATTAAAAAAAAACAGCTGTTATAAAGATTATATCCGAAACAAATTGCGAGGAAGCAGTTCGTTGAGAATTTAGAACAACTTTGAACAATGAACAACTATGGATTAAAGCCATTGTTTTAACACCTCAGTCGAATAAATCGGTTTAGAAAGAAGGAGGATTTCCGGGTACAAAAACCGCGTTAGCGTATTATAAGTACTGCATAGACCCAAGTGAAGCAATAGGCCTAATGATAAATAAATTTACCGGTAAAATCGGATAACCTAAATAATTCTTGGATAGGCATAGTTATTTGTAACAATTAAAATCGTAACAGATATTGTGCTCGGGGTAGACCAACGATATTTTCTAAATGCTTTTTACCTACAAGGGAAAGGCAGACCCCTTTATAAACCAACGTATTACTGTACAAAGTGATAAAAATTACAAAAATATCCCATTCATTTTTCCTTGTATTGAAAAGAGAATCCATTTCAGGGATTAGAAAGCCCAGGCTGATTTTGATGTATGATACGGCAGCGACCTCTTGGCATCCCTCCAAAACTATCAGCCGGTGTACCCAGACCGCAGTGTAATCACCTGTTTAAATCTGTGCTCCCGTCACCATTTTCAGTTGGAGAAACCCCCCCCCTTCCCCCTCTAACACTAACATTCAATAAATGTTAAGTGTAATTTAGGATTAGCAAACATATTCATTATTTATAATATAAGTCCTTCTGTATATCTTGCAGGTACGAACGATTCGCTTTGAAGGCATCAAAAGCAATATGTTCCATGCAAATAGCGAACGAGGAAACATTACAGTCTGTTTGAACACCTCTGCAAAGTAATAACTTTTGAATGGAGCTCATACATGACGAAAATACTTCAGGATTTTAGTATTAAATAGTAAACTAATTAACAAACTTCACAATTGTACAGATTTAAAATTAGATGAGATACAAAGTTCAATTGGTGTATTGGACCAATGTCAATGTAAGTTTATTAGTTTGTTATTTTCTTCACTGTTTGAAATAAATTTATCGATTCATCAGATTACAAATCAAATTATCAGTCTAATTAATAAAAAATATCTGCACTAAATTGTCATGTACGAGATACTAATGATACTATAAATACCCAAAGACTCATTATCACAACCATCCTGACATCTCGATTACATCACAGTCGTACACTAAAGGAAATGACAATCATTTCTACCACTGATTGCCTCGACACCCCGCAGCCAAGCAACACACTCTGGCGGTGAAAGTAGTGACTAATTAAGCAGCTGACACGAGACCGTTTACCTGTCATTACACCAGTCAGTCCCACCAATGATGATCACGTGGCCTGACGGCGGATGCCTCCCATACTTTCTAATCACCGGCCATTTCGTGGTTTCACTCCTTATCTTGTTTTAATTAAACGGCTCCCCGGCTAAGTGATAGGACGTGTTTAATTGCCGGTTCATTCACGTCCATTTGTCCAGCTGTTGAGCTGTTGGATTCGAGTATCTAATGTTTTCGTTAGTGGAACCTTCCCGCTGCGTCTGTGTGGCCTTTGGTCGGATTGTTTTCAGCTCTTCTTGATGTCATGGGATTTCGAACTTTTATTCTTTTAGAAGTAAATATTAGATACTTTACATTAAGTAATTTAGAGTTAATTCTTCTCCATTAAAAACTTTCCTGTCAATGTATCTGAAAATTATATAAATTAATCTTAAAATTGATATAAATAGTTTTAATATTAAGCTATGTTTTAACGTGTCATATTCAAATAAAAAAATATTATTTCTGGAGGGATTAAAACACCTTCTTTCTCATAGAGCGGAACTATAGCTGAAGCCAACAACTATAGCCAGGAACAACTAACAATTTATAACCTGCAAGAAATTATACGAAACAAAATACCCCCGTCGCAGCAAACCTACGTACTCAGCGAATTTCCTATGAATTTATATGTTTCTCACTCCTACTTACTTAGCCACTCACCAAGTTTGACAAAAATACATTCATAAATAAGTGATTTATAACATTTTATTTATTCCGCATCAGAATAACATTAAGACTGAGTACGCAGGTTTGCTGCAACGAGGAAGATAAGAAATGAGTTTTTATACAATTATCAATATAAATGAACCAGGTGAAACTACTTACCAAGTTTTATTAATTTATGTTCATAATTAAGGGAGATATAAAACTTTACTTATTCTCCATAAGAATAACATTAGGGCTGAGTATGCAGGTTAGCTGCTACAGGGACAACCAACAAAACATTTATTTTTTGAGCAAATATCAATATACCAGTACAACGTGAAGCCACATACGAAGTTTCTTCAATATACATTCGTAAATAATCGAGATACCAAATTTTATTTATTCTCCATAAGGATAACATTGGACAACGTACTGTGTTTAGCACTTTGAATATCTTTGCAACGGTTGGACGTAGAATCACAATTTAAACACCAAAATGATTGTTTTGTGTAGCTGAAGTGATTGGTAAAAGCAAATGTGAAGTTTAAAGTAAAATTAACTGAGGAAAAGCCAAAAACCTTTTTTCCATAAGATTAACATGGGAGATTTTATGAACATGTTTTTTGGATTTTTTCCGCAACCACTTAACCTAGGTTAATAATTCAAAATACCATATTATTTTTTTTAAGCTCGATAACATGGTCAAAACCAAAATTAAGTGTTTTATACATGTTAGGGTGAAAAATGCAAAAAACTGATTTTTGGAAATTTAAAATCCCCATAAACTCCCCTTCCCATGGTCCGATTTTTCCGGTGTCATAAATGCCACTTTACACATTTGAGCCAAATTTCATCGAAATCGGACGATTTTTACTCAAGTTATCGCATTCACGGACACACACATATATATGTATATATATATATATATATATATATATATTTATATATACATATGTATAAATTTGAACGAATAGTCTTTTTAGTATCTGGGTACCTCAAAACAAAAAGTTATCATGGTCTTGGGCTTAAGTTTTACCATGAGACCTACGGTAATAGCTTCTTCCCTATAGGGGAAATTCGCTAAAATAGTCTTTGGAGACTGCCTGTGGAATAACTAAGTCTAGCAAAATAATATAGCGAATGTAGGATAAAATATTCAAATATTACTACAATACAAAACGCGATAATTACATTGGCCGCCATACAAACAACGTATTACCCTCGGCTTAATCACAAAAATCCGAATTAAAAGTTCCGGCAGAGTAAGTAGGGTTTGAATAGGGTTTGTATAATTAAACAGTTTATATTATAAAATAATTGTTATAAATTGTTTTAAATCTAAATCTGATTAGTAAAAGTTAATTGTAAATGTTTGACCTTATGCACGCCACTTTTATTCAATTAATTTTGGAAATGCCTCCTGAACAGATTTGTTTAGAAATTAAAACCAGGTTTATTTACTTTTCACGCCCAAACAGTCCTAATTCTGTAACTTTCTCTTGCGACGGTGACATGTTTTTTAACCACACGACATATTTGGTAATCTAAACTTATGTAAATCTTGTGTAGAACCCATGTCGTTTGGAATTGTGTTTATGACGAACATTTTAAACTTTAACGTTTTGACGAAATCTGTAATGATTTATTGACTTTTTTAGACCTGAAGATGGAAACATTCGTTGTAAAGAGAAGATAACAGGATTAGGTGACTTTGGATGGAAAAGTGATCGGTTTGTTATTTTGTTTAACCCTGAATGGGTTAAATAATTACAATAATTTAGGCAGTTTGGATAGATGCCTAAACGATCTCAGTCACGTAACATTACGCGGTTCTACCTGCTTATCCCACAAAGCACAAAGCCAATGCTAACTTACTCATTTTAAAGGAGAAAAATACTATCGATATCAGTGTACAGAATTTTGATATAATAAAATCGTTCAATAAATTTCAAAAATTCTCAATATTTTCGATGTTGTTATGGGCTAACCACTTGTGGTATCAAAATTCTACTCGCTGAAATCGCTAGGTTTTGCTCTATAAAATATGCCATAAATCAAAAAATTGTTGATAGCCCGTTGAGGACGGTCGCAATTTGAAAGTTAAGATTTGTCTTACGGGAGAAACAGGTGACTGAAGCCCTCTCTTAGAAACAGTTTTAGTAGACCGCGCGAAACCTTCAAAATACCGCAGAACCAAACAAGATTTTCCCAGGTATCCGGAGTAGTAAACCTGCCAGATTGCGAAGTGACGTTCCGCGCGGACCGGGCAGGTGTTAATTGGCGCAGACAGTATATAAATAGCTAATTAGCTCGCCGACAGCTCGTGGCGGAAATGCGCCGTGAATCTGTAACTAGATCACCCACCACGTGTTGCGGTAGATTAAAAGCTGTTACTTCAGTTTAAAAGTCCGCCACTGGATTACATAGCCTGGATTTCAATTATGAGGAGTAGATACAGTAATATATATTTTAAAGCTATAAAGATACTTGATCTAATTGATGTGCTAGTCAATTTTCTTGTAGAAACGACAAACTTGGCCTGACGATATGCACATTCTTGATCACAGGGAAACTACTCTACATGATTTGATCCCGAGAATGCCAGCTTTACTCCAATTACAATATGAAGGGTCATACAAAGATAAAAAGGTTTCCTTGAGGACCAATACAATTTGTATGATTATGTGAACACTAGTTACATGGTTGAATATCACGGAAGGCTGAGAAAAGACTGTCCCCAAACATAGTTCGAAGGATGAACTGATTTATACTCTAAACATAATTCCCTGCGACAACATAGAAACATTGAGAAGATATAATTATTTCTTCTTTGAGCCATAAATAAATAACTTGCTGCAACAAAACTTGACATGTTTTATAAATTAATACATTAATAAGCAGGGTACATGTTAAAGGTTTATTCGATAAAAGTTGTAATGTTAATTAATGCGCATTTGAAAGAGCGCTACAAAAGTTATTACCTCGCTAAGCTGTTTATCGATTCAAACACATACTCGCCAATGTTTGCACGGAACTTATTGCTTTTCGATGCTTCCTAAAAGTAAATATAATATCCTTGCTAAATGAAAATTATACAAAGCAAAGATAATTATTCGTCTGTTATTAAAGTATTCAATTCTATAATAAATACAACAAAAGTAAATAAAAGTTCTTTAAAAATTATGTCATGAATATTTGATACTTCAATTGTTTTGTCTCATAATTTATAACAAATGTTACTACAACCTCAAAAAGGTTGACCACATTTCCGATGGTGGTACTTGTGCAAACTGCAAACAGTCTCGCCTTTTACTTACAGTCTTTCAAGTTGTTTAAAAGACAATATAAAGAACAGAGTGGATGTGCGGGGAAAACACACCTGGCAGGACTACTTACTAGAAGGACCGTACGTGTCAAGCTGGAAATTGGGAAGAGGGTTGCATATTTTAGACCAAAAGAATATAATGCTCTTCCAAAGCAAATTAAACTGTTTAGCAACACTGCTGTGAGAGGAAAAGCTCGCGACAAGTTCACAATAATGTTTTATTTTGTTATTTATTGCTCTGCACACGCAATATCTATTATTTACTAATATCTCTAGATGTAATAAGATCATCACTTATAGATAATATATTGTTCCCAGATAAGTTATATATCATTTACTATATTAAATTGTTTTTTTTTATTGTTTATTTTATTATATTGCTGATGACTACACATTCGTTAGGAGTATTAGGAGTAAAAAGTAATTATGCATTTTTTCTCTGAGTTCAAGCTGCGATCACCGAATAGATTATTTCATGAAAATCAGAGGGAATGTTTTAAAATTCTTTAGAATAAGTAATACTCAGACGCAGATTCGGCAAAGTTCAAGATTGATGTATAAGAGCTGAAACCTCAGTTGTATTTGGACCTTGAGTGAATGAATAGTAGTGAATACTCAACAGTTGGACGATTTTTGTTTGCGTCGGAATATTCATTCAACAAGATAAAAGGAAGAGTGGTCTTAAAATGGAATTCGTCGCGACAATCATATTCTTTATTACACTCTACTTCATCAAAATTCTACTTTGGATGGGCTCACTAGGACAAAATAGAAAGAATCATAGGGCATCATCAGCAGTTAAATCTTATCGATTCTTTCATGCCAAAAAAGTATTTCGAATTTTATTCATATAATGTCTCTCCATCATATAATTATCATTTCCAGTGACACACGCAGCAATAATCTCTACCCATTCCAATCCCTCCCACAACACAAACTCCCTGACCTCGTTCTATATTAAATCTTAGGGCATCGTCAGAAATTAAATCTCATCGATTCTTATAAGCCAAAATATTTCAATTTGCTTAATATACTGTTATTTCCATCATGATCATTATAATTTTCAGTGGTACATGCAGAAGTAACTACCCATTCCAATCTATCTTACAAAACAAACAGACGCAACCCCCTGACCTCGTTATATCATCCAACACCAACAGTGGCGGTTGGAGGTCGTTAGGATGTTAAGTGAGCGCCATTAGGCTCCTACTGGTCTGGTCCAGGGGATCATTGTGGCTGTAGCAGCTTCCATCGGACAATGGCCGTCTCATCAATGGACCACCGCCTTTGAGCTACCGCTCCTACAAATAGAACGGTTCTGCATTGTCCGCTCATCACAAGGTACCTAGGGCTTCTCATGTTGCAACAGTGTTGGTATACGGCTCAGCGTATGGAGGACTGTGGAGGGAAATTTTATCAGGTGTTTTTGTTGTTCTCTTAACAAGAGAATATTTCGGCCTCCAGTTCCCCTTGATAGCATATTAGAAATCGGACGGACGCGGAAGTCTTAAGTTGAAAAACGGAATCGCTAGCCTAAAGGTTAGCGTCTTGGACTTCGGTTCAAGGGGTCACGGGTTAAAATCCCGGAATGTCCTCAAAAACTTGAGGGGATTAGACCGCTTTCCCTAAAAGCGTTTGTGTGATCTACTAACAAAATGCCATTGGTGGTGATATACAAAAAAATTTTATTCGTGTAACAATAATCGTGATTTCCACAGGTTCGACTACCTCGAGGTCGGCGGCCGGCTTGGGAACCTTTGAGTATTGATAGACAGATATCATAAATTCGTTTAACTTATAAGCCTGGGGAAGCTACCAAAGTCTACCACAGACAACCCCTACCACTTTAATTTGGCCCAATGGTGACAAAGTCTACCAACGACAAACCCAGCCACATTCCAGTCTGCATTCCTAGGTGGTAGGGTTTGTCGTGGCCGGGCCGGACAAAAGCAACCACTTTTCAGTCTGGCCGACCAGCGACAAAGTCTACCAGCGACAAACCCTACCACAATTTTACGCACGGCTTTCGCCGCACCGCCCTGTAATTTAGAGCGTTAAATTAATTCAATAAGAATAAGGATTACATAGTACTGTAGTGGTCAACGTCAGTGATCATTTTAAAAAAATACTTAGACTTAAATCAGTAATAGTTTGTACATAAATGTACAAAATCGGACCAAACAAGTTAAATATTCACAAACTGCCATGTTTTAAAAATAAGATTATGAGAAGCTTATGCAATATTTAAGTGAAGGAATTCGCCATCATAAATATATATAGTACAAAGCACTAACATTAGTTTTAACTCAAATATTTTTTCAGGGCAACTAGAATTATTTTTATTTTCAGTAAATTATAATTGTTTGGCTCTTACTAGCGCAGCGCAACTTTCATTGCACAATTGTTTTGAGTTTTTTCTTTTTTTTTCTTTTGGGGGAGGAAGCTGTTCACTACTGGGATTGTCTTAGTGTACATCATAAGCTAAATTAATTAACCACCGTTATTTTGTTTTTAAATAACGTTTATTCAATTATATTTGTGATGTTTCTTAATTTTCAATATTTGTTTTTTAGATAATTAGTCATAACATAATAAATATTATGTACTGTATATCAGTATTTCTGATGTTTGTAGTTATTTTTTAAATTATATATAACGAGCTGCTCTTCCACAAAAATGTGTTGATATAATCCTTATATTAGCTTTTAATTGAATCAATAAAAACAAATGTGACACAAACCAAATAAAACTCTCCTCCATATGAATAACATGGGAACTTGGAAGTCCCGTGGGGCAGAGACCTGGGGCCTAAATCGAAATTCTGGCTCGATAGTGACTTAGAACTTGAAATTAACAATTAAAAAAATCATAAAAATCGATTAAGTATTAACTTCAGGAAGTGGGTGAACAAAAATCATGATTTTTTTTTAAATATGTAGGCTAGTGGCTTACAGGGGATATAGCCCCAAATAACATATGGTTTTTGTGTAAGTGGATAATCACAGCTGATCATTAGTTCAATTTTCTTATTAATAATACCCCCGTCGCAGCAAACCTGCGTACTCAGCGAATGTCCAATGCATTAGATATGTCTCAATACTACATAAAGCCGCATACCAAGTTTCATCAATATTCATTAAAATGAATAAGCAATATACCATATTTTAATTAATCTCCTTTAGAATAACATGGGGGCTGAGTATGCAAGGTTTGCTGCTACGGGAACCAACGGCTTACTTGTTTTGTTCAAATAACAATAGACCACAACAGAGACCGCCCAATGGTCGAAATTCGACCAAATATTTGAAAAAAGTATAATATCGAGTGGGCTCTGTGGCGTTCATCTCTATCTCTCTCTCTATCTTCCTCTCACTCCCCCACCCGAACTCACAGGTAATTTTGTTTAATGTGGAGTTAAAACGGATAGCAGAAGAGCGTAAACTATTCCAGTAGTCAGTAGCCTTTTATTTATGCCTGAATCCTATCAAGGCCCCACTAAAAAAAGGCCATGCTGCAGCGCGGGCAGCGCAACACTACGTCACAGTGGTGGATGGGTGTACTAAAGTTGCCAGACGTAAATATAAAATTGTAAACATGTTATAAACAAACATAACCTGTGGAATGTTTAATGAGTATAATGGTATTGTTGTTGTGTCTCGCGCTACACAGTTTTGTGATGATAAAATGGTGTGTAAAGTAAACGAGTTCGCACGCAGCACGCTGACGTGAGGGAAGTGAATTTCCACATAAAAAACTATAAAAACTCAAAATCAGTTAAAACATACAATTATTCCAATTTTTATTCAAATCTGAAAATATTGATTTTTTGGCTGTTTTGATGCTCCTGGTTCTATTTACCTACAATGCTGGGAATACAATTTTGTGCATTATAAGGTCAGGAGAAGGTCCAGTCAGGCTTTAAAGTAGGCGTGAGGTTGCTGGAGATGTTAAAAGTACACCAACAAATGAATAACAGGCTTTTCTAATGTAAAACCCCCATAAGACAACGTACTGCGTTTGGTCAATACACATTTTCTTTAATAACTCGGTAAATATTTATGCTAGAATGACGAGAGAGGGCTTAAAACTTTCGCCTAACTAATTCCCATCTTTTTCCACGCATCAATTTTGCATCCGGGGTTTTTCTGACCCTTTTTGGGCCCAAAAACTCGAAATTTGAACGATTAATCCCCAAAAAAATGGGTTTAGAGTTTTCCGATTGTTTTGCCCAACGAACTTGTCCAACAGATTATAGAAAGGAACGTCCCTACCAAATTTGAAGTAAATCGGACAAAAAATGCGACCGCTAGAGTGCATACACACATATATATATATATATATATATATATATATATATATATATATATATATGTCTATATATATATATATATATAAAATTTTGAACGACCCCCCAAAACGTGTTCAGGGGGTCACGTGAGGAACTTTTATGGTGGTCCCGGGCTTAAGTTTCACCGTGCGGGTCATGCTAATAGTTCACTTTCCAAAGGAAATTCACTAATAATAAAACATGCCGTACTGTTGTTGCGTCCCAGGTTGTCGGAGTAATTATTACAAGGATGGAGAAAAGGTGTCAGTCAGTACCAATTTTTTCATTCCCAAAAGACCAAACTAAAGCAAATGCCTGGATAAGTGCAATACACCATAGTGATTTTAAACCAAGTTCGAGTTCAAGAGTATGTATTCATCAGTGTTCCGCCCACAGAGAAAAGATCGGCGCGGCGTAAACATAACCTACGGAATGTTTACTGTTACTGGGACTTTGAAAACGTACAGACGACTCAGTACGGCAGTACCTTCAAAATCTGACAAACAGCCAGCTTATTTACCTAAAACATATGGGATATGGCAGTGAGGCTATCCACTAGTGTGACGTCATGGATCCTGCAGCATGGCCTGTTTTTTTAGTGGGGCCTTGATCCTATCCACCTTATCTTCTCCCCGCCCTCATCCTCACCCTCTCAGAAACAGGGCTGATTTTTGTAATGTGGAGTTAAAACGGATGAGAGAAGGGTGTTATCATTTCAGTAGTCAGTAATATTTTTTATTTACATTAGTTCTGAATTATCTGTACTTACTGTTGTGAAGTTAAAACGGATAATAAAAAGGTGTTACCATTCCAGTAATCAGTGGCCTTTTTATTTATGTCTGAAACCTCTCCACCTCATCCACTCCCGGTCCTTCATCCTCTCCCCAACCTTCATCCTCTCCTCATCCCTCATCCTCCCTTCCTAACAAACAGGTTTAATTTCTTTTAATGTGGAGTTAACACGGATAAGAGAAGGGTGATCGAATTCCAGTAATCAATAGTTGTTTTATTTATGCCTGAAACCTCTCCAGTAGAGGAGAACCCAGAAAGAGAAGCCACAATCGGCGCTTTTTTCCCATGTTATTCTTATGGGGATCAGTTTTTGCGCCGACGCCCGATCCCGCCTTACACAAGTTTCCTTGTTAGCCTATACTAATGTCCAACCCTTGCCTATATTAAATATATTTTCCCAATCCCCATCCCTCCTCTATATTTTTAAAAATTAATTTTCAAATTCAGGCTAAAAAACTATCTTTAGTGTTTATGGTCCGATTTGTCTGCAATTTGGATATGTTACTGTCCTAGGCAAGTGTTTTAATAAATTCTACTTACATTTCCCAAATTCACTATTACGGTCAAATTAAAAAATATTTTTTGAAAAATACTATAGTGCCAATTGCCACCTTCTTTATTAACTGTCCGATTTGTCTTCAATTTGGATATGTTATTGTCCTAGGCAAGTGGTTTAATAAATTCCACTTACATTTCCCAAATTCACTATTACGGTCAAATTAAAAAATATTTTTGAAAAATACTGCCAATTGCCACCTTCTTTATTAACTGTCCGATTTGTCTTCAATTTGGATATGTTATTGTCCTAGGCAAGTGGTTTAATAAATTCCACTTACATTTCCCAAATTCACTATTACGGTCAAATTAAAAAATATTTTTGAAAAATACTGCCAATTGCCAACTTCTTTATTTACTGTCCGATTTATTTAAAATTTGGATATGCTATTGACCTAGGCAAGTGTTTTAATAAATTCCACTTACATATCCCAAATTCACTATTACGGTCAAATTAAAAAATATTTTTGAAAAATACTGCCAATTGCCAACTTCTTTATTTACTGTCCGATTTGTTTAAAATTTAGATATGTTATTGTCCTAGGCAAGTGTTTTAATAAATTAGCCTTACATTTCCCAAATTCACTATTACAGTCAAATTAAAAAATATTTTTGAAAAATACTGCCAATTGCCAACTTCTTTATTTACTGTCCGATTTGTTTAAAATTTAGATATGTTATTGTTATAGGCAAGTGTTTTAATAAATTAGCCTTACATTTCCCAAATTCACTATTACAGTCAAATTAAAAAATATTTTTGAAAAATACTGCCAATTGCCAACTTCTTTATTTACTGTCCGATTTGTTTAAAATTTGGATATGTTATTGTTGTAGGCTAGTGTATATGCACCATCCACATTTTACAAATATTGCGGTTAAATTTTAAAAAATTTGGAAAAATACTGCCAATCGGCAACTTCTTTATTTATGGTCTGATTTGTTTAAAATTTATATATGCCATTATTCTAGGCTAGTGTATATGTACCATCCACATTTGACAAATTAACTATAATGGTCAAATTTAAAAAATATTTTGAAAAATATACTAACAATTTCAAACTTCTTTATTTACTGTCTGATTTATTTTCGGATATGTTATAGCTCTTATATAGGTAACAAGACCACACTACCACACGTTCCACTACCCCCTATAATACAGTATTTTGTCTTTTTTGTTTGTTTATTTTGCTGTAATCCCAAAACTGACTTTGCTGTTTATTGTCCGATTTGCCTACACTTTGGATATTGTCCTAAGCATTTATTGTCTGATTTATTTTTTGATATGTTATAGCCCCCAACTATTATATCTAAAATTACAATATTATTTCCACCTATAATACAGTTGATGTGTTGTTTGTTTTGCCGCAACCTAAAAACTAACATTGGTATTTGTGTTTTTACAAAACTATATTTTGTAAATTACTACCAATAACTCCTTTATTTACTTTTCGACTTGTTATATCTCCTTATATCTAAATTTACCGTATATTTTTCCCCTTTTAGTGCTGTTTTGTCGTAACCAAACTTTGGATATGACTGCAATATATTACTGGCCATTGCATAAGTAAATACCCCATTTCCAAATTCACTATTACGGTTGGATTAAAAAAAAATAAATACAAGCTTATTATATACATCCAGCCGATAAGTAATATATATCCACAAAATATTTATGGTCAGAACTGCCTAAATTTTGGATATGTTTTAAGCCAATGCGATAGCAAAAATAAATTTTTAAAACCCAAAACAACTAAACACAAAACACTAATCTTTCTTTGTGTTTGTTTGGAGTAGTCTTTATTTTATCCAACTTAATTTTAATTTTGTAGTTAAAATCAAACTTCCCACATTCTAGCTCCCTTTCCAGCCAGTGGTTGGAGACATAAAGGTTACGAATATTTTCAAACTGTACAATATATCTTTTTCTACCCCTATGTTGGACTTGTTTAATAGCGCTTATTAATAATTCCGCACCATATTCCAAATCCTCCAGTCTACTACATTCTTTAAATTTAACATTGCCTTTAATATCTTGCATCTCTATGTCTTCTTGTCCAACATCATCCCACTCATTGTTACGGAAACTTAGGTTTTCTATTTTTGGAAAGGAATTGCCATAAAATGTTGCGGTTCCGTTAGTGTTAAAGCTTGCAAGTGGCTCGTTGGTAGGTAGATAAATAATGTCCAAATCACCACTGTATGGCAACACGCTATAACCTTGCCTATTCTTATTTATCTCTATAAATACAGTTTTACAGACACCTTTAACATAGTATACACCCCTCCGTCCATCTTTTTCTGCCAACACTCCCACAAACTTGTTGTTTACTACAAACGCATACACTATATAATGTCCATAATGCTCTAGATCCTCCCAACGTCGCAGGAAGTAATCTTTTAATTTATCCTCTCTTTCCCTTCTTTCTTGTTCTTTAGCCAACTGTGCTTTGTATTCCTCTGCAACAGTATTTTCCACATATTCCAATTTACGCTTATTACTGTCAATGTCTTCTAATTCCAATTTCCTCTTTTTGGAACAACTCTCTAAGAAAGGCTTGGAAAGTGGCTCTATTTCTTTAATAGTGTATGGGTACAGTTTATTGGTCCGGCTTCTTAAAACGTAGGGAGTAAGGTTAGGACTTTCCACTAAGCCTAATTCTTCTAAATTGATGTGTTTAGGTATAGTGGAGAAAGGTGTATTTGATTTTGTAAAACATGTGCCCCCAGATTTGATGTAACACTTATGCTTTACACTTATGGCATCAGGAAACTCCTCTATTACCTCTACATAGTTAGTTGGTAAACAGTTAAAGCTAAATGCAGATAGAGCATACTTTATTAACTTTTCCCTTTGTGTACTATCTTTTGGCAGTTTTAGTTGTACTCCAGTTATCTTCTTCGTATTACTATTACCCCAATATGCGTATTGTAATAAATCGTTAAACACTAAACAACAACTGTTTTGTAATTGATTGGCAACTTTCACCCACATCTTATGCAGAGGTACAGCATAGAATGGAGCATTTTGAAAGTACCGTTTGTTGTCTTCTATTAGACTTAAACAATCTCTTAAAGGTTCAAACCCTTTACCAAAACCTCTACAATAGTTATAGATTGTTGCCTCTAACCTTGTTATTCCATTCTCTCTAGCTAGTTTAGACGAGAACGTTTCTTTTAGTCTCGCATCTGGACAGTTTACAAAGTTTATTATATGGTTTCCT
The DNA here is from genome assembly GCA_963675035.1 of Allygus modestus. Lineage (NCBI taxonomy): Eukaryota > Metazoa > Arthropoda > Insecta > Hemiptera > Cicadellidae > Allygus > Allygus modestus. Next base: position 76,757,784 of record OY776115.1, on the reverse strand, counting down.
ATACTTTTAATTACTCCAGGGCTTGTAATCTGGCATATAAATTTATTATATATTTTTACCCTGCTATTTACATTAAACCATGTTAAACAGTCTTTACTAACATTATCTACAATAACATTATATCCATTCTTGTACGCCCCTTGGTAGCAAAAGTTAAAGTTTTCTGTAAGATATTGGCACATTTCCTCTTTATTAAATATTCCAGCCAAATCTAGTGGTATATCAAAATCCATAAGATAGTACATTTCTTTTTCCAGATCTTGCAGTATCTTTGGAAGATCTTCCAACAAATCCTTAATTTTAACATTTGCAAGCTCTATTTTATAGGGAATTGCTATAGGATCATCATACTTTTGTTTAATTTGGTCAATATCTTTCTTTATTATTTGTAACATACCCTCGCTTTGGACCCCAGAGGACCTCTCCAAGGAGAATGGTAGTTTGGCCACAACACCATGTCGAGCTAAAGAGAACTTTTTAAATATTCCTCGTAAGTAGCTATTAAACGAGCCACATATTTCCTTCTTAACTTTAAATTTATTCCGAACGTCCCCATCACAATCCGTAACATTGGTTATCTTAACTAACATTATGTTATCACAAAACGCATCCGTTATAGATGTTAAGTTATTTAATTTTGGTTCGCCCTCGCAATAGTTTATATTACCTATGTCTGTAAGAAGGTTATTATTACGTAGATTTTCTAATAAAAACCATATACCGAATCTTTCGTTAGTAGGTTTAATACAATTTCCCAATAAATGGCTAACAGAGTACATTTCTTTTATACAAAAAAGTAGCGGAAACATGTAAACAGGACAGATTACACTATAGGTATATATGTGTTGTAAATATATGGATATTGTATATAAACATAGGCGAGCGGTAAGTGTAACATGTACGTGGACACCTAGACCCATGTGCAAATATGGAATACCCACTATTAATATAATTCCAAATTCGACTAAATAAGTTTATAGTCTCAATATAATTAACATATTAACTAACGGCGCCATCCCGCATTAGTACCCAAATTGTCGAAATTCTATAATTCTATTCTTAGTCCTTGTATAGTATTAGGTTTTGTACTATTAAACCCTACATTCTTATCCTGTGCAGTAGAGTAATATATGCATGTTATTTAATACAGATACGCACATTCTACAAGACCTGTACATAGATCTGTTGTATAAGCAGCAGAATAGACGTCTCACCCATTGTGTTGTTGTAAAGTAAAACATAAATGTAAATTGTGCTGGATACAACCGGCCAAATATTAGACAGGAAATGTGTTGGAAGTGTAATGCCAAATAGTAAGACAAATCACATAGTGCAGCATGTAATCAATCCATAATGTCAGTATTGGTACAACATCCGATATATTAGCCAAACCCACAATCAAACTTGGAAAACAAACAGTAAAAAATTAATATTATAGTAACAGAAATAGTAAGAGTATAAGGACATAGTAATATTTAAAGTTTATAAAACAACACAAATGCAGAGACACAATAAATGACACACTCCAACACATTACGACACAGGCACAGATACTGGTTTACAGCCATTTTACACAACTTTACAGGTTCTGTCAACTGACACAAAAATAGTTTGTAAATTGTGTAAGAAATATATGTAATATAAACAAATTTAACACAATCATAACATTTTGAGGACACAATGTTTGGACTGGGTTTGGCTAATATATCGGATAATGTTAGTAAAGACTGTTTAACATGGTTTAATGTAAATAGCAGGGTAAAAATATATAATAAATTTATATGCCAGATTACAAGCCCTGGAGTAATTAAAAGTATAGGAAACCATATAATAAACTTTGTAAACTGTCCAGATGCGAGACTAAAAGAAACGTTCTCGTCTAAACTAGCTAGAGAGAATGGAATAACAAGGTTAGAGGCAACAATCTATAACTATTGTAGAGGTTTTGGTAAAGGGTTTGAACCTTTAAGAGATTGTTTAAGTCTAATAGAAGACAACAAACGGTACTTTCAAAATGCTCCATTCTATGCTGTACCTCTGCATAAGATGTGGGTGAAAGTTGCCAATCAATTACAAAACAGTTGTTGTTTAGTGTTTAACGATTTATTACAATACGCATATTGGGGTAATAGTAATACGAAGAAGATAACTGGAGTACAACTAAAACTGCCAAAAGATAGTACACAAAGGGAAAAGTTAATAAAGTATGCTCTATCTGCATTTAGCTTTAACTGTTTACCAACTAACTATGTAGAGGTAATAGAGGAGTTTCCTGATGCCATAAGTGTAAAGCATAAGTGTTACATCAAATCTGGGGGCACATGTTTTACAAAATCAAATACACCTTTCTCCACTATACCTAAACACATCAATTTAGAAGAATTAGGCTTAGTGGAAAGTCCTAACCTTACTCCCTACGTTTTAAGAAGCCGGACCAATAAACTGTACCCATACACTATTAAAGAAATAGAGCCACTTTCCAAGCCTTTCTTAGAGAGTTGTTCCAAAAAGAGGAAATTGGAATTAGAAGACATTGACAGTAATAAGCGTAAATTGGAATATGTGGAAAATACTGTTGCAGAGGAATACAAAGCACAGTTGGCTAAAGAACAAGAAAGAAGGGAAAGAGAGGATAAATTAAAAGATTACTTCCTGCGACGTTGGGAGGATCTAGAGCATTATGGACATTATATAGTGTATGCGTTTGTAGTAAACAACAAGTTTGTGGGAGTGTTGGCAGAAAAAGATGGACGGAGGGGTGTATACTATGTTAAAGGTGTCTGTAAAACTGTATTTATAGAGATAAATAAGAATAGGCAAGGTTATAGCGTGTTGCCATACAGTGGTGATTTGGACATTATTTATCTACCTACCAACGAGCCACTTGCAAGCTTTAACACTAACGGAACCGCAACATTTTATGGCAATTCCTTTCCAAAAATAGAAAACCTAAGTTTCCGTAACAATGAGTGGGATGATGTTGGACAAGAAGACATAGAGATGCAAGATATTAAAGGCAATGTTAAATTTAAAGAATGTAGTAGACTGGAGGATTTGGAATATGGTGCGGAATTATTAATAAGCGCTATTAAACAAGTCCAACATAGGGGTAGAAAAAGATATATTGTACAGTTTGAAAATATTCGTAACCTTTATGTCTCCAACCACTGGCTGGAAAGGGAGCTAGAATGTGGGAAGTTTGATTTTAACTACAAAATTAAAATTAAGTTGGATAAAATAAAGACTACTCCAAACAAACACAAAGAAAGATTAGTGTTTTGTGTTTAGTTGTTTTGGGTTTTAAAAATTTATTTTTGCTATCGCATTGGCTTAAAACATATCCAAAATTTAGGCAGTTCTGACCATAAATATTTTGTGGATATATATTACTTATCGGCTGGATGTATATAATAAGCTTGTATTTATTTTTTTTTAATCCAACCGTAATAGTGAATTTGGAAATGGGGTATTTACTTATGCAATGGCCAGTAATATATTGCAGTCATATCCAAAGTTTGGTTACGACAAAACAGCACTAAAAGGGAAAAAATATACGGTAAATTTAGATATAAGGGGATATAACAAGTCGAAAAGTAAATAAAGGAGTTATTGGTAGTAATTTACAAAATATAGTTTTGTAAAAACACAAATACCAATGTTAGTTTTTAGGTTGCGGCAAAACAAACAACACATCAACTGTATTATAGGTGGAAATAATATTGTAATTTTAGATATAATAGTTGGGGGCTATAACATATCAAAAAATAAATCAGACAATAAATGCTTAGGACAATATCCAAAGTGTAGGCAAATCGGACAATAAACAGCAAAGTCAGTTTTGGGATTACAGCAAAATAAACAAACAAAAAAGACAAAATACTGTATTATAGGGGGTAGTGGAACGTGTGGTAGTGTGGTCTTGTTACCTATATAAGAGCTATAACATATCCGAAAATAAATCAGACAGTAAATAAAGAAGTTTGAAATTGTTAGTATATTTTTCAAAATATTTTTTAAATTTGACCATTATAGTTAATTTGTCAAATGTGGATGGTACATATACACTAGCCTAGAATAATGACATATATAAATTTTAAACAAATCAGACCATAAATAAAGAAGTTGCCAATTGGCAGTATTTTTCCAAATTTTTTAAAATTTAACCGCAATATGTGTAAAATGTGGATGGTGCATATACACTAGCCTACAACAATAACATATCCAAATTTTAAACAAATCGGACAGTAAATAAAGAAGTTGGCAATTGGCAGTATTTTTCAAAAATATTTTTTAATTTGACTGTAATAGTGAATTTGGGAAATGTAAGGCTAATTTATTAAAACACTTGCCTATAACAATAACATATCTAAATTTTAAACAAATCGGACAGTAAATAAAGAAGTTGGCAATTGGCAGTATTTTTCAAAAATATTTTTTAATTTGACTGTAATAGTGAATTTGGGAAATGTAAGGCTAATTTATTAAAACACTTGCCTAGGACAATAACATATCTAAATTTTAAACAAATCGGACAGTAAATAAAGAAGTTGGCAATTGGCAGTATTTTTCAAAAATATTTTTTAATTTGACCGTAATAGTGAATTTGGGATATGTAAGTGGAATTTATTAAAACACTTGCCTAGGTCAATAGCATATCCAAATTTTAAATAAATCGGACAGTAAATAAAGAAGTTGGCAATTGGCACTATAGTATTTTTCAAAAAATATTTTTTAATTTGACCGTAATAGTGAATTTGGGAAATGTAAGTAGAATTTATTAAAACACTTGCCTATAACAATAACATATCTAAATTTTAAACAAATCGGACAGTAAATAAAGAAGTTGGCAATTGGCAGTATTTTTCAAAAATATTTTTTAATTTGACCGTAATAGTGAATTTGGGATATGTAAGTGGAATTTATTAAACCACTTGCCTAGGACAATAACATATCCAAATTGAAGACAAATCGGACAGTTAATAAAGAAGGTGGCAATTGGCAGTATTTTTCAAAAATATTTTTTAATTTGACCGTAATAGTGAATTTGGGAAATGTAAGTGGAATTTATTAAACCACTTGCCTAGGACAATAACATATCCAAATTGAAGACAAATCGGACAGTTAATAAAGAAGGTGGCAATTGGCACTATAGTATTTTTCAAAAAATATTTTTTAATTTGACCGTAATAGTGAATTTGGGAAATGTAAGTAGAATTTATTAAAACACTTGCCTAGGACAGTAACATATCCAAATTGCAGACAAATCGGACCATAAACACTAAAGATAGTTTTTTAGCCTGAATTTGAAAATTAATTTTTAAAAATATAGAGGAGGGATGGGGATTGGGAAAATATATTTAATATAGGCAAGGGTTGGACATTAGTATAGGCTAACAAGGAAACTTGTGTAAGGCGGGATCGGGCGTCGGCGCAAAAACTGATCCCCATAAGAATAACATGGGAAAAAAGCGCCGATTGTGGCTTCTCTTTCTGGGTTCTCCTCTACTCTCTCCACCTCATCCTCTCCCCATCCCTCATCCTCACCCCCTCACAAACAGGTATGATCTTTTATGTGGAGTTGAAACGGATAAGAGAAGGATGTTACCATTACAGTACTCAGTACTATCTTTATTTACATTAGTCCTGAACTATCTGTTCTTGCTGTTGTGAAGTTAAAACGTGTGTTACCATTCCAGTGCCTGAAACTCCTCCACCTCATCCGCTCCCCGTTTAATGTGGAGTTAAAACGATAGCAGAAGGGTGTTACCATTCCAGTAATCAGTAGCCTTTTTATTAATGTTTGAAAACTCTCTACCTCAACCTCTCTCCGTCCCTCATCCTCCCCCCTCACAAACCGGTTCAAATTGTTTTAATGTGGAGTTTAAACTGATTAGAGAAGGGTGGTACCATTCCAGTAGTCATGAAAATGTTTATTTATGAATCATCTGTTCTTGCTGTTGTGCTACATATTTGAATAACGCAGCTGTTTATTAATGAAATGAAAGGTATAAACAATTACGATCAGCAGAACGCATATTCTCATAAGGATACCATGAAAATTTGAAAGCTAAAAGGGCATAGCCCTACTCGTCGAAACAAAAAATATTAGATTCGACACATCTCCTAATAGTACTAAATAAGTGTGCCAAGTTTCATAATCCTACGATGCCGCATATCCGAGAAATCTGTACCACAAAAATTTCCTTAGCTAATGAAATGTAGCTTAGCCTTAGCTGATTAATATATAGAAGATACCAAGTTTCGTTAGTATACGTTCATAAATAAGCGAGATATGAAATTTGTCTTATTCTCCATAAGAATAACATTGGACAACGTACTATGTACAACTGTATCGACAACGCACTTTCAATATTTCTGTAACCAATTGACGTAAATAAATGATCAAAACACCAAATTGTGTGTTTTTTAAAGCTGAATCCAATGGTGAAAACTAAAATTTGACTTTTTTAAATATTACATGTAAAAACTTCAAAAAAACACTTTTAGGGGTACAAACTCCCACCCAAAAAAAAAACACTTCGGATATGTCGATTTGTCTGGTTTTTGAACTCAAAGTCATAAATGTTGCTTTACACGATTTTTCCAAATTTCATCGAAATCGGACCTTTTTTACGAGAGTTATCGCACGCACGGACATATATCTGTACAATTTCGAACGAATAGTGTTTTTGGGGTCTGGGGACCTCAAAACGAAAAGTTATCATGTTCCCGGCCCTAGGTCTTACCATGCCGACTGCGGTAATAGCTTCTTCCCTATAGGGAAAATTCGCTAAAAACACTGTGGTGACATTTCCACAAGAAAATCATTGGATCTTTGAAGTACAGTGGGGCGTAGCCCACGTAATTTTTGACATTTCTGATATCTTTCTCACCGTCCTTGGCCCTCAAGCTTTAAAATGAATTAAAATAACCTAAGTTAACTTCTTTCTATCTCGAGATATTTCATGGGGACCGATTCGCTTACGGAATTAAATATATAGATTTTAACTACTCTCCACAAGAATAAAATTATTCTTAGTATGCAGATTTGCTGTGGCAGGGTGGATATTACAATAAATATACATATATCACCTGTCGAAACAACTTGAAAATTTGTTACTTCCTTAAACAGTTAAAAACCTAACATTCGATTTTGTTTAGGAAATTACATTCCCATAACACCACAAAATTTTCCCGTGATTTCAACTGCGTTGGCGAAATATCACTATTATATGTACTAGCCTAAATATTATTGATATGGACGATTTGTTATATGTTTTTACTGCGGTATGTTTGGCTAAAAACTTAATCTGACTGAATTAGTTAGTAAATACTAAACAAGAAAATTCCGACGGAATAAATAGTTATAAATGGCTTTAAAGTGGGTTCTATACTCAAAAAGTGGTAGGGTTTGTCACTGCCGGGCCAGACAATAGCAACCACTTTCAGTTCGCTGGTAGACTTTGTCGCGTCCCCATAAGCCTGCTGCTAGAGTCAGTATCCATCCGTTGTCTTCAACACGCTGCCCTTGACGGATGCTCGGTATTTTGAGGATAGTTTTCATATATTTTAAAATTATTAATACACGAAACACTATTGAAACAATACAATGTTTTATCCTAAAGTATATACTTTTTCAATTTTATAATGAGTTTATTCATCATGTTCATTATTGTTTTGGTATGTTTTATTTTGCACATGCGGATTTACTTCTGAATTTTCTGAGTATTTTCATCTTTGTATTACTAACTTCATTCATCTTTATTCCTGGTAAAAATGAACCCCAAAATGAATGTTATTCAGTAAAAATAGCCCAAAGACATGATATTAGTCTAAACTGCAAGACGCCATGAAGGAAGTTAAGGCATGACTTTGAAACCAAATCTTTCTCCTGAATTAACACAGTTTAACATCAGCGAATAACTATATATAGTCTTAAATTATAATCTATTTGTTGTACTGTAGTATTTGCTGATTTGAGAAACTTATAAACTTACTTAATTTTGTATAATGGCCAGTTTGGAAAAAAATGTATTTCTAAACTAGTTTAATTTATAATCCAAAGTAAATAAAAAGAAAAACACATACATAACAAATTTTTTTAACAAACCTCGATGTGCGTAAAGTGGCCTTAAGGTAGTGTAATAATCAACGAGTGTAATCAATCAACTATCCTCTTAAGATAGTTTGAGTTGAAACTTTGATCATAGAAAACCTATACTAAATTTACCTATACTAGTTGGGTTTTATCAGAGCTCATATATAATTTATGTGTATGTCTAGGCTAATATAATTTATTAACGTTTCAACAAGGAAATGCCAAGCCTTGGTTTTAGTACTTATATCGAGCTTTTATTAGGAAGTATAATTAACATATGAGAGCTATTTACAATTTCGGGCCTTCTCAAAATGGTCAATATTTTGCTCAGAATTGATCTCCCGAACCTCAGGAAACAGGTCGAGAGTTCTAACCTCTCCACTACCCAGCCTATTGTAAAAGCATGACACAAGACATCAAACGGTGAAGTAACAAGGTTTCCTCAATCGCATTTCACAGGAAAGAGTGTTTGCTTAAGAAAGACCAACTAGGGTCAGCATGGGTCCCCTAGGAGAGGGCAGGATGGAGTAATATATGTGTTGGGGTGGTCCAAGGTATTGTCCGCGAGGGGTGATCCCCACATTCCTACACCACCATCCCTTGTCCGGTCAACCTCATCAAGGCTGAATTACAATTTATTACGTCATTAGAGGTCAGGGGTGTTCAGACAGAGAGTGTATTACTTGACTCACTGCGTTGATGTCTTCATTGCCGGAGGGAATGACTGCGAGATTTTACTAATACATGGTGGGTAAAAGTTTAAAGGTAAGAGCGACATAAATAATCAGCAAGGAGAAAGATAATGAAACTGATACATTTGTTTTACGTTGTTAAATTTGGTTGTGGGTTTTAAGTAGGTAGGAAATATAAAGTTGTTTTTTTAACCGCTCGCAAGTGTCAGTGTGTGTTTGGGTGATGCTAATATAGCACCACAACATAATGTCATGAAATAATAGTGAAATGTATTTGTTCAGAAGAGTGTTACTTCCAACGACTATGACAGTTGCAATCGGCACAAGTGGAAAAGGGAGGTTTCGGTGGTGTACCGCCCCAAGATACAGATGATCATCTGGAGATTCTAATGACTGAGGTTTAAGCACCGGAACTAACATACTTGTCTTAATATTTTCACTATCACATTCAATTTGAGCAATAGATTCCACTCAGTTAATTTAATATAAAAATCATCAGAAAGGATCATGAATACTACTATCAGACGAAACATTAACACAACAGCCATATAATGAGACTGTCGATATTTTGATTGATAGTCAAGATGATTAAATATCAAATCATAAATCTAAAAGCAAAAAGTAGTAGTGTTAAAACCTCCTTGTGTGCTTGCATCAACGATTTGTCATTTCCTTTTCTTTATTTTTTCAAAATGTAACCTTCTCCATAGTTGTTACACGGATAGAGCAAAATGTAAGCGAAATATGGAACTGACTCATGATTCCTAACAAGTTAAATGATTGAATTCAACAAATCATAAATATATTGGCACATCTTGATGTATTACTCGCAGTTTAGAAGTAACCAATTTAAACAAAATTACACACTGTTCGATTTGAAAGTACCAAATCAATCGCTTCATAAGATCCACTACATTACTGCCACATTTTTCTTAATAAATCATCACATATAAATTTCTTTGCATCCCTACAAATTGCTATTACTTCTAGCAAACACTTTGAACTCCGGAGTGAATAGTTCACGCCGTAATCTGTCCTCTTCGCGTCCGGAGTGCTAAGAGACGGACAAACATCGTCGCCGTTATCCGGGATGGCACAAACCGCGGCACCGAGCCTTTGACGGCGTCACGTACCACAGATCGCTCGCAAACTATAAATATTTGGACTTGCGCTTACTTGTCATTTGTTCTGCTCGGGCTGTTGCGTCGGTCTTTTTGAGATCTTGTGGTGTTAACGGTGATGAGGTGTAGGCTTAGTACAAAATTAGGGCAGTGCTAAAACAAGATTCAATGAGCTTGAACTAAGTTACAGAAGGGGTTCTAGAAGAATGTAGTAAGAACTATAGAGCGGAAAGTGGAGTCAAGGGTGACCCTTAAACTATGACATACGTGGCTCTATACTTCAGAGTAACACTCGCATTGAATTTTAGAACTGCAAAAACCATACTGAGTCTAACTGAGATCCTGTGTGTGCCTCACTGTAGACAAACGTTTAGCCGAATGGTGTTTTTAAATATTTGTTTTTTGTCTTTCGTGTAGGTCCGTTTGTTTAATTATGTGTTAAAAATTTAATGTGACAAAAATCTACATTATTCCCCCGAAGATCTATTCTTCGCCTGATATTGAGACCGAAACTGCAGTAGCCAGTTTGATTATTTAAAACTACTTGGCTGAATACAGGTAAAATACACATTTTTTATATTTAATTAATGGTTTGGAGTCTAATGAAAAACCATGTTTCACGAGTTGATACAAGCTTTGACTCGTAGGAAATATCTCTTTTTGAAAAACCTACGTACAATTTTATATTTGAACAAATTGATTGGTTCTAACTCATCAAATAACATAAAAATAAATCGTAAAAAAGCAACTGGCATTCGCTTTATAGCACTTGATCCGAACAGTGACCATTCGATCTATTTAACAGCGAAACAGATGATTTTAGCTTAGATATAATCCCACGATTTAAGTCCTAAACCACCTTCAAGTCGTGGGTTCTTCTATCTACCCTGAATATGTACTGAGTCAATGCGAACTTTCCTCTCTATCAAACCCCCTTACTACACAAACACAAGCCAACCAAACCACAGTACCTTTGCACGCCTTGCGATGGGTGATGGGCTTGCTGGGGTCCCTGTAGTAGCCCTCCTTACAGTAGTGGCAGTGCCTGCCCGCGGTGTAGTGCCTACACTTGAGACACACCCCGCCGCTGACGCGCCCGCTCAGCTTGTACAACTCCATGTTGAAGCGGCAGCGCCGAGCGTGCCCGTTGCAGTTGCACGCTGAAACAAAGAGAATGATGTTAGTATTGGGAAATGTTTAGTGTAACATGTTAAAAAGGATATTTTTGACACAATACAATTAATTAGAAACTGTCACTGTGTATTGCACGCTGGAAAAGTAAAGATAGATTTGTGTTAAACATGTGTATTATATTAAGGAATGTAGGAGTAATTTATAAGACATTTTGGTAAAAGTGAATTGTACTTTAATAGCTTAGTAGTTTAATGTCACTAAACATTGGGAGTTTCTACTTGCTTCCCCCATAAGGTCAATGTTAATTTTTAAATTCGGTCCCTTCTCAATAGTTCATCTGAAATAGATGGTTCATACAACATTTTATTGACCAAAAAATATCTAGCGATTCAGTGAGCACAAATTATAATAATTAGTTCATCCATAAAAATCGTAAATATTCAATAATGTTTAAATGGTATTGATCGACTTTAACCTGTGATATAGACATGATTCATTGAATCACTAGGTATTGTGAACCATAGTCTCTTTAATCTCTTTAAAATGAATCATAGATAAACGGTATCAGTTAATCTCATATAATCTATTGAGGAGGGACGGGCTATAAAAGTTAACATTGGACTCATAGGGAAAGCAGGTAAAACGCCATATGTTTAGTGACTGAACCCACCCTTGACGGTCATTCGATAATACGGAGGAAAGATAGTAGCGTTCCAGATACCAAGGAGTTTACAGAAATAATGATATATGATATAGGTGCCTAGAATACTTTTGTACCCTTCAATGTTGAGTTTGAGAGTCATCTTAATAGTTTGAAACCGCTAGAACGTATCTTAAAATCAATTAATAGTTAGTACCAATGTGGTTTATTTGTGTGATTCCGACCTTCAGTCATAAACTTTGCTTTCATACTATTTATACAGTAAGGGTATTTAATCTTTTGACTTTACTAAGCCATTTATCGTGGTATAACACGAAGCTGAAGATAATGATTTAAAACCTACGAGCTGTGGCTGAGCTCAGTGAGCTCCAAGCTATAAGCAACACTAGGTAGTTATAGACACACAAATATAATATAAGGAATATAAATATTTATCGTTCAATCACAAGCATTTGGGATCATAACACGCGCTAATTTACAACTGATCTGAATGAATGGTAGAGCACGCATCAACATATAATGTACAGGGAACGCACTCATTTAAAGTATATCTCGTAAATGAAAACTCTTCATTAGTTATTTTTAACAGCTTTACACAAGTCCCAATACAGTACTGTAGTTAGTTAAAAATAAGTGCAATAAATTGTAAACCAATAAATGCAAATAATTATTATTTGAAATTGTACAAAGCCCTAAAATAAATAAAACTTGGACATTTTTAATACAAAAGTTATAAAAGTGAAAATAAATATTAGTACGAACCAAAAAGTATAAACATAGAGTATTTGGTTTGAAAGTTATCAATATCGAACTGGATTTTTCTCTATTTACAACTTAGAACCTGGAGGGCCGAGCTTTGATAGGGGGAAGGTCAGTCAGTTTGTTTAGACGACTTGGAGTAATATTTCACCACATCCCCCTACTGATAATCATATTTGTATAACTCATTTGCCCCTTTTCTACATTTTAAGGTCACTCCAGTTGTTATTTATAGCTCAATGTCCCTTTGATTTATTTTACTACTCTATATATGTAATCTTCACTCAAATCTTTTAATCTCTGCTCTCAGGAAACCACTTGTTAATAATCATCATATACAACATGCGTATTACTTTGACAGTTCCCTGGTTGATTATGAACAGCCGTTACAATTCTTTTGTTTTGATTTGAAACTCCACAAGCCCAATGCTAATTTTTTAAACTTTTCATTTTAGTTTTTTTACATTATTTGATTTTTCCTGGGGATGAGGCCTGTCTAGAACTTATTTTTATCCCAGAAATTAGTTATTTCGAACATTTGAAGGAAATCGTTGGAACCGTTTTTGAGATCAGTGTCGCAAGCAAGCGAGCAAACCTTACTCATATTAGAGTACAGGATAGGATTTTTCGATCTTATTTCCCATTGATGGACCAATAAAAGAGGCAGTAGCCACACACTAAAATCCTAAACAATGAAAACAATGGGCAGCGGTGTCAATGAAAGTAGGCCGCAATAAAGGCAGAACAATTGGGCTGTGGCGGCAATAAACCCCTTCAACAATCCCACGTTATCAGTGGTGGAATGTCAAACAAGTTGTAAACAAGGCTCATTCAGTAGCTGTGGCTGTATCGGGCAGGGCACGACACAGATATTGATAAGGGAACAGCTGTGGTCCATTAGTTATCAGCACCTAGGTGGGGAGAGGGTGTTCTTATCATTAACGACAGGTATATTATGTACAAACGGAATTGTTTTGTATTTTGAAAACGAAATGGATATGTTTGGCAATGTTATTATTTTTCCTACGCAAAGTGTTATCTTTATATTTTCTATTACAAGACTTTTAAGATGTTTGTGGGTTTTAATTATTTTGCAGCATCTTGAAGAAAAGTGAGGAGTGTAATAGCGCCAAGAATCTGCTGCCTACCATTTAAGAACATTTAGATTTCGAATAAAACTTCTGTACGCAAAATATATCACATTTGAAAATATTAGTTATTTGCCTGCATTAAAATAAAACTAATCCATGTCCAGCAACAAATACAGCAACACCCTTTCCTGGTTTTAAATAAATAAAGTCTGTCCCTCCTCAACGGATTATCCAAAATCGATCAATTATCGTTCATTTTCAAGAGTTGGAAAATACCTAGCGATTTCAGGGAGAAAAATTTCGAAATCAGAAATAACTCACTTAAACAAAAAACTTAAATTTAGAATTATTCGGGATTTTGTTGAACGATTATTATTTGTGATGTCATAATTTTTCCCACTGAAAGGTATTATTTTGCTTTTAAAATGAGCCATAGACCAACGATATCGTTAAACCAACCGTTAAGGAGGGGAGGGCTTTGCCGTTAACATTGGCCAATGGGCTTATGTGGGCAGCAGGTAGAAACGTGAACAGTTTCGTCATTTAACACATTTATTTTTCACAGTAGGGAAGACACTTGTAAAACACAGACAAAATAATGGTCAACGACCAAAGTCCGTGAACAAAGAGTGTGCAAGTTGACAGAATTTCGAATGTATAAAGTGCACGTGTACGTATGTTGTGTGTACATACGATGATCAAATGGAAGCTGTTTTAGGACTATAAAACTAAATTATGCCATAAAATCAAATTGTTTCGTGCTCCCTGCTCCGCCGGCCCACCTAGCGCCTCCTGGTACGACCGACGCCAGCGCTCCTAGCGGCGGTGTGCGACTAGCGACTAGCGACTAGCGACCAGGGTGTTGACTCGGTGATCAACCAAGTGCCCGCCCCCGGCGATAGTTGGTGCCACCGCCGCTTTATCACGATGGTTGTGTTTTTGCAGAGGAAAATGACCCGTCAATTATTACTCTAGTGTTACTAATAGGATGTAATTTTGTCGGGCCACTCAAAAACCGCCTGATTTGTGTAACGACCTGGTTCGACACGCTTCACACCCCGAGGGGCCGGTGGCGTTTGGAATTTTATCTCAATTTTTTATTAACGATTTTGAACTTGACCTTTTTGAGCTCCTTCGACTTTATTTATAAGGAAATAAATGTAAATTAGTCTTTTTTAAGTGTGTCTGAAAGTGATCCAGACATTTCTTATTGAATAAGTTAAATATAAACGTAGTGTAACATATTATAAGTACCATACTAGTAGGTGCCCGTCGAAATTTGACGGATACAGTATTAAGCTTCAGTAGTCCGGAACCCTGTAGGAACATTCACCAACAATGAAATACCTGCAGTTTTGAATATGTTCATACTGAAAATATCATAAATTATGAAAATACGGTTTTATATGTGGCACGATAAAGTTAAAAAGTCACACAATCACAAAACAAAACTTAACTCTTAAAAAATAAGATACTTTGTACAGGTAACAATCACCCGCTCATGCTGTGGTCGCCCTCCTATCTCATCCATTTTTGAGGGGGGAGGTGGGTTTAGTGGGTAGTCTTCTCTTGGAGGAGTCCCACACTACCCCCGTGGGAGAGGGGGTATGCAATAAACATTCATACCTTCCAATAAAATAAAAAATTACGTTGATGTTTACTCCAGACGAAAATAAATCAAAAGCTTGATCACCTGATCAGCTGTCTAATGAAACTCACCCAGTTGGGATTATAATCAGCTGTTTTTTGTAAACAAAAAATACTATAAATCCCACCAAAATGGTTTGTAGAAACTTACATTTGTATAATTTGACAAACTTAAAACGAGAAAATGAGAAATCTGACAATTTTGGAGAGTATCGGAATATTCAAGCTTCAAATTGGTATAAATCCCATGACCACACGTTACCTGGTTTTCTCAAACTAAGGCCGAGTTCCTGGTCAAAATTTTCCCATATGAATAACACGGATAAATTTTAGGCCTTTATAAATTATATCACTAAACAAACTTAAAAGGAGAAAATGATAAATATGACAATATATGACAGTTTTGGGGAGTATCGGAATGTTTAAGCTTCAAATTGGTAAGAATTCCATTACCACACGTTGCTTGGTTTTCTCAAACTAAGGCCGAGTTCCTGGCAAAAATTCTCCCAAATGAATAACATGGAGACATTTTAGGACTTTATATAATAATTTAGGACTTGTATACTTTAACGAACTTAAAGGGAGAAAATGATAAATCTGAAAATTTTGGGGAGTATTGGAATGTTTAAGCTACAAATTGGTACAAACTCCTTGACTACACGTTGCCTGGTATCCTCAAACTAAGGCCGAGTTCCTCAAAATCCTAGGTAAAAACTCTCCCATATGATTGATAACA
Source organism: Allygus modestus (assembly GCA_963675035.1). Classification (NCBI taxonomy): domain Eukaryota; kingdom Metazoa; phylum Arthropoda; class Insecta; order Hemiptera; family Cicadellidae; genus Allygus; species Allygus modestus. Next base: position 76,741,845 of record OY776115.1, on the reverse strand, counting down.
TTGAGAAATTGTAGGACTTTATATTTCTTATCATTTAATGAACTTAAAGGGAGAAAATCAACAATATGACAATTTTGGGGAGTATCAGAATGTTTAAGCTTCAGATTAGTAAACAATTCCATGACTACATGTTGCCTGGTATTCTCAAACTAAGGCCGAGTTCTTTCAAAAATATTCTCCCGTTTAAATAACATGGAGCAATTGTTTAAATGTCAATGTTTTAAAAACTAAAGCGGTATTTTTGAGTTTTACATTTTTATGTTACTCTGCAGTGTAAAAGCTTTAAAATGACACATCGACTGTCCAAATCGGTTTAAAAATAACGACATAGAGGGCCGAAAACGATTCCTTAGCTAATTAATATAAGGCGCGTTGCTGCCGAAGAAGAGGCATTGAATTTGCTTTATGTCAAATACTCGTTCATTTCCAATATGAGCTCGTTCGCTTCGCTCGCTCCCCTCCCGGATGAGCTCGTTCGCTACGCTCACTCGCCTATCGAAAAAAAAGTTTCAGTTGCCATTAAAGTAGTTTTTTAATTTCCATTATGAGAGTTGCCATTCAAGTAGGTTTTTTATTTCCATAATGACCAACAGCTGTTTAGATTATTTTAAGTTATATACATCATCTGATAAAACCAATACCCCCGTTGCAGCAAACCTGCGTACTCAGCGAATTTTCAATGCATATATATGTGACTCACTACTACATAGAGCTATTTACCAAGTTTCACAAAAATACATCCATAAATAAGTGATATATAGCATTTTATTTATTCTCCATAAGAATAACATAAGGGTTGAGGACGCAGGTTTGCTGCAAAGAGGAAGATAGGTAATGTGTTTTTTTTCAATTATCAATATAACTGAACCAGGTGAAGCTACATACCAAGTTCTCTTAATGTAGGTTCATAATTAAGGGAGATACACAACTTTACTTATTCTCCATATGAATAACATGGGGGCCGAGTATGCAGGTTTGCTGCTACCGGGAAAAATCAACAAAAACCATTTTTTTGGTGCTAATATCAATATACCACAACTGGTTGAAACCGCACACTAAGTTTCATCAATATACATAAATAATCGAATTATAACATTTTATTTATTCTCCATAAGGATAACATTGGACAACGTACTGTGTTTAGCACTTTGAATATCTTTGCAACGGTTGGACGTAGAACAACGATTAAAACACCAAAATGTTTGTTTTGGTGAGCTAAACACATTAATAAACAGAAATGTGAAGTTTTTAGTAAAATTATCTGAGAAAAATCTAAAAACCTTTTTCCCATAAGATTAACATGGGACACTTTTTTTGGATTTTCTCCGCAACCACTTAACCTAGGTTAATGATTCAAAATACTAAATTGTTTGGTTTTTAAGATCTATAAAATGGCTATAACTAAAATTGAGTGTTTTTAACATTTTGGGGTCAAATTTGCAAAAAACCGATTTTTGGAAAATTGTAAACCCCATAAAACCCCCTTCCCATAGTGCGATCGTTCTGATTTTCGAAATTAAAGTCATAAATGCTACTCTCCACATTTGTGCCAAATTTCATCAAAATCGGGTGTTTCTTTCAAAAGTTATCGCGGTAACGGACACACACACACACACACACACACACACACACACACACACACACACACACATATATATATATATATATATATATATATATAAATTTAAACGAATAGTGTTTTTAGCATCTGGAGACCTCAAAACGAAAAGTTATCATGGTCTCAGGCTTAAGTCTTACCATGCCAACTACGGTAATAGCTTCTTCCCTATAGGGGAAATTCGCTAAAAGAAATCTTTCTTTCATAAGATTAAAGTTGAAACTTTGAAGTCCAGTGGGGCACAGCCCTAATGTCCTAGAACTTCGGTTAATGGCCTATATATAACCTTCCCAGGGTTAACCTGTGTTACTATGCAAAATTTAAAAACAATCGGATGAACGGTATGGCAGCGCATGAAATACGAACGGACGGACGAACAAACATTGATTTTTATATATTAGATTTTCATTTGTCTTTACTTAATGTCCAAACAATATTTATTAATTACTATGTGTGCATTAATGATAAAATGCTGGCTGATGCAGATATATTTTTAGAATAAGTAAAACAACTTTAAACTTTAAGGATCTTTACAAATTAACTGATTACAACAAGTTAAAAACTAGGCCTTAAAATATGTTATTTGGAAAGAAATGGTTCAAATACGGATCTAGATAAACCTGTTTTATTAGTAACATATGTGTAACATCGTACAATCCGATGTTTATCAGAAAGAATGTTCTTATCTTGTATCTTTCACAACACAATATCTCTCCAAAGGTTTCGTATATATCGAATGCCGGTGTCCTCGATACTCAATTACATCAATCGATACTATCGCAGTGGCAGCAACTCGATAGCTCTTATCTACACCGCAGAGACGCGGCTAACTCTTATCTGGGAATCAGCGTGTCGCCGTGTCACAGACAATCTGTTATGTTATGCAAAACCGGTGGCGGATTTTGGCGCCGAAGGTTGTGGGTGGCGGCCCCCCGTGGGGCCTATCTCGAGGAGGCACAAATTAGGGGCCGAGTAGGGGGAATCTTGTTGGGGGGGGTGTCAAGTATGAAGGGTTTAAATTGTGATGGACTAAGTTGTGGTACTGCAAGAAAATTGACTACTCATAATGGCCACTCGGACACAATATAGTCTATTGTGGTAGAAGTTCACGTTTACACCTTTGAGAAAGCCAGTATAAAGTAACTAACATTTAAAAGCTGATTCCTGTTATATAAGATATGATGTATGTTCTTAGATGTTAGATTGATGGACTAGGAAACCCCAGCAAAGCCACTAGACGGGTCTTTCACGTAAGAGTTTTGCGCAGGTCATCGGAAGGAATGGAACTAGTAGGGATGAAGAAGGTGGGACGAGATTGTTCGCCAATTAACCTTTTCGAGGGCAAACTCCCTTGACTCCTCGACATATTTTTATCAGTCCTTAAACAGGCGGGCCACACTGCCCTTCCAAACTAACTGACAAGGTATCTATCTATGTTCAGCTTGGAACTACAATTTTGGGGCAGTCGTTGTTGCAGCCCCAGCTGTCTACAAACATGGAGGGACCAAGGAAAAATGAAAGCTTGTCATAATGGAGAGGCAAAGCACATATGCTATAAAACATTCATTGCGATGTCGACCTTTTGCAACTGATATCGACCAATCTAAAATTCGTCCTGGGAAAGCTTTTTCACCGAGAAGGTAGTTTAATAGATAACCATGAAATGTAGTCTGGTTTTATGTAATTTCGCCGTAAAACACCTAAACACTACTTGAAAGCTTATTTTGAGTGTTTAGCAATTCCATGTTCTATAAGTATAGTACCTGGGGGCCGAGCTTTGCTCGGGGAAGGCTAGTCAGTTTTTTTTCAGATGACTTGGAATAATATTTTACCACTTCCTCCAGCTGAAAATCGAAATTTTATAGCTCATTTGCCTATTTTCTGAATTTTTAAGGTCACTCCAGTTGTTATTTATAGCTCAATGCCCCTTTGATTTATTTTATCACTATATAACTGTAATCTTTACTCAAATCTTTAAATCTGTGCTCTCAGGAAACCACATTTTAATAATCATAAACAACATGAGTATTACTTTGACAGTTCATTGATTGATTATAAACAGGTGTTACAATTCTTTTGTTTTGCTTTTAAACTCCATAAGCCCAATGTTAATGTTTTTAACTTTTCATTTTTTCCCCCGGGGATGAGACCTGTCTACAAGTTATTTTTATACCAGAAATTAAATATTTCCAACATTTGAAGGAAATCGTTGGAGCCGTTTTTGGGCGACCACAAGCAACCACGCGTTTCAAGCAACCACGCACAGGATAGGATAAGTATTTCTGTTTGTAACACTATAAAGTATAAGAAGATTTTTCCCTTAGTTAGTCAAATAACATTGGCAACCGCAGTAACGGTCCTCCGTTTCCCTGTTTGTTATCTTCGATCTGATCGGAGGACATTCTTAAGTCGATGTCAGGGCGGTTGTTAAACTGGGAAATTTAGAGTCGAAATATTTCCACTAATTGGGAGTTTAAGGTTTACAGCCGGGCGAATCAAAAGACAGTAAAGTAAAACCAGACCGCTCTTAAACTGCAGTAAACCCAAAACTCGGGCTAATCTGGCAAGTCTTGTCTTACATGTAAATTCTGACGCTTGAGGTTTGTAACAAGAACCTCTTACATAATATTGCTTACATGAATATATTTATTTAAGAAATTTATCTCTCTGAAATAATAAACAAAGTAACTGTTGATTTTGTTCATTCAAAATAGGAGTTTTCGAAGATAGTAGTCTACTTAACTTTAAAAATAATAATGTCTTGGACTGAACCGTGGATTTAAAATATCAAAATATAATGCTACACAAGTGTTATAATGTTAATAATATCAATGATGAGGAATCACCGTCATAATAGTTAAGATTATCTTCTGTTGGTCAAAGTATTAAACAGATCCATTTTTTACACTCCGTGTAAAACCGGTCCAACTATTCGTGGATTCGCCCGAAAGTTCGGTGAAATGTGGGAGCTGCACTCATACATTGTTGATTGTTGAAGGGGAAATTCGCTAAAAACAGGCTTGCAAATTGAAAAATAAAATTTTGTACAATGATTTATTAAGGTTAAATACATAAATACATCTTCAAAATGTCAAGTCATGGATGAATAGTTACTAATTCAGTTTTTAAAACACACACCTTCAATCGGCGCACTCACATATAGCATATATTGTGGGTGACCGTAGGCACGATAACTTTCGTAAAATAAGTCCGATCTTGATGAAATTTGGTGTACACATTTAAGGCAGTTTCTATTTTCAGGAATCCAAAAACTAGACAGGTCGCACCATTTTAAGAAATGTTTTTAAGGTGTTTTTTACCCCCAATTTTGTTTAACTTTTTACATATAGTAATTTTTAAATATAATTTTTTGTTTGCACCATTAAATTTGTAATAAAAAAACAAACAATTTAGTATCTTGAATTATTGCTCTATGTCATTCGGTTACTGGGATATTGAAAGTGCTAAACACAGTACGTTGTCTAATGTTAATCGAGAATAAGTAATGGAGAATAAGTAAAATGTTATATCTCGCTTATTAAAGAACATATTTTAATGTCATATGAAGGCACATTAACATATGGTTGGAGTTTATTGATGTATGCATACAAAACCCATTTTTTTGGTCCATATGACACCACACCTGCGTACTGAGCAGCCATAATGTCATTCTTATGGAGAATAAGAAACATGTGATATCTCGCTTGTTTATGAACAAATATTGGAAAAACTTGGTATGTTGCTTCATCTGGTGGTGTTCCTTTGACATTTGCATAAAACCCCAATTTTTGTAGTCCTTGATGCAGCAAACCTGCGAACTCAGTCCTAATGTTTTTTTTATGGAGAATAAATAAATGTCGTATGTCACACTTGTTTATGATTATGCGTGGATGAAAATTTTTAAGTGGCTTCATGACGTAGTGAGGTAGCATTTTAAATTCACTGAGTATGCAGGTTTGCTGCAATGGGGGTATTTAGAAATTATATCTTTTATATTATGCAAATTTGGCCATTTAATAAATAATCTTTAAATATCTGGATAATCGCTATTTTTTTCAAAATACAAAAAAGTTTTAGTTTTAAAAGGTCGTTTAAACAAACTTCACTAAAATTGGATATCTATTAATCAAGTTATGGCAGATTTTATAATTTCAATTGCAGCAATTTTTAATGGCGGCCATTTTGGTGTCTTACACGGATTTTGAAGTGGCTCCCTATCTGAAAAGTTGCTTTTTGGCATCAACCACAGAAAGTGCCATACATCAATCACAAAGTGCCGCTTTTTGGCTGTATTCATGAACCCAGGGTACTATTTAGGATAAATTAACTTCGATCAATCGCGTATCTAATAATTATACTACAATGGACAGGCGAATTCATTCATTTACTTATCTCATACGGCATACCTGAGGACAGCGAAAATGTGACAGCAGAAAAAAGTTGAATTAACTCCATAGCGCTTTTCCGAGCAAAAAGAATCCCTGTTAAAATTTCACTAGTCGATTAACCATTAGACATGTTATGTTAGTGCTAAGACAATATTAGCCAATAATGCAAAAGCAAGAGATAATTGCTGAATCACTTGCAGTTAGTTATACTAATATACTAATTATACTGATTTTCTCTGCGGGCAAATTAAATAAATTTAAACGAACCGCTATATTTTATAAATTTGCATTCTTCCTAAAAAGGTGCAAACTACACGAATGGAATGTAGCACTTTATTATTGCAGTTATTTCGAAATAAAAACAGCCTGTGGGGTAAGCTCTTTGGGAAGAGTTTTCTGGGGATAGTTTTCTGGGGATAGATTTCTGGGGTTTGATTTCCGGGGTAAGTTCATTGGGGGCACTATTCTGGGGACAGTTTTCTGGGGGTAGATTTCCGGGGGCCGTACTGTTGAGTTAATTATTAAAGTGTTACTGTGATTGCAATTTGATAAAAGGATAATGTATTGGGGATAGAATTCCGGTCGCAGGCCAACTTTCATGCGGCTTTAGGCCCCGCCCTTCGTGACGTCAAAATGACGTAGGTGTTTTTCTTGGGGTTACTTTTCTGGGGGCAGTATTCCAGCGACTCGGGTACTTCCACTCTTCAGGCCCGAAAGAAGAAAATACTGTTTTACCCTGTTCAAGGAGTAGCCGCGGAATTTGCCACGAGGCAATCAAACCTGTGTGATACTCCGCAGAATCAGCTAACTTCGAAATACCAACTTATTTCCCAAATAATGGAGTTTTACCTGAAAGATGGACCTTGTGGAATATAAGGTAGCCTATACCATCGTGATTAATGTGCTGGACCTGATTGCAAGATTTTGATTATAGATTTTCTTTGCGATCGACGATACACGTAAAAAACTGCAGTTATATAATGTATTACAAATCACAAAGGTTGGTCAATATAAAAAATTACACTAGAAAAGGAATTCCTAGAAAGGAATCTGTAATAAAAAAAGGTGATATAATTTGAGCAGCTGATAATTCTTTAAAATTTACATAAGCTATAATTTTAAATTGTGAAATGGCGAATTTTCAAGGTTGCTCCTGTAAAATGAATGTAATCTGTTTTCAATGCATCAGCGTTTGGATTTAATCTTTTTTAGGTCAACATTATAACTAATTCAAGTTAGTCACGAAAAAATAGATTTGCGAAATAAGAACACAAACTAAACACAACACTTATTTTTAACGGGTTTAGTACAGACTTTGAGAGGGACAATCAACCCATGACAGATACCTGTCGGGAAACGACCAGGTGTCTACACGCAACATTTGTCACTCGTCGAATGAGACTAATTGAACAAGTATAAATATTTATAGAGAGATCATACCAGACAATTAGGGATATTTGTCTCTAGCTCGAGGTGGGTGGCACCACTGAGTGAGGCCCTAATTATCATAATATCACAATAAGATGTACTTAAGCGTTGTCTTGTTCTCCCAAGGTCGCTTGAAGGTGATAATTTGCCCCCTGGAACCCGCATTAGAGCGGCGAGAGTGAATTAATTCTGCATGGACATCGCCAGCCAAGGTTTAGCACTTGGGCTTGGTTACGAGCAAGCCGTTTCGCGAACGGACCGCCGCGCCGCGCTGCGAACAGGGAACTTGTGAAACAATAATGCTTTGGACCTAATTAACAAGTACCTGTTTTTCTGTAGATAATGTTGTCTCTTTGAAGGATATATAGTATAGACTATACTATAGATGTTAAGATTCCTTCCAAAAGGAAAGTTGACTGTGAAACTTGTTATTAGGTACAAGAAATACAAACATCAAAACGTTACGTGAAATTAATAGTCTTTTCTAACACACTTTGAGCTATCAATTTTGAATATTAAGAGAGCCGCGTGGTTAAGAACTAACTGCGCAGTAAGTGTGTATAGCGCTCAGCCCATAATCTGATGGACGTTGCTGATTTGATATATTATGGAGATTTTTATTTAAAATATACCACAGTATGCAGCTTCTGGATTGTCCATTAATATTATTTCTATGCTTACCTTAAAAATCCAAATAATTAGTGATCCAAATCGACTTCACGTCTGAAGACTCATCATTAAAATTGGTATAGGAAACCAAGTTTGTTTTTAAAGTTATCATCCTTAACTGGATTTCGTCTACAGTTCATACGTTGATTTACACATATATAAATATACAAAACCACAATTTTAAACACTGAAGGGACATTAAGAAATATTTTATGGTAGCTCCCAACATAACCTCAAACTTATCTTGTTGAATTATACCACGAGGTCAACCGTTTCCTCGAAATCGATTTGGATCACTATTTTTTTAATGTTAAAGTAAGCCTAGAAATAACATTACAAATTTAATTATTTGTCTATTGTCATTCCACTTAAGTACATACACATAAACATATGTTTTATTAAAAAAAAATTAAATTGAAATAAACATATAGTTTTGTAGCAAAAATAAAAGTACATTAACATATTATTCTTAACTTAGTATAATTTGTTGTTCAGAATATCAGTTACTCTTAATTTATATTTTGAATATTCAAAGTTTTTATAAATTATTATTTTCGGAGCGAAGCCTGCGGGAACAGCTACTGCGCAGTGATAAACTGCATTACAATTCACATGAAATTAGCGTGGTGTTATATCTCGACGCTTCTTTAAACTGGTAAGTAAATTTGGTGTTGGATACAATGAGGGAGTTTATGTGAATAATTTGTAATTGTTCAAACAACTTGTATAACTATATTATTCTATATTATTCTAATGAATATTACTCCATCGGCTCTCCTTTTGTGAGGTGGAATGTTATGAATAAAATTAACCGCGTCGCTCACCCGACTCGTTTTCTTATCTCAAAGTGTAAATCTGAACAATTAACCAGTTATTAGGATTGGCAGCGGCGGCTTCAAAGTTACTAAGCCCCTCGTATGTGGCACATAACTGCGGAGTGTTTCTGATCTAATCAGTTAAAGCAAAGCCATTTAGCATATAAGCTTTTCATCGAGTAGTCAAAACATAGACATTGCATGTAATGTATTTTTTGTATGCAAAGTTCAATCGTTATAACTTGACAGTTTGCCAAACTGTACTTAAAAGTTTAATGACGAAATGCAGATATATCTTCATTATGATACAAACAATATACGTAGTTACACCTTCCCAAATAATTTTAAAATTATGTAATAAGTTAAAAAATTATGGACCAAAAAATGTATTTACTTTCAACTTCTTGGATTCAATTTGGTCACTGTTTAATTATCACTATGCCAGTTTAATAAGAATACAAGTAATATAAACTGATGATGTATTATTGTTACTGTGTTATTGTATAATTTATAGTAATAGTGTTAAAGGTATTTTTAAAATTAATGTTATCAACTGCTGTATATAAGAAACAATAACACATATTCCTACACGGTACCTCGCAATCAGTATTACGTTCTATAGAAACTAATGAATTACTGTTAATCAATGTATTTAACTTAATCTTAACTTTATTTCGGGATTGTTAATGGGTATAACAAACTCAAGATTCTGTGATATCTTATTAATATAATACTTTGCATTAAATAATAATTCTCGTTATCTGTTTTGTTCATAACAAATAACACTATTTAGATATAATAACAAAGTAATGAATAACGAATGAATATTATTAATAATCATTTCGTATTGTTTGTCTTATTTACCGCGTTGGATACGGTTCCACAATGTTCTTGGAATACATTTGCTTGTTTAAAATCGTCTTATACAATTTTTAATTGGGTGTCCTTTGTTGTGGATCGTGGGGTCTACATTTCGTCACCAGTTCCACTTTTTAGAAGCCCTTCAGTTATAAACACACATTTACATGAAGAGGTGTGTTTGCAAAAATCAGTATTATCACTGCCAGCATCCGAAATAGCAAATTCACTAAGATGCGACCCTAGCCATCCGGAACCGCTATTTTGCAGTTGTCATAATTGCAATTCATTCCCAACACTTGTATCATAATTTGCATTTTCCTCCCAATGCCCACGCCAATTTGTCCCCTCGTCTGCAGGGGTCCGGCCACCGGCTTGGCACAACATAACAGATAGTCCGTGACAAGCAGACAAGCAGATCGCGAGATGCGATAGTCACCGGAACCGGTACACACGCGGGTAGCAGGTATCGTATCATATTCCTGTCACTGCGATGATATCGATTGTCGTTTATCGATGTGTCGAACACACCAGCATTCGATTGCTATCTCATCTGTGAGCTACTTGAAATTACAACTAATATTAACATAAAATATACAAGAATGTGAGCACCTAAGACCCAAGAGGGAGGTATGTTCCAAATTTCACTGCAATCCGTTCTCGGCTTTTGAGATTTCGTGATGAGTGAGTCAGTGGTATTTGAGTTTTATACAGGGTGTCCTACAACTCTCTGGAACATTTAATAAAAAATTGTTCCTATAAAAGACCATAAATAAATAAATAAAATAATAAATAAATTTGTTGTTTAAATAAAAGTTGAGACAAACATATTTTACAATATAAACATGGGTCTCCGGTGACTAGTTTTCCGTATGTCAGTCAGTGTGTTTTTTACTTAAAACGTTATATCTTAGGAACAGCTGAAGATATTGACTTCAAACTTGGTACATGTAATACATATAATAAAACCCATTTTGCTATGAAATATTAAGTTTCTACTTTGAACCATTTCAAAATGGTGTCCATTTTTGTTTTTCAAAGCTAAATATCTTAAAAACCATAAAATTTATGAAAAAACTGTAAGAATCAAAAGATTTGTGGCATTTTGTCTTAAAAGTAATAATATGAAGATAATAACTGAGTTGCAGTGATATTTATAAGTTAAAACATGATTTTTTGTAATTTCTGGGCTGAAACATCATGTTTTATTTGATTAAAATCACAACAACTCAGTTACTTATCATCCTATAGCTCATATCTTCATATCATTACTTTTAAGACACAATTCCTACAATTATTACAATTTTTATGATACGTAAATACTGTTACTCTTATAATTTTGTATATTTTGTTGTTCTATTTGGCTATAAAACGCGTCAGAGATATATAAACTGCAGCACACAGGATGAAGATAAACCGCGGGTGTCCAGATAAGTTTGGCCACTCTCGCGCATCCCATCCCAGCTAACACCGCCCCGGGGACGGCTCGGGGCCGTTGCTTTTTATGTCGTGAGAAACAACAACTTCGCAAGTGCGGGCTCTCTTATCTACAGAGTGGTGTTTGTGACACTATGGAAAAATGAGAATGGGGTGTGTATAATAAGAAATATTTTTGATTGATTTTCCACGGGATAATTGATAAATATTTCGATCATTTTAGGATACCACTGAAAACTCCAGAATTGAACAGACGGAGTAAAAATAAATAATTTTCTGTTTTCTGAATAAAGGCAGGTTTCACGATATTTTAATAATTGATTAACTTAATTTGTTTGTAATATTTAAACCTGAATTTAACTATCAGTAAAACGATCAGTATAATTATAATTATTTTTCTTGATATATTTTTATGTTATAACTTGTAATAAATTATGTTAAAAATTGTAATATTAACATACACTTATTCTTTCAAACAAAGTATACTTGACGATGACCAAAAGTGCCCAATCCTTTACGTTTGGTTTGACAATAACAAAAACAATTATGATGGTTATTTTTATAACGTACCAATTACTGAAGACCTACTATTTTTTACTAAACGAGTAAATTTAAATACATTTTACAAATCAATATGGTCTTTTTATCAACGGGTTGATAATCCGCTTTTATTATTATAAAACCTTTAAAGAAATGTATAACAAAATTTCATATACGAAATAATCATGAAAATCATTTTTATATGTCTCTCATTCACATTTAAAGAAACTATTTTAAAATATACTACAATTGTGAGCTGATTATTACGATCGGCAGTTAAGTTTACCAGGTTCCGGGGCTGAGCTCTTATCATGGTGACTACTGAAAGAATAGCGTATTATGTATGTTAAGTTAAATAAAATACTTTATAATTTTTATCACATCAGTGGGATGATATTTTAAAAACAGGCAGATGAGGGAGAAAAGAGCGAGAGAAAATGAACCTAAAAGCGAGGAAAGATTCATTGGGAGATTATTTATTATAAGAAAATCCGTTAAAACACTTTAAGGCTACAGTAAAGAAACTTTTCGCGTTTCTACCTGCTTCCCCATAAGGCCAATTTGAACTTTCAAAGCCCGCCCCTTCTAAACGGATTATCCGATATAGTTGGATTATGGCACACTTTGAAGAGCAAACAAATATCTACCGATTTCAGTGAGCATAATGTCCACATCAAAAATACAAATGGATCAAACAAATTCCTAAATATTAAAAATTTACAAATTTATTTGTGGGCGAACTGTTTGGAATATCGAAATTTTGCTCAGTGAAATCGCTACAGTAGCTATATTGTACATCGGTAAAATGAACAATAAATCATCGATTTCGGATTATCAGTAGAGCGGAGGGACGGAATTTGAAAGTTAACATTGCTCATTATGGGGAGAAGCAGACCCTTACTAAATAGAGCTTGGACCGGTAATTGACAACAATATGATGAACAAGATTTAGGAAGACCAATAGTGATATTATGGCCAGTGTAACGTGTATAAGGTTGAGGTAAAGGTTAACAGGCTCAGTGATAGAGGGCCCTGCAGGAAGAGTTGTAGCATCCGGGGCTCCAACTGAGCTGTGTCCCAACCAGTAACACCACAGTATTTCGCGTATCTGTGGTGTACAAGTAGTGACGAGAAGCTACCACCTAGTGGGCATCAGTATCCTGTATGGGGGGGGGGGGTCCGGCAGGGAGTTTTATAGCATCCGGGGCTCCAACTGAGCTGTGTCCCAACCAGTAACACCACAGTATTTCGCGTATCTGTGGTGTACAAGTAGTGACGAGGAGCTACTACCTAGTGGGCATCAGTATCCTGTATAGGGGGGGGGGTCCGGCAGGGAGAGTTATAGCATCCGGGGCTCCAATTGAGCTGTGTCCCAACCAGTAACACCATAGTATTTCACGTATCTGTGGTGTACAAGTAGTGACGAGAAGCTACCACCTAGTGGGCTGAATCTTGTATAGGGCTCAGTGGGGGTCCAGTAGGGAGAGTTATATCATTTGGGGCGCTAACTAAGCTGTATGCTCACCAGTAACTCTACAGTACCTACAAAACGTACAAAAAAGTGTTCTGGCGTAGTGACGAGGAGCTACCGCTTAGCGGGCTGTATATAGTATCTTAGGGGACAAGGTTCATAAGACGGTACAACAATAGGCAGGTAATGTATCGACTAATTATCGTTGGAGATTTCCTTGCGTATTGTTGGAAATCACATAGTTTCAAGATTATTATTTCGCTACAGAGTTGTAATTCAGCTAGAACTAGAACAGATCTATTTTTATTTGTTTTAAACAAGACATTTGAATTTGGGGCCATACACATATTACGTAATGCATTTTTTCCTCATTTCAGACCCCCCTCCCACCATGTAACGCGCCATAACGTTTGACCATACCCCCCCATGTGTTACGTAACTCAATCGTAATAGACTTTAAAACAGCTTAAACCTTTTAAACATCGTTTTATAATTAATTTGGAGTATGGATTTTAATGAATTATAAAACTTTAAATATTCTTTTAACACAATTTTTTAATAACTTATTCCAAAGAAAGATTTATACAAACAGACAAGACTGTTACTAATAATATAAACAACAAAATAAACTATCTCAGCTAAAACTTAAAAAATTTAATTTCCAACTAATACAAAACCAACTAACACAACAACTTAATATATCTTAAAAAAACTAAGATGTGGGTGGTATTACTGTATCAAGTCATGATTTTACACTCTACAACACCCAACCTAAGTGTAAAGCAATACAGAACTTACTCAAAACACGTTATATATTTATTTTTAGTTTAACTGTTATTAAAATAGTATGACGGATGTATTTTTTATATAACAAACTGTAACCTTGATTTAGATATAAATTTGATTATGTTTAAATTTTGAAAGATTTATAATAGTATCAATAGATACGCGGGAATGCGCCAACTCTTAGAGTTAATATGTGTGAGTTGCGTAACGTTGATCCAAACACCCCTCTCCCACATAACGCAGCATAACACTACGCCCCCTCCCCACTTCAGTGCGTTACGTAATATGTGTATGGCCCATTTGAAACACGACATTGGAAAAAAACGTGACATTTGTAAATTTTCAATCACAAGTAAATTAGCTAAATAATTGTTCACTTATACAAAAAAATAACGTCCACTTCATTTTTCTTATGCCGGTTATAGTGCGAATGAGAAGGAGCTATAGATTAAACAATAAAAATGTGTATACAATTTGCATCACATGAGTATCCGTGTGGGATTTTATAGTTACCATGTGGTGGTAAAAGTGTCGTTTACGTGAAGTGGGAGGGGGAGGGGGAGGGGGTACGACCGCGGGCGTGAGTCTCGCTCATTAGAGTGGTGTGTGTTCTCAGCCCCTGGGCACTTACCCCCCCCCCCTCCAGCTCTTGGTCACATATAATGATAAACGAAACAATAAAGTTGTAGGTAATCTTAGAAGTTACATAGCACTGGCTTTATTCCAGTGGTTTCGGTTTAAACACTTAATTCATAATCTCTACCAGCGAGTTCGAAGATTCAGGTTTTACACGCTTCACAACACTAACCGTGCCTGATACTTTGCTTGGTGTTTATTTTTAATAAATTAATTTTTTTTGGATGTTTACCTATTGCTTGTAATTGTTACAAATAATGCACGTTTTGGAAATTAAGGTTCCATAAGTTTCAAAAGTACAATATTCTGTATCATGTATTTTTAAGTAATTCCAAAAAAAGTATTTGGTTTGACAATTTCAATGTCTACTGGGCATATTAAAAATCCCCTTAAAACAGATTGCCCCTTGAAAGGTATTTTGTCAAACAAAATTATTACCATCTAACGTTTTAGAAAAACAATAATTTTATTCACGGGTTTTCATAAAGAGAGGGGTGAGGTTTTCACAAACAATCATACGATAATTAAAAAAATGTACATGTTATCGCAATACAGTACTCCAAATATTTATTTACAGGGTATTCAGTTTTACAGTAGCAATCGGTCGTGCTTATAAGGTACATAATATGAAAATATGTTTGTTACATGTGCAACTGAAGGTTACATATTACGAATTAGTGATCAGAAGTTATAATTTTCCAAAGACGATTTGGGGTAGTTTCAATAGTATACACGTATTACATCCGCTTTGAGATAAATATGTTTGGTAATAATATAAGAATTTCTACTGATCCACACGTAGAAATATGTATCCAATTCTGGTTAATGCCAATGCTATTCATTGGCTATATGTATATGTATTAGCTGTACATTAGCTATATGTGTTAGTTCGACACTCGCTATTATATTCAAGCAACACGTGTGCAGCAAGCACTGAATGCAGAACCAAAGATTACACATGCGTAGCATGTGTAATCTTTGGCTGAACCAAGCAGATAACCATTCAAAGCCAACCCACTCAAAGAAATCAGAAAGTAATCAGACTCAATGCAAGATCACCTATTCTTCTAAAAAAATACTACCCATCATTATTATAAGAAATAGATGTAAGTTAAAAAAAAAAACTAGTGGCATATTTTCACGACCATAGCTTTAGCTAGCTATAGACTAAAATTTAAAATAAGTTTACAATATTAAAATTGCAGTTTTATACGTAGATTCAATAAGGAAAGTCTCAGGATACTAACAAGACAACAATGTTACATGGACGTGTGTTGCCTGGAAGGAAACATGGTTTGTCTCGGCAACCCAAATTGTACGGAGAGTTTATTGTTATAAATATAGTCTTCTTGAGGATATCTATATAACAGGTATAATCGATAATATTATTTGAGTATAATATATAATAAAACACCCATATAGAACATATACGTAAATACCCCCGTCGCAGCAAACCTGCAAACTCAGCAAATTTCCAATGAATTATAACATGACACATTAAGCCACTTAACAAGATTCATAGGAAATATATTCACAAACATTCGATATTTAAAATATTAATTATTCTCCATAAGAATAACACTGGGGATGAGTACGCAGGTTTGCTGCAACAAGGAACACAAAATAATGGGTTTTTATGCAAATATCAATAGAACTCAGCTAAGTGAAGTCACATACCAAGTTTCATCCATATACATTCATAAATAAGCGATATATAACATTTTAATTATTTTCCATAAGAATAACATGGGGACCGAGTACCTAGGTTTGCAGCTACGGGAACCATAGGCGAAAAATTGTTTTTTGTGCAAACAACAATAAACCACAACCAGATGAAACCATACACAAAATTTCGTCAGTTTATGTTCATAAACAAGCGAGATATACATTTTTTCTTTTTCTCCATAAGAATAACATTAGACAACGTACTGTGTTTAGCACTTTCAATATCTCAGTAACCAATTGGCGTAGAGCAATGATCAAGATACCAAATTGTTTGTTTTTTTATGCTGAATTCAATGGTGAAAATTAAAATTTGATTTTAATAAAAGTTACATGTGAAAACCCAAAAAAAACCATTTTTGGGGTACAAAACCCCCCCAAAACCCCCCTTTGGATGGTGCGATTCGTCTGGTTTTCGAACTCGTTCAAATAAATGGTACTTTACACGTTTGTACCAAATTTCATTAAGATCGGACCTTTTTTTACGAGAGTTATCGTGCTTACGGACACATATATATATATATATATATATATATATATATATACATATATAAAAATTTGAACGAATGGTGTTTTTGGCATCTGGGGACCTCAAAATGAAAAGTTATCATGGTCTCGGGCTTAAGTCTTACCATGAGACCTACGGTAATAGCTTCTTCCCTATAGGGGAAATTCGCTAAAACACCCCCGTCGCAGCAAACCTGCATACTCAGCGAATTTCCAATGAAAATATAACATAACACATTAAAACACTTAACATGATTCATAATAAATATATTCACAAACAAGCGATATTTAAAATATTAATTATTCTTCATAAGAATAACATTGGGGATATTATTCCCCAATAAGGCAACAAGGCACACAAAATAATGGGTTTTTATGAAAATATCAATAGAACTCATCTTAGTGAAGTCACATACCAAGTTTCATCCATATACATTCATAAATAAGCGATATGTAACATTTTAAGTATTTTCCATAAGAATAACATGGGGACCAAGTACCTACGTTTGCTGCTACAGGAACCATAGGCGAAAAAAAATAAACCACAACCAGATGAAGCCATATACCAAATTTCGTCAGTTTATGTTCATAAATAAGCGAGAAATACAATTTTTCTTTTTATCCATAAGAATAACATTAGACAACGTACTGTGTTTATCACTTTCAATATCTCGGTAACCAATTGACGTAGAGCAATGATCAAAATACCAAATTGTTTGTTTTTACTTTCTCCCCCTATACGTAGTACATGGAGAAAGTATTGTTTTCGTAAATATTTTCGAATTTGAGTTGTTAGTGGAAATATTCGTTTTGGTGCTCCCTGAACCCAAAAAAGTGGTTTTTACGTGATGTCTGTCTGTCTGTGTGTGTGTGTGTGTGTGTGTGAGTGTGTGTGTGTGTGTGTGTGTGTGTGTGTGTGTGTGTGTGTGTGTGTGTGTGTGTGTGTGTGTGTGTGTCTGTGTGGATGTGTACAGAGCTAGAGCCCTAACCTATGGGCCGATTTTTATGAAATTTGGTATGTTGGTACTAATCCACGATATCTCCAGGCGTTTTTTTCATTTTTTTGGATTTTTGATTTTTAAGGGTAATTATCCCCCAAAAACCGCCAAAAAACATGAAAAATCCAAATTTCTCAAAAACGGCTCTAACGATTTTGATTAAACTTTCGTGGTTTGTAGAGCTTTAGGTTTGCAACAAAATGACACCACTCGCATTTCTGGAAAAATCCCGGTTCAGAAATTACAGGACTTAAAACATCCAAAATTCAATTTTTTGGATTTTTCATAAAAAATCATAAATGTTAAAAAAGATTACTATTCACCATTAAAAAGAGCTCAAAAAACTAAATAAATTAGTATTTTAAATTACTATTCTACGATTGCTAGTTACGGAGAAAATTGAAATTTTCATTTAGCGGTAAACACAGTACGTTGTCCAATGTTATTCTTATGGGGAATACAAATATAACTATTTCTCTCTTATTTACTGATCAATTTCATTACAATTTGATATGCAGGTCAAGTTAGCATTGACCAACAGATGATGTTCGAAATGTGTTGCTATTTAACCCTGGGGGGGGGCAAGGGGGCATTTCCCCTCTCAAAACCACTGTGTGTAGCAACGGACTCTATAGTGCCTCCCAAAAAGGGATTTGGGTGGATATTTCTGAAAACAACTATTTTAGACAATTTTCTGTACATTTATCTATACTTCATATTCTATATTTAGTAAATAACAAATATTTTTGTCATTAAAGTTTGGCTAAAAGGGAGAAAGTATGTGTCAGTTTCCTGATACCGTTTATTTAAGCTGAATTCAATGGTATAAATTAAAATTTGATTTAAATAACAGTTACATGTGAAAACCCCAAAAAACACATTTTTGGGCTACAAAACACCCCCAAAACCCCCCTTCGGCTGATGCGATTCATCTGGTGTTCGAACTCGTTCAAATAAATGGTACTTTACACATTTGTACCAAATTTAATTAAGATTGGACCTTTTTTACGAGAGTTATCGTGCCTACGGAGACACACACACACACACACACACACACACACACACACACACACATATATATATATATATATATATATATATATATATATATATATATATATATATAAATTTGAACGAATGGTATTTTTGGCATCTGGGGACCTCAAAATGAAAAGTTATCATGGTCTCGGGCTTAAGTCTTACCATGAGACCTACGGTAATAGCTTCTTCCCTATAGAGGAAAATCGCTAACAACTAAATACGTATAAAAATGAGTAAATTAACAATACGTTAATTAATACTATCATTGAGTATACACAAATATACGTTAAAGATGTAAAGAACTTTGTGCATACTTGAATATGTATACTATATTTTGTACTATGTATATTCAATGACACTATCAAAAAATGAACCAGCGATCAAGTAGACAAATTAACAACAATAGACATTACCAAATACTCATAACTAACTATTATGAAAAGTAGACTATACAGGTAATTTAAAAGTAAGTTTTAGAACAGGTAAATAAGAAATGTTCAAATAGTCATGAATTTAATGGCGAATGCGCAAACAAAAATCACTCATGTACCAAAATCCCAATGAACAAACTATTGACAATACTTAACCCATGACTTAAAACAATAACACCGTATACCTGTTATATGGGCATAGTGGTAAGTAAGGAGAGTACTTTAGTAGCGTTCAATCCTTCTAAATTAGTCAAACGAGGACAAACGACCGCATTCCAGTCTGACATCTAGCGGAGGGAATACAAACTAAGCACTGAACCATCCCGATACCGTAATTAGCCTACGGATCAGCTGGTAATGCTCTTTTGTTGTCGCCGGCTTCCGGTTCCACAGCTGACTCGCTATCAGCTGATTAACATATGACATTCTCGAGGGAGATTTGTAGCACCTCTGCCCCGCATGCTGAGGAGATCCACAGATAGTTGTGATGGTAGAAGTGTGCTCGGAGATCCACAGATAGTTGTGGTGGTAGAAGTGTGCTCGATGGCTATCTTGTGAGTCTAGAAACTATACGGAGGAAAGGTAAGATTCTTAATGAACGGTTTGTAACTGTTGGTGTAATTTCGAAGATATCGGATTCATCGTGCATCAATCGTTTACCGTGGGGTACAATAACGGGTGTAAATAAAATTACTTGGAAATCGTAAACCAATATTTAAAATGTGAAAGTAGCAAAAAATCCAAGTGGAATGGAATTAAATAAAGTAATCTGCACAGGACCGGTTATCAGTGGTGATAGGCCTCTCACCCGGCTTGCTAATCCTCACTCAGCTGACGGATGATATGGCAGCGGATATCTTAGCTGTCTGGCGGATATGGTAAGCGGATTATTTTCTCTCATCCGCCGATGTTTGGGTGTTTGTTATATTTGTGAACATTTGAGTCTATTTCAGATGATTATAAAATTAAATATACTGTCATTGATTTTGATGGTTTTGCAGTTTGATAACTAATCGGGAAAATGGCGCGTTCATGTTCCACAATAAATCATTTCACCGAAATATCTATAAGGCGATAAAGTATTCTACAAGCCTTATATAACATGATGATATCAGGAAGGCGATTCTCTTATAAGCGATTTTATCCTATAGGAATAGTGCATTCGTCATGGTAAACCATAAGCCCGTGACTATAATAACTTTTCGCTTAGAGGTATCCACATTCAATAATTACCATTCGTTTGAGTATTTATATATATATATATATATATATATATATATATATATATTCCTGTTAAATAATATACATAATAACGATAACTTTTGTAATAAACTCCAATGTTGTCCAAATTTGGTTCAGATGCGTAAAGTAGTATTTATTTGAACGAATTAGAAAACCAGACAGATCGAACCATTATAATGGGATGTTTTGGGAGGGGTTTTGTACACAAACAAGTATCTTATTATTATTACATGGCGTTTAATCAAACATAATTTTTGGTTTATTATATTTCAGTTAACATCATTAGATTCAACTTTAAAACAAGCAGTTATTTTGAATTAATGCTCTATGTCATCTGTTTCCTGAGATTTTGGAAGTGCTTAATGCAGTACAATATCCAACGAAAACTCCTGGTTGCCTGGAGTTTCAGCGTGTTGTCATCTTGTGTGTTTTAGTAAGTTGCAGTTATTTATGCAGTCCCAATGCGGTGTGGGGATGCGGCGCCGGCGCCTCGCTAGTCCTCGCCAAACACTGGGCGCCAGGTCCCAAACATCAGGTGGTTGTTTACTGCAATCTCGGCTGATAAGGAAGGCCGAGGAATTAATTTGGGCAACTCATTTCCGGATGATAAGGCGGGCGGGCAAAGACTCGTTATCCCCTGTGATTTACAACCGCCGAGGTGTGCTGGGTGGTATGTTAATGTGGTGTGGGTGGTGTTAATGTGGTGTGTGTGTCTCTGTGTGTGTGTGGTTAATGTGGTGTGTGCGTGTGTGCAGGGTGGTATGTTAATGTGGTGGTCCGCGGGTACAGAGTGCGTGATGTGGTTCATACAAGTCCCGAGTTGCTGATGGAGTACTAGCCCAGCGCATGAGACGAAAATTTGCGTACATGTAGATTTTTAAAATAAATTGTATTTATTCGTGAGTTTCTAAAGTAAATTATTAGTATATACCTCAAGTTCCAACAGATGAATCACAAGCTCGTTGTTTTTTTTCTATGGCCGTTTCAACACAATATGTTTTAATACTACAGCTTGACGTCCTTTTTGCAATTGTTGAAAAGGATATAACTAGAGGCAGTGGTTGAAAAACAGCCAAGGTTCTAATAAGCAAATATATCGCCCGCGTTGTTACACCCCCTCAGACTCTCCGCCTAAACGCCACTTTCGTCCCTACGTGATAATTAAATCGTTCCCAGACGGCAGACGGGTTTGCATGGGACGTTCCTTTGTGGTTCATATTAACAAATAAACAAGTTTGTAAGAATTAGTTATAATTAAGTTATAAGAAGTAGATTGATAAAAACTACTTCTTATAAATTTATGGTTAAAATCACTCGACGAGTAAAATAAAATATTTCTTATTACAAGGCAAGAGAAGGTGAACAATTAACACAAATGTAGGATTAGAGCTGTTTTCAAATGTGATGGTTGATTAATGTTTATACTTACCAATCTGTTTTAATATATTTTAATTTATTATTTATATATTATTATTCCATTAAATTTAATATTTAACTTCTTTGGAATCCAATTTTAATATTCAATATTTATTATTCCGTTAAATATTAATTGTTTTGGAATTAAGTTATTTGCGAATGGATGCATTCACTGACCTTTAAGGGTTATTATGAACAAAAATCTTTCTTCAAAGCTTTCTTGTAAGTATTAAAACATCTCTCCGCTCTTTTATTTTCGCCAACAATACGCAAGGCAATCTCCAACGATGTCAAGACCATTACTTGTCCATTGTTCCTCACCGCCTTATGAACCTTGTCCCCGTTATACATTATACAATATACAGCCCACTGGGTGGTAGCACCTCGCCTCTTGAACACCGCCGATAAGCTAGTTACTGTAGAGTTACTGGAGGACAGACAGCTTAGTTAGCGCCCCAGGTCCTATAACTCTCGCTCACGGCCCCCCACTGAGCCCTATTAACCCCCACCTCGACCTTAAATGACACACGTTAAACTGGCCACAATATGATGGGTTTCTTAATTATGGACTGAATAATTTGTTCAGTTACAGATGGTTTCTGATTTTATCTGTAAATAATGGTACTCTGAGTACTGTTATTTTACACACATTATTCAACCTTACCATATTAAAAACCTATACAGTACTTTGTTTATTAGACATAAAACATAAACTTATAAGCTTCTTAAAATTATTCATTATACTCGAGCAAACAGACAAAATAGAACAAGATATTGGCAGATTAAATGCAGATCTTATCAGATGAGAGCCAAAACCCGTGATAAGAGCCAGCCGGAGCTCACAGGCGCCGCGACGGCTGTGATCCGCTTAGCCGAGATCCGCGGCGCGTCGCGGCGGACAGCTGTGATGCTGGGATATCTGCTCACCCGACTGACATCGGCGAGATACGGAATTAGCATAATACCGAGTGTCAGCGCTGCCAACAGTGATATAAAGTCAGCTCGGATTGGACTCACACTCCATTGTTTATTGTAATTAAATTATTGGTGGTTGTTGATGAATAAAAATAGGCCTAGTGGTTTGGATGGTTTCAGTCGTATTCGTAATGTGTATGTTAACTGCATTTAGCTGCCACAATCTGTGTTAACCATACCACGACAAGTTGTTTGGGATTCAAAAACAGATGTCGTAGAAGTCAACAATTAGTTTCGTGGCTTACAAGATCACACACTGACTTTAGTACTCCACTTGTACATGAGACCAAGAGGGGAGGGGGAGGGGGTAAGTACCCGGGGCTGAGAACACACACGACCCTAATGAGCGAGACTTACGCCCACGGTCATACCACCCCTCTCCCCCCCCTGCCGAAACTTCACGTAAACGCAATTTTACCACCACAAGGTAATTATAATATTCCACACGGATGTGAACTGCACTATTCTTCAATTTGTTTACCATATTTTGTATATTTTAACGTTCATTAGCTAAAACAATTAAGGTAGTTTTATTGTTTGTTTCTAAAACGATATAATGGTCCTTTTCAGTATTTTAATCAAAAAATCAAACATCAGCCAATAATACAATTTATAAAAGGACATAGTTTATGATAAACGCCTAATCAGCTTAACATAGTAATGCAGTTTATATTTATCTCATATAAGAAAAAAAATTATAGTTAGCTATTAAAGTAGTGAGATAAAAATCTATTAATGATAACAAATTGTTTAAATGCATTTTGTTATATCATAGATGTATTATATTCCTCAAAACAGGTATCATTAAGAAAGGCGCGTCAATTTTCATCATTTGATGCCTCAAAAATAAGTGGTATTAAGAAAAGCATTCCCCACGTACGGCAGACTTTTAAGAGTACATTTTATAATTATTTTGTAAGTTTTTAATTTTTAAGGTATAGTTTAATTTTATTATTTAGTTAGGATTGAGAGTTGGTTTTGAATGATTAGGGATTCAGGACAACATTGTTAGATTTTCAAGTCAAATAACGATAATAACTTTACCACGAGAGTGTTACACTGAAACAAGACTGGTTGCTTATGAACAGCCCTTATGATTCTTTTCTAGCGATTTAAAACCGCTGTAAGCCTTGTAATATTTATTTTTTTAGTTAGAATTTTTACAAAATTACATTTTTTGGGGTGGATCAAACCAATCTAAGCATATTTTTGACCCAAATAGTGATTAATCCCAATATTTGAAGTAGACTGTTGGAGTAGTTTTTGAGATAGTTTTAAGTCAAGCAAGCAGGTAAGCAAATATTAATTTTACCATACAATAATATTGTCTAAGATAACTGAATCGCTAATGATCGCTAATAATTTAACGAAAATAACATCAGTCATTAAATCACGAAAACATTTAGACTGCAAAACTCGATATTAATATTACTCTAAATACGCAGTTTCATGATAAAATTGTTTATCTTGAATTTGATTGTAAGCAAGTATTTAGTGCCACCGGATTATACAGGTTTATTTATTGCAGAAGTGTTAAATTGTTTAACAACTTACTAATTACCTACCTCGATAAAACCAAGCACTAAAGTTACTTTAGATTAAATACATCAACGAGAAAGTTGACAAGTACATTCTACTATTACTTTTGGTTAAAGTTAATTCCGAAGGTTTTATTTACATATTTTAATTAAAAATCAAAACAAATTCAAAATTATTATATGTGATGTAACTAAGACGTCTTACAACAATATATACTTTGTGTGTTACCGTCATACAAAACGGTAATTATGTATATAAGATGATACGATACAAGGCAAGTTTTGATTGGCCTCCCCGGTCATGATGAGGACCAATGAGCAAATTACAGTGTAAAATGATATTCCTGCTTATATTATATTCTCTACATTTAATCTAATTGGAAGAAGATTAATTGTTATCCAATCTACTACAGATAACATAAACAGCAGCCAGATAATACAGTTAATAAATAAACGTCTAATTACTTTTGAGCAATATACCGTTAGAAAACCAGAAACAATAATCATTATTTGTTACCAACCAACATGGTAACTATTCCAGTCGATGGAGGGTTGATTGACAGAGGGTTGGGCGCTAATTAAACAGGTTTCGAGTGGCGAGTGACCTTGTTACATGTCACTCGGGCCCACTTGTGATGCGAATAGCCGCTTTGATTCCATCAACTTGATTTTATCACTTCACCGAGCGCCAGAACGGGGCGAAGCGGAAGGATTTTATAGGCGATTTCATTAGGTTATCTTCTGAGTGAGTCGGTCTTAAGGGATTTTTAGAAAACCTTGGATTTGAATATTTCCTTATTTAATTTTAATTTCACTTGATGGTCAGTGCAAATATGAAGTGAAAGAAAACAAAATTGTTTAATGACTTGTTTGTTCCTCCCAAGGTTCGACTTAAAGAAGCTCTTCTAGGAGAGCATTCAACGATCTTGTCGGCCAGCAACTTACCAATAATTCAAAATCTCCCATCGAAGATAAATCGATTACGGTCCAGGAAACTACCTTTCAAAATAACCTCTACCTGCAATGAAGAAAGTTTTTTTTTTAAACAGTTTGGCTGAATCCTAGGGGGAGGATTTTACGGGTGAAATCACATCTCAGTGCCTGATACAACTGGTTTGAAATAATTGTTATGAATCTCATAACGGAGTGGATACATACTAAACCATTGCCCATTGCGCGCTAGGCAGGGTTTACATGTCCCTATGTCAGTAGAGCTGCTCTTGATTAGCGGAGGGAGTTGAACTTATTCCAACTACTGGTAGATCTTTAATGATTTCTAACGAATATCAAGCCTTTTTGTACAAACGTACAAAACGTGTGACAAACTTTCAAATTGATCTGAAAAGTAAATACTATAAACAAGTTTTACAAGTTGCTGCTATCAAGCTATAATATAAATACATATTTGTTAAGATTATACATATTTATTTGTTATTCACATAACATTGTTTTAAATAAACTGTGTATTATTACTCATATGCATCTCACATATTCATACTAATTGATAATATTTTATTTATATATTTAAGGAATGCCACATTCATATATTATTTATTTTTGTTATAATACTTGTAAATGTTAT
Source organism: Allygus modestus (assembly GCA_963675035.1). Classification (NCBI taxonomy): domain Eukaryota; kingdom Metazoa; phylum Arthropoda; class Insecta; order Hemiptera; family Cicadellidae; genus Allygus; species Allygus modestus. Next base: position 76,715,747 of record OY776115.1, on the reverse strand, counting down.
CATCTTCCAAGTGATGTTACTATACATGCTGAAGAATTGTAACTGTATTGGTTTTTACCGCTGAAATAAATTAATAAATAAATAAACTTTCTTGATCCTAACTATTCCAAACTGCCATTGCGTATTAGTCCAGTGACCAATGGGTTTGGGTTGATGGCAAATAGTTTCAATGTGAACTATAGGCATATAAATGAGTATAATTAAAAGAGATTTTTGTCACGACAATTTGAGATATGTGTAAGAAATAAGGCCGGCGATTAAAGAGTGAAGTGTAGTGTAATAGTAAGTTGCCTTTGCTTAAAAACCAAATATTGATCAGTTTTGAGCCTTATTTATTAAACCTCAAATACATTTTTTTTAAGTAAGTACGAATAATAAGTCTTAGTCTTGATCTTGCAATATTGTATCTATCATCGGGAATTGGCTTTACTATACAAAATTATAAATAAACTACGTATCACAACACTAAACGATATATTTACACTTATACTTTTCTTGCATACAATACGGTAAATATTCACAAAAGATGGTTTGTATATAGCTTATATATGTATCCTGTTTGATTGTAACAACACGTATCTCGCTACTTGAGAAATGATCACCATTGTAATTTTGTGCCAATATTATTACGCTTTAGAATTCAATTTAGTTCCGGCTCTTAATGAAGTAGATAGCAAATCAAAGGAGTCACTATTTGTAAGGGAACATTATTAAATCATTTCTAAAAGTCAAATCTTAGTGAGTTTACAAATTTTTTAACTTTGAATCGGTTATATTACTTATAATTTGTATCAACACTACCATATAAAACCGTTAAAGGCATGTTCTGTTGTTTTACCTAAGTACATTAAGCCAGATAACCAAAAATATTAAGAAGTTATTAAGTACCCAAAACCCATTGCTAGGAAGAATATTTAGGTATTTCAGGCCTTTAATTGGCCGAATGCAAAAGGTTAATACAATGTTATAACAACCGCAGCGGCAACACTGTTTTGGCGGGTGGTCGAGAATTGCATCCGGAATCAATTGGTTCAAAAAAATCTCATCGGCTTAGCGGTCGGAGTCGGAATTTATAGAGGATCAGCGTCTAAGTTTGTAACTCCTCAGATCTGCCGTGAAAATAAACTTTCCGTTTTTTTTCTTCAATATATTTATTTATTTTTGTTTAATTATAGGCTATTACCAACTTCGGTTAGTTTGAAAATGCAGTGCTTGACTTAAATATTTTATACTTCCTTTTTTATTACTGAATTTATAAAGCCTAAATAATCTGCAAAAACCATTTCAGTGCAAACAAGTGTTACCATATTAAGTTACCAAAATCCATGTTATTTGAGGGTAAACATTTGAGGGTAAAAAGCAATACAAAATTTCTTATCGAATAACAAATGGCCCCACTATATTAATTGGGAAAGTCCTCATAAAGACACTTCTGATTGTTTGTAATGAAAGTCTACAAGTATCTGACCGGAGTCCTAATATTTAATACTGTACATTTAGACAAGTCAAGGCAATTTAACCTCCTAAATTCCTTATAAAATCCATTCCTAATAAAATGTGGCGGTAAAATGGAAAGGAACCAGCTGCCTCCGATGTCGGGTTTCCGCATTCGACATTCTTCGAGTTGTTTAAACAGTTTAAGGCACACAGTTAACCACTACGGAATTATATATAATCACTATTTAAGCGCATATGATAGTAAAAGAGTTCGTAGCTAGTAAAATTTTCCTGATTCCGAGATTCGTCACTCTTTGAAGTCACCATCGAACAACAACTCACCGCTGACTCACCGCTGTATGGATCAAACACCTGATGTATATTCAATGATAGGAGACAACGTTCGGGTTCTAATATAGTCAACTTAAATTTAAAATCCGTTTACCTCTTCATCAGAGAATCCCCAAAATTATATATATTTGTATAATTTTAACCCGTAAACTATCATAGAGCGCTCATAAATTACTACACAGTGGGTATAACAACTTATAAAAATATTGGAATATTTGATTACTTAACATCTGTACCGTATGATTCCTAGCCGCGATATACCAAATTTGCAACTTGAAGGCCCTACCATTAACAAAAGTTAACAATGAATTAACAGCTAACTTTTAGATAAGAACAGCTTTTTTTACTGGACTTCTCACAAATACCATCACGAGCTGTTTAAAGTCTCCATGCTTTTATCATGGGAACAAAATAACCTTACTTCAGACTGATATGCAACTGGAAAACCCTGCCTTTTTTACTGGACCAAAACCTTTTATTTGAGGCACCTCCATCACCATGCGATTTTACCTAAGACTTTTATCTGCCAACATAAATGAAGCAGAGGTGTCTGCAGTTGAAGGGCCACCTCCCAAGTTGCCGACTCCTATCCCCAGTTGCGTGTTGCGATCGCGTGAGACTCTCTCTCTCTTTTTCTCGCTTGTCGGAGGACACCAGAATTCCGCGGTGTCACTGGTCGCTCGGAACAGCGCACATTGCAGTACCGACTGTCGGAGTCGGTATGTTTACCGTATTTATTAAAAAGGTCGGAATTGTTTTACACTTACAAAAACCTATATCTAATTCTGTAAGAGAAAAATGTAAAGAAATATTGTGGACGTGTAATCAAATCGCATGGTGAAGGAGGTGCCTCAAATCAAAGGTTTTGGTCTAGTAAAAAAGGCAGTGTTTTTTTCAGTTGCATATCAGTCTGAAGTAAGGTTAATTTGTTCCCATGAGAAAAGCATGGGGACTGTAAAACATCTGCATTGGAGAAAATATGATGAGTGTAAAGCGTAACTTAATGCTTTGATTATCTTTCCACGTGTGATTTAAGAGTCTTATTTGTTTACGGACTAATGTGTGCCCAGAGAAGTGAGGAAGTAAGGTTAGGTAGGGGCTATGGCCACTATTAAAGGCTATTTGTTTTAATATGAGATTGTTTATCCATCCCTAATATACTAGTACTGATCACCATAATATCCTACACTGCCGCGAGGTTCTGCGAAGGCAATTTCTTTCCATTTCGCATATTTTAGTCATACTATGTTTGAATATGTTGATTACAAATTCATTCTGAATCAATTATTTTCATGTTTACTGGGAAAAAATGCTGACATCACAGAAAATACGTAAGTGATAAGCCATTCTAAATTTTCAGTGTTCAGTTTCTGGCTAACACGTTTTAGAAAAAAAAACAGTATACTGTGTTGCAGTGTGCCGTTCTACAGTGAGCAATATTCAACCAAGATATACGAATTTCAAATTTCCCTTTAATTTTTTGTCATAACCATCACAGACTATCGGTAGTTTCAATATAGGTTCATGTTTGTGTGTTGTTTAAGATGTTATAAATTAAAAGGCTCACAGGTTAGAGCTTTCCTTGTTGTTTTTTATCACAAAACAAATTAATTTACTAGTCCCTTACTCCATCTGTGTATGCGAAAAAGTTAATAAATAATGCATTGCAATCTATGAAACTTATGTCATTTAATGGATATAGATATAAGTAAAAAACCACTGTTCTGCCTTCCTTTAAATTTTACATTTTTCACTTTGCACAACATCTACCCATTTGTTACGTCATAGTGAATGTGTAGGGGACACCGATTCCCTTTCCAAATCCAAATCCGGTCGGCGACCCATGGTGCATGCACCTAGTGATCGATCACGTGGCAGATGAAGACAGAAGACAGATCATAGGTCCGCATAATTGATAGGCCCAGTAACAGATTGTCCTGTCGATATCTCACAGGTATCCTGTTACCTGGGGCGTTACACCATCTTATCACTTGCGCGATCTCGCGGGTCGCGGACGCTAGTTTAGTTGATGTTTCCTGCCTCCCTCACGACTGTGACGTCACACTAGGGTAGTGCTGAGGGAGAAGTTAAGGAAGAAGGAGGAGCGTTAAGGTTTTAAAACACAAGCCACAAGCTAAATACATGTTATTGAAGAATATGTACTGCAGAGGTAAAGCCGTCAGATCATAACACTGTATAAACCATAGAATACAAGAGTTCCTTAAATAAAAAAGAATGTTCTGTAAAATAATTATTTAAAAAATCTACGTAGTAGTTGATGATAGAAAATCATTTCAGAAAAAAATACTAGGAATATGCCCTAGTGTTTTGTTGGCGGAAGGGCGAACATGCCCAGCAATAGTCAAAATGCGTTTACAAGCTGTGATTTTTGCGTAAGCTTACAAAGATTTTTGAGTGAACAAAATTCTGCACTAGGTAACAAAAAGTCAATAAATCATCAGGGAAGTTGTAACATAACATATACACAAATATATATACATATATATACATATCCATATATATATATATACATGTACATATATATAATATATATACATAAATAATAACATAATTATTTATTGTTTCTAATTATTCTTTGTTGCAAATAATGCTCTATAATAGTTTCTTTGATAGAAAATTAATTACTCTAAAAAGGATAACCTGTTCTACCCAACTTCCAATCATGCTGTTATTTGTATTACAGTATAATGTAGTTCTAAATATTTAGTATTATATCACTTTTAGTAGCAATATATTGAATTTTCATACCAGTCAATGTTGAGTTCTCTTATTTTATAAAAGATCTTAGAGCTAACATAAGTTATGGAGCTAAGCAACATATACGTATAAGGTATAAGGGTTTGGTCCGAAAACACAAAAACTATTTTATATTTGATGGTTTATTCATTGAACAAGTAATAATAGGAGTATTGACTAACACGTCCATATTACCTATTACAATATTAAATCTCTTTCCTTATATTTCCCACCACCCCAAATCTTGTATTTTGTTTCAAAAAGGAGGCGAGATTCGTGAGTTAAGAGTACAGGTTGGCGCGGAGGATTTCCCAGCTTAGCCGCTGATCCTCTATAAATTCAAACTCCAGCCGCTAAGGCCATCAGATTTATGCGAACCGATTGATTCCGGATGTAACTCGCGACCACCCGCCAAAGCAGTGTTCCCGCTGCGAGTGTTATAACACTAAATTTCCCTTTTGTACCGGATTAACTACTCGCTGGTCAAAAAAAGCGCAGGAGGGGAAGAGGCGAGATTATAAATCTTGTGTGTAAACTTAGAATTGTAAACTAAGATATTAATTTGTCTGCACGGTACCAGGAAGAACAGAAACTGAGGATTTCAGCAACTCAAATGCATTACGAGACATGTATTAGTTATCTTTATGGAAATGAGGTGTGTGTTAGTTTTGTCATGGTGCTGAAAACTATCTTTTGGACCAATTAGCCCCCCAGCTGACAAGCTCTTGATATGGCCATTCATCTAAACGATGGGCCGCCTGCTCTGTGTGTAAGTTGGAATGATGGGGAAAGCTTTTCTTCACTGATGCCAAAAAATTAAATGCGTAAAAGCGATCATCACAGAAAAATGTTTCTGTAATCATTGGCAAATTATTTATTGTAAATATGTTATTAATCATAAACCGACAATATATTCGACCTAAACTATTAACAAATTCTTTAAATTTAAATGAGTTTTTTTTATTTCTTTACAGTATGAAAATCATTGAGTAATTTTGAGAGTTTAAACATGTTATCTTAAAAATAAAATAAATATTTAAATGAAAACATAACTGAAACTTAAGTATCTAAACGTATTTATACCTACACAATGGATATATAAACTAGCTGTTGTCTAGTTCTTTGCAAGGAGATATGCCAGTCTCAAAGCTACTGGCCAGTTGTTTTTTAAATGTTAAATGTTTTTAACTAATATTAATATTAGTATTACGATTAATTTTTTATTCTTAAGAATAACATTTTAATTTAAAGGCGCTTGGGGTGGAACTCTAAGAGATTTGATTTAAAGTGAGTTGGTATACCTATATATATCTTTACCTATAGCCCATATACCTTTTATCTGTCTCCGTGTACAATTTCAGCTCAATCGGCTCAGGGATGGTTGCTTTTAAACGGAACATTCATGACGACAGATACCGTAGCATCTTCCTTTTTCAATACCACGGATAGATGGATGAGTATCTCAATTTATTTGCAAGTACTTCGTTTTATTTTGGGGAAAATTAACGTGTTTACAGGAGATGACTCCGTAGTATAAATTTTATAAATCTAGAGACCTCTATTTCGCCTTCATCGACCACTCACTCACTCACCACTCACTCCACCGAGCACTCACTCGATCGTGGTGTTTCACTATCACTACTTCAGTATACTGACAGTTAAATTAATCATTTGTCTCATACAAAATATAACACGAATTCTCCAATATATCTCATCTAGCCCTAAGAAATTTAAAGTTTGGTGTCCACGTTTTGTTGTTCTTATATTAAGTAGGTACGAGCAAACATTTAATACGTAACAACAATTAAACCCAACTGAGAACTAATATCGATCAAATGTACTCTATAACCGCATTCAAGATCAAATGTATAATTTCTTCATGCGTTAGCGTATGAAACGTCATATTTTAAGCAGTTCAGTATCAATGCTGTTGCTTGATGTATGCTGATGACACTGGTTTAACTCTTCGACTTCAGTTTAACACAAGTTCGCAACATCCCCCTCTAATGAAACGCCGGCTGTTGTACAACAACTGATCAACGTGGAGCCTGTTGTCTGTTGTCGGTTGTCGGTTGTCTGTTGCCTATCTTGTACCTGTTGTTCCGTTAATTAACCCGTTAAGACCTTTAGACATATTCCTCTTCAGGCGACGTGGTTTATAATCGCAAAACTTTGATTGATAATATACGATCAACGAACTTGGGTTAGCAGATTAATGAATTTTGCAATACATTTTATAAATTTATTTAGATAGATTTATTTAGATTGTTTTATATTCATATTTACTAACATTTTATCTCCGTTGGTAAAAAATAAACACAAAAACATAAAGCCTTCGTTGGAAACATTCCAAAGACTATCCAACGTTTTTCTTCATTACAAACTCTTTACTTAAAACCTCGCTCCCACTTTTCTCTTGAGGTTTTAACATCGTTATTGGAAAATACTGTAAGTAATGAAAACATTCACGCGAAACCTTGGATCACTTTATTACTCACTTTTGGATTTAACCAGATAAGCGTTCTTTTAGTTTACACCAAACTCTTTACTTGAAACTAGGTCATCTCCTTTCATTACGATATGAAATATTTTAATTGATAAATACTACACCCTTTTTTGCTATTTCGCAAGGTCTTCCAGTCTTTAAATAAAAAAATACCCCCGTAAAACTTATTCATAAAACTATACTTATTCTCCATAAGAATAACATCAGGGCTGAATAAGCAGGTTTGCTGCTACGGTGTTGGGAAAAATACCCCCATCGCAGCAAACCTGCGTACTCAGCGAATTTCCAATGCATATATATGGATATCACTACTACCTAGAGCCACTTACCAAGTTTCACAAAAATACATTCATTAATAAGTGGTATATAGCATTTTATTTATTATCCATTAGAATAAAATAATTATTGAGTACGCAGGTTTGCTGCAACAAGGAATATAAGAAATGTATTTTTTTGCAATTATCAATATAACTCAACTAGGTGAAGCTACATACCAAGTTTTATTAATTTAGGTTCATCACTAAGGGAGATATAAAACTTTACTTATTCTCCATATGAATAACATAGGGGCCGAATATGCAGGTTTGCTGCAACCGGGAAAAATCAACAAAAACCATTTTTTTGTGCTAATATCAATATACCACAACTAGTTGAAACCACACACCAAGTTTCACCAATATACATACATAAATAATCGAATTATAATATTTTATTTATTCTCCATAAGGATAACATCGGACAACGTACTGTGTTTAGCACTTTGAATATCACTGCAACAGTTGGACGTAAAACAACAATTAAAACACCAAAATGATTGGTTTTTAGAGCTAAACTGATTGGTAGAAATAAATGTGGAGTTTTTTGTGAAATTATCTGAGGAAAATCTAAAAACTGTATTCCCATAACATTAACATGGGAAATTTTACAGACCCATTTTATAAATTTTATCCACAACCACTAAACCTAGCTTAATGATTCAAAGTACTAAATTGTTTGTTTTTTTAGCTCTATAAAATGGCTATAACCAAAATCTAGTTTTTTTAAATTTTAGGGTAAAAAGTTCAAAAAACTGATTTTTGGAAAACTTTAAACTCCCATAAAACCCCCTTCCCATAGACCGATCGATCTGGTTTTCAAACTTAAAGTCATAAATGTTACTCTCCACATTTGTGCCAATTTTCATCAAAATCGGGCGCTTCTTTCAAAAGTTATCGCGGTAACGTACAGGCACAAACATATATATCAATTTGAACGAATAGTGTTTTTGGCATCTGGGGACCTCAAAACAAAAAGTTATCATGGTCTCGGGCCTAAGTCTTACCATGCCACGCTACCATGCTACGGTAATAGCTTTTTCCCTATAGGGGAAATTCGCTAAAAAAATGTGTTGTGCAAATATCAATATACCAGTACTACGCGAGGCAACATATCAAGTTTCATCAATATACATTCATAAATAATCGAGAGCAACTGGGGGGCCGAGCTTTGCTCGGGGGAAGGTCAGTTAGTTTGTTTAGATGACTTGGAGCATATTTCACCACTTCCCCCTACTGATAATCAAATTTGTATAATCCATTTGCCTCTTTTCTACATTTTGACGGTCACTCCAGTTGTTATTTATAGCTCAATGTCCCTTTGATTTATTTTAATACTCTAAATATGTAATCTTCACTCAAATCTTTTAAACTCTGCTCTCAGGAAACCACATGTTAATAATCATAAACAACATGAGTATTACTTTGACAGTTCCCTGGTTGATTACGAACAGGTGTTACAATTCTTTTGTTTTCATTTGAAACTCCATAAGCCCAGAATGTTAATTTTGTTAACTTTTCTTTTTTTTACATTATCTGTTTTGTCATGGGGATGAGGCTTGTCTATAACTTATTTTTATCCCAGAAATGAGTTATTTCGAACATTTATAGGAAATCGTTGGAGCCGTTTTTGAGAACAGAGTCGCAAGCAAGCTAGCAAACATACAAGCAAACCTTACTCATATTAGAGTATAGGATAGGATATTAAATTTTATTTATCCTGCACATTGAACAACGTACTGTGTTTAGCGCTTTGAATATCTCTGCAACGGTTGGACGTAGAATCACAATTTAAACACCAAAATTATGGTTTTGTAGAGCTGAACTGATTGGTAAAAGCAAATGTGAAGTTTACATTAACATGAACTAAGAAAAAGCCAAAAACCTTTTTCCCATAAGATTAACATGGGAGATTTTATGAGCACGTTTTTTTGGATTTTCTCTGCAACCACTTAACCTTGGTTAATAATTTAAAATACAATATTATTTGTTTTTTAAGCTCTATAAAATGGTCAAAACTAAAATTGAGTGTTTTAAAATGTCAGGGAAAAAATGCAAAAAACTGATTTTTGGAAAATTTAAAACCCCCATAAACCCCTTCCGTGGGCCGATGTTTCTGGTTTTCGAAGTAGTGAATGTCACTTTACACATTTGAGCCAAATTTCATCGAAATCGGACGTTTTTTACTTTCTCCACCTTATACGTAGTATATGGAGAAAGTATTTTTTTCGTCAATATTTTCGAATTTGAGTTGTTCGTGGAAATATTTGTTTTGGTGCTCCCTGATCCCAAAAAAGTGATTTTTACGTGATGTCTGTGTGTCTGTCTGTCTGTCTGACCGTCTATCTGTCTGACTGTCTGTATGGATGTGTACAGAGCTAGAGCCCTAACCAATGGTCCTTTTTTTATGAAATTTGGTATGTAGGTACTAATCCACAATATCCAGGCGCTTTTTTTAATTTTTGATTTTTAAGAGTAATTATCCACCAAAAACCGCCAAAAAACATGAAAAATAAAGATTTCTAAAAAACGGCCGTTTGCAGAACTTTAATTTTCCAACAAAATGACACCACCCGCATTTCTGTAAAAATACGGGTTCAGAAATCACAAGACTTAAAATATCAAAAATTCAGTTTTTTGGATTTTTCATAAAAAACCTAAATATAAAAAATATTACTATTCACCATTAAAGAGAGCTTAAAAAACTAAATAATTTAGTATTTTGAATTACTGTTCTACGATATCTGGTTGCGGAGTAAATTTAAATTTTCATTTTGCGGTAATCGCAGTACGTTGTCCAATGTTATTCTAATGGGCAATACAAAACTTAACATTTATCTCTTATTTATTGATCAATTTCGTTCAAACTTGATATGCTTGTCAAGTTAACATTGACCAACAGAGAAAATTCTAAATATGTTTCCCCTTAAAACCCTGGGGGGAATAGGGGGTATTTCCCCTCTTAAAACCACGTGTGTAGCAATGGATTCTGTAGGGCCTCCTAAACAGGGATTTGGGTGGATATTTTTGAAAACAACTTGTTTACAAGATTTTCTGTACATTCGACCGTGCTTTGTATTCTATATTTAGTAAATAAAAAGTAATTTATTCATTAAAGTTGGGCTAAAAGGGAGAAAGTATGTGTCAGTTTCCTGATACCGTTTATTATTCAAGTTATTACATTTACGGACACACACACACACACACACACACACACACACACACACACACACACACACACACACACACACACACACACACACACACATACATATATATAAATTTGAACGAATAGTGTTTTTGGCATCTGGGGACCTCAAAACAAAAAGATATCATGGTCTCGGGCTTACCAAGAGACCTATGGTAATAACTTCTTTACAATAGGGGAAATTCGCTAAAAAAAACAGAATGTACATTTTAATCTTGAGGCATGTTTTAAGTTAAAAACAAATAAAGAAACAAATTTAAAATCTTACTTGAGTTTTAATTAAATTGAACCTTGGACTGTGATTTAATGACACTATACAGTTTTTTTACAAGACGTATTGGAAACGTACATAAGAATACAGGTATTTATATTACTAGAAAGTTAAAAACGTAATTATCATTTGATATTCTCCAACGAAAACTTCATTAATATTTATAATACCCCGACCTTTAAACATTTTGGCAGTTACGTCATTCCATTAAAACCCAACAGGTGGGTGAGACCCAATTACAACTCACGATAATAACAAGCCCCAAAGTCCATTCCCGATTCCTCCAATTTACACGGAGGAAACCATAAATCATAAGTTCAAATCCAAGTACAATTTCCACTCCGAGATTTATTCGACAGCAAATTAAAAGCTAGAAATCCCACTCGCCCGAAAACATAACCGGAACGGAAAACCAACAAACAAACAATCGTGTGACAAACAGGGACAATGGGACATTAGGAGTATCCCACACGTTAATTAACGGCAATTAAGACCGGGGGGGACAGAGTCGAGTCGGAATAAAATTATCAAAACAGCTGATTTAAAAACAGCTGATTTTAAAACAGCTGATTTGGTTTGGCCCACGACCTGTTGCAAATCCGGTCGATAAACTAGCGGGATAACTCACTCAGAGATTACAGTGATTTAAGCGGCCAGCTGGGGTGTGCCTGAGATTAAAAAAGCCGAATATTGTACATCGCCCACTGCGACCGCGCCGCGCCTAGCGGACGACAGGGCGACTTAACTACTCCTGCCGATCAGACTTCTTTATTGCTTATGATCGGGTTTGTTTGTTCTATGCAAAACCCGCCCGTTTCTGACGGTTCCGATTTCCTCAGCAGTAAAGAAGTCGGTGAGCTTTGATTTATGTCGGCGCAGGTGTTGGACTTGGGAGCGATTTAAATGTTGGCCCTTCGGTCCGGATTTTGGAGATTGCTTTTGAATTGAACTGCAAATTATTACAAACTTACTGACAGATATATGTACAGTCATAAAAAATGCTGCAACGATTCAACCTTGGATTAAGTTGACAGTTGCACATGTTAAATTATTGATGAAAGATTGAAAATAATTTACAATTAATTACACCTTTATTAAAACATATATCAAGAAATTAAAGTATTTGTGTAGAAATTATATATCACTTTTGGTAATAAATGTAGAATGTACAGTGATTACACAACACTCATAATCAGTGAGTGCAGGCAGGGTTAGTGTTTCGGGGGGGGGGGGTGGTGGGGGGGTTAAGGTTAAGGTCTGGGGTTTATCATGTCTAACTCTGCTTAACTCCATTATTAATAAATGCAGTCACGACTTATTTGAAACTTACCTACAGCAAAAGTTGTGGATATTTCAGTTACTGACTTTACTCCTAGGCTTGTTGGTTGTTGACTTGTAGACAACTCATAAATCGATTACCCTAGAGGTTTATAAATCAACAAACCCATCTATCTGAGACAGGTACAAATATTTATTCCAGTTTTTAACTTAGTTTACTAGCAACATTTTATCTATGCGAGTTCTTGCAGGTCCAATTGATGAAAGCAGTGTTCATTATGATAAGTAATAATAAAAAATTGTTTTGTAACGAAGAAATCTATCTAGTTACTTAAATTCTGTTACTCGATGTAAAATAATCTCCATAACAAACCAAGTGTAAGGGGGTCGGAGGGATGAATCATGAGCAAATACCGACGCACCCCTCTAATAAATAGCACCCTACAGATTACCGCTTCCCCGCTGTCAAACGTTATAAACTGTCCTGAGGTTACTTTGTTGAGGGTTTCCTTTATAAAATATTCATTGATTTCTTTTGGAAAACAGTTATCAATACATTAGTTTCCGTGAAATTTCAGGCAAGAAAGTGCAGTTGGCATTTTAATCAGAGGGATGAAATCAGATGGATCAAGTACATAACAAATCTTTCTACTCACGATTTTGAATCACCTGGAACTAAATAGGGTACAGAATCGCCCGTTATAATAATTGAATCATTTTTACGGTACCCTGTTTGAAAAAATTGGCACATATAAGGAAGGAAAAAGCACACCAATGCTATTCGTATTATTGTAGCCACGGAAAATGAAGAGTGGGGCGAGGGAAGTGATTCCTAATCCACTGTTCATACACAACCAATAGTGATATAAACTTGGTGGTGGGATAATTTTTGGTTTTAGGTAACAGTAATAACCCTCACTGAAACTTAAATGATTACAACTCTCTTTTAATTAAACAAATACCAGTTGCAAAGTTACAGATAAGGAAAATGGTCCCTACAGACTTTAAAACCAAACGCAATTAACTACTATTAGGAAAAAGCTATATGAATAAAACTGTTTAAGTCAGTGACAAATATGAAAGGACTGCGATTAATAAACTTCCCCTCCTAGTAATGCTGGATTGGGAAAAGCCATCCACTTGTCACTATCTCCATTTCTTTCTTACAATAACTCAAAAAAGGTCTCTGTTACGAAAGTGCATCAAGTGTTAGTCGAAACTGCAAATAAATTTGTGTTTAAGGTTGTTGCTGTTGTGTATGACTCAATCAGTTATTGAAGATGAAATATTTTGAACAAATATGGTTAGGACATCGAGAGAAATTTATTGTTAGTTAAAACAAAAATATATTTCTATTATACTAGCTGTTCCTGCAGGCTTCGCCCCGTAAATAATTTATAACTATGACAGTTGTGTGTGCTGCATTCTGTGGTTAGTCCGTGGAACTACTACGAATCAGCTGTAACTTTCATCAGCTCAAACAATATTGAATGTCCATAAGGAATACATGGGAACTTTTTCCGGGGTATGTGGCGGAGCTCTAAGGTCAGATCAGGATGAAAACCATTTAGTTTTCCTATTTTATGCCTAAAGAATAAGTGTACAAAATTTCAGCTCTCTACCTACATGGGAAGGTGGAGAATTAGTGATGAGTGAGTCAGTCAGTCACCAGGGCTTTGCCTTTTATAGATATAGATCTAAAAATAGTATATTTCGTCACTAGGATCAAAAGTGGATCTTTTTAATACGAGCTCCAGTTTAACTGCCGAGGCGAAGCCGAGGCTGGGAAATGAGCGAGTAAAATAATACGATAATGAGTTGCTAGAGTTGATAATGAGTTGCTAGTACGATAATGATCATCAAAACATATGTTATTATCCAAAGACTAAAAAGAAGAACTTTTGAATCTCAATGCATCTGTCAAAAACAGTTGTTTTTGAAGCAGTATGGCGAAAAAAAATTAAATCACGTCTAAAGTTTTTTTAGAATTTTTGACCCAATGTTTTTTTCCTTAAATACAAAATATCCCCATCAAATCTTAAATAAAACAAGCAAGTTTATTGAAAGGGCGACATCTAAAGTCCTACTGAACTGATTTTCATGATTGATGTGTCAATCTAAAGAGGCCGAAGAGTAGATTATACAAATTTCATAATAAAATTAATTCTTCTTTAGAGCTCTACACACAGGCCTTCAAAGATTCAATATATTCAATATATTATGGAAGAATAAAAATGAACTGAATATAAACAGTATATTTAAAAACTATTGACAAATTTTAAAATAACAGTACAGCAAGAAGAAAACAAGTTGCATATAGATAGTGTCTACTGGAATTTCAACGTAGTAACGCTGAAATAACGTATACGTGATAAGGGGTAATGTTAATTCAGGAGCAAGAGAAGAACATTAGATAGAGTTGGAGCAGCAAGTCCTACTAGTAGTTCATTAAAGAGCTTCTATACAAATTACTGGACTTGCTATTTGTATACTCGCTGATTTACATTTGATCTAATTCAATCAGCTAATAACGCGTGAATTAAGACTATCTAAGCTACCACCGTGATAAAAACAACTTAATTAAAAAAACACCATTCGTTCATAACTGTATGTACAGGGTGTCTCACGTAAGGTGTCTCGAACAGATTGCAGACGAACCAATTGACCTAGAAGGATGAAATAAAATTATTTCCCACTTAATCGACCCCAAGGAATAACATAAGTATTTTTAGTTTATTAAAAATACAGGGTGTTCCAAAAACGGAGGGTCAATAGTTCGAATCTCGGAATTTTCAAATATAAACATATGTCAAGTTATACATAATTTTAAAGCTCTACACTCGACTAATATTTAGGCAAAAACAGAACTCACTTATCTTAATCCGTTTCAAAATGGCGGCCATTTTTTTGAAAATATTGATATTTACGGAATACCCAGTATCTACTAAACCCCAAGACATATTTTAGTTCTGGTCAGGTCTAACATCTGGTTGAGGTCAATTGTTATTAGCACAAAACATTTTTACCGATGTTTCTCGTAGCAGCAAACCTGCATACTCAGCCACCATGTTATTCTTATGGAGAAAAAGAAAAATATGATATCCCCCTTAATTATTAACATAAATTAATAAAACTTGGTATGTGGCTTTACCAAGCTGAGGTATATTGATATTTAGGCCTACTTAATAACCCATTTTTGTGTGTTCCTTGTTGTAGCAAAACTGGGTACTCATCCCCCAATGTTATTTTTATGGAGAATAATTAAAATGGTATATATCGCTTATTTATGAATGTATATTGATGAAACATGGAATGTGACTTTATGTCTTATTAAGACACACACATATATATATATATATATATATATATATATATATACATTGGAAATTCGCTGAGTACGCAGGTTTGCTGCGACGGGGGTGTATACAATTTTACTATGCTGTTAGCAGTAGCTTTCCTACCTAAATTCAGAGCAACAGGAAACGTACAACGAATAGTCATAGTTTTTGTAATATATTAAAACAAAACTGGAAACATTATTTTTAATGACAAAGTAACATGAGGTAACACACATCTATATTACTAAAATAAATTATATTTTTTTGATTGGCGATTTTTTGCCTCTAATATTATTTTTTATATATATATATATATATTTGGTATCAATTAAAAGCTC
The DNA here is from genome assembly GCA_963675035.1 of Allygus modestus. NCBI lineage: Eukaryota > Metazoa > Arthropoda > Insecta > Hemiptera > Cicadellidae > Allygus > Allygus modestus. The sequence goes on along the minus strand of OY776115.1, from coordinate 76,699,949 downwards.
ACACTCTTTATATGTCTTTTGTGGGTTTGAACAAAATGAATAGTCAAGGCTCTGCCCCATATTCTTTTAACGTTTCAATTGTAATATTATGGAGTTATTTTATTTAAGGTAGTCAGCTGATTGTAATGTAAACATTTCAAACCATTTGAACCTATTCCTGTGAGAATCCCGTTCGGAGATCGCCAGGACAGTGGCTAGTGTTGTGTAAACAAACTTAAAATAAAAACGTTACACAGCCCCATAAACTAACTTTAAGCGGTTTTTTTTATATGCAAACTCTATATTTGAACAAATAATCATTAAATTTGTAAACCACTGAAACACGTATTAACCTATAAACAAATTTACATTATATGAATTTAGAAAATGTTTAAATATTTTTTAGGTTTCTAATTACAACATTAAAATATTACAATTTCTGTTGCACATAACAATAACAATACAATCTATAACACGATATAAACAACATTGTTTTTATTGCAACAATTGGCTGGGGAAGGGCGGTTGGCGTTATTTATGAGATGGGGTAGTATTAGTGCTGGGGTGGCTTAGGGGTGTGTAGGCATTTATGATGACTCAACGACCGTACATTAATCTCAATACGCATGAAAAGGGACAGACTTTTATAGAGATGATGGTGTGTAGTGTCTAGCCAATAAGTAGCTCATATTTATAGCTTATAAACACATTCTGATAAACGGCAGACAATATGACGTCAAATTTGGATCTTTGTAGTGATATAATTAATTTGTATAGTAACTGTCACCTGGAAATCTATCAGTGAATATTTAGTTTTCAGGTGACCTAAATATGTATCTGCGTAAAAAATGTGTGTGCAATTTAATAACTACAATAAATGTTTCTAAAATTGTATAAATGACTAAAATTGTTTACAATAAATAAAAATAATAATCGAATATGTAAGGCAGTATCTTAATACCTTAAATTAAGGTTAAAGTTGCATTTTATAAATAAATAGATTCCCCATAATATGAACGACAGTGCCTTTGGGCGATGCAGTTTTTTCTAACCGACACATTAGTGAACCACCCCAAGTATTCCTTCCATTATTACTACTACGATAACATTGGCACATAATATTAATTGACATTGACACATAATTAACATTAAAAAACATATTTTAACTAATTAATTTATAATTTCTTTAAAAATTCTAAATTACATTTATGATTACAGCAAACGTGTTGCAATGTAGGCCATAATCAACAAATGGATGTTTCAAAAATATCAAAGTGGGAGATACAATTAGTTTTGTAAGAAGCGGAATCAGAACATTTGCGATTCAAATTCACGGGTGGAAGACTAATAACATTAAGTATAATCTTGGTTGTAGAATGTTTACGTAAGATTAAACATTAAAATGCCATTATTTGTCTAGACATAATAAATGTATATAGTTGCAGTTTTTGTACGCTTACTAATTCCATTTAGTCCTCAAATAATTGAAAACGATATTACTTACATAATAACAGATTCTGAATATATATGTATGGTAGATTCGGTATTTTGCTTTATTGAACAAACAACTAAAGATGAATCGGGTTTATGGAACAGTGTCAGACATTTTATTAATGTAAACTTCTTAATTGCATAGTTCAGGATTGCTTGTTTCCTTGCTAACAACTACACAAACGTAGAGGTCACGCAATTTACATAAATAAACAGTTTATTACAAAACAAAACAAAATGCGTTAGATTTTTTTATTTTTGAGACATCCCCGATTATCACAAAGTACTCTTAACATGTATCGAAATAGAAAATAAATTTTACCATAATCGAATGATAATACAGCTGTTTAAATTTCAAATATTTCTTGTCTAGACTGAGCACTCTAGGAATGTACGAATGTAGATTTTACTTTCAAAACATGTAAACCAGCCTCGTTTCCTAACCGCTTTCGATACCAATGTTTACCAAACTTATGTCAACACCGAGTAATCGTCGATATTTGTTCTTATCTCGATCGCTCGCCTAATTCGATCCACTCGGATTCCTAGTCAACAAATTACCATGTATCGGGGATCAGTTGTTAGGGCCGCGAGTGTAAAGTGGAAACTAACAAATTGGAGGAGCGATGTTATCTAATAATCCGAACTAAGCTGCTTTCGATAAACCGACCGTGTTACGACTGCCTCTCAGTGAATGTGGGGATCGGGCTTAGGGAAACTGGCTTTACAGTTATTACTGTGTCGCCGGGATTGGAGCTAATTAAATAGTATACTGTTATCTGTGTCTGTCTAAAGAGAATTCTCGATATTGTATGTTATACAGTAAAGTAATGACAGAGTTTAACTTTCAAATTAATAAAATAATGAATGAGTGTCTATATAAACTTAATTAAAACGATGAAAGGGTTTTAATTGTAAATTCGCTTGGTTAAAATTAAAGTACGAGCGAATCCAGTTGCTCAAATTCGAGCACATTTTTTCCCTTTCGGGATTACGTAGCTATACGGTTATATTTTATATTGTGATGACATTCCAGAAGTTAGCTTGAAACAGTTGTTCTCGCTTCTGTAGTGTGTTTGTTCGCATCAACATATGTGAAATGTTCAATTAAATTGATTTCTGTTCTTCCATCAGATTAACATTGGAACTTTGAAAGTCCAGGGGGCAGAGCCATGAAGGTGGATGTTTTATACAGCCCAAAATTTATCTAGGTGTTAAGGGCTTTAAAATAATACACAAACGAGCATTTAAAACCTAATAGTTTCGATGGTATTCTGTTGCACAATAATAGGAATATTCTTTTAATACGTAGACTTACCATATGTATATTTTTTGTGTCAATATTTAGTCGTTAGTAAAATATTTTCAAAATAAATGTAAAAAATCAATATGCTATGTGGATGGTTAAAATTTAATTTAATTACAAAAAATAACGAGATAGTGAGGTAAAACGTGCCCTGATGCATCTGTATCAAAAAGTTAAAGACGCTTAGGGTGTTTTTACTAAATATATATATAGTTATACATAAACTAATTAGTATCGGAAATCAATTTTTCACTGGTGAAATCTTTCCTCTTCTGCATATTATGATGCACGGGGGGGGAAGGCCGCTCTTTGAGTTCTTTACGCCGTTTAGCTGCGACGCCCCTCAAATGCGGATACAGTTTCACCGCCCGGCATCGGCCTTTTATGTCCCTCAGTTTTTTACGAGGTCCAGCCGAGCGGGTCTTGGTCCCTCCTCCCACACTCTCACACTGGGTGGGTCGTAATCAACGTTGGGATCGGGAATTTCAACGACAAACGTTTTCCCAGCTTGTGTCAATTGATAAGTTTCAAACTTCCAAAACTTAGATTATTTAAAAACAAAAATCTTAAAAAGCTAGATTGGAGGGTTCTTGGAGATCGGAGTGGTTGGAGAATATGTCTCGTATCTCAAAATCAAAATCAAAATTTTGTTTATTTCAGAAATGAATAAATACAATTTATACAAAAGCATGCAGCCTTTTGGAACTTAAGCTATAACAAATGCATATATGTAAACACAATATCTTAAGACCACAAATCAATGCATTGCCTGAGCTGTTGACTGCTAAAGTTTAGTTATCCATTTTTTAAGATTTTTCCTAGTAGCGGAATCATTTTTAAATCCAAGCATATAATTTTACTAATGGTTCTTTATGGCTGTGCGTCTTAGTAGGAACTATAGCAGACAAATTCTGAAAAATTTAGATACTTTAACTGTGAAACCACACATAATGTACTCGTAGAAAGTGGTAAAGTTATTTTTCACCAATCTGCCCGCCGTCTTTTAACGACCTGTTACAAACAACTTAAATCTACCTGTTGACTAAAAACGAGATTTTAATCGATTCATTTCCACGAGGAGTTCACGCCAGAGAATGGGGTGTCTAACACGGACTAATCGATTGAATACGTCTCACAAAAAGAGTAAATATTAAAAAATTGGGGAGAAAATAATATCCTTTGTCCCACCCATTACAAAAAACAGGTGGTAAATAATGAATGAAGACCTGTTTAACCGGTCAACAGTTCCGCCGGGGTGAGCTGAGAGGGGAGGGGGAGTGGTGGGGTAGGATCTCGGCGGAGGTGTGAAGTGCGTGCGAGACGTGCGTGTCTGGCGTGTCGAGCGTGTTGGAGCGTTAAAACACGTGTAGCAACCGGATACGGTCCGCGGTAGAGACAAAGTTAATAAGGTCAATGTGGTTCATACAAGTTTCCGTTCTTCAAAAATACAATTTTCAATTGGAATATAATTCCTATGTCAGGTTCACCTACACCCTAATAAAGGCAGGTAAATTTTCTAAAAAAGTCCAAAGGGGGTTTGGATTGTAAAAACATCAACAACTTTTATAACCTACCGGCAAAAATCGTGGTAATTGTTTCAAATATCAGTTTAACTTAATGGTCATTTATATAGTCGCCCATCTTGAAAATGTGAAACATTTCAAGATGGTCGTTTTTTTTACAAGGTCGTTTTGTGTTATGCTTACACCTAGATTTCTGCAAATATGTAAATACTTAGGTGAATGTCGTTATATCTGTGGGTATCCCCTTTGTAAGATATGTCATCGTTCCAAGAACATAGTCGTTTAGATAAATAATGTTGGAAAAATCAGTCAGTAAAACCAATCGGCATGTAAATAGTATTACTTTTTATCTTCCGTGATCGTATTGGCATTATAATATTTCAATAACGCATATTATAAGCAAAATCCAAAAAAGATCTAACGTATGTTGTGACCGGAGAATAATACGTAAATTAATTGATATGACGTTAAGTGATTGATATAAGGTGTGGAAAATACGTGCGCCGAGGATAGCGTGACTAAGGTGCGAGAGAGAGGGCGGGGCGTGAGCACGCGCGTGTGTGAGTTGGGAGGAGCAACAAGTTAGTCATATCCTTCTCGCACCCTACATGTCAGATGTTTTTATAAACATAATTCTTACCCCATCTGATTTGCGAATACTTTACCCAAGTGACCGACTGATTTATTTCAAGAAAAAATTTTACATCGAAATGAACATCTAATCACTGAATACTTTATTAAACGTATAGTGGCCTAAACGGAATAATAATAGTAAATGTAGCAGATCTTAATATACATTTAAAAATAAATAATTTTACACCAGCTTGTATTTGAAAATCACGTAATGTATTTAATAATGAAAATATAAGCATTGAGTATACACTAACTCTGTATATTCAATGATATAAGCTACAACGGGCTCAATAGCATAGAATAAACAGTCGTCCAGGTAATTTATTGAGATATTCTAATTTTTGCTTGTATGTATATACGATTCATATTGTTCTCCTTACAACATATTTCGTAAGATGGTAAACATAAATTACATTTTCATCACTCTGTAATTGAAAATAGCCCATTACCATGCAGCTGAGATCTTCGAAAATTAACAATTTCCTTGTAACATAACAAAAAATGATCAGCTGACTTTGCCTGTCCTAAACATTACTTTTCCTGTCTCAAACAATACTTTGCCTGTCCCAAACAAAACTTTTCCTGTCCTAAACAAGTGAAGTTTCCGTTTTACTAAACAGGAGCACCGGTGTGATTTCGTTATTTTTGACGATTCTGTGTTCTTTATAACAGCTGACTTTAACACTAAAATGAATTGTAAAACCTTGTGTTTGGTTATAGAAAATTACTAGACTATGAAATTTCAGATAATGTTTTGTAAGCTTAGTGTGGTTATTTGCACAGTGATGAAAAGTATCGTTCACTACTCGATATACTATTTCAGTTGTTAGAAATGTATAGTCGAAATACCATAGTAAATGTTTCAACATATTTTTTAACTTAACATCAGCGAATCTTTGGTTCTACCACAATTTTGCCGCCGAATCTTTTCCAGTACCTCAGCTGCACTTGGCTATGATATATTTAGTAAAGCCCTGCAATTTACTAAGCTCGTTATAACCGATCAGCAAATTTACAAATTTTTACCAGATACTAAATCAGTCATTAGGCTTTGAAGGCATCAACCATTTGGTGAGATATAAAAATTAAAGCAACCTACTAGTATGTACCAAACGAGTGATGGTTAGATAAAATCAACTGTCGTATAAATAAGCATTATCCTAGAAAAAAGTCCACAACTCCACAGACTTCTAGTAGGTCGCTGACGACAACCGTTGTCCTCTCTAAGCCGCGGGTCGGCGCTCAGGTCAGGATCTAGGAGGTCGTAAACGACGTCTGAGTTAGGGATTAGAGGAATAAACAGGGTCTTACCAGCCGTAAACTCAGAGGCGATGGCTGAGTCAATATGGACAGGGGATTAGACAGCGTCAGGATCCGCGGATCAGTGTTTCCATAAACCCGATATTTATGTTATAAAACCTAGCTTTTGTGATGATTTATACACAAAATAAACTAAACCTATCTGAATAAAGATAAAATTGTGGAAAGATTTCAATGTTTCATAAAATAATGTATTAAATTGTAAATAAAATATAATTTTTCTAATTATTACAAACGTCTAGAAAACGTTAAAACTCACCGTCTCCAAAATTCTACATCAGCTACATGGTTTACCTGGAAAACAAATGTTGTTAGTACAAGGAGTGTGCATGAATGTTCTAGTTCAATAAGATTATGTTCGATCTATCGAGGGTATTACGATAAATCTTCATCTGTACAAACTTCAAATTACTAGACCATTGCACAACACGATTTTGACATAATGATCAATCAGGAGCGGTTCACCAAATTACTGTACATTAAACTAAGCTAACGTTCATATACGTTATTAGGTTACCGAATTGCATAGCATTAACAGAGAATAACCTGTTATTTTGTAACGCTTTAATCACGAGGTTAGATAATAGCGGCGGCGGCCGAACGAAGACGGAGTCCCCAAGTTGACACGGACATAAGCCGATGATAATGTGACCAGAGGCACACAGACAGACAGTCAGGCAGGAGAAAGTGGACATCCTTTGCAGCATCATCGGGTAGTGATTAAACATGTTCCCAAGCTTAAGTGAAAGTTAATCTTGTAATTATAAATCTCTTTATCTAAATGTAAAGACAACTTTTGAATAATAAATCGTAAGTAGCCCAATTATTATACTAATTATACTAAATTACACTAATAATACCTAATTATACTAATCATAATAAAAAAAAAATAAAATTATTAACGCATCGGTATTTGATTTCAAGGCAATAGAGAATATGAAAACGTACAATTATTGGTGTACATTTGAATCGCAATAATTAAGCTACCAATGATTTAATGATGATTTATTTTGTTAAATAATTATATAACATCTTCAACGCCAGGAGTCACATACACAATGCTGCTTAGGCGCTCAATGATAGGGATTGTAAGAAATCACTTAAAACGATCATAGCCGCTACGCTACCCAGCTAAATAATATAGTAAGACAAAATGTTTATACTTGCGTGCATTTAAACACAGTATTAGCAGAAGTAACAAATAAAGAGCAAAACCCCAAAACTACAACTTCTTCGATCAAAGTAACCGCTTATTACTACAATAACACCCTCAGAAAGACACAATATAATCCCTATCCCATAAAAGCAACATAAAATCTACACCCGAGCAGATAGTACAAGATTGTTATAGATACAACGTGGATAAAACATGAAGCCAATATGACACTGTTTACCCCTCCCCCCTTCACCCCCCGAACCATCGACAGTATTACCAATATCCCGCTTTAATTTCCCCCGACAATATTTGGCCAGCACCCTTCCCTCCCCTTGTGTGCGGACAGATGCGACTTTATTAACCTTCGTCCCGATATTGTTTTGATATTAGCCTCGGAAGTATTTGCCCGAAGAGACTTCGAATTTGGAGTTATTGCTTTACCTTCACCCTTCTCGCGTTCAGGAGCTTTTAAAAAGAATGAGGGCGAAAGGGGGAAGGGTAAGTTACTTTATAAGAATAGGTTTTTCATCAAGTCTGTATTCTTTAATAAAGTGTCTGGCGAGTTTCTGCAGAGATTATTTTACCTTAAAAGGTTTTGTGAGAGCTGGCTTATTTGTTCAGACTTTTTTATTAGGATCCTCAAACCGCCATTTTAAGTCACTCATACTGTTCATTAACCTTATGATAAATACAAGGCTAATTCTTACAAATATAAAATTTTGAATTTACACGGCATAAAACATCATGTAATCGTTTCCAAAGAGAGGTATATCTTTATATATAATTATGTAAGTCAACACTGTGAGAGTTTGGAAAATCGCCGGATAATGGGAGAGGGGTCAAATTAAAAGTATTGATCCCAAGAACTCGGGACAAATAGCAGTATTTCTAACAAGTTACCAGCATGCAAGAAATAAAGCAAAACATCCCCCATAAGAAAAGCATATGGATTTAAAAACGTCTGCTTTGTTTACAATACAATATGTGATTAAGTGTCTGATTTTATTACGAACTTATATCGTTTTATTTTCATCAGCATGTAAATAGTAAAAATCAGATGAGGCAGAGTATTAGAGCAAGATTAAGGCCGGGTCACACTACGCTGGTTACCAGCTGCTAGTTGTTAGCTGCTAGTAAAAAGCAGGAAAAAAGCAAGTCTGACCACAACAAATGTTGCTAGTTCTAGCAAAACAGAGAGGTTTGAGTGGCTACACTAAGCTGGTTGCTAGTGGTGGCACATTAATAATTATCAGGTGTTTTAGCTTAAAATTCTCATCAAAATTTAAACAGTGTTATAAACAAATGATAGGTAAAACCTTATCCGATAGATTTGCTAGTGGTTTTAATACATTTGGATATTTCCATTTTTCCGGATAAGCCAACAAATTTGATTTTTCACCTTCACTATTAAAAATTACTTCTAAATGTGTACATTTGAATTTATTTAATGGTTGTTGTATGATATTAGAATAAGATTGATAAGGCGTTTAATATCAGGCTTGAATAACATTTTTTAATAGATAAGTACTTCGTCAATAACTCAATTAACCTGTAAGAAAATGTTTGTTTGGTAGAAAATTTTACTACTGAAGTTTTGTTAAAATTTATTAAGGCTTGGAACCATGATTTGTTGTCTGGAGCTATGTGGCAGGTTGCATTTTATAGTTTTACATAATCCAAAAGGCAACACATCTACTTCCAGAAAAAGGGATAAGCGGAATTTAATTCCAATTTGAGCCTTACAAGCCAGTTGAAACAGCAAAACCGTCATATATATGTGCTAGTTAATTTTCCTAACCACAAAATGGCGGCGGCAACCCATCTACTTCCAGAAAAAGGGATAAGCGGAAATAATACCAATTTGAGCCTAAAAAGCCAGTCGAAACAGCAACACCGTCATATATATGTCCTAGTTAATTTCCCTAACCCAAAATGGCGGCGGTATGTTGAGTAGTGTTGTCTCCAGTAGGCCTATTACCAATAGACCTCCTTGGTATGACTGCCAATTTTATCCGATTTTTCGCATTTTTACTGTAGTTAAAAAAATATCAGCTGGTTCAAATTAACTCCAGTGATTGTGCTTTTTTGTTTTATTTGAGACAAAAAGTAAATATACTGTACAGCTAGTAGCTCGCAATATTTGTATTTATTTGTTTATTTTGATTTTCCTAGCTGCTAGTAACTAGCTCTGGTATCCAGCCTAGTATGACCCGGCCTTTAGGGGCTGTGGCCCCTTCAAGCCACTAGTTAAAGAAAAATAAACAACAAGAATTGCATTGGATGAAAACAATAACAATTCAACTATTTCAACGATTTCCCTATTGTTGCACCTTAACATTTACAAATCCAAGGCAGAGCATAAACAATTTTGTATCGTCTTAGTATAATTGTCTATATAATCAGTGTGCCAGAATGATAAAGAACTTTTAAGAGTTCGATTAAAAACTGTATAACCATTACAACATTATTTATTCAACTGCGATGGATCTATGGATTGTTCCGTATTAGGACCCTCTATTGTTCCACAGCAACATTAATACGTGTAAATTGAAAGTTACGTTTGCTAAATTTAAAGACAACGCCTAGAAACTACCCCAAGCTTCCAAATTCCAGATAACCTGTCAGTTATGGAGAAAGCCATCGCTGCATAATCAGCAACTGAGTTTCATGTTCGACACACTTGTCGCCATCCTCCCGGTAGGTCCAATCTGGTTTCTCCTTCGCCAAACCACCGACAAACCCGATAACACCATATCTTGTTTCATCCAAAACTTTCAGCCAAATGCAAACCATCAAATAAATAGTATGTTGATTTATATCTAATACAATTACTTCTTGTTATTAAACCAATACAAATTCTTTGTTACAGAGATGCTTGTAAAATCATTAGAAATTATATCCTGTGGGAGCTGAGTAAATTCACTAATTTACACGTTTTTTCATTGTTTACATTCTTCACCCATGATACAATATGTATGTGGAATGCTAAAATTAATTCAAAACAATTTTAAAATACGATACAACATGCACATGTATATTTTTAAATCAGATACTTTAATAAGCTAAGTTTAATTAAGTCTTAAATTTAGTAGCTAACTAACTGGTATTGAGGTTCATAATCCAGATTATAAGATTTTAAAAGTAAGATTACTCATAACTACCTCTTAGTAGGGGAGAGATTCAACAAACCCGCCGGGTTAAATATTTTTGGGATAAGACGCTAAATCTGTGAAAACCACTTGATGGCAGTCAGTAAAAATATCCACAGAACAAAATTAATGGAAAAAATCATAATTCTAAAATATTTCAAAAGGATATTTTAATCGGTTTTATTCTGTTTTGAATGGCCGAGTTGGTAGAAACTTTATTTGGACGATATTTTTTTAGGGATTATTTGGACTACTTTTTGGTCTTTTACAAAGGGGAATCAGGGAAATTTCAGCAAACATTTACAATATAAAAAAATTTTGATTACAATATAAAAATTTAATTTTTTTTTAAGTTGTTGAAATTTTGTAAATATCCAGGCCTCTTGGAAAATATACTTAAGTTTACAATAAACTTCGGTTTATATTCCAATAAAACATGTACGATCTTAATGTTGCAGTTTTCACCTAGTCTCCCAAATGCGTAACCTCCAAAACGTAATCCAAACAACTCCAACCGCGTTTAGTGAGCAAACAAGGAAATCAAAACTAAATAAATTTAGAATAGTGTTACTGTCATAATTGAGTAAAACCAAGCCCCAATGTTTAAAATAAAAGTTATCAATTTAGAAGTTGTACGTAGAAAATAACACAATATGACAAAGAGGTAACTAGTTATTCGATTGTTACTGGAACCCCGCCAGATCACAGTGAGGTGTCGGAGCGGCAAAGCACTGGGGAGGGGTCGCTATCATCTGATAACGCCGGGGAAGATTGTGAGAGAAAAGGGGGAGAATCTTCATCTGATGTCTCAACCTCATTTAAATATCACCCAGACATCTTTATTAATAATCTCCCGCCTTGAACAACATTGACTCCCTTTTTCTGCAATTTAGATGTCACTTTATTGCGTACCCCCTCTCGCTCTGACCGTTGCCCTCTTAGGGGTTTTATTGCAAGTTTGTTTACATTGGAGGTGATTTCGCCTCATCAAGTTTCATGGTTTGTATAAATTGTGTGAAGATACTTGGAGTAGGTGGTAAAATACTAGTGATTTATAGTAGTAAAGTTTGATGAATGTTTACCTTTCTACTATTAGTAAGATGTTCATGACACTTAAGACAAAGACATGTCGCTTAACTTCCTCCCAGTTACCAATGAACTATGTTAAAACAATTTTTAATGTTAGCTAATATATTTTGTTATTTCCAGGTACTGTATACTTAAATAATAAAATAATAAAAATAAGGGAACCCTAAGAAATGCTACATAGATTAAATATTTGTTTAATGCAATTCAGTAAAACTGTTGTACTTTATTTTGCAAAATCAAAATAAATAAATTAGCTGTAAATTTATAATCATGGACAGATTTATATTCCTTTTTATATTGGTTTTAAAATCATGTACAACAACTTTTTAAATACGTCAGGTTGTTTTAAACGTTTCGATTTAGTTGGGACGAATCAATATCTACGTATTCAAAATAAATGCAGACCAAACAATTTCAAAACAGTTTTTTTTTTATTAATAACAGTCATTTAACATATTTACCCATTAAATGTTGTAATTGGTGATGCAAAGGATTTTAAATATCTAACCATCCAGACGAAATACTTTTTTTATTGATGGGAAGGAATAGATAACTAAGTCACAGACTTAGTTAACCGTAGTGAAAAACATACAATTTAAAGACATTGAAATTATTTTTAATTATTGATAGGCTTATAACCTGATATACGATAAATAGTATGATCATACATCAGTCCTATGGTAGATGCTGATGATAGAAGGCAGACCACCACAAATACTATTTAAATATTAATTTTTAAATACACGTACAATTTTACGATACTTTCAGCGAAGAACAGGGACAGCAGATTGTTCCTCTGACGCTCCTGCTAGGCGCCAGGCGCCTCACATATGTTTCGCAAGGTCCAGCGACAGCGGCACAGCGCCGTGCCAGCGCGCGGTCGTGTTATCAAGGCACTGCAGTGTCAGCAATTAGGCGCATTAGCATGCCCGTTATCAGTCCGGCAGTGTGCGCAGTGGACCCGCGGCTGGTGATAACGTGGGCAGTAGAGGCCGTAACATACACTCTGGGCACTGGGCAGTTCCGAGTAGCTATATGCACTCTGGGCAGTTCCGAGTAGCTAATTGTCATAGCAGATTTTGATCTAGGAAAAATTTACTTTCCTTGTATAACCCTAGAAAAAGGTAACGCGGTTATTTTAAATGTGCTTGTTTTCATTTATGTAATTTATGATTCAATGAAATTGGTAGTTGAATTTGCATTTTTAGTTGATTACCTCAGTTTCAATCGGGAATAACTTTTAAATGAGGAATGTATCCTTCGCTGTGGATGCGAGAAAATTCGCTTACGTATTTCAATTTCATTAGATAAAACTACGATTTAACTTAAACTAAAAAATTACATTTTATTCAACGCAGATCTTTTTGATGAGCGGTACAAAGATCCACACGATAAAACAAAAATTGAAAGAATATATTACAAACACTATATAAAACAAATCTAACATTTGTACAATATAAATTCCGGTTAAGACAAGCAAAAATAAATAACTCTTGAAAGTCGGAGCTATAGTTTAAATTCTTAGCCTGAAGGTCAAGTTCGATTTGTTCCATTGCACTTGGGAATTAAATACAAGTTAGTTAGTAAATTTGTGTTGAGTTGTTCATGAAATTTATGTTCATTTGCGGTAGCTAAAAATACTCAGCAACACACTGAAACGAAAAAACACAGTGTTTTGGGTTCATATTTGTTTAGATTTTTCTAACTACACCCTTTCTGAAACCCAGAACATTCAAGAAATAAATCAAGGGTTACTAGTGGAAACCATGCATGTGGAAACCATACTTTATCCTCAACTACGGTGTTATTTAGGGACATGGCGCCTCGTCACGTGATTCTCAGCTCATTCATGAAGGCCTCCCGTTCTGTCAGTTTGATCGGCCCAGAACGAACCTGATAAAACAGTTTCGCCCCATTAAACCTTCTAGGGCTGCCGATTGGGCCCAATTTCAAACCGCTCCAAAGTTTGGGGCTGATTTGAACCGACAGCCCTGACAAAACACTGGCAGAATGATCGGGGAACAAGAGGGCAAACAGAGCCTTCACTGGTGACAACCGTCAGGTGGGGAGAGCACGGTTTGTGAACCGACTCGAGGAGCTGGCGCTTTGACGTAAGGCCCTAGGACAAAGAAGACTGCAATGTGGATTACGAGAGGTGAAAAGAACAGAAAGCGGAGATAGATTGTTTAAAAGTTACAACCCTTATGAACTTAATTTTAATGTATTATTATATTATTATAAAAACTACAATCGTTAAGAATTAATAATAACGACGTTTCAATACGAATTTATAGTTATAACAACTCTTATATATCACCACAGAGAAGAAATGATCAATTACAGTAAATTTTACATTGCGCGTGGAATAAATATCTAGTTAGGCCACAATGAGCGATGTGAGGGAAATATAGCCAGATGTCCACTTAATCTTATTTTACTATTTATGTGGTGAGTCTAGCTGTAAGCTGATTATTTCTTATTAATAACACAACACTCAATCTTACCTTGTAGAATCTGAGGAATACCTTAAATAAAATCTTTACTCTTGAATACTTCTTATTTATTATCAGCTGGTGACACAATTCCACTCTTCGAAGTGATATTCGAGCTGAATTCCAAGTAGCAGACGATGTGATGGAAGTATTGAATCTTAACAAGACGAAATATTTAGGCGTGGGCGTGATGGGTGTTGTAATATGGTTATAAACTTGAGAATGCTCATTGAAATTCACTATTGTACTCTAGCTGTGATACATATGTAAATATGGTGGGTATCGAAGTGTTCAAGATTATAGAACCATGATTTACAAAAATATCATAATAATTTACCTGCCATTTGTTTTAAAAATTGTTAGATGAAAAATTCCATCTCAAAGTGCAAAAGTATTATTCTCAGTTTATAAACACTAAGTAAACCTGTCGCGGCTTCGCTCGCGATCATCATTTATAAATACTGTGTTACCGTTCCAAAGCCAACATGGCCTGATTACATTATTTCTCTATAAAAAATGTTTCCTGCACAGCTTCACGTTAGGCTCTTTCCAATGACATCAAAAACATGAAAATCGGTTCAGTAGTTTAGGAGGAGTGATTGTCACAGTACACCTGCTCGCCTATTAAATAAGTATAGATTTTAATCCCGCTTAACGTTATTTACACAAAACGGCTGATTATAAAAAAGCTTGTCTTTACTAATCAGTGAGAGAAGACGATTATAAGTTTATAATAGATGTGAGGGCCAAGTTATAACCGTTCCGCGTTTTCATATTTATCTCAATGAAAAATATGGTCAACTGGCTGGTTCGTATTCTTGAAATCCTTTTTTGAGTCTTCTTTCAAAAGTATAAAACATATGAACACAACCTACTTGAAACAACCTACTTGAGTCTATAGAGGTTTAGAGTATTCCCGTTAAAATTTTTTATCATTTTTTCGAACTTACAACTTTATTAACACTTTTCACTCTTTTCCCTGTGGGCTGTGTATTCTTAACCACGATTTGATAAAAATACGTACCACATCAATTCTTACACCCCAAATATTCTGATTAGAGTTAGACAAATTCCTCAATTGATGTTACATATTCCATCCATGTCTCTTATGTAGATGACCCACACCTATTTCAAAACAATCGTGCCCTTGAACTTATCTATCTGTACAACAATGCAGGAAGACCCTACACCAGCTGATCTCGCACCAACCCAGAACCGCAAAGCATGCCGGGTAGTTGGGACGATCGAGATGCGATCTATCGGCGGGTGCCGGCATCACCGCTCCGAATTCCAATTACAGGTAATGTGTCCAGACCCCTCATTATCGCTTCTATAGCTTCATCACCCGCCGCCGCGCCCCGCCCCCTGTACCGTACGCCGCGCCGCGCCACCCGATCTGGTTTTGATCGAAGGTATTTCGTGATTAATTTTAACCCGTATCGATATTTAATACCATCGGTGTTCGATAACATCGTAGCGTTAGGTAGGATGCGCAGTCACAACGTCGTGAAGCCTGTGAAACTTTAAATTTAAGTGGGAGTTGGAGTTTATATTGAAATTATTGAAAAATTAAGCGAACCATGTAATAATATTGTGGTTGTATTAAACCATACAAAATTGTAACAACTTTGTGAAAAAATGCAAATATTTGACGAAAACCTATTCCAAATACAATATTTAAACATAACTTTACAAAGAAAAAGTGAAATTGACCTTATTTGCCATTATTATTTGGTTTTGCCTTAAAATCAGTTGTTTTATTAAAATTGGCCTTACTTTTACTACAGGAAATTTTTAGATTTCTGAACCAACAATACACCGCATGCAACATATACACAATATATATTATTTAAAAAAATCCTACCATAGTCATTATTTCGCTTTATAAAAATAAAATAAATAGAACGCTTTAAAATGTACACTCGATCACATCAAAGTACAACCAAACAAATTGAGTCCACCAAATATAATTCTACATTGAGAATAATCATAAAGGGCAAAGAATAATCCATAAGAAAGGGAAAATTGGAGTGAATTACCTTTGGAAAAGAATAAACCTTTCCCTCATTTGGAATATATTTAACAGTGGCCATATTTCATTGTGAGCCCGCGGCAAAGTCAGCGCTATCTGTGTGAGGAGGTGGGAACTTCCCCCCTTCACCCAGAAGCCAATGATTAGTTTTTATTCTTTCACGCTTTGGTGTCGAAAGATTTGTTGCTTAGTTTTTTAAAATGTAACTGTTGTAAAACTTAAAATTTAAGGTAAAACGATGTTACTTGTTTAGTAAATGTGTTAAGATGAGTTTAAGCAATTATAGATATAAAAATGATTGACGTTATAGCAACGAAATAAAAATTCTAAAGTTTAGCGATAATCCATTCAAAATTTTGTACGATTTACAATCTGACTTTGTTTAGCAAATATTACTTGTAGTTTATATTGATTCATATTGGGTTTTATTTGCAAAATTTACATCTTTGAGAAATATTTTGACACTCGGACAATATTGGTATAAATAGTTAATTTAATATAACACGCCATAAACCAAAATCTATTCTTATTATAACGTAAATAACTTGTTGTACTAACTACTTAGTGGTAATTTGTATTTAACGAAAACTTTATGTATACATTGTTTTATTACACTGTCACCCAAAAAGGGGAAGTCCGGAAAGTTTGACCAATTTGTAATTTTGTATAATCCTGCTTAATAATAATAATTTTTTACAGGTTAAGGGTGAAACTAGGAGGATAAGTTTGTATTTGCAAATAAGCAACTCAATAATAAATAGATTTTTTGTATCACTGAATTCAGTTGAAAGAACCGTCCTTTGCCGTTAAAATTCTCGTAAAGTTTTAAAGTACGAAAATGGTTTCACAATTCTGAACCTATAATCACTAGACCAGTCTTATTTCAAATTTCTTTGGGCAACACTAATTGCAGTTATCAGTGCTGGATCCAGTCGTCAAAGATAAAACCAAAACACGCAATTCTTTTAAGACCCAAGACCGGCCGGATGATGAAGGGTGGCCACGGAGTCTCTCCGTCTTAAACGATGTTAACTCCGTCAGAGTTCAGACTGATCTTAAACAATGACATATACCGCATCGATATCCAGAGTATAGAGCAACATAGTTGCAGAGGTATTAGCGATTAGAATCAATATATTCCATACTATCTACTTGAAATTTCAACCCAGATTGTTTTAAGTTGCATTGCATTTTTCCAAACCCCGCACGACAGTCGCCACACCGGAACCCGCGGTACAATAACATAATAGGTATCTGTTCGCGGGTCGCTGCGCCCCAAAGACTCAAATTTGGTACCGGGGTTGGCGGGGGCGCCGCGTGAGCCGCATAATGATCCCAGTCATTGGTTTTCCGCCGCTGCGCCGCGTCTGAGGCCGGAAACGATGTTGATTCCTGCGGAAAAGTTACCTTTGTGATTACTTCCCTAGGGTCGTGCTGTAGCGGTTTGTTCGCTTGAGATACAAGATATCGCTACTTAGGTGTGAAAGTTGGCGCGATTGAGTTCATACTGAAATTACCAAGTTGAAAATTTGGTCGAAGAGAATGAAAACATTTAGAAAAATTAATTTAAAATATGAGAACGTTGGCAACATGATTTCTTGATTTTTAACCTCTCTTTTGGCAAAATTATTTCTTTATTTTTAAATTGTTTAAACTATCTCTTATTGAAAACCTCATAAAATAATTGTAAAAGTAAGTTTTTAAACAAAATGTTAAGCTATTTAAACGTTAAAATTCATGATGGCACGTAACAGGTGTATATTATCACATTACTCCATACGTTTTTAATGTGTGTGAATTTATTAACTTAAACGTATTTATTCATTCTTTATCAACTGTTTTAGTAACAATAGAACTGGTTAAATACATCAATAAAATATTCATACGGGAATTTTTATGTTGTAAAAAAACTCTAATATCAAATTACAATTGTTAAAAATATATCACTATTTTAAAATACAGCTATCGCTTCATGTTACGCAACAGTATATTTTCTTTTTCTCGGGTCTATACAATTATAATTTTAGAGATCCATCTATTTAATTGAAACGAGATAAAACCAAATAAACAATCCAATGAGCTAACTCAGCAATATTTTCTTCATCATGTATTTCCGAGATAAAATTACAGTCAAAAAATAAAATATGCAATTCTCGGAAGAAACGCCGCATGTTTTTGCCCTCGCAGACCCGCCGCAATCCCTCACGGCCGCAGTGCGCGCCCGAAAACCCTCGTGTAGTAGCAGTAAGAGCGATACAATGCAATATTTTAATTTCTTTCGCATAGATAACAATTTTTTCATCACTCTATATTTTAAAATAGCCCATTACCATGCAGCTGAGATCTACGAAAGTTATCGATTACCTTGTAACATAATGAAAAATGATCAGCTGACTTTGCCTGTACTAAACATTACTTTTTCCGTCCCAAACAATACTTTGCCTGTCCCAAACAAAAATTTTCCTGTCCTAAACAATTTAAGTTCCCGTTTTACTCATCAGGAGCAGCACCAGTGAGATTTAGTTATTTTTGACGATTCTGTGTTCTAACCGCTGACTTTAACGCTAACATGAATAATTTTAAAACCGCGTTGTGATTACTTATAATGAATTTCTAGATTATGAAATATCAGATAATTTTGTTAAGGCTACTGTGGTTATTTGCATCGTGAGGAAAAGTATCTTTCACTACTCGTCGCAAAAGTCCTATTTCGGGACCTTCGTGACTAGTAGTGAAATAAACTATACCGGTACTTCATACAAAATTTTGTTTGGAATTTAAAAACGTTGAATATGAATATTGAACATGTGTTTTTTTCTGAATGGTGAAAACTCTGTATCACAGTTCATGCTTGGCATTGTAGTTCATTATTGATTCTTGCTTTATTTTCAATGTGTTTATTCAGGATTAAGTGGCTTCAGGTGGATACTTTGGGCTTACATTGTTAAGAGTTTTAAGCGTAGCAAATTTCATTCTATTAGCTAAAGTAATTTGTTCTGAATAACTGTAAACTTTCTAGTTTGAAAAATGTTGACAACTAACTGAAAAACATATAGGATACGTGGCTTATTCTATATGTCCTATTTTATAGTGTTCAGATACTCTATAGTAATAAAGTAGCAGTGAGTGTGTGTTTGTGTGTTATAATTATTTCGAAAACAGCTTCTCAAAACTGCTCCCGGACCGTGCCACATTTAAAGGGTTCAAAAGTTGCCCTCCCCTAAAAAGTTGCCATGTTACTCTTATGGAATATAAAAAATATTATTATTGTTATTATTATTTCTTGGAGCGGCGAAAGGCGAATGGTCTAAATACAGTTATTGAAATCAATAGTTTAACATTTGTTCATTCATTGAACAATGACAAAAATTATAATTAAATAAAAAAAAGGGAAATTGGATAATTCTGTTATGTTAAAAACTTTTAGATTTCATTACCCCGATAAACACAATTGTGTGTCCATAAAACACAGGAGTATTGGCCATTTAATTGTTTCTTACAGACCAAAATCGAAAAAATGCCGAGATTTTTGGAACTTCTTTTGTATTTAATTTGTATATATGTATATCTTCATTTATATTATTATTATTTTTTGTTAATTGTCATTTCAATATGGTGTTCCAGAGTAACCAATAAACGGACATAAATACAGAATATGAAATTTATTTGTTTCTTGACGTTAACATATATACAAACTAGTCTGTTTAGGAGCTCACAGATAGTTTGTATTATACAGTTGAAATAAAAACGTTACTTTAATTAAGGTGTAGCATTACTTTGTTTTATCCTTTATATCGTATATATTTATTATGCTTTATGAAATGTCGATTAAATAGAGTACAAAATCACAAATTTGTTATAACGTCGAACTTAAGCAAAAATAAAATACCCCCGTAGCAGCAAACCTGCGTACTCAGCGAATTTCCAATGCATCTTAATACGACTTAAATCCACATACCAAGATTCGTAAAGATACATTCATAAACAAAATATTTATGATATTATAATTATTCTCCATAAGAATAACATAGCGTCTGAGTATTTAGGTTTGCTGAAACAAGGTACACAAAAAATGAGTTTTTATGAACTTTTAGCGAATTTCCCCTATAGGGAAAAAGCTATTACCGTAGTCGGCATGGTAAGACCTAAGCCCGGGACCATGATAACTTTTCGTTTTGAGGTCCCCATATGCCAAAAACACCATTCGTTCGAAACTGTATATATATATATATATATATAAATATATTATATATTATATATATAAATATATATTGTATATATATATATAACTATATATGTGTCCGTGAGCAGGATAACTCTCGTAAAAATAATCCGATTTTGACGAAATTTGGTATAAAAGTGTAAAGCAGCATTTATGACTTTATTTTCGAAAACCAGACAGATCGACCTATCCGAAGGGGTATTTTGGGGGTGTATTGTACCCCAAAAATTTTTTGTTTTAGCTTTTTTCATATAATTTTTGAAAAAATCAAATTTTAGCGAATTCCCCCTATAGGGAAGAAGCTATTACCGTAGGTCTCATGATAAGACTTAAGCCTGAGACCATGATAACTTTTCATTTTGAGGTCCCCAGATGCCAAAAACCCCATTCGTTCAAATTTATATATATATATATGTGTGTGTCTGTAAGCACGATAACTCTCGTAAAAATGGTCCGATCTTAATGAAATTTGGTACAAATGTGTAAAGTACCATTTATTTGAACGAGTTCGAAAACCAGATGAATCGTACCATCCGAAGGGGGGTTTTGGCGGGGTTTTGTACCCCAAAAATGGGTTTTTGGGGTTTTCACATGTAATTTTAATTTAAATAAAATTTTAATTTATACCATTGAATTCAACTTAAAAAAACAAACAATTTGGTATTTTGATCATTGCTCTACGTTAATTGGTTACCGAGATATTGAAAGTGCTAAACACAGTACGTTGTCTAATGTTATTCTTATGGAGAAAAATAAAAATTGTATATCTCGCTTATTTATGAGCATAAACTGGCGAAATTTGGTATATGGCTTGATCTGGTTATGGTTTATTGTTGTTTGCACAAAAAAACAATTTTTCCCCTATGGTTCCTGTAGCAGCAAACCTAGGTACTTGGTCCCCATGTTATTCTTATGGAAAATACTTAAAATGTTATATATTACTTATTTATGAATGTATATGGATGAAACTTGGTATGTGACTTCACTAAGATGAGTTCTATTGATATTTGCATAAAAACCAATTATTTTGTGTGCCTTGTTGCAGCAAACCTGCGTACTCATCCCCAATGTTATTCTTATGGAGAATAAGAAAAATTGTATATCTCGCTTATTTATGAACTTTTCCTGATGAAACTTGGTATATTGCTTCATATCGTTGTGGTCTATTGATATTTGCACTAAAAAACATTTTTCGGCCGATAGTTCCTGTAGCAGCAAACCTGCGTACTCAGCCCCATGTTATTCTTATGGAGAATAAGGAACGTGCTATCTCCCTTAATTATGAATATAAATTAATAAAATTTGGTATATGGCTTTACCTACTTGAGTTATATTGATATTTGTATAAAACCCCATTTTTTGTGTTCCTTGCTTCAGCAAACCTGCATACTCAGCCGCCATGTTATTCTTAAGGAGAATAATTAAAATGTCATAAATTGTTTATTTATGAATGTATATTGATGAAACTTGGTATGTATGTGGCTTTATGTGGTATAAAGATACATATATATGCGTTGGAAATTCGCTGAGTACGCAGGTTTGCTGCTACGGGGGTATTTTTATAACTCAACTACGTGAAGCCACATACTAAATCGTATTAATTTATGTTCATAATTATGGGAGATAAAATTTTAATTATTCTCCCTAAGAATAACATGGGGCTGAGTATCTAGGTTTGCTGCTACGGTAACGATCAGAAAACAAATAGTTTTTTGTGCAAATAACAATAGACCACAACGTTATAAAGCAATATACCAAGTTTCGTCAGAATAGGTTGATAAATAAGCAATATATATTATTTATGTTATTCTCAATAATGATAACATTGGACAACGTTCTGTGTTTAGCACTTTCAATATCTCTATTGGGTGTTTAGCACCCAATTGACGCAAAACAATGTTAAAAAACCAAATTGTTTGTTTTATTAAGCTGAATTCAATCGTAAAAATTAAAATTTTATTTACTAAAATATTATATGTAAAAAACTCAAAAAAGCATTTTTGGGGTACAAACTCCCCCCCCAAAATACCCCTTTGGATAAAGCGATCTGGCTGGTTTTCAAACTTAAATTCATAAACGTCGCTTTACATGTCTGTACCAAATTTCATAGAATTAATTTTTGAAAGAGTTATCGCACCCACGGACACCTATATATATATATATATATATATATATATATATATATATATATATATATATATATATACATTCAGTTTTGAACGAATGGTGTTTTTGGCATCTGGGGACTTCAAAACGAAAAGTTATCATGGTCCCGGGCCTAGGTCTTACCATGCCGACTACGGTAATAGCTTCTTCCCTATAGGGGGAATTCGCTAATTCCCTACAGGGGAAATTCGCTAAAAGACTTAACTGTGATTCTGGTTGTATAAAAAGGAGGACCTATAATGCAAGGATACTTCGATCATGATAATCTTCAACCTGTAATATCATTCTAGAGATTGATGAAGCTTACTCTGAAGTTCACTGTCCAAATATACAATAACTTTAGTTATTTTTTGTTCTATTTTTTTGTATGTTTTATTTTGGACTTTAACGGCGTTATTAATGAATATTATCTTCTGAAGTCGACCATTTAATCAAATTGAACGCTCTTTGAAATATGTGTAGAAAGATTATACTGTTTTCCCTACTGTTTGTGAATGATATAAGACCCATAACGTATCTATCTTCGACCTACCACATTCCCAATCAGCAATCGCATCGCCACTATGCAGCTCCGGACTTTAACGACGCTATTTGAAACGGAGCCACAATGCACGCTGCAGGACCGGTCGGTGATCGGAGCAGGATAATGAAGATAATGGGCCCCGGTGCGGCGGTAGGGGCCCGTGCTCCAATTTGCGGTCTGGCCGCCCAGAGGCCCCGGGGCCCTCACAAGGCCCGCGCTCTATCGGCGATACTACGCAACTGGGGACAAAGAAAAACGTAGGTTGGATATAGAGAGACATTTTAACATCGTGAAATTTTATTGCTTAGCCTTAAATAAATTAACGCGTTTTAAGTTATAAATATATGTTCTACTATTGATCAGAATTTCTAAACAAACCCCCACTAAGAGGAGGTCCCACGTCACGAAAGAGTTTACGCATAAAATATATACGCATCTATACCTGTTTATCCAACAATATAAATTATAACAGTAGTTCCTCGACGTTTTTTCCAAAGTTATTGTTTTAATCTTTAATTTTAAAGAACAAAATAGGCCTATATTGTTATCAAATCATTATTCACATGAAATACAGTTAAAACCTAAAATCACCTTTATGAAGCATGTTTTATGAAGTGGCTAAAGCCCTTTTAATACACCTAGCGTCCTTGTCTGTAAATGCAAGGAAAACTCTAATTTTAGGGTTTTATAATATTAACTGAAATCGGAACTTTAATGTAATTTGTTTTTAATAATAAATGCAATTTGATTTAGACCGTCAAACAATCTATACTCTAATACGAGCAATGCATGTCTGTTCATTTTTTTGTTAGCAAATGTATCTCGGAATCCAGTAGAAGGATTTTTGTAACTTTGGAATAAAAGTCTTTTTGACCTAAAAATCGACTGGTAAAAACGTCAACCCCAGGAAAATTTATAATTCGTTAAAAATCCCAATTGAAAAATGGAAATGTTAACATTGGGCTAGTGGAGTTTCAAATCAAAACAACAGAATCCTAACAGCTGTGAATAAATTAACCAGGAAACCATCAAAGTAGCACTTACACGAGGTAAAATTTCAATAAATGATTTTTTTAACAGTAACTAGAACCATTTAATAAAGATTGCATTAATTTTTCACTTACGAAACGAATCAAATATCACCGAATTTGGCTCGGTCTCCCTGGTACTAACTATAAAACAAAAGCAAATCGAAATGTTACTTGCTAGTAATTATATCACTTTATTTCCCCGTTGTTACAGATTATAATTGGTTGATCTCGTGTTTATCATATAATTATTTTCAACCTACAATTTTTTAAGCAAAAACGTTAATTTTTACCGTAAAAACTATTGTTAAAGAAGAATATATGATGCCGGACTTGATGGGGAGCGCAATAAAGTGATGCTGGACTACGGCAAACGTCGGCCAATAAGAGGCTGTGTTTGCACTGCAGTGGACAGCACAGATTACACCGGCTGTAAAGCCTGCCCTCACTCATTGCGCAATATACTTCATTTGACCTTCACTGATTAGTTTCAGGCTTTGTCAACAGAGGTACCGCAAAGAACATTATACATTTAAGTTAGTAAAATTTCCTTGGATTACGTTTTACCATGATTATGTTCCCTGTGGGAAATTCACTAAAGATCGTAAACTATATGATGAGGTATTAAATACTACGTAAACCAGTTTTATATTTCAATACATTTTATTTAAAAAATTACAAACGTTGTTTTTATTACACAGTAACTCAGGGGAACAATCACATTATTTACAATTTTTTCTTTTCTCCACAAATGAATTGTTATAATCATTATTTAGATGACAACTGCCCTTATTCATGGTGTTATAGCCTCCAAATCTGATTTTAAAACTCCCAAAACCACGGCCATCCTGTCAGATTACTTTGTAAGCTGATGATGACGAAGGTAAAGTCCACTAAAATTACCTATTTATTAATTTGAAATCAATTTTCGCTATAGAAAATAACATCGTTTAATAGAATAAGAAAAGAGTTATTATTTTAAGGTCACACGTTGAAAACGAGTTTTTGTTTATTATTTCGAAACGAACGACATCACGGCCCGACCTCCCCCTTTTGACAACCCCCAATGGGAAGTAATGTCATGTCGACTGCGTGTTACAGCCCGTGGTGGGACATTTGTGGGTTTTATTTTCAAAATATTGTTTTATTAGATTAAATAATATGCATTGTCTTTCAACTAACTTCGGGTGAAATTTGTCACTGAGTTACTGGCGTCGTGATAACCCTAAACTCAAATTCAAAATATATATCTTTTTGCAAAACTATTGTATACGATTTTCAGGAAGTAGATACATAGGTAAGTCTTTCAATACTGCAAATTGTAATGAAGAGGGGCTCCAGTCACAAAACATTTAGCGTTTCGCCTATCTACTTTTCCCTAAGACCAATGTTAACTTTGAAATGTCGTTCCTTCTCAACTAATTTTTAGAAATCGAGTTGTGCCTTAATTATCTTAAAGAGCAAAAATATACTTAGCGATTTCGGAGAGCAGAATGTTCATTTCGCAAATGATAGTTGTTCAATAAATTTCTAGTAAGTTCCCAATATTTGTGATTTTTTACAGGTTAACTGTCTGTGAGCTAAAAATTTTGATTAGCCAACAATTTAGGATAATTCGATGTTAACATTGGTCTTATGGGAGAAGCAGGTATAAACGCGAAATTTTTCGTAACTGCAGCCCTTCTTCTGTAGTCATATACAATAAATACAAAGGAAATCGATTTTGATCGGTAATTTCTATCATCATGGCCAAAGAGATTATGCGATATTATCATTCACCTCACAGCTTAAGTCTTTCGATTTCATAGGCAAATCCCCATGGACACACCAACACTCATGGGGGATGCGTCCGTCGCCCAGCCCCGACGGATCGATGTGAGAATGGATAATTGACGCCAGTGATGTAGTGATGTATCCCTGGCCTAGGTCAGTTGATTAAGGTCGCCGATGTTATCGACAAGGGCGGCCTCAATTAAAACCACCCCGGGCCAATTATTCGCCCTCCCCCACCCCGGCCAGACAGACTGAATGGCCTAAGGCCGCCAAAGGCCTAAGCCCGGATTACCGAGGCTTTGTCACTTCCAGATGTCCGGCCCACCAAAGATCCCCATTGTTGCATTGGACTGAGGCGACGTTCCGAATAATTATATTAAGGCGACCCTGTCTGATCCGGCGGGTGTTTACCATTTTATGCTGGAATAGACAGAGGTTCTTTGAGGCCCGGGTTCGTGATTGGCTGGTGGTAGAATTACGTCATCGAAAACTTTGTGGATATTTAAAATAGTTCGGGTTGTAAGAGGCCATAGCCTAATGATATGTTATGCGGAGGGCGAGATGTAACTATAGTCAAATTTCTGTTGTGCCTTACAATTTATATTGGTAGCAGGATTTAAGGATCAAAGTAAGAATGATGAATCGTAGTTTACTTTATATGACTCACGTAAGAGAACACAAGATAAACAAAAGGAAAGAAAATCTGCCCCTTTTCTTTCCTTATTAAAATCTGCCCCTTTTCTTTCCTTTTCTTTTCTATATTGCAATATCATCATAGATGCACATTTTGTACTACATCAATTCGCATGAAGGTAAAAACTAACAATAAAACAGATATAATACAGGTAATACATTCCATATATATTGTCTGATCATACAATCAATTCTAAAAGCTGATATGAATAAGTCTTGAAATTTCCACTACAGATACAATAAGTTATACTGTAGCACTCTTGCTGTTGCTGCTGATATAGTTAATGCACAGGTAATACTACCGTTAGAATGTCCAGAGAATATCTACACCGAAGAAATTCACACGAGTTGACAATTTGTCTCTGAATGTATATAATAGCACGAGCCGTGTTCACGCCGCGCCCGCTTGCATACAATCAGGCTATGCCGGCCACTCGCCTGTTTAGGCGCTAAAGCCATAAATTCACAACGCTTTCTAGACATCTGTTATTAAAAGGGGAGAAAGTCAAGCCTTGATTGTGTCTCTGTTTCTAACGGAGGGCAAATTCACACATGTGTTTCGGTCTCGGGTGGGTGTTGGTGTGCCGTCAATAAAAAAACAAACAAAGAATTCTCAGCGGACGGTCTAAGCATGTCGAAGAGGGAGGATAGTATTTAATTGTCTTAGTTGACGAGTAAAAAGTTTGCAAAATAGTCACTATTTTAAAATTTAAATTATAAGTTATAGTCGTACAATTTTTTTGATATATCAAATAAACATTTGCAAAACTTAAAGCTCCCTTAAAAGTGCACACTAGACGCCAAACTAGTTATTTGAGTTTTAAATATAATCAACACGCTAATATTTAACCCTAGATAAAATTAATAATCTAATATGCATTTAAAGTAAAGTAAATATAATTAAACTCTTATTCACTTTACCTGTCTATATACACAGCGTTAAAACGTATACAAGGAACTTTCGAAGACACCGCAACTCCCAACCCAATATTGTACGAACATATCTCTTTTGTGTCGTAGCAATAAAATCTGTGGAAGATATTTGCCCAAAGGCATATATATTTATACAAAGGTGGAATTTAATTATATTAAAAAATATACAAATTTAATCAACTAAGCGATTTGATGATTTTATTACTAAAAACAGGTGAAATAGCAGAGGTCCTTGGCTCAGCTTCTTATTATTCGTCAATGTCAGTGATGTGTGTTGTCAATAAGGTGTTCAACCAAAGCTCACTGCTCGCAGATAACTTGATGGCCATCAAGAATACAAAGGAAGTCCAGGGGAAGTTAGCCCCATCACAAACTTTGCTAAATTATGGCATTAGAAATAATGACTTAGTTTGTTATTATTGCAATAGTTTACAAGTGCTGATCCTTCTACGACATTACATGCCATTGTTTCTTGGTTAGCCGTGTAAATAAACTGTGTATATTAACAGTAGAGCGTGAAATTCCCCCTCACACCTCGTTAACCATTTACAAAAACAATTATTAACAATTGTTCAAAATACATTTTTAAGTTTAGGCCTGATCGATTCTGAAGATAGACCGAAATATGTTCATTTTAGTCGTTCACATACAATTTTTTTAAACTTATAAAAACATTACCAGAATTTTAAATCTCAAATGTCGTATTTAAGATAAACAATTTCAACGTGTTCACGAAATATGCCAATTTGATTTTCATTTACATCTACGAGATTTTGCTGGGTTAAAAGTCAACCTAGTTTATAATTTGGTAATTAAATCCCAAAAGGGCCATAAACGACAAACGAATGTCACAATTTCACGCTGGTGGCCCTGGGGGGTTGGGGGATGGGAGAGGTTTTTAAAAGGGGTCACGGGTGGTGGGGGAGCGGAGTCATTCTCAGTTTAATTAACGTCATCTCTCATATGTGACCTTTTATAAGAATGAAAACATAACTTTTTTATCCGAGGGTTTAATAAACTCAACGTGATTCAATAAAAATAAACATTTTCTTTAAGAATAGAATAATTATATTTTTAAAAGAACGCACGTTATCTGTTGTTTTTTTCAGACTCTAAGCGAGGCGCAATATAACGTTGAGCAGGTTACCGTAATATTTTGCCTAGAACGAAAATATCCAGCCATTAACGTGCCCTTAGCATGCTCGACCTTTGGATGTCCGTCAACAGTTTCCGCTGCCAAATAGCTCCCTTCATAAATGTAATTGGTCTCATTTATTTTTGTTGTGCCACATTTATTTTTGGTGTTCAACCAAAAAGTAAACTCATGTGAAGGTAAAAAAATTACCTGAATTTAAAATAGTTGTCTTGGATGTCGTTATACAAATATTTAAATTGTTGCAATTAAACACTTCTTACAACTTACAACTCTTAACAAGTATTTACTCTTCCATAATAGTCACAAGAACGACGATGATTATGAATACAATTGTATGCGGTCAACACCGGTCACGCCAATTATCATCAGGACCACATCAATTATCACTCAAATTGCGACCGATCGAAATCGATTGTCTTTTATCATTACATCATATAAGTAGTAATTACTTACAATGATGGGACCTATGGCCAATATGTAAACCCTTTAGTTTAATAATGATCTAAGTAGAGTCTTATATGCCTAGGTGAAACTGCTAAATAAAATTTTTAATAACGAACTTGATGTTGTACAAAGAAGTTTCTAAACATTTTATATAAAACCCCTTTATTAAATTCAGACAGATAATAATTCCTACGTGCTCGTCGGAACCATGACCCACGTTAATCCTTCGACTCGTTGTTGTGGAGATTATAGCTGTTAATAGAAACAATAACCAAAACAGTATTAACAACTAATTTATTTATTTGTACACTGATGATGCACACGATGTCGTCCCACAGTACACAGGGGTGGTGTAATAAACTGTCCACTGCCGTACAAACACAGACTCTCATTGACACAACGTTTGGCGTGGCCAGCTTTGGCTTTATTGCGCTCTGCAGGAAGTCTGGCAAGTTCAGCGCGGCTTTACAACTTCTGTTCCTATGAGACTCAGTCCTTCCAGGTGTAGTGAAATTTGTAACCAGGGTTAAAAAATCGATAAAGCTTTATTAAGTTTTATGTAAAAAAATCACGAATTATAAATAAAGTTTTGTTGTTGTTATTTTGATGTAAATAAAATGTGTAGGTAACGGTCATTCCAAACATAAAACAGTTTAAAGGTTTATATTTAATGCAACTCTAAAGAATAATATTGAACTTTCAAGTACAATTTTACGCGAGACTTATCCCGATTTATAGTGTAATAACGTGTATAAATGACCCCACTGAATGTTTCCAATTTTAAAATGTACTGAAATTCAATTTTATATTTGTGATGCTTGGTTGTATATTAGTTAATAAAAATCGAACAAAACTTAAATATTTATTTTATTAGGGTTTTATTTTAAGAATAATTATTAAAATATTAGTTTTTTTCATTTATTTGGACTTTACCTAGAAGTGACAAAGTAAAGTCTAAATAAATAAAAAAATTCAAATCCATTGCTATTATGAGTTTTAAAAACACAATATTAGGTTTGTCATGCAAAACCTTTACTAAGAGTATGAACTTACAAAACCACACTAAACAATTTGTGCAGCATCAGAATAAAACATTTTTTCAGAAAAACTACGAATTGTAACAGGAAAGAAACAAAATCTGCAAAAGCGATTAGAGAGGGCAATAAACACGTCAGTGAGACAGCGTCGTCGGCGCGGCGTTGCGTCGCTAGCCCCTGGTGCAGCTGGGACTGACATCACTGCATCAGCAGTTGCGTTTAGCCGTATAACACAGCTGATGCGTATAATAGCATCGCGGTGCTTGTGGCTGTTTTGGTTGTTGAGCTGAGCCGCGCGTGGTTGTTTTGACCGAAATTTTGTGTAAATTACAAATTGTAGCGAGGCTGTCTGACCTTGTTCCGTAAATTACCAAACAAACTACACAATCGATTGAGCGGAGATTTTGCATGAATATTTAGGCTACAATAGTAAGTATGAATATTTGGGCTACAGTAGTAAGTATGAATATTTAGGCTACAATAGTAAGTATGTTCAAGTCTTTGAGAAATTTCTTAGAGCTTCATCTCTGCATCTTCAAAGTGTTAATGTTATTTTTATAGAAAGATATTTTTCAACATGCTAATTCTTAATTACATTGTAATGACATGGAAATCCGCCATATCAGATTTGAAGGTGTTACAAAACCTCACATAACGCTTATCAACATTTTCGTTGATATTTATTTATACACGTGTCATAATTTTAAAAAAATCCAAAAACTTAATTGCTTCGCCCTGTCGATGTTATATAAAAATGTCGATGTTTAACTATGACAGACAGTTTCAATGACGATTTCTTTACGAATTCTCTAAATTATCCAAAGCTGAACGTTAATTGTTAGAGGTTAAAAACGGCTAGGGTCTTTGTTTTATGTTCGATCTTTTTGAAGTTGTGGCGAAAACAAGTTCAGGCTCAACTCTATCAAAGACATAAATATATTTTTATTTTTAGATACCTGTCATCTTTTTAGTCATTTATATTTATTTATTTTAAGATTAGCTCTCAAGTGTGATAACTAATTTTGTTTTATAAATTTAATTTTCTTTTTATATCGTTCTTTTTATTTCTTTTTATGTCGTCGTTTTATAAGGATAGTCCCAGATTATTTTTAACTAATAACTATTCGGTCGGTGTAAATTACTAGCGCCAAATCTATCTCAACATTGCAATGTTGAGCTTGAATTACACTAGTTCCAGGGGCTGCTTTGAAATGTTATCAGTGTTGTTTTGTATCGCAGGATAAATGCAGACTACTGTAAACCGTTGTACACAAATAACCAACAATGTATTATCTCTATTAAGCTAAAATAGCGATTAAATATTATAGATTTTGAAATAAAATTGAATTTACTAACCAGAAAAGTTTTGTATATTGTTAATTTTTCTTTTAACTCACAATGTTAACATCCTGGAAGTGCGAGCAGTTCCAATAAATATAGTCGAAATACCTACGGTGTTAAAAGTGCGAGTTTAAAATTAAAACTCACGTTCTTGGTTACTCAATATGCTAAGGTACTTTTCGTCTTTTACTTTAATTATACTTAGACTGTAGCTTATAATTTGTTGAAATAAATGAACAAATTTATTTTACATCATGAGAAAAAAATAATTATACAAATAGTACAAATGTCCATGATAACTTGCTTGTATCAGTAACAACTCTATGCTTCTGGCCCTTCACGTGAAATGAGTTTTATTTATCTGGGATGTTTATTCTACCATTATGAAAGCGTGGCGTTCAAACAAAAACATATATCAATGATAACAATCGTTTAAAATATCAGTACATTGGATTAAGCAGTTATAAATATTTATTCTGTGACACCTTAACTGTTACAAAACATGTATATCAATAATTATTCCTGGAAATGGTACATTACAAATTGTAACTTAAGAAATAGTTGTTTAGTGTATTGCTTTCTGACATATTGTAAATAACATTTTTCCAAGAATGGGAGATGTTTACCTCAGCAAACATTGTCCAATAACAACAACGCTCGCCCATAAATTTAGGGTAACTCGTCATTCCCGCAGCCGAAGCAGATTCATAACTCGCCTGGGGAGGTATTGTTGATCCCCGTCCGCGCTTCGTCTCCACATTCCAGAATAGCGAAACATCGCGGGCCGCAGCTAATGGCTTTGTATGTATTTAAATTTATTCACCCTCCTGTACCGATTTCTTGGCGATTCCCTGATTTATTGGTTGGCTAATCTGTTACCGTTAGCTGCTTTAATCCCGTCGCCGCTGCCGAGACGCTGAGAAACCGTTTCGGACTGATCTTGATGAAAGAGGAGTGATTATTTTAATAATTTCTTCACTGTCCCAGGTTGATTTGTACTGAGTATTTTTGTTTACTTTGCAAATATTGCACAGCCAAATTTACACATGTATGAGGTATTACTTCATCGCCAGAACTGTTTTTAGGCGAAGTTTAAATGTCATTGAATTTAGATTTTGATCATTGCGTCACTTTAATATTTGACTGTAAAATAAAACTAATATAATCGAGACTGAAATTAATCATAACCAAGCTGCAACTTTGTTTCAAGTGCATTAATACGGAGGGGTATATTTTGCGCTGACTTTATTTCAGTTTATTTATCGACCATTAAAAGAGAAAAGTTGTATAGTTGTGTTCAGGACTTATATATATGTGTTCTGGATTTATATAACGTGGTTTTAAAAATAATTAATTCCCAACTACTCAACAAGAGCCTGGTTCATCATATTTTTACCCAACCAATTAAAATCATATGTTTTTATTTTAATTTGATTTTAAATACTTCTCTTTTCCTATACTTTTATTCTCACCTGATATCTTTTGTTTACATTTTCATTGTTACCTATTTTTATAATAACAAACCCTCTTCTCACTTCAGACCAGCAAATTACCACTCCCAGTTTAGTTTTGTTAACATTTCATCCTCTTCTCATTTTATTTCCCCTTTTTGTCAATTATCAACATGATAATTTATGTATTTCTATCATGTTAATTGTTTTTTCCACGACACACTGGTTAAAACCCCAAACTATGTATATGTACCTGTAATAAAGTGAGTGATATCATCTATAACCCTGGACCCTTCAGATCTTCTAGACCTTCTAGATCCTCTAGAACTTCTGGAACGTCTAGAACGTCTAGATCTTCAAGACCTTCTCATCCCATCTCCTGACTCATTTGATCTCCACATGCCTCATCCAAAGTAGTGACTTAAAGGTCAGAACTTTCACCCAATTTGGTGAGTGGATAATTAATTAATATCAACTTCTTTTGAACATTTTATTTTCATTTTGTTAAATTATAAATATCCTAATATTGGTGATCAGTGTCTTAAAACAATTAGTACAAATTATGAACTACAATACATAACATGTTTCCCTTTTCTATGTCAATAACCAGCCTGTCAGTCCTTACTTATTTATTACTTTATGTAAAATAAATGTTTGTTATATGTTATAATTTGTCCATTACTATCATTCATTTTTTGCTCTTCACATTGGTCCTTCGCCTATCTTTCTTATCTTTCCCAAAAACATCCAGCTCCAAACATTGGTCCATTAACGAGCCGGATTCTGTTCATAGCGATTTGGACATATCGTTCTCTATTCGAAGTTAAATCACTATCCTAATACTAATTTTCTACCTTCTAATAATAGGCTATGTGTCTTAACCAGCTCTTGTAATACAACCCAAATATAGCAAGAGAATTTGTAACACAACTTTTTTGTAACCACTAACCATTTGCTACTTTGTGTTTACCTAACTGATTTCTAGAAATGGCACCCCCAAAGAACACTGACTTTAAAATCGAAACTTATGAGCGGTTAACTGCAGTAACCAAAACACGACTTAACTTCATTAAAGGTTCAGTAGACGGTATCATCTCTCAAGAAGATCCTCTAACAAATGTTCAGACAAAAATGTTAAATGCTTACTTGTCCGAAACCAAGCGGAAAACTGAAGATTTTGAAACAAACTTTCAGCGTATTCTTGCAATAGGTGGTAACACGTTGGACATTGACAAACTAATGACAGATCAAAATGACATAAATGAATTATTTATTTATATTTCTTGTAATATTGAATCATTATGTCCGGTACCAGATCAGTCTGTTAATCCAAATAACAGTGTCGATGAAGCGTCAAGTGCTTCTGCGCACTCACAAGTACGTTTGCCAAAAATTGATCTCCCTAAGTTCTCAGGCGATCTAAGTACATGGACGTCATTTATCAATCTTTTTGACACCACTATTCATAACAATAGCTCTTTATCTGATGTTATGCGCTTTCAGTACCTCCTCAGTGCTCTGGACAAGGAACCATTATCTTTGATTCGCAGTCTCAGTATCACTCCACAAAATTATGCGATAGCTTACAACTTGTTACGAGACAGGTATCATAACAACCGTAGGCTTCAAATACTACATTTGAACAATTTGCTTGACTTACCTCAACTAACATCTTCACACATTCAGGGTGTTCGCAAGTTTGTAAATATATTCAATGAAAATGTTCAAGCACTAAATGGTCTTGACTGTGAAATTCAAGATTCAAATGCCATTCTTGTTGCAGTATTATTGCGTAAAATGGACGTAGACCTCAGAAGAAAACTAGAAGCATTTCGCGCATCTTCCTCGTCTCCTAAGCATTCTCTACCCTCAGTAAAAGAAATACTGGATTTCCTTAATACCGAATGTACGCAACTCGAGGACGCGACTTTGTCACAAAATATGCAATCCCTGGAAATTAACGTTTCTAACTCTCGTCCAAGACCCACAGTTAACAACAAAACTCGTAACCATGTCAGCATGATAGCTACTCAAGTAACACCTCAATCAAATGTTCATACAAACATTCCTGTAACGTGTTTTGCATGCAATCAGTCATCTCATAAAATATACTCGTGTTCTGTTTTCAAAGCTATGTCTCCTCATGAAAGATATCAGCTTGTTAAGAAATGTCATCAATGTGTATCATGCTTAGGTACACATGACACCAAAT
Source organism: Allygus modestus (assembly GCA_963675035.1). Classification (NCBI taxonomy): domain Eukaryota; kingdom Metazoa; phylum Arthropoda; class Insecta; order Hemiptera; family Cicadellidae; genus Allygus; species Allygus modestus. Next base: position 76,664,800 of record OY776115.1, on the reverse strand, counting down.
CATGTAAATCACAATTTAGTTGCAAATCCTGTAACAGTAGACGTCATCATTCGTTGCTACACTTTAACAGTGATACTAACAATGTGACTAGTTCCATAACTGTAACAAACTCTAATGCTAAACCATTAAACAAACAAATAAAATCTGACTCTATGGTTAAACCTGAAACATCTGTAACACTCACATCTCAGAACAACTTAGTTTCATCCAGTAACACCACCGTAGTATTAGGCACTTTATTGGTACAAATTAGTGCACCAGGTGGAAACTCGCATGTATTTCGTGCTCTCCTGGATTCTGGGAGTATGTGTAACTTAATGACCGAACATGCAGCTAATCTTTTACACATTCCACGACATAAATCTAGTATCCAACTTTCTGGAATTGATCAACACATGACAGACAATAAAGGACAGATTTTTGTTAACATTAAAACTCTGAATGGTCGAACAATAGCCGCTGATCAACCTACTTTAATCCTCGATAGATTAACTGTTGATCTTCCTCGCATGCCTCTTTCTCCAGAAGTACTGAAAAGAACTCACTCTTTTATCCTAGCTGATCCCACTTTCCATGTTCCTAATCGCATCGATGTCATACTCGGAGGTGCACTCTTCCCCCAATTGTTTACAACAGAACAATTTTCACTTGGCCATAATATGCCATATGCTGTAGGAACACACTTTGGTTATGTAATAATGGGTACCGCTCCTTGTCTGCCTTCTAATCCTTCTATATCCAATGTCATACCAAGTTCAACTCTCAATGTTTGTTTACACTCCATTAGTAATTCTGATTTGCATTCATCAATTCAACGTTTTTGGTCCCAAGAAGAACCTCCTGTTTCTTCCATTAAAACTCAAGAAGAAATCCAGTGTGACAAACACTTTATGGAAAATCACACTCGTGATGCCAACGGACGATATGTAGTTCGTCTACCCTTCAAAGATTCAAACTCTGTCTTAGGTGAATCAAAAAACCCCGCTGAATTGCGTCTCTTTGCCATGGAACGCAAGTTCTCTTCTAATCCTCACTTTTCAGAACTTTATCATGATTTCATGGATGAGTATTTATCATTAGGCCACATGTCCGAATGTAATGACATTGACCTATCTCAACCACACTTCTTTCTTCCACATCATGGAGTACTTAAAGAGAGTAGTAGTACGACTAAACTTCGCACTGTCTTTGATGCAAGTTGTAAAACCAGTTCTGGACTCTCGCTTAATGAAATCCTTTTAACGGGACCCAAACTGCAAAACAATATATGTGATCTACTTTTACAATTTCGTCGACACAATGTTGTATTCTGCTGTGATATTAAGCAAATGTACCGTCAAATTTCGGTTCATCCCGATGATAGAACTTTTCAATTGATTTTGTGGCGATCACATCCAAACCAATCCCCATCTATTTTCCAACTCAATACTGTAACATATGGAATTAACAGCTCTCCATATTTAGCTATCAGAACGTTGCACCAACTAGCTGATGACCATGGCGATGAATTTCCACATGCAGCTCATCTCTTGCGTAATCACACTTATGTGGATGATATTATCTCTGGAGCGGACACTGAAAACGAAGCTTTGACCCTTCAGTCCCAACTTATTTCTTTGTTAAATCAAGGTTGTTTTGAGCTTAGAAAATGGGTTTCGAACTCACCTAAACTTTTAAGTAACTTACCCGATTCACATCTTGAAACACCAAAGTTCTTGCAAAACTCAGAAACGCCACAATTTTCAGTATTAGGGCTTAAGTGGTCTCCAGTCACCGACGCCTTCTCATATGATTTCCAAACACTTACTTCACACAAAACTCCTACCAAGCGCTCTGTACTCAGTACTATAGCACAGATTTATGATCCCTGTGGATTTCTTGTCCCTTTTATAATGCTGGCCAAATGCTTTATGCAACTGATCTGGACAAAAGGACTGTCATGGGATTCACCACTTCCATCAGATCTTCAGATGCAATGGTGCTCATTCACTGATAATATTAAGTTGCTATCTAATATTACAATACCTCGATCATTAAACTTATGTTCAACATGTAAAATTGAACTACATGGGTTCTGTGATGCATCCGAAGTCGGATATGCTGCTGTTACTTATCTAAGATGTGAACTAAACCAATCCGTATCGATAAAACTATTAATGGCAAAGAGTCGTGTCACACCTTTGAAACGAGTCACGATACCTCGCCTTGAATTATGCGCTGCACATTTATTGGCTCAATTAGTGTCTCATATCAAATCCTTATTTCCTGATAAAATGACATCTAATAATATACATTTATGGTCTGACTCAACTGTAGCTCTCACATGGTTGCAAACCCCTCCATACAGGTTGAAAACCTACGTAGCTAACCGTGTTTCACAAACCCAAGAATTGGTACCTACTGAGTCATGGAGACATATCTCTTCCGGAAATAATCCTGCAGATTGTGCCTCCAGAGGCCTACTCATGTCTCATTTGATTGATCACAAACTTTGGTGGAATGGCCCATCCTGGCTATCGCTCCCATCAAATGATTGGCCAACATCTAAGTTTACATCTGTGACATTAGATTCGACCCACGAACTTAAACCAAACTCATTAACCATACTAACAACTACTTCACAAGAAGAATGGTCATTTCTATCCAAGTTTTCATCCTGGATAACATTGACTCGAATTATGGCTTATGTATTGCGCTTCATTCGCAATTGCTGTAGTTCACAACATCAAAATGGATATCTCAAAACTGAAGAACTAAACGAAGCTCAAGTCAAAATATTTGCTCTTGTGCAACGAATGGCATTCGCCAACGAATTCAAGTTACTCTCTGAACAACGTGTTTGTCCTAAAACCATTCAACGATTAAACCCATTCATGGATTCTAATGGTTTAATACGTGTTGGTGGGCGTTTGACTAACACTTCCTTACCCTATGACACTCGTCACCCTATTCTGTTGCCCAAAAATCATCATGTTGTAAACATTCTAATCGATCATTACCATTTATATCATCTTCATGCCGGACCACAATTGGTACAAGCTTTGCTTTCACAACATGTATGGATACTATGTGCAAGAAATGTGATTCGCTCTCGCCTTCATAAATGTTTAACGTGCTTCAAACTCCGACCAAAAAGTAATGCTCCATTAATGGGAGAACTACCCTCCTGTCGTGTCAACCCGTGTAAACCATTTTCATCAACTGGTATCGATTATGGTGGACCCTACAACATTAAGGTACTAAATTTACGCTTCATTAAACAAGTCAAAGTTTACATTTGTCTCTTTGTTTGCATGGTCACAAAAGCCATACACATAGAAGTTATCACAGACTTAACCACATCCGCATTCATTGCTGGACTTACGAGATTCACAGCTCGCCGAGGCTTGTGTACAGATATTTACTCGGACTGCGGAACAACTTTTGTTGGTGCAAACACAGAACTACGAAAAATAGTGCAATCTATCACTCAATGTAGTAAATCTCAAGATCAGATTCAACGCTTCGCATCTAACCAAGACATTCGATTTCATTTCAACCCACCAGCTGCTCCACACCAAGGTGGACTTTGGGAAAGTGCAATAAAAGGAGCAAAACATCACTTACATCGGGTCATGGGCAACAATATTCTAACACTGCCAGAATTTATTACGTTAACTACGAGAATTGAAGCAATGTTGAATTCAAGGCCGTTGACTCCTCTCTCATCTGACCCATCTGACTTTAATGCTTTAACACCTGGACATTTTTTAACAGGTGCACCACTAGTATCAATCCCAGAGAGGGATCTTACCCAGGTTCCTGTTAACAGACTGAAGCGATGGCAACTCACACAACAGCTGTTTCAAACCATATGGCGTCGATGGACAACAGAGTACTTGCATACTCAACAGCAACGCTATAAATGGACTACTAGCAGCCTGAACCTCAAGATTGGAGATTTAGTTTTGATCAATTCACCATCAAGTCCACTTCAATGGCCATTAGCTCGAGTAATTAAAATCTTTCCTGGGCGTGATGGAATAGTTCGAGTGGCTAAAGTCAAGACTTATACAAATACATCTGTGCGTCCAGTCATCAAACTTTGTCCACTACCTAATACTTAATATTGTTGAAGTGTGGACACTTCAAGGTCGGCGGTATGTTCAGGACTTATATATATGTGTTCTGGATTTATATAATGTGGTTTTAAAAATAATTAATTCCCAACTACTCAACAAGAGCCTGGTTCATCATATTTTTACCCAACCAATTAAAATCATATGTTTTTATTTTAATTTGATTTTAAATACTTCTCTTTTCCTATACTTTTATTCTCACCTGATATCTTTTGTTTACATTTTCATTGTTACCTATTTTTATAATAACAAACCCTCTTCTCACTTCAGACCAGCAAATTACCACTCCCAGTTTAGTTTTTGTTAACATTTCATCCTCTTCTCATTTTATTTCCCCTTTTTGTCAATTATCAACATGATAATTTATGTATTTCTATCATGTTAATTGTTTTTTCCACGACACACTGGTTAAAACCCCAAACTATGTATATGTACCTGTAATAAAGTGAGTGATATCATCTATAACCCTGGACCCTTCAGATCTTCTAGACCTTCTAGATCCTCTAGAACTTCTGGAACGTCTAGAACGTCTAGATCTTCAAGACCTTCTCATCCCATCTCCTGACTCATTTGATCTCCACATGCCTCATCCAAAGTAGTGACTTAAAGGTCAGAACTTTCACCCAATTTGGTGAGTGGATAATTAATTAATATCAACTTCTTTTGAACATTTTATTTTCATTTTGTTAAATTATAAATATCCTAATATTGGTGATCAGTGTCTTAAAACAATTAGTACAAATTATGAACTACAATACATAACATGTTTCCCTTTTCTATGTCAATAACCAGCCTGTCAGTCCTTACTTATTTATTACTTTATGTAAAATAAATGTTTGTTATATGTTATAATTTGTCCATTACTATCATTCATTTTTTGCTCTTCACATTGGTCCTTCGCCTATCTTTCTTATCTTTCCCAAAAACATCCAGCTCCAAACATGTTGTTAATTATCACTATCGCCACTGTTTCTAATAAATATATATTTAAAATACTCGCTTCGCTCGCTGGGGGCTCCGCCCCTAGACCCCTGTGGGGGGCTTCGCCCCCAGGTTCCTGTCGTAGTACCTATGGCACATTGTTTAATTACGCTAATAATCCGAGGTCCTATGTATACTCAAAATATAAAGTAGACTTATTGAGTGAACAAATTAAGGGCTAACAGTAATATTAGAGTATATATCAATTTAAAAATCGCTCCGCCCCCAGGTCCCTATGGCGTTTCGCCCCCAGGTCGCTGTTTGGCCTCAATTTAATGTAAATTGGTCCAAATTCTATTTCAGACCTAAATTCTACTACTAATCCAAGGCTTTGATTATTTGTAATGGTTTAACCTATAAAATCTGGCCATATGCCTGTTGATGAATACTAGTTGGCATGGAGACATTGTATGTTAAATTTTAAGCCTCCATGTATTACCTAAGTGCTTGAAAAATTTATACCCTTAACTGATGTATAATGTAGCCTTTAAAAGGCGTATTTTTGACCTTATAAGGGATACAACCACCATTAACCTGAATTACTATGAATTTGGGTAACTACAAGCCTTCTTCAACAAATATGATTTGATTTATAAGAGATTTTACCCTCGACAGAGCGCAACATAAAAAACGTACCCAAAAAACACGAAAAGTCTACAAGAGCTCAAAAACTTTGTTTTTTTTGGGTGTTTAAGTTACTTGATCTGGGCGTGGGAGTATTGCTTGGTACTAATTGTAATGTAGGAATACTATGTGATAAGTATTAAACCTCTAAGTTCTATATTAGAGCGACAAACCATTCAAAACCACGAACAAATCTATGAAAAAGTTTAAATGTAAAAAATCTAGCGCTATCTAAGGGTGAAGGGGGTGAGATACGGCAAAATGTCATAGGACTAAAGTTTTAGTTCGTCTAAAATCCGTGCCACAAAATGGTCATCGTTTTTTGATAGGACAACCCGTTCGGCCGTTAGAGCTCAAATAAAAAAAATACTACATTTTGATTTTTGTATTTACAATTATTTATTTTGTTGAGTATTTATTTTATACAAGTAGGATTTGGGAAGAACAGGTGGAAGGCACATGCATGCCAAATCTCACGTCTCTAGCTCAAGTATTATTGGTGTCACGTATATGTCCAATAATATAAATTGGCACAGAACCCCCAATACACCCCTACTTATACTAAGAAAACGGTCATATCTAAAGATATTTAGAGTTTTTCATTTTTCGACATGTTTAATTTGTAAAAACTGGTCATATTTCTGCTGCTATTTACTAAGTGTGATGTAGACATACTGCGTGCCCAATATTAGGCCTCCATCAAGTATATTAACGTGATAGGAAATAAAAAACGGACAAAATATTACGAAAATCTGCAGAAATTTGAAAAATCTAGCACTACCTAAGGGTGAAGGAGACAAGATACGACAAAAAGCATAGGACCAAAGTTTTAGATCGTCTAAAATCCGTGTGTCCCGTCGGTCTCCGTTTCTTGATAGGACAATCCGTGTGGCCGCTACAGCCCAAAAAATGCACTATTTTGGAGATATTCAATTTTTCCTCCATTTTTTTATGTGGTTCTGATTAAAAATTATACCTTTTTTGAAATTTTTCTGTAGGTTTTAATGGACAAGCTACATGTAGGCCTAATTCCACGTTTATAGCTTGTCTAGAGTTACCTGAGTAAGTCGATAATGCAGTTTGTCATTTATGGAACAATTAGGGTTTTTAATTTTTTTGAGGTGTTTACTTTTTAAAACATGTTAGTTTATCGACTGATTCGTGCAGAGTAATGTGTAAAAATATTGAGTGCCAAATATCAAGCCTTTATATACTATATCAAAGTGATAGGAAATTAAAAACCACGAAAATAACCGTCAAAATTGCCTAAAATTTGAAAAATCTAGCGCTACCTAAGGGTGAAGGGAGCAAGATACGACAAAAAGTCATAGAAACAAAGTTGTGGATCTTGCAAAATCCGTGGCACGTGGTGGTGTCCGTTTTTCGATAGGTCAATCCGTTCGGCCGCTAGAGCTCAAAAACTGGAATTTTAAAATAAGCCTTTTTTGGGGGGGTTAAGATACAAAACCGTCAGTTTTGGCGATTTTCCTGAGGGGTTACAAGCTATAAGCTACCTGCATGCAAAATTTCAGGTTTCTGGCTCGTCTAGAAGTGGTCTAGAATTCGTATACCTCAGTGAGTGAGTGAGTGAGTCAGTTACACATGCGGCTGTATATATATTAGATTACCTCAGAGGTAATGCCCAATAAGATACATACAAAAATAATTTTTTGTCTGAAGATATGTAAATTTGTTTTTAACTGAAATTTGTTTTTTTTAGGAGTAAATAATGTTTACAAGTAAATAATGTAGGAATAATGTTGTGAGCTGGCGTAGGCAGAAAATTAATATGGTGTCATAAATAAAAGCATACATAAGAACCCAATAACATTATCTCTCGTTAAAATGCAATAAAACTTTGAAATTAGTTTAAAAGTGGCGATTTTTACTACGCCTTATAAGAGAAGGACTATCAATCAATAATCACAATTCCTCAAGCAAAGTACATTAACTATCCAAATTCGAGTATCGCCCCGAACCCGCACTTCCCCCTACTGCAGTCAACATTCTGCTGAGTAACCCTTGCCCAATCTGCCGCACCGCGCGCAAGTCATCGCTCCCTTCACTCTTCACTCTTCACTCACTCTGATTGGTTTCGCGATCGCCGCTTTTGTTTCCCGACAACTTGGACTAATGCGTGATCAAACTGCTACGGGCTCCGGAGATTCCTTCATTTAGTCCACTCCTCCGCTGCCCATTAATGGGTGTGCTTCTTCAGACTTTTGCTGTTATCGCCGATCACAGCCGCTCTAGATAGCAGCATTGTGTTCACATGTGAGAGAAGATGGTTCGTAAACACAAGCATAAATTGGAAATGAGGTACCGGTAAAGAAAATGAGGCGGATTTGTATATGTTCAAGGAGTTGCGTATAGACCGCGGGGTTTGGTGTAGCAATAATATTAAAAATTGAACAATAACAAGTAATGCTGCCTGTAGATTATTTTCGTCCTCTGGCGCTCTGGGGTCATTAAATGATTAACTCGTACAGTCTACTTATAATTATGTTTGATAACCAACTTCACTAAACGGTTCAGGCTCGCAAAGACTAATCTTTTTTTCGATGATTGAGAAAATTAATGTAATTTTATGCATTAAACTCACTGTTACGGGGTAATTTCTTGTTCTTCTTTGTTAAATATATAAGATACACATTTCCACTAACGAAATTACTGAACAATAAAATTTGGTAAAATTAAAATCCAAGCATTAGTTTAATTACTATTTTTCTAATGGACAAAAATAAACGGCCGAAGGTTATGTTTTGAGAAGCTGGCACATCTGTTGAGGCTATTAGCGTAGGTGGGACAGCGACAAGTGATTTGGCACCGAGCTGTCTGCCGAGCAAACGGAGCACTTGAAGCAAACTGCGACATGTTCATTTCGAGTCCAAATTAATCTTGCAAAAAGTGCTCTAAACAGGTTTTGCTCTTGGTTCTTTATTACGACATGTAAGCTACATGGAACATTCTGCTCGAAATCGAGCAGTGTGCTAGCAAAATGAGTAGCCTTATATAGCGATTTACCGACTTGGCTATTATGTAACCATGTCTATCTAGAGACTCAACCTATGATCTTGTAAAATATTACCTCGGCCTTCAGCCTCAGTATGTTTAAGCAAAGTAAACTCACTTTGCTCTTAAAAGTTTTTGAGCTTATAAACTCTCTTCTCATAACAGAACCTTAATCCCTATACAAAATGTGTTAATATTTCAATATCCAAAATTAAATTAAAATCATATTAATCTTTGAACATCTTTTTTCATTTAGTCTCCAGTTGACGAGGCTACTGCATGCAATTTAATTTAAATTATTCTCTATGTTGTTCTAATGGGTAGATAAAAAAACTTTGAGGGCGGCTAGGGTCTTTGTTTTATGTTCGATCTTTTTGAAATTGTGGCGGAAACAAGTTTAGGCTCAACTCTATCAAACGACACCAACAACATAAAAATAAATTTAAAACTGCAGGAGTTCCAGTTGCCAAAAAAGGACCTAACGTATTAAATAAGTGTGGATATATAAGTCAGAATTTAAAGGGTAATTAATATCATCTCGTTTTGAAGATATTACAGTACCTACTTATCCATCCAACACACAAGGCTTCCCACTAATCCTGCCAATATAATTCAGTCATACACACCTTAACATACGTACGGATATGTGATGACGTATTAATTAGTGCATTACGTGCATCGTAATACAAAGATAGCCGAAGGTTGAAACTTGATTATGCCAATCATATAAACGCCACTATTTTGAAAACAATTTATCCAATACAAATTTTTACCAAGAAAACTATTGTAAACTAAATTTTTATTCCGCGCATTAATGGGTTTCACAATTTAACCACAGCGTGTTCTTCTATCACCTTTTCTATCCAAACTCTCTCCCTATCTGTTTATCCGCAGATTATCTCGGACCTCCCAAGCCACGGTTCGTCCATTCGCGACACCAGGAGCAATATATTCTCAGAGGTGACATGCCCCGGTCGGCCACCTGTGAGCTGTCGTGGTGTCCCTCAGGGTTCCATTCTCGGACCCTCGCTATTGTCGCAATGTTTTCTCTCCACACAAACGCCGCTCCGCCGTCGCAATCTTTACTTCACACAGGTGTGGTCAGGACCTAAACCATTTCATGTTTGTACAAGACGCGTTCCTATGTCTGTCACACGGTTTATGTTATTTTTTACATAAGTTTTTGCGCTCTAACTGAACGAAATGGGCCTCGAAACTAAGTTGTGAAGACATGTCAGTAAATGTTTCGTACTATAGGCGATAACCTCTGAAATTCTTTCGATGTTAAAGTTAGCGATTGACTGTTAGCTTGAATATGAAGTAGAAGGGATTTTAATTACATGCAATTAAAGCTGGTGAAAACATTCGGCTAGTTGGGGACATAACAAATATAGATTTTCAATAAGTTTTTATTTATGACCTTAAAATCAAATTATATATTTAAGGACATCATTTCTTAAATACCAACAAGTTATGCTTTGAAAATGTGCTGATTTTGTGAAAGAGTAACTCCATAAAACACAAATAATAACATAAATATAAACGAGTTCGCACGCAGCACGCTGACGTGAGGGAAGTGAATTTCCACTTTAAAACTTTTGAAACTCAAAATCAGTGTAAAAATATACATTTATTCCAATTTTTTAAAATCTGAAAACAGTGATTTTTGGCTGTTTTGATGCTCCTGGTTTCATTTACCTGCAAAGCTGGGAATAAAGTTTTGCGCATTATAATGTTAGGAGAAGGTCCAGACAGGCTTGAAAGTAGGCGTGAGGTTGCTGGGGATGATAAAAGTACTCTAATAAAGGAATAACAGGCTTTTCTAGTGTAAAACCCCCATAAGACAACGTACTGTGTATAGTCGAAACACATTTTCTTTAATAACTTGGTAAATATTTATGCTAGAATGACGAGAGAGGGCTTAAAACTTTCGCCTCACTAATTCCCATCTTTTTACATGAATTAATTTTACATACGGGGCTTTTCTGACCCTTTTTGGGCCCAAAAACTCAAAATTTGAAAGGTTAATCCCCGCAAAAGGGGTTTAGAGTTTTCCGATTGTTTTGCCCAACGAACTTGTCCAACTGATTACAGAAAAGAACGTCCCTACCAAATTTGAAGTAAATCGGACAAAAAATGCGACCGCTAGAGTGCAAACACACACACATATATATATATATGTGTGTGTTTGCACTCTAGCGGTCGCATTTTTTGTCCGATTTACTTCAAATTTGGTAGGGACGTTCCTTTCTGTAATCAGTAAGAACATATATTTATATATATGTCTATATATATATATATATATATAATTTTGAACGACCCCCCAAAACGTGTTCAGGGGGTCACGTTAGGAACTTCTATGATGGTCCCGGGCTTAAGTTTCACCGTGCGGGTCATGCTAATAGTTCACTTTCCAAAGGAAATTCACTAATAATAAGGAATAATGTCTTCCATAGTTTAAAATGATTCTTGTAATTTGAATTCGAAATTTTGTTTTTATACAGTCACTAAATCGTATAAAACATTTCTTAAGGAAAACCAAAGTGTTTAAAGAATGTTTGTGTATAGGATAATATGTCCCATGTAAAAACCAGTGAATTCCCTCTACTTTGGACATAAAATATAAAATATTAGACGACCAAGAAAACAAATATTACAAGTGTGCTTATAGGACGCACAAAAGAAAATAATACGACTTGAGAGTAGTAAACAAGTTACACAAACGTCTCCCAAAGGAAGGGATAACGCTAATTTGTATTCAGTGGGGCGTTTACATTCAAACGGTACTCAAGATAGGCTTTCTTGATTTAGATTTGTCTGCGTTAGTGTTGAATACATTCATCCAAATGGTTTAAGTTATCCCATTTTTCTTTTTTTGCGACACTACTACAGGATAAATTCAGGTTGCGTTTGTTACCAAGTAAATACAAATTCATTTAAGTTTTGCTGTCTTGTTGTTCTCACATGCCAAAGGGAAAGGTTTGTCGAAGTTTTAAATTGGATGAACTTTTGTATTTATAAATGAATAAAGTAATAGTAAATTTCCTGGATTGCGTTATACGGTAAAGAATCGACCTTAGGGATTAGGAATTTTAAAGTAGGGTCGGAAGTTTTATATCTGTACGTAGTTATAAAGTAAAAATGAAAACGGTGCTCTAAAATTATGAACTATCAGGGCTTAAAACTAAGAAGAGTGTTTTCCTAGAGCCTATTCATAGTCACAGTACAATTAATTTTCCTGATAAAAATATGTGATGAATATTTCTTTATGCACTTAAAAAATCCCAGATACAAGATTTTATATATTTTTCATGTTTTTTAATAATGTTTATAAGGGTAGCATTTTAAAATGTCATTTGTAATTTTAAAGATAACCTCACAGAATGAAAATGTACATGTAGTCGCACACCATTGGCGCAAGGGACCAAACCCTTTAGTGCAAATCTTATAAAGCCCTTGCGTGCTCTTACTGAGAACACACTAAATTCCTGTGAAAAATATTTACTTCGAAACTTGAATTTACTTGTTTATTTCAGTATCGGGAGCAAGAAAGTAAACCGGCCTAGCTAAACGGGGCGGGGCCGTAAGAAGGCATTGCGAGTCATGAAGCAATAATGACCGAGTGGTTGTCAGCATAACGTACGACTATGGGAGGCAACATGTATTGTCATTGTCACCACGCTAGGCGCGCATTATAGCCCATAGCCTGTAACTGTAACCACGAGCTGTCGTAACTAGCACGTCTCTATTACTGGCTCGTGAAAAGAGTGATAGGACACTACGGTTTATGTGGTGATATTGCAACATGGCTAAACAGACTTGTACCTCTTTGCAAATTTACGTAGATAAGATCTTAATTCAAGTTTATACGGGTTAAACATAATATCACTAGTAAAGAGGTTCTTAATTTCACTATTTAGGTACTTCGATGCTTAAGAAATCGCTCAGCCGACTGTTATTAAACGTTTTAAAATATGTTGAACTTTATTAGTTTATAGTAAATACTTTGGTAACCCATTTTTACAGTAACTTTAGCCATGGAAACTCAAGGAAAACGACAATCCCAACAATCTCTAAACGATGCTCGTAAAATGTAATAATCAAGGTATACGTAGTTTTAACTCATAACAATAATTATTACGTAGAAGGAAGTACCAACAGTTTTGGTAAAAACAATAAATACACAACAGTTAGGTTGGTTAAACTGGTTTATTCTAACCATTCAAATATTTAACAAGTTAAAAACATGCATTTTACAAAATAGCAACTTATGAATGCAACTCAGATCGTAAAAAGAGGTTTACCTTGGTATTAGAAAACTTAAAAAAAGTACACCGCACCGTTAAATATCACCAAAACGTTAAAGTGAAAAGAACCAAATACTGGAAAACCCATTTCTCCTCGCCAATCATTGTTTCACACATGACGTGAGTTGAATCTAAAATCAAAACACGAATCAGAATGTTGTCCCGATTAAATCAAGTAGAGCTCAGGGGGAGAGGGTGGCTTGATGAAATAAAAACACCCTCTTGGATTACATCAACATTCTTTTGACGGATTCCTTTCCCGAAAGATTATTTTAGAAGTTAATTTTAATATTTCTTTATCAATGCTGAATGATTACAGGCTGAGCTAGGGGAAATTTTTGAGTTAAATTATTATATTGTGAAAGATTAACCAATAAATTATCTATTTCATCAATATATCTTTTATAAATCCCACTACCCCTGATAAGTGAATATACAGGTAACGAATAATTTTAATAAAAAAAAATAATATTACATTTGGGTTAAAAATCATGTAGTGTACATTAGTTGACTATATTTATTCGTATTCATTAAGAAATATGAACAACAATGATTTAATTATGCTAGTTAATTGAAAATTTAAAAATAAGCTTAATGTTTGTTGAGTTAAAGTCAAATGGAAACAGTAAAAAACATTTCAACACTTTCACGGATTATCCACATATAAAATATCCCGGTACAAGCAAATCTGTATCACTAGGACGTCTAGGAAACTTCAAAAGATTACGTTAGAGGAAAACATGTTATCGTGTATTGCACTTCACTTTACTTCACTTCATTAGAACCGTTTTCACCTTTTTACCCCAAGGGGTGAAGTAATTAGTAACAGTATTTATTTTTGTAAGAAACTAAACCAATTTCGTTAGAATATTGACCTTTGTACCCATTAAAACAGCTTGTTACCAGAAAAAGTTCCGTAAGGATAAAAATAATCAATTAAAAACGTGTTTTTAATTCTAATAATATCACTTGGATGTTATCTGCAACGTTTGACAGACGCTAACCAGTTCAAAATGTGATTTATACTAACTGTGACTGCCATATTCCAAACTGTATTAAAAAGTCTATTTTGGCCGGGACAGAGTTATTTTTGAACCTAGTTCAAATTATGCGGCCTTGTAACGTAAGTGAACTATAAAGAGCTTACTATTTATCCAGAGTGCAATAATTGTTCTTAAATAATTTTCGTTTATCACGCAAAACTATAGTGTACTTCGGTGATTTAAAAGCAAAACGAAATTACATAAACAACTAAAGACTAATAGCTGTATTAAGACAAGAGTACTAAATATCAGACAAAACTGCCATTCTGACCACGAACTAGTTTCATTTAAAATTTAAACTTCCAGGGAGTAAATTAGTAATTTAAAGGCTTAATTCGAATCCGAGATGCGAGACAAGAAAACCTAGGCGGATCAAATTCGAGCATGACAGCTTTCTACTGATTTGTTATTCGTTGGGAACGGGCACAATTATGAAAATGGAGGAACAAATTCGAACATGACACGAAGGGAGCGTGAGCGGCCGCGCTGGGTCGCCAAAATGCTAATGGAGTTACGAAAGTCGTTTCAAAACCAACAAACAACGGTGAGCAGGTTATCATTAAACGAGCTCCAGGCCCACGCTGTCTCCTACATTGGAGTTTTGGTTGCTAATCCCTGATTTTAAATAGTTTAATCAATCTTTAATTTGCTTGAAGATTCAGCTGAGTTGAAGAACGGAAGGTTTTTTAAAAGGTGCTCTATATAAGATCAACGTTAACACGGTTCGCACTGTGAGGTATGTGGCGTTACTTGGTCCCCATTTGGTAAAAGATAAAACTCTTCTTTAAAGTTAAATAATAGTTATAACAATTTAGTAAGTATATTAATTATAATTTGTTTTATGAGTTGGACGTCATTACGAAACATGGAAGTAGTTTTACTAAAAAGTGCGGTTGTAATTATATCAGGAAACTTTTAGAATAGATAATCTAAAGCTCCTAAGTTTGTATATAAAACAGCTTGTACTCCATGTGACAAGCATTCCACTGTTCATCGTCGCTGTTGGTACCTTTTTAATCTTGTACAATGAAGGGATATGCCTAATTTTGTAAATTTTTGTTATTTTAATCTTTTTTGTAAGTGTATTTAATGAATTGAGGAAGCAAAGATTTTATACAAATTGTTTAAAAGCTATACTGAAGCATAGTTATTTAAAAAATTACAGTTGTAATATGAAGTTTAGGTGGTCATACACCTTGTTCAATAAATAGTTAAAATTGTTGACGTAATATCAGATTAAATAATTAGGAAATGTATATGAAAACGTAATCTAGTGTTTAACTGATATAAGGAAGTTGTAAAGGAAATTCGCCGGTATAATTGTATACTGAATATTATTCCTTTAATTGCTGACACATTCCATTCAGCCTGATGAGCACAGGTTTATGAGCAAGAGAGTTTCATAATAGTTACTACTTTTGAAAAATAAGAATTAATTCTAGTAATTATTTAATAAATATTTTCATAGCGATTTCTACTGTCATACCCAATATTGTTTTATACCTTGTAAAATTACAAATCAAGACCGAAACAAAATCTCTTCCAAACACTATTTTCGTTTATGTTTGACTTTATCGTCATTGCGCGAGACTTAATTTAAACCAGCGTTCAGTAATTTCATTCCACAAATCATCAATTCAATGACGCGCATATAAACGCAAGTCAGTGTTTGTTTTGTCAGTTTTCCAAACACTCGGTAAGCCCCTGACCCCTGGAGAGGAGAGCCCAGAGCCGGTGTGTGAGTACAGTGTGCCGCGTAGGAGCTGCGGAGGTCGAACAATGCATCAGCTGATTGAACACGAGCTCTGACTTCTTCGTCAGCTGATGCCAAGAACAGCTGATCCTGCTCAAGGTCACACTGTAAACTGGCCGAACTGTAGACTTTTAAAAGTATGTTTAATGTTGCAAAATTAATTATTGGATGTTTAATTGATGGTTTTTCCTGGATTGTTCTGTTTAACCATGTTAAAGGATAAAATCTTGCTCTTTTCTTCACTCAAAGTGATTTAGTAAATTTAAAAAAATATGTTTTCCAGCTGTATAGACATTGCATGGGGATATTTTTATAATTTTTATGAATTGTAAACACTTAAACTGTTAAACTTATCGAGAATATTATACGTGGATTTATATTGCATATTATTAAGTTATCAGAAACATTTCAAATACTTACTATTTATACTTGGCCCAAACGTTTTGAAATAGGACATGACCATGTAAAATATTAGAGAGGTTAACTTTTAAACAGGTCTTACGTTTTGACCTTCAGCAGTATACAACAATCTTTATTTGTAAACATGACTGTCGTGATGGTTTTTCACAACACTAAAGATGTCTTAATCAAATTACCAATGACTGGATCTGATTAAATTACGGATGACTGAATTTGAAGTCAGCTAACGCCTAGTGAGCCCAAACACTCTGCTGGGCAAATCTTAGAATGCTAGAGTAACGTACCATCGGACCTGAAAGAGGCAGATGTTAACCTTTAAATGTAGACAACATTGTTATATCTCTCAACAATTTGGTAATTTTGCTAATACGAGTTCCCGTGCTATTTGCGGTGTGGCCACTCCAATCTCCAGCCCGTGTTAGAGACAGTCTCGCCGGGGGCAGAGCATCTGCTGTAGTCACAGGCCCGCCCCCACACCGCCCCCGGCGCCGACGGTGAGGCAGCTAAGTTCACTCTCATATCACGATCTTAAATTCTATGTATATCTCCTACAAGTTAATAAAGTAAAAACAAAACAATTCTAGATTTTAAGTATCCATACTTATTTAATAGGCGAGCAGGTTTTTTGTGACAATCACTCCTCCTAAACTACTGAACCGATTTCCATGTTTTTGGTGTCATTGGAAAGAGCCTAACGTGAAATTGTGCAGGGAACTTTTTTTTAGAGAAATAATTTGTGAGTGAGGCCCTGGGGCCCCTTAAAGTTGAGTTTTTTCCCATAAGCTTAACATTGGGAAATAACTATAAGTTTTAAGCAATCAGCTGGATAGAGTAAACACAGTTAATCAGCAGGCCATGTTGGCTTTGGAACGGTAACACAATTTTTATACGGGAATGTCAGTATAATATTATATTGTGATCGCGAGCGAAGCCGCGACAGGCTACTAGTTATGTGTTAGACTAATATACTAATACAACGATTAAAGATGAGAAAATGAGTATTAATCACTTACATAAAGCCAGAGGGAAAATATAACACGACCCAACATAATGCTAAGCTATAACTTACGGGCAGCATATGCTTGACAATGACAAAGTAACTTTCATTTCGCAAATCCGGAGTTGCTTTCACAACTAGTAAATACTGTTCAATAACACGTGACAACAGCATAAAGCTATTCTGTGTTCTTCAGGACCGTTTCTATGCCTAAAACAGCGCACTTACCTGAGACTATTACCAATAGCAGACAAAACTATAGATATTTCCCTGAAAAATTGATAACATTTTACAACGAAACCAACAAATTAGTGAAATACGTTTTAGACACCAGGTATTTGAATGCGATATCAAAAGTATAATATATTTGTATTTACTGAAGCTATAACGCTCTTTAATAATAAATTTAAACTTACCATTTATTAGACTTAGCAATGGTAGATAAATATGGATTGTAAGAATCCGAATCCGGTTCAAAATACTGTACACCAAATGTAATACATAAAAGTATCTATGGCCATGTTTTAATTAAGTTATAACAATATAAACTTGTTTTAGGAAGAAACATCCAGTACAGAATTTAAAATGATCACGATTTGGTGCGGATTTTTGCACACAATATTTGCCCCATTGAAATTAAAAATGAGACAAACGAAGGCTATTCCTCTCAAAGTCGCTTAACGGCGCTCCAGATTTACGGCTCAATTTCAGCGGTTGTTGGCGGCAAGCAAACCGCGAAGCTTCGGAAAAAATTAACGAGAAAAGCGGTAATAAAGTCAAGCTCCGTGTAATAATGCTGCGCCGGGCGACACTCACACCTCTGGTACATCAGTGTTTATTATGTAACCTTAACCACAAGGCTTGCAGATTTTAGCACTTCAGGTTATAGCTTTACCCACTTCGGGTAGAGGCATTCAGCAAATCTGCAGCAAAATCTACAAGTAATTATGTTTATACAGTGTGATCATTTTTTCTCACTATTGGCATCTCGTAAACCATAATAGTTACAAGGAAGGTTAAATGAGCAAAGTAGTGCGTAATTATAAACTAAATAAAATGGCGCAAAGAAATCAAAAATATTCCACCAAAGTCATTTGCTACGCTAAAAAAAAACATTTTGACCAAAAACAAAAATGTCTTATAAATTTATTATTTTTCAAGATACAAAAATATATGACAGATCAAAGTTGCGTAAAATTGTACCTTGAATTTGAATATGTAGCTTAAAACGCAACTTTTATATGACTTGTTTTTTTTTGTATCTTGGAAAATAAGAAAGTTATTAGACATTTTTGTTTTTGGTCAAAAATTTTTTTGAGCGTAGCGAACGAGTTTAGTAAAATATTTTTGATTTCTTTGCACCATTTTATTTAGTTTATAATTACGCACTACTTTGCTCATTTAACCTTCCTTGTGGCGGTTAAACTATTATGGTTTACCTCTCGTAAACTATTATGGTTTACCTCTCGTAAACTATTATGGTTTACGAGATCCCAATGGTGAGTATAAAAAATGAATACACTGTATAGATCTTATAACTAAGTCTTTTCGTAGTATGAACAAAAACAGAAGAGATAAGTTTTTGTCCGTAAAAACAACTAAAATCCGCAGTAATTGTGGGTGATAGCTAAATAGGATTTCGTCTACAAATATCCATATAAAGAATATAGCTAACTTGCTAACCTATTTGCCACAAAGGTATTATTTTATTATTCATAACAGCTTTCATTGCATCATAATAATTTTAAATAGGGAGCGGATTTTCACGCCAACTTTTGGAAGCGGAATGGTGACTCGAGTTCACGCGGATCTTTGTCGTTAGCTTTACCCATAACAATGCCGTTAGCAGTTTTTCGTTAGCTTTGAAAAACAATGCAATGCCATAAATACAAAGTAACACATATACTGAATATATCTACCTTTTCTCGCAGAGAACTAATTCAATATTAGTATAACCAAAATAATTATTATATGCTGTATATGTCATCTCAAATATAACCTAAATATCTGTATCTCTATCCTTATCACTTGGAACGGATAAAACTTATTATAACGCAACTACTTGCAATTATTAGATATATTCAAATAAATTGAAATTAACTTTCATTTTTTTAGCTTAAAAACGTTATTACACAGTATCGAACATATCCTGAGTACATTTTGAGAAACATTTTATGCATACACTCTAATAAGTCTGAATTAATTACTGCACAAAATTAAATAAGGTAACTGAGGATAAGGATGGCAAATCAGACATAAACAATTAGCAAACATAGACGACAGGTTCTAAATAAAAATACAGTAGTTGATCAAAACGGTGTAACGGAGGCGGAAGGAAGTTATCCAGCAGATGATCCGGAAGTTGATCCGGGGATCAGAACCTGATGGATGCTGATCCGACTGGCTCAGAATGCTGAGTCTAAAACAATTCTTTACCATCTCAAGAACTTCCCCCAGCTATGCGGGGATTGCGGGATATCTTTCTATACATACGGAATCGCTGTGGAATAAAGTGAGTTGCCAGTTAAATTTTGTTTAAGAAAATGTTTTATTAGTTTTAAAATTAAGCATTAATGTCAGTATCTGGTTATTATGCATATTTATGAAGACATAATTTATTTAAATTTTTAATAACCATTTTTAAGATGAATATTTTATCCAGTTTTATTAAAATATTTTAACAGTTGAGTAAGCATATTTTATAAACATTTTAATAGAGTTGCTCTTAGTGACAACAATGAATTCATTTAATATTACTACTTCAAGGCTACCTAAAAATAGATGGAATCTAGTTTGCAAACTTCATAGATTCTAAAATTTAAAAAAGTAACTCATAATATTAAACATATTCTATGCACGAGTAAATCGTAAAGCACTAATTAATACATTAATTATTTAATACATTATACTTTTTGAACATTTCCTAAGTCATAAACAAAATATATGACAAAATAATACGGACATGAACACTGCAAAAGCAGCTTCATTGCTGCCAGCGGTTTAAATAGCACTCATAAAACCTATTAGTTTCTAAAACTGATTCGGACGATTGGAATCCAAATGATTAAATTCCTACCATCTCTATATAATCGTTTAAAAGGGAAACAATGAAATATTGTATTAATTATACACATATTTGAAAAAAAAACTATTTCAGACTCGCAGCTTTATCGATTGCAACAGTTAAGTTGTAGTTAAGAATTTCCTTATTTCTTACTCTGAGTTATTTTTTTTTGTTTCAGATCACTATCAAATTTAACTAAACACATACCCACTGCTTGATGGATAATCTGCCATTATATCAATTTACCTGAAACAAACAAATAGTTCCAATAAGTGTTAGCTATTAATTATTAATATATTAAATACAATTGTTTATACAATTAGCAACATTTTAATCTTAACCAAGATACACATACAATAAAATATAATATAAAATGTGATATACAATAAAATAAAACACAAAAAAACAACGAAAAAAGAAATAAATTCTTAGAGGAAGTTTGAGATACAAAGGCAAACAAGTTGTATTCACTGCAAACTGTCGTATTAAAATGCAATAACTTCCTTTATCATTACCTTAATTCTGCCTTAATCATTAGTGCATTAGACAAACAGCCTTAATGTACTACTATAAGTGAACGGAATTCATAAAACGGTTCGAGTTTAACATTTCACCAAAAAATCTCTCAATATCCTTTGTACAGTGCCCCTCAAAGTTTCATTCTTACAAATAAAGTCATAAATAAATACATCCGTTCAATTCATATCCCCTTTATTTTACAGGAGGTGGCTTTCACTCCCTCTCCTCCCCCGAATATCCAAAACGTCCCACAAATAACCCCCCTCCCCCTCCCCACCCTACCGGCGGTTTAACTACCAATCCATAACCGCTAACTGTCATCCCAAATTTTGACAAAGCGACGCCTAATCCGCCAGGAAGCAGCTGTTTTGGGGGATAATGGCTCATTACATTCCCCGGTTTTTGGAAATACCTCGCCGCGGCTTATCGGGGACATCTGGCCCCAAATTTGATTCACCCCAATCCCCCCCTCCATTTCACACAAACATTGACCCGCACAATGATACTAACAGGATCATTCGATTCCTCTTTGTTTGGCTGCTTTCAACCTCACCGTGCGCCGATTTGATATAGCCATTTTATTCCCGGGCTGCTTTCAAATAATTATTTCTTATACTAATTCGGATTGTGAAATAGGTACGTTGGGGGAATACATAAATATTGCTCGTTCTTATTTAAAATATGTCAAATCCAAAACAATCACATCCTTTTGCTCGTTTGTTTAGTTTTTAAATCATGTGAATTGCCACAAAACACATTTGCAGTCTGTTATCACATTCGAATAGCAACAAAAACTATATTCGTTTATAAAATGTAAAAGGCAAAACACTGTTAAAAACTTTTATAAGAGTACAAACTTCGCAGTCCCTATGATATACCAGGTTAGAAGGCAATAAATTGATTTTGTTTAGTTTGGCTTGTCAGTTTGGCCAAAACCGAGACAAGTTATATTTATAACAAAACAAATTGCATTCGTATCCACAGAATACCTAAGTAAACTTAAATTTAATCATCCATCTTGGAGTTTCCCAATATTGGGACTTCGCCAGCGTAAGTACGCCTTTTATCTCGATGGGCGTTACAATGTAATTCCATATTGCGTAATGGCTAACAAATTAGTAATGAATACAGCTTTGTTTAGTTATTTAGATTTAAGAGAGGGTTCCAATTACAAAACATTTTGCGTTCCTACCTACCTGTACCAAGAGAAAATAATTAGGATTCTGAATTCTATATGATGAACCTAAACACGCGCTCTGTTAATGAGCTTTGGTTTAAGAAATCATATGATGATCAAATTAAATCATCATAAGATTGACCTGGCTACGTTGATAGCCAATGAGGCGAAGCCCTACGGAAAAATATAGTCTGGAAGCGTTATTTCTTGGCATAAATAACTATAGCTATAGTTATTTGTTTTACAGTTAGTTTGTGTATGTGTTATAGTTATTATATAGTTATTTTCTTATAAAAATAAGTAAATCGGCCAGAATGGCATTAAAAGTGTAAACTTATCGCTATAATTAAAAATTTTTGCCGATTACAAGGTTAAACTTTATTATCAGATGATTATTTTACATTGTATACACCTTTTTTAGTTTATAATGTATTTACAATATAATGACATAATGTGTTGCACATATAAAATAAACGTTTGTATGCTCTTAATATTAAATATTACAGTCTATTACACCTTAAATAATTTCTGCTGCTTTTTCACAGGAAAGATCTAAAACAGTTTATTTCACCACATGTTTTTACCAGCCGATCGTAAATAATTCACAGTTTGGCAAATCGTTCCACCTTAACATGTCAGTTCCAACAGTTTGAGAAGGCTAACCGTATCTCCAACTGATCACAAAAGAATTAAATTTAGCATTGCCACGGTTCGCAGTGGAGTTGTTACAAGATTTACAACGCGACGGGAGATAAACATCCATCTTGGAGTTTCCCAATATTGGGACTTCGCCAGCGTAAGTACGCCTTTTATCTCGATGGGTGTTACAATGTAATTCCATATTGCGTAATGGCTAACAAATTAGTGATGAATACACCTTTGTTTGGATGTAATTTTAGTTTGTTTTAGATTTAAGAGAGGGTTCCAATTACAAAACAATTTGCGTTCCTACCTACCTGTTTCCGCCTTAGGGTCAATCAATGTTGGCACTCAAAGTCTACCACTCCTCAACGGACTATGCGATATAATTAATTTATGGCTCATTTTAAAGAGCAAAAACATATCTAGCGATTTCAATTACCAAAAATGCAATATCAAAAATAATAATAGTTCAAAAAAATCCAAGATATTCAATATTTACGATTTTATATGGGTGAACTAAATACGATATCAAAATTCTGCTCAATTATAAATCGCTATCATTTTTTCACCTTAAAATAAACTATAAATCAACGATTTCGGATAAATTGAAGAGGGACAGGGTTTAAAAATTAACATTGGCCTTATGGGGAAGCGGGTAGAAGATGGTGGCTGCAGCACCTCTTAATACTCTGCACTTTACTGGGCTCTAGGTTGTACTGTAATTCTATGAATATCCGAGTACAGGATGTGAAAAATTTAAATGCCAATTGATTTACCGACCAAAGAAAATGAGTTTGGGGATGATGAAAATGACTTACTGATTGTATAAAATTAGCACTAGGCACTACAACACAATTTCAGTAACGGGATATATATATATATATATATATATATATATATATATATATATATATATATATATACATTTAAAACTAAAATAAACTACGCAAATTAGTTTCAGACAATAACAGCCCCCGGGATGGATAGAGAAGATGGAAGGTTATTCAGATTTTATTCCCTTTGAACTTCATTCATATTTAACCTTCAATAAACAACTTTTTTCTTAACTGCCGTTTAATGGTACTCCTACATGCAATGTTTGTTCAAAAAAACATCAACAATGAAGCAACCCGCCGCGGGTGCCAAACGCTCGCACGCACACACCCGCACACGCGCACACGCGTCCCATAATTGCCTCGAGCCTCGGGTTTTCAATTATGACGCCGCGCTATTAATAAAACATAGCCTTATTAGGCAATTAGTAAAAAACTGACCGACGGAGGCGCCTGGTTGGCAAGGACGGTGTGTCTCGGTAACCGCATCTCCGAATGTGTTTGCGGTCGAGAGACAACATGACTCACGGGACGGTGGAAAACAACACTTGTAACTTGTACCTCACTTTATTAATTAATATTTTTTAATTCATATCTTATTCTACAATTAAAAATTTGATAGGCCTATTTTCTTCTTATCTCAGGGTCGTTTTTTATGGGTGCGTGGTGGGAGCTATGTAAGATGAATGAAAGTCATTTCAATAATCAAAATTCTATAATGATTTCAAGTTAGAAAATAATAAAATACAAACTTACTTATTAAAAAAGAGGGAAAGGAACATAGAAATTATCCTACTCCTATTTTTAGGCTATAGGAAAGGAAACAAAGAAGTTATGTCGTAACTATCAGAAAATGTTATTTTGATACAAATCAATATTAGTTCTTACTTTGAAGTTTATCCTTTTCTTTTTAATTCAATTTAGAATGTTACTAAACGTTTATCGGTTCATAATGATTATTGAGACATTGCGCAATAAGTCTCCTGATCCGGTTTCCTACTTACGCCAATTTTTCTTCTTTTCTTTATTTAATATTATTCATCACTAACTCACTGGTTGATATGTTTTAAGAAAACCAATAATTAAAAAGTCACATTATGTTGTGAAACAATTCAGCCTGCTCAAAAGCTAGGACGTATGTCCTCACTTCATGGCAGTGGAAGCAAAACAAAGCTTCCTTCACGCTCATGAGTCTCGTATCAAGAAAAATGACGAAACTACTTAATCCTTTGTCTAAAAGCCTTAGTCATCAAAGAAATGTCCCTTTGCCTCGTGATTTGTATTAATAAATAAGACCCCTCTAGGCATCTAATGAATCCTCGCAATCCCATTGGTTGAGTCTGTCACTTGACTCCAAAGAGACTCACCTTTTTGGAATGCACAGAGACTCGAGTTACTATGATTTTTACCACTATATTTCAAGATTTCTCTTATTTTTATCCTTATTTCCAACTAATAACCTCCTTCACTCATCTATATTTTGTCCGAAACTATAATTTCTGTATCCCTATTTTCAACTTATAACCTCCTTCACTCATCTGACACTCATCTAAACTTCAATTCTTGCATTTAACAATTTAAGGTTATGTAATTTAATTTATTAAATTATTTACAATTTACTCGTCAACAGTATATTTTATTATTATAGATGTAATTTTGAGATTCTTTTATCCTTTAACAATTTTGATTTTATCCGTTAGTTTATCCTTAATCACGTCATTTGTTATTGATCAATTGTTGCTCAATAGGTTTGCAATTACATTGTAAATTTTATCCATTTCTTCTCTTCCTACCTATATTTCCTAAACTAAATCATTTCTTTACTACAATTTGGACTTACCGGTATGTAAAAAGTTTTTAATAGGCTAATCTTTTAATTTCACTAAATAGGCCTATAGCCTATTTTGACCATTTTATTTATATTTTATATGAAATCCTTTTTATTAGGCCATATATATATATATGTGACCCGCTACAATACCCCCCATAATTTGTAAACAAATTTTAAAATATTATACACAATTTTTTCAATTTTTTATAAATTATACATTTTAAAAGGATTTTCCCGCCTTATTTATACATTTCTCATCTAAACATCCTGCCTAACACTAAACCCTTGTATTATATATAAACAACTTATAACCAATACATTGTACATCAATTTACACACCATCATAAATTTTACACACTCTTAGATCTACAAAGCACATCATGAATCTTATAATTTAACAAAATGAAATTCTTAATTTTAGATTAAGTCCCCTTGTCCATCTCACTTCACGCTCACTTTTTCACTTGAGTGTTCAATGTTTTGGTGCTTTTCAGGATTATAGTTTCACTTACTCCAGTTACTATGAAAGTGATTTTGCAATGTCTTTATAATGATGTTACTGATTAATTTATTAGGAGAATAAACATTTTACAGATTTACTGGCATTTGAATACTGCACTTTAAAGTTATTGTTCAAATATTTTTAGAGAGCACATTATTAAAATAGAGACCAAATTTTTTGAAGTTTTATATTTTTAGAGAGCACATTATTAAAATAGAGACCAAATTTTTTGAAGTTTTTTGAAGACATATTCATATGTAGTAACTTAGGTGATAGAAAACATACCTTCATAGTTGGTGTCTCCTTACTTTATTATTGTTCATTCATTTGGAATCTCATTAAGCTCTCCTTTCTTCTCCCAGGTGTAGTATTTGCGCCAGCATTTTTCATCTTCTCATATTTGATCTGATCAGTATTTTTGTATTCATTATTATTCTTCTTATTGCTCACTTTTTACTCCTTACTTTGTACCAATTTATCACAGCACTCCTTCTTCGCGCACATTTGACACTACCTACTTTACAATTCAAGACTTTGACCCTCTAAAAATACATTATACAATTCAAAATGTTAACTATAATTAAATACAAAATACTCATTTTTTTTATATTAATATGACAGATCATATTTAGAGAGGCAGGTTGGTAAGAGAGTGGCAGCGTGTGTGTGTTAAATTTAAAAAAATCCTGATATCATGTTATTTTAATCATTCAATTTTTCTACCCGAATACTAACAATGTCTCAAAATTCTTCTCTACTTTATTTAAAAACACTTATTATCTAAGGGGTTGTGGCTAATTTTTTAACATGAGCCCCCACTTTCCTAACAGACTCAGAGGTGAAGTTGTGACTCTATTAATATTTGGTATGAATAATTTCAAAACCTTTCCATGCCTCGTCTTTTGAAATTTACATTGGGGACGGGACATGAGACATGCTTAATTTTGGGGACTCATTGATCACTCCTGCTGGCAAGCAATAGGTCACCTTTATGAGGCCCTAATACCACCGTTGCATCACCAGCCCCTGCGCTTCACTTTTCATTAATCATCATTAATCATCATTGTCAACAATTGTTGTTTGCTCATGTCTTATACATGCTGTATGCATAAGAACATGGCGGATACCTAACTTAAAATATATAAAAAATGCATTCATGCTAAGCCTTTCGTTGAGTGATCAATGCACGCGTCATCTCATTCACCATCATCCATGTCACATACTTTTAATATCTAGTCCGGTGTTTTGTGTCCTCCTACCTGGATATTAAGTACCCAGAATAGGCTTGTAACTTGACCACTGTTCCGTTTTAGTGGGGACGGACAGGCTCGTACCACCAGCGACAAAACCCCTCACTGATGTTTAATTATATTGGCCTACCGTTAAATTACTCAAAAAACTTTTTTAGCTGTGTGACATTATAAGTTCCTATTATCTTATCTGAATCTATCTCCTTCAATCTATAGGCATTTTCCATTTTAATCTCAACTATTACATATGGTCCGGTAAAAAGCAGAAAAAACTTCTTTATCTTTTTATTAAACTTATTTGATAAATTATGAGTTTTAACTAATACTTTATCACCTATTGCAAATTTTACTGCCCTGATTTTCCTATCAAACTTTGCCTTTCTCTTTTGTGCTTTATTCAACAACTTTTCCCTTACTAATGTCACACACTGTACATGACTAAAGTTCCTCTCACTAGGAAATTCTATTATTTCTTCAAGAAAATGGGTGTTAGCTTTACCTAACATGACCTCTGCAGGTACATGTTCCGTAACTCCATGAACTGAGTGATTTAGACAACCTTCTATAAATTCTAGTACATTCGGCCAATTAGTATGCTTATTATAACAATAAATACGGATCATCTTGTTTATTTCTTTATTAATTCTTTCCGTCGGATTTGATTGAGGATGATATACTGATGTATGTAGTGGTTTTATTCTAGCATTTTGTAAAGTTGTATACCATAGTTCACTCGTGAATTGACTACCGTGATCACTCAAAATTGACTCGATCTCTCCTACTTCAGGGATATATTTGTTAAAAATCTTAGTCAACAAAGTTCTACTATTTGCTCGTTTTATAGCGTACATCTTAACATATTTTGAAAATACATCTATTAATACAAAAATGTACCTCACTCCACCTGGACCAGTGGGCAATTCTCCTATTAAATCTACTGCTATTAACTGCTTTGGTCTTTCCGGGATTATAGGCTTTAGGCTCCCTATTTGCTTTACATTAACTTGCTTTGCTTTTTGACATAGTATACATGTTTGTAACTGTTTTTTAATGCTCTTTTCCATTGCTGGAAACACGCAAAATTCCTTCAAACATAGATATATTTTCCCACCCCCCAAATGGCCATACTTAATGTGCGCTAACTCTACTAATTTTGACCTTAAGTTCTCTGGTATACAAACTCTATATTGTTCTTTATTCTTACTTTTTTGAAACAAAATACCATTGTGAATTACAAAATTCTGTTTAATTTTATCATTATCATTAGCATCTAGTTTATCAATTATATCTCTCATTTTTTCATCTTGTTTTTGTTTCTCGGCTATGTTTTTTAACAACTTATTTACTTCCCTGTTTTCTACTCCTAACTTCAGATTGGTCTTGTATATATGAACTGTATTCATGTCTGCTTTGCTAACAAATTCACCATCGGTAACTCTAGATAACACATCAGCCGGAACATTTTCTTTTCCCTTCACATATTCAATTTCAAGGTTATACTCTTGTAGCACTAAGCTCCATCTCAAAAGTCTTGCATGAGTTAATCGACACGTCTTTAAAAAAGATAAACTTCTGTGGTCTGACCTTACTACAACCTTAAAATGCCCTATGATATATGATCTAAATTTTTTACATGCAAAAACTACAGCTAACAGTTCTTTTTCCGTAGTTGTATAACCTTTTTCTGCATTCATTAGCGCCCTACTAGCAAAACAAACTACTTCTTATTCTCCCTTTTCATTGTACTGATACAAGATCGCTGCTACATTTATATCTGATGCATCTGTATTGATATAAAAAGCTTTATTCCAATTAGGATGTTGTAGAATTACTGATTCTATGAATTTATCTTTAATCTGTTGAAAAATGTTTCTTTCCTTATCACCCCAGACCCACTTACTTTTACTGCCTAAAATATGGTTAAACTGAGCTGTAAGAAGCGAGTAATTGTTTTGAAAGATTCTGTAGTAGTTACATAGGCCTAGAAACCCTTGCAACTTCTTTAGACAATCTGGTTCCGGAAAATTCTGGATTTTTTTTATCTTTTCAGGATCCATTCTAACTCCTTCCCTACTTAACACAAAACCCAAAAAATTTACTTCGTCCTTGAAAAACTCTGTTTTCTTTAACTTTACTGTTGCACCATATTCCGCCAGCCTAGTCAAAACTTTATCAATATGACCTAAATGTTCTTCAAATGTATCTGAGGTAATTAATATATCATCTACATAGCAAGTTAAAAAATCAGAAAACTCAGATCCAAAAATACTATCCATGGCTTTAGTGAAAAGAGCTGTACTAACATTTAATCCAAAAGGGAGTCGCTTATACTGATAATTTTTTCCCGCAAATGTGAAAGCTACGTATTTTCTGGATTCTTCATCAAGTAATACTTGGTGAAAACCCATTGTTAAGTCAAGAGCAGTAAAATATTTTACATTCATAAACTTTTGCAATATTTCCTCTGTTGTCTCTGTTGATTGCCTATCAGGAGTAAGAAATGCATTTAATTTTCTTGAATCTAAACAAGTCCGTATTGTTAAGTCCTTTTTTACTACACAAACTAATGGATTTGAAAAGCTACTATTAGATGTTTCTATTATATCCATTTCTTTTAATAGTTTTAATTCTTCTTCAACTGCTTTTCTCTTATGAAATGGTACTGGATATGATTTACCTATGAATGGCGTCTCAACTTTCAAATTTAATTTTGCTACATAATCTTTAATACACCCAGGCTTATCAGAAAAAACTTTTTTATTTTTTAATAATACTTCTCGTAACCTATCTAGATTTTCACATTGTTGTCCCATTTCCTTGATTTTTTGCTCTATTTTTTGTTCAATGGTAAAATCTACTGGGTCCCTATTAAGTGTATTTATCTTATTTTCATAAGAAATTACTGACTCTACTTCATTTAACTGATTCTGAAACTCATCTTCCCTATCATAGGCTATCTGGTTTAGGAAATTTACCCTAACAATGTTTATACTCCCTACAACTTGACTATCATTACTTTCTCTTAGGTTAATTCTGTAGTATTTGCTTTCATATACCATGTTTAGTTTTCTTTCTTTAAAGTCAATGACAGCATTGTGCTTCATTAAAAAGTCACAACCTATCAAGAAATTAACATGTATTCCTTTTACTACTAGACAGTCTACTGGTACGATTAAATTTCCAAACTGTACTTCTACTTGAACCTGTTTCTCCACCTTTCGACTCCTAGCTCCGGTTATTCCCACTATCGAAGTATTTGATACTCTCAATTCCGGTATTTCATAATCTACACTCTTTTTTACTTGAAAATAAAATTCCTCTGACAGGATAGTGGCCTGTGACCCAGTATCGACTATCCCGCCACCTGTCAGTGATCCTATTTTCATTTCTACTTCCGGCAAAAATTGATTAATTTCTTCCCTAGGTCCAGTACTGAAATTATTTTCGTTCAACAGTTCTTCACTTAGATCTTCTTCACAAAATATGTTATTTGTTTGTTTAAGCCCTACCATACTTTTTAGATTCTTTTCTTTTCTTTCTTTTATTAACGCTTCTACTTTCCCTTTAATCACTTTAAATCCCTCGATATTTAAATGGACAAAATCATCTCTCCTATTTCCCTTACTATAAATAGTTCTTTCATAATACTCCATCTTACTTCCCGTCTTTTCATTCTTATCTATGAAATCACTACTTATGTCTAGAATCTCAACTTTTTCTTTTTCACTCAATCTTTTAATAGAATTGTTAATTGATTCTAACTTGTCAAAATGGTACGGGTCATTCAAGGCTAGTTTAGGTATAGGTGGCAGAGTACAAACTACTATCTCCTCACTATTCTCTTCTAAGATTTCAGTTAACTCATTTAAATCTTTAACTATTTCCTCTACCCCCTTTTTTCTCAAAAGATCATTGGTACCTATTAATACTATTACTTTTTTGCCCAGTGTCAACTTATTATCTTGTACTAAACCTTTTAAGTCCCTAACTGTTTGACCTCCTACACATAGGCCAACACACCAACGTCCACATACTGATTTTGCTTCTACATTTAATATTTGTCTATAAAACCTCACCATTTGTGAATCCCCCAATAACTCATAACCCCCCAATTTCCTCAACTCATTATTCTCTCCCTGGCTAGTCTCAGTATGTGGCGCGTTTTGTCAGTACTGATTTCTTCTGAAATAGTTATTCTGACCCCTAAAACTACCTCTTCCCCTTGAGTTTCCCCGAAAGTTCTGGTTACCCCGTTCCCTATCTTCATTCCGTCTTTCCTGATCTTTACCACCCTCATCTTCATTTGACTCTACCACATCTACCACCTGCGCTTTTACTTCCCTCTCAATACCTTGGTTTGTTTTGAAAGTTTCTTTTTTGTAAGACTGGTCATTGTTATATCTACTGTACGGCTCCTTACCTCCTTTATTGTAGTTATACCGGTTAGCATTGCTTGGCAAACTTTCTTTTTCTCTTACTAAACCAATATTCCTACACATAACCTCCATTTCCTGTTCATTTGTAATATCTTTTACTGTCATTACCGACTGAATCGACGCCCCTAAGCTCTCAGGCACATGCTTACAGATGTAGTTTAAGAACATGTCAATAGGCATTGGCTTATCCAACATCTTATTGATCTCATAGTACTTGAGAACATATGTCGCCAAATCTAACCTTCCATTGTTGAAATCTCCCTGTCCCATTAACTCATGCTCAAACTGACGTTGTCTTATCACCCCCCAATATTTCTTCTTAAATTCTCCCTTGAAACTGTCAAAGTTTTTTAACTTATCTAAATGTTGCCTAGCCCAGCTTTCTGGTTCCCCTTTAAGGTATTTAATGATGTTCAACAACTGTATTTCCCAATTGTCCCCTGACACTTCTACAAACTTTTCAGTAAACTTCAAAAATGTCATGGGATGAATTCCCAATTGCTCATTTTCAAACTTCACTAAGAAAAGTTCAGCATTTGCACTTATGGTGCTCAAAGATTTTGCTTCATAATTAACTATCCCCATGTTCGTTATCTTACCTTCAAATTTTTTAGACAATTGTTCAATTTGCTTAGCTATGTTAGGCCTATCCTTTTCTAGCGACTCAATTCTGTTAGTTACCACTATAGCCTCATTATCGTACCTCTCCTCTAACTGTTTTCCCTTCGACATACATTTATCAATCAACTTCCTGTTCATTACTACACTCTCCCTACTTTCACTATCTATTACTCTCAAGTTACTCTCAATACCTTCAACCCTTTCTTGCAACTCACCTGTCTTGTCCCTATTCTTCTTAACTTCATTAGTTATTACGCTACATTTGTCGTTTACTAGCTTTACGCTTAACTCATGTTTACTCTGAACCTCTATCTCTAATTCCTCAACCTTGTTACTAACCTTGTCCAACTTAACCTCCACTTTTTCAGTTCGTTCTCTCATTTCCACACTAAGTTGATCCAACTTGTCATTTACTTGTGTTATTTGTTGTGTTATAGCAGTGTTACTTTCTTTTATTTGTTTCATTATGGCGCTGAACATATCCATCATGTTTGTGTCAGTGTTAGAATTTATGTGTGCGTGTATGTGCTCTACTGTTGGCGAACTAGTCCTACTCCCCTCTACACTCGACTCACTTTCACTCACTACATCTACAACTTCCTGACTACCATTTACTAGGCTGTTATTTCCCTGATCATTCAAACTTGGCAAAGGTGAGGAACCCCAACCTCGAAAACTCTCAGTTCCTAACAAGCTATCCTCATCTTGATTGGACTCTGTCCCCCTTTTATTTTCTGCCACAGCTGCCATCTCTTATTTTAGTCCTAGGCCTATTTCAACTCAACTCACATAGCCCCACGTTGCTGGCCGCCAATTTGTAACTTGTACCTCACTTTATTAATTAATATTTTTTAATTCATATCTTATTCTACAATTAAAAATTTGATAGGCCTATTTTCTTCTTATCTCAGGGTCGTTTTTTATGGGTGCGTGGTGGGAGCTATGTAAGATGAATGAAAGTCATTTCAATAATCAAAATTCTATAATGATTTCAAGTTAGAAAATAATAAAATACAAACTTACTTATTAAAAAAGAGGGAAAGGAACATAGAAATTATCCTACTCCTATTTTTAGGCTATAGGAAAGGAAACAAAGAAGTTATGTCGTAACTATCAGAAAATGTTATTTTGATACAAATCAATATTAGTTCTTACTTTGAAGTTTATCCTTTTCTTTTTAATTCAATTTAGAATGTTACTAAACGTTTATCGGTTCATAATGATTATTGAGACATTGCGCAATAAGTCTCCTGATCCGGTTTCCTACTTACGCCAATTTTTCTTCTTTTCTTTATTTAATATTATTCATCACTAACTCACTGGTTGATATGTTTTAAGAAAACCAATAATTAAAAAGTCACATTATGTTGTGAAACAATTCAGCCTGCTCAAAAGCTAGGACGTATGTCCTCACTTCATGGCAGTGGAAGCAAAACAAAGCTTCCTTCACGCTCATGAGTCTCGTATCAAGAAAAATGACGAAACTACTTAATCCTTTGTCTAAAAGCCTTAGTCATCAAAGAAATGTCCCTTTGCCTCGTGATTTGTATTAATAAATAAGACCCCTCTAGGCATCTAATGAATCCTCGCAATCCCATTGGTTGAGTCTGTCACTTGACTCCAAAGAGACTCACCTTTTTGGAATGCACAGAGACTCGAGTTACTATGATTTTTACCACTATATTTCAAGATTTCTCTTATTTTTATCCTTATTTCCAACTAATAACCTCCTTCACTCATCTATATTTTGTCCGAAACTATAATTTCTGTATCCCTATTTTCAACTTATAACCTCCTTCACTCATCTGACACTCATCTAAACTTCAATTCTTGCATTTAACAATTTAAGGTTATGTAATTTAATTTATTAAATTATTTACAATTTACTCGTCAACAGTATATTTTATTATTATAGATGTAATTTTGAGATTCTTTTATCCTTTAACAATTTTGATTTTATCCGTTAGTTTATCCTTAATCACGTCATTTGTTATTGATCAATTGTTGCTCAATAGGTTTGCAATTACATTGTAAATTTTATCCATTTCTTCTCTTCCTACCTATATTTCCTAAACTAAATCATTTCTTTACTACAATTTGGACTTACCGGTATGTAAAAAGTTTTTAATAGGCTAATCTTTTAATTTCACTAAATAGGCCTATAGCCTATTTTGACCATTTTATTTATATTTTATATGAAATCCTTTTTATTAGGCCATATATATATATATGTGACCCGCTACACACTCTTCTTGTAAACAACAGCGAGATGGTCAGCTGGTTGAAAAAATTACGCTTGAATTGGTTACTTGATCTCGGCGAAAAAGCTAGACTTGTTTGTGGAGAGAAGACAAGAAGTTGTTCTGTTGCGAAATGATTTTCAACCTAATTTGTTTATGAATGCCAGGCGGCTACAAATGCTAACTGTACTGGCAAAGTTATGCAATCAAATTTCTTGTGATTATAATGGGTTTATTTATAAAAAATCACAGTTTATAACGTATGTAAACTGAATTTATTCTATACAGAGTTTAAATTATGTCAGTAACACAAATTAGTTCTCACTGGTTTTTAAAATTTGGTTTATTTATTTTGTTAACTAAAATATATGAACAACGTTTAGCAAAATTTCTTAAGATATATTGTATGACGTTTTAAACTGCTAGCTTGAAGTTTACATAAATTACAAAAAGCAATTTAGTTTATTTTCTTCGAATGATAACTTCCGCCTTAAGTTGTACTGGTAGTTTCTTTCACGAGATTGAGCCAAATACTGATTTTGGCGGCTCCTTCAAAGAATCCCTGAACTGAAAATAAATCGGCTCAGTCCCCAACGTTTTGTTTGGATTACAGAAATAGGTTTGGCGTTTGAATAAATGTCCACAGCGGAATTGCTCGTAAATTTAAATTCCAACGACTTCATTTCTTACTTCTTCGAGTCACTGGGGACTGGTAATTATTTATTTATAGACAATGGACTTTATCCCACTGTGAAATTATTGTTTCTGAAGTATTTCATTTGAGAAGATAATACTTTATTACAGCTTTTGAAAAATTTCAGAGTGCATTATCGCCTTGTTTGCTAACACGCAAGCTACCATATAAGAGGACGCATTTTGTTGCGAGGACAGTACCAATAGGTATTAGATAAGAAAAGGCAAATTATATCAATTTTTTACGACGGGGACCCATTTGATCGAATTCTATAAAATATGATAATCTGGTTGGATTACGCAGCTGTTATAAATCAGGTTATATAAATGTATTAAATGTTGCCATTACAGTAGTTATTTTATTTTTATTATGTTTGAAACGCCTAATCTTTATGTGCTGAATTTTATTAATGTATAAACACAACTAGTACCCATTCTCAAAAAATAACTTAGACACAATTCATGTTCTGAATATTTTATGGAAAAAAGCTTAACTAAAACTTACAAATATCGTTAAAAAATGTGATTTGAACAATTATGTAATCATTCAAAATTATTTGTAAGAGAACTCGAGGGGAAATTAGTTTGTTACCCCTCTTTATAGGTTTTTACTTATTTACAATAACATCGGAACACAACACAGTAAATACAATATCAAGATGTCAGTTATATGGTTTGATTAAATAAATGTTATCACTTAAAAATAAAGGAGAACTATAGCCTCCTCAGTGGAGGATTAAAACTAAACACATAACCAAATATTGTTATCCATTTTATCCCCTAGAACATTTAGTTTAAGTACTGACACCCCTCAGAAGCACCTGACTATGAAATTGCTTCTCAAAAGACGACGGGGGCGCCGCGCCGAGTCAGCCGCTGTTTTTCTGTTGAGCGTAAAGCGTTACCCGCACGCCACATTTATCATCCCCCTCCCAGGCCTACTCTTGCCACGGAGTCTCCCCACGGTTTTAAATCCACTTTGTCAATTGAATCGTTAGGCTTTTCTGATAAAGCTGTGATTGATAAGCCGTTTTCGCGTCTCGCTATTTCGATTTTTCAAGAATGACATTCAAGATGTGTAGATTTGACGCCCAGCAACGTGCTGCTCAGTCGACGTTAATGATTGTGTTATCGTGTATATCGACTGTCCTCAGAGCGTAGTTACAAGGCGCAAATGTCGCCGCGCGGCGCTAATCTGTGTTTGTGTACTGTCGTTGTCGGCGCAGTCCAAGCGATGCGGGTAGTTAAAACTTATTGTGGGCTTTGATGAAAAACCCATGTTGGCGTGAACTACGCAACTTATATTTAGTGTACACATATAATTGCCCTCAAAATCACAACATAATTTTAAGTTGGGGCTCCAATCCTCTGCTTCTACTTACTTCTCCCAAAATTGTTGATTTATGGCTCATTTTATTGAGCAAACAGATGCCAGGAGATTTCAGTGGGTATAACTTTAACATCCAAATATAACCGTTGAATCAAATTCCAATATATTGAATACTAGCGAGTTCTGCTGAAGGTGAACTATTTGTGAGAATTCTGCTCGCTGAACTCGCCAGGTATTTGTTGCTCTTTAGAATGAGCCGTATATCAATCATTTATAATAACCAGTCGAGGAGGGACGAGATTTGAAAGTTAACATTGGTCTTCAGGGAGAACCATCGAGCAGGGAGAGACGAGAAATGTTACGTGATTGGAGCACTCTCTTAATACCGCTGTAATTTGGTTGGACGTAGAATCACAATTTAAACGCCAAAATGATTGTTTTGTGGAGCTTAGTTGATTGGTAAAAGCAAATGTGAAGATTACATTAAAATTAACTGAGGAAAAGCAAAAACCTTTTTCCCATAAGATTAACATGGGAGATTTTATGAGCAGGTTTTTTGGATTTTCTCCGCAACCACTTAACCTAGGTTAATAATTCGAAATAATATATTATTTGATTTTTAAGCTATATAAGTAGGGTGCTATGGCCGGTTCTGGACCACTTTAGCAAACTGAGGAGCCGAGGAGCCCCCCCCCGTGACGTCACCCCCCCCCGTCACGTGACCTGGTGGAAACCTAACATAGGCTGGCGAGCACAGGAGTGTGAGGAGGAATGAGGACCCCCCCCCGTCACGTGACCTGGGGGAAACCTAACATAGGCTGGCGAGCACAGGAGTGTGAGGATGAATGAGGACCCCCCCCGTCACGTGACCTGGTGGAAACCTAACATAGGCTGGCGACCACACCCACCTTTATTTTAACCTTGTTTACTCCTCTCTTGTCTTCAGTTAACGGTCGAGAGTCAAAGCACCATGTCCTCTGACAGCAGCGATACTGAGCGAGTTGAAGTGAGTGTTGGTGAGGAGGGAAAGACTGTGAAAGTTAGGCGAGTGAGATACCAGTCTGCGTGGAGACCATTTGAACCTCGGTACGAGTGGAGGAAGCGTGTTCGACGTATTGACAAGAAGTTTACGGCAGAGTGCGTTCCGAGGATCCATTACGACTTGGAACAGTATGAGAGCGACCTGCTGTGGAGAGCGGAGCGGTACAAGAACATCCATACCTTTCCGCGTGATGATTATGAGATGTGGGTGGTAGAGGAGGGCAGAAGGTACCTCGCGGAGGACTATCCATTCGAGAAGGAGTACTGGGAATGGATCCGGTATGAACAGCAGTATTTACTATTGGTGAACGATTGGAACAGATACGGGGAACAGTTTGCAGTAAATCCTTTTTTGTAAAATTTATAAGAACTAAAATGAATATTAATTGAAGTAAATAGTTACACAAAGCCCTCCTCCACATGATGTCCCCATCCCCGTTATACCTCGAGGCAAGCGCTTGTTTACTTGTGGTTTTCCTATGTTATTTAATGAGCGGTGCCTAATGATCCTCCTCAGTTTATCTGTGAATGTACTTGAGTGCTCATTTGTGTGCTCCTAACCAGTGACTTCTTCCTGCTTCGATTACCTTCATTAATTAAACGTAAGTAGAAATATTTTTATTAACTAAACCATTTTAAATTTTATTTCGGACGTACTCTCAACACTTTATTTACTAATGAAATTTAATTAAACCCTGTTTTAAAACAGCTCTTTATTAAATGTATTATGCCTTTCCAACGAATGATAATTTCCAGTTAACTGATTTCGAACCTGACATTACAATGTTTGAGGCATACATAAATCAGTGAAGCTATTCTGAGCGTATCATGGTTGTTTCTTTTTTTAATATTTTATTTTTCATTCCTCTAGAACGTTATTAAGTATCCTTTGTTGTTGTAGATGAACAACCAACATTTGTGTGAGGTCTGTGGTCACACCTTCAGCCTTTTCAAAAACCTGAGGAGGCATGCAGAGTCTACCCACAACGACAGACGCCATGACTGTAACGTTTGTGGTAGACGATTTACAAGAAGGGACAACCTCAATCGGCACATTACTACTGCCCACCAACAGCCTGTGGAGGAGCTCCAAGGTTAGTAACTATAATCATGACTACCTTTTTATAAAATGCTTCTCATAATTAATATTTAAAGAAATTTAAATTTTTAATTTTAAATTGGAATTTAAAAATTTACATAATAAACTGTGATAAGTGTTCATGCTTCACATAACACTCCCCCCCCCTCATGCTTCCTCTATCCTAACCTAACCAACCTAACCAACCAAGCAGCCCCCCCCCGTTCATGATTCCTCTATCCTAACCTAACCAACCAACCAAACCAACCAAGCCCCCCCCCGTCGTTTTATAAGTGTAGTAACTCTCGTTATATGTTGTAGACGGAGGAGCAGAGTTGGAGGCTCGGGCAGCCAGGTTCCGCTGCGCCTTCTGCGACAGGGACTTCATGCGCCGTCATAACCGGGACCGCCACCAGACGCGCAGCTGCCCTATCGCGTTGAACCTCATCCGAGACCACTTCGGGCCACCACCATCACCCATCGCGGAGCCACGGGAGCCTCAACCCGGACCGAGCGGGGAGCCTCAACCGGGGCCCAGCAGGGAGCCGCAACCGGGGCCCAGCAGGGAGCCACAACCGGGGCCCAGCAGGGAGCCGCAACCGGGGCCCAGCAGGGAGCCGCAACCGGGGTCTAGTGAGGAGGAGGAGCCGATGGAGGGTGCCGGTCTCCCAGCGTTCCAGCTCGTGCATCGAGCCTTCCGCAGACGCCTCCTCACCTTTCGACTGTCCCAACCGATGGACGCCCTGCTGACAGTTGAGGAAGCGCTCGTCTTCCTGTTCCAGGAGGTCTTTGATCTTTTGACTGACGTGAGGAGCAGGCATCCCAGCATCAAGGTAAACATGGTCCTGGAATGTGAGTTCACCAACATCCATGGGGCCACCTGCCTGCGCTCCTTCAACACGAAGAACGTCCCGCTGACCGAGGCCTCTGACTTGGGGGATTTCCTCTCCGCGACGTTCGACACGATCAAGAATAAGAAGGAGCAGTGCGAGTTGGTGGGCAGTGGATGGACCTACCTGCGCATACGTGACCTGGAGATCCGCGTGAATGAGTACATACCGCTCGGAGGCAGGGCGTTTATTCCGCTGCCAAAGGACATTGACGCCACGCACGCAGTCATCAATGTCCAAAACAACGATGACATGTGCTTCATGTACGCGATCCTGGCCGCGTTCGTCCCGGAGCATCAGCAGAGACCCGCAAGGTACACCTTGGACATCATCGCCCGGTACGACTGGACCGACCTGCGCTTCCCCGTCACACTGAAGGACATCAAGGCTTTTGAGCGCAAGAACGCCATCAGCGTGAACGTGTATGGGATAGAGCGCGCGATGGTGGGGAGACGGCCTGGTGGAACACCTGAGTTCAAGAACAGGGTATACCCGTTGAAGATATGTAGGCGGGAGCTCCAAGACCATCGCGACCTGCTGTACGTGACAACTGAGGGTAACAGCCATTACGCGTTCATCAGGAACTTGAGCCGACTGGTCCGCCCTCAGCTCACCACCCATGACCACAGGATCTACATCTGCAAGAGGTGTTTCGCCTACTTTGACAACCGGCCCAACAAGCTCGGGTTGACGGGTGCTCAGCGCTTGGAGGAGCACAGGCGTTACTGTTACGCTAAGGCTCCTCTCCGCTTGGACATGCCAAAAAAGGAGAAGATCCGGTTCGCGCATCCCGAGTACACCCGGCGAGAGAGGTTCTGCATCTACGCGGACTTTGAGTGCTCCCTTCAGCCCGTCGCTGACGACCCTGCGGAACCACCACCCGGGACCAGACCTATGCGCATGCACGTCCCATACGCCTTTGCATACCAGATCATGGATTCGTTGGGGCTGGAGGAGTTTGAACCCCGGGTCTACTTCGGGGTCGACGCGTCCAAGGTGTTTATGGAGAGGCTCAAGATGGACGTGTTGATGCTGTGGGAGTTCCTGTTCAGCATGAGAGCTCTGCACCCTTCTCTGACCCGGCAGGAGATGGAAGAGTACCTGGCGGCGACTCGCTGCTACCTCTGCGGTGAGGAGTTCACCGAGCAGGACGTCAAGGTGCGGGACCACAACCACGCCCCACCTTACGAGTTCCGAGGAGCGGCGCACCGCTCGTGCAACCTACGGTACAGGGAGCAGCGGGTCATCGACTGCTATTTCCACAACCTGTCCAACTATGACGCTCACTTCATAGTGCGGGAGTTGGCCATTGACCCCGGCGATGTGGACGTGCTAGCGCACACGGAGGAGCGCTACATCGCTTTCACCAAGCGGTTCCACTTTGGCCAGCCCGGGGACAACCAACGACAGTCATCTTTCGCGGTGCGGTTCCTGGACACCTACAGGTTCTTGTCCATGAGCCTGGCCAACCTGGCGGCGGGGCTTCCCACGGATAAGATGCATGAGACCAGGAAGCGGTTCCCCGACAACCGGCTCTTCGACCTGGTGCGCAGGAAGGGCGTGTTCCCCTACGACTTTGTCACGTCGTACGACACGTTGTACTCCACCAGACAGCTTCCTCCTCGGGCCGCGTTCAAAAACAGCATGACCCTGGAGGATATCAAGGAGGAGGAGTACGAGCACGCCCTCAACGTGTGGCGAGTCTTTGACTGCAACCACCTCAAGGACTATGCCGACAAGTACCTGCGCTGTGACATCGCCCTCCTCACCGATGTGTTCGAGCAGTTCCGCGACACCTCTTTGGCTGAGTATGGACTGGACCCTGCACACTACTACACCCTGCCCTCTTACGCCTGGGACGTCATGCTCAAGACCTGCGGCGTGGAGCTGGACACGCTACGGGACTTTGACATGTACCTCTTCGTGGAGCAAGGCATCAGAGGAGGTATCTCCCAGGCCATCACCCGCTACGCCAAGGCCAACCACGAGCGATGCCGCCCTGAGGACCGACGCCTCGACGAGCCGACACGCCACCTCCTGTACCTGGATGCCAATAACTTGTACGGCTGGGCCATGTCCCAGTACCTG
Organism: Allygus modestus; assembly: GCA_963675035.1. NCBI lineage: Eukaryota > Metazoa > Arthropoda > Insecta > Hemiptera > Cicadellidae > Allygus > Allygus modestus. The sequence continues at coordinate 76,623,310 of OY776115.1, read as the reverse complement.
CCCACCGGAGACTTCCAGTGGCTCAGCCGTGAGGAGATTGACGCCTTGGACATCGCCTCGTTGGACGCGGAAGCCGACCGGGGCTACATACTGGAGGTGGACCTCAACTACCCCGCCCGTCTCCACGACCTGCACAGGGACCTCCCCTACTGCTGTGAGACCAAGCGGCCTCCAATAGGCAAGTTCCCCAAGCTGGTGACCACCCTGGACAACAAGGAGCACTACATCTGCCACTACAGGATCCTGCAGCAGGCGCTGAACAATGGACTGGAGCTTGTGGCTGTGCACAGGGCCGTCTCGTTCCACCAGTCTCGATGGCTCGAGCCCTACATCCTGATGAACACCGAGCTGAGGAAGAAGGCCAAGACCAAGTTTGAGCAGGACTTTTTCAAGCTCATGAACAATGCGGTCTTCGGCAAGACCATCGAGAACGTGCGCAAGCGCCTGAACGTCAAGCTGGTCTGCACTCCGGAGAGGTTCAGCAAATACGTGGCCAAGTCCAACTTCCTGGACCGCACTTACTACACAGAGGACATAGCCCTCATCCATCTAGCCAGGGTGAATATCGTTCTGGACAAACCCATCTACATCGGCATGTCTGTCCTGGAGCTGAGCAAGTGGCTCATGTATGAGTTCTTGCGCAAGATGAAGGACCGCTACGGTGACCGCCTGACCGTAGACTACATGGACACGGACAGCTTCGTGTTTGACATCATCTCTCAGGACATCTACAGGGAGATGATGGAACACCTGGAGGACTTTGACACCAGCGCCTACCCCAGGTCCCACCCCTGCTACAGCCCCATCAACGCTAAAGTCATCGGCAAGTTCAAGGATGAGTGCGCTGGCAGATCCCTGTTTGAGTACCTCGGGCTTCGTTCCAAGCTTTACTTCATGGACATCGAGGACCCGAGCGAGGAGACGGGATCCAAGGCTCTCAAGCGCGCCAAGGGAGTCGCCAAGGGGGTCGTCAAGAACATCCTTACCCCCGACGACTACAGGGAATGCCTGTTCAACGAGGTGTTGAAGACCACCGTCAACACCCGGTTCCAGTCCCACCTGCACCGCGTTTTCACAGTCCAGGTGGAGAAACTTTCCCTGAGCCCGAAAGATGACAAGCGCTATGTCCTGGCGGATGGGATCCACACCTTGCCTTGGGGACACAAGGACATCCCACCACTGGCTGGAGGAGGACGAGACCACCTCAATAACCAACAGCAACAGCAGCCAATGGAGGTGGATGAGGAGGACGTTGATGAAGAGTTTCCTGTGTAGGCTTATGTTTATATGTAAATAGTATTTTTTAATTTATTTGTAAATAGCGTTTATAATTTATTTGTAAATAGTATTTGTAAGCAATTATATTGTAAAAGTTTTAGTTCACAGCAGATATCTGTGTTGTTATTACCTCACCCGTATTTCCTCATTATATTTTCAAAATCATCAACATGTCCAAGTTATAACTTTTTTAAAATTAAAATAATTTAAAATGTAATTTATAAAATTTAATAATTTAAAATGTAATTTATAAAATTTAATAATTTAAAAAAATTTAAATAAAAAAATCGAGATATTGGACATGTACTTTTCTTAAATATTGAAGTAAGGACAAATGAACAACAAGTGATTGCAATATATCGTATTTACTTCAAAAACATAATAAGAATATACAAACACACAATTAAAAAGAATAAAATAAAGTATCAGTAACGTAGTGGTGAGAAGATGGAGTGGAAGAGCCTGCGGACCAGAGCGTCGTTGACCGTGGGGGACGCCAGATCGAAGAGCTGCACGTAGTCACCAAGCGCCATACCGAGGACCGCCCGGCAGTACAGGTAGGTGAGGCAGTAGTGGCCGCAAACGGAAGTACCATAGCCCTGGAGTCGATACCTGTTGTAGACATAGCGGCGGCGCGAGTTGCGCCTCAGGAACCTCTGGTAGTCCGCCTGGTATGGGGACCTGCCGTAGCTGTCGAAGTATTCCAGCCGGTCCTCAGAGCAGTAGAATGCCACCCAGTGGTCTCCTCTCTCAGTGTGTGACATGGTGTTGGCCACTATGGCGGTCTGGGGTTGAACGGGTGAGTGAGGCAGACGGTCAGAGGCGCAGACCAGAACGCTCCTCAGTCCGGGGACTTGCGCCAGGCTCCTCTCGATCTGTGTGGTGTTCATCGTGGGCGGAAGCAGCAGCAACACTCTAGGGCTGACGAGTCCGACCTGTCATTGGCCATCAGCCAATCACGCAGGACGATACAGTTGTGCAGAGCGCAACGGTTGAGGGCACTCTTATGGTGGCTGCAGCGCAGGGTCCGGCAGGAGGGTGGTCCGTTGAGGGACCCGCAACCCAGGTCGTCCATGTCCTGCACGGTGGTGGCGGCAGGCTCGACGATCAGGTGCCGCTGAACGAAAGTCCTCTTCTGCGACCCCTTGACGTAGACGATGGGGCGGTGGATGAAGCAGGCCCGCAGCTTGTCCAGCAGGGCGACATAGGCGATATTGCCCTGGTCCCACTCGAGCCCATGGCAGTGACGCGTGAGCCAGCCGCTCTCGCGCAGTTTCTCGCTGGTCAGGAGGTCTCGATTGAAGGGCGGACGAGCGATGTGATGCATGATTAGCGTGCCGGTAGTCACGTCCACCACGCAGACCTCCTTCAGCAAATAGTCGTTGTCGCTGTCCTTGAAGCACTGCATGTCCATCACCACGCTTCCATGATGGCAGCGCACTAGGCCGGTGGCGGTGGCGGTAGGCTCGTTGTAGATTGGTGGCGGCACGTCCATCTCGCGAGGTCGGCTGAACTGAGAGCGAGCGCGCGCTGCCTCGGCCTTAAGTAGGTGGGAGGGCGGCGGCGGCAGCGGCGGAGGAGATAACCCGTTTTACCCTCCAAAGTCCACAGTCACGTTGCGGTGACGGTCCACCTCCACGACGTTGTCCAACTCGGCATACACTATGCAGTTGAACGCCTCCGCCAAGGCTTCGGAGAACCCAATCTCTATGCGCAGGTTACCGTTGCGCACCAGGTTCCAGTGGCTGGATTGAGAGGCCGCCATATCGGGCGTCAGATCAAACGCCATCAGGCAGTATCCATAGGGGTATTCGTTGCGACTGACTTCATTACCACAGTCTGAGAAATTGATGCCAGTGCCAGTGTACAGCGTGTGGTAGGCGAGCACGCACAACTCATGACCGAACGTGTAATCCGGTTGAAGCGGCTTACATGGTACTTGCTCACCATCTATGTACAGCGCGAAGAAGTTCACGTGGCTGTGGGTGAAGTTGAACGGGTTCTTCTTGTAGTCCCCGTTGAACGCCTGATTGCTGACCAGGCCAACTATAATGCGTTTTGGCAGTTGACCCAGAAACACACTGTCCAGAGTCTTGCTGCTGATACCGGAGGGTAGCGTGAAGGATTTGACTTCCACGCGCGTAATGGGATATTTGGCTGTGCCCGACTCCAGCGTCCTGCTGTGAGCCAACAGCACGCTCGGGTTGATCTTACAGCGGCGCATAAACAGGTTGACTTCGGCGATGTCCACTTTGTAGTCTGTCACGGTTTTAGACATGATGGAGAATGAGTTCTTTGACCTGATCAGACGAAAGCGCATCTCCACACCGTTTAACATGAACTTCTCCTGGTTGCACAGGTCAACGTGCAGATGTCCGACCATGTCCACGTACCGGCTTCCCTTGATAAACTCTCTCCTTTTCTTGAGCCCGGTATAATTATCCTCCTCAGTATTGTCCATGTACCCGGCATAGTCCTCAAAGAACATCTCCGCGGTGAGGTGCGATGTCTTGGCATCACCACCATAGGACAACAGGTTCTCCAGGTAGGCGCGATAGGCGTACGTGTTGTTCTGAGGAGACACCAGTTTGTTGTTCAGGTACAGGTCCACTTGACTGAACAGCGAGTGCAGCCAGTTGTTAATCGGACCCACCTCTTTTATCGCTTGATCACCCGTTACAGCGCCTCCATTAGCCGTTCTAATGGTAGCCTTCACATGCAGTAGCGTCTGTGACAGATCCGTGTACTCGTCCCCATGACCCGGAACTATGAACTCAACGGGTGAGTCGTCTGTCAGGGAGGAGATGGGCTTGTACTGCACCCATTTACCACTCTCTATACTGGTCTGCGTGGGCGGTAGCGAGAACAGGTCCAACTCGGTCTTGACACACTCGCACGACTTCTGATGTAGAAACGCCATTATCCAAAAATGTCCCTCACGGTACTCCTGTTCTTCTTACGTCGCACAACGGTCTTGCTCCTCCTCTTCTTAGCGACACGTTTTGCAGGCTTCCTTTTTCTCTTGGGCGCAGCGCGCTTCTTCTTCCTAACTCCGAGGAGTTTAGCCAGAGACTGAGGGGTCACTCGCTGTACACGCCTCCTCTTATAGGTGCCACCACCACCACCGCTCAGCACGCGATCCAGTTTTTCATCAGCCTTACGTTTCAGCGACCCGGTAAACTGCCTGAGTCGGGCGTTGGCTGCGACTCGGGGGTTGGCTGTGCCCGCCGCCACGTCGCCCAAGAAGCCCACACCGGACCTCAGCGCCTCCTTGCCCAGCGCCGATGCACCGGATCTGATCAACGGGACCACTGTACGCATCAGCCCGCCTAGGAAACTGCCGATGCCATGACCGCGTTGGAAAGCGGCTCCTCTGAATACCGTGGACACTCCATGTCCAGACTGCTGTTGGCGGTAGTACGCCAGATAGGGGTCGTTCAGGTTCATTGCTGCTGCTACTCTCTGCGCAGGTGAAGCTTCATGCACGTAGTCCCGAAGTGGAATGGCAGATGGCGTCCAACGCTGTCCCTTAAATCGATTTCCACACTATCGAAGGAGCTCTTCATCAGCGGCACGTAGTGAGGGTCGGTGAAATGCACGGTGATACTCGCACCGTAGATGTAGTTTTTTGCGTCGATGTTCACAATCTTTAACAAGGGCGCAACAGTGTCACCTACTAGCTGAGGTTCCACCAGGTCACAATACACGTACATGTGCGAAGGGATCCCGGCCAGTAAGTTGGGCGGTCTTATAGCTTTTCTATGTTTGATCAAATCCACATTGTGCACGTCGTATCCCAACTGTAACGCTAGAGTGGGGCTAAATTCCAGTTGCTCCACAGTCTGGTCTATCGAGATCAATTCCACCTTCCCAATCTCTTTGTCGTACTCAAACTGGCATTGGTATAAGTCCAATTTTGGAATGGCGTTGATGGCGTTGACCAGTTCATCGATGTCTTTATAGTTTCCAGCTTCCACCTTTACAGCGGTCAGTTCAGGCTTGCCGGTGTCATCCTTAGTGTAGAGATATACGCGAGCGTCCTCCCCCACTGTCACAAACGAGCATGGGTAATGGACCTCGACTAAAGCGACTTCCCATTCACCATCGCCACCCAATCGCACGACTGATGGTAGATGGGTGATGTAGTTAGCCACGGTGTTGTTTGGATAATAGTCCATTGAGCTGTTGCTGGGCAACGTCAGGTACAGCTGCCTGCGCTTTGTCGTCATAGCAGCTGTTGCACTTCAGATGCAGGAACCCACGAGTTGAAGTCCTCTCCGTAACCGAACCACTTGACCAAGTAGCGCTTACTGCGGCCTCGCCCTTTAGTGTCCAGTATTTTATCTATTTGGTACATACGGTCCGGGGCAACCGTTACCTTTTGCATCTCATGCTCGTAGAAGCGCCCTTCCAGCGGCGTCCCGTTCAGGTCTCGCAGCACGTACAATGGTAAAGGATGCGACCCGTATACGTGATCCACCACAAACAGCTCCTTACTCCAGTTGGTCTCATAACCTTTGGCGAACGTGCCCTTCTCCTTGGCTATGCGCACCGTGGCACCAGGCTTGAACCTGGGCTTGCGTCGCGGGATCGCCTTTCCATACATGTGACGCCACACCTTATACACCGTTTTTCCATCGCCGCTGTCCGCGTCCATAGGTCGCAGACCACCACCCAGGCTCTTGTGCGGGCTGCGGTTGTAGGCATCCACAAGCCTGTCCAACACGTCGATGTAGCGATACGTGTTTTTGTAGGTTAGGTAGCGCCACATGCGGTTCTTGAGCGTGCGGTTGACTCGCTCCACCACCGCCGCCTTCACATCGGGGTTCTGCGTGGTGACGTATGTGACACCGTGACTCTTGAACACTCGCTTGGTAGCGGCCCCGGTGAACTCCGTCCCCTTGTCAGTCTGTAGACAGCGAGGAGTCGCCTCGGAGAATATCCTCTCGAACGCTGCCGCCACCTCTTGCCCGCTTTTCCTCCTCAGTGGTACCGCAAACAACCGCTTACTGAATACATCGATCACAGTCAGCAGGTAGTTGACCCCGTCGTTGTGCTGGCTGAGACCGCGCATGTCGTTCAGGTCCGCCTGCCACAGCTCCTGAGGCCCAAAAACGGCGTAGCGGTTGCGGGGAAACCGCTTGCGCGCAGGCTTGTGCAGCGTGTAGGTGTCCTGGGCACGCAGCCATTCCACCGCTCTGCGTTTCGGGAGGCGCGCGGCTCTGGCCAGAGCAGCCACCCCGCCGAGGGAACCGGGCTGGCTCGGGTCATAGTACAGCTTCTCCATTACGGTGAGAACGGCTCCCAGTTGTCCAATGACGATTCCTGGTCAGGTTCCTCGGTTATTATCCTTCTCCTGGCTGCCTGAAGTCGCGGTCTCAGGCGGTCTAGCATTGGTGTCAACCTCGGTGACAGGGGTGATGAGGAGGCCGTCGTGTCTCCCCAGGGGCTCGATGCAGTGTCCAGCCCCCCGTTTAGGTAACGCAACGCCGTGGGATTGCTCATGTATTCTTTAGGCACGTTCATGTTTTTCAAGGCGGTCATCACTTGTTGCCAACCGGTAGGCAATCGGTCCGCCCTTCGCGCTCTCACTATGCTGTGCGCGATGTCCACTATATTGGAATTGGGGACCTTCTCGTTGTTCACATACACCACCCCACTGGCGTCCCAGGCTGCCTTGCTGGGTCATGAACCGCAACAAGTTGCGCGCCACCGACTTGTAGATTTTTGGGAATGATGCCAACACCCCCTCCTCCTCCGAGGTGCTAGACTCACGTTTCACGTGACTCGGACCTGCCTCTCCCTCCTCCTCCCCCTCGATGATTGACAGGCCTATGGGTTGACGTTTAGCCGCAGAAAAGTGCAGGAACCGCTGTAACACCTGTTGATATTGTTTCCATTTTTCCGTATCGTTCAGCCGCTTGTCGCTCAGTATGCGATGCATCTCAGCGTCCAGGCCGGCTGGCTTATTGGTCCTGCCTGCTCCTCCTCCTCCTGGTCCTGGTCCTTCTCGCAATCTCTCGATGAGCTCCTGCGGTACAACTACCATTTTCTTAGCGTGCTCCATTTTTTCAAATTACTTTCTGCATCAACACAGGTAACACCGCACTCAACAGCAAGGGCAGGAGGATCCCACCGCCCCGTTGTACAAGGTAGCGTCGCTTCTTGACCCAACCCTCACCGCGTTTCACCAGCCGTCTGAGCGCCTGTTTGTGCTTTCTCAACTTTCGTTTATGACAGGTGGTGAGCGGCACGTTCCCGCGTAACACGTTGTACGCACACTCACACACTGACCTGATACGGCTATTCTCGCACGCTTTTAACAGGGCCTTGCGTTCCTTGGGTGTAGCGTGCACCAGAGCAGTCAGCAGGGCTGTGTCTTTCTTCACGCGGTGTGACATGATGACTGACACTGGCGCGCGCTCAGCCTATTTATCACTTTTTCTTGGGCAGGTACACGTAGTTAACTGGATCGTCTGGGAAAACGGCTGAACGTACCCGCATCTCCTCGGGTGTAGACTGTTTCAAGTCTATCAGCAGATAGGCGTGAGGATCGCGCGTGGCGTCCGCATAAGCCTCCTCCACAAATTTGGGGTTCTCTGGGTATACTTGGCGAGCCAAGTGTTTGATCTGAGCGCGGTCCCGGGGATTCTTGAAACATACTATGTAATGAGCGTTCAGCGATATGTCGCGCTGGCCCCTACCCTGATGAAACAGGTTTTGCGTGATGAAGAACACGCTCATGTTGCGGTGATGGGAGCCCTTGGTGAACAGGTCCGCCACGCCGGGGCCAGCCTCACGCATAATGTCATCGACGATAACCAGGGAGGGCTCGCTACCATCGTAGTCGTCCAGGTCGGGCAGGCCGGCTACGTAGCGCACAGTAGGGTCATCGGCTCCTCCTCCACCGCCGCTACCGCAGTGCCAGGTGATACGGGCGAAGCGCGTATCGCACATGCGGTCGGTATGCCCTATGAAGCGAGCCACAAAGTGCGACTTGCCGCTGCCCGAAGGTCCAGCTACGATGGCGGTGAACGGGTGTTTCCACCTCAAGTCCATGGTGGCTACTAACACAGCCACGCACCGCCTCGACTCTTATAATTAATTGAGTTTTTATATTTATTTTTTTTATTTTTATATTTATTTTTATTTTTTTTTTATTTTACATTAATAAGGATAAAGGAATAAGGGTTTTTTTTATTTATTTATTCAAACAAATTCCAGAAGAGCTCCTTTGCTACCGGGGGGACCGCTCCTCTTGACCAAACTCATCCTCGACCCCACACCCACGTTGTACTGGCCGATGACATGGTCTCCCAAGACGGCCAAGTATCTACGAGGCATGTAGATCCTCAGCGGGTCGTCACCAGTTAGCCCCTCCAAAGTGGCCATTATCGCCTCGCCATAAGGAGTATCCACCCGCTCAAATGACCGGATGGGGTAAATTATGTTGTCCCGTAGATCGGCTATGCGGGTATAACCCCCCGCCTTGCAGCTGTTGAGGGCTGACTTGAGGTCTCCTGTTTGGTCCATGCTGCTCGTTGAGTGTCTTGATGTGGAATGGTTGTGGCTCACCACCGAGTCGTATTATATAGGCTCACTGCGTCAACAAGTTGTTTACGTCATTGTGTGTGTTTTCCGGGTCGTTGTGGTGTTTACTTCTTGCGCTTTGGGATGACGCAATTGCCTCCAGCCTTACGTTTTCCCTCGCAAACTGTTGCGCAATCGCGGGTCTTACGCCAGGCGGGTAGTGGAGTCACGATCCTACTAACTCCGTTAATTTTAGGCACTCCGGTATCGCTATTAATCCACATATTTTCTAGTCTCATTAACAGGTCCGTGAGGCATATGCAAATTTCATCGTCTCTATCCTCGTCCAAGTATAGGCCGCAACTATGCGTAGGGCGTCCGCCTTTGAATACCGACATCTTCAATAAAACGTTTCCTAAGTTGGTAGGGTTCTTTACTGTATATTGACATTCAGCATCGCTCCAACTGCATGATGGAGAATCGGTAGGTGTATTCCTGTCCACTGTCCATCCAACAACGGGCTTCTTGCTCCTCTTCTTAGTTATGGTAGGCGGTCTAGCATTCTCATCCATGGCATCAAGCTCCTCCATCAGAGAGCAGATGGTTCGATCCACCTCGGTTGCACTGTTGCTGCTGCTCATGGCGTCTCAGGCAAAACTGAGGCCGCGGTAGCGGACCTCAGGTTTATATACCGGCAGCGCGCGCAACCGGGTATGTCCCCGCCGAGCGGTGGCGGCCAAAGAGGGCGCGTCACGACAGCAAGCCGCTGAGCAATTCAAGGGTGCAACCTTGAGCGTCAGCAAACCGCTGAGTAATTCCTTCCTGGGCAACTCCTTCAGGACCGTCCCCCGACACGCGCCGCCAACCGCTCCCGGTCGGCGGGGGCTTTTTAAGCCGCATGTAGACCAACGGGGGGGGGGGACCTTACATCCTCGCATCCTCACTGCGCCTTTGCTGGTTTTGAATCTACCAATGGGGCCCCCCCCATTGGGACCATATAGTTTTTCATAAAGGAATATCGTTTATTTTTATAGTTTTTTTTTATAAAGGAAACTTTGTTTATTTATATTTATTCTTTATTTACAACTTTTTTTTATAATCTTTACCTAACCCCCGTTTACAATAACCTTTGCAAAGACCTGGTCGGATTCTAAAAGAAGTAAATTAATCACGCGTTGACAAGCAACATGCGGTTTATTGATGCCATCCAAAGCAGCTTGAACTTGTAGGCGTTTTTGTTCAGGCAACCGCTTCTTAATCCACATCCTGATGGACAATTCGGCAAAGTGACCCGTTGTGTAATACTTCACCGTCTGTAGGAATATCTCCGCATCGATTGACTCAATGTCTTCAATTGTAGATCTAACTGTAAATGGTTTTGTATGAAAATATTCACCTTCCAGTGAAACATCAATTCCAACATTAAACATTTTGTTAGGTCTAGTCAGTGTAGGAGCTTGTGAGCAAATGATTCTAACATAAATAACTGGAGAACTCTCACTAATGAGATAACCTCAGGCAGTCACGTAGTCCTTACCAAAACATGTAATACTAGAAAATGATGGGGAAGGGAGTATTTTATTTATGTTTTTTTTTTTTTCCTTTTATTTTTTATCTTTTATTTTTTCTTTATTGAAAGAAGAAAAAGAATTTAGAGTGACTAGAGCCCTCCCAAACTGTTTTTATGGTCATTGACTTTAAAATCACCAAAGTAGATAGGTAATCATTGTTTTGTGGCCAATCCGCTTCCCAAGCACTCTTACCACAGCAAAAACAAGTGTGCTGCAAATTATTAGAGTCTGAAAAGCGACACACTTTAACAATTCTTGCAGGATACAGAACTCTATTACAATAATGCTCCGTGTACTGGCAGTAGCGGCATTGATAGACTCTCTTGCCATTGTTTCTATTATACAAGTCTAACACTTGAGGATCCGTTTCGGGGTTGTTAAGCACTAACACATGTTCCCGAACATACCCCTTGAGGCAATATGCAACGTATCGCTGTATAGGCACTGGCAATTGTGCAATCCCCTGACACAGAATGTATTTATTCTTTCTTATTACAATACACGATTGCTGAGCTAGTGACAGTGGGTTGTATGCTTCCATGACTAACTCAAGATTCAGACTGGTCAAGCACTTAGCTTGAGGAGTCTAGTAAGTAAACAAGTTATATAATGAGGGGTTTTCCTCCGTGAACATCAAGTCCACTAATGAGTAAACAAATTATTTAATGAAGGATTTTTCCTCCGTGAACAACAAGTCCACTAATGAGTAAACAGATTGAGTTTCTCTAAGTTTCAGTTTAAGTCAGAGAGTCAAACTATTGCCATCAATATGAACACTGATAATGTATGGGAGAGCAGTATTCCTGATGAGGACCTCATCAAGATCGTTGAGGGAATTGAAGAAAAGTATGCTAATAGCGTATGGGAAGGTAATATCCCTGATAAAGAACTCCTCGCTACCGTTGAGGTGATAGAAGAGGAATATGCTCTCCAACTGCGAAGGGAATATGAAACAATGTGGGAACGGATAACTACGTGTTGGTGCTTCCAACCTACATGTGATGAAGAATGGGAACAATATAATGCAGACTGGGAGAGTCTTCGTGCTCTTGAGATTGCAATGGAGGAGTTTCAAGCGAAAGAGAGGGCTGAGACTTCTTCACAAAAGTAATTTTAAGTTTTTAATTTATAATAAAGATGAAGAAAATAAAATTATAATTCATACAAAAATAATAAAATAATGGAATTGGGGGGGGGGGCTTGGTTGGTTAGGTTAGGATAGAGGAATCATGAACGGGGGGGGGGGGCTTGGTTAGGTTAGGATAGAGGAATCATGAACGGGGGGGGGGGTCGGCACAGGGCTGATCCTCTCAATCCTCAACTAAACTTTGTCACTTTGTTTTTTGTTTGTTGTGTAATTATTTTCTTTATTTATTTTAGATAAGGAAAAAGGAAATAGGTTTTTTTTTTTATTTAATCTGAATCCGAGGAGTTTATATATACAACGTGGGGCCTCGGTTCCCCACTTGGCCCCGCCTCTGGCTCGGGCTCTGGCTCGGGCCTCGGTTCTCCACTCGGCCCCGCCTCTGGTTCGGGCTGCTGCTGCTGCGGCTGCTGCTGCTGCGGCTGCTGTGGTCTGCGCAGGAGCTGGGATCTTGGGCGAGGCCGGTACTGTTGGAGGATCAACCCCCGGCGAATCTCGCGGTGGACCCTGTTGGCCTCCGCCTCCTCTCGCCGCCGCTGTTGCTCGGCGAACTCTGGGGTCCACCATCCCTGCGGTACGGCTAACGGCTTGACGATAGCTGTAAATAACGAACCAACATTAATATTCTTTTTTTTATGAGATTTATTGATATTATAATAATGAGATTTATTGATATTATAACAATGAGAAACTGAGGATTGCTACTCACCAACTGGTTTTCCCTCCTGTGTCCTGGGGGTAGGTATCTGGGTGGGCGTCTGGGTGGCGGCGTCACCACAACGCCTCGGGCCAGAAGCAGCCAGGGCGCACGTCTGGGTGGAGGCGCACCTCGTGGCAGCTGGAGCATCAGGAGCAGCTGGAGCAGCTGGAGCAGCGGCCGGGGCATCAGCGGGGGCAGCTGGAGCAGCTGCCGGGGCATATCGGTGGGTGGCAAGGTGCCGGGCCACCTTGTCTTTTCTGCCGAATTGCTTTCCGCAAATTCGGCAAGGGTACAGTGGCGAATCCACATGCGTCAGCATGTGCCGGCGCAAATGGTCGCTACGCGAGTAACGCTTGTCGCAATACATACAAGTGTACTCCATCGCGGCTGTAGTAAGAATGATTAAGACCTGGAGAAACCGGCGGGTGAAAGCGGAGGCGCGCGCGGTAAACATCACGTAGGCGATAAACAAGGAAAGCAAACGGCATGTATTGGAAAAATAGGGGGGGGGTCCGGGTCGGGGGGGGGGGTCCGGGTCGGGGGGGGGGTCCGGGTCGGGGGGGGGTCCAAATGTGTTTACTAGGGAAGTTCCCCAACAATAACAAGTCCGATTTATCTCCTACACAAACAGGCTCTCGCTCAGTCGTTAAGCATGGCTGCTCCGTGGGAGGATGATATGACAGACTATGACTACGAGTTTGCACTTGAAAATGCAAATTTCGTAGATGAGTTGGAGCAAGAGGCTCTATTAGAACAAACGTTTGCGCAGCAAATACGGGATCTGGAGCGGCCTCCTCCATCGCCTCAGCCTGGGCCTAGCGGGCTGCAGCGGCCTCCTCCTCCTCCATCGCCTCAGCCCACACCGTCTCCATCACCGCCTCCATCGCCTCAGTCCGACTCGTCTGAGGACCCACCACCACCACCGAGGACTGCGAGACAAGTGTACCTGGAGCGACAGGCGCTTCAGGACGACGTTGACCGAGTGTGGGTGGTTGAGCCGCAGCACGAAACACATTGGCGATGGTACATGGCCGACATGGCCAGGCTGCGTGAACTAGATGAGGAATTGGACCGCTTGGAGGAACAAGAGGAGGCGGCCGATAACGAGGAATAGTTATAAGTTTTTGTTGATAAATAAATGATTCCTTTGTCCAAAAAAAAAAAACAAACAAAAAAAAACAAAAAACAAACAAAAATAAAACAAAAATAAAATGCAATAAACAAAATAATAAAACCGGGATGATGGGGGTCGGGGGGGGGGTCGGGGGGGGTCGGGGGGGGGCGACACAGGGCTGGTCCTCTCAATCATCAGCTTGCTAAACTTGTCACTTTGTTTTTGTTTGTTTGTTTTTTGTTTTGTTTTTTTTTTTTGTTTTTTTTTTATAATTTTATTTCATTGATACAATACAATAAATGTGATGCTTAAATCTAAGATGATTCATGAATGTTATACAATATATGAAGAATGAAAACTTACAATACAATAAATGTGATGCTTAAATCTAAGATGATTCATGAATGTTATACAATATATGAAGAATGAAAAACTTACAATACAATATAATGATAAGCCTAAACTAAAGGAATAATTTTAACCCAGAGGAGGGCCACCTCCTCATTCGCAATCAGGTTGTGGAGGCGTTGCTGCACCTCCTCCAGGTGACCGGGTTGGTTGGCGACGTATCGCCGCCTCATGAAATGATTGCGCCCGTCCGGGCCCAGGCACCCCCATCTCAAAATGACCAACTGGTCCATGACTGCAACTTCCACCAGGCCAATCACGTCCTGGATGACCTGGTGGTTCCACAAAGTGTACGTGACAGTCGACATTGCCTTCTGCTTGTGGAATGAGCGTTAACGTGCGGAGGAGCAGTAAACATCCCGTAATGGGGAAAAAACCGGTGACAAACAAGGAAAGTAAACAACACGGGGGGGGGTCTGGGTCTGGGTGGGGGGGGATGACGTCACGGGGGGGGATGACGTCACGGGGGGGGGGGCTCCTCGGCTCCTCAGTTTGCTAAAGTGGTCCAGAACCGGCCATAGCACCCTACTTATATAACATGGTCCAAACCAAAATTAAGTGTTTTAAAAATGTTAGGGTAAAAAATGCAAAAAACTGATTTTTGGAAAATTTAAAACCCCCCTTCCCATGGCCCGATTTTTCTGGGTTTCGAACTTAAAGTCATAAATGTCACTTTACACATTTGAGGAAAATGTCATCGAAATCGAACGTTTTTTACTCAATTTATCGCATTCACGGGTTTAATTTACATATATATAAATTTGAATGAATAGTATTTTTGTCATCTGGGGACCTCAAAACAAAAATTTATCATGGTCTCGGGTGTAAGTCTTACCATGAGAACTACGGTAATAGCTTCTTCCCCATAGGGGAGATTCTCTAATAAAATTAGAACGAAAGAGGTAAATGCGCTGGTAAAAGGAGGAAAAAAGTAGTTGAAGGGGTTTTCAAAGTAGCCTTTCAACTTGTCGTCTTGTTCACCTTACTTTCAAAACAATAGCGGCAAGTAGGGGCGGCCCCCCTTTAGAACCGGAAATGGCATAGTGGTTAGAGCGCGTTATTCCGGAAAGAGTAAGAAGAAAATTTTCCCGCCAAAACTTTCCCGCCAGATTTCCTAACCTCACTTTTCCCGCCAGATTTCCTAACCTCACTTTTCTCCCGCCAGAGTTCCCTCCAGATTGTGCAGTGTTGCCAACTTAGCAGTGCTGCCAACCTATGTTCTACATTATTATATATATATGCTCCACGGTTAGACTATTATATGCTCTATAACTACATTATATATATATGCTCTACGCTATTATGCTCTATTGGTCCATCCATATACCTCCACCGCTGCCGGCTTGCCTCGTTCACTCTGTTCCCGGCTTTCGTGTTGGTCAGAGGTCTCTGCGCTGCTCCGTTCTTTGCTATTGTGGTATAGTGAGTTTGTGATAGTATTGTGCAATTGCAGTAAGTGCTAGCTATAATTTACCGTTAGTATTTAACGCGTATTATATTTGAGACCTAACCTCAAATTTATTGCATAACATAACCTAATTTATCCTCGTGTATAACATAACCTCACTTTATTATTTTAATTTCAGTTTTTCATTTACTCAAGTCGAGGTTTTACATAACCTCACTTTTTCCTAACCTCACTTTATTATTTAAATTTTGTTTTGACTTAAGTAGTAATGGCTGGTGTTGTTGAGCCTGTCGAAGTCCTCAGTGACGAGCAGGCGTATGTAAAGAAATTTCGATTGTACGGTAATAAAACTATTTTCAAATTTTCTAACCCTCCTCCCGATACTAGTGAGATAGATTGGCTCAGACAAGGTTTCGCCAAAATTGTGAATGAGATGAAGGGCTAGGCCCATTAAAACGATCAGCTCGGCTTTACTTTGCAGAGTCTAAATTTAAAATCAAAAGAACCCGGGTTTGTTGCTTTTCGGCCCGCTGGTGAAATTAATGAAGACATCCTTTGGCAAATTTTTGGGGGGATCGTTCAATCAAATTCTGAATCCATCAAGTCCACTGACACTTTCAAAGTGGAGTGTACCCGAGTTAATCTCCCTGTAGGTTCCGGGAGGGTAAGACCTGGCCTATACAACAGCTTTGATGAGGAGTGTAAGGCGAGGAAGGGAATCGTAGTTGTTAACAACAAAGACAACTTGTGTCTCCCCAGGGCTTTGGTGGTGGCCATGGCTAAAGTGACAAACGACCCAGAGTATAATCTTGTACGTATGGACAAGGGTAAACGACAGACAGTGAGGGCCCAAATATTGATGCAGAAGGCAAGGGTAGAGATCCCCAAGGAAGGGGCCGGTATCCCCCAATTGGAAAAATTTCAGGACTTGCTAACTAATTTCAAAATCACCGTCTACAACTTTGACAGAAAAGGCCGGGACGTTTATTTTGAGGGTCGTGTTGAAAATCCAAAATTCAAAATTAACTTGCTCTTTCATAACGGCCACTATAACGTAATCAACAGTTTGACCGCTGCTTTTGTTTGTAAATATTTTTGCGAAGCGTGCCACGTCCCTTACGATCACAAAGCTAAACACAGATGTTCAAACATCTGCTCTCAGTGTCAGACCATCTCACCTCCCTGTAAAGAGGAGCATGGGGGAATAGTTTGTCCAAAATGTAACATGACTTTGAGAAACCAGCGATGTTTCACTGCTCACCAAGTTGATAGATGTAAAGAAGTTAAAAAATGCCTTGACTGCGGTAAATTAATTTGGATTAGAGACAGATCCACACCCCACAAGTGCGGTGAAGTCTATTGCAAACCTTGCGGATCCTTCCAGGATCCTAATCATAAATGTTTCATGCAGCGAAACGAGGGTAAGCCTAAAAACAAGGACTACCTATTCATTTTCTTTGATCTGGAGACTCGCCAAGACGAGTCTCTCTCCTCTGACCCCGAGCAAAAATTACATAAAGTAAACTTGTGCGTTTCTCAACAGTTTTGCTTTAATTGCATCGAGTCTAGATTCTGTATGACATGTAGAAACCGTACAAGAGTCTTCAACTCTGACCCGGTTAAAGATTTTATGGAATATGTCATGGAAATTCGAAAACAGTTCAAAAATGTCTGTGTGATTGCCCACAACGGCCAAGGCTTTGATTTTCAGTTTTTGTTAAAGTATGTGTTGGAAGAAACTAAATTCACCCCTGATCTGGTCATGAGGGGAACCAAAATTATTCTAATGGAAATGGACAATGTGAGGTTTGTGGACTCACTCAACTATTTCCCCATGGCCCTCGCAGCGCTCCCTCAAGCCTTCGATCTGCCTCCCGAGAGAAAGAAGGGCTACTTTCCCCACTTGTTTAACACTCTGGCAAACCAAGATTATGTAGGCCCCATGCCCGACAAAAAGTTCTATTGTCCGGGATCAATGTTTGAAAAGCCCCACAAGGCCTTTGAAAGCTGGTACGATGCGAGAGTGGCTGAAAACTACGTTTTTGACTTTAAAAAGGAAATCTTAGAGTACTGCATCTCTGATGTAGAGATCCTAGCTCAGGCCTGTCTTAAGTTCAGGCGTATTTTCCTGAAAGAATGTAATGTCGATCCTTTCCTAGAGGCTGTAACGATCGCTAGCGCTTGCAATTTGGCCTTCCGCCGCAACTTTTTGAAACCAAATACGATCGGCCTCATCCCAAAGAACGGCTACCGTTTAGTAGAAAACCAGTCAGCTATAGCCATTCAGTGGCTCAGCTGGGAAGAAGAGAAGTGTGAAGTGAGGATTGAGCATGCGGGCCGGGGTAAAGAAGTAAAGATTAACGGAATGAAAGTAGATGGGTTTGACGGGGAAAACATCTATGAGTTTCACGGGTGCTACTGGCACGGCTGCCCCAAATGCTTCCCTTACAATCGAGAGGCTCCTCTGAAGGAGGATCCCTCGGACTCACTTCACTTAAGATACGAGAGAACCAAGTCCAAAATGGCAAAATTTAATGACTACGAAGTAGTCGAGATGTGGGAGTGTGAGTTTCGTAAAGTAAAGAAAGAACAAAAGCTCGCACACTTGGACTCTCTCCCCATATTGAACACCCTTCCTCTAGACCCTAGACAAGCTTTCTTTGGGGGCAGAACGGGCAACTCCAAGACTTACCACAAATGTGGAGAGGGAGAACAAATCGAGTATGTGGACGTGTGCTCTCTCTATCCGTATGTGTGTAAGTACGGTAAGTATCCCCTTGGTCATCCTACGATTTACGTGGGTGACAGGGAGTGCAGACAGAGAGGGCTTGGTGTAGATGGTCTGCTCAAGTGTAAAGTCCTGCCACCTCGGGATCTCTACCACCCGGTACTCCCAGCCAAAATGAACAAGAAACTCATGTTTTCCTTGTGTAGGACTTGCGGGGAAACTCAAAATCAGGGGGATTGCGATCATGAGAGTGAGGAAAGGGCATTGGTAGGGACTTGGACTATGGACGAGGTGAGGAAGGCTGTAGAGAAAGGTTACGTTGTGTTGGACATGTACGAGCTGTGGGAGTACGAGGTAGCCACTTATGAAAAAGGGGGGCTTTTCACCGATTTTATCAATAAATTCTTGAAAATGAAGCAGGAAGCCTCAGGCTATCCTAGCTGGTGTGAAACTGAGGAAGACAAAGACCGGTACGTGCGGGACTACTTCAATCATGAAGGAATCAAATTGGAGAAAGACAAAATTTGTAAAAACGGGGGTTTGAGACAATTGTCTAAATTAATGTTAAATTCATTTTGGGGAAAATTCGGGCAGAGCGAGAACCAAACCAAGGCAATGATTGTCAGAGACTCAAAGACTCTCTTTGAAATGCTGACAAGCCCCGAAATTCAAGTCAATAGAATCCAGACTGTTAATGAGGAGGTTGTAGTAGTTAGCTGGGAGTACCTGGAGGAAGTAGGGGAGCCCCTGCGAAACGTAAATGTTGTGATCGCTGCCTACACTACAGCCCAAGCGAGACTTAAACTCTATGAACATCTGGAGGCCCTGGGAGGTCAGGTCCTCTACTACGACACCGACTCGGTTCTCTACATTTATAAGGGAGGTTTGTATAAGGTTCCTACGGGAGATTACCTCGGGGAAATGACAGATGAATTGGCGGGTGACTACGGGCCTGGCTCTTTCATCGTAGAGTTCGTTTCTGGGGGACCAAAAACTTACGCGTACCTTGTCTGGTCAACCAAAAAACAAAAACTACAAACTGTGTGCAAAATCAAGTGCCTCACCCTCAATATGAAGACTTCCGAAACTTTAAACTTTGAAGCTCTGAAACAAATGGTCCTTAGTGAAAGTGTAGAAAAACTGGAAATTAACGAATCTAGAATCAGGAGGACTAAAGACCGCGATATTGTAACTGTAAGCGAAACTAAAGTTTTCAAAATTACTGGACCAAAGAGGAAGTTTGAGGGAGAGTACGACACCCTACCTTACGGCTACAAAATTCAAAGACTTGAGTAAAACAACACTGGAAGTGCAAGGGGGGCGAAACGCCCCCCTAACCCATAATGAGTCATACTTTCCCCTCCCGTGAATCGCTCTGCCTCGGTCACTTTTGCCGCTGCTCCTGCCGAGGTAAGACGTGTCCTTACGTAGCTCTGATCTGTACTATTGCACAATACTTGATATAAAATGTCTCACTTAACTTCTTATATATTTAATGATCAATCTGTTGCTGTACTGTTTGACAGTGAAAATAATCCTTGGTTCAAAGCAAAAGATGTCGCAAAAGTACTGGGATATTCTAAGTTACATAAAGCTCTTTCAACGCATGTAAGTGAAAAATATAAGAAAACTCAACCGGAAGTAGGTCTACCCCAAAGTGGGGTAGACCTATCCTACAATGATTCTAAGGTTATTTTCATATGCGAGCCCGGCTTGTATGAATTGATATTTTCCTCCAAACTACCAATTGCTAAATATTTCAAATACTGGGTTTTCGAAGAAGTATTGCCCTCCATAAGAAAGTATGGAGGAGTATACGGGGTCGAACACAGCGTACACAGGGTGTCTAGGAGGCACCAACACGATAGACATTTCCCTCAGTACTGACCGAGCGTTACTGCGGTGAGGGTTATCAAGAGAAAGTATGGCGTGGTGTCTAATAGGCTCTTTAGCGGACAAGCTATTTGTCTTTGCTATATTTGTTACGAGCTTAATATTTATTTATATAATGAGAATCACTGATGTAAGTATAAAACTAGTGTCCTCAGAATAAAGTTATCATTAGTAAAATGGACGGTAAGACAGCTATAGCTGAGGAGCTGCACAGACCTGCCAGGAGAAATTATTCCAGGCGTAAAGTCACCCTTAAGGGTTTAAGGGACCTTTATCAGGCTGATCTCGTTGAAATGAAGCCTTATGCGAAAACTAACAAAGGCTACAAATATATTCTTACCATGATTAACTGTTTGTCAAAACTAGCTTTTGCCGTACCTCTAAAAGACAAGTCAGGGCCAGAAGTGGCAAAGGCACTCGCTCCTATCTTAGCTAAATATAAAATGAAAAACTTTCACACAGACCAGGGTACCGACTTTTTCAATAAACATGTAAACGCTTTAATGAAGAAATACAAAATCAACCATTACCATACATTTTCTGAACTTAAGGCTAGTATTGTAGAAAGACTGAACAGAACGATTAAGACAAAAATGTACAAGTTATTTACTGCCAGAGGTAGTTATGAGTGGGTAAGTCTATTGCCAGAAATCATAAAATCTTACAACAACACAAAGCACAGGACTATAGGTATGAAACCCAAGGATGTGAGACAGAAACATGTCAAAGACATTCTAAATAAAATAAATAAAGTTAAAAAACCCAAACATAAAATCCTTAAACAAAAATTAAAATTAGGTGATAGTGTTAGAATCAGTAAAGCTAAAAGAGTGTTTAAAAAAGGCTATTTACCAAATTGGACAAATGAGACGTTTACAGTATATGCGATTAAACCGACAAGACCAGTAACATACATATTACAAGACAACAGAGGGGAAATATTAAAAGGCGGGTTTTATGCAGAAGAAATTAGCAAGTCAGAAACCGGTGACATTTATTTAGTTGAAAGAGTTTTAAAAAGGAAAGGAGACAGACTATTTGTACGCTGGAAGGGATATGATAGCAGCCATGACAGTTGGATTGACGCCAAGGACTTGGTGTGATAGCGGTTGGCCGCTGCATCCGCTCGGTATGTGCTTATCAAGACCACGTCCGGGAAGTATATATCAGTTGTAATCAGTAGTGAGTAATCAGTCAGGATGCGGGTTGAGAAGCAGGAAGTCGAGCTTCCCGTCCAAAACTTTGATGAATATATCGGGTCGGGCATGGTTAAAAAGAACAAACACGGTATTTTATTACCTGATTCAATACGTTGTATAATATGCGGGCCAAGTTCCTCTGGGAAGACCAACGTTTTATTTAATTTATTATTTGATCAGAATGGGTTAAGGTTTGAAAATGTCTATGTTTTTTCAAAGTCCCTCCATCAGCCAAAGTACGAATTTCTAAAGAAGGTAATGCCTAAGGAGGTCGGTTATTTCGCGTATGATGACAACAGTCTAGTTGTACACCCAAACGAAGCTAAACCAAACTCTATAATGATCTTTGACGATATTTCCTGCGAAAAACATGACAATATACGCAGTTATTTCACTATGGGTAGACATAAAAATATAGATATATTTTATTTAGGGCAAACATACAGTGCTATACCCAAGCAACTGGTGAGGGACAACTGTAACTTTGTTATTTTATTCAAACAAGACGATATGAATCTAAGGCATGTGTACAGTGATCATGTCACTACCGACATGTCCTTTGACAAATTTAGAGAGTTGTGCGCTCAAGCGTGGCGAGACAACTTTGGATTCCTTGTGATTGACAAGACTCTAGACCCTTATAAGGGAAGGTACAGAGTAGGTATGGACAGTTTTGTAACAGAGCTATAATGGTGCGCATCTACACGTACAACGATTTAAGAGGCTTCAACACAAGACAGCGTATCGTCAAGTCAAACCTGTGTTCTTTTTATTACAAAGACAAGAAGAAATTCTGTGGAAACTACTGCAGTAAGAAAGACCCTCATGGATATGAATATAGCAAAAGATGCTGGAGACATAAGAAACTAAAAAGATCCGCTGTGATACCACCAGTAATTCTGCTAATGATTTCAGCGAGTGATAGAACTTATAACCGTGATACATGGCTTAGTTTTATGAACAAATGCGAAGAAAAAAACGTACCTTTGGAACTTGTAATATACCACGAAGATATGTACAACTGTACCGTGCGAGACCCTCAAAACATGATATCTAGATTCAGGCCGTTCCCCGAATTTTTTGGTAAAGTATTGCCTTTACGTAACCTTCACGGTAGTGTTAATTTTACACAAATCTGTAATGAAATGCTGCAATACGGATGTAAGATTCCCTTCGCTAAACGATGTATACTCCTGACAGAACGCAGTATTCCTATAAGATCACCGATGACAGTCTATAAAAGAGCTTTAAGGTTAAAATGTCACATCGATATTAGTTATAACGTTGGATACGCAAAAGTTCCTGACAGTATACCAGGGGGAAGTAGAAATAAACCTTATAACGGGGTTAATAATTTGTGCCAGGGATTGTATACTACAGAGTTTCTCAAACTGGCCTTGCCCACACTATCGTTACAGTGCGAGAGATTCGGTATAAGTCTAAACAACGGCGTGTACAGTGTAACAAACAGAGTACTATTTGACCAATGGAAAGCGTTTACAGGGGCTAATCCTGATGAATTCTGGCTTTTAAATTCTTATTTACTGCAACACCTCAACGAACCTAGACCTATGGAGCTACTCAAGGGATTCATGCAAAAAACAATTGAAAGTGATAAATACACCGTGGCAGAAATACCTGAATGGAGAGACGGGTGGAAACGTACTTTTGTATTCAGGAGTTTTACCGGTCGTTATGTGATCCCCAGGTTCAATGCTAGAGAACAGAGGTACTACAGAGGTATGGACTTTAGCGCTGGTATTTCACTGTTGGATATTATCGAGTACATACGGAGGCATAAGAAGCGTGCCCTGTTTTTTAGACAAGTCGAAATGCCTTAAATCTAGATGCGATGATTGAAATCTATCATTTATGACTATGAAGCGAAGCAGTAAACAGCAAATGACAAGCCGACTCATAGAGCTACGTAATGCTATTAAGAGAAAGTATAAAATGTTTAAGGAAGGATCCGAGGAAAGTGATATTATGCTTGAGAAACAGTATAAACCAATTATCCAAGAACTTAGAAAATCAACCACAGTTAGCCCTGACATAAAAACAGAACCCGAAACCTTTAAAGAAGAACCAATGGACTACAATACGACAGATGATGAAGGAGAAGCTGAATTTATTCCGCAGAGTGTATCTACACCTGAAACCAGCGGGTTAAAGCAAATTGTATCGACCCCTTCGGGACTGGAAACAGCGTCCCAATATATGGAAAGTCAGTTTAGTAACCCCATTACGGTGAGGTATATGACACTTCTTTTAAAAGATGCTAGCGGTAAGGTCCGAGTTATTGATCATGACTACGGTCCTAGATACGAAGGCAGTACTTTAATGATGGGAGATAAGGTGTTAGACTTTGACAACGATGGAACTATACTAATAAACAACACAAGATATAGTCCTACCGAAGGTTTGTATGAGCTCATATTTAAGAGAACCCCTGACGAGGATATATACAATAAAGACGATCTTAATACCTATAAGAGTATTGTTATCGCCACCAACGCTCACAAGAGAGGCTACAAATTCCACAATCAAATTAGAAGGGACAACAATCTAAAGTACAGAAGAATTATAAAAGATTTGTTCCCTGCCAGAGTGGGCAAGGGTCTAGCGTGGAAGAATGCAAAGTCCCGTGATATAATACACTGGGATGACGCCAACGAATTGGTGGACAGATTACGACACATATCCATGTCAACAGAGACTGGAAACAGAGTCCATGGCAGTGAAATACTGAGTATCGTGGAGGAACTAAGGGAGGCCGGCTACATAAAAGGAGCTAATAACAGTAGGTTTAAAGCATTATTAAAATGACGATTGACAAGTTTGGACGTAGTCTAAAGTCCCGAGATGAGGCTGTCAAAGGTCCCAAGGGCGATGGCTTTAACTTGACGCCGGACGGTGACTATGATATGCAAAATAAACGGTTATGTAAATTGGCTACACCGGTACAGCCACTCGACGCTGCTACAAAGAATTATGTTGACCATAAATCTATACCTTATGACGTTAAGAGGTTCAATATGCAAAACAAAAGACTATGGAGTGTAGCTAACCCTGTAGAATCCTCGGACGCAGTTAACTTGGGCACACTAAAAAAACTGAGTATGACTATCTCCAAAGATAATTATGACGCTAACAATAAACGAATAAATAATTTAGCTTTACCAACAGACCCCAGCGATGCAGTGACAAAGGAATATGTGGAAAACACTTGTGAATCAAAGCTTGGACCTATAACCACTAGCCTAGACCAATTGCTTTCGGATTTAACGAGTATTAAGTCCCGACTGGTGAAGTGTGAAGGTCTAATAACTAGTAATAAAGATTTTCACGAGAAACGGTTGAGGAAATTCGGTACCATGGTCTTTAATTATATTAACAAAAAACAAACTGGGAGGTCTGCCATTCTACCCACGCCGGGTGAAAACGATTACTTAGACTGGGAAGTTTTGTTTGCTGACGGATTGGAAGGTGGTGAAGAGCCTGAAGAAGAAGACGTCAAACCACTTCCGCCTGATACTTATGATCTCTTTATGACTGAAGAGGGACTGAGTGGAGCTTCTTTTGATACAAATTAAAGAGAATTTTCGTCTTGAGCCAACGGGGATATTTGATGATACTGTTCCTTTCCCCAATCTCCTCAGCTAACTCCGAGTCAGTTTAGGTATAAAAGGGGCAAGTTTACTTTATAACTGACATTAATGAGTTGGAGTGCAACGACATTACAACGGATGATACTAGCGCTTGCAATAAATGGCTAACACAAGAAGGAAAACTCTTAGACGTAAGATAGCGGTTGTGCGAGGCGGAGGTATTGTTTCATCCGTTCTTAATAAGGCCATAGACTTACTACCTGTCGAATTACATATCCCTGGTTATCAGTACTGTGGACCTGGCACGAAGTTAAAAGAGAGATTGGCTAGAGGTGACAAAGGAATAAACGGACTAGACGCGGCCTGTAAGGTCCACGACATAGCATACTCTCGTTACAAAGATTCAGAAAGGCGAAGGCAAGCGGACAAGAAGTTGGCGGAACGCGCTTGGCAAAGATTCAAGTCCAGTAACGCTAGTGTTGGTGAGAAAGCCGCTGCTTGGGCAGTCACAACAGCCATGAAAGCAAAATCAAAATTGGGGGGAGGCCGTAAGAAGAAACGTCCGCCTCCAAAAGGTAAAGGATTGTACCTCAGACCCTATAGAAAGGAAGGGTCGGGTACAAAGGCGAGCGCAGGCACAAGAAAGAAAAGGGGCATATTAAAGAAGAAAAAAAAAGCATCTCGATACCGATAAAACCGCTTACAAATTACGATTTGATTAAATATGCAAAGTTGTTAAAAATTCCAAACTTTAGAGGAGTTTACATGAGAGACGGACTACCAAAACGCCCGAGAAAGTACGAATCTGCTATAGTAAACTTGGACAGTACAACCGGTCCAGGCACGCACTGGGTATGTTACAGGAAGATTGATAAAAAGGTCTATTATTATGACAGTTTTGGAAACCTAAGACCACCACCGGAAATTTCTAAGTACTTGGGTGAATGTGAGATGTACTATAACTACGAGAGACAACAGAATTTTGACTCAGTTGTTTGTGGCCATTTGTGTTTAAAGTTTCTCTGTAGTAATGTTCTGTCTAACA
The DNA here is from genome assembly GCA_963675035.1 of Allygus modestus. Classification (NCBI taxonomy): domain Eukaryota; kingdom Metazoa; phylum Arthropoda; class Insecta; order Hemiptera; family Cicadellidae; genus Allygus; species Allygus modestus. The sequence continues at coordinate 76,597,684 of OY776115.1, read as the reverse complement.
GGGGTAACTAGTGTTCTATCCCACGAGCTAGCGTTTCCTATTGATGTTAGCGAGGGTACATGGGAACTTGGTTTAATTGAACTGACCACTTATAACTCTATACCGAACATTGAAAAAGACATAAATGATACGTTTTACTACGGTGATGATAAAAGTATTACAATCCCTGAAGGGTCTTACGAAATTGAGGACATTGAAAAATATATACAATCGCAACTGCCAAAAGAAGTACAATTTACTTTGAAACCTAATAATAACACTTTGAAAGCTACGATATGTTGTTCTGAGAAAATTGACTTTACTAAAGAACATTCATTGGGAACACTCTTGGGCTACAAAAAACAAATATACGGGGCCAAAAATGAGCATGTATCGGAACTGCCTGTAGATATAATAAAAGTTAACTCTATACGGGTGGAATGTAATGTCACGCGTGGGTCATACTTGAACGGGGTTGAGGGCCATGTCATACACGAGTTCTACCCGGCTGAACCACCGGGCTATAAAATAATGGAATTACCGAGGAATGTCATTTATTTACCTGTGATCAGTCAGAGGATCAACAACTTGACAGTGTCCCTAAAAGACCAAAACGGCAATCTTGTTAACTTTCGCGGAGAAAGGATATCGGTGAGACTACATCTCAGGCGCAGTAATGGGGCTACTATTTAGGCATATACCAGGAGGGCAACAAGTCAGTAGTGTTCAGAAAGCCAAGGTGTTAACTTGTAAAAATATAACGTTTCTTCGCTCTCTCGGTTTTAAGGTAATACAGAATGGCGCTACTGGCGATAGACAGTCACGCTGAGTATGATGACTTAATAACGGGGATGGAGTTTCATACACATCAACCATACGTGTCCACTACTTATAACAATAATGATGAAATAAGAATACCGTTATTACAGCAGGATATAATAACTGCCCCTTTTGAAAGCTTTATCGTGATTCACGGCAAGACCAACGCTACAAAAGCAGACGGGAGTCCTCAGGATGTTTCCTTTATTAATAATGCTATGTCTTTCTTGTTTGAAGAAATCCGCTACGAGATTTGTGGCAAAGAAATTGACAGAACGAAAAATGTCGGTATTAGTGCTACTTTAAAAAATATTCTTTCAATTCGGGACGAAGAGAAAAATGCTCTAAAGGTCGCTTGCTGGCTTGGCCCCGGTAGTACTGAAAAAGTGACAGATTTTGTATATTCAATCCCTCTAAAACTCTTGCTAGGTTTCGCTGAAGACTACAGGCGGGTGTTGGTAAATGTTAAACAGGAACTGATACTATTACGTTCGGGTACGGATAGTAACGCTGTAAAAATAGCTGCTGGGACTTTAACATTAACAATTGACAAAATCTACTGGCGAGTACCTCACGTTACAGTAAACGACACTGAAAAACTAAAATTATACAACTTTATTGAAAAAGACCCCGCAATACATCTTCCTTTCCGTCAATGGGAAATGATTGAATACCCGAACCTCCCTAGTACGGACACATTATCTTGGACACTTAAAACATCTAACCAAACGGAAAAACCCCGGTATGTTGTTCTGGCCTTCCAGACAGGCAGAAAGAATGACTTAACAAAGGACATGTCACGGTTCGACGCCTGTGATTTGCTTGATGTTAAACTGTATTTAAACTCAAGTTTCTATCCGTACGATAACCTTCGTGGGAACACCACCTTGTTTTATGATATGTATAAGAACTTTCAAAACTCGTATTACGGCAGAATCGGCTCACCGATATTAAATTATGATGATTTTAAAACGAAGTGTCCTCTGTATGTAATTGACTGTTCAAAACAGGACGATACTATTAAGACCGGCCCCGTAGATGTAAGGCTTGAGATTCAGACTAAAACAGCAATCCCGGCTAATACTTGGGCATACTGTCTCATAATTCACGACTGTCACTACACATACACACCGATCACGGGAGATGTCAGGAAAATATCGAGTTAGTTTCTCCAGCCCGGTAGTAACAAAAATATACAGTTTGCCCGCTGAAGATAGAAAATCGGATTGGGAACAGTTAGCAAGGGATAGGGCCAGGTTTTTGAGAAGAATTAAATGTACCGATGACAAAATATCCGTTGTACTTCAAAACAGTGGACCCTCAGGGTCCAACACTTGGAATGTATGTACAAGGGGGCGATTCGCCCCCCTTGGGGTTGGGTGGGGAAGGGGTAAAAGATACATCTAATTTTCAGAGGTTTAGTCTCTTGCTAGCACTCAGCGTGTAAACATGGGCGAGTGGGTTATTATTCAGTTTTATTACGCCGATAATGTTTTAATAGGTACAGCAAAAATGGATTGTTACAAGATATACTGTGAGAAGGAAATATCTGATATTCCTGAGGGTACAGCCACCGTAGTTGTTAAACTCAGAGACGATGGAGACTTTAGCAGTGATGATGATGAGGAGGGTATAGATGTTGTGGGTTAAGAGATTTTGTTAGTCTGAGGTTAACAGTCAGTGAGTAAACATGGGTTACTACGGTTGGATTAAAATTGAATATTACTACAAGAAGGTTTTGATGAAAACAGATTACGTAGACAGTTACAAGTTTGCTAGTGTTGAAAAGGAGTTTAAATTAATGCGTGGGATCGATAGCATTATAGTAAAATGGCGTACAGATTTTGACAACAGTGAAGAATCCTCTTCAGATTCTGAGGAGGAGGGGGAGGGGAACGGAGATAAAGGGGATAGGGTATATGAGGTTGGGTGTTTATCAACGGAGCATCAGTAGCAGAGATGACATCAGCCGAGACGGAGGTAAGTACGGGGGCTATAACCATCCCTAAGGGTACAGAGCCTATAAATTTAATGACCGGAGTTTTTCTAAAGTCAGTTCACTTCTTGGACCCTGAGCTCACCAAGTGCGTAGTATCGGGTATTTTTAAAAACAGGGACAACAGCCTCGGAGTATTAATTAAGGGGAGGAAAGGTGTTGTATTTTGGTCTTACGATTCTTACTGTCAGCTGGTTGACAGGTTCAATGAAATTACTTTAGCTTTCGAAGGCAAGCATCAATGTTTTGTGAATACCGATACGGGGGCAGAAATTAAAGTTAACAGTATCTTTGGTCAACAGTACGCTTGTATCTCTGATGGTGAACACACGCTCGGTCTCAATCGAAACGAGTGGAATCAGCTTGTAATTAATATTCCTTTAATTGGCCGCTCTCTATTGGAATTGTTTTACTTGGAGGATATTATTAAAGTTTTTATTGGTCAAGTTTTATCGGGCGCTGAAACTCGTACTGATCAACTACCATCTCAAGTAGCTGACCGTCTTTTTAGCGAAGTCTCACTATGGAAGCTGTAGTTGAGTTCCACGGGTTCAAAGACAATAATAATAAATTTATTGTAAAGGAGTTTGCTATAGTCGGAAAGTCTTACAGAACTCAGCTAGTATTCCGACCTCCTTACTGTTTTAATTTTTTGAATAGCAAGATGAAAAGAACAGCCCGCTGGCTGACTCGTCACTTTCACCACATAAAGTGGGATGAAGGTGAGGTACATTACAGCGAAGAGCTTTTACGCTCACTGTGTAAACCCTTCGAGGCCATACACACAAAAGGCCTGGAGAAGGCTCAATTCCTTCGGACATTTCATTCTAATGTTAAAGAAATAAATGAAAGTGTGTATATAGATGATGATGATTTTACAGTAGCCTGCATTATACATAAAAATAAAAACGAAACTTGCGCCTTGAGGTCCGCACAGTACTACGCTCGAAAAATATTTTCGAGTGGGGCCTAATAAAAATAAGGCCCGGCAGTCGCTCACCCAGCAGGCAGGGCTAAACCCTTTGTAAGTCCAGGGGTGTGGGGAGGTTGGCCTAAAAAACCGTGAAATCGTTTGTTGTAATCCTCCGACTGTCAGGGAATTGCGAATTGAAAGGCGCAACAAAAAAAAGTATAAAAATTAAAAACCAAATAAAAAGTATAAAAGTAAAATTCTCTGTCTATTTTCTAGGCTAAAATGAACGGACACAGTCTTAGTAAATAGCCTAGAAACAGAGAAGAAAAAAATATTTACCGGAGGCAGCATTTTTGTAATGGAGTGGCTGCCACGAATCACTGCGTTGGTTGGGGCAGTGGTTAAAAACAGTGAGAATAGGCCTACTGGGGATACTCACTTTAATAAAAAACGCGCCGAGACCCTACCCCCTGGGTGGTGTGGAAACATGGGTCATAATCAGCTTAAAATATAAATACCCCTTAGCCATAGAGCATGTACATATAATGTAGCCATAGAGTATATGTATAATTATGTATCATACAATAGCATCGAGTATAAACCAGTAGCCGTAGATCATATATAATAGTAGAGAATATGATAGTATAGTAGCATAGAGCATATATAATAGCGTAGAGCATATATATATAATGTAGTTATAGAGCATATAATAGTCTAACCGTGGAGCATATATATATATAATAATGTAGAGCATAGGTTGGCAGCACTGCTAAGTTGGCAACACTACAGAAAAACATCTGGAGGGAACTCTGGCGGGAGAAAAGTGAGGTTAGGAAATCTGGCGGGAAAAGTGAGGTTAGGAAATCTGGCGGGAAAGTTTTGGCGGGAAAATTTTCTTCTTCTTACTCTTTCCGGAATAACGCGCTCTAACCACTATGCCATTTCCGGTTCTAAAGGGGGGCCGCCCCTACTGCGGCACCAATTAATATTCAACCGATGATGAATGACATCAGCCAACAATCAATCGAAGGCCACAGCGGCAGCTCCGTGCGAACATTCACTGAATCATCGTCCAATAATCGACCAAGACTTAATCGAAAGTCGATGCAGCTTAGTTAATAAAACACATTCTGTAGGACATTTAGAAAAGTGTTGAATTATTCCGCTTGATTATTCATCCACCGCGTCGTAAAATTAAACATTACTGTATAATTATAAGAAACATCAGATAGTAAACCAGTAAGACAAGTTAATTAAATTGAATCCAATACACCCAGTTGTAGCGGGGTGGCTACATCGCATTGGAGTAGTGCAGTGGCAACAGTGCAGTGCAATACACGACAATTGACAACAATTACTGCAATACAATACCATCTGTCTCACGCAATTGACCTGCTACTGCACCGCCGTGGTCCATGGTCGCAGTATTAAAACAGCATTGTATACAACTGGAATTAGGTGGGATTAAGATAAAGGTCTGGGACGTCTTAACATTTGGTTTTGAGGGTCCTAGTTGCCAAAAATGACTATCAGTCATATCTTGATGAGATTTTTGGAACGTGTAAAACAACATTTATGACAATAAGGTTGAAAACCAGAAAGAACGCACTATGCGAAAAGGGATTTGGGGAGAGGGGGTTCAGAAATGGGGTTCGAAAATTTTTTTGAAATAAATGTGTCAAATATACAAATTTAACAAGAACTAATGTATTCTGCTTCAACTAAGATAACAATTTACAATTTCGAATTAACACTCAACGTCAATTATTATTTATACTGATGTATTAAAAGTGCTAAACACTTAATTGTGTTATTTTGGAGAATAATTAATGTTTTATGTAAATTTATTAACATACATTGAGAAAACTTTGATTTCACCAATACGCTGTAATCACCTGTTTTCGGAACGTCATTGGAATACCGAAAGTAGAGTTTTTCCGCCCAAGGGCCGAAACTGTTCGTCCCTAGGGCCGAAAGTCAGGTGATCTATTTAGCCAATGTTGCCAACTTGTTTTCAAGCGTACACGATGTTACCTGGTTAATACGTGCATACTATGTTGTATTATTTGGCTGAAACACTGGAAAAAATAACAACAAAATTCAAAACATTGTACTATCGATGTTTTGTTTATTGGTTAACTGTTTTTAGTCCGAGATTGCATGTGGCCGCTCGTGTTTTATGACCGATCACATTTAACACGTTAATAATTGTAGTATGGTGAAAAATAACGTTCGCATCTCTGCCGAAAGGGTTTTACATAGCCCTCGAACGATTTATGACCTCGACTTCGTCTCGGTCATAAAACACGATCTCGGGCCAGCAAACCCCACTTTTGGCCCTTGTTGCGAAATATACTTACTATTGTGGCTTCATATCGTTATCGTCTATGATTATTTGCGTAGAAACGTAGAAGTACAATATGAATTGCATAGAAACAATCGATTACAAGTCCTATGTAGGCTAACCTCATGGACAGTATTTATGACTATATTTAGATCTAACTTGGTTTGTGGCTTCATGCAATTTTAGTCTACGGATATTAGCATAAAAAACTAATTTTCGTTGTTCCCGTTACAACGAACTTGCGTACTCAGCCTAATTTTATTATTATGGAAAATAAATATAATTTTATGTCTGGCTTATTTTTAAATATATTTTTATGGAACTTGGTAACTGGTTTATTGTGGTAGTGGTATGCATTCACTGAGTACACAGGTTTTCTGCGTCGCAGATATTTAAAAAAGTATTTTGATTTTCTAAAAGCCAGGGAAACGTTCATTTTGTGGTGTAAATATTCCACGCAGTCAGTAACAAGGTAGCAGCTATACCGCCTTGTAATGAAATGTGCTCAGCAGTGGAAACCGAATGAGGGATTCCACTGTAAGCCGGCACATGTACTGTATCATTACACGGATGCAAGCCATCATTACACGAGCTATCGAACTGTGATCGTGGCCGAGATAAAACAGCCGCCGCGCCGTGCCGCCATTGTTGGTGATACTCTGTGTCGGCCACATTGTTATTGTTACTCTATGGGTTCCTGTTGCGATTAGACAAAGGTGTTTTGTTTCGGCTGTGTTTCTGGCGCCAAATACGGCTAAATTTAGCTTTGTTGCTTCGGGATTGATTTGGAAGGATTAAAATAAGGGAAAGTACACTTGATTATAAGTTACAACGAAACTTAATCATCTGATTGTAGTTAAGAAATAATGGTAAATACCAATAAGGGTAGAGAGCGGATACTCATTGTTGAATTTTGAAGACAATGTTGCTGTATAAGTGCTCCAATGGTATGTCAACATAACTACCACGCCACCGCCCCACCGCGTCCTCCGTACACCTCTAACTACACAAAACATTTATCCTACCTTACGTCCCCTTTATATCAATAAGTTTATTAACCATCTTCATTTAAGGTCCAAATTTACAGAAACCCGTACAGATGCAAGAGCACAATGTTAACATTATTAGTAATATTATTTTATTTTTTATTTTATGTCTTCCTTGATTGTATGCTGGGACTATGCCAATTAAGCGAGTTTACGCAAGTCATTTCCCTCCTGATTCCCATTTCTTCGGATAGTTATAGTTCTACTTACTATGTTCATGATCTATATATTAGTTGTACAGTTAGAATTGCGTTATACTTGCGATTTATCCAACAATAGACAGAGATGTTTATAATGGTTTAATAATCCATTAAAATTATTCGTTAAATAATGTAGTTATTTGAAACACTTTTAGATTGATCATACATCGTCAAAACGATTGAAAACAATATCTGTTTGATCATTTGTGTTAAATTAACTTACATATAATTTGACAAAATTTTGAAGTTACCAAGATAATGTTCAAAGTTTGTATGTAGCAAGCATCCTAAGCGTTTGTCAAATATTAAGACAAAACGTAATTTAGCTGAGAAAAGAAAAAAGTTTATTTTGTTTTCTTTGAAAGAAATTATATTCTGTGCTCACTGTAAAATAAGTTTAATATAAGTTTAATTTTTAGAATAATTTTCAATGTACAGTACTGAGTACTGTGTTATAAAAAGAATAAAGTTTCTTGATTACCCCACATCCCTTGTTCATAAATTACAATTTAATCAATGTAAATCAAACAAATTAACTACTATAATAATATAAAATAAAACATAGAGAAACAGAGACCTTTGGGTGATTCTGCGGGGGGGATTAGGGGATGAAAAATGTAGCTGGCCGTTTAACTCTTAACGCTTAACTGATAATCAGGGGCTCAGTACGAGACATTTTGTAAGATACATAGTCATCTAGAGAGTCGAATTGATTGCTTCATAATTTAAAAAGCTTTCATTAATGTTATTTAGTAAAAATCAAGATAACGGGGGCACAAACAATTCGACATTAACTATTGTTCATACCATTCTTTTCATCGTGCATTTGTTATTTTGTTGGTCCTAGCAAAGAACGTATTGTAACTGATTTTAAAGGTTGGACTTCGCTCTTCAAAAATAGAAGCTAGTAATATTTTAATTAAATGACAAACGCACTTTGCTATACAATACAGTGGAATAGATATGCCCAACGGGATGAATTAGTACAGTCCGAATACTTCTGGTTATAAAAACCCTTGCAATACATTTTGATCATATCGGGCTAACTAATCAAGATTGTGGTATCGGTTGGGATATCATTATGTTTTAAGGAAATCGCGAACCTTTTAAGTATTTTTTTATGACATGGGATTAAAGTTAGAATATGAGTTTTGCACAGGGTTTAAAGAAATATAGGCTAAGAATAATAGTTGGTATTTTATGTAAACTCATTGAAATTTTAAAGTGTGTAAATATTTTAAATATGTTAAACTAGCGTAACGTATTAAATGTATATTCGGTTTAAAAAATGTAAGATTATAATTATTATATTTTAAAACCGTATAAAGAGCACAAACCAAATTGGTTGGGTACAGTTTACAAACCTAACTAACTGTCTTAACGATATTTTAATATTTTTAACACACCAAATAGGAAAAACTTTAAGTCTATTAAGAAATGTCCTTACTTTTTTTATTGAAAATTAAAATTAACACCCTGGCGCAAATGTTCACAGTGATACCGCATAATATTGCAACTGCTGCATTCATCTGACAATAAGTAACTCGAATATTCTCTGAACCTCTTTGACCACAATTATTCAAAGCCTAACGAAGGGAAAGCAAGGTTTTTTCGTTTAAGAGTCGAACGGAGCCCATTTTGTGGAGTGTAGGAGGGCTAATCTCCGAATGAATGGACATTTCGTAATCAGTAGCGTCGTGTGACTCCCACGAAGGCGTTGAGGCCCTTGGTCGGCTGGGCTGACAACGGGTTTACAAAACAGTATACTCAAATACTGATACTCTTCTACTCGATCGACGAAAGAATAACTCCCTCACAGGTGATTCGTAAAAATACACGCTTTTTTATTTGTTTTGATCAATTTTTCTTTGGATTAACAGCTTATTTAAAAGTTTTCTGGCGAAATGAAACTCATTAAATAAAAAAGCTACGATTTTTTTTACTTTATCAACCACAAAACAATGGTCCAATTGAGATTAAATTAGAGTGGAAGATGGCTAAATTTATTTTTTGGCAAGTTTTAATGTATGTTCAATTTCAACGTATCGGATTATAACTTAGATGCCTTTGTTTAAAATTCATCGTTGGTGATGGCGAGTTTATTGAGTTTATGTTATTTGAGAAATTATTGCGGACAGTTGCCATCACTAATTTACAAGAAGTTGAAAACTAAAATAATGATGATTGATGAATGTCATTAATTAAATTATGATTATGAGTGATTACGATTTAAAATAATTCAAAATTTTAACCACAGAATTGAGCACGCACTAGTGTTATAAAATTGCTTAATTTGTTTTACATATTATGCATGAAATAATTTGTTGAAGTAGAAAAGCAATACAAGTTAGGATTAAACCTCGGACCAATCGGAAAGTAGGTAACCTAAAAGGACAGTCGTTCAGTAGGACTGCAGGAGATAAGTGGTGCAGTACACTGCAATTAGAGGCTATTGCACCAACTGCACAACCCACCGCCATATTAAACTGTAGTTAACACCACTCAGTGCCACGATAGCGATGCGTTTAAAACATCTATGTCTAACGAGTTGAGGTTCTGGTCGTGTAAAATTGAAATAATTGTACAGTATATAATTGATTGATGTTGTTTCCAATTTATTATAATTCTATAATGTGTACAACTGGTTACTGCAATTAAATAGAGTAGATGATAATTTTATGAGTATAAACCTTATATAAATAGGACGATATCATAAAATAAACTTTAATCTGCTATAAAACTTACAATATATAAATAACCCTACGATATAAATGATTTCAAATTATATTTTCCCCACATGCATACACGCCCCAGACAGGATTTGTCACAAGGGTATTTGTCATATCGTATTTATATAAGGAGCTTTAAGTCCCACTCTGAGCGTTTTGTAGTATTCACAAACGGTCAAGTGGAAGGGTTTTTCATATGCCATCCGGCTGATGTTAACATTTTGTAACATAATAAATTTATGTTTATAATTATACAAACATCGGTTATAGAGCTTAATAATGTATAATATTAGATAATATTTTTGGATTACATGCGATTTAAGTGGAATGTTTTTTAATATACCGAAACAAACAAAATAGCCTACTAAATTTTTCCAAGTACATTTAAAAACAAACGACAAAATATTTGTGACGATACTAAAACCTATAGTTTTACTTTATTTAAAGATTTCCTAAAATGGGAAAAGATCCAAATTACGTATCGATTTAGACCTTAGCATACTAACGCCTAAGTTATACATGAGTCAGTTTGGAACCAAACTTAATACTTAATACTTTAAGACTACTTAACTGTCTTACGACTTATCTGGAGAGAAACTCAAGGAACAATTTTCTCTTAGTGTGCCGAAAGAGTTTTGAGAAACCTTGTAATTAAATCGGTAAAACAATTTAAGTATATCTTGGACACTAAACACATCAAACTCAGAATACTTTATTTAGCTACAAAATATGGTGCATATATCTAGATAGCATCACATTTTAGAAACCAAAATTGTTAAAAGCGGAATTTTTCTACAGTTGTGAATTTGTTAAAACTTTCTTTATTTTTAACTTAATCCATCCAAACCAAAATTGCAAGACTATTTTCCCTTAAAATTCCTGAAACCTTGCCACGATTGAATCATTCCTGTCCCAGCCTCGTGTAAAAGCCCTTGCTACTAGAGGTTACTAACTATATCGCAACAACACAACTTATTAACCTAGTTACGCTCACAGAGTTAATTGCAGAATACTACGTCTCTAATGAAAATTCAAGAACCTTTACTGACTCAGCGATTCTACTGCTTATTAATTAAACGACAACAAAAGGTAACAAAGGTGTAATAATGACTTGACACATTGTGTTACAAGGAGCTTGGCAACAATACGGTGGAAGCCTCCCTTTAGGCCGCCTGATTTAGCTGGATTTGCAAGATTCAAGGAACGTAATTCTCTGTTAATTGAGAATTAATGCAGCGGATCAAATTACTTGTAAATTCGCAAAATACTTCATTAACTTTCCATTCTTCGAAGTAATTTTCTTTAATAACTTCTTTCCTTTGTTACAGAGGATAATGAAATATGTTAAATAAATAGATGGAGCATGGGCAATTTTCACTGTTTCCAGAAAAGAACACTTATTTTGACTACCATAAAGATAAGGTTTAATAACAACTTTTAGTGGTACAATGTTCTAAATACCACAAATGAATTTGCTATCAAGTTTTAGGGCATGCGAAAGAATAATATTACTTTATGTTGTTTTTCACCTTCATTTGTTTAGCTTTTCTGGAGTAATTAAACATGGGAATGAATCTAATGAGCATAATAAAGACAAGTTAAATAATTGTTTATACGAAGTATTGGTTGCTACCCACACACTATTATTCGGTTAAGTAGTTTTTACCGTAAACAAATCCGTGAGCCCAGGCAGTGGTGATAAGTCTCTCGGACCGTGAGGTACAACGGGACGTGAGGTACAGATAAAACAAGGCTGAAATGTGGGTAGAGTCACTAGTGCAGTAATTATATGAATATTTCTGCGTTCATATTTACACAAAGTTAATTCAAACGAATCGAAGTCTGTTTTACGGAAACGGCTCGAGGCAGCAAGAGATAGGCGCCTTTTCAGAATGCCGATACCCTATAATGATCGTCTACTGGCAATCTTCGTCACCCATCTAGCCTCATAACGAGTTTATTTACAACCGGACGCGGCAAAGTACAGGTTATCATCCCGGTCATTTAGGCATCATCATAAAATCGGCATAAATTTAAATCGGATTTGCAGTGCCATATGTAAAGTAGCGGCAGGGCGGGGCCGCCATACATTAGCCTGATCGAGCTGCGACTGTCAATAAGAGTTAATGTAGTAGGGATTGTCGTCGGGTTTGCCGTTGTAATTGACGGATTATCTAATACAGCCACGAAGAGTCGTTACATTAATACTTTAAAGTTTATGTACTCTTAACATGTGAGTCAAACACAATGGTAGGAGTCATGTTTAGTAATTTACTACCAATAATACCATGATTTATAGAAAATGTTACATCCAGCATGCAAAAAAACTTGTATATAAAAAATATATTTCGTTTCGACTTTCCAAAGCACAAAATATTAAGATGTGTGAATATTTATAACTTAACACTTTCAAAAAGCACGTCTTTTATTCATAACTATTTTAAATTATGAGAACAAACCCGCTATATTTACAAGGAGATCAATAACCTACACAAAAGGAAAGTTAGAATTAAATCCTAACAGGAATCCAAATTTATATCCTAGGCAGCAGTGGCGCTTTATAAAAGCTCTGCCCTCGGGGCAGACGCGTCACAAGCTCTCAATTAAAGGAACTTTTGCGCCCTGAGGCTCTCTGAGTTTTGTTCTTGTACTTACCGATTTTGCACTTCCCCAACCCACGTCCTTAGTTGCAACTCAGCTTTCAAACAACCGTTGTTTCTCTCTTGTCCCGGATTAACAAGACGTTCGTTATTAGTTGGGAAGCAATTATTAAGAACACGTCCTTTTTATTCCGAGGAAGATTATTTTAACTTATTGGTTTATGAGAAGTCTCTGATACTGAGAGATTAAAGATGTCAAGCGAGATTCTGGAATTGAGAGATTTAACTTACCGTTTATCTGATATGAGGAATGTCTTCTACATAAATAAAATTAGAGTTTGGCTGTAAATTGCTTGGAATTATGAAATTGTTGCATATTTTCACGTTTTATACCCTAGGGAATCCAAAACTAGACTTATCTGAATTTCTGTCTGTCTGTCTATCGGTAACGCTCAATGACGGGTTTTTGTTCGCTTTTCACGGGAGAACGGGTAACCTGACTTTGATGAAACTTTGTTTTTTTGTTCTTTATATGCGTGAAAAGGTTTTAAGCTACTTTAAACTGGCGTACGTCTTTTGGAAAAATAATGGCAGCAGCTCAAAAACGTGATTTCGTGCGGTTTTGGTCATGTTTTGTTCGCTTTTCACAGGGAAGCGTGTGCACTGATTTCGATGAAACTTTTTTCTATGTTCTATAAGTGCGTTATAAGGTTTTAGGCTAATTGGATTTTTCGAGTCACCTTAGGGCTCTGCCCCACGGGGTTTTAAAGATCCTATGTTATTCTTATGGACAAAGGATTTATTTATATTGAGCCAGATGATGACTTAAGAATAGTCTATATCTATAAAAGGCAAAGCCCTGGCTGACTCACTGACTGACTGACTGACCCACTCATCACTAATTCTCCACCTTCCAATGTAGGTAAAGAGCTGAAATTTTGTACACTGATTCTTTAGGCATAAAATAGGAAAGCTAATTGGTTTTCATCCTGAACTGACCTTAGGACTCCGCTAGAGGCCCCGAAAAAGTTCCCATATATTCCTTATGGACATTCATTTTTGTTTGAGCTGATGAAAATACAAACAGCTGATCTTGATTCGTAGTAGTTCCACGGGCTAACCACAGAATGCAGCACACACAACTGTAATAGTTTTTATAAATCATTTTCAGGGCGAAGCCTGCGGGAACAGTTAGTTATTCTATAAACATATATTGTAGTTCTTATATAAAACGTTGATTGAAGATTGGTAGTAAATAAGTATACATAGTGGACATATGATCTAAATATATATTTGTCGGACTCATGCACTCACGGAAATATTGATCGCTTTATCAAAAAACAAAAATAAAACGAAAATGTATATGAAGTTGAAATTTTGCATGGTGGTTCCCCTTATGCTGCAGATGTACAATAAGAATACGTTTAAAAAAGTATTGTAGGGCTCTTCCCTAATTCACTTTTATGGCAATCTTATGAGTATTAGTATTTACTGGATCTTTGTAAGTTGAAATTCGGTAGGAACATAACTAATAAATCAGAACAAAACGTATTCCCGTTACGAAAATGTTTAAGGGCTTCGCCCCCCGGAATTTCAAAATACAATTTTTTAACAATCTTGCACATACTACTGGACTGATGGATCTGAAATTCGGTAGGAATATAGCTGATAGCTCAATGCAGACATCTACCTACTCCAGATACAAATATACTCAAGGACTTTGGCCCACTGGCCTTTAATATAAGCGTGTTAATCATTACACACCAACTACTCAACCAATAGAGCTGAAATTTGGAACCTTAAAGGAAATAAGAAATAACATCATGACAAGATCATGAGTTATAAGTCATGAGCAAATACAATTATGGTGTTGTTCTCTGGAGATTTCACACATACCCTATGACGTGCGTGAGACATGGGTGGACGATATCTACGCCTCTCTAAAAATATATTTCATGTTGCCGATTACTGAGCGTCTGAACTTAACAGTAAATATGAAAATTTATTTTTGAGAAGACTAAGGGGTTGAGGAGTTTTCTTATGCCCTTTTAAAACTTGAGATTGGGACATTGAAAAACAAATGTAGTATCATAAACATCTTGGCACAATCGATGAATCAGAGGATTTACTGATCGACAGTTGTTTACCGACGTTTATAAACGGTTTAACTTTTATTTAACTGTACATTAAACATCTAACATGTAATTTTAATATTGTAAAATTATATGGGTTGTTATTTTCTTTAATTAATCTACAACTTATACATACAACCTGTACGAAGGATAGTGATATAATATGGAACTACATATTTAAGTTTAATCATCGAGACAACACCACTGCTAAAGTAATAATGTATCAATATCTGTCGCAATACTGTGAAGTTTGGTTAGATTACCAGTTAATTCCTACCAACAAAACGCATTTGCCAATTTACCAACTTGGAACGTGTTGATTGAAACTGCCATCAACTGATAATTTGGTTAATGCAAGCGACAGCGAAGGAGGGTTAGAGGTAATAATTGCTAAGACTTTAAACGTTCTTTAACAATAGATGAGAGAGTGATGAAACTTTGTATTGCATGATTTGAATATTATTTACTATAACTATACTGTTACTCCGTGTTATACATTTAATGTGACACAATATGCGGATTAATTCAAGACTGGTTCAATTCACAGACGACATATTGTCGTTGATCAGTATACAAAAATTGGGGCATATCCTTTGTTTTTAATTAAAAAAGATCTTAACAACAAATCTAAACAATTGATATATTATTGTACGTTTTTTATATTTGTAAATATATTGTTTATACGATTAGAAACGCTTTGGCTGTGGACATATTATTGTTGTATTCTTTATTGGAGTCAGTAAAATTCAGTATTTATCTAACTTGGAGAAAGTGTATCTCACTACATTAACAGCTGTAATGCCAAGTGTATCTCATTACATTAACAGATGTAATGCCAAGTGTATCTCACTACATTAACAGATGTAATGCCAAATAGAAAAAGATTCTACAAATTTGTATATAAAACATGAATGTCGTCATATTCCGTCTACGTCAATAGGCTCCAGGACAAAATCCTTACAACTAAACGCCCTGGAAGCACTTCTGTAAACGCTTGAAGGGTTTGACAAGGGTTTTAGTATTTTCTACATTAAATGTATTACTGTAGTTTGAAAGTTTGACGCTCATAAGAGTTAAGAACTTTCATAAGGTCTCAAAAACTGTATAAGAACGTATTCATGCTTTTTGCCTCCTGGATTGATTACATGACTTAAAATACCCCCGGCGCAGCAAACCTGCACACTCAGCGAATTTCCAATGGAGATATAAATGTCTTAATTCTACATAAAGCCACTTACCAAGTTTCATAAAAATATATTCACAAATAAGCGATATATACAATTTTAATTATTCTCCATAAGAATAACATTGGGGCTGAGTACTCAGGTTTGCTGCAACAAGGAACACAAAAAATTGGATTTTATGCTAATATCAATATAACTCAACTAGGTGAAGTTGTATACCAGTTTTTATTAATTTATGGTCATAATTAAGGGAGACAGAGCATTTAATTATTATCCATAAGAATAACATGGGGCCTGAGTACGCAGGTTTGCTGCTACGGGAGAATTATGCAAAAACAATTTTTTGGAGCAAATATCAATAGACCTCAACGAGATGAAGCTGTATACCAAGTTTCGTCAGTATACGTTCATAAATAAGCGAGATAACAAAAATTTCTTTTCCTCCATAAGAATAACATTAGACAACGTACTGTGTTTAGCACTTTCAATATCTCGGTAACCAATTGACGTAGAGGAATGATCGAAATACCAAATTGTGTGTTTTTTTAAGCTGAATCGAATGGTCAAAACAAAAATTATATGTAAAAAATTCAAAAAACCCATTTTTGGGGTACAAAACCCCCCCCAACATACCCTTTTGGATAGGTCGATCTGTCTGGTTTTCGAACTTAAAGTCATAAATGCTGCTTTATATGTTTATACCAAATTTCGTCAAAATCGGATAATTTTTACGAGAGTTATCGTGCTCACGGACACATATATATATATATATATATATATATATATATATATATATATATACAGTATCAAACGAATGGTGTTTTTGGGGTCTGGGGACCTCAAAACTAAAAGTTATCATGGTCCCGGGCCTAGGTCTTATCATGCCGACTACGGTAATAGCTTCTTCCCTATAGGGGAAATTCGCTAAAATAAAGTTACATACTTTGTCGTCATCAATCCACTAGTTTATGTGATTACTTGTTTCGGGATTAGTTTTGTCCCATTATAAAATCTTGCCGTATCTCAGAATAAAATACTGTCATCGTCTTGAGTTTAAAAACATTTCAACACTAAACACAAACTTGTACTGGCACATTAAACATTTATAAATTTACAATAAGTGTACACTTTATTTCCCATGTGCGGCCGGCCAAGGACAAGAGCAGACTGACACTGAGAGCAGATTAGTAATCATATAAACTAGTGGATTGATGACAACAAGGTATGTAACCTTATTTTTTAAGTTAAAAGAACGTACTTTATCTTTCCTCTTTATCTAAATTATAACACCACCAAACGTTTACTTTTACATTTCTACTCTATTATATTTTTAAAATAACTCTGTGATGAATACAGAGGATTAATAAAAATATTAATTTCACGCATCATTATACTGTATCTAATTATTCCAGAATCACGCAGTCAGACTATTTACAAACACAATACACATTACTACTCCCACTATCACCATACATTCTCATTTCCCAATCTCGATATGACTCATTCACCGTCACGCTAACACAATTATTCCTCGTCGGATTGTAGTTTGGCAGTAATTGGGTTTAAAGTTAGCAAATCCGTTCCTGCCGGTTATGTGATTAGGCACAATATGTTGCGTCGTAACCTCCCCTCCCCATCTTCCCCTCGCTAAGCCGAGTATATTAATCACTGTAATGCAACTAGTTGCTGCTCCCCTTTCCTAAACTCCAATACACTCACCCACTCGTGCAATTTATTTCTATCTAATCTCGTTTCGATTCGCGCTCCCAGCACCACATGGGAATAAAGGCTAGGATGGTTGCCACTTTAACATGCTATATTCACACGAATGATATGTGTTTGGAGTGATTCGTTATAATTAAATGTACTACTGCACCATATCCTACAAAAATATATACTTTTTAGGAAGAGTAACAAACTTATTTATCATAAAACTATCTTCAAAATTAAAAAGGTCTGTTATTATAATGTTAAAAACAGAAAACCAGTTACAATGAGAAACCAGTTAATAATAATAAACAATTAATTTTTCTTTCATGGAGCGAAAATTAATTGAACTGTAATTTAAACCATAACAAAAAGTATTGTAGGAGTGCTTTGAATTAAGAACTTTGCCAGACAGTCAAATAACCATCGTTTAACTGTTCAATATATTTTAAAACAAACACTGTTATATTCTATTCTAAACATTTGTTCTAAAGGCTGCTAGTTCACATAAAAGTATTAGACTTTTGTTAGTTGGGCAAGAGCGTGCCACCAAATAATTTTAGGCAGGATATCAAATATATATGAAAAGTAAATATGTTTAACTGCACAAAAACAAAAGAAAATATTTATGAAGATGTACCTACTATTTATTTTCAATAAGGAATATGCCTACTTATAGATGAGGAAGAGTAAAGTCTATTGTTTCAAAAGGTGTAAAATATGATTTCTGAGTTTACCGTCAACATTGTCATAGTCATTTAGTAGTTTTAAAATACGTAATGCACTAATGTTATTAATCAGGTTTGTTATTTTTTCAGAAGAAAGGTCATGTGATTACAACGGGACTGTTATCACTGAAACCCAGCGACAGCCCTGCAAAAGAACACGTATTGACAGTCGCAGCCCGATCAGGCTAATGTATAGCGGCCCCGCCCTACCGCTACTTTACATATGGCACTGCAAATCCGATTTAAATTTATGCCGATTTTATGATGATGCCTAAATGACCGGGATGATAACCTGTACTTTGCCGCGTCCGGTTGTAAATAAACTCGTTATGAGGCTAGATGGGTGACGAAGATTGCCTGTAGACGATCATTATAGGGTATCGGCATTCTGAAAAGGCGCCTATCTCTTACTGCCTCGAACCGTTTCTGTAAAACAGATTAGATTCGTTTCGAGTTCCAATTCAAACTGTCAGAGAAATACTAACTTGTAACAACACCAAAACTACTATTCCAGAGGAAGAGATATCTGGCATCACAAGTCAGATTTAATGCAATAATACCCCGTCGCAGAAAACCTGCGTACTCAGCGAATTTCCAATGCATATATATTTGACTCACTACTACATAGAGCTATTTACCAAGTGTCACAAAAATACATCCATAAATAAGTGATATATAGCATTTTATTTATTCTCCATAAGAATAGCATTAGGGTTGAGGACGCAGGTTTGCTGCAACGAGGAAGATAAGTAACATTTTTTATGCAATTATCAATATAACTGAACCAGGTGAAGCTACATACCAAGTTTTATTAATTTAGGTTCATAATTAAGGGAGATATACAACTTTACTTATTCTCCATATGAATAACATGGGGGCCGAGTATGCAAGTTTGCTGCTACGGGGACTATCAACAAAAAACTTGTTTTTTGTGCTAATATCAATATACCACAACTATTTAAAGCCACATGCCAAGTTTCATCAATATGCATTCATAAATAATCGAGATATAAAATTTTATTTATTCTCCATAAGGATAACATTGGATAACGTACTGTGTTTACCACTTTGAATATCTCTGCAACGGTTGGACGTAGAACAACGATTAAAACACCAAAATGTTTGTTTTGTTGAGCTAAACACATTAATAAACAGAAATGTGAAGTTTTTAGTAAAACTATCTGAGAAAAATCTAAAAACCTTTTTCCCATAAGATTAACATGGGACACGTTTTTTTTTTTATTTTCTCCGCAACCACTTAACCTAGGTTAATGATTCAACATACTAAATTATTTGTTTTTTTAAGCTCTATAAAATGGCTATAACCAAAATTGAGTGTTTTTAACATTTTGGGGTCAAATTTGCAAAAAACCGATTTTTGGAAAATTTTTACCACCATAAAACCCCCTTCCCATAGTCCGATTGATCTGGTTTTCGAACTTAAAGTCATAAATGCTACTCTCCACAGTTGTGCAAATTTCATCAAAATCGGGTATTTCTTTCAAAAGTTATCGCGGTAACGGACACACACACACACATATATATATATATATATATATATATACATATATAAATTTGAACGAATAGTGTTTTTGGCATCTGGGGAACTCAAAACGAAAAGTTATCATGGTCTCGGGCTTAAGTCTTACTATGCCACCTACGGTAATAGCTTCTTCCCTATAGGGGAAATTCGCTAAAAAGCGGGTTTAACCTCGGTCATATAATAAAGTTTATGATAATAGTTTATTATATAGACTAACCATTGAGATACCACCATTACGTATATCGAAGCAGAGGCATATTCGACCGCGACAAAGGGTAGCAGAGATTAATTATCATGAATTTTAAAGTAAACTGTACAACTGTATAAATCTTTGCACGATTTGGCATTTTGGGCCACTAGCCTTATGGCAACTACAAGCTAAGTAGTTTAATCCAGACTGGAGGGTATCGTATCGTGACGGAGAGCGCTGTGGTGTGATTGTACAGTGACCGCGGCTATAAGTGTTACGAACGTGATCGAGGTATGTTATGAACGGCACCTAGGTATCACGAACATCTCACAGTCCGAGGCATATCATCACTCCATTGGCTACCGGCCTCTGGCTTCGCCACGATTTAATACACCTCTCACAACCACGCACACTATATCACTATACCAGAGAATAGCGAGATGCCCATCAGACGAGAAAGGTAGCGCTTATTATTTGAGAAATCATCATGTAAAACCTTTATGTCGGAAACACCAAATGGAAAACGAAGGTAATTTGAAACGTGTGACAGCAATTATATATATATATTAGTGGAGAAATTCTTAAGACGTTGCAGAGTCCGTTGTTTTATTCATAGCGGTGTACACAAATTAAAACACCAACAACTTTACTATAAGGAACAAATAGAGATAAATTTAGGTAAGCTATCTTAAAAAAGCTATATTTTGAATACTATTGATGTTGTTAAACCTGCTATATTGTTTACGTTATTTAATTGCATAACTGTATTTTAAAGTATTTATATCACAGACATATTCTGACATCTACATCATGTTTTAAAACCATAGTCATACGAGTACGATTCTAGCAATATTAGGCTCTATTTCTAAGCACTCCGTTGTTATTTACAAACATTTAAGTACCGTATAGCAAATTCATTTTCATAATATCACAATCATTCAATAATTTTTGGAACTAAAAACAGTATTTTTTGAAGTGTGTTAAATTACGAGTTACGACACAAAGAGAAAGAGAATAATACAGGAATGCTTGCATATAATATTATGTAAATTGGAGATGTTGTTAATTTATATGTTATTTGAACAGAAGCTAAGATCTAATTACAGAGAGTTAACTTACTTGAATCGTGGATGCAAACCAAGTAGAATCAACTGACCTTAGGTTGTTTCCACTGCATGGTTTCCGATTGCCTTGTAACAAAGTAATTATTCACACCTTTGTCATCTTCAGTTGCAATTAACTTTTATATTATAATCGCTTCTTCATTATAAGGTATTATAATTCAATTAGGCCTAATGTGTTTAACCGTCCGTGATTAAGTGTGATTTAGCATAATCGAGATTGAGCAATAATTTTGATTCATAACAGGTTTTGTACTAGTCCCTTATAGAAAATGTTATTTTTATACAAATAATATAATACCAAGATATCTGAAATAAGTTTCAACGCGATTAGATCAAAATGACTGTACCAAAAAAATACATTTTCACATGGATAAAATGTTTATACAGTTGTATAGGGCCTTACATATATTTTATATGTTGTTTAATCAAGAAGTAACAAATGTCAAGTGTTACATATTCCCAGATGGTTGGGTTATAGATGTATTGTGGAGAGTATTACATTGAACCGAATGCCCAGTGTTCTTAATTGTATAAACTGGTTATTGTTGGCTTGTTAATCCAAACATTACGGTCGGTCGTTTCTAAACTACAAATCAATACTAAACTCAAGCATAGATGAGATAAATGCGTAGATGAGGTAGATTAATTGTTGGATTCTGAATTTCAAGATCGGTATGAATGGTAAGAGCAGTATAAACTAACATCTTCGAACTTGTTATCGGAGTAAATTATACATATAACTTGATAAAAGTTGATGTAATTAAAAATATGAATGAATTTTTGATATACAAGTATGCAACTATCTAATGCCACGCCACTCTTGGATGTAGCAGTTTAGCTGGAGAACATACTAACATTTGTCTGGAAAAATTTCACTGAGTGTAGAATGCTTTTGGATATAACATTTATAGCTTAAAAGAGACATTTTTCAAAAGACCATTCAGAACTTCGGCCAACGAAATGGCTTTCTTGAAATTGGTATTAGATATTGTATTGAATACCGTCTACTTTAACATAAGTTTTTTTTAAATTAAGTTTGACATGACACATTTTCGCTGTCAGACATTTCTATCCTATCCTACTCTCTGACCAACGTACAGAAAGTCATCACATTTCCAGGAATAAAGTTGACGACAAACTTTTGTATGAACAAGTTATAACAGATTGAAGTTCTAGTGAGCTCATTGATTCTATAAGGTGGTAGTTTTATCCAACCAATTAATTTAGTGGGATGGCGGGAATAAAGAAATAATGTTTAGATAGGTAAATAAGTTGTAAAACAGTTTTTTCAAAAGTTTGATTATTCGGACCATTATTCACGCTACTGTAAACTATTTAATGATTACTATTTATAGATTTAGCTACCCAAGCATTATTAGCCATTCCTGTTGTAAAGCTTGGTTTATGATCCCGCACGTTTGATGTGAGCATTCGGCCACTGAAGTTTTCGAATTAGTTACCAGTTCAGTGATTTTAATGTGTATTGTGCTTTAAATATCTACTCTTTAATCTGAACTGTTTATTATTGCTACAAATGGTTAGGTACAATTTGATTAAACATACTATACATGTTGATCTTAAAGACTTTTGGAGCAGAGACTAAGTTTTTTAATGAGAAAATATCATAAAATGAAGTCCTTTAGCTGAAGTTAGAATCAGGAAAAATTTTACTATGGGAATTGATTCACATAAATTACAAAAGTTCCGTTTAGAAGAGGGTAAGCGTTTCACATTATGGTCAAATAACTGATTGAACAAATCAATCACAGTGCACATTCTTTGAACTTACTCAGTCCATATAATGGACCAAATTATTTTACCCAGAAACATATCCATTTGTCACTGGAAACACATAACCCATACAATGAGTTGCCAAGGCGTCAGGCCAATAACAGCTGTTATGCCCATTGTTGAGACTGTAAGCATCTTGACCTCCATCATTACCAACCTCGCGGGTTCTAATTTCCCTTCGCCGTCTTCATTGATTTCACGTCTCCGAAACCTAAAATTGATTACAGAACGTGCTTTGAATATCGAATCTTGTGTAGTTACTGCGAAAGGGTCTCATTAAGTTTTTTGCACCGCGAGCCGCTGCGGACGGGCCCGGTCTTTCATTCAGTGTTAACTAGGTGATTATTGCGCCGCTATCGTAACGACACGAGCGGGATGTGCTGTGTAATGGTTCTCTCCGCTCGGGCTGCAAGATGTATCTAAATGTTTGCAATGTGTTTCGATCATTTGGATAGATATTGGAGAAATGTTATTTACCATTACTCTAGTTGTACTTTCGATAAAATCGCGATGGTGTCTTTAGACAGAAACTTTATTAAGGGCCAGTTTTGAAAATGTTACCCAAATTCTCATAACAAACAACCTGTAACGTGTACATTCTTATAACACATATAAACAATAAAGATAAAATATCCCAAACATTAATCAATATAAATACTTTGTACAAATATTCTTCCAATTAAAATTAAAATATACGCTATGAGAGGAGTTAGAATATTAATCAACATTTAATTGTGAGTTTTCTCGCAAAAAATGAGTCATTAATAAAGGGATATTTTGCAAAAGTCTTGACTTATATTAAATATATATGGTCTGTCTAAGCACTAAATGAAAAAATACGATTGCCACAATTTCGTGTTTTTGGTTAGTTAGGCTACATTTTCTACTACGTTTTAAGTCAGTGTGTTCTCATTACAAAACATTTGCAAAGTATTTTTTTGTTTCAATGTTCATCATTTTTACGCAGTATTTTATATCAAGGAAAGTCAGCTATATAATATTTGATCAAATATATACGTTTTAAAAAAAGGACCGAACTGTCAAAGTCACCGAAATAAGACTGTGATAAGTGCACAGCAGCAAGAAAGCGCAACAATAACGTGTAATGGTCAACTCGAACCTATCGTTGGAGGCAGAGAAAAGAAGTTATCAAAATGGGGTTCTTCCTGACTACACGTTCGGGTCCTAGTTTAAATGCTTTTCTCCCTCAATTTTTAAATTATTTTCTTAACAAACCCTCATAAAATATATACTGTATATTATAGTTGAGCCACTGAATAAAATACTTTCATACTCCTTCCACCACGACGTAAATGTTCGCTGCTCCAACCAAATATATTGGGAATTGTCTTGTTCGAAAGCATTTACGCAGTTTGTTGGATTTATATTCCACACGTTCTGCAAGAAGGTCGCTTATCCAGAGACCCAACTTGTTAAACTTTACTCACATTTTAAAGAGAAATACTTTGGTTTATAGAGAATATAACTCACTCCGCCTCCGCTTGGGTCGCTCCAGTTGTTATTTTATCTCAATGTCCCTTCAAGTATTTTTTCATATAGTATAATATTTGTATTAATTTTGTATATAGGTTTATTTTATTTTCATTCAATGGTCCTATTTCTTGTTTATACTCTACTATGTGAAAGTTGCATTGACAGTTTACTGTTTGATTTGAAACTCCATATGCCCAATTTTAAAATTTCCAATTTTCAAGGTACAAATAAGAGGTTACAAAATTAGAAATAGTAACTTTTGACCATTTTCACAGGAGTTTCTAGGTACAAGCAAAATTTATTCATGCAAAATTTCACGTTTCTACCTCATCTAGAAGTGATCTAGGATTCGTATACGTGAGTGAATCAGTTACACATCGAGCTGTATAGTTATTTAGAAGAAGAAGATTTCCATACTTTGGTTATCGTATTTTTTTAAAGTTAATGGTTTATAAATAAATTATTTGGTTACTAAACAGTTTCCTTTTAAATTAGTTTCGCTACCACTCTTTTCCTACCTTTGAAGTTTTAAAAATTATAACAATACTCAGATCTTGTAGCTAAATGATTTTTTTTCCTATTTGTTTAAAATTACATCTCAAAAATTCAAACTAATGATGATAACACAACATTTAAGTAAGGCCTAGTAAGAATTTTCACTTTCATTGTTACATCTTTGTGGTTAGAATTCCCATCGTACATACTAAGTTCACACAAAAAATCGTACGCTGCGGTTACCTTTATAATATTTAAGTTTTCTTTATTTAAACAGAATTTTCTTTTAAATCAATTACCCCTTGACAACAATTTTTGTCTCGTATACTTTGGGCTCTTTACTGTTTAAATTGTTTCTTGCTCGTCAAGTCTGTAACGACTGTGTAGCGTTTATTCATCGTTTATGTCAAGGACAATTATTATCATTAAAACCGTTATATAAACAGGTTACTTCGACAAACAAGTAAGTTAATTGGCATGAAACGAACCAAATCCAGTTCATCATTGTTGCTACGACAGTAATGACCTGGAAAGGTGTCGCTGAACGATCCAAAATCACCTGCGATTTCACCTGTTAACGATACCTCCGGAGGCATGAGAATAGCGTAAATGTTGGTATGCAGTAAAATATGCATAATGCAACTACAGTTTTGAGAGTTACGATCGTAATATTAATCATATGGTAAATTTTAGAACAAACAATCCGGTTGGACGGTAAGAGACTTTTACATTATCACGATTTTCTGACAAAACGTGTTGATTTACGAAATCTGTAATCGTCTGACGGCTGATGAACTTGTCTGGTTAGTTTCTGATGTTGCAACTGGCTTTTTGATTAAACGTCCATCAATCGTCACCGTAGTATAAAATTTGAGCTTTATTAATAATATTGTCTTAATTACTTACAAAAAAACTATACAAAATGAATGTCTCTTCGTTTGTCCCCTACGTGTTTTTATTGAGCGTTATATTCATGAATATATTTTTATCTATACCATAAATCGGACTGAAATACAATTGTGCATGGTAATTCATTTTAACCTTAGAAAGTTTTCAAGCCATTAATTTAAGTCCTAAACCTTAGGGTTCCGTAATACTGGACCTTGAAATTACTAATGTTAACTTTATGACTAATTATTTTTTAGTTTTCCAGGGTAATATTAATATTTACCACCGGGGGGAAAACGAGGCTCAACAAATACAAAGCGGACGAAGTTTTTAGTATAATAGACCAGCAGTGAATATGATATTAAAAAGTCAAAATTAAGTATTCAAAATGTTTTTTTAGCGAATTTCCCCTATAGGGAAGAAGCTATTACCGTAGTCGGCATGGTAAGACCTAGGCCCGGGACCATGATAACTTTTCGTTTTGAGGTCCCCAGACCCCAAAAACACCATTCGTTCGATACTGTATATATATATATATATCTATATATATATATATATATATATATATATTATATATATATATATATGTGTCCGTGAGCACGATAACTCTCGTAAAAATGATCCGATTTTGACGAAATTTGGTATAAATATGTAAAGCAGCATTTATGACTTTAAGTTCGAAAACCAGACAGATCGACCTATCCGAAGGGGTATTTTGGGGGGGTTTTGTACCCCAAAAATGGGTTTTTTGAATTTTTTACATATAATTTTTGAAAAAGTCAAATTTTAGTTAAATTAAAGTTAAATTTTGACCATTCGATTCAGCTTAAAAAAACACACAATTTGGTATTTCGATCATTCCTCTACGTCAATTGGTTACCGAGATATTGAAAGTGCTAAACACAGTACGTTGTCTAATGTTATTCTTATGGAGGAAAAGAAAATTTTTTTATCTCGCTTATTTATGAACGTATACTGACGAAACTTGGTATACAGCTTCATCTCGTTAAGGTCTATTGATATTTGCTCCAAAAAATTGTTTTTGCATAATTCTCCCGTAGCAGCAAACCTGCGTACTCAGCCCCCATGTTATTCTTATGGATAATAATTAAATGCTCTGTCTCCCTTAATTATGAACATAAATGAATAAAAACTGGTATACGACTTCACCTAGTTGAGTTATATTGACATTAGCATAAAAACCCATTTTTTGTGTTCCTTGTTGCAGCAAACCTGCGTACTCAGCCCCAATGTTATTCTTATGGAGAATAATTAAAATTGTATATATCGCTTATTTGTGAATATATTTTTATGAAACTTGGTAAGTGGCTTTATGTAGTATTAAGACATTTATATCTTCATTTGAAATTCGCTGAGTATGCAGGTTTGCTGCGACGGGGGTATTTACTTTTGTTATGTGAAACTTTGAGAACCCCTAAAACCTGTAGTATTCACTAGTTGGCTGCTTGGTTGAAAACCAGCGCTAAACAGGTTTTCTGATGTCAAAAATATATAAATTGTACATTTTCTAAACTAACATAGTTTTTATGGACTTATCATTGGTTCATTAAAGTATTAGTTTAGTACCTTTAATCATTGTCGTGGATTTTTTTAAAGATATTAGGTTTTACGACGAAATGCCGTAATAAAAGTATATTTGCGCATAGCAAACTGCATAATAGGATTAATACAAGGATGTTCAAGGAATAAGAGTCAAGTTAATTAAGTTTAAGTGATAATACTTTGAAATTTTTTAATTGTAATACTACAATTCTTCGAGATGGGCGACTTAATTTGATCAAAGGTTACAACTATTACAACTTCGGACTTTTTATGTTAAATGTACATTTATTTTAGTTTTAACAACAATGATTTTAAATGCTGTTTACTAAGTTTGGAGGAGTTTTATTAACTGGGGATGTTAAGAACCCCCAAGGAACGCTGAATCTTGTCGAATGTAAACAATGCCCAGTGAAGAGGGAACTTCCTTGGCGGAATACTTGATTACAACGCCTGTTCATTACGAGGTTGAAAGACTCGCTAAATGTTAGCAGTAATATTTACAAGTTAAAGGTAGCAAAAAGTGTTGACGGAAAGTGGGAAGAGACGAAATATTTTTTTTATTTTTGTTCATTTTCCTGTTAATAAAATTGTGTAACTTCCTTTCTCACTAAACCTTACTGTTGCCAACGGATTCATAATGATACTGATTTAAAACAATAATTAATATTATGGCTATTGTAGGATCGAAAAATTGGAAAAAATTACTTGTCACATTTTTCTACCACGAAAGTAATTGATGGGTTTCCCCTAAAGTCGTATCGTTAAAATTACACAACCCAACAAATATAGTACGATTTCAATTTAAATGGCACGTCTAATTAACCAAATACTGAGGGATAATACCCCCGTAGCAGCAAACCTGCATACTCAGCGAATTTCCAATGCATATTAATTTATCTTAATACCACATAAAGCCACGTACCAAGTTTTATCAATATACATTCATAAATAATCGATTTATGACATTTTAATTATTCTTCATAAGAATAACATGGCGGCTGAGTATGCAGGTTTGCTGAAATAAGGAACACTAAAAATGGTCTTTTATACAAATATCAATGTAACTTAACTGGTTAAAGCCAAATACCAAGTTCTATTAATTGATGTTCATAATTAAAGGAGATAACACGTTACTTATTCTCCATAAGAATAACATGGGGCTGAGTATGCAGGTTTGCTGCTACGGTAACCATCGGACAAAAAATGGGTTTTTGTGCAAATATCAATAGACCACAATGAAATTAAGCAATATACCAAGTTTCGTCAGGATAAGTTGATAAATAAGCGAGATATACAATTTGTCTTATCCTCCATAATAATAACATTGGACAACGTACTGTGTTTAGCACTTTCAATATCTCAGTAACCAATTGACGTAGAGATATGATTAAAACACCAAATTGTGCGTCTTTTTAAGCTGATTACAATGGGAAAATAAAATTTTACTTTTTCAAAAATTGTATGTAATAAACTAAAAAAAATCATTTTTGGGGTACAAAACCCCTCCTTTTGGATACGTCGAGCTGTCTGGTTTTCGCTCTTAAAGTCATAACTGCTTTACACGTTTATACCAAATTTCATCAAAATCGGACCTTTTTTACGAGAGTTATCGCACCCACGGACATTGTATATATACAAATACAGTTTCGAACGAATGGTATTTTTGGGGTCTGGGGACCTCAAAACGAAAAGTTATTATGGTCCCGGGCCTAGGTATTACTATGCCGACTACGGTAATAGCTTAATTACGGTAAATTCGCTAAAACCAAAGTTCTGATGAGATTTTCAACAATCGATTGTTTAAGTCATTATACAAAAGCCTAACCGTAATCACAGCGATAGGTTAGATTTTACTCTAAACCTTGTATTATGTTTGTACATTGTCAATACGCTTATCGAAAGCTTTGCTCATAACACGATAGCGTACAGTTTAATTCCCCGATTCGTTTGACGTGCAGTGATAACCTATTCGCTAATATTATGAATCCGATTTTATTAAAAACAAACTTTTACTCAATAACATTTGTTAATAAAATAGCTTCCCAGTTTCACATTAGCTCTCCTCGAATGTGGTAGAATTGTACACACGGTGTGTTAAAAAAGTGAGCTTAGGAAGTTTTATTCTCTTTATAAAAATATTTTCACTATTTTTTAGGGTACTTAACTACTCAGCATAAATCGTAACGAACATAATTCAAATAAAATAAGGCAAATAATAATAGTTTGCAATAATAAAATATTACGTACAGTAATCCACGAAAACATAGATGTTTAAACACAAACTAATAAAATAACAACCAAATTTATTTCAAACAAAATTTGGAGGGTAAAAATGTCTGTTATATGAGATAGACCACTGACCAGTCCTAAATGTGCGTCCTCCTTGAGTTGCATGGGTTGCAGGTCCAAAGTGAAGGTCCTATGGGGTTTTGGCGCTAAAATGCCTGTATTAAAATCTTTTCCAAGATGAAAGAAGATCACGATAAACAATCCCGTTTAAAAGTAGTTTCTCCTCAATCACCTAGGGAGAGTTCCGCAATAATCATCGGTTATAGACTGCAAACCGGCTTTGACGGAAGCGGTATGCAAAAATTATACTGGGTACGGGGCCGAACGTGAAACAAGCATCGAGCCCACGAAATCAATCACGTCGGCGAAGGGAAATTGATAGCTTTGAGGTTGGCACGATTGGAATCAGCTGTTCGACAATGTGACATGAACATGAACAGTGTGATGCTTAGAACAGATATGTATCCATTGAATGTTATGTGTGAGGTGATAGCACGCTCTTTAGTACTTACGTATGAAGTTATAATCTGTCTTGAAATAGTTCCACTTTTAATATTTTAGTGACAAAACTATAGGCAGAAGATACAATTCGTGTACGAATATGTCGTAATTAATTATTTTGACATCGTAATACTATAAAGGCGGTCCCACACTTCTCGCGAACGCGCCCGAATATTCAGCCAAACTCCGAATGTTTGGAGTGTTCGCGAGAAGTGTGGGAGATGCACGATCTTTTGAATACATACGGGAACATATGGGACGGAATGTTCAGTGAACATTCAGGAGAATATTCAGCCGAATGTTCATGCCTGTTCGCGAGGAGTGTGGGGCCGCCTTGAAATGTATCGTAAAAAATAACACATAAACAACAACTATATTTTCGACTAACTTAAAATAGTTTTGTCTTACATAGAAAATGAATGAAAGGGACAAAATATAAACCTACATTTTAAGAATTAAATAACTTGTTCACGTAACATTGTTTCACGGTAAAATCAAGATTTCTTGCAATTTGTAAGGAGCGTAAGGATTTGTGAAGTCTATGCGATGTCTGCAACAACAATTTTGTCAGACAAATCTGACTTTAATCTACCTTTTATTGTAAATGCCGGGTTGCCTTGGAATAGTCTTATGTTTGTTTTTAAGGGGATTTATTTGGGTATTGTATAGTTTAAATATATAAGATTGCATTATATTCAATATCTCACATTTGATTGGCTTATTCAGAATAAACTATTTCAGCTGTAGAAATAAAGCTTTTAAAATTAATTCTAGATTTTAAAGAATCAAATTCTTTAAAATCAAGTTTTATTTTTTTACTTCTTTTTTGTATAAGGCAGTTTTATATGCTGGTGTTTGAAACGCACAAAGAACCCGGCAAAACTTCTCCACCGTGAACAAAGAGCAATAAAGGGGAGACTTCCTTATGGAAATGCTCGTGAAAAACGTTAATTAGGATTTAGACGATTTTCTCGAGAGCTGTAGCAGGGATGTTCAGCTGGAAATAGCCAGTTGCGTTAGAGGTGCTTGAGTCAGTGAAGTAAAAGTATAAACGCTGGGGGAACTTGTAGCTGATCTGCCCCACAATGGCTTCGTGTTACTCATTACATCTATTGTTGTCTTCCTTTTGTTGGCTTAATTACTTTGATACATTGACTAAATCCTTGGTTTTCCGACTCTAAATTTTAGGGATCGTCTTTTGATTTAGATTATATGTAGCAGACTTTATTGTCTTTATTTTTTTTCTGATCAACATGCATATTGTAAGTAAGGGGTGCAACATGTATAATAATAAGGGAAAAACAATGAAAGTGAGAATAGATGTACAAAAAGACAATATTCAGCTTTGTCACATCTTATAGTTACAATACTTACTTAATGTGGTTGAAATCCCTACTGCTATAAAAAAGGGCCAACGTTGTATCTTCTAAGAGCTTAATTAACAATAAAACAGATTATCTTAGAAAGTAAAATGTTTATAAACTACCTTAAAATTCCATGGCAAAATTACAATTTTAAATTTAAGTGTGGTATTAAAAGTGATACAAGTCGGCTCAAAAATAACAGAACTTTAAAATATAAAACCAACTAGGCCATATTAGTTTACTATTTTTGTACCATTCTGTACCCGCCAAAACCACCTGAACCACTGAAATAACGATTCTACAATAAAAAAAATCGGCTAACAGGTCTAAAAAAATATGAAAACAAAAGATGCGATTATTTTAAAGGGAAAAAGGGCAAGATGTTGTACGGTTTGTGTGCCATAAAACATATTTGCTGTGCTTAAAGAAATGGCCATATAAACAAAATAGTACCTGGGAAACCGAAGGCTCAATAGTCAGTGAATGCAATAGGCTACAATTGTTTTAGTAAGTAGTTTGGTCGGTCATACGATTTACCTATTCCAATGCGAATTACTATTATTTATTGATGTTAATTTCAAAACCTACTACAGTACTAGAAATGATATTATTAGTACCTGGGGGCTGAGCTTTGCTCGGGGAAAGCCAGTTAGTTTGATTAGATGACTTTTTTGGAGTAATATTTCACCACTTCCCCCCTGCTGATAATCAGATTTGTATAACTCATTCGCCTCTTTTATATATTTTTAAGGTCACTCCAGTTGTTATTTATAACTCAATGTCCCTTTGATTTATTTTAATACTCTATATATGTAATCTTCACTCAAATCTTTTAATCTCTTATCTCAGGAAACCACATGTTAATAATCATAAACAACATTAGTATTACTTTGACAGTTCCCTGGTTCATGGATGGTATGGACAGCTGTTACAATTCTATTGTTTTGATTTGAAATTCCATAAGCCCAATTTTATTTTTTAGCTTTTCATTTTAGTTTTTTTACATTATTTGATTTTTCCTGGGGATGAGGCCTGTCTAGAACTTATTTTTATCCCCGAAATTAGTTATTTAGAACATTTGAAGGAAATCGTTGGAGCCGTTTTTGAGATCAGTGTCGCAAGCAAGCAAGCAAGCAAACCTAACTCATATTAGAGTATAGGATATGATGTTACATACAAAGAAATACAATTGGGAAGATGCAGTGATATAAGTGGGTTTCGGTTGCGTGTGGAAGTATACTTTTGTCTAGATTTTGCCTGTTCCTGCCAATGTAAAGTATTTACTAACAAATATCGTGAATCCTAATCAGCAACACTATGAACAAATTGTTCCTAAATAAGATGACTACGGATAATCTGATGCATTCTGCATTAAATGTTCTTCTGAATGAAGTTTCCTTATTGATCTAAACATAATTTAAAACTACCAGTGAAATAAACTATAAGTTCCACATTTAGATGCATCTCGACTCATTCCAAGCTAGACGAGGACCGTTACAATCCGTACTATCTCAGTAGTTATTGTGGGTCCGCAATAATCATCTAGTTAAAGACCGCAAACCCGGCGCGGCGCGGCGCCACGGAACGGCGTTGCATACATAGTGCCGGTTAGCTGGGTACTGGTTACTACCGACCCTTTCATTACCGTCCAACTGGACGTGGAATTCCGGGACCGTGGAACAATAATCAATCCCGGTAATCGAAACCGGGAAATCAATCAAGTCGGCGAAGGGAAATTAATAGCCGGGAGGTTGGTACGATTGGCATCAGCTGTTCAACAATGGGACATGAACAAGTGTTGCGGTCACGAGAACAGCTGTTTATTGCCTGTTCGATTTTATGTCCGAGGTGAGGACGCATACATAACCGGGCTGGTAGACACTGCGCGTCTAGGAAATGGTGTTAAATTGTCTGTCTAATGTGAGAGATGTATTTTTGTTTTCTTTAACATGTTTTACCTTTTAGCGAATTTCCCCTATAGGGAAGAAGCTATTACCGTAGGTGGCAAGGTAAGACTTAAGCCCGAGACCATGATAACTTTTCGTTTTGAGGTCCCCAGATGCCAAAAACACTATTCGTTCAAATTTATATATATATATATGTGTGTGTGTGTGTGTGTGTGTGTGTGTGTGTGTGTGTGTGTGTCCGTTACCGCGATAACTTTTGAAAGAAACACCCGATTTTGATGAAATTTGGCACAAATAAATGTGGAGAGTAGCATTTATGACTTTAAGTTCGAAAACCAGATCGATCGCACTATGAGAAGGGGGTTTTATGGGGGTTTACAATTTTCCAAAAATCGGTTTTTTGCAAATTTGACCCCAAAATGTTAAAAAGACTCAATTTTGGTTATAACCATTTTATAGAGCTTAAAAAAAAACAAATAATTTAGTACTTTGAATCATCAACCTAGGGTAAGTGGTTGCGGAGAAAATAAAAAAAAAGTGTCCCATGTTAATCTTATGGGAAAAAGGTTTTTAGATTTTTCTCAGATAGTTTTACTAAAAACTTCACATTTCTGTTCTTTCTGTTTCTGGTTATTAATGTGTTAAGCTCAACAAAACAAACATTTTGGTTTTTTAATCGTTGTTCTACGTCCAACCGTTGCAGAGATATTCAAAGTGCTAAACACAGTACGTTGTCCAATGTTATCCTTATGGAGAATAAATAAAACTTTATATCTCGATTATTTATGAATGTATATTGATGACACTTGGTATGTAGCTTCAACTAGTTGTGGTATATTGATATTAGCACAAAAAACAAGTTTTTTGTTGATAGTCCCTGTAGCAGTAAACCTGCATACTCGGCCCCAATGTTATTCATATGGAG
Source organism: Allygus modestus (assembly GCA_963675035.1). Lineage (NCBI taxonomy): Eukaryota > Metazoa > Arthropoda > Insecta > Hemiptera > Cicadellidae > Allygus > Allygus modestus. The sequence goes on along the minus strand of OY776115.1, from coordinate 76,563,233 downwards.
AATAAGTAAAGTTGTATCTCCTTTAATTATGGACCTACATTAAGAGAACTTGGTATGTAGCTTCACCTGGTTCAGTTGTATTGATAATTGCAAAAAAAAACATATTACTTATCTTCCTCGTTGCAGCAAACCTGCGTCCTCAACCCCAATGTTATTCTTATGGAGAAAAAATAAAATGCTATAGCCTATATCACTTATTTATGGATGTATTTTTGTGAAACTTGGTAAATAGCTCTATGTAGTAGTGAGTCACATATATATGCATTGGAAATTCGCTGAGTACGCAGGTTTGCTGCGACGGGGACTATTTTATGTCATAAAACATGTTAAGTATGAGATTAAATTATTTTAATACGAAACAATGTGCAAAGTCTATGCAAATATGTACTTTTTTACGTGCTAGAATACACAAGTACTACAAAAATAGTTTAATTTCCATTTTCAAAAAAATTCTAATAAAATCTATAGATACAAGGTTCAGAAATCTAGTTTTCCAAAGAACTGAAAAGGGTTACCTAAAATAAAATTACATTGAAGATTATTATTTCTGAAATTTTTGTGTATAGTACTAAAGGGTAAACTCACTAAGGCAAGTGGCTGAAATAGCGAAATGTAGATATTTATGTTCACACCAACCGGGACAGTAGAACCCTATGTCTTGTCGTGCCAAGGGGAAACTTTCACATCACCTACATTTCTTATTCACAAGTAATGGTGAACAAAAATGTACTTTTCCACAATAAACTTCATCAAACCTCCGTTAAATCTCCCCCCTCTTCAAGCCTCCCCCGAGTGTCCACATGTTTATAGATGATCTTCCTCATTCCGACAGCCGTTACAAACACCACCCCCTCGGGGGATGCTGTGGGGGGGGTTATCTACCCCGAGGTCTCAGGGTTAGTTTATATCGATTAGGGTCGCCCGGGGCATTCATTGTAAGGGATCTACCCTCAGGCTAAGAACGCTATTCTTTCCGAAGTGGAATGTTTTAAAGTTGCGAGCCGAGGGCTTGGAGGGGGGAGTACAAAAAGCGTTGATCCAACAGTGAGGAATAATTTGGCCAGTAAGTGCGGCCCATAAAGCAACCAAGCGCCTGGAGCCGCTCAAAATGGGAACTGTGATTTATTCCTCTCCCCCACCCTCGTCTATGTAAGACTGGACAGTCCGCCCGCTTACAGAGTCGGTTCATTTGGTTTACTTGAGGTTTATTCTTTAACTAAAACATATATTATAGATTATATTTTAAAATGAAAATATTCCCTTCAATTTTTTTCATTTAGCGATAATGTTTCTTTATGTAAGTGTCTTAATTGTTTTAACTGAACATATTTTATGTCATTTAAACTTAAAAAATTAGGTAAATCGCTCAAATGGAGAAAGGTGAAAGGTATTACTTCAATGTGATGACATTTGGAGTATTTATGCTAAAGGCGAAATACGGAGTTGGAGTTTCCATGCACTTTTTTCAATGTGTTTAAACAGCTAAAATGTTTTGCCAGTAAGAAAACGTTGCACCAATAAAGTACATACTATTTTCTGCTCGAAATTTCACTGGTTTAGATGTTCACTCAATAGGCATTATATTCACGATATGTCGCTGTATGTACTCGTTTAGATCTTGCACAAGACCATTCAAGCTATAATATAAGTGTAGAACCATGTTTAACTACGTAAATTATTGACCTGTTTAACACTCCTATCCCTGGCGGATAAAAACTGAACTACAATGAAAACAAAAACTATTTTCCCCCTTTTGTTTGTACTAATGTAATATAAGACTTGATAGGTACTTGATACGCAAGCACTTCGCCTATGTAGTTACATAAAGTGACGACTATACACTTAGCAGTAGACCAATATTTTTGCTCTGTTTATTGTAAAACCATTTGGAATCAGGTCTTCGCAAAAAGAAATATCAATGAAAAGCAATAAACAGTATAACTACCACATGAGATTAAACTGTTGTGGATGTCTCGTCTAATCATAACATTAACTAGGCTGCATATCAGCCGGCTATTTCAATGTTCCAGCTGGAAATAGATGTGATAAGGAGTAGCACGTGCAGCTACCAGAGGATGTCCTGCTTCTACGGCCAACTTTCACCGAATCTACTTTAAGTAAATGGATAATAGAGGTCTTAGCTTAAAGCTGTTTAAGTTAAATTTTGTTCTATCGATTGGTAAATTTCTAGGGAATTTACTCTGATTTAGCAGTTATGAATTTTAAACTTTTTACTTACTTGAGAAGTCTACAAATTCATACAGATTACTCTACGTCTTCAGAGTTACCTACTATTGCAGCAATATTTGTATATATTTTACTTAAGTAGAGCAAAATATTTAATATAAAATGGTTGAAGGCCTATTGATCAAATATACTAATCTGTTTCGAAATATGCTATCGTAACTTTGGTTAACCACATGTAAACTATAGTGAAATGTAGTAAAAACACTAGCCTAACTTCGTGTTTTTTTTAGGTGAGTTTTCTTCCTTACAATTAGTGGGGTGTCCTGCATTTTTTTTAACAGTAATATACTATTTAACATTGTTTATAAACTAGTCGTGCGATGTATTTGTATCGTGCTATCGTTATAGTTTAGAATGTCGTTTGTGAAGTAAAGATTGTTTGGTTTACATTGATAATCAACTAATATACTAAATCTTATAATCAGTCTAGTTTAAACATATAAAGCTTAGTATTTATAACATTCGTTACAGGGTGTGTAATAACAATGTAACACCACGAATCTGCCATTGCGGTACCAGCCCAGTGCGAAACGTCCGCCTTCGATGGCTACAGTGGCCACCGTATTCCTCGGGCCGCCAGTTAGTTCCACCAGTTTAGCCCTGAAATCAGTCCACATTGTGTGGACATCGCGTCACATTAGTATTCCCTCTCTCACCTACCGCTAATACCCCTCTCAATCACCCAGTTTTCCTGTCATATTTCACCTCGTTGCCTGTCACTCGTGTTTTTGTTTATTTTGGACTCGCCGTTGCTAGTCGGTCCTCGCATATCAAACCTCCCGTTCAAAGTCCTTCGGTTAATTTGAGTTTTGTCTTATCTCCTTATACGGTCTGGAGAAACCGTTGGGACTTTCCCATGGTGTTAATTAGACATTTTGTTTCAGCTGTATTGAAGGCCTCGCATAAGCCCTTGTTAGCTTCCCAGTAAGGACAGTTTTGGATCGGCCACACCTGGTTGACTTTCTTCTATATTCCTTGTAATGATATCTTTATTTTACCATAAACTAACAGATAATACATTACCAAACTGAAAGTATAATAGATATTTAAAGTATAAATGGGTTGAAAATTAATTAGTTAATACTGTATCTTCGGTAGTATCAGCCTACTATACTTTCCAGCATTATATTTTCAAGGTTCCAGATTTGTTGACGTTTGATTTATGATAAAGTTACTATAATGACTTTTGGAGGGGGGTGAGTTCCCCTCTAAATATTAACAAAACCACAGTAGTCTGTGTTATTTTGTTTTACGTCCAAAATCTAAGCAGGTTAGCAGGTTGGGAGTTTCGTGTTTAAAAAGATATTTTTACCTCATATCGAGCTACTTATGTAGCTGGATAAATAAAGACATAAACTATTATTCATCAAGATAAACTTTCAAACCCAAAGAGAATAATCTATTTAATTAATTGTTAACAATTATTTACGATCCATAATTATAATACTTTGATAATATAATCGTAAATATCCAACACAAATTTTAAAACCCTTACAGAAGAATATCACTGTGAGCCGAAAATATTATTAAAACCTCCATAAACCCGAACAACAACGATAACCGTAAAACCGTCCCAGAAGCCACAAGACGCCCAAAATTATCACCCGTCATTTCAACTGTCGGCCGCGCAGTTCTCAGCCCATTTTACACTCATTTTACAAGCCGTAAATCACGCAGCGTCAGATTTTACACGGTCGTAAACTTCGACATTAGCAGGCTCCAATTAAGCGGTAAACGATGCCACCAGGGAAGAGATAAAGGGTCAATTAACCACTAGCGTGGTCTGGTGGAGGCTTTGATAAATGATGAATGCCATAGTCGGACCGCCGCGCCGCGCCGCGCCGTACCGTCCACGGGTGCTCGGGCGGCTGGCGGCTTTGGTGGCGGTCACAAGGCTAGAGCTGTGTTTGGACCTTTCAAGCCCGAGTTCTGTGTATTGTTCAGAGTCAAAAATGAAACTGAGGCTCATGTTGAGTAGAGGTAGTACTAATATCATCAGTCATTCAAGAACCTAATTAACTACGTTCATTTGGACTTCTTCGTTGCTCTCTTTTTCGCCAGAAAGGTTTTGAAATGTGTAACTATAAGCGCTAATCTTACACTCGGAACGTAAAGTTGGCGATGCACACAGCAACAAGCCACAGACGCACAGGCTCAAAATATTAAACCGATCTGATCGTTGTAGACTTGATCATGCCATGATGCTGGGCCGCGAGCCCTAATTCACGTTTTAAATACCCACAGACTTGTTGATACTGATATTTGATGTACAATTCACTATGTATAATATCCCCTTTAAGGGCAGTGGTAATATTACACAGCCAGATATCGTTAGGTGTAGCATCCGCGGAAATATTCAATAAGCAGCTTCTCTTTTAGGACAAAACTCTTTACTTATTTTAACAAAAGTCGGCTTTTTAGCGAATTTCCCCTATAGGGAAGAAGCTATTACAGTAGGTGGCATGGTAAGACTTAATAACATGGTGGCATGGCCCGAGACTATGATAACTTTTTGTTTTGAGGTCCCCAGATGCCAAAAACACTATTCGTTCAAATTTATATATATATGTGTGTGTGTGTGTGTCCGTTACCACGATAACTGTTGAAAGAAGCGCCCAATTTTGATGAAATTTGGCAAAAATGTGGAGAGTAACATTTATGACTTTAAGTTCGAAAACCAGATCGATCGGTTTATGGGAAGGGGGTTTTATGGGGGTTTAAAATTTCCCAAAAATCAGTTTTTTGAACTTTTTACCCTAAAATTTTAAAAACACTAGATTTTGGTTAAAGCCATTTTATAGAGCTTTAAAAAAACAATTTAGTATTTTGAATCATTAAGCTAGGTTTAGTGGTTGTGGAGAAGAGTAAAAAAATGTGTCCATAAAATTTCCCATGTTAATCTTATGGGAATACGGTTTTAGGATTTTCCTCAGATCATTTCACTAAAAACTCCACATTTTTTTCTACCAATCCCAAAGTTTAGCTCTACAAAATAATCATTTTTGGGGTTATAATTGTTGTTTTACGCCCAACCGATGCAGTGATATTCAAAGTGCTAAACACAGTACGTTGTCCAATGTTATCCTTATGGAGAATAAATAAAGTGTTATATTTTGATTAGTTATGTATGTATATTGATGATACTTGGTATGTGGCTTCAACTAGTTGTGGTATATTGATAGTAGCACAAAAAAATGTTTTTTGTTGATTTTTACCGGTAGCAGAAAACCTGCATACTCGGGCCCCATGTTATTCATATGGATAATAAGTAAAGTTTTATATATCCTAAGTTATATGTCATAAGTTTTTAGTTATGAACCTAAGTTAATAAAATTTGGTATGTAGCTTCACCTGGTTGAGTTATATTGATAATTGCAAAAAAAACACATTTCTTAACTTCCATGTTGCAGCAAACCTGCGTACTCAATGCTAATGTTATTCTTATAGAGAATAAATAAAATGCTATATATCACTTATTAATGAATGTATTTTTATGAAACTTGGTAAGTGGCTCTAGGTAGTAGTGATATCCATATATATGCATTGGAAATTCGCTGAGTACGCAGGTTTGCTGCGACGGGGGTATTTTAATCTGTCCATGATTTAAAACTGATAAAACTAAACAAGATGAAAGAATGATGTTAGATAAACAGTATGCATTTTATTCCCTCATTCTATACATTTAAGAATTATTTACAAATTAGGAAAACTATTGAAAAAGCAATACACCTTTTTTCAAATCCCTGAGTTCTCTGGGTAAACCCAAGCATTATTATTTACCTAAATCTTAATATTCTTGCATTCTCAAAACAGAGAGAATGCTCATTGACAACTGAAGGTTAGGAACCGAGTCGGTGAACGCGCGTTCTTAACCAGATTAGTATTACACTCTGTAAACCTTCGAGGAAACACTACTAATATTATTTATTGCACACGTTTCCTAAGGTAATGCCTTTCTCCCCCTCCACAACTGGCCGCCACGTATGCAAGGGCTCCGTCACGGCCGCAGCGATGTCATTCACGGTCGGATCTTTCATGCGCGGCGTTTCTTTGTGCGGGTTTTTTACCAGTCTGTGTCCTCTGGCCAATTTTCTCCGGTCATCGTTAATTTTCCATCTTCTCCCCAGTTCATTCACACCTCCGTGCCCTTGCCGTCCTCCCCTGCCTTCAAAGGCTGGACATCGTGTCACGGTCTTCACACTTCCGTTAATGTCCGACCGTCTTGTGGAGTCGCTTTGTAGTTCTGCTCTAGGTTTCCCATTCATATATTTTACTGCTGTAAAATGACGGTGTCCTGTTATAGGCGAGAAATTCGATTCTTTGTAACATAAATTAACATCCAGGGTGTTTCCGATTTCTCTTTGGATATTTCAGGAACGTGTTTCTGGGGTCAAATCGAAATATGTTATATAAACATAAGGCCTATCTCGCTCCATTTCTCATATGTGTATATATATATATATATATATATATATATATATATATATATATATATAATCAATACAACATAGATTAAGAATCAATTGAGGTAATGACTCAAAATTGAGGTCTAATTTGGCATTTGATTTGACAACTCTAGCTTTAAACCTTTTTTAAATAGCGGTAATTTAAATTGTTTAAAGCTTAATATATTTACATAGATAAATGTGTTTAAAGTGTTTCTTATTATATAAAACAATGTAAAATTTTAAGCGAAAAGGATGGCATCAAGAGACTGAACTCTAATCAACCCAAAGCTGAGCGATTGCAATTTTGTATATGTTAAATTGACGGTAAATGGAGTGAGATGTGCCCTACGTTTATATATAGCGACCCCAGAAACAAGATCCTGAAATTTCGGTAGAGAATTTAGAAATACTCTGTATATTGCGAGTTAATTTTCAGAGAAATTAAGGGGGGTTGTGGAAATATGAGACTAATAATAATAAATTGATAGTAATTTGAAATTATATTATAGTAGCGCACAAACGTTTAGTGATACAATTTTATTTAATAGAGGTTAAGGTTAAGTAATTGTTACCTGTTAAACTGGCAATCATGTCTATTTGAAATGAAAACTTGTTTTGTCAAGTGTTTTGAGATGAAAATTTCAAAGAACGTGTATTTTCATCTGTGATGTTTTGATACAATCTATAAATAAATATTTATAGGTGCTATTTCGAGGTGTATTATTAATTTTAAGGATTAACATACAGCACATGAAGTATGCTAGAAAATTACCCGACCTAAGTAAAAAATACATTCAATTTATTGTAAATATGCTTGCATTGTCGTATTACGGAACAAGTAACACAGAAATTATTGATCACAAACCAATGCAGGCATACCCGTGTAAAATAGTCAACATGCAGTAGAAAATATCCAAACAGTGTAACAATGCCTTACCCTGGAAAAACACAATATAACACGGACAATAAATACAACCTCTGAAAAATAATGTTTAAGTAACTATTTCCTGCAAAATTAAATATTTAAATTTGCCTCCTTGAAACGTGTGTAATGTTCTGAACACACTTACATGACCTCGACCTTAAGAGAAAGCTTTGAGATCGCATCAGAGGAAGTTACTTCACACACGAAAGAACAGACGGAAATAGAAATTTCCCTCTCGATGCGGCATACCACACTCACAGTCATAGTTCACGCGGAGATAAGGCACCCCGGGGCGGCCACGGTCGCTCAGGCCTTCACAGCTTTTATTTCCATTTTCACGCCTAACGGCCCCAGCTGCTTTGTTGGGCATCGTCATGGTCTAGTAGGCTTGTGTTCATTGTTACGAATATGGCAGCGTCAAATTATGATATCGTGCTACATGTTTTGTACCATAAGTTAAATATGGTGTCACAATATTGTGTGGATAGAAACGAAAGTCAATTTATTGGGGTGTGAGGAGTGTATCTCCTTACGTTTATGTGTAAGACGAGATTGATAATATATATTATTTCAAGGGTGTTTTATGTAGGTAGGCCATTTTTCCCTTAATACTTTATCAAAACCAATTTTGGGCTATCATTTTGAGGATTAAGTTTACCGCTCAGTGAGAAAAATAAACTGTTCAAAACCAGAAAAATAATAATTTAATAAGTAATTCTCGCTTATTTTTTGTCCACATACTGGTGACACCATCTTCCAGTGACAATGCGCAAGCTGCGCATGGAAAATTCTAGTAATTTATATTTAATATTATAGAACAAACGTTATAACGTTTTATTGAAAAATCCTAATATTTATAAATTCCCGGCGAAATTCAATAATTCATTTTGTGATATCCATTTTTCGTTACATTTGTCGTCCAGAAATAAGTTATTTTCAAAACCTATATCGTTCTAACCGTTTCATAATCTTAAAATCAATACAATCCAACTTAGTTTTCGTACGAGTATAATGTATAATACTGTGATGAAGTATTGTGTAATTTACTGTATAATTTCAAATCAATTTCGTTTAATTGATAGGGTAATTCGTTTAAAATGAATGAGTTAATCCTATTAAGGCGTTGATAAGCTACACCGGAGACGGATACGGGGTGTGGGCGGGAGGGGTGGGGAGGCAGCAGGTGCGAGAAGATGGTGTGATAAAGATTTATGTGAAGCGAGACCCGACAAAAACTATAAAAGGCAATAAAGAGAGAACGAAATATCGTGAGAATATATCTAGCATGGAGTCATGACTTCCTGATAACCTCACTGTGTTTAGGAACTGGGATACCACAAACATCTCTGTACAGCATGCATAAGAAGATTCCCAACTGTTTCTACTTACTTGTGGGGAAGTAATCACCAGAATTATTAATTACACAATGTTTACTTTACTGCCGAACAAATGAGTGAAAATTTTAAGTATAACGGGTTTATCAAACTTCGTGAATAAATCATTCAAAGGCGAGCTTGATAAAAACGAGTTGACTTTTGGGTATAATGGTCCACAAAAGGTTAATATACTAACTAGTTTTATGACACTTTTTAAAGAGGTCTCGTCGATTCTTTTAAATTTTCTTTTAAATATTGTATGTTAAAAACGTTTATTCCCACAATACATATTTTGTTATATTAAATTAATTAATATGCCCCCGTCGCAGCAAACCTGCATACTCAGCGAATTTCCAATGCATAATATATGTCTTAATACCACATAAAGCCGTATACCGATGCAAAAAATATATTCATCAATAAGCGATGTATATACAATGTAAATTATTCTCCATAAGAATAACATTGGGGATGAGTATGTACGTTTGCTGAAACAAGGATCACAAACAATTGGTGTTTAAGCAAATATAAATATAATTCAACTAAGTGAAGCCACATACCAAGTTTGATCAATATTCGTTCATAAATGAGCGTTTTATACAATTTTAATTATTATCCATAAAAATAAGATGGGGCATGAGTACGCAGGTTTGCTGCAAAAAGACACACAAAAAATGGGTTTTGATATGAACATCAATGTAACTCAACTAAGTGAAGCCACATACCAAGTTTTATTAATTTATGTTTTTAAATAAGGGAGACATTACATGTTACTTATTCTCCAATAAGAATAACATGGGGACTGAGTACGCAGGTTTGCTGCTACAGGAATAATCCTTAAAAATTGCTTTTTTTGTGCAAATAATAATAGAACACAACCAGATGAAGCTGTAAAGTTTCGTTAGTATACGTTCATAAATAAGCGAGATATCATTTTTTACTTATTCTCCATAAGAATAACATTGGAAAATGTACTGTGTTTAGCACTTTCAATAGCTCTGTAACCAATTGACGTAGAGAAATTATCCAAACTCCAAATTGTGTGTTTTTTAAAGCTGAATCCAATGGTGAATGGTGAAATTTATTTGAATTCAATAAACATTACATGTAAAAACTTCAAAAAACCAATTTTTGGGGTACAAACCCGCCCAAAATACCACTTCGGATAGGGCGATCTGTCTGGTTTTCGAACTTAAAGTCATAAATTCTGCTTTACACGTTTGTATCAAATTTAATCGAAATCGGACCTTTTTTACGAGAGTTATCACACACACACACACACACACACACACACACACACACACACACACACACACACACACACACACACACACACACACACACACACACACACACACACACACACACACACACACACACACACACACACACACACACACACACACACACACACACACACACACACACACACACACACACACACACACACACACACACACACACACACACACACACACACACACACACACACACACAAACACACACACACACACACAAACACACACACACACACACACACACACACACACACACACACACACACACACACACACACACACACACACACACACACACACACATATATAGTTTCGAACGAATGGTGTTTTAAGGGTCTGGGGACCTCAAAACGAAAAGTTATCATGGTTCCGGGCCTAGGTCTTACCATGCCGATTACGGTAATAGCTTCTTCCCTATGGGGGAAATTCGCTAAAAACAACTTTTGTTGTAATTACAGTAATGGACATCCTCTACAACTTTACGTAATGTTATTTATCTAAGGTTACACTATGCCCTCCAGCCAAGCTCCAAGTTATTTAACGAGGATCAACGTCAACTGCGAGCCCGTCTGAGATCCTTCATGTCAAACTCCTTATGTATTATCCCCCATCATCTGTGTACTATTCAAACTTGGCCATAACAACTGCTGCCAACTTTCCCGCACTCAACTTCCCTTTCACCCGCCAATTACAACCCTGATCTTTCCCCTTTGTCGTTAACTTCGTTAGTCCCGGAGTGGAGGGCTCTCGTTATGGAATATGTGATTGTTCGCTAACTTTCCTGACATGATGGAGGAATTAATTTGTATTAATGCTCCAGAGATTTATTTTGTGTTATGTTTAAAATTATTAATATTTTGATTTCATTTTGTAATAGATTAAATTTTTACTTTCATTGGATACTTATTTATAATTTTTTTATTTCGTCCGGGGTTTAACATTTTCAGTAACAGTAAGAGAGGTTTAAATTTACAAACTCGGGTGGGATGAATTATAATGAATTTTTTACGAAATTTTAAACTGAACATAAAATAAATACGAGTATTTGTGTATAGTATGAAAATAAGTACTTACATTTCCTCGATTATACCAAACTCCTGTCATGTTCTGCTTACCTGGAAAAATATGTTATTGAAAATAAGTAGGAAGGTGTAATAGAAAAAATGTTACAGTGCTTATACATGTTCTCAGTGTTAATTTAAACACTGTAATTAAATTTAGATTATTTATCAGCGGAATCAAGATTAACTATCTTTTATGATTATACTGTAATCTTAAAGTTCATAACAAAGCGCAAAAAAAGAGATTTAAAAGTAACCGGAAGTTTCGGAGAGCTGAGAGTTGAAACCGCCTCTAAGTTTCGAAAAGCTGCCTCGATACTGAACAAAAGTAAAAATTAACTTAATTGTAACGAGTGGCTCCCCCGCAAAAAGTTGCGGATATAATCCTTAAAACAGCTGTTTATTGAATTAAGGAAAAAAAACATGTGACATAAACCAAATAAAACTCTCCTCCATATGAATAACATGGAACGTGGGGAAGTCCCGTGGGGCAGAGCCCTGGGGCCTAAATTGAAATTCTGGCTCGCCATTGACTTAGAACTTGAAATTATCTTTTAAATAAAAAAATAAACATCAAAATCGGTTAAGTATTAACTTTAGGATAGTTAAGTATTAACTGCAGGATTTTTTAAAATATTTAGATTGTGTTTTATTTAATTTTCGAATTACTGAGTTTGAGTTCGTGTATGCAATTTGAAACCCAAGGCAAGTTATTCATTAGATTATTACTAAAAGAGTACTTTTAATTTTATTAGTTTTTATACCTTTTACTTCAAAAAGGGAAACTTTTCTAGTGAAATGCTTGTTATATTATCGTTCTATAGTCGTATAACCCTATGTTGTATGATACCCTCTCCAATTTTTTCGTAAGTAAATACAAGCCACTGTATTAAACTGGACAATAGCCTTCAGAATCGCGTAGGTTTGTAACATCGATACACTTTGAAATTTATAGCCTAGTTAATTTTCCTTGGCAAGGATACCTCAATGGGTAGTAAAAACATCATCTACGGTTTGACAGCGGTGATTTATAAACTGGTAAAAGATAGAGGTAAACAAGACAATGCCCTGCAGGCAGCGATTAAAGGATCACTTTAAAGATGAAATCCTTGACTAAATTACGAATGGAGTTTATCGTGGACGTGCTCGAAGTATTATGCAATTACGGGTTTTGTAATGTACAAAACTATAAATAAGTAGCAAAATAAGATCCGGTTTGTTGACAATAAACAACAATTTACACGATACTCATTGACGTCACCTATATACTGCAGTAGTAATGGCAATGTTCAAGGTTTATTGCAACATTTATTGCTACGTAAATTTGCTACACAGGATAGGTTCAAGGCAGTGGACGAAAGCAATATTTACATTTCGCTTTACTTGATAAGAAAGACGGATTTGATTTATTTAAGCTTATTCTCTTCAAGAGATGATTTCATTTTTGCTTAATTCAATTTCAAATTACCGAGTGAACTGAATGTGCAATTAAAAATATATGTGGAACAATACACATCTAACAGGTATACTAAGGTCTTGGCAATCCTGAGTGAAAATTAAAATGAACGGTATCAGGAAACTGACACATACTTTCTCCGTTTTAGCCCAACTTTAATGAATAAATAACTTTTGATTTATTATTTACTAAATAGAATACAAAGCACGGTCGAATGTACAGACAATCTTGTAAACAAGTTGTTTTCAAAAATATCCACCCAAATCCCTGTTTAGGAGGCACTACAGAATCCATCGCTACACACGTGGTTTTAAGAGGGGAAATGCCCCCTATTCCCCCTCTTAGGGTTATTAAGGGGCAACATATTACGAATTTCTTCTGTTGTTCAATGCTAACTTGACAAGTATATCAAGTTTGAACGAAATTGATCAATAAATAAGAGAGAAATAGTAATTTTTGTATTCCCCATAAGAATAACATTGGACAACGTACTGCGTTTACCGCAACATTTAAATTTAAATTTTCTCCGCAAACAGTAATCGTAGAATAGTAATTCAACATACTATGTTATTTAGTTTTTTGAGCTCTTTTTAATTGTGAATAGTAATTTTCTTATATTTATGTTTTTTTAATGAAAAATCCAAAAAAAAACTGAATGTTTGATATTTTAAAACTTGTAATTTCTGAACCTGAATTTTTACAGAAATGCGGGTGGTGTCATTTTGTTGGAAACCTAAAGTTCTACAAACGACTAAAGTTTGATCAAAATCGTTAGACCCGTTTTTGATAAATCTCGATTTGTCAAGTTTTTTGGCGGATTTTGGGGGATAATTACCCTTAAAAATCAAAAATTCTAAACAATGAAAAACGCCTGGAGATATCGTGGATTAGTACCTACATACCAAATTTCATAAAAATTGGACCTTTGGTTAGGGCTGTAGCTCTGTACACATCCATACAGACAGACAGATAGACAGACGGACAGACACACAGACATCACGTAAAAATCACTTTTTTGGGTTCAGGGAGCACCAAAACGAATATTTCAACTAACAACTCAAATTCGAAAATTTTGACGAAAACAATATTTTCTCCATATACTATGTATAAGGGGAGAAAGTAAAAAGGAAATATAGTTTGTGCCCACTGACGATACTTAGTGTGCTTCAAAGACAGTGGGATATTAAAAGCCTCATACTGTCCCTAGATAAAAAAACAAAAACATTACTAACACAATATAAATGCAAATTTGTCAACACTTATACGCTAATAGATTACTATGCCACTAAGCTGTTCGACGCTATTATTTAATTAATTTAACTTTTATCTATATTTATGTGATTAATTTTGATTACTTTTTTAAGGATGTAATACAAATATCTTTAAAGGTTCAAGTTTTATATAGATCATAGAAAGTAGCCAAGCACTATAGAAAAACGTTTAAAACAGGACAACTATCCTGAAAACCGGATTGCAAGTTGACTTACATCGGACTCCGGGTCTGGAAGTGGTGCTTGACTTGGCTTCACCGCACTGACTGTCTAAGACATGTACATAAATTGTAATAAACTTGATAGGATCATTAGGCAAGGACAAGATCGTTAAATGACTTAATTTACACAGCGGGTTTACTTCTGTACGGCGCCACACCATGTCCATCCAGCTCCCTGTTCCCATTCCATGGAAGTGATTTCAACTCAAGTTATTCATTTCCACAAACAAAAGAAATTTTAACCGGGTCCGGGTGATTAAAAATGTATATTTAAGGTCAGTTTGTTCTGATCTCTAAAAATAATTTGATTGAATCAAATGTTGTGAGGAGTTGTCGTCCAGACTAAAAAGAACGATATAAATCAAGATTACTGTATTTAAATTTGAGCTGCGTTAACTTGAGAAAACAAAAGAGACAAATAAAAGTCTAAAATTCAAATATTAATTAAAAACTGTTGATTAATTATAATTTGTTAATTACATAACTAATATTTGACATAAACAACTAATGTTTCTATCCCCTTTTAATCGTACCAACTAACAATCCCACAGTTCCCCCACTCAATGCGGTCATTATATTTTTTTACAAAACTGGCTGAATTTACTTAACACTCGATTTGTGATTTTGTTTTCTTAATCTATGGGAACATAATAAAGGTTTTAAGTACGATTGTGTCCGATTTTTATCATACAGTAGTTAATAGTGCATCGTAAAACGTGTCCATAACGTAAACGAAGTCTACGGTCTTTGTATCGTTCCGTTATCAATGCAGTTACCTTATTTGGTTATGACTATCCCTACAACTAAACCCATGACATTTGCACAACCTTACAAACTATGTGAGGAGTATAAAGTTCCTCAGTTTTCACTGTCTCCTTTTAGACTAAGAGTATATTAACGGTGGCTTGTGTATGCCATTAATAATATCTTGTAGATCAATACAACGAGTCTTTATTTAAGGATTACATTTCTCGAACCAATCTTTGCCTTATATGCTTTATTCATTTATTATGTTTTATGTATAAAGTTTCAATTTAAAATTAAAAACTGCATTATTAAATGGCAATTTTCAATTATGTGTGTGTTTAAACAATTTTAAATTATTATGGTTTTGGTACTTATTACATCTCACTGTTGATAATGCGTAATATTTTAATTTATGTAATGTTTTTTTACATTACTCCTTAAGCATTTACAGACACAACGTTAAAGACGTAATTGAGGGAAGACAGTTTAGGTTCCTGATTATTCACATGTAAAACTTTATTGCATTACTGCAGACAAAACCATTGACGTAGTTATGAGAATTTGTATTGCGCAACAATTTAATTGGCACTAAAAACTATTAATAACCACCTTCATTGATTCCCTCCAAGCAATATGACTTATCTAATAAATTCTTAAAAATTGCAACTACGGTCATTCATAACACAAGGACAGCCTCTGTACTACATGTTATAACGATCTGCAAGTGGCCTTTCAATATGAATACAGTTTATCCGACGGTTTAACAGCCTTCTGAATATACCGTCGGCGTCGGTAATCAGCTGGCTTTAACCTTATCACCGCCTCGGCGGTTCAGATCTTATCACTCGTCATGTTATAACGCCAAATGATATCGTTAATCTGCGAGATGCCGCGATGTCTTTGAAGCCGCTCCTCGCATTCTATTACAGCGTTGATGGGAAATATTCATGATTCGCGAGGTTAATGGCCAACCGTTATTTTTCAAGGTTGTTTTGTTTTTATTCTGTGTAAGAAATTTTCGAATCGTGAGAGGCTGAAAGGTAAAAACAGAAAACTGTAATATCGTAAAAAATAACTGCGATTGTAAAATAACTGATTGCCCTTAGTCAAAGAACTGATTACCAAAGCGTACAAATCTGCTGACCAATAGTGGACCCCTATTACACACTTGGAATTTATATATATATGTATTTTATTTGTTTACTTTTCCAGTAAACTTGCAATAATGAAATGTATTTTTGTTTTCTCTTTGCTTTAGTACTTATAAAAGTTTAGAGAATACCAAGAATGTGCCTCAGATGTGTCAACCAACCAGACAGTCATAATGACTATTATTTTGTAGTTCTAAGTGAAATTTCTTGTACAAGTATCGTTAAAATACTAATAAAGCACTTTGTTTCTTCTTTTATTTATTATTTATTAGAAACTTTTAATATTTGAATAAAAAACGAATAAGGAACATTCAAACACATGATATTCTTTATCTTACATAACGATCTTAAAGAGGAAATATACCTTACAACTAAGACTGCTGCCATAAACCTTTAAATAGAACACCTAATTAATTCCAACTCCAGACAGAGCAAGAAAGAAAGATGACAGTTAGAAGACGAGAGGGCGATGCCAAAGAGTACATATATAACGCTGTCACCTAGGCAGTATACGAGGCTGTAAATATACGACTAGTGTACTAACAACCGACTATTCTCAGCCGTGTCGGGAGTGTCCTTCGTGGCGTACCGAGAGCAGCTGTGACGTAGCATATACAGTACTGTGAGTTTGAGCTTGGCGGGAGTTTTGTAAACTGATGGAGATTTTGGTTTAAAATATGGTTTCAGATATACCTTTCTTGTAAAAATTGTGTGAATAAGCTAGTATTAACTCCGTAAACAGGAGTTAAGTTACTACACACATCCCTACTTAGGAGTGACATTTTATTTAAAACGTTAAACAAAGTAGAATTATGAATTATGTAATAACAGTGATTTTAATAATATGAGAGTTTAATTACTGGTTATGAACACTTCTTGGTAAGGTTAGGGGAAGTACAATATACGCGTTGAATTCATCATGATTCGCTATGTTTACAAGACGAGTAAGAAGGAACTTTAAGAGTCAATTTTGACCCATAAGACATATGAAATATAAATATAATGCATTTTACAGAATTTCCCCTATAGGGAAGAAGCTACTACCGTAGTCGGCATGGTAAGACCACTATGAATAACTTTTCGTTTAGAGGTCCCCTGATGTCAAAAACACCATAAGTATTTATGAATGTCTATGGACGAAACTTGGTATACGACTTCACCTAGATGAGTTCTATTGATATTTGCATACAACTTCATTATTTTGTGACTGTGGTCGTTTACATCGTTTAAACGTTTCATACACATATACAAAGCATTTAACCAAAACCGTACACAAATGTATTTCAAAATATCCAATTAAAACATAACTTCCGTTTCACTCGGTGAGTTAACTCCTCGGTCTAACGTAAATGATATATATTTTCCATTCTTCATTTGTATTTATCTTCACAAACGTAACCTAAAGCATAGACCTATTAATTCTAATATATAAAGAAAACTATATCCTCCAAATTATCTAAAAAAAATAAACAATACTTATATTACCATACTATTTTTTAATGCAAAATTATGTAAGAATCTCGCTTGTTACCAAATAAAACTGGTGGAAAGTTAAGTTTTAGCTTGTGCATTCTGTCTAGTTTGAAAAAAGAGTCCGTAAACTTGTTGATGACGTAACATTCAAAAATATCATTATGTCAAAAATATTAAAATTATTGCGATTTTGCACTTAATAATCCAGTGAACTAAGTTTAAAGTGCAAATAAATCAATAATTTTGTTCTGATTTTCACAAATAGTTTTGTGCTAACTATACCTATAATTCTTTTTTAACTCCCAACATATATCACCGGTTGCCATCGAAATAAACAAACATAGTGGGAGGCAACACATTGAAACAATACCAAAATAAATCCCTCTGAAAAGAGTTTTACATTTTCGCCACTGCATATTTGGCAGCTGTAACTGTTACCCCACTAAAAATCACAGTTAAATGTTAAAGGTCACTAAATCACCGTCCTAGCACCCGCGCTGTGGTGTCGGCAGAGGAAGGTTGTAACAGTGATATTTCGAGCATCAAAGTGATATTCGGGTATGTTTACAACAGTCATTTGTCAACACCAGGTGCTGGCATTAAACTGTCATTAATCGTCATCTGTGACGGACAAAGAACTAAGTCATGCACACGCACACGCACACACGCAGCCGCTTTGGCGGGTAAACGCAAACAAACTGGTGATTTGTTGTTGTAACTGATAACTTTTTTATTTACTTGATGTTTTGATTGAATTCTGCATGTGCCATATAGGACAAGAGGTGAATAGCGGTTACTCTCTGCTACGGATATTAAAAATGCAATCTTGTTATAATTTCGCATGTGGGAAGTTTGTTTTTACTATTAAGTAGTTGGGAATTGACCCCGACTAAATAAATTATTATAAATAAAATAGTAAGTTTGAATACATTGTTGTAATTGAATGTTGTATTACGATATAGCTATTGAAAGTAAACGATAAAAATCTTTAAAATTTCAAGAATGTTCAAAAACATTAAAATTTATATACATCACTATCATAATATAGGGAACATGTTATTTGAATATCTATTACCTCTTATTTTCCATGAGGTTTGAGATAAAATACTTTAAAGAAATATTGAAAGGTATATAAAATAAATATTATAATGTTTATGCAAAATATAAATAAAGTTTAAGTTTAAGTCAGTTAGTCTATAAGCCAAGTCTAAAACTACTCCCCCCGTCCATTTTTGTTGATTACCCACAAAACGTGTCCGAACGCACAACAACGTAACAATTATTATGCATTCCAACAAAAGTAGTAAAAACTAATTGCTGCACATTAACACACCATCTTTCACAATTGAATTTAACTAATCAATTTATAAACACAGTTTGGATACAACCTTAAATAACTATACGGTCTGGTAGTTATATTCGAATTTGGAGCTGTACGTGAATATATGAAGCCACCCCAGACCCCCCTTCCTCGCCACAACACGTGGTAATGAAATTTTAATGGCCCACAAGGCACATAGTTTGGTACGACTGACAATCAATTCTCAACTTGTACCTCGCAATTTGAATATGATTAAAGAGAACCTTTTAATGTATAATCATCTTGTAGCCACTACAAAACAACAAAAACTAAATTAGGCACCACCATTTATTTTGGCCGTTACCTATTCCTTTTATTGCTGGTTCTTGTTATTGCAACATATCACGTAACAACTTAATATTTACTTAAAACTTTTATAACTATTACAATACGTTAAAAATATTTCATCTCAATTGTTCATTTATACTTTGATATCATAAAGTATAAAAACAAATCAATCATGAAAATGCAACAAAAGAAAACAGCAACTTATCGTAAGCGTGGAATAAAGCCTCTTAGGCTAAAAGCCTTTTACCAAAAGGCGCAATCATTGCTCTGTTCCCGAAACCAATCACACAACATCCCCCCTCTCTCTCCTTGGATCAAATTAAAAGCCCAAGCAAAGTTTACGTTTTAACGGTGAAGAGTTTATCAAAAGTAGAGCCTCTCGTGAATGGAATACGTTTAACACCAGTTAAACCTTATTGAAAACGCATCCATTTCGTTTACCCCTTTTTATTTGATTGTTCTTTCATATTAAGTAACTCATTTCGATCGAATTTTAGTGCAATACATCGATGTTATATAAAACATTAATCCTTATAAGTACAATGTTATGTCTGAAATACAATTTTGGAAATATATGTACAAATATGAAATATGGATATAAAGTAACATTAATGCTTTAAACATCTTTTTAGTTATATCTGAGACTATTTTAAGTCATGCATCAGCTTTCGCCAAGGAATACACGTACACAGCAAACATATGAACTATCCTGATTAGTTTTTTACACGATCTAGAAATGTCACTTTGACGGAGCAACGATCAAAACATTAATCTAACGAACTTACTGAACAAGGAAAACCCCGATTTACATAAAGAAGCCTGTATCATAGATTAAGAATACCACCAGTATGTTTAATCTACGCCTGCACCTACTGCACTTCTATGCTGTCGTAATCCAGGAACTGTAGAACCCGAAATCAAATTATGTTAAACCATAGTGATAAAGGGGTATTTCTACTTAACTTATTATGCTTAACAAACGACTCAAATAAAATATATTTTGTATAAGATAAAGGTGACAGATAAAATACTGATAATCATACTAATATATAATAAACGGTATCAGGAAACTGACACATACTTTCTCCCTTTTAGCCAAACTTTAATGACAAAAATATTTGTTATTTACTAAATATAGAATATGAAGTATAGATAAATGTACAGAAAATTGTCTAAAATAGTTGTTTTCAGAAATATCCACCCAAATTGCTTTTTTGGAGGCACTATAGAGTCCGTTGCTACACACAGTAGTTTTGAGAGGGGAAATGCCCCCTTGCCCCCCCCCAGGGTTAAATAGCAACACATTTCGAACATCATCTTTTGGTCAATGCTAACTTGACCTGCATATCAAATGAAATTGATCAGTAAATAAGAGAGAAATAGTTATTTTTGTATTCCCCATAAGAATAACATTGGACAACGTACTGTGTTTACCGCTAAATGAAAATTTCAATTTTCTCCGCAACTAGCAATCGTAGAATAGTAATTTAAAATACTAATTTATTTAGTTTTTGAGCTCTTTTTAATGGTGAATAGTAATCTTTTTTAACATTTATGATTTTTTATGAAAAATCCAAAAAACTGAATTTTTGATGTTTTAAGTCCTGTAATTTCTGAACCCGCATTTTTCCAGAAATGCGGGTGGTGTCATTTTGTTGGAAACCTAAAGTTCTACAAACCACGAAAGTTTAATCAAAATCGTTAGAGCCGTTTTTGAGAAATTTGGATTTTTCATGTTTTTTGGCGGTTTTTGGGGGATAATTACCCTTAAAAATCAAAAATTCCAAAAAATGAAAAAAACGCCTGGAGATATCGTGGATTAGTACCTACACGCCAAATTTCATAAAAATCGGCCCATAGGTTAGGGCTCTAGCTCTGTACACATCCACACAGACACACACACACACACACACACACGGACACACACACACACACACAGACAGACATCACGTAAAAACCACTTTTTTGGGTTCAGGGAGCACCAAAACGAATATTTCCACTGACAACTCAAATTCGAAAATTTTTACGAAAACAATACTTTCTCCATATACTATGTATAGGGGGAGAAAGTAAAAATGGGATGGTGTGTGCCTGTCTGCCTGTCTGTTTTGTGTTCCTCAAACACTCAACAACTACTGAACCGATTGGCATGAAAATTTACAGGAAGTTTTCTTAGATACCAAATTAACACATAGGCCTATTTTCGTTTTGAAAAAGTCCTCAGGGCTCTGCCCCACGGGACTTCCAGGATCCCATGTTATTCTTATGGACATTCATTTTTGTTTGAGCTGATAAAAATACAAACAGCTGATCTTGACTCGTAGTAGTTCCACGGGCTAACCACAGAATGCAGTACACATAACTGCTTAGTTTGTCTATTCTGAATTTCTTTCCCCGTTGCGAAGCACGGGATTAGCAGCTAGTTTAAAATAAAAACGAGTTTATATCGCAATGACAAGATCATGTTCAGGATCTGGATTTCCACTGTTGACAGTGTCATTATAAAGAGATGTAAAGGACGACACAAAGGACTTGCTTGAAAAATGAGCAACACTGTTGTTGAGGTACTGTTCATTGTGGAATTAAGAGATATACAAATTCGTTAAATTATTAATCATCCATAAATACAACCAAAGAACGCAAAACAAATTTAAACCGAATTATTAAGAATGATAATAATAATAAGGATGTGGATAGAATTTGTTTATAAAAACGTTTTTCAAGTACAAATTTATCTAAGATTGGTACTAAATGATAAAGGTATTTGCCAGAAAACCTAGAATAGCCAATACTCTATGCCACCAATCATTTCATGAAGGGCATTTGACTATTTGGCGAAGTACTGAACAGAGTAATCAAAAAGGTAAGTAATGGCTTATAGAAATTATGTTACTAATGTTAACGATTCGCACGCAGCACGCTGACGTGAGGGAAGTGAATTTCTACAAAAAAGTTTAAAACTCAAGATATGTGTAAAAACATGCATGTATTCCAATTTGTATTAAAATCTGAAAACATTTATTTTTTGGCTGTTCTGATGCTCCTGGTTTCATTTACCTGCAAAGCTGGGAATACAATTTTGCACATTATAATGTTAGGAGAAGGTCCAGGCAGGCTTGAAAGTCGGCGTGAGTTGCTGGGGATGATAAAAGTACTCTAACAAAGGAATAACAGGCTTTTCTAGTGTAAAACCCCCATAAGACAACGTACTGTGTTTAGTCGATATACATTTTCTTTAATAGCTCGGTAAATATGTATGCTAGAATGACGAGAGAGAGCTTCAAACTTTCGCCTCACTAATTCCCATCTTTTTACATGCAATAATTTTACATCCGGGGCTTTTCTGACCCTTTTTGGGCCCATAAACTCGAAATTTGAAAGATTAATCCCCAAAAAAAGGGTTTAGAGTTTTCCGATTGGTTTGCCCAACGAACTTGTCCAACTGATTACAGAAAGGAACGTCCCTACCAAATCTGAAGTTAATCGGACAAAAAATGCGACCGCTAGAGTGCTTGCACGCACACACACACACACACACACACACACACACACACACACACACACACACACACACACACACACACACACACACACACATATATATATATATAATTTTCAACGACCCCCCAAAACGTGTTCAGGGAGTTACGTTAGGAACTTCTATGGTGGTCCCGGGCTTAAGTTTCACCGTGCGGGTCATGCTAATAGTTCACTTTCCAAAGGAAATTCACTAATAATCCACTGGGATATGGTGCCTTGAAGGGGAGGGGGGCGAACGTTATCACGCCTCGTGGAGTTTGTGATGGTACGAACGCCTATTAGAACGGCCAAACAATATGAGCACCCCAGACAGACTGGCCTATCAATATATAAGGGGGATTTTTATACACTGTTTACAAAATACCGAACGAACTCAGCGTATTTAGTGTATTTGTTATCAGTCAATAGTTTGTAAGATAAATTAATTAATTTCAAAATATTAAAATATATGGGAATCACGTATGTAAGAGTTGTTGACAAGAAAATATCTATGTTTAATTATATAAATAGAGAGAACATCAGGTATATGTAATCGATCCCATTATCAAATTGGAAAACAACAGATATGTCAGCAACCAGAAGAGGTTATTATGATTTCTGTTACTCGCAAGGATGACGAAACATACCTCCACTACTACATTGATAATACATGCAATAATTAATTGTATTTCTTAATTATGCATGTAAATTAATTCTCATCGTCACAACCTAACCCTGACTAACGCAGCCGCTCTTAGACCAATTCCGTCCATGCGCCACTTCACGTCCTCCTGGAACCTTGAACATGTGCTATGGGTAAATTACAGTCTACTTTCAGGAAAACTCCAAGATTAACAATTCTTGCCATAAATCAATACACGGTCCAAACGCTTGCCGTAACCATCACCACGCTTCACTTAGACAGCGCCTACCAATATTATGAATATCGTAATCACTTGTAATGGTCTTGTTATTAACTGAGCTCCAATTAAAGATAATCTGGTGCTGGTTACGGGTCTAATAAAGTGAGAATAGTCGCGGTCCAGGCCTGAGTATGGAGAGGCCGCGAGGAGAGGTGTAATTGCGTTGTAACCAATTATCGAGTTTTTACTCGGATAATAATGTTAGAAAATTCTAGCGCCCTGATATTTTCAAACTAGTAGTAAACATATACAGCTTGTGTTTAGTAGGGTCCATTATGATTTTATGACTGAATAAATATCTGAAGGGAACTACAGTTTTTTTTGCAATCATTCTAGTAAAGTAAATGATTGTATCAGAATGTATATTCTGATTGTAATCAGAATGTCTATTCCTGATGGTATCAGGAAACTGACACATACTTTCTCTCTTTTAGCCTAACTTAAATGAAAAACAATACTTTTTATTTACTAAATATAGAATCTAAAGCACGGCTGAATGTACAGAAAATCTTCTAAATAAGTTGTTTAAAAAAATATCCATCCCAGATCCCTTTTAAGGAGGCACTACAGTATCTTTTGCTACCAAAAGTGGTTAAAAGAGGGGAAATGCTCCCTCATCCCCCCACAGGGGTAAGTGGCAACATATTTCGAACATCCTCTGTTTGTCAATACTAACTTGACCTGAATATCAAGTTTAAATTAAATTTATCAGTAAATAAGAGAGAAATAGTATAATTTTTGTATTCCCCATAAGAATAACATTGGACAACGTACTGCGTTTACCGCAAAAAGAAAATTTAAATTTTCTCCGCAACCAGTAGAATAGTAATTAAAAATACTATATTATTTAGTTTTTTTAGCTCTTTTTAGTGATGAATAGTAATATTTTTTATATTCATGTTGTTTTTATGAAAAATCATAATTTTGGATGTTTTAAGTCCTGTAATTTCTGGGAACCCGATATTTTTCAGAAATGCGGGTGATGTCATTTGGTTGGAAACCTAAAGCTCTACAAACCACGAAAGTTTAATGAAAACCGTTAAAACCGTTTTTGATAAATTTGAATTTTTCATGTTTTTTTGGCGATTTTTGGGGGATAATCACCCTTAAAAATAAAAAATAAAAAAATAAAAAAAACGCCTTTAAATATCGTGGATTAATAACTTTACACACAATTTCATAAAAATCGGGTCATTGGTTAGGGCTCTAGCTCTGTACACATCCACACAGACAGACATCACGTAAAAACTACTTTTTTGGGTTCAGGGAGCACCAAAACGAATATTTCCGCTAACAACTAAAATTCGAATATTTTGACGAAATCAATACTTTCTCCTTACACTACGTATAGGGGGAGAAAGTAAAAACAAATAATTCTATGAGGTTAAAAAAGGCAGATAAATGTATATTATTAAAGTGAATAAATTGTACATTTTGCAATATCAAACGGGTACAATAAAAACTATACCGAGAATACATATGAATCAATACCCTGAACGGAAAGACACTCAGTTCAGTCAATAATATTCTTAAGAAATACGACAAATGTCGGCATTATTCGTCAAAGTTGCAAACGCTCACTTAAATTACGAAAAAGAAGTAATAAACACAGACAAAATCCCTATACTTTTTTCCAACTATCTGTTTCCCTCCAAAGTCAACATGATTTGATTAAGGTTTTGTATAAACCTTTTTAATCTAATTTTTTGGCTTTAACAACTTGTTATTAATAGTCTTGTTCTTTCTAGCGTATCTTGTCTTGTAATGAATTAAGGTGTAATTTGTTATATCAGTAAGTAACCTAACTTATTGCACTTATTCTACAAATTCTTAAATTTATTGTCACAGGTTTGTTTTCAAGAATACATACGCATTAGTAAAACACTAAAGACTCTCTGGACACAATCAGTATGGGACTCATCCCTCCCAAAGATCCATCTACAACCCACATAATATAACAAAATATCCTCAGTTGTATAATTGATATAAATACGTTCTTCGTAATAGATATTGATCGATTTTGCACGCCCCTTTCAATCATACACCAAACAAATGTTCAGATCTTGGAATGAAGAAGCGAACAAATAGAATCAGAGGGTACTTCCAATGTTACGCAGAACGGGTGTCTAACAAATCCTTCCTGAGGGCGCAGAGGGAAGAGCGAGAAGGATGTCCATCGCATCCCAACTCTGATGCTTTCAAAAATGTCAAGTTGGCACCCACAAATTTATCCCTTATATCTTTACATTGCTAATTAATTTTCTTGATAGCACCTAAAGCACTCTTATCTCATAAAAAAACATACACTGGACCACAGCGAGTGCTTAAATACACTGACCCCTTCCCGCTAATGAAGGACATTGGCAAGTTCGCATCGCCGGCGCCTAATCATCCACAGACAGATAACACAGCCATAAACCCCCTCCCTGACAAATGTTGCGTACTCGTAATTTTGCCCGGAGCCGCCACAAACCGGTTGCTCGTGTCTCGACACAATTTTTATTTTTACCGACACCGCGTTGCCGACATTCCCTCGCACCGCCGCCCGGCTCCGAGCACATCACACCTAGTTGGTCAGGCTTTTATTGTTTCGAAAAAGGATGAATTTGAGTTTTATGGAACTGCAAATGTTTATGTGCTCGGATCAGATCATCGCGCTACATCGGTTAGGTTAAATTAATTGGAGTGAATAACATACTATCACAGAGAAACGAATCGTTGTCTGTGATACTATATTTATTTATATTATCCATGACAGGGTGGGCTCCAATCATGAAACATTTCATGTTTATACCTGCTTCCCCGTAAGGCCAATGTTAACTTTTAGAAGCCCGTCCCTCCTAAACGATAAATGGCTCGTTTTAAAGAGGGACAAATACCTAGCGATTTCAGTGAAAAAAATGTCGATACCTAAAATAATTAACTATTTATGGTATTGAAATTCTACTCACTTAAATCACTTGTGTTTTTAGTGAATTTCCCCTATAGGGAAGAAGCTATTACAGTAGTCGGCATGGTAAGACCTAGCTAGGCCCGGGACCCTGATAACTTTTCGTTTTGAGGTCCCCAGATGCCAAAAACACCATTCGTTCAAAACTGTATATATATATTCTATTCTATAATATTATAAAGAAGAGATGGTTTCTGTCTGTCTGTCTGTCTGATGTTCCGGGTGAACGCAAAGACTACTGAACCGACTGGGCTAAAACTTTACATAAAGGTACATCTTGAACCCATGCAACATATAGGCCTATTCACTTCCTTAGAATCCCCTCGAGCTACGCCCCGTGAACGTCCTAAGTTTCAATGTTTACATTTCAGAAGAAAGTAAACATTCAGAAACTGTAATGCGAACAGCGGAGGACACATCCATTGACAGCTTAAAGAGCAGAAGCAAGAACGTGTAAAATGTAATTTTAATATTGTAAAATAATATGGATTGTTATTTGGTTTAGTTAATCTACCATTTATATACAACCCGTGCGAAGGACGGGTACACAGCTATTTTATGTGTGTGTGTGTGTGTGTGTGTGTGTGTGTGTGTGTGTGTGTGTGTGTGTGTGTGTGTGTGTGTGTGTGTGTGTGTGTGTGTGTGTGTGTGTGTGTGTGTGTGTGTGTGTGTGTGTGTGTGTGTGTGTGTGTGTGTGTGTGTGTGTGTGTGTGTGTGTGTGTGTGTGTTTGTGTCCGTGAGCACGATAACTCTCGTAAAAATAATCCGATTTTGACGAGATTTGGTATAAACTTGTAAAGGAGCATTTATGACTTTAAATTTATAGACAGACAGATCGACCTATCACAAGGGGTATTTTTTTTGGGGGGGTGGTTAATTTTGTACCCTAAAAATAAGTTTTTTGAGTTTTTTACATATAATTTTTGAAAATGTCAAATTGTAATTTTTTTCATTGGAATCAGCTTAAAAATACACACAATTTTGTGGTTTGATCATTGCTCTACGTCACATGGTTACAGAGATATTGAAAGTGCTAAAGACAGTACGTTAACATTGGACAGTAGCCCAATGTTATTCTTATGGAGAATAAGAAAAATTGTATACCTCGCTTTTTTATAAACTTATGCTGATGAAACTTGGTACATTGCTTCACATCGTTGTGGTCTGTTGATATTTGCAATAAAAAACACTTTTTGGCCGATTGTTCCCGTAGCAGAAAACCTGTGTACTCAGCCCCCATGTTATTCTTATGGAGAATAAGTAACGTTTTATCTCTCTTAATTATGAACATAAATTAATAAAATTTGGTATGTGGCTTTACCTACTTAAGTTATATTGATATTTGTATAAAACCCCATTTTTGTGTTCCTTGCTTCAGCAAACCTGCATACTCAGTCGCGATGTTATTCTTGTGGAGAATAATAAAAATGTCATAAATCGTTTCAAGCTAACTAAAATGCAAATTGCATTGACTAAAGAACGGGTAAAGAAAACCCCTGTGCGAAGAACGGGTACGTCAGCTAGTAATATTATAAAGAAGAGGTGGTTTCTGTCTGTCTGTCTATCTGATGTTCAGGGTGAACGCAAAAACTACTGAACCGACTGGGCTGAAACTTTACACATAGGTAGGTCTTGAACCCATGCAACACATAGGCCTATTCACTTCCTTAAAATCCCCTCGGGCTACGCCCCGTGAACGTCCTTAGTTTCAATGTTTATATTCCAGAAAAAAGTAAGCATTCAGAAACTGTAATGCGAACAGCTGTGGATACTTCTATTTGACAGCATAAAGAGCAGGAGCAGAATAAAAAACAGCTGTTTCAATCTAACTAAAATGCAAATTGCATTGACTAAAGAACGGGTAGAGAAAACCCCTATGCGAAGAACGGGTACGTCAGCTACCTATTAATTAATATTAATGAACAAATATTAATGTGGCTTCGTCTGGTTGTGGTCTATTCTTATATGCACAAAAAAACAATTTTTACCGATACTTCCTGCCCCCCCAATTTTATATTTTTTTGCTACCCCCCCGATTTTATATTTTTGCCCCCCCTCTTTGTTTTTATATTTTTATTTTATGCCCCCCATTTTATATTTTTACTCACATCCCGATTTTATATTTGTTGGCCTCCCCGGTTTTATATTTTGCTCCCACCGATTTTTATTTTTGCCCCCACTCCGAATTCCTATTTTGCTTCCCCCCGATTTTATATTTTTGCCCCCCCCACTACGATTTTATATTCTTATTTTAAGTCCCCCCCCCATTTTATATGTTTGCCCCGCCGATTTTATATTTCTTTGCCCACCCCCGATTTTATATTCTTGTTCCCCCATATTTATTTTTGCCCCACTCCCAATTTCACATTTTGCTCCCCCTCTTCGATTTTATATATTTATTTTTATGTTGCCACCCTCTATTTTATATTTTTGCCCCCCTCCATTTTATATTTTTGCTCCCCCCCGATTTTTATTTCTTCCCCCCCGTTTTAGCGAATTTCCCCTATAGGGAAGAAGAAGCTATTACCGTAGGTCTCATGGTAAGACTTAAGCCCGAGACCATGATAACTTTTTGTTTTGAGGTCCCCAGATGTCCAAAACACTATTCGTTCAAATTTATATATATGTATATATATATATATATATATATATATATATATGTGTGTCCGTGAATGCGATAACTTGAGTAAAAAACGTCCGATTTCGATGAAATTTGGCTCAAATGTGAAAAGTGACATTTATGACTTTAAGTTCGAAAACCAGAAAAATCGGGCCATGGGAAGAGGGGTTTATGGGGGTTTTAAATTTTCCAAAAATCAGTATTTTGCATTTTTTACCCTAACATTATTAAAACACTTAATTTTGGTTTAGACCATGTTATAGAGCTTAAAAAACAAATAATATGGTATTTTGAATTATTAAGCCAGGTTAAGTGGTTGCGGAGAAAATCCAAAAAAACCTGCTCATAAAATCTCCTATGTTAATCTTATGGGAAAAAGGTTTTTGGCTTTTCCTAAGTTAATTTTAATGTAAACTTCACATTTGCTATTACAAATCAACTCAGCTCCACAAAATAATCATTTTGGTGTTTAAATTGTGATTCTACGTCCAACCGTTGCAGAGATATTCAAAGTGCTAAACACAGTACGTTGTCCAATGTTATCCTTATGGAGGATAAATAAAATTTGATATCTCCATTATTAATGAATGTATATTGATGAAACTTGGCACGTGGGGTCACGTAGTACTGGTATATTGATATTTGCACAAAAATTGATTTTTCGTTGATCATCCCCGTAGCAGCGAACCTGCGTACTCAGCCCCCATGTTATTCTTATGGAGAATAAGTAAAATGTAATGACTCCCTTAATTATGAACATAAATTAATAAAACTTGGTATGTGGCTTCACCTTGTTGAGTTATATTGATATTTTCATAAAACCCCATTTTTTTAGTTCCTTGTTGCAGCAAACCTGCTTACTCATCTCCAATGTTATTCTTATGGAGAATAATTAAATGTTATATAGTGCTTACTTATGATTGAATATTGATTAAACTTGGTATGTGGCTTCACCTAGTTAAATTATATTTATATTTGCATAAAAACCAATTGTTTGTGTTCCTTGTTTCAGCAAACCTATGTACTCATCACAATGCTATTCTTATGGGGAATAATTAAAATTGTATATATTGCTTATATATGAATATATTTTTATGAAACTTGGTATGCGGCTTTATATGGTATTAAGACATATATTATGCATTGGAAATACGCTGAGTTATATTTATGCTCCCCCCATTTTTATTTTTGCCCCACCCCCAATTTTATACTTTGCTCCCCCCTCTTCGATTTTGTATTTTTATTTTATATATCCCCTCCATTTTATAATTTTACCCCCTCCCCGATTTTATATTTTTACTCTCCCCTAGATTTTTATTTTTGCCCCCCCCCTTTTTTAAATTTTGCTCCCCCCCACCGATTTTATATTTATGCTCCTCCTCCCCCCTCCTCGATATTTTTTTATTTTTTTATACTTGAGTTCTTTTATTTCTAAAAGCGAATCCAAAGTGTTGCGTATACTGATTTCGAGTCGCAAACCTCACGCCGTTTACCACCCGACAGAGTTCCTCGAATTAGCAACAGGACTGCCAGTATATTTAGTTAACTTTGATTTAATTGTACATTAAACGTGTAAAATGTAATTTTAATATTGTAAAATAATATGGATTGTTATTTGGTTTAGTTAATCTACCATTTATATACAACCCGTGCGAAGGACGGGTACACAGCTATTTTATATGTGTGTGTGTGTGTGTGTGTGTGTGTGTGTGTGTGTGTGTGTGTGTGTGTGTGTGTGTTTGTGTGTGTGTGTGTGTGTGTGTGTGTGTGTGTGTGTGTGTGTGTTGTGTGTGTGTGTGTGTGTGTGTGTGTGTGTGTGTGTGTGTGTGTGTGTGTGTGTGTGTGTGTGTGTGTGTGTGTGTGTGTGTGTGTGTGTGTGTGTGTGTGTGTGTGTGTTTGTGTCCGTGAGCACGATAACTCTCGTAAAAATAATCCGATTTTGACGAGATTTGGTATAAACTTGTAAAGGAGCATTTATGACTTTAAATTTATAGACAGACAGATCGACCTATGACAAGGGGTATTTTTTTTTGGGGGGGTGGTTAATTTTGTACCCTAAAAATAAGTTTTTTGAGTTTTTTACATATAATTTTTGAAAATGTCAAATTGTAATTTTTTTCATTGGAATCAGCTTAAAAATACACACAATTTTGTGGTTTGATCATTGCTCTACGTCACATGGTTACAGAGATATTGAAAGTGCTAAAGACAGTACGTTAACATTGGACAGTAGCCCAATGTTATTCTTATGGAGAATAAGAAAAATTGTATACCTCGCTTTTTTATCAACTTATGCTGATGAAACTTGGTACATTGCTTCACATCGTTGTGGTCTGTTGATATTTGCAATAAAAAACACTTTTTGGCCGATTGTTCCCGTAGCAGAAAACCTGTGTACTCAGCCCCCATGTTATTCTTATGGAGAATAAGTAACGTTTTATCTCTCTTAATTATGAACATAAATTAATAAAATTTGGTATGTGGCTTTACCTACTTAAGTTATATTGATATTTGTATAAAACCCCATTTTTGTGTTCCTTGCTTCAGCAAACCTGCATACTCAGTCGCGATGTTATTCTTGTGGAGAATAATAAAAATGTCATAAATCGTTTCAAGCTAACTAAAATGCAAATTGCATTGACTAAAGAACGGGTAAAGAAAACCCCTGTGCGAAGAACGGGTACGTCAGCTAGTAATATTATAAAGAAGAGGTGGTTTCTGTCTGTCTGTCTATCTGATGTTCCGGGTGAACGCAAAAACTACTGAACCGACTGGGCTGAAACTTTACACATAGGTAGGTCTTGAACCCATGCAACACATAGGCCTATTCACTTCCTTAAAATCCCCTCGGGCTACGCCCCGTGAACGTCCTTAGTTTCAATGTTTACATTCCAGAAAAAAGTAAACATTCATAAACTGTAATGCGAACAGCTGTGGATACTTCTATTTGACAGCATAAAGAGCAGGAGCAGAATAAAAAACAGCTGTTTCAATCTAACTAAAATGCAAATTGCATTGACTAAAGAACGGGTAGAGAAAACCCCTATGCGAAGAACGGGTACGTCAGCTACCTATTAATTAATATTAATGAACAAATATTAATGTGGCTTCGTCTGGTTGTGGTCTATTCTTATATGCACAAAAAAACAATTTTTACCGATACTTCCTGCCCCCCCAATTTTATATTTTTTTGCTACCCCCCCGATTTTATATTTTTGCCCCCCCTCTTTGTTTTTATATTTTTATTTTATGCCCCCCATTTTATATTTTTACTCACATCCCGATTTTATATTTGTTGGCCTCCCCGGTTTTATATTTTGCTCCCACCGATTTTTATTTTTGCCCCCACTCCGAATTCCTATTTTGCTTCCCCCCGATTTTATATTTTTGCCCCCCCCCCACTACGATTTTATATTCTTATTTTAAGTCCCCCCCCATTTTATATGTTTGCCCCGCCGATTTTATATTTCTTTGCCCACCCCCGATTTTATATTCTTGTTCCCCCATATTTATTTTTGCCCCACTCCCAATTTCACATTTTGCTCCCCCTCTTCGATTTTATATATTTATTTTTATGTTGCCCCCCTCTATTTTATATTTTTGCCCCCCTCCATTTTATATTTTTGCTCCCCCCCGATTTTTATTTCTTCCCCCCCGTTTTAGCGAATTTCCCCTATAGGGAAGAAGCTATTACCGTAGGTCTCATGGTAAGACTTAAGCCCGAGACCATGATAACTTTTTGTTTTGAGGTCCCCAGATGTCCAAAACACTATTCGTTCAAATTTATATATATGTATATATATATATATATATATATGTGTGTCCGTGAATGCGATAACTTGAGTAAAAAACGTCCGATTTCGATGAAATTTGGCTCAAATGTGAAAAGTGACATTTATGACTTTAAGTTCGAAAACCAGAAAAATCGGGCCATGGGAAGAGGGGTTTATGGGGGTTTTAAATTTTCCAAAAATCAGTATTTTGCATTTTTTACCCAAACATTATTAAAACACTTAATTTTGGTTTAGACCATGTTATAGAGCTTAAAAAACAAATAATATGGTATTTTGAATTATTAAGCCAGGTTAAGTGGTTGCGGAGAAAATCCAAAAAAACCTGCTCATAAAATCTCCTATGTTAATCTTATGGGAAAAAGGTTTTTGGCTTTTCCTAAGTTAATTTTAATGTAAACTTCACATTTGCTATTACAAATCAACTCAGCTCCACAAAATAATCATTTTGGTGTTTAAATTGTGATTCTACGTCCAACCGTTGCAGAGATATTCAAAGTGCTAAACACAGTACGTTGTCCAATGTTATCCTTATGGAGGATAAATAAAATTTGATATCTCCATTATTAATGAATGTATATTGATGAAACTTGGCACGTGGGGTCACGTAGTACTGGTATATTGATATTTGCACAAAAATTGATTTTTCGTTGATCATCCCCGTAGCAGCGAACCTGCGTACTCAGCCCCCATGTTATTCTTATGGAGAATAAGTAAAATGTAATGACTCCCTTAATTATGAACATAAATTAATAAAACTTGGTATGTGGCTTCACCTTGTTGAGTTATATTGATATTTTCATAAAACCCCATTTTTTTAGTTCCTTGTTGCAGCAAACCTGCTTAGTCATCTCCAATGTTATTCTTATGGAGAATAATTAAATGTTATATAGTGCTTACTTATGATTGAATATTGATTAAACTTGGTATGTGGCTTCACCTAGTTAAATTATATTTATATTTGCATAAAAACCAATTGTTTGTGTTCCTTGTTTCAGCAAACCTATGTACTCATCACAATGCTATTCTTATGGGGAATAATTAAAATTGTATATATTGCTTATATATGAATATATTTTTATGAAACTTGGTATGCGGCTTTATATGGTATTAAGACATATATTATGCATTGGAAATACGCTGAGTTATATTTATGCTCCCCCCATTTTTATTTTTGCCCCACCCCCAATTTTATACTTTGCTCCCCCCTCTTCGATTTTGTATTTTTATTTTATATATCCCCTCCATTTTATAATTTTACCCCCTCCCCGATTTTATATTTTTACTCTCCCCTAGATTTTTATTTTTGCCCCCCCCTTTTTTAAATTTTGCTCCCCCCCACCGATTTTATATTTATGCTCCTCCTCCCCCCTCCTCGATATTTTTTTATTTTTTTATACTTGAGTTCTTTTATTTCTAAAAGCGAATCCAAAGTGTTGCGTATACTGATTTCGAGTCGCAAACCTCACGCCGTTTACCACCCGACAGAGTTCCTCGAATTAGCAACAGGACTGCCAGTATATTTAGTTAACTTTGATTTAATTGTACATTAAACGTGTAAAATGTAATTTTAATATTGTAAAATAATATGGATTGTTATTTGGTTTAGTTAATCTACCATTTATATACAACCCGTGCGAAGGACGGGTACACAGCTATTTTATATGTGTGTGTGTGTGTGTGTGTGTGTGTGTGTTTGTGTGTGTGTGTGTGTGTGTGTGTGTGTGTGTGTGTGTGTGTGTGTGTGTGTGTGTGTGTGTGTGTGTGTGTGTGTGTGTGTGTGTGTTGTGTCCGTGAGCACGATAACTCTCGTAAAAATAATCCGATTTTGACGAGATTTGGTATAAACTTGTAAAGGAGCATTTATGACTTTAAATTTATAGACAGACAGATCGACCTATCACAAGGGGTATTTTTTTTGGGGGGGTGGTTAATTTTGTACCCTAAAAATAAGTTTTTTGAGTTTTTTACATATAATTTTTGAAAATGTCAAATTGTAATTTTTTTCATTGGAATCAGCTTAAAAATACACACAATTTTGTGGTTTGATCATTGCTCTACGTCACATGGTTACAGAGATATTGAAAGTGCTAAAGACAGTACGTTAACATTGGACAGTAGCCCAATGTTATTCTTATGGAGAATAAGAAAAATTGTATACCTCGCTTTTTTATCAACTTATGCTGATGAAACTTGGTACATTGCTTCACATCGTTGTGGTCTGTTGATATTTGCAATAAAAAACACTTTTTGGCCGATTGTTCCCGTAGCAGAAAACCTGTGTACTCAGCCCCCATGTTATTCTTATGGAGAATAAGTAACGTTTTATCTCTCTTAATTATGAACATAAATTAATAAAATTTGGTATGTGGCTTTACCTACTTAAGTTATATTGATATTTGTATAAAACCCCATTTTTGTGTTCCTTGCTTCAGCAAACCTGCATACTCAGTCGCGATGTTATTCTTGTGGAGAATAATAAAAATGTCATAAATCGTTTCAAGCTAACTAAAATGCAAATTGCATTGACTAAAGAACGGGTAAAGAAAACCCCTGTGCGAAGAACGGGTACGTCAGCTAGTAATATTATAAAGAAGAGGTGGTTTCTGTCTGTCTGTCTATCTGATGTTCCGGGTGAACGCAAAAACTACTGAACCGACTGGGCTGAAACTTTACACATAGGTAGGTCTTGAACCCATGCAACACATAGGCCTATTCACTTCCTTAAAATCCCCTCGGGCTACGCCCCGTGAACGTCCTTAGTTTCAATGTTTATATTCCAGAAAAAAGTAAACATTCAGAAACTGTAATGCGAACAGCTGTGGATACTTCTATTTGACAGCATAAAGAGCAGGAGCAGAATAAAAAACAGCTGTTTCAATCTAACTAAAATGCAAATTGCATTGACTAAAGAACGGGTAGAGAAAACCCCTATGCGAAGAACGGGTACGTCAGCTACCTATTAATTAATATTAATGAACAAATATTAATGTGGCTTCGTCTGGTTGTGGTCTATTCTTATATGCACAAAAAAACAATTTTTACCGATACTTCCTGCCCCCCCAATTTTATATTTTTTTGCTACCCCCCCGATTTTATATTTTTGCCCCCCCTCTTTGTTTTTATATTTTTATTTTATGCCCCCCATTTTATATTTTTACTCACATCCCGATTTTATATTTGTTGGCCTCCCCGGTTTTATATTTTGCTCCCACCGATTTTTATTTTTGCCCCCACTCCGAATTCCTATTTTGCTTCCCCCCGATTTTATATTTTTGCCCCCCCACCACTACGATTTTATATTCTTATTTTAAGTCCCCCCCCATTTTATATGTTTGCCCCGCCGATTTTATATTTCTTTGCCCACCCCCGATTTTATATTCTTGTTCCCCCATATTTATTTTTGCCCCACTCCCAATTTCACATTTTGCTCCCCCTCTTCGATTTTATATATTTATTTTTATGTTGCCCCCCTCTATTTTATATTTTTGCCCCCCTCCATTTTATATTTTTGCTCCCCCCCGATTTTTATTTCTTCCCCCCCGTTTTAGCGAATTTCCCCTATAGGGAAGAAGCTATTACCGTAGGTCTCATGGTAAGACTTAAGCCCGAGACCATGATAACTTTTTGTTTTGAGGTCCCCAGATGTCCAAAACACTATTCGTTCAAATTTATATATATGTATATATATATATATATATATATATATATGTGTGTCCGTGAATGCGATAACTTGAGTAAAAAACGTCCGATTTCGATGAAATTTGGCTCAAATGTGAAAAGTGACATTTATGACTTTAAGTTCGAAAACCAGAAAAATCGGGCCATAGGAAGAGGGGTTTATGGGGGTTTTAAATTTTCCAAAAATCAGTATTTTGCATTTTTTACCCTAACATTATTAAAACACTTAATTTTGGTTTAGACCATGTTATAGAGCTTAAAAAACAAATAATATGGTATTTTGAATTATTAAGCCAGGTTAAGTGGTTGCGGAGAAAATCCAAAAAAACCTGCTCATAAAATCTCCTATGTTAATCTTATGGGAAAAAGCGTTTTTGGCTTTTCCTAAGTTAATTTTAATGTAAACTTCACATTTGCTATTACAAATCAACTCAGCTCCACAAAATAATCATTTTGGTGTTTAAATTGTGATTCTACGTCCAACCGTTGCAGAGATATTCAAAGTGCTAAACACAGTACGTTGTCCAATGTTATCCTTATGGAGGATAAATAAAATTTGATATCTCCATTATTAATGAATGTATATTGATGAAACTTGGCACGTGGGGTCACGTAGTACTGGTATATTGATATTTGCACAAAAATTGATTTTTCGTTGATCATCCCCGTAGCAGCGAACCTGCGTACTCAGCCCCCATGTTATTCTTATGGAGAATAAGTAAAATGTAATGACTCCCTTAATTATGAACATAAATTAATAAAACTTGGTATGTGGCTTCACCTTGTTGAGTTATATTGATATTTTCATAAAACCCCATTTTTTTAGTTCCTTGTTGCAGCAAACCTGCTTACTCATCTCCAATGTTATTCTTATGGAGAATAATTAAATGTTATATAGTGCTTACTTATGATTGAATATTGATTAAACTTGGTATGTGGCTTCACCTAGTTAAATTATATTTATATTTGCATAAAAACCAATTGTTTGTGTTCCTTGTTTCAGCAAACCTATGTACTCATCACAATGCTATTCTTATGGGGAATAATTAAAATTGTATATATTGCTTATATATGAATATATTTTTATGAAACTTGGTATGCGGCTTTATATGGTATTAAGACATATATTATGCATTGGAAATACGCTGAGTTATATTTATGCTCCCCCCATTTTTATTTTTGCCCCACCCCCAATTTTATACTTTGCTCCCCCCTCTTCGATTTTGTATTTTTATTTTATATATCCCCTCCATTTTATAATTTTACCCCCTCCCCGATTTTATATTTTTACTCTCCCCTAGATTTTTATTTTTGCCCCCCCCTTTTTTAAATTTTGCTCCCCCCCACCGATTTTATATTTATGCTCCTCCTCCCCCCTCCTCGATATTTTTTTATTTTTTTATACTTGAGTTCTTTTATTTCTAAAAGCGAATCCAAAGTGTTGCGTATACTGATTTCGAGTCGCAAACCTCACGCCGTTTACCACCCGACAGAGTTCCTCGAATTAGCAACAGGACTGCCAGTATATTTAGTTAACTTTGATTTAATTGTACATTAAACGTGTAAAATGTAATTTTAATATTGTAAAATAATATGGATTGTTATTTGGTTTAGTTAATCTACCATTTATATACAACCCGTGCGAAGGACGGGTACACAGCTATTTTATATGTGTGTGTGTGTGTGTGTGTGTGTGTGTGTGTGTGTGTGTGTGTGTGTGTGTGTGTTTGTGTGTGTGTGTGTGTGTGTGTGTGTGTGTGTGTGTGTGTGTGTGTGTGTGTGTGTGTGTGTGTGTGTGTGTGTGTGTGTGTGTGTGTGTGTTTGTGTCCGTGAGCACGATAACTCTCGTAAAAATAATCCGATTTTGACGAGATTTGGTATAAACTTGTAAAGGAGCATTTATGACTTTAAATTTATAGACAGACAGATCGACCTATGACAAGGGGTATTTTTTTTTGGGGGGGTGGTTAATTTTGTACCCTAAAAATAAGTTTTTTGAGTTTTTTACATATAATTTTTGAAAATGTCAAATTGTAATTTTTTTCATTGGAATCAGCTTAAAAATACACACAATTTTGTGGTTTGATCATTGCTCTACGTCACATGGTTACAGAGATATTGAAAGTGCTAAAGACAGTACGTTAACATTGGACAGTAGCCCAATGTTATTCTTATGGAGAATAAGAAAAATTGTATACCTCGCTTTTTTATCAACTTATGCTGATGAAACTTGGTACATTGCTTCACATCGTTGTGGTCTGTTGATATTTGCAATAAAAAACACTTTTTGGCCGATTGTTCCCGTAGCAGAAAACCTGTGTACTCTGCCCCCATGTTATTCTTATGGAGAATAAGTAACGTTTTATCTCTCTTAATTATGAACATAAATTAATAAAATTTGGTATGTGGCTTTACCTACTTAAGTTATATTGATATTTGTATAAAACCCCATTTTTGTGTTCCTTGCTTCAGCAAACCTGCATACTCAGTCGCGATGTTATTCTTGTGGAGAATAATAAAAATGTCATAAATCGTTTCAAGCTAACTAAAATGCAAATTGCATTGACTAAAGAACGGGTAAAGAAAACCCCTGTGCGAAGAACGGGTACGTCAGCTAGTAATATTATAAAGAAGAGGTGGTTTCTGTCTGTCTGTCTATCTGATGTTCCGGGTGAACGCAAAAACTACTGAACCGACTGGGCTGAAACTTTACACATAGGTAGGTCTTGAACCCATGCAACACATAGGCCTATTCACTTCCTTAAAATCCCCTCGGGCTACGCCCCGTGAACGTCCTTAGTTTCAATGTTTACATTCCAGAAAAAAGTAAACATTCATAAACTGTAATGCGAACAGCTGTGGATACTTCTATTTGACAGCATAAAGAGCAGGAGCAGAATAAAAAACAGCTGTTTCAATCTAACTAAAATGCAAATTGCATTGACTAAAGAACGGGTAGAGAAAACCCCTATGCGAAGAACGGGTACGTCAGCTACCTATTAATTAATATTAATGAACAAATATTAATGTGGCTTCGTCTGGTTGTGGTCTATTCTTATATGCACAAAAAAACAATTTTTACCGATACTTCCTGCCCCCCCAATTTTATATTTTTTTGCTACCCCCCCGATTTTATATTTTTGCCCCCCCTCTTTGTTTTTATATTTTTATTTTATGCCCCCCATTTTATATTTTTACTCACATCCCGATTTTATATTTGTTGGCCTCCCCGGTTTTATATTTTGCTCCCACCGATTTTTATTTTTGCCCCCACTCCGAATTCCTATTTTGCTTCCCCCCGATTTTATATTTTTGCCCCCCCCCCACTACGATTTTATATTCTTATTTTAAGTCCCCCCCCATTTTATATGTTTGCCCCGCCGATTTTATATTTCTTTGCCCACCCCCGATTTTATATTCTTGTTCCCCCATATTTATTTTTGCCCCACTCCCAATTTCACATTTTGCTCCCCCTCTTCGATTTTATATATTTATTTTTATGTTGCCCCCCTCTATTTTATATTTTTGCCCCCCTCCATTTTATATTTTTGCTCCCCCCCGATTTTTATTTCTTCCCCCCCGTTTTAGCGAATTTCCCCTATAGGGAAGAAGCTATTACCGTAGGTCTCATGGTAAGACTTAAGCCCGAGACCATGATAACTTTTTGTTTTGAGGTCCCCAGATGTCCAAAACACTATTCGTTCAAATTTATATATATGTATATATATATATATATATATGTGTGTCCGTGAATGCGATAACTTGAGTAAAAAACGTCCGATTTCGATGAAATTTGGCTCAAATGTGAAAAGTGACATTTATGACTTTAAGTTCGAAAACCAGAAAAATCGGGCCATGGGAAGAGGGGTTTATGGGGGTTTTAAATTTTCCAAAAATCAGTATTTTGCATTTTTTACCCAAACATTATTAAAACACTTAATTTTGGTTTAGACCATGTTATAGAGCTTAAAAAACAAATAATATGGTATTTTGAATTATTAAGCCAGGTTAAGTGGTTGCGGAGAAAATCCAAAAAAACCTGCTCATAAAATCTCCTATGTTAATCTTATGGGAAAAAGGTTTTTGGCTTTTCCTAAGTTAATTTTAATGTAAACTTCACATTTGCTATTACAAATCAACTCAGCTCCACAAAATAATCATTTTGGTGTTTAAATTGTGATTCTACGTCCAACCTTTGCAGAGATATTCAAAGTGCTAAACACAGTACGTTGTCCAATGTTATCCTTATGGAGGATAAATAAAATTTGATATCTCCATTATTAATGAATGTATATTGATGAAACTTGGCACGTGGGGTCACGTAGTACTGGTATATTGATATTTGCACAAAAATTGATTTTTCGTTGATCATCCCCGTAGCAGCGAACCTGCGTACTCAGCCCCCATGTTATTCTTATGGAGAATAAGTAAAATGTAATGACTCCCTTAATTATGAACATAAATTAATAAAACTTGGTATGTGGCTTCACCTTGTTGAGTTATATTGATATTTTCATAAAACCCCATTTTTTTAGTTCCTTGTTGCAGCAAACCTGCTTAGTCATCTCCAATGTTATTCTTATGGAGAATAATTAAATGTTATATAGTGCTTACTTATGATTGAATATTGATTAAACTTGGTATGTGGCTTCACCTAGTTAAATTATATTTATATTTGCATAAAAACCAATTGTTTGTGTTCCTTGTTTCAGCAAACCTATGTACTCATCACAATGCTATTCTTATGGGGAATAATTAAAATTGTATATATTGCTTATATATGAATATATTTTTATGAAACTTGGTATGCGGCTTTATATGGTATTAAGACATATATTATGCATTGGAAATACGCTGAGTTATATTTATGCTCCCCCCATTTTTATTTTTGCCCCACCCCCAATTTTATACTTTGCTCTCCCCTCTTCGATTTTGTATTTTTATTTTATATATCCCCTCCATTTTATAATTTTACCCCCTCCCCGATTTTATATTTTTACTCTCCCCTAGATTTTTATTTTTGCCCCCCCCCTTTTTTAAATTTTGCTCCCCCAACACCGATTTTATATTTATGCTCCTCCTCCCCCCTCCTCGATATTTTTTTATTTTTTTATACTTGAGTTCTTTTATTTCTAAAAGCGAATCCAAAGTGTTGCGTATACTGATTTCGAGTCGCAAACCTCACGCCGTTTACCACCCGACAGAGTTCCTCGAATTAGCAACAGGACTGCCAGTATATTTAGTTAACTTTGATTTAATTGTACATTAAACGTGTAAAATGTAATTTTAATATTGTAAAATAATATGGATTGTTATTTGGTTTAGTTAATCTACCATTTATATACAACCCGTGCGAAGGACGGGTACACAGCTATTTTATATGTGTGTGTGTGTGTGTGTGTGTGTGTTTGTGTGTGTGTGTGTGTGTGTGTGTGTGTGTGTGTGTGTGTGTGTGTGTGTTTGTGTCCGTGAGCACGATAACTCTCGTAAAAATAATCCGATTTTGACGAGATTTGGTATAAACTTGTAAAGGAGCATTTATGACTTTAAATTTATAGACAGACAGATCGACCTATCACAAGGGGTATTTTTTTTGGGGGGGTGGTTAATTTTGTACCCTAAAAATAAGTTTTTTGAGTTTTTTACATATAATTTTTGAAAATGTCAAATTGTAATTTTTTTCATTGGAATCAGCTTAAAAATACACACAATTTTGTGGTTTGATCATTGCTCTACGTCACATGGTTACAGAGATATTGAAAGTGCTAAAGACAGTACGTTAACATTGGACAGTAGCCCAATGTTATTCTTATGGAGAATAAGAAAAATTGTATACCTCGCTTTTTTATCAACTTATGCTGATGAAACTTGGTATATTGCTTCACATCGTTGTGGTCTGTTGATATTTGCAATAAAAAACACTTTTTGGCCGATTGTTCCCGTAGCAGAAAACCTGTGTACTCAGCCCCATGTTATTCTTATGGAGAATAAGTAACGTTTTGTCTCTCTTAATTATGAACATTAATTAATAAAATTTGGTATGTGGCTTTACCTACTTAAGTTATATTGATATTTGTATAAAACCCCATTTTTTGTGTTCCTTGCTTCAGCAAACCTGCATACTCAGTCGCGATGTTATTCTTGTGGAGAATAATAAAAATGTCATAAATCGTTTATTTATGAATGTATATTGATGAAACTTGGTATGTGGCTTTATGTGGTATTACGATACATATATCTGGATTGGAAATTTGCTGAGTTCGTAGGTTTGCTGCTACGGGAGTATTTTGATGAACCATAAATCATTGCGGATAATCTATCCGTTGAGGAGGGACGGAATTTGAAAGTAAATACTGGCCTTTTGGGAGAAGCAGGTAGACGCCGGTGCCTGGAGCCCCCGCTTAATCGTATTTTATAAAGTATAAACCAAACTAACCCCTCCCCCTCTCGGTTGGAATAAATATAAAAACTAGCGCAAGGCCTTTTTTATGCTACTGTTCATCCTATATAAGGTTTTTCAGATAAAAAATTAAATTGCCACAGTAAAATAACCAAGTTACGACAGCTAAACTAACATCAGGTGTCCTAAGCCCGGGTCACACTACACTGGTTACCAGCTGCTAGTTGTTAGCTGCTAGTAAAAAGCAGGA
Source organism: Allygus modestus (assembly GCA_963675035.1). Taxonomy (NCBI): domain Eukaryota; kingdom Metazoa; phylum Arthropoda; class Insecta; order Hemiptera; family Cicadellidae; genus Allygus; species Allygus modestus. The sequence goes on along the minus strand of OY776115.1, from coordinate 76,519,777 downwards.
AAAAAGCTAGTCTGACCACAACAAATGTTGCTAGTTCTAGCGAAACAGAGAGGTTTGAGTGGCTACACTAAGCTGGTTGCTAGTAGGGCAAATTATTATCAGGTGTTTTAGCTTATTCATCTCGGCAATATTTAAACAGTGTTGTAAACCAATGATAGTCAAGACCTTATCTGCTAGATTTGCTAGTGGTTTCGATGCATTTGGAATTTCCAAATTTCTGATTAAAGCCAACAAATTTGATTTTTTACTATCACTCCTAGAAATTTCTCGGCTATTAGGTAAGATGGTTTCGAAAATTTTCTAAAATGAATCTGAAAATGATGCATTTAAAACTGTACGTCCCTGGTTTTAGGCGTCCGTAAAGCAATCAAAACACGAAAATATTGTATTAATTCATTTGAACAGCACGAAACATAAAACACCCTTTAATCAATGCTAATTTGTATTCATAGCCAAAACAACTTATTAATAAATTTAATATTACAAAAATCCTTACCACTTAAAAGGATTTAAGTTTTTAAAATTTTTAATTCTTAACGTTAGCTGAAATGTTTACCAAGCGATGGACTACAAATTCCTCCTATAAATCGAAGCCCCAGACTTGTCCAGGATGCATATATCGATTGGTCCGTGGTAATAGGCGTTCTTTACACGTTCTGTCAGGCGTGAACTGGTTCGCTTCGGTGCCTCTGAACTTTCCCCCTCCCCCTCCCCCTTCCCACCACGTGGCTCCCCACCTGAGGCGGAGGTTTGGATGTATTACTTAACTGCAAGAGTGTCTTACTCCATACAATAACACAGGTTAGTCGTCTGAGTAAGGTAAATATAAAAACTTCTACAATTTTATTTCACATTATATCACAAATTTAAAGAAAAAAGGGTGTTCAAACTGTTTTTAGACCGAAAAGTGATATATCCGACGATTGGACGGAAAAAAATAATGATTTCAAATCTATAACATTAACATTTTGTGAATGAAGAAGTATAAAATCTGTATTAGCCATGCTCTCAACGAAACACTTAACCACAGTTCAAAATAACCGTAAAAACTAAGAGCCTAACAAGGTTATCCGCTTAGTCAATATTGGGCTTAAGCGAAGAAGCACAAACTGCAAATAGCAAAGAAAGAGGGGAAAAGTTCGGGAAAGTTTTCAATAAGGTTTAACAGGTGACGTTAAACGCACCATTCATGGGGGACTTTTCTTTTGATAAACTCCCTTCGACGTAAAGACGAAAACTTTGTTTGGGTGGGTTTAATTGGTTGGGGTGATGGGGGGACGGTTTGGTGTGTGTGACTGATTTTGAAAACAGGGAATTATTGCACTGCCTCGCCGCACTGTATGAAATACAGCCAAGTCTTATTTTGAAACGTATTCCTTGGGGGTTAAAAACAAAGCCTTAATTTGCCCTTTTCACTGTTTTATGAACAATTTATTTTAATAAATAAAATAATTTTATTTTCCTATCAATCTGGAAACTAGGATTATCCTCTAATTACTTACTTTTAACGAATTTCCTCAATAGAGAAGAAGCTATTACCCTAGTGGCATGGTAAGACTTAACCCCGAGACCATGATAACTTTTCATTTTGAGGCCCTCAGAAGCCAAAAACACCATTCGTTCAAATGTTGTATGTTGTTGATATATATATTTATATTTATATTTATATATTTATGTGTACGTAAACACGGTAACTGTCGTAAAAAAGGTCCGATCTTAACAAAATTTGGTACAGACGTCTAAAGTAGCATTTATTTGAACGAGTTCGATATCCAGACGGATCGGACCATCCGAAGGTGTATTTTGGGGGGGTTTGTACCCAACAAACGGTTTTATGGGGTTTTTCAATGCAAGTTTTATTTACATAACATTTTAATTTGCACCATTGGATTCACCTTTAAAAAAACAAACAATTTGGTGTTTTTATCATTGCTCTACGTCAATTGGTTACCGAGATATTGAAAGTGATAAACACAGTACGTTGTCTAATGTTATTCTTACGGAGAAAAATAAAAAATGTATATCTCTTTTATTTATGAACATATACTTGGTATATGGCTTCATCTGATTGTGGTCTATTGTAATTAGTACAAAAAAACAAATTTTTACCGATGATTCCCGTAGCGGCAAACCTGCATTCTCAGTCCCCATGTTATCTTAATGGAGAAAAAGTAAAATATCATATCTCCCTTAAGTATGAACATAAATTAATAAAACTTCTTATATGGCTTCACTTACTGAGTTGGTATATGGCAATGGAACTGAGTTCCATTGATATTTGCATAAAAACCAATTTTTTGCCGATGATCTCGTAGCAGCAAACCTGGGTGCTCAGCCCCATGTTATTCTTTGGAGAATAAGTAAAATCTTATACATCGCTTATTTATGAATGTATATGGATGAAACTTGGTAAGTGACTTCACTTAGTTGATTTATATTGATATTTGCATATAAACCCATTATTTTGCGTTATTTGCATTATTTTGCAGCAAACCTGCGTATTCATCCCTAATGTTATTCTAATGGAGAATAATTATAATTTATTATTTTAGATATCAATTATTTGTGAATATATGTTTTGTTAATCTTGATAAGTGGCTTAAAGTGTTGTTATTGTAAATTCAATAACATACTTATATGTGCATTGGAAATTCGCTAAGTACGCAGGTTTGCTGCGAAGCCAAAGGGGGTATTTTATATTAGGTTGACTTTTTAATTAGTGATCAAGATATTAGATTTATTGATGTTTAATTCAGCGAATAAGGAAAGATAATTTTCTTGTACTAATATTTAGTAGGTTTAAACTATTTAAATAGTTAGTAAAAATGTCCTTATTTTCAGGGTGTACAGAAATTATCAGACCATGTCCAAACAATTGGAACATGGTTCAAGGGTAATAATTAGTAGTGAGACTGGTTGGTCGTGTTTCCGTATGCAGGTTTTTTCCTAGGACAGATATCATAAACCTGCAAAATTAACTGTTCGCTGAGATACCTTGACATACGCGATACGAGTACTGTTAAAAATAGTAACATAACTCTAAGGAAATTGTTATGCACATTTCCTTATCGAATTAAGTTATCTGCACACCGTTTTTTAGCGAATTTCCCCTATTATGTAGGGAAGAAGCTATTACCGTAGGTCTCATGGTAAGACTTAAGCCCGAGACCATGATAACTATTTGTTTTGAGGTCCCCGGATGCCAAAAACACCATTCGTTCAAATTTTTATATTTTATGTTTATATGTGTGTGTCCGTAAGCATGACAACTCTCGTAAAAAAAGATCCAATCTTAATAAAGTTTGGTAAAAATGTGAATAGCACCATTTATTTGAGTTCGAAAACCAGACAAATCACACAATCCGAAGGGGGGTAGTCCAAAAATGGGTTTGTTGGGGTTTTCACACGTAATTTTTATTTAAATAAAATTATAATGTATACCATTGAATTCAGCTTAAAAAAAACAATTTGGTATTTTGATCATTACGCTACGTCAATTGGTTACTGAGATAGTGAAAGTGCTAAACACAGTACTTTGTCTTATGCTATTCTTATGGTGACAAATTAATTTTATATCTCGCTTATTTATGAATATAATCTGATGAAACTTGGTATATGGCTTCATCTGGTTGTGGTTTGTTGTTGTTTGCACACAAAAACTTTTCGCGTATGGTCCCCGTGGCAGCAAACCTAGGTACTCGGTTCCCATGTTATTCTTACAGAGAATAATTAAAATGTTATATATCGCTTATTTACTAATGTATATGGATGAAACTTGGTTTGTGACTTCACTTTGATGAGCTCTATTGATATTTACATAAAAACCCACTACTTTTGGTTACTTGCTGCAGCAAACATGCGTATTCATCCCCAATGTTATTCTTATGGAGAATAATTCATATTTTAAATATCACTTATTTGTGAATATATTTCTTATTAATCCTGGTAAGTGGCGTAATGGGTTATTAAGACATATATATACTCAATATAAATTCGCTGAGTTCGCAGGATTGCTGCGACGGGGGTATTGGAGCTTATGTTACAAGGTTTTACCTGTTGTTTACCAATTCTTAATGAGACAACACTGAATAATGTGCCCTCAGTCGTATTATTTAGACTCTTCCATGACTCGAATGTTACAAAATATATATTAATTTTCTAATTGCAATATTCTTTCTTGACATTACAGCACTTCTCACAGTCGGTTGTACTTTGACGCTCGAGGGTCTAACAGTACAAGCCGCGCGCCGGCTCCGCGACTGTATACCGAACCCGCAATTGTCAGCAATTGTCTTTCTTACCTAAACTGACGATTAAAGGAGGCATCAAAGGAGGAGCTTGTTTGAATATTTTCGTCTTGTAAAGACAACCTGAGGTTATGTATAATTTCGTAGCTTATGAATCCTTTCACTCTAATAGGTCCTCCACTTTGTTTTCCCTGCAAATGCTTAGTTATTTCACGAGAATGCCTAGTATGATCTGGTAAGGAGACCCCATTTTGGCCTCACGTTTGAGGAAAATTACATTAATCAATAACCACTACAAACTTTAAGTTGACAATACCTCTTAAATGGATACATCATTTTAATTAAACACTTTTAAGTTGGTTACATCTTAATCGTGGCCTATTTAAATACCAGTAATTCTATATTATTCCTAGTTAACCCAAAGGTACCCCACAACTTCCAGGTCTATCTTTGAAATTAGGGTATTTAAAAACTAAATATATTAATATTTATTCTAAAATAAATTGAAACGAAGTACAGATATAGCCTACATTAAATTACTTTAAATAATGCCATTTAAAGGCCGAAGACACTTTTAAGCCTTAGAAAGAAAGTAGGCCTATATAGGCTTATATGAAGTAGGAACGCGCTTATTCGAACCTCAGAACTCATATTACACCGTTCTTTGTCCAATATTAAATATTCTCGCTGAATCATCTTCCTCTGCCTCTTGACACAGTTCCTTTTCCACAGACACTCGACTTTAATATCAGAAAAGCGCTTTCTATTTTGTATCTTTATTCTGTTGAATTGCAAAGGAACAGTTGTATCAGAACCAGTCGTTACATATTGCTCTTATGCATTTCGTTCGAAATTAAAACCGTGAGAAGGAACAGGAAACACCAATTTAAATATTGTTATCGACTCATAAGTTCTCATTAAAATTATCATTGTGTGAAGTTAAGAATTTTTACTTTGTGTATAAAAAAATCAGTTTCATCTTAAATTTCAAATCAAATTTCTAAGTTACCAATCCAAATGCACAGAGCCTTTCACTGATTTTACGAAAGGCTAGGCATCGGCTCAAACAAATCAATACTACACTCGAGTAATTAACAACTTTCTTCTGTTTAACTTTCTTTTCTTTTTATTGGATTCTCATTTCTAATCTTCTTTGGTTAGTATGCCGTTAACATGACAATACAATTTTAACCCCATTTCTCTAAACCAGACCCATCGCGTCATTCTTCATGAGGAAGTTCTAACTTACCTCGCAGACTCTACTCTGATAGTTTGAAAGCAAAAACCAGCCAGTAGGCAAAGTGAGCCAGAGAGCAAACCAGTTACGATCTGCGGCGCCGGCGCTGAGACGTTGCGCTGATGCTTTAATTGAGCTGATAACAGTTGTCTGATTGCAGCAGCGTCACCCATTAGCGCCTGATATCAGCATAATCAGCTTAGCGGCTAGGAAGACTCAAGGTCACTGACACCTTGTCAGCCTTATCACGACGTTGAGGAATCTGTTTGTCGCCTAATCAAATTAGGCAGTGTTCTAATTAGCAGAAACATTGCCAGGCAGGTTTTTTGACACTGAGTCATTGATGAGGGTTTTGAAAAAAACGAGAGTAAAAAAGATAGATAAGGAATGGTTTATGAACATGTTACGTTTTTTCCAGTTGACATGCTAAAAATATATGTATGTGGTGTTTTAATTACTTAATTATTTGTTTAATATATCTACTGGAATAATACTATCTAATAATTATTAAACCCTATCCTTAAGGTATATTTATAGTAGTTGCGCTTGTTTGATTGTAGCTGCAAACAGTTATAAAAGGGATAAATATGCTCAGTGTATTATTAGATTCTTCAAAATCCTTAATGTTATTGTAGTGTTTACAATATTCAATGTGCATCTTGGTTCATCTAAGGGCAAGGGTTAGTATGTAAGCTCTGTATTTAATTTTAAAGTTCAACCATACGGTAAATGGTCTTTCTTTTAAATCATAAAACAAGGTTCTTAGATATTAAACTATGCTAGTGACCTTAATTTAACAAATTAATAAGTAACTTTCTTAAAATCCTAATCCTAAGTTTCAGTTTTGCAACTTTCAGTATCAGAAGTGATTAACAATAATAGTGTAGATAATTTCCCAGTCAAAATGTTTATTAATTAAATTGAAAAATAAATTGATTAGGTTTCAATAATAACCAATAAATCATTTGGTTTACCGGTACTGCACAACCTTGGAATCTTGATGGTTTTAGTATTTTTAGGTTTCAACAGTGAAGTGGAAATCGATGTTAAGATCCTTATTGGGAGATTCCCTTAACTTAGAGAATTTCCCTGTAGGGATGTGGCTACTATCCTAAGGTATGTAAATGGTAAGATCATTAGGTTGCTGGTTTGCGGAATTTGTTGCGACGATGGGGGTATTTGTTTTATTGCAGCAGTCTTACATAATTCTTGCAAAAGCTATTAATTTTATGGTAGGTCTACGGCGGAAGTAATAGGTGTCGTGTGTATAAAATTAAAGTGAACATTACACCACACATGGAGAGAGAGGTATTCAATAAACCGCCAGCGAGCATTTAAATTACACCATTTGATTAATTCTGTTTACAACAGGCGAGCAGAAAAATAAAAGTAATTAATTAATGCCGCATTCGTAATTGGTCACGCATAAAGATGAGCGGAGAAGCGAGAGAAAAAATATTGTAATTAGTGTATAATTCCTCGACATGTATGATTAAATGTGAATGATAAACGAGCGACATTAGTGGAGTAGTGGAACAATTAGTCTCAAATACACACAAACACACACACAATCACGCACACACGAGCGCGCGCGTTTCGAAACACAATAACTATTCCAGCATTAGCATAGATTAATGAATTAATCATACGTGGTTCGTCCGCCCAATTCCCACACCGATTGCGAAATCTGCTGAAAGAATGTAATAAATATAAGAATCGCATTAAAACTATTCCCTTCCGTGTAATTACTCCCGGCGGACTGGAGATGTTAGTTAATGGTTCTATCAGTATGGAGATGCGGAGATGCCCCCTAGTTCACCTCATCAACGTGTTTGCTTCCGTTTGACTTTTGTTTATCGAGGGGGAGGAGCCCCGGAATGAAAAACTTGGAAGTATAAATCTACTAGATTGTTTTAATGGGCGGTTAGACTTCTTCAGTAGGTTTTTAGTGTTGGTAAGTAAATCATTATTGTGTAACTGATTTCTCTGACCAACATGAATTCCTTTGAGAATTTTACGTAAATTATTGTCGGTTTTAGGACATGACGATTTAGTTGTAGTTCAGAAATACCTGTATAGGTTATTTTCAAACACAATTTTTGTTTTAAGTTCTTTTCTACTGAATATTTAAGTTAAATATTTACATCCCAACAGGGGCTTATCGTTATATGCATCTCTGTGTTTCACAAGCACAGCGTCAATCCCAAACCTTTACATCATTTTATCCATCAGGGCGATTACACGCAAAGTAATAGATTGATTGAACACGATTAACTTAATGCAAATATAAAGACAATCATGATCAATTATATTGAGTTTATTTCATTTTATATTCCCTATATACTCCTCAAACAATCGTTGTAAACATGTTGGACTTGTATATGTTCCCTTTACGTTATTGACATACAGTCACATGTATGCTTCAAGAAAACTCCAAATTATCTATACTAATAAAGTAGAAATGAGTATAAGTGTGTTCGTCTCCTGATGATATAGAGAACGGCTCCTCACAACTGCTCCCTGACCGTATCATGTTGTACAGGGGACCAAAAATCTATGATTCGTTTTCCCCCAGACATCAGGGCTAAAGAGTCATTATTTTTTAGGGCTTTGCCCCACTGGACTTCAAAAGCTCCGTGGAAATATTATGGAGAAAAGTTTGTTTAATGCAAAGGAATTACGTTACTTTAATATTATTAACCAAGAAATTTAATAAATTCAACACAAAATATTGCAGTGCATAAACAACTGTTTTATTTACGACATTTTGCAAGCACAATTTTTACGATGGATTTTTAGTATAATATTTAATTCATATAAAGGTTTTTTTGTAAGGGTGATATCGCAATGGAACTACTGATTTATATGTTATACGTTTTTATTATTTCTCCTACAATTTATATCCGTCCGCAGGACTCCCTCATAGGCCTTCTAAGCTTCAATGTAATTCTAATGGAACATACACCATCAATTGAATTATATATTTAGCGTAGCTGTTGTGTATACATTAAAAAACACAGCAACAGAAAATATGCTATATTCATTATATAAAGACATTGCCACTGAAATTATAACGCAGTATGCACAGTACGTTATGCAATGTTTTGTAAATGTATAAGCCCTGGAAGAACATTTGATCGAGTTTTAACAGCAGGTCCTAATAGTTATGATTATTTAATGCAATGAATATAATCCGTCTCATCGCTGTCGTATTCAAACTCCACGGATAGAAAAACTACTCTGAATCACTGCAAACTCGTCCCTTCAAGGATTTCAAAACCATTCCCCGAACAAATGCAGCAGATGGTTTAATGCCGTTTTGTAATCCGCGACATTAATCACATTCTGTACCTGCACCAGCCGACTACGGTTATGGTTTGTAATTATGCAATTATCGTTATTTGACTGCCCCGGGACACACGCAACTTTCTCAAACGCTTGATTGAATAACAGTTTCTCATTTATTGACGTACAATGTTGGATGATTCATCTTAATTTCAAGGATGTTTGCAGGACTTTCGCATTTAAAGATTAATCAGTGGTTTACGCAATGGTGTTTGGAAACGTGTTCGGTAACGGACGATGAGTGCTGCGCGTGTGCGTGGGTGTGCGTGTGTGTGAGTGGCAGTGTGTGAGTGTTCTAACTGTCGGTCACCAACATAAGCAGTTGTAAGTGGATAATTGTGGGGTTATGGTCTTCTCGACAATACTCACTGAGGGACCGCAGTGGTAGTTCCCATAGTAAGTACCACTTGTGAAGGACAAAGCAACATATTCTTTGGTAAACATATTTACTCTGAAAAGCGAATTTTTAAAGCTGCAAAAAGAAGCTGATGGTGTCAAAATACACTGGTTTCTAATAGTAGACTAGAGCTGTTACTGTAAAGCTTATACTAAGGTGATATTTTATTTTGCAAAAGCATAAGCAATCTGAAACTCAATGTTATTGAGCAACGACTATCGTATAAGACGTACAGATTGTAAAACAAATAGACACTATTGTGTTACATTACTACATTGCATTAGTAATGTGGTACATTAGCACCTCGAAAACTCGAAATAAACTGGAATGAGTTGATTCGGAGCAACATCTGATAATATGCAATATTACGATAATCGGATTGTTACAAAATACTTAAAATTTTAGGATTTGTGTACATAAAGTTAAACCGCAACATGAACTTTATTACATACAAAATATCTTTCATTAAACCAGAGGAAAAGGAGTTATCGGTCAAACATTTGCCTTAAATCTTATGAAAGTGTAAAATTAGAAACATTTAACAATACTAGCTGAGCAATCTATATTAATAACATAATTTATATTGATTTTAGTTCGGGGATTTAAGGCCTCAAAATGTATAAATGTTCCTACATGTTTGGTATTAATCGCAAACTCTTACACCTTTGGGGGTTTTCAAACCATCCACCTTCAGGGTTCCACCCCAAGGACTTTTAAAGTTTCAATTTTAAGTTTATGGAGTTATATTTTATTTAGGCAAACTGATTATAAGCTGAGTATAATGTAAAATTGTCAAAACACCTGACCCGTACGGACAACGGGACACTCATATCGGCTAGCTTTATTAGTGAATTTCCTTTGGAAAGTGAACTATTAGCATGACCCGCACGGTGAAACTTAAGCCCGGGACCACCATCGAAGTTCCTAACATCCCCTGAACACGTTTTGGGGGGTGGTTCAAAATGTTATATATATATATATATATATATATATATATATATATATATATAGACATATATATATATATATATGTGTGTGTTTGCACTCTAGCGGTCACATTTTTTGTCCGATTTACTTCAAATTTGGTAGGGACGTTCCTTTCTGTAATCAGTTGGACAAGTTTGTTGGGCAAAACAATCGGAAAACTCTAAACCCCTTTTTTGGGGATTAACCTTTCAAATTTCGAGTTTTTGGGCCCAAAAAGGGTCATTAAAGTCCCAGATGTAAAATCAATGCATGTAAGAAGATGGGAATTAGAGAGGCGAAAGTTTTAAGCCCTCTATCGTCATTCTAGCATAAATATTTACCGAGTTATTAAAGAAAATGTGTATCGACTAAACACAGTACGTTGTCTTATGGGGGTTTTACACTAAAAAAGCCTGTTATTCCTTTGTTAGAGTACTTTTATCATCCCCAGCTACCTCACGCCTACTTTCAAGCCTATCTGGACCTTCTACTAACCTTTTAATGCGCAAAATTGTATTCCCAGCTTTGCAAGTAATGCAAGTTTGCAAGTAAACCAGGAGTATCAGAACAGCCAAAAAATCGAAGTTTTCAGATTTCAATAAAAATTGGACAAATGTATGTTTTTACACTGATTTTGAGTTTTAAAAGTTTTTATGTGGAAATTCACTTCCCTCACGTCAGCGTGCTGCGTGCGAACTCGTTTTATTTCAAAGCTAGGATGTGAACTGGTGGGTGAGCGGAACCAAATTTCGTCGAAAACACAAACATTTCACACATAAAAATAATATATTTCCTGTCAATGTTTTAATACAAATGACCGAGGGAGATGTAGCGCGATGACCAAGTGAGAGAGTGAGAGAGAGAGCCGCGCAGTTGAGACGTCCCGGTCGCGGTCCGCTAATCACGTAGTCAGGATGACTGATTGCCGTTAATTGCGGCCCCACAGTGTGAATATGCGCGCCAAAACTCACGTCTTCATAATCTAACTACATCTGTCTTGTCCTCCCACCTGCAACTTGAATATCGCCGTTTTATTTTCGGGATTAACTCATCAAGTCTGAATCTGTCCGCTTCATTCATTCCTTCATGAATGTTTTCTGCATCTTTCATCCCTTGAAAGCTTTGTGTTTCATTCATACCTTGTTTAAGTTTTCAAAAATTGAAACTAGCATGCATCGTGACAATGTTTTACCGTGTGGTATTTAAATATTCGTTTGTTGCCATGGTCATAATTTGAATAATGACGAATCAACCTGAAGATGAGGTTATCGTCAACCTCAATCAGAATGTTGAACACTATATTTTCTTTTTTTTAACTTTATAAGTTTATGTACTTTATTCAGTCTGATGTGTCTATAATGTTAATATATAAAGCAAAGTGGTGTTAATTGAAAATGTTATAACTAAAGAACGGCTGAACGGATATAAATGCAATTTTGCACACGGATAGTTTATTACCTGGATTAACATATAGGATACTTTTTACCCCCAAAAGTGTGAAGGGGTTTGCCCCTTTGGTTTTTAAAGTTTACATGTTATTCCTTATGGGAACATGTGTTTATTAGGAGTATATCCAAGCATACTTGAAAGGCATAAATATATGTTCATTATGGAAATAAAAAACCTACTTGAATGGCAACTCTCATGGTTGAAATTTAAAAAAATACTTGAATGGCAACTCAAACTCTCTTTTCGATAGGCGAGTGAGCGAAGCGAACGAGCTCATATTGAAAATAACGAAGTATTTTACATAAAACAAATTCAATGGCATTAGGACAGGGCAACGTCTGTCGGGCCAGCTAGTGTACGAATATGCAAAATTTGTGAGTTTTGAGAAGACGTAAACATCAGGCTCGTTAAAAAGAGTATATCATTTTTGTACAAATTCACATTCCAAGCAGTGTATCACAGTTTCCTTTAGAGATACGCTCAAGATCTACAGCGTGAGGGCTACATCTCTGCAGTAACCAGATAATAATTTCTTCCTGGAGCACAAATACATATAAGAAATCAAATCGAGCAAATCCAAATTTGTTTATTCATTCAACTTTATAAAAGGTATTGTATATAATTAGTCAGTCAATATCACAAATAACATAGGAGCATATATTACTAGATAAAGATGTCTTGAAACATTATTTTGTTCATAATAAATATTTTATAATAGTGAGTTATGATCCACGTCCAAAATTACTTTATACATTAGCCTGCTGGCTGCGAGTTTGCGCCGTGAACGTTGCAGCCCATCCTACCCAAACCGACGACGTTTAAGATTCCACCCTCGATTCAAAAACAGGATTCCTCCTTTCCGCAAGGACTTCTTCATCAAAATCTCCAGCGATTTCAAACCTCCAGGAAAAAACCACCCAGGCAAGTCTCTCTCCTCGGAATAAAATTACGTTCGAAGGTGTCGAAGAACACGTTCGCGCGTGCGGGCAAAAACATGGACGGCGTCGCCCGAACCGGGCAAAAAGCGCCGCGAGTCGAGAGTCGGGCTTGAAATTTAGTGGCGAGAGCATTGTATTCAGCGGTAGCGTGTTTTACATTCAATAGCCGTGTTGCTAGATGCAAATTGAGCGCTCGCTTTGGCACCACAAGTGTGCATAATCAGGAGGAGATCTGAGGATAAGGCCTATCTGGAGGTCCCCAGGGTTGCATCTTGGGGCCGTGCTTGTTTTCACTGTTTTCACGCCCCCTACTCACCAGTGAGCACTTCAGCGCTGGAACAGAAGATAGGAGGCTTCCTTATGTACAACAATGCTGAAGGAATTATTTTTTTGTGATTTTATATCAGTATTGGTATGCAATATTTTTAGTGGACTGTACATCTTTATCTCGTATTTCAATTTGCTATTCCAATCGTATTTACGTGAGTGGTCACTTTGGATATTATGTCCTAGGATTTATTTGATTTTATTATGTCGAATTATTACTATGTTTATTTAAATATGGAAATCATTTATGGCACATTTTATCTAATGCCGTGTGATGTGCACGCTCATGAAATTCGCTATACAACATTAAAAAGTAAGCTATACTATTTTGATTTTATTAGGTCGAATTAATATACCTACTATACAGGAATATGCAAATAATTTATGAAACATTTTATTTACTGACGTGTTAATGTGCACACTCAAAAAAATTAAATGGTATACTGTGGCTGATTAAAATGTGTAAACTTTAAAAAATAATTGATCTAATACTGAATCTTTATGAAACTAAAACTTTATAAAAACTTGTAATTAATTAATGTTTAATGTTGGTGAGGATTATAAATACTGATCATAAACTGCAAATGATCAATTTATATTTTTGAAATTTTAGGTCACGAATGATCGTTCTTATACTAGCATTAACCAGTAAAAAGTATACTTGTTTGACAATATTAACCCATTCTGTAATTCTATTCAGCCAAACCCTTTGGGAAGTCATGATAAAAATATATATTTTACATCTTAAACATAATGCTGCTATAAACATTAAATACGTTACATAACATCCCACAGGTATCCGAATCTTCTTGTCTTTAAAATACTAAATTACTAATAACAATAACATATCAAACGTAACACTAATACAGCAAGTGTACGCGATACACGTTGTATCGCAGGCCGCTACGGCGCTACAGTGCTCCAGTGCTACAGTTATATCCAGCACGTCACGGTCGCGGTCTGGCCACCGCCACAATAACTGCAGCTGGCGCTGACATGACAAGCTTATTGTCATGTTTTTGTCTCTTCATCGTCCAGGTAATACGTGGTTATTCTGCTGTCATCCAGACCCCCGATTCACTGTAACCTCTCGTGCCATCTGTCTCCGTTTCAACGTTTTTGTTTAGTTTTGTTTTGTTTAATCCAATTACTTGCATGACTGCTAGTCACTGAAAATATTCTCAAGGTCGATTAAATATAATTTGATTAGTTCATTAGGGGAACTATACTAAATTATGAGTATTAATATTTGTGTTAATAGATTACGTTAATTTCATAACACAATTTATCTATTTTTACTAGAATAACAGTTTTGACTTACATTCGGATTCAAGTTGACTAGCAAACAATATGTTTGTATCTTTAATCCCAGCTGTTCTGCTTCTTTTGTTTTGATTTTCTGTCCAATGTTATTTAAAGAACCAAAACCGTACTTTGAGGGCTTCCCAAGGGTTTCTGGTTCCACGCACTGACTTGAGACCCCCAAAAGGTACATCTAGACGTTAAGGGCTTTCAAACGACACGTAAATCATCAAAATCGACCCAGTAGTTTGGCCATAATCTTCTGCACAAAAATCGCCTTATTAGTGAATTTCCTTTGGAAAGTGAACTATTAGCATGACCCGCACGGTGAAACTTAAGCCCGGGACCACCATAGAAGATCCTAACGTGACACCCTGAACACTCTAGCGGTCGCATTTTTTATCCGATTAACTTAAAATTTGGTAGGGACGTTCCTTTCTGTAATCAGTTGAACAAGTTCGTTGGGCAAACCAATCGGAAAACTCTAAACCCTTTTTTTGGAGATTAATCTTTCAAATTTCGAGTTTTTGGGCCCAAAAAGAGTCAGAAAAGCCCCGGATGTAAAATTAATGCATGTAAAAAGATGGGAATTAGTGAGGCGAAAGCTTTAAGCCCTCTTTCGTCATTCTAACATAAATATTTACCTTGTTATTAAAGAAAATGTGTTTCGACTATACACAGTACGTTGCCTTATGGGGGTTTTACACCAGAAAAGCCTGTTATACCTTTGTTAGAGAACTTTTATCATCCCCAGTAACTCGCGCCTACTTTCAAGCCTGCCTGGACCTTCTCCTAACATTATAATGCGCAAAATTGTATTCCCAGCTTTGCAGGTGAATGAAACCAGGAGCATCAGAACAGACAAAAAATCAATGTTTTCAGATTTCAATAAAAATTGGAATACATGTATGTTTTTACACATAATTTGAGTTTTAAAAGTTGTTTTGTGGAAATTCACTTCCCTCACGTCAGCGTGCTGCGTGCGAACTCGTTCTTTTAATATAATGATTTCCTGAAAGAAAACCTATTAAAACATTATTATGGTTAAAATTAGGGGTTTGCGAGTAGTGATTTTTTCAACCGAGTCGAGTCGAGTAGTGCAATTATTTTCGAGTTTCGAGTGTTTTCGAGCGAGTATTTACCATCTGTTGGTAGTTTAAAATAGTGTAATGGAATTTGGATACCACCCTAGATTTGATAATCTAAACATGGTTTCTAACTAATATATGAGTAGCAATACAAAGTTTTGGCCAGTACAATCAAACTGACTTTTACGTATTGACAAACAAAACACGGTTTGACATTCGTTTCTGGCCGATGAAACAGGGCCCGGTTGTCATTTGATCAAAATCACCTGGTCCAGACATCGCTTATAATCAATATTAAATGACGAAAATGTTAGTCACGGCCGAAACTACGCGGTCCGATCGCCATTTTCGGCCGATTTTACGTGATGCGATCGCCTTTTGCGGCCCTTAATACGCGTTTTGGCCGGTCGCAATCGTTCGCGGTCGTTATTTTCGGCCGATTTTACGTGATGCGATTGCCTTTTGCGGCCGTTACTACGCGTTTTGGCCGGTCGAAATCGTTAGCGATCGTCCGGAAATCGGCGGGAAATAATCGCTCGAACTTTCGAGTAGTTTTAAAAACTTCGAGTCGAGTTCAAGTATTAAAATACTTGGCCGAAAACTCGAAGTTTCGCGTACTCGCACACCCCTAGTTAAAATATATAAAGATAACTATATTATTTGCCATATTTTATACCAAATATTGGACTATCTTGCAAAAACAAAAAGCAATATTATACCTGTTAATCGATTAATGTATTTGTAGCCTTAAAAAGGGATTAAAATTTTATTCTTTCTTAAAGTAAAAATGTAGAATTTTCATTTATTGGAAAACATACTTTAGTTTTCTTAAAAAAAATAATTTAAATTGTAATATATTTCTACTTCACGTCATTTTAAGAATGTTTATTTTTTTCATTATAAACACGGTAAATACAAATCGTAAAAACGTATTTAAAAAACGTGTAGTTAAATATGAAACCCGATTTATCGTCATTAGAATATCGCCACTAGAATATCGATCAACTATACGCCATTTATACTGTTTGTTGCCGAATGTTTCCCTCGACTTCCACTCTGCTGAATGCTCGTACCTGACCCTATAATGAGTCAAGAGGTGAATCACGCCGTAACACAAGATGAGGCAGCACAAGAGCCCTTGACTCTGGTTACGCCCGGCATATTGCAGCCTCAAGACCCTCGCCTCTAGTGTCGAGCATTTAGCCTCTGATATTTAACCTGTAACATTTATAAACTAGCTTTACCCACTAACATTTAGCCTGTACAATCAAGCTACTAACCATTCAATCGCTACCAGTTATACTCAGTGTGTTTAGCCTTCAGACTGCGTGGCAATGAAGTATTCTTCCACCTTAACCTTATTTACTCAATACAATTTGATACTGCACAAACATACATCCATATAGTCACATTTATTTCTAATTCCAAAAGGAAATACAAATGTATGCAAAATAACCTTCCCCCCAGGGTCACCCGAGGAGTTCCCACGTCGTAAACCACATCCTTCAGAGATATGATCTTGCAACTTTCATCACCTACGGCGGGAACGCCGAATGTTTAACTTCGGCCGGAAACGGATATTTGAATCCTAAACATTGTAATATCGTCGACTTGTATCGGCAATTTCAGATTTCACAAGGTGCGTGGCGGCAACAAAGGGAACGACTAGTAATGATAAGCCGGTGGTTCAGCGGACGCTGATAGTAGAGTTTAAAGGGTATTTTCAACCAATTGATATTTTACCGTTCAGCAGATCCGACCCTGGTGCTTCTTGCGTTCTGGACCTTGAGGCAGGCAAGATGAACGGACTAGGTCAAATCAAATGTGTCTGGTGTTTAGTATCCTATAGGAGGGCAACAACTACAACAATGAATGTAAAAATATACAATGAGTACATAGTTGAATCAGCTATTGTCCGAGTAGCAGTGATATCACTGCAATATCAATGAATATATCACTGATCAATGGGAACACAGTGTGATCAGTTGTTTTTGTTTACTTTTGACATCATTGCAACCACTCCAACAACAATGAATGTAACACTAATCAATGAGTTTATAGTCAAATCAGCTGTTATCCGGGTTGCAGTTATATCACAACAATATCATCAGTGAGCACTATACAATCTGGAGAGACTACTGCCATGCAGTTTTTGACGAAAAAGCGTACCATGGAAATCAGCTGGAAGCACAATATTTCCCCTCTACAGTACCAACATAACACAACGAACACCATGCACAAGGTGCCATTTTCCTGTAATTTCACAGGAACATTGTTATGATCGTCATTGACGTTGTCTATTACATATGTGTGATTGCTGAAAAACAATAAATACCCCCGTAGCAGCAAAACTGCGTACTCAGCGAATTCTCAATGTATATATATGTAACTTAATACCACATAAAGCCACATACCAAGTTTCATCCATATACATTCATAAATAAACGATTTATGACAAATTATTCTCCATACGAATAAAATGGCGGCTGAGTACGCAGGTTTGCTGAAGCAAGGAACACAAAAATGGGGTTTTATACAAAAATCAATATAACTCAAGTAGGTAAAGCCGTATATACCAAATTTTATAAATTTATGTTCATAATTAAGGAAGATAACACGTTTACTTATTCTCCATAACATGGGGGCTGAGTACGCAGGTTTGCTGCTAAGGGAACTATCGGCCAAAAATTTTTTTAGTGCAAATATCAATAGACCACAATGATATGAAGCAATATACCAAGTTTCATCAGGATAAGTTGATAAATAAGCGAGATATACAATTTTTCTTATTCTCCATAAGAATAACATTGGACAACGTACTGTGTTTAGCACTTTCAATTTCTCTACAAACATTTGACGTAGAGCAATGATCAAAACACCAAATTGTGCGTCTTTTTAAGCTGATCCTAAAATTGACTTTTTCAAAAATTATATGTAAAAAACTCATAAAACCCATTTTTGGGGTACAAAACACCCCCAAAATACCCCTTCGGATAGGTCGATATGTCTGGTTTTCGAACTTAAAGTCATAAATGCTGCTTTACACGTGTTTACCAAATTTCGTCAAAATCGGATTATTTTTACGAGAGTTATCGTGCTCACGGACACATATATATACAGATAATTTATTTCAAAATTAACATCTTTTCACCAATATTAAAATTTGGTTGATTTGGTTTGGATGATTTTTAATATACTAATTGAGTATTTTACTGCAGTCTGAGCAACTAATGTCAACATTTTGTTATCTAATTTAAATCTTCTCCACATTTCCTGGGAAAAAATTGGAATTGTTCCTCTTGCACCAATTAAAATACCAATGACCTCAAAGTTTCTTATGTTATACTTTTCATTGAAATATTTAAATGTTTTTTCATAAATTTTCTTTTTTTCTTGGTGTACTTCTGAGGTTTGATCAAGATTTGTTTCAAATCGTATAGTGGGATCAATAATCAATTTATCAACTTTTCTGTTAATGACAATAATATCATATCTTCTGATAGATCCATTTTCTTCTAAACCGGTGACTTCTTCATATACTTCATACTTTATTTCCTTTCTGAATATATATATACAGTTTTGAACGAATGGTGTTTTTGGCATCTGGGGACCTCACAACGAAAAGTTATCATGGTCCCGGGCCTAGGTCTTACCATGCCGAGTACGGTAATAGCTTCTTCCCTATAGGGGAAATTCGCTAAAAGTTCTGATTTCTGTTCGTGTTGTAATGTTGGTAATGTAGAGGGGAGAAATGTTGCCGATAATGGCACGCAAATCTAACCAGTTGTAGTCTCTCCAGTTATACATAGAGGTCACTGAATATCAATGACTAAATCACTGTTCAATGAGATCACAGTCTGATCAGCTGTTTTTTGTTTACATTTGACATAATTACAACCACTCTAACAACAATGAATGTAAAATTGTTCAATGAATACATAGCTTAATCAGATGCTATCCAGGAATCAGTGCTACCACTGTATCAATGAGTACATCACTGATTAATGAGAACATAGTTTAGTCAGCTGTTTTTGTTTATATTTGACATCATTGCAACCACTCAAAACAACAATGAATGTAATTGTTCAATGAGGAAATAGAACCGGATCATCTGTTATCCGGTGAAACATCGGACATCAGTGCTGCCACTACAATGGCAATGGCCTATAATTACAACAACTACCAACGTGTGATGCGCTCGTCAATGACACTGCCATCCAACAATCCAATTTAACTTAAGTTATTATACTGTATAGTTATTTTGATGTAATTGTTTTGTAATAATTTATCTTATTTTTTATCATTATATAAAAATATACAATACAATGAATTCAGATTCAGATTGTCCTAAAAATTGTGAATTTTAATAGTAAGAACTTAAAACGGTTCTTAAATAGGGGTTAACGGGTTCTTAATAGCGAGGTTTAAAACGGAAAACATGGGGCGCGTGCAATAGATGGATTGAATTGATGTAGTAGATGGTAAGGAGTATAGGAAGTATCAGTCGTTTATAAAACTCAATCAACAGTTCATATAATTTGCGGTGCAATAAAATTGGTAGGTACTTCAGATCCTAATGAAGTAGCTGTATTCAAAGGCGAATTTTAAATATATTAATTGAAGTAAGTTAATTAAGGTAAGTAAGCTCCTAATTCAACAGCTAGGAGTAAGCACCACATTTTTCTTTTAGCGAATTTCCCCTATAGGGAAGAAGCTATTACCGTAAGACTCTCATGGTAAGACTTAAGTCCGAGACCATGATAACTTTTTGTTTTGAGGTCCCCAGATGCCAAAAACACTATTCGTTCAAATTTATATATATATATATATATATATATATATATATATATATGTGTGTGTGTGTGTGTGTGTGTGTGTGTGTCCGTTAACACAATAACTTGAGTAAGTAACGTCCGATTTTGATGAAATTTGGCTCAAATGTGTAAAATGACATTCATGACTTTAAGTTCGAAAACCAGAAAAATCGGACCATGGGAAGGGGGGTTTATGGGGGTTTTAAATTTTCCAAAAATAAGTTTTTGCATTTTTCAACCTAAAATTTTTAAAAAACTTAATTTTGGTTTTGACCATGTTATAGAGCTTAAAAAAACAAATAATATGGTTTTTTGAATTCTTAACCTAGGTTGAGTGGTTGCGGAGAAAATCCAAAAAAGCCTACTCATAAAATCTCCCATGTTAATCTTAAGGGAAAAAGGTTTTTGGTTTTTCCTCAGTTCATTTTAATGTAAATTTCACATTTGCTTTTACCAATCTGTTCAGCTCCACAAAAAAATCATTTTTGTGTTTAAATTGTGATTCTACGCCCAACCGTTGCAGAGATATTCAAAGTTCTAAACACAGTACGTTGTCCAATGTTATCCTTATGGAGAATTATAAAATTTCATATCTCGATTATTTATGGATGGATGTTGATGAAACTTGGTATGTGGCTTCACATAGTACTGGTATATTGATATTTGCACAAAAAATTTATTTTTTGTTGATTATTCCCGTAGTAGCAAACCTGGGTACTCAGCCCCCATGTTATTCTTATGGAGAATAAGTAAAATGTAATGACTCCCTTAATTATGAAAATAAATTAATAAAACTCGGTATGTAGCTTCACTTGGTTGAGTTATATTGATAATTATGTAAAAACCCATTTTTTTGTTCCTTGGTGCAGCAAACCTGCTTCCTCAGCCCCCATGTTATTCTTATGGAGAATAACTAGAATGTTATATAGCGCTTATTTATGATTGAATATTGATGAAACTTGGTATGTGGCTTCGTCTAGTTAAATTCTATTTATATTTGCATAAAAAACAATTGTTTGTGTTCCTTGTTTCAGCAAACCTACGTACTCATTACCAATGTTATTCTTATGGAGAATAATTAAAATCTCTTATATGTGAATATATTTTTATGAAACATTGTATGCGGCTTTATGTGGTATTAAGACATATATTATGCATTGGAAATTCGCTGAGTACGCAGGTTTGCTGCGGCGGAGGTATTTAAATCTTATTTTCAAAGCTATGAATATTCACAATCATAAATTTTCATCAGGCAATCTGTTTAGTGGTAAGAATCAGAATGGTGATATAAATCTGGTTGGGTCTAGGATAAATTATTTTATACTTTTCTATTGGTTTTCAAAAGTCAATATTTTTTTCAATTTATAACTATGTTTTACTTTTGTAATGTCCATTGTGAATGGTATTACACATAGACGCCTATTTTCAAATTTAATTAACTTGGGGTCTTAACGTTTCGATCACTACTGTTTTAAAACAGTGAACCGACAAAATAAAATTGTCCCCAAGCTTATACAATATATTGCACTAAACTAAGGTTATATTATGTGTTTTATAAACAATATAGCCTAATCAAATCATAACCCAGAACCAAATTTAATTTCAACAAATTACTGGTACTTGGAGTTTGTATAAAGGTATAAAAAGATAGACTAGTAAAACATAAAGTGGCTTGTTTTTATGCTTGAGTCTTGTTGCATGAAAACAATGTCCTTTTGCTTTTTTACATAGTTTAATCAACTTTATTTCCCAACTATATTTTAATTAGAAAGCAGGGATAAATCCCAGCAAACTATTATATTCTTTGAATCTGAATTATATGAAGGGAATTCGAAATAACATCTCGAAAATATATTTTCAAGAAGACTTTGGCGGTGAATTGTAAAAAAAGAACTCAAAATGACGATTCGTACTCAGATTGTTTCACCTTGGGGATCGATATTGGTGGGAATTTAAAAACCCACCCGTAATATCCCTTTTGGGAAATAACCTGGGGGGAGGCGGGAGGCTCGGCGATGGAGGAAATTACTTTATAATAAAGTTAAACACTCAAACCTTCGCGGCGAAATCGCGTCCAACTTCAGCCGAACCCCGCGTCGGATGTGATATTGTGGCTCAATCAACTGCTTTATTTTCGCATCATAAATATTATTTAAGGGGTTCTGCATGATTCGACAAAACTTTTCCATTTGGGGTGGATTGAAGGCAAGGTATATAAAGTCGGATTGGTGTCAAGAATCAATACCGATGGAATCGTTTATCTCTGACTGTAGGAAATGGTTTCGTATTAAATTATTTTAAAGTACAGTAATATGATTAAAATTACAAATTCTGTTTTTTTTTTCAATCATTCTCACATTTAATACATTTTTTTAAATCCATCTAATACAGTGATCGGTATGTTATTAGTAATCAATAATCATAGTACTATTACACTTGCATAAGTTTATTTTGCAGTACATTTTTTCAAAAACAAATTTAATTTAGTTCGGAAAGTGTTTTCGCACATGGAGTAATGCGGGGATGGTACTTGAAATACCCGGGAGATAATAATGAATCGTGTTTATTACACTAACTTTAACTCCCCACTCTGTCCCAGGACAACCTCAAAGGTGGTCTATACCAGTTTTGAGGCTGACATTGGGTACAACAAATGAAGTTGTCATTGCATATGGTAAGTCTTTTGGCTGTCCATTATTCCATTATTAAGTAGTTTGGCTGTACAAACTTCCCTTTCACCTTTGGTCCCTTCATTTCCAGCGGCTGGGGACGGAAATTCCGGGTTTGGTCCCCAACCTGGTCCCTGGCTGTTTTACATCGATACAGGATACAGGATGGAGGGCAAAGCGGGCCTGCCTGTTTGAGCCTGATCACAGCTGTCACAGGAGCACGGGAGTTGGCTTGGCTGCCTGTCCCATCCCACCCTTTCCTCTCCTGCTATATCCTATCCTTCCGGTAACCGGCGCAAAATGCCCGCTTGTTGAAGACGTGCCTAGCAGCTATGCTGGGATTTCCTAATCCAGAAACAAAGAATGAATTAACTCCCCACTCCAAAAAATTTAAAACTCATGTAATATTGTATTCAATTTAGTATATAATTCCACCGTTAAGTTTTTTTTTGTTGTACCTCACTCAAGTTCTCTGATAACGGATATAACCATTAACTTTTAAACACAGACACATTTCCTGCGAAACATTTAGCTCTTGCTATTTTATTTACACTGACCGTTCGTTTTTAGTGTGTCTAGCGGTGAACTACATCAAAGAGTGTTTTAATTATTTCTCTCCACTATAAAAATCACAGTAATCACCCAACTATGCAATTAGATGCTCCTTCGGTGCCTTCTTCTTCCTTCCCGCGGCCTCCCCATACTCAGGCCTGGACCGCGGCTATTCTCACTTTATTAGACCCGTAACCAGCACCAGATTATCTTTAATTGGAGCCCAGTTAATAACAAGACCATTACAAGTGATTACGATATTCGTATAATAACAATCCACAGGTGACCGAGCGTTGACGGCCTCTTTTTACATCTTGATTTATGTCGATAATTTTCTCTTCCCTGGAACACGTTTACATTTTCCTATCACACTTTTACATACTTAATAGTCAGTTTGTTCAATTTTCTTGTTGTTTTAGTTTTACGGTTCTTTTCAGAATTTTGAATAAACAAAATGTGTTTATGCAGTTGCTGAGGTGTAAAATATTTAACTATAATCGTTCAAAAATGAATATCCTTTGAGTTCTGTTACACTTTTTTACAAGTTAATATTATTTGAATAAATTAATCCATGTTACTATCATTAACATTGTCATATTAATTAATTTTACTGCTCCATTTTCTGTTTTATGGTACATCATTCTAAAGGACCAATCATTAAAATGTAAGATATTCACATAAAATATTAAAAATTAAACTTGTAATTTGCATGTAGGCCTAGTTGAATTATGTGTTCAGTATAATTGTTTTCCATTTCATTTATGGTTTTGATTAGTTTACGTTATTTAAGGCATGATTGCAGACATTTTCCACTACTGATTAGTTCTCATCACTGATTTTGTTCTTTCATTTATTCGATTCCCTTGAATAGAATCACTATTACATGACAACTTATACAGTAATACATCAGTTTTTTATCCTACACTTGTTAATAAACTAATCACCGTTCATTATCCAGCTGTAGGCCTATATCTTTCCCTCTCAAGAAGCAACAATCACTTTAACAAGACTATCCAAAGAATTAAAACCTTCATCTTATTTAAACTTAAAACATGGGAGTTGACAGATTAATTAAGAATAATCTATAATTACTAATTTGGTGGTATGTTTTGAACACGCCATTTGCCTTTTATGTTCGATACGTCGTTCTCTAAAAACAGAAGGCGCCCCGAAAGGAAGGCTGTCCGGATAATTAATATCCCGGTCTTTTTTCCCCGGCGCGGCGGCGGCAACCAAAGCATTCACACCTCGCGAGGACCGCAGTCAAACACTGCCGGCCGCTTCCCGCAAACGGTTCATTTATTTATGCACAAACCAATGAAAAATATATGCCATAAACTAACATTTAGTAATCTTGAACAAGGTACAAGTCGTAATTGTATGTTTATGTTGGCAGGACTGTCTTAGCATATATTTGTTATAACTTGTATATACGTGTGTACAAACAAATTATATTTTACCGGCGGGTTTATTTCCTACATAATATAGAGCTACTAAAATGTCTGTAATCATAGGTCCTAAAAGTTTCATTCCCGTTTAGCCGCCATTTTGATTTGTTTCAGTTAGGAGCCTGATATTTTTTGCTTCTAGAAAGGTTCTACCGATAACTTTTAAATTTTGAATGGTTATGTAACCTAGTAGCACCTTAATTACATTATTATAATCAGCTTAATGTGATAAAATGACGGACAAACTACTGAGAAAGAAAGTAATAGAGCGTTTATTTATTGCATATTGTTGAAAACGGAATAACATCCCACGCACAATGTGGTGTTTATAGGCAATTGAAAATAATAGACCAAGTTTTACTTGTATCCTTTGTTCAATATTTATGACAGTTATACCATTCGAAAGGTAATGTAACGAGCAATAAAACCCCGCTTTTGAAGTTCTTAAATAAATAGCTTCTAGGTTTTTTAATTTTAAAATGGCTGCCATTTTGAAATACCCCGTCGCAGAAAACCTGCATACTAGGCGAATTTCCAATGGAGATATAATGCCTTAATACTACAAAAAGCCACTTACCAAGTTTCATAAAAATATATTCACAAATAAGCGATATATACAATTGTAATTATTCTCTATAAGAATAACATTGGGGCTGAGTACGCAGGTTTGCTGCAACAAGGAACACCAAAAACTGGGTTTTATGCTAATATCAATATAACTCAAACTAAGTGAAGTCGTATACCAGTTTTTATATATTTATGTTCATAATTAAGGGAGACAGAGCATTTAATTATTCTCCATAAGAATAACATGGGAGCTGAGTACGCAGGTTTGCTGCTATGGGAGCCTTTGGCAAAAAATCATTTTGTTGAGCAAATATCAATATACCACAATCAGATGTAGCCATATACCAAGTTTCGTCAGTATACGTTTATTAATAAGCGAGATATAGCATTTTTCTTTTCCTCCATAAGAATAACATTAGACAACGTACTGTGTTTAGCACTTTCAATATCTCGGTAACCAATTGACGTAGAGGAATGATCAAAATACCAAATTGTGTGTTTTTTTAAGCTGATCCCAATGGTGAAAACTAAAATTTGACTATTTCAAAAATTATATGTAAAAAGTTCAAAAAACCCATTTTTGGGGTACAAAACCCCCCCGAAATACCCCTTCGGATGGAGCGATCTAGCTGGTTTTCGAACTTAAAGTCATAAATGTTGCTTTACACGTTTAAACCGAGTTTCATCAAAATCGGATCATTTTTACTAGAGTTATAGTGCTCACGGACACACACACACACATATATATATATACAGTATCGAACGAATGGTGTTTTTGGGGTCTGGGGACCTCAAAACGAAAAGTTATCATGGTCCCAGGCCTAGGTCTTACCATGCCGACTACGGTAATAGCTTCTTCCCTATAGGGGAAATTCGCTAAAAGGGTCTTTACTTTGAACGATTTTGATGTAATTAATTTTTCATTAAACGAAGAACAGTGCCAAATTAGTTACACCAATTTAAAGACTTAATCATTTAATGAATAAAAGGTAGCTACACGAAAACGGAGTTTTTTTAGGGTCTAAGGTTATAGGAACGTTTTGACTCTATAAGTCATAAAACACGTTGGTAAAATAAATATCAATGCACATTTTTTCTGCACCCTGTATAACTGAGGGATAGCATATTTTATCGAGTAAGTACAGAGCTTCAAAGAACAAACCAGAAATAAACTTTTGGAAAAAATATTATTATAGGCTATGCCTTATTTTGCACAATTTTCTTATTTTTAGGATTGTAAACCAATTGATTTTTACAACAAAGAGTAAACGCCAAGGCACGTTAAGCCTATTATAGGTAGGCCTATATAAATTGTTTATTTGACATTGATTTCGTTTGATAATTTCGAAATGTATCTAAGTAGGCGGCGTTCTGTTTCATGTAATAATAATAATATATTTTAAATCACGCAAACATTGCCAGTATACCTAAAAGTAAGCATTTAGCCACTATCTGTAAGATTGTCCGCTTGTTGCGAAATTCTAAAAATACTTGTTTTAATAGTGAAAATAAATTAAACGGGTCACATTTTAGATGTTTTCCACAAATCACTCATTAGCATATACCCCATGACATTTTATTTCTATTTGTACAAAAATTGGGGGTTAAATTTAAATACTCCTACAAATATATAAATATAAAATATAAAAATCTTATATCGGTAGGAAATTTTACAACACAACTAAAAACCCGTGTAGTTGTGAGGAATGGTTATGAAAACAATTCTAATGGCTTTATCGACGTACAGATCACTTTTATCAACATATCCAAGTCGCCAGTGAATTCAATGTTTTAAATCCATTACAACCAATTTTAATCCTAATTTCGGAGGGAATTTGTTTCAAGTTTGCCCTAAAATACGGTGTACTCTATTCAAAATACTTAATGTAGATACAAAGACTACATTTTAAATCGAACAATACAGCAGTGCATAAGAATACGATACCCGACCAATAAACATTGTGTCTGGATATCACTTTTACCTTGTATTACGTATTTGTTTTTTATATTGACAAATGGTTCCCAGAATTTATTTCAACCCTATTTTTTTACCCTCTCCGAGTAAGTTGTCTGGATAAATCACACATTCATAGATCATCATTAATTTCATCAATACGTTAATCTACATTTTATTTTGAACGCAGGATTGATATCTTAACAACTACTCTTCACAGAACTCAGAGATTTTACAAAATAAGATCCAACGTAGAATAATCATTTTCAACTTAAATACTACTGTAACTACGATTAAAAGTTCTGTCCAACGTACTTGAAAGTTAACACGTCTTTACATTTTAATCTCGCTAGGTTAATGAGTTTCTTTAATCGCTACCCATGTATCGGCCGATAGAGTTTCAGCTTTGATCAACGTAATCAGCTGTTTGGCGCGATAACTCGCACAGCCAGCTGATTGTGGCAATTTAATATCAAACAGCTGTTATTGCACTTCCAGGAACAACAACAATCACCTCTTGTACAGTACGTGATAACGCCTTTGCAACATGTCGTTAAACAACTTTGTATGCATCAAGTTGCCTCTTTTATGTATTTTAGATTAATATACATATTTTTTGTATAATTTATTTCCGTTTATGAATGCAACCGGTATGAGTGAACTAATCCAAATCAAGGCGAAAATTGTATTTAATACATACAAGAAAAAAAGTAGCAAATATACCCAAAAGATAAAATAAAATAAACCTACCCCCACCCCTCAACCCCCAAACCATTCAACCTATTATTGTAGTAGGTATGAAATTAAAATTATCTTCGACATATATCAAATATAGCAGTATGCATTTATCTGTTATGGCATAGTCAGCTGGCTCTATACTAAGCCAGTACGTGAAGTAGGTCTATTAAACTGCGCATGGGCAATTCTACGTATTTTGAATTTCCATGCCAGACTTTAATATGGAAACATTAATATGAAGGAAAAACTACTTTTAATGAATTATTTATACCCACTAACACGATTGGATGGGTCGGTGCAGAAACATCTGTAAACAGAAGTTAAGTGGAATCGCGGCTTTTTTTTTATTGGGAATAAACAAAAATATTTGCTTCGGCCTAATTGCTGATTTAGGTAACTGTATGATTCTGGGAATATTTTAATCAATCGGTTACAATTTCGACCTTTTGCAATAAATTTCATTCGAGTTGGATTGCATTATGTCATTGTTAATCAAGGCTTTATTGAAAGGTTTTTACTATATTTCTTTCCGTAGCACAGTTATTAAACATCATAACCTGGTGTATTGTATCTTGACCAAAATAAAGAACATTACGCATCCGCGGGAATCCAATAGTGCAGCATTAATCACATAAATCTTTTGCATAGCTGAATTCTGAAATAATATTGGAGAAAAAGTGAAACATTACTATAAACAATCGTGTAAATCGACTAATGTTGGACAGATGTGCTTCAGTAAGTATATTCCTCATCACTAATACGACGACACTTTAAAATATGATTAATAAATAATTGGTATTTGAATACTATTTATTCGTTTAGAGAATTTTGACTAAACGAATCTCCGGTTGAAAACTCTAAACAAAATAAGTAGGCCTACGTTCATTTTTAATTGATGGATTAGGATAACATCTATCTTCAAAGATATTCATTATTTTCTTTCAGAAAATTTAAACATGTTTTATCGTGTTTATTTTAAATTACGTAAATATTACGTTGCGATATTTTGTACACTCGTTAACACGTGACAAAAGGCAGCTATTTTGAAAGTCCACAAAATATAGTACACTATAGGCCTATTGGTAGCAAATGCAATTATATACATCTATCTATAATATTATAAAGAAGAGGTGGTTTCTGTCTGCCTGTCTGTCTGTCTGTCTGTCTGTCTGTCTGATGTTCCGGGTGAACGCAAAAACTACTGAATCGACTGGGCTGAAACTTTACACATAGGTAGATCTTGAACCCATGCAACATATAGGCCTATTCACTTCCTTATAATCCCCTCGAGCTACGCCCCGTGAACGTCCTAAGTTTCAATGTTTACATTTCAGAAGAAAGTAAACATTCAGAAACTGTAATGCGAACAGCTGTGGACACTTCGATTTGACAGCTTAAAGGGCAGAAGTAAGAACAGCTGCTTCAAGCTAACTAAAATGGAAATTGCATTGACTAAAGAACGGGTAGAGAAAACCCCTGTGCGAAGAACGGGTACGTCAGCTAGTTTTAAATAAACATTTATTTTACCAAGTGGTGAACAACTTCGTAAAATAGAACCACTTCTCCTATTTTGCGAACCTATTTTGTAAGTATGGTAATACTTGATGTATGTATCCATCTATCAAGTATTACCACAGATTAAGCATACTAAGGAGTCTGCTTAATCTATGTTATTACCTAGTGTAAACTGTCGTATATAACAAGCAGTATTGTGTTCGAACGTTTTCAATTCTCCTCGTAGGCCTACTTCACTCTAATCGTCATTGACAACACCGCTTCTAACTGTACATGATATCATACCCAACTCATTACCATCGTAGGAAGATTAAAACTAAGCAATATCTAACTCAAATTAAATTAATTTTATAACTGATAATAAACATTTTTGAAAATCTGATTTCAATTTTCATTCAAAGTAAAACATTTATTTACGACTCCCAGAAGGGAAACCGTCCAGGAGAGGTAATCGCTTAAGCCTATTCATTGCCGCTTAATCTTGATCAAGTTGGTTATTTTTCCCATTTATCAAGGCGACTCAAGTCCCCAACCCTGAGTGCAGACGATTCATTCCAGACCCAACTCCATCCTTTAACTTTATATTATCAAATTTATAATATATAATTCAATCTAATTTTAATTTTGTGTCATGCCACGGAGCCAAAACTTAAAGTAAATATTGACAACATCCAAGTTAATTATTTGAAGTATTTTTATAATTTCATTATATTTTCTTCCTAAAGTGTACGCTTATTTTATGAATCTGGTCGTTTGAAAAGAACTTTAGTTTTTAAAATTTAGCATTAAGCATTTCAACGGACCAACAAGCTTGCAACAACGATGTTTTTGTTATAACAAATTTTATACATTTTTTAAATATAATTTTTTTATAAAATTGTAACTATCTAAAATTGTATTATTAATCGTTATCAAACTTTGAATAGATCAGCTACTCACGTCGCGTCAATCCCGCCACAGTTTTAATTGTGAAGAATATTAATCTTCTTAATTTGCATCCAATTTTAGTCTGACGCCTTCAGGTATTTAAAGATACTTACAGATTCATACAAATGCATTTCATTTAGCGGTTTATTATATACTGGTGGTGTATTCGCTCCCCCATGACTAAATATACAGATTATAGGCTTTGTAAATTCCAAATGTGCTTTGTAAGTAGAAACCCGAAATTATTTATTTCAGTAATGATATTTTTAAAAAAGTAATAATTCTTCAATAGTTGAAGATGTGTGACGAAATATAGAGCAGTAGGTACGTGATCAATATTTCTGTAGTATTAATTGTTTTAACGACGAGTGTATTTTTGACACATCAATTTCGTCTAAAGGCTCGTAAACCTTATTTATTTAGCATCCGACAACGAGGTGTCTCACCTTTGCATTCGTTGGCGTCCCTGGCCGTAGCCCTTCCCCAGGGGCGGTCGAAGTGGAAGGGCTTGCACCTCTCGCAGTCTCTGCCCGCCGTGTTGTGCTTGCAGTCGCAGGCGAGCGTGCCCGAGGGCCCGGGGACGCACTTGGACGCATGGCCGTTGCACTTGCACCTCCCGCCAACGGCAAAGTCCGACACGGCGTAGTGGTAGGACATGGTGGTGGACGTGGTCGTCATCAGAGAGTTGAGCACCATTCCGGACGGACTGTCCGCGGGGAGCGGTTCGTTCTGGAGGTCCTGCGAAGGGTTTAGTTCCACCTTCGGGGGTTCGGGTCCGTTGGTGATTTTATTGACGTCTTCTAAATCCTTCTTGGAGTCTTTCTCCAAGTCGACGACCGAGATGGTGTCGTCCTCCTCTTCCGAGACGGAGGGGAAGTGGAGGCGGTTGAAGACGACCTTGATGTCCGTCGCGGTGACCCAGTCTTGCAGGACGGGCGAGGTGTCAAAGTCCGCGGCGCTCGGGCGGCCCTCGAGGGTGCTGAAGGCGATCCTAGAGGCGATGGGCCCGCCCGCGCCGTCGCCGTTGAACCTGTGGGAGTCCGTGCAAAGGGCTTCCTGCTCGTTGGCTTTCGTTATAGTCGCTCTGTTGGGTCTCCCGTAAACCCTTCTGCATTGCCCCGAGTAAAACTGGAAGGGTTGCCAGGTTTTTCCGTAATCCATGCTTTTGTAAATCGCGATCGAGTCCGGTTTGGCGGCTTTCGGGCAGAACTGAAGACTCACGTAGGTCAGTTCGTACTTCTTGCCCAGCGAGAGCGTGAGCGTGACGTTGTCCGGCGGGCTGTTGTATGAGTTGCTGTGCGCGACGATTGGCTCGGACCGCCAGCACGTGATGTTGTTGGGGTTGTTGAGGTCCGTCAGGTAGGAGGGCGAGTGCCTCCGCTTGGGCTGGGAGTCGTCACAGACGTGACAAACGCCGTTCCCGCTGTCCGGGACGTCGCAGTAGCGCGAGGGGCCGAACGTCCCGCAGGTACTCGACGCCTCTACGGGACTCCCGAAGGCGGCGTTGACAAAGTCCGGGATGCACCTTCTAGGCCTGTCCTCGTCGTAGCACGGGTCTATCGGGGCCTGTTGAGCGGCAAACATTTTCAAAAAAGCTTCGTTCCCGCCGTGCGCCACTATAGGCACGAGGGTCAACACGACCAAAACCCATTTGGAAACCATCGTTTACAATATCGCTCTCCAAATTTTAAACCCCCTTGTGCCCCAGCATTTCACACAATAATCACGCACTGTTATCGAATCCACCACTCTAATTTCTGTCGCACCTCATCTCGCTTATTGGCACGCACTGTACACACTCGCGGCACCGACTGTCGTGCAGACGCACACTCACAAACGCTCCGACTCGGGCGCGCTCTAGCGAGAGACTGCCGCACTTCAGCCGCGGGGGGCGGGGCCTCCCCCGCTCGACCAATCACGTGGCTGCATTCTTACCTATATATAATTGCCGTTCACACCGGCGCTATCTATAATTGCCCGTGATAATGGGTATTATTAAAAGCGTCAGACAGCCTGTCGTCTACGCCGGCCGTCTCGGTTTGTTTACACTAGTGTTCTGAGTGACCGACTTTCAACAATGCCCCGCGCAGTTGTGACTAATTATGTGATAGGGACTTTGTTAATCCCTCATATTATTGTGCTTATTTCCGGACGAAGGTTGATATTGACTGAACGCTTAATTAAATGCACTATCATAGTCGAGTTACCAGTAATGATATTGAAGAAAATAATACTGAATTAAATTTTATGGTTTCACCAATCATTAATTGATAAACAATTGAATGGCCATAATATGTTGAAACCCCAGTTTTGGTTGCAGCACATATTAAAAATTTTATTGTTTATATTGTATACATTGTACATTTATAATCTTCTCCTCAAATAATTATTTAGGTCTACTTTTGAAATTTTAGTCAACATTTGTTCCAATTTTTTCATTTTTCCAAAAAAGCACCCCTCTGAATGTTTTATTTTAAAATTTTCTGGTTCTCCTGTATTTTAGAAACAAATTGAATGTGCATATTGATAGGTTTTATCCATTCTGCAATTTACTACAAATTCTTGAAATAATGTCTGCAAAAATCGCAAAAATCACAGGGACACCGAGTAATTCACCATTTGGCAGTCGCAGGGTTAATCTTATGGATAATTTTATATATCGCTTATTTATGAACGTATATTGATGAAATTTGGTATGTGGCTTCATGTAGTAGTGAGGTACATATGCATTTTAAATTCGCTACTTAGGTTTGCTGCGACTGGGGAATTAAACAAACAAATATTCTCAAACATTTGTAATTGATTAGAGGGAAGACGATGCGACTATTTCATGGATTTATCAATAAAAAAGTCATATACAAATTTTATTGAGTACATTATACATGAAAAATACTTAATATTATCGGTAAATCCCACATTACTGAAAGAATTTTTTTGATTTTTGCCCAGCGAATTTCTCACCGTCAAGCTATAATTTTGTGCTAATATATATCAGCAGTTGTTAATTTAAGGCCTTTTGCTTTGTATGTGGCTGATTGGGGTCGAATTATATCGTATTATTCATTTGGTTTGCGGACGACTCCTTAACAGCAGCAGCTAGTTTTGTTAACTTTAATTCACGGTCAGCTGTTTACGTGATTTGCTTCTGAATTGGCACAGATGGCAACATAGGCGTAAAAAGCAAAACCCAAGCTTGCTATGATATCACGCTGACTGTATATGACATTTGATAAACCACAAAGGCAATACTTTTGAAAAAGTAGTAAAGCTATCGATAATATATCCTACGTAAAATCCGTGGTAAAACTGTTATTTCAGAGTATTTATTGGCATATGCACGGTAAAAACTAGTTTGAAAATATTACAGGTAAACCAGAAGTATTTACATACTTTTTTATGT
Organism: Allygus modestus; assembly: GCA_963675035.1. NCBI lineage: Eukaryota > Metazoa > Arthropoda > Insecta > Hemiptera > Cicadellidae > Allygus > Allygus modestus. The sequence goes on along the minus strand of OY776115.1, from coordinate 76,485,897 downwards.
TTTAGCGAATTTCCCCTATAGGGAAGAAGCTATTACCGTAGGTCTCATGGTAAGACTTAAGCCCGAGACCATGATAACTTTTTGTTTTGATGTCCCCAGATGTCCAAAACACTATTCGTTCAAATTTATATATATGTATATATATATATATATATATATATATCTATATATATATATATATATATATCTATATATATATATATATATATATCTATATATGTGTCCGTGAATGCGATAACTTGAGTAAAAAACGTCCGATTTCGATGAAATTTGGCTCAAATGTGTAAACTGACATTTATGACTTTAAGTTCGAAAACCAGAAAAATCGGACCATGGGAAGGGGGGTTTATGGGGGTTTTAAATTTTCCAAAAATCAGTTTTTTGCATTTTTTATACTAAAATTTTTAAAACACTTAATTTTGGTTTAGACCATGTTATAGAGCTTAAAAAAACAAATAATATGGTATTTTGAATTATTAACCTAGGTTAAGTGGTTGCGGAAAAAATCCAAAAAACATGCTCATAAAATCTCCCATGTTAATCTTATGGGAAAACAGTTTTTGGCTTTTCCTCAGTTAATTTTACTTTAAACTTCACATTTTCTTTTACCAATCACTTCAGCTCCATAAAACAATCATTTTGGTGTTTAAATTGTGATTCTACGTCAAACCGTTGCAGAGATATTCAAAGTGCTAAACACAGTACGTTGTCCAATGTTATCCTTATGGAGAATAAATAAAATTTGATATCTTGATTATTTATGAATATATATTGATGAAATTTGGTATGTGGCTTCATGTTGTACTGGTATATTGATAATTGCACAAAAAATAAATGTTTTGTTGATTGTCCCCGTAGCAGCTAACCTGCATACTCAGCCCTAATGTTATTCTTATGGAGAATAAGTAAAGTTGTATATCTCCCTTAATTATGAACATAAATTAATAAAACATGGTAAGTAGCTTCACCTGGTTCAGTTATATTGATAATTGCATAAAAACTCATTTCTTATCTTCCTCGTTGCAGCAAACCTGCGTACTCAGTCCTAATGTTATTCTTATGGGGAATAAATAAAATGTAATAAATCACTAATTTATGAATGTATTTTTGTCAAAATTGGTGAGTGGCTTTATGTACTAGTGAGAAACATATCAATGCATTGGAAATTCGCTGAGTACGCAGGTTTGCTGCGACGGGGGGTATTATAATTTTATTTAGCTTTACAATATGTTCTCATCTAGTTTGAACAATGAGTAAATTATATGTGAGTTACAATACGAAAAGTAACATTAAAACCTGAGTTAGTTACTAACCACTGACAGAGTTATCGAGTAGGTTCAAGGCAATATGATTCGGGTGGTTTTCTAATTTGACAATATATTTTGCACTGCACTTAGTGATCTCTTCTTTAACTGTTGGGATGTTTAAGTTATGATGTAGGGTTCTACTGGATACAAACCAAGGTGATTTATCAATTTTGTTTCATTATTTTTTATTGATATCTTTGGATGATCTCTGCGTTTGAGTTACTCGCAGAGCCCCAAAGTTTCACTCCATATGTCCAAACTGGTTTTAAAATAGTTTTGTTTAATAATTATTTAGTTTACAAAGTAAGTTTTGACTTTATTCCAAGTAGCCTATTCAGTTTGCTTGCTTACAAATTTAGTTCAAATATAATTTGTTCTCTTCATCCAAAAAAGTGAGTTTTGCATATTAATTTTCGATTAATATGCATACCTAAATATTTAATTTCGTTAATTTGAGGTAGTTGGTAATTATTTACTGTTACTGGAGGACAAGAATTTTGATTTAAAGTAAAACTTATACAAGCAGATTTGTTTTCGTTTATTTTGATTCTCCATTTCTTAAACCAATTTGTAATGATGTCTATTAAGCATAGTTGCAAGTGAACAGAAGCTTGAGCTGATCCAGCATTAACGGATAAATTGCCGGTTTTGTTTTCTTGAGTGTTAACAAAATATAACACTGTGCATGGACGACGTACCGTGTTAAGCACTTCCAATATCTCAGTTACCGATTTTGGTAGAGCAATAATTAAATAATAAATATATATATATATATATATATATAATAAATAATAAATTAAATACTAAATCTGAAACGTCTAGTCGAGCCCGCCGCACTTCATAATCTTGCCGAGAAAAATATTAAGTGTTTTTCGTGTTTCATCCGTTCGTCCGCTTGTTCGTGTATGTGTTAGTATGTTTAATAGTTTTTAAAAACTGACGTGTTCACTAAAAACGAAATTTGACATCCGACCCTGATGAAGATTCCATACAGGAATCGAAACTGCAGTGCCTATACACAAAGGCTAAGAAGGATCACTTTGTCTGCAAGTAGGAAGGATAGAACTTTTGATTGATATACCAGAAATGTGTGGAAATAATGGGCCTAATTGTTTTAATACAGGATCAAATAAAATGTCTTATATCATTACTGTTCATAACAATTTGCATAAATAAAAATACCCCCGTCACAGCAAACCTGCATACTAAGCGAATTTACAATGCATGTACATGTATCTTACTACCACATAAAGCCATCTACCAAGTTTCATAAAAATACATTTAAAATAAGTGTTACAAAGCAATTTATTTATTCTACATAAGAATAACATTAGGGCTGAGTATGCAGGTTTGCTGCAACAAGAAATATAAGAAATGTGTTTTTATGCAATTATCAATATAACTTAACCAGGTGAAGCTATGTACCAAGTTTTAATCATTTATGTTCATAATCAAGGGAGATATAAAACTTTACTTATTCTCCATAAGAATAACATTAGGGCTGAGTATGCGGGTTTGCTGCTACGGGGACAATCAACAAAAACATTTTTGTGCAAATATAAATATACCAGTACTAGTTGAAGCCACATACCAAGTTTCATCAATATACATTCATAAATAATCGAGATATAAATTTTAATTATCCTGCATTGTACAACGTACTGTGTTTAGCATTTTAATATCTCTGCAACGAATAGACGTAGAATCACAATTTAAACACCAAAATGATTGTTTTGTAGAGCTGAACCGATTGGTATCAGCAAATGTCAAGTTTAAAGTAAAATTAACTGTGTAAATGCTAAAACCCTTTTTCCCATAAGATTAACATGGGAGATTTTATGAACACGTTTTCTGGATTTTCTCCGCAACCACGTAACCTAGGTTAATCACTCAAAATACCATATTATTTGTTTTTTAAGCTCTATAAAATGGTCAAGACCAAAATTGAGTGTTTTGGTCTAGACCATTATATATATATGAATTTGAACGAATAGTGTTTTTGACATCTGGGGACCTCAAAACAAAAAGTTATCATGGTCTCGGGCTTAAGTCTGACCATGGTAATAGCTTCTTCCCTATAGGGGAAATTCGCTAACAAACACGGAGAGATAAATGTACAGCAAATTAGTTAGATAAATTACTGATGCTTATACAAAAAAATCCTTTCATAGACTTAATAGCCCCTACGTATTGATAGATAGTAAATTCTTATTACCATTCGTGTTAAAAATAAAATACTATACTTGGCAAGTCTTAAGGAGGCTGTACTCGTATATCATTAAATTAAGTTTTCAAATTAAATTAATTTCTTCAATAAATATCGCTTAAATCTTTTCACTTCATAAAGCAAACATCGCTCATTAATATATTTAGCAATGTTTCCCGATTTTTACTCCAGAATTAACGAAAATCCTTATCGATCAACTAAACCAAACCGATCGTTTGAGGACGATCACCAATCGGCATTGCTTGATGGAGCGGTCCGGTAATGTATTCTGACCAAACGTCAAACTCGGCCCACTGAACTGTCCACGCTATGTAGGATTGAATCCATCTTTTCAGCGAATGTCCACTGCTTCAAAGGAACAAGTAACTCAATTGCCCCCAATTCCCCCGCTCCCCAAGTTAGACCCTCGCACCACGTGACAAAACTTGCCTCCTCTATCCAACTTCCATAACTTATTTATTTGTTCACTTGAAAAACTTCTATAGTATTTCGAGTTTTAAATGTGGAGGCAAGAAAGATTTTGTTAAGCTATGTGATTTATTTTATTGAAATTACTTGTATATTTTTAATAAGAGTATTGTACATAATTTATTTTTCTGATTGTATATCGGAAAGACCACTGAATATTTGTTGGAACGCGATGGGGAAGAAATCCAAAGTGTTTCAGAACTCTCGATTCTTTTTTCTGCGTGGAGTCCAGGTTTTTTCTTGAGAGGCTTGAAAGAAACATAAAACTAGTTCGTACTCAGTGTGCTGACGTAATGGGAAATCATTTCCATATTTAAAATATAATACGAGTTCGCACGCAGCACGCTGACGTGAGGGAAGTGAATTTCCACATACAAACCTTTTAAAACTCAAAACCAGTGTAAGAATATACATTTATTCCAATTTTATTGAAATCTGAAAACGTTGATTTTTTTGACTGTTCTGATGCTCCTGGTTTAATTTACCTGCAATGCTAGGAATACAATTTTGCGCATTATGACATTGGGAGAAGGTCCAGTCAGGCTTTAAAGTAAGCGCCAGGTTGCTGGGGATGATACAAATACACCAACAAATGAATAACATGATTTCTAATGTAAAAAACCCATAAGACAACGTACTGTGTTTAGGTGAAATACGTTTTCCTTAATAACTCGGTAAATATTTATGCTAGAATGATGAGAGAGGGCTTAAAACTTTCGCTTCACTAAGTCCCATCTTAATCCATGCATTACTTTTACGTCCGAGGATTATCTGACACTTTTTGGGCCCAAAAACTCGAAATTTGACAGAATAATCCCCCGAAAAGGGGTTTAGAGTTTTCCGATTATTTTTCCCAACGATCTTGTCCAGTTGATTATAGAAAGGGACGTCCCTACCAAATTTGAAGTAAATCGGCCAAAATATGCGACAGCTAGAGTGCATACACACACACACACACACACACACACACACACACACACACACACACACACACACACACATATATATATAATTTTGGACGACCCCCCGAAACGAGTTCAGGGGGTCATGTTAGGAACTTCTATGGTGGTCCCGGGCTTAAGTTTCACCGTGCGGGTCATGCTAATAGTTCACTTTCCACAGGAGATTCACCAATAAATCTATGTAAGAACAAATACTTGAAAAAATATTTGGGGAATGTTATCAACATTTTACTTTTCAGGTGTTTTGATACACCTGGTTCTGTATATCTGAAATGATAGAGAGTAACATTATGAGGTTGGTTAGCGGTTCAGTCAGGTATGCAAGTACTGTATATGTGTGGGAGTGGTAAGAATTACTTCTAGGGTGGGCCCCGTTCGGGTTGAGCTATAAAATAGCTTACTTTTACATAGAAAATTCGCATTAGCTTTGGAGTTGATCACTACATTTGCCAAATAATAAGGGCATTGGAGTCTTAAACTCCCTATTTGAAATATAATATGTAAAAATGTTATCAACTTAGCTCTTTAATTGCCTGACATTTGTAAAAATCCGTTTTCTTCTAATTCTCTACCTTTGATCCAAACCAGAACAAACCCATTATGAAAAAATCCTCCCGATTCTTAATTTTCTATTTCAAACTAAATATTTAGATAAATACTGAGTTTGAAATATGTATATTGTTATACAGAGTTATAGTTATATCCTAATTATAAGTTTTCATCGACTAGTTTTATCTACGAGAATCGCATCACCTCCGACCATTTATTTAGGTAGATGTCCCAGCAGGTATATTTGTTGCTGCGATGTTGGCACCACTTAATCCGGCTGTCGGGACCGGAACAAGCTAATGCAGCGCCCCTAGGGAGTACAGCCCAAAGCTCTTCTTGCTTCCGTATCCTCCGATCTCTTTGAGCGCATCCCGCTGCCCCCATGGGACTCGACCGTCCAAATCCTCAGTCTTACTTTGGCCTTCCTTTTAAAATATCTGTTTATATAAACGTAAACGATTTAGCCCATAGGCTACATGCGGTAGCATGTAGTAGTCTCTCATCTAATGAAACAATTGTGCCCATTATTTTAGGCGTTCTTCTTGTGGCCTTAAGGGGTGCACACACCGGAGCGGTACGGCGGAGCGGTAGCGGTGCGATATTCGCGCGGTGATTTAGTACAATGGAAGTAAATGAGAGCGGCCACACTGGAGCGGTGCGAGCGGTAGCGGTATACCGCCCGCACCACCGCACCGCCGAGATGCAGCATGTTCCATTTCACCGCCCAGCGATGACAGCGGTGCCAGTGCGACAAGCCTGGCATTTGTGTCCAGGACTCCAAGCAATCATATGGCAACTGAGCTCCTGATCGAAAATGTATATTTGTACCCTGTGCTTTACCAACCAGATCACCGTAAAAAAAATTGTTTTCCTTTTTTAAGGTTTTAGAACTCGAAATCCAGCTTTGTACATTAAAAAATTTCTCTTTCAAACTATATATAACTTCTCATTTCTCATTATTAAAAAATAAATTATACTAACGTTCTATGTATTTCATTTATACACACCTGTTACAGTTTCCGGTGTACATATTTGTCCTTGTCCTTGTATTATTAGTTATGCAATAAATATACAAAAGTTTATAAAAGTTATAAAATTAATTTTATCAATTGCTTACAAAACTTGACAATGAGACGCAGTGGAAAATATTACTTAATATTACGTAGGATGATGAACTAATGGTGTATTATCCTTATTACATAATACCAGTTAATTATTATGACATAATATTTTTTCTTTTTAAAATCTGGGTACAAATGTTCATGAAGTAATGGAAAGCATTTACTTGGCAAAATAATGTATTATTAAAATACACACTTCGCGTCTTTATTGAAACAACAGGTATTGTCAGATTTCTTGCCAATATACGAGGTGGTGTTTTCAAATACACTTGATAAAGTAATACCCTGAAAATATTAAACAATTGCATTATCTAACTATAATACTTAAAGATATTACCTTAGTGTAACAACTAGCCGTTCCTCAGGAGAAATCGCCTCTCGGAAGTGTGTATCTTCTTTTCGAATTAAATCAGTAATTATCTCAAGCAGTTCGTTAAAACATGCCATTGTCATTCTGAAATAAATGTAAAAACGTTTCTCGTCTTTTCTCAGTTCAGGCATCAATGTATGGTATTAGCCATGCTCAAATCGCCTTTTGTTGCTGTCATGTACCCACTCCCTATTTTTGCGATCGTCGTCTTTAGCTACATCAAACAATAGCAACATTTTTTCCTCGTCGTCTGATGAAAACATATTTATAACTAACACACCGCACTTGTTGACTGCATACTCATAAATGAGAACGAAAAATTACTGTAGACTGCTGTCACCGCTGCGGTGCGGTATCGCTCCGGTGTGAACGCCCCAGCGATACCGCCGCGGCGGTGATGGTGGGTGGGGGAGATGAAAAAACGCGCCGATACCGCCACCGCTCTCACCGCTCCAGTGTGTGCAGGCCTTTAAAACAGAAAACTTGTCTGTTTCAAAAGTCACTAAAACAGTCCAATAAAAGAGCTCAGATGAATTCAGATTAGGCAATAGAGTTTTTTTTTATCCTACTCACACCAATATATTTTTTCGTGTTACATAAACAGTTGCAGTGAAGTGGCGTATCATCCGTAACTGTCATATTAGTTGCATGCGGTTTATCTGGGGTGTAAATTATTATTACAATACTTTATACGACAGTAGTACCGTGTATTCGTTTCTACTTTGTAAATACACGATCATACTTATTTTCCTTTAATAAATAAACGTCTTTAAATGATTACTATAAAGTAGTTTTGTTCAATAATTTGACGAAGGATTTAAAAAACCAGTTGACTGAGAAGGGAATCTCGTGATTGTTAAAAGAGGTAATAGGCTCATTTTTTCAGAAATTCTCTTTACTAAGCTCATATCTCCTGAATTATACACATTATACAGGGTGAGTTTTAAATGAGTACCCCCTACCTTTTTCTAAATTTCTTAAGATATCAACTCCGGACCACTTCATTTTGACTTAGTTAACATCTTTGGCCGCCATAATGGGTCCGCCATATTGGATTCAACTATTTATTTTGTAATGTAAAGGTGGGGTTGGAACGCATCATATACAAGTACATTTTTACGATGAACACTGTGCCGCAATCCGTTTTTGAAAATCACTACTGTATCCGTTCTCAAGATATTGACCAATTAAATAAATGAATTTTGAAAAGAGTTTTTAAGGGCCCAACCTTAAAACATGCCCATGTTCTCATCATTACTTCAAATAATGACCACGAACTACTACCAATCATTGTTGAGTGGCATTTGCTTAATTTTGACAAAATTAAAGTTTTCGGCCGCCATCTTGGATCCGCCATTTTGGAATAAGATATTTTTTTCAAATGTAAAAGTAGGGTTGAGACCTATCATTTTCAACTATTTTTCTACGCTGAAATCAATGCCGCAATCTGTTTTCAAATATTACCTTTAATTCTCATGATATAAAAAGATTTATGTTTAACATTTCAAAAAGTGACAATATCATGAAAACTAAAGGTGATATTTGAAAACAGATTGCGGCATTGATTTCAGCGTGGAAAAAACAGTTGGATATGATGGGTCACAACCCTACTTTGCATTTGAAAGAAATTATCTTATTCCAATATGGCGGATCCAAGATGGCGGCCAAAAATAAGTATAAAATGATTGGGGGTGGTCCGGAGTCGGTATCTTAAGAAATTTAGAAAAAAGTGGGGGGACTCATTTACAACTCACCCTGAATAACCAGAACATTTCATTTCGTGTATACGTGTAGTATTGAAAATTATATACTTATATACATCAACCAATAATTTAATATATTATACGCTAGGGTGGATTTTCTTAAGAGAACTCCTACGTTATTTCTGAACCTATTTCAACGATTTACGGATCAAAATGTTTGCTCTAGTTCGTAGTTATGCATAAAGGTTTCCATTCTTCAATCTGAAGGGCATGCGACGGCCCTCAAAGTTCAATTATTGCCCTTAAGATTAACATGGATAATAGTTTTAGCTGGATTGCATCTGTAAATATGCGGGACATTAAATACAGGTTATTGACAAAATACCTCCGTCGCAGCAAACCTGCGCACTCAGCGAATTTCCAATGCATAATATATTCATTAATACCATATAAAGCCGCATACCAAGTTTCTTTAAAATATATTCACAAATAAGCGATATATACAATTTTAATTATTCTCCATAAGAATAACATTGAGGATGAGTACGTAGGTTTGCTGAAACAAGGAATACAAACAATTGGTGTTTAAGCAAATATAAATAGAATTAAACTAGGTGAAGCCACATACCAAGTTACATCAATATTCACTAATAAAAATAAGCGATATATAACTTTTAATTATTCTCCATAAGAATAACATGGGGGCTGAATAAGCAGGTATGCTGCAAGAAGGAACACAACATATAGGTTTACTTGTAAATAGCATTATAAATCAACTAGGTGAAGCCACATACCAAGTTTCATCAGTATACATTCATAAAGTAGCGATATATAACATTTTGATTATTCTCCTTAAGAATAACAAGGTGGATGGTAAGCAGGTTTGCTGTAACAAGGAACACAAAATAAAGGGTTTTTATGCAAATATCAAAGTAGTATATAAGTGCCGGTTCTGGCTCGTGAGCTGAGCTGAGCTGAGAAGTATGAGGCGAGAGGTATGAGACGGAAGATTCAATTAATATCGGTCGACCTAAAAGTGATGTCAGTGCGGGTGAGGTCTGTTATCTCGCGGTTGGAGGTCATGTCGCGATTTATAACTCGGAGCGTTATCTACATACTATAATAATTCTCGTACAAACACACTATTTTCGATTGAATAGACTATATATTTTTTTCTTATATGATGACAGTCCCAAATTAGTCTCCGGAACCCTTGTTTGACCTCCAACGCCTTTTCCGTCAAGGTATCATTACTCTCAACATCTTTATCTTGCATTGTTATCTAATTTACCCCATACCTAATTTCTGTTTTGCCCACATCACTGTCCCTGTATCCAAAGCTAAAGGTCTCTCGTAAAGACTGACATCGGGCGCAATTACGCGTTAAAATGCCTTATCCTTTAGTATTTTATCTGCTTTCCATCTATCCTCTGCTCTCTTGTGTTTACTATACCATTTTATCACCTCTAGCTAAGCGTTCTTGGAGTTTCGTTCCAGGTCCTAGAAAATTCATACCCGGCGCATGAAGTTAAAAGGGTAATTTGTTGATAATATTGTTTAAAATTCCAGATCTTCTATTATCTTCTCAGGTAAAGATGCCAAACATCGCACCAAGTACATCGGACCATCTGGAAGGTCAATCTGTTGGTTGAGAATGTCCCAGATTAAATTAATAATATCATTTTACATATTCAGTTGCGTTATGATCTCTATTTTGTATTATATCAATCTCATATTTCGCAGAAGGTTTCGGTAGAGGAAACACACATCGTATAATATACTTGTGTCCGTTTGGATTTTCTTTTAATTCTATTAGTCGATCGTATATATTGAGCTATACCCAACTTTTCACAATGAAAGTTGTTATTGCCAGCTCTCTCTTCTGCCTGCAGGAAATAGAGCCTTTTGATAAGGTCCGCGTATTTTCTTATATATTTATATTCAACAGGGTTTTTCTTTTCTTCCAGCAAACCGGATCCCATAGCTCTCACAAATTCAAGTGTTCTGCTATTTTTTAAGCCGCTTCCCGTTGGTTTTCCGCGTAAATTCTCGAATCAAAGCTCCTCCCACATTGGTTTAATAACTTTTTTCCACTTAAACCCTTTACTGGATTTGGGACGTCCGGACGATGGATCGTTGCTTTGAAATATCGCACCAGAGTTGTTTAAAATCATTTTATAAGCATCTCTATCACTTTTCGTAAATTGTTCGCTCCCGTTATCTCCAGAATGTGTTAAAAGCCTCCATATGCCTGGAGTACCGGTATATATTTGGTTCGTCTTATTGATAGTTATATCATCATTTGTAATAGTGACACCGGAATATCCTACTTAGATTTTTCGTTCGCCTATATCATATTTAAGACCAAATGCTCTATCGTTAGCTTCAGATAAATATTGTCTCACCAATGAGCCCACCTCGGTACCGCTTCTTTCTACGATAGCTTGAATCGATTTATCAAAACGCGTATCGTCATCTTTGTCGGGCAACGGTGTGCTAGTGGCCTGTACTACCGTTTCCTCATCAAAAAAGACCTTTTGTTGTGGTTAATTCTGTTCTGGAATCATTGTATCTTTTTCGAAAACGTCTGGTTCTGGTAAATTTGCTTCATTTACCGGTATCATTGTACTTTTATCAAACACTTTCCGACTCGGTGTACTCATCGCATGCGGTCTAAATAATATGGTTCTATTTTGTTTACTTCGCAGTAATTGTATCTCTTCGTCTTTCTTTTTAAATTCATTTGTCAGTTTTTCCAACGCATTGACAACTGGTTCGTGTTGCCTTCGATCTCTTAATTCACATTGAATTCTTGAGCACGATATTCTTCCGCTTCAGCTCTTAGCTTGTCTTGTAATTTATCTAATAGTTTTGCATCTTCCACTGTTGAATGTTTGTTATCACGTGAAGGTAATAGGATCATTTGGTTTTTGGTTTTCACAGGTAACGTGGGGTGTTTACTGAACAACTCTGCCCTTTCCTTCGCTTGTAGTCTTTGAATTCTCTCACTGTCCTCACGCCACCGCTCTTGTAATTTTTCAATCCTTTTTGCTGCTTCGGGTGTCATTTCATCCGGCCAAATTTCATCGACCATTTTATAGTTTTTAACTAAAGTATTTACTACATCGCTACCACTAAAACTTCTTTTCACCATGCCTATATATATATTTTGAAAGTTTTTATTTGTATATTTTTAACACACTTAAACTTCATTGTTAATAAATACAAGTAGAAATTATAAGTTTGATCGATACTAAAAATGAGTGTGTGAACGTGCGTCAAACAATTCTTTATAAAGTGCGTCCGTAAGACACTCACGCAAGTCACGGTATAACGACCATTGTCGACGCACGTCACTATCTTGAGACGCTTGGTAACCACGATCGTTGTAGGCCTACGGCGCGATCCAATCTAATGCCTAAAGGGGGGATGATCAAAGGGGAGGAACTAACATGGATGACGATGATGTTGATACCAACTACACAGATAGTATGGATGATGTTGGAAGTAAGTTCATTTTTCAACATCAAGAGATCACAGTTTTATTTGATGATGAAAATAACCCATAGTTCAAGGGTAAGGATGTAGTAGATATATTAGTATATTCCAATCTCCATAAGGCTTTACAAGTGCATGTTGGAGATCGGTATAAGCGATGTATTTCAGATTTTGGTCTAACCCAATTTGGGTCACACCTAATTTCATACAATGAAGGTAAAACAGTCTATATATCCGAAGCTGGTTTATACGAATTAATATTTCCACCAGGTTACCTGTTGCACGTGATTTTAAATGTTGGGTACTTGTCTGGAGATATCGGGAGTGAACGATTTACGAAAAGTGATAGAGATGCTTATAAAATGATTTTAATCAAATCTGGTGCGATATTTCAAAGCAACGATCCATCGTCCGGACGTCCCAAATCCAGTCAAGGGTTTAAGTGGAAAAAAGTTATTAAACCAATGTAGGAGGAGCTTCGATTGGAGAATTTGCGCGGAAAACCAACGGGAAGCGGCTTAAAAAATAGCAGAACACTTGAATTTGTGAGAGCTATGGGATCCGGTTTGCTGGAAGAACAACTCTGTTGAATATAAGTATACTAGAAAATACGCGGACCTTATCAAAAGGCTATATTTCCTGCAAGCAGAAGAGAGAGCTGGCAATAACAACTTCCATAATGAAAAGTTGGGTATAGCTCAATATATACGATCGACTAATAGAATTAAAAGAAAATCCAAACGGACACAAGTATATTATACGATGTGTGTTTCCTCTACCGAAACCTTCTGCGAAATATGAGATTGATATAATACAAAATAGAGATCATAACACAACTGAATATGTAAAATGATATTATTAATTTAATCTGGACATTCTCAACCAACAGATTGACCTTCCAGATGGTCCGATGTACTTGGTGCGATGTTTGGCATCTTTACCTGAGAAGATAATAGAAGATCTGGAATTTTAAACAATATTATCAACAAATTACCCTTTGAACTTCATGCACCGGGTATGAACTTTCTAGGACCTGGAACGAAACTCCAAGAACGCTTAGCTAGAGGTGATAAAATGGTATAGTAAACACAAGAGAGCAGAGGATAGATGGAAAGCAGAAAAAATACTAGAGGATAAGGCATTTTAACGCGTAATTGCGCCCGATGTCAGTCTTTACGAGAGACCTTTAGCTTTGGCTACAAGGACAGTGATGTGGGCAAAACAGAAATTAGGTATGGGGTAAATTAGGTAACAATGCAAGATAAAGATGTTGACAGTAATGAGACCTTGACGGAAGAGGCGTTGGAGGTCAAACAAGGGTTCCGGAGAACTAATTTGGGACTGGCATCATATAAGAAAAAATATATACGTTTATTCAATCGAAAATAGTGTGTTTGTACGAGAATTATTATAGTATGTAGATAACGCTCCAAGTTATAAATCGCGACATGACCTCCAACCGCGAGATAACAGACCTCACTCGCACTGACATCACTTTCTTGGTCGACCAATATTAATTGAATCTTCCGTCTCATACCTCTCGCCTCATACTTCCCTCGTCTCATACCTCTCGCCAGATACTTCCCTCGTCTCATACATCTCGCCTCATACTTCTCAGCTCAGCTCATACTTCTCAGGGCCAGAACCGGCTCTTACATACTACTTATCAATAGAGCTTATCTAAGTGAAGTCCTACACCAAGTTTCATTCATATACATTAATAAATAAGCGAAATATAACAATTTTCATTATTCTCCATAAGAATAACATGGGACCGAGTGCCTAGGTTTGCTGCTACGGGAACCATAGGCAAACAATTTGTGTTGTTCAAACAACAATAAACCACAACCAGATGAAGCCATATACCAAATTTCGTTAGTTTATGTTCATAAATAAACAAGATATACAATATTTATTTTTCTCCTTAAGAATAACATTAGACAACACACTGTGTTTAGCACTTTCAATATCTCAGTAACCAATTGACGTAGAGCAATAATAAAAATACCAAATTTTTTATGCTAAATTCATTGGTAACAATTAAAATTTGATTTAAATGAAAATTACATGTGGAAACCCCAAAAAACCCATTTTTTGGGGTACAAAACGCCCCAAAAATCCCCCTTTGGATGGTGCGATTCGTCTGGTTTTCAAACTCGTTCAAATAAATGGTACTTTACACAATTGTACCAAATTTCATTAAGATCGGACCTTTTTTACGAGAGTTATCGTGCTTACGGACATATATATACTTATTTATATATATACAAATATATAAATTTGAACGAATGGTGTTTTTGGCATCTGGGGACCTCAAAATTAAAAGTTATCATGGTCTCGGGCTTAAGTCTTACCATGAGACCTACGGTAATAGCTTCTTCCCTATAGGGGAAATTTGCTAACAGATGTGTTACACGCAGATAATATATCTATCTATGTTTATGAATAAAATAGTTTTTTTTCTGAACATCGCTTATAAGGTCTTGGTAATTGTTTGATGTTTTATACATCGGAGAAACTGAACTTTGTGTAAACATGTTTGTCTGTGTATTTGTTACTCACACGGGAGAGATGTTCTTCGCGATTAACAAAGAAAACGGCTGTATTGAATTTAAAAATATTTGTTTCAATTGCCACGTGGAGAATCATTTAGGTAATTTTACTTCATCGCACATCGTTACAACTCTTATGACTCTCATTACGACTCTTATTGGCTCTGCTCCAAAGTCAGTAAATGGTACATTGTTATTCTCATGCGCGTCTTTACTAATCAGTACCTGGGGGGCCGAGCTTTGCTCGGGGAAGGTCATCCAGTTTGTTTATATGACTCGGAGTAATATTTCACCACTTCCCCCTACTGATAATCAGATTTGTATTATTCATTAGCCTCTTTTCTACATTTTTAAGGTCCCTCCAGTTGTTATTTATAGCTCAATGTCCCTTTGATTTATTTTACTACTCTATATATGTAATCTTTACTCAAATCTGTTAATCTCTGCTCTCAGGAAACCACATGTTAATAATCATAAACAACATGAGTATTACTTTGACAGTTCCCTGGTTAATTATGAACAGCTGTTACAATACTTTTGTTTTGATTTGAAACTCCATAAGCCCAATGTTAATTTTTTTAACTTTTCATTTTAGTTTTTTTAGATTATTTGATTTTTCCTAGGGATGAGGCCTGTCTAGAACTTATTTTTATCCCAGAAATTAGTTATTTTGAACATTTGAAGGAAATCGTTGGAGCCGTTTTTGAGATCCGTGTCGCAAGCAAGCAAGCAAGCACGCAAGCAAGCAAGCAAGCAAGCAAACCTTACTCATATTAGAGTATAGGATAACCTTTCGCCACTTACCAACATTTCAGAAATTGGCTTAAAACAGCTGATCTTGCTTCAGTCCTGTGTTTTGTTGCCTTCAACAGCTGTCAAATTCTCAATAATTTCATTGATCATCCATAAGATTAATATTGCTTCTTTTGCAAGGCTGTGGACCATAGCCCTAAGAACAATGTATACATAACCTTATAAGTAGGGACACCCCATGCTAATTTATTTAAGTTCCGCCCCCCAAGTTCAGAGCAGGAATTAGCGCTGATTGTTACTAGTACTTCTCCTCGGCCCCGTTGTACGCGCAATTGCATCTGTTAAACGTCAAAATGAGTTTGTTTGTAAACAACAAACTGTGTTTACATTGTACTTCGAATCTAGATCTTCGAGTCTTCCTATCTAGATCTGAAAATTTAGTTTCCGTTTGTCGTATTATTTATAAAATTGTATCCATATTTGGAAACTATTATAACATATGATTCACTTTACAGGGATATTTTGTAAGTTTCTTTGAGAAAAAGGTACAGCCCAAAAAGGTTATGGACTGGTGGTAATTAAGATTTTCGCCATTTAAACTACCTGTACTGTTATCGGGTGAAATATTGTCAAGGGGGAAAAAACAGAATGGATAAAATGGATTTTGAAATTTGTAAAATTAATCGGAACCTCCAAAGAATTCCAAATTGAGAACAGTCACAGAAATGTATAGCAAGATACCGTCTCGAATAGAGTGAATGAAGATTTTAGGCCTAGCTTTTGTAATTGATCTTTTTAATACTTCAATATGTATGGCATTGGGTTATCATAGCCTACAAATCATTTCCAAATCTTATTTTACTTTGGAATACGCAACGAGGTTTATATCTATACGTAAACAGAGTTTCTTCTAGCCATGTTTACGTTTAATTCGTTAAGTGGAACGGTTTTCAAACACGCAAAACAATAACAATTAACTGACAAATCATTCCAGCCAGCTGTTTAAACTGTGAAAATCTTGTTGATCCGACAACTGCTAACAACGTACCTATTGGACTGAATAAGCTAGTGTGGATTGTCCAATCCCTCTATCTGTGTTTGGGAGGCGGCGTTCTACTAGAAATCGGTTTCCATAAGCGTATTCCTACTTATAGGGTTATGTATATATTCCTAAAAACGACCTGCCGAAAACCAGCAGCCTCAACAGAAGAAAAGTGGGGCATAAAACTTGCCGAGTGGTGCTGGAAGAGGACGAAATGGATGTGGCAACCCTCTGCCGAAATCCAGCAACCTGAAATGAATAAAATTGGAATATAAAATTTACCGAGAGGAGCTGGAAGAGGACAAAATGGATGGCAACCCTCTGCCGAAATAAGAGTGATAGAATAAAAGTGGAGCATAAAACTTCTAGGCTGCGTCGGCGTCGTAAAAAATATAAAGATACCGAGAGGTGCTGGAAGAGAACGAAATGGATGGCAACCCTCTGTCGAAATCCAGCATCCTGAACAGAAGAAAAGTGGAACATAAAACTTGCCGAGAGGTGCAGGAAGAGGACGAAATGGATGGCGACCCTGGGCCGAAATCCAGCAGCCTCAACAGAAGAAAAGTGGAATATAAAACTTGCAGAGAGGTGAGGGAAGAGGACGAAATGGATGTAGCAACCCTCTGCCGAAATCCAGCAGCCTCTAACAAAAGAACAGTGAAGCATAAAACTTGGCGAGAGGTGAGGGAAGTGGACGAAATGGATGCAGCAACTTTCTGCCGAAATCCGGCAGGCTCTAACAGAAGAGCAGTGAAGCATCAAACTTTCCTAGAGGTGAGGGAAGAGGACGAAACGGATGCGGCATCCCTTTGCCCAAATCCAGTAGCCTCTAACAGAAGAACAGTGAAGCATAAAACTTGCCGAGAGGTGAGGGAAGAGGACGAAATGGATTCGGCAACCCTTTGCCTAAATCCAGCAGCCTCTAACAGAAGAACAGTGAAGCATAAAACTTGCCGAGAGTTGAGGGAAGAGGACGAAATGGATGCGGCATCCCTTTGCCTAAATCCAGTAGCCTCTAACAGAAGAACAGTGAAGCATAAAACTTGCCGAGAGGTGAGGGAAGAGGACGAAATGGATGCGGCAACCCTTTGCCTAAATCCAGTAGCCTCTAACAGAAGAACAGTGAAGCATAAAACTTGCCGAGAGGTGAGGGAAGAGGACGAAACGGATGCGGCAACCCTTTGCCTAAATCCAGTAGCCTCTACCAGAAGAACAGTGAAGCATAAAACTTGCCGAGAGGTGAGGGAAGAGGACGAAATGGATGCGGCAACCCTTTGCCTAAATCCAGTAGCCTCTACCAGAAGAACAGTGAAGCATAAAACTTGCCGAGAGGTGAGGGAAGAGGACGAAATGGATGCGGCAACCCTTTGCCTAAATCCAGTAGCCTCTACCAGAAGAACAGTGAAGCATAAAACTTGCCGAGAGGTGAGGGAAGAGGACGAAATGGATGTGGCAACCCTTTGCCTAAATCCAGTAGCCTCTAACAGAAGAACAGTGAATCATAAAACTTGCCGAGAGGTGAGGGAAGAGGACGAAATGGATGCGGCAACCCTCTGCCTAAATCCAGTAGCCTCTAACAGATGAAAAGTGGTGCATAAAACTTGCCGATTCGTAAACCAGCCACAGCAAAGACGTCAAGATTCCGCACGACCCTACCAAGGTGGAAAAGTGACTCGCACGTGGACAACTCAGAAAAATATTAACGATGTTACATTTGTGTTTATCCATGAGTAGGATACGCAGCGCTTTAGCAAGCCAATCAGAAGCCAGCATTTTGGTCACGTGACTTGTGACGTCATTAGGCCCCGCCCCCAAGATGGCGGCGCCCATGTTTCCCGCCAAATTTTCCCGCCAGATTTTCCCGCCAAATTCCCTAACCTCACTTTTCTCCCTTCAGTGTTGCCAACCTATGGTTATTATATGCAGTATTATATATATATATATATGCTCTATGCTATTATACTCTATACGCTACCAACCTAGCGGAGCTAAATAAGGTAAGTAAAAAGTCAGTTTGTTAGACAATAAGTTTAATATAAAAAAAGAATATATAATAAGAACAAGTTAAAAAACAAAGAGTATATAAAAAGAGTAATAATATAAAACAATATATAATAAGAACAAGTTAAAAAACAAAGAGTATATAAAAAGAGTAATAATATAAAACAATATATAATAAGAACAAGTTAAAAAACAAAGAGTAATATGAAAAAAGTTATTAATATAAAAAGAATATATATAAAAATTTAAAAAGGGTAACATATTAAAAATTATACATGATTATATATATAGTATCTATCGGTCCACCTCGGCAGCCTCTGTGTCCTCCTCCCTGAAACAAACAAAACACCGTTAGTCGACTGAAAATCCAGTTGTAACCTGTTAAAATACAGCTCTGTGATTGGCAGGAATAAGCTCGCACCCCATTGGTCGTCTTAGGCGTTCTGATCGCTGATTGGTCCATCCATACACCTGTACCGTTGGCGGCTTACCTCGTTCACTCTGTTCCAGGCTTTTGTGGTGGTCAGAGGTCTCTGCGCTGCTCAGTTTTTTGATATTGTGGTATAGTGATAGTATTGTGCAATCGCAGTAAGTGCTAGCTATAATTTACCGTTAGTATTTAACGCGTATTATATTTGAGACCTAACCTCAAATTTATTGCATAACATAACCCTATCTTGCGTGTATAACATAACCTCACTTTATTATTTTAATTTTCTAGCTCTAGTGTTGTATTTACTCAAGTCGAGGTTTTACATAACCTCACTTTTGAGGGTAAACATAACCCTACTTTTGCGTGTATAACATAACCTCACTTTATTGTTTTGATTTATTATTTAAATTTTATTTTGACTTAAGTAGTAATGGCTAGTGTTGTTGAGCCTGTCGAAGTCCTCAGTGACGAGCAGGCGTATGTAAAGAAATTTCGATTGTACGGTACTAAAACTATTTTCAAATTTTCTAACCCCCCTCCCGATACTAGTGAGATAGATTGGCTCAGACAAGGTTTCGCCAAAATTGTGAATGAGATGAAAGGCCAAGCCCATGAAAACGATCAGCTCGGCTTTACTTTGCAGAGTCTTAACCTAAAAGGTAGAGATCCGGGGTTTGTTGCTTTTCGGCCCGCTGGTGAAATTGAGGAAGACATCCTTTGGCAAATTTTTGGGGGAATAGTACAGTCAAATTCTGAATCCATCAAGTCCACGGACACTTTTAAAGTAGAATGTACCCGAGTTAATCTCCCTGTAGGTTCCGGGAGGGTAAGACCCGGCTTGTATAATACTTTTGAAGAGGAGTGTAAGGCGAGGAAGGGAATCGTAGTTATTAAAAATAAAGACAACCTTTGTCTTCCCAGGGCTTTGGTGGTGGCTATCGCTCATGCTACAAAAGATCCTCAGTACAAGTCAATTCGGCAAGATGATAAAAAAAGACAAACCGTTAGGGCTCAGGAACTTATTCAGCGGGCTAGGGTGGAGATGTCCGAGGATGGTGCTGGAATCCCCGAACTTGAAAAGTTTCAAGACTTGCTGAAAGAGTTCAAAATTACCGTGTTCAACTATGACAATAAAGGCCGGGACGTTTATTTTGAGGGACGTGTTGAAAATCCAAAATTAAAAATTAACTTGCTTTTTCACAACGGGCATTACAACGTTATAACTAACTTAACTGCTGCGTTTGTTTGCAATTATTTCTGCGAAGCGTGCCACGTCCCATACGATCACAAAGGCGTGCATCGATGCTCAAACATCTGTCCTCAATGTCAAACCATCTCACCTCCCTGCAAAGAGGAGCATGGGGGAATTGTTTGTCCAAAATGTAACATGACTTTGAGAAATCAGCGGTGTTTCACTGCTCACCAAGTTGATAAATGTAAGTCAGTTAAAAAGTGCCTTGATTGCGGAAAATTAATTTGGATTAGAGACAGATCCACACCCCACAAGTGCGGTGAAGTCTATTGCAAACCTTGCGGCTCCTTCCAAGATCCTAATCATAAATGTTTCATGCAGCGAGACGAGGGTAAGCCTAAACGCAAGGACTACCTATTCATTTTCTTTGACCTGGAGACTCGCCAAGACGAGTCTCTCCCCTCTGACCCCGAGCAAAAATTACATAAAGTCAACTTGTGCGTTTCTCAACAGTTTTGCTTTAATTGTATAGAGTCTAGATTTTGTATGACATGTAGAAACCGTACGAGAGTCTTCAACTCTGACCCGGTTAAAGATTTCATGGAATATGTCATGGAAGTCAGGAAACAGTTCAAAAATGTCTGTGTGATTGCCCACAACGGCCAAGGCTTTGATTTTCAGTTTTTGTTAAAGTATGTGTTGGAACAAACTAAATTCACACCAGATCTTGTCATGAGGGGAAGCAAAATTATTCTCATGGAAATGGACAACGTGAGGTTTGTGGACTCACTCAACTATTTCCCCATGGCCCTCGCTGCGCTCCCTAACGCCTTCGATCTGCCTCCCGAGAGAAAGAAGGGCTACTTTCCCCACTTGTTTAACACTCTGGCAAACCAAGATTATGTAGGTCCTATGCCCGACAAGCAGTACTACTGCCCGGGATCAATGTTTGAAAAGTCCCACGAGGCCTTTGAAGAATGGTACGATGCGAGAGTGGCTGAAAACTATGTCTTTGACTTTAAAAAGGAAATTTTAGAGTACTGCATCTCTGATGTAGAGATCCTAGCTCAGGCCTGTCTTAAGTTCAGATCGATATTCCTCAAAGAGTGTAATGTCGATCCTTTCCTAGAGGCTGTAACGATCGCTAGCGCCTGCAACTTGGCCTTCCGCCGCAACTTTTTAAAACCAAACACGATCGGCCTCATCCCAAAGAACGGCTACCGTTTAGTGGATAACCAATCAGCTATCGCCATTCAGTGGCTCAGCTGGGAAGAAGAGAAGCGTGAAGTGAGGATCGAGCATGCGGGGCGGGGTAAAGAAGTAAAGATTAACGGGCTAAAAGTAGATGGGTTTGACGGGGAAAACATCTACGAGTTTCACGGGTGCTACTGGCACGGTTGCCCCAAATGCTTCCCGTACAATCGAGAGGCTCCTCTGAAGGAGGATCCCTCGGACTCACTTCACTTGAGACACGAGAGAACCAAGTCCAAAATATCTAAGTTTAATGACTACGAAGTAGTCGAAATGTGGGAATGTGAGTTTCGAAAAGTAAAGAAAGTACAAAAGCTCACACACTTGGACTCTCTCCCCATACTAAACACACTCCCACTTTATCCTAGAAACGCTTTCTTTGGGGGCAGAACAGGCAACTCCAAGACTTACCACAAATGTGAAGGGGAAGAAACAATCCAGTATGTGGACGTGTGCTCTCTCTATCCGTATGTGTGTAAGTACGGTAAGTATCCCCTTGGTCATCCTACGATTTACGTGGGTGACAGGGAGTGCAGACAGAGAGGGCTCGGTGTAGATGGTTTGATGAAATGTAAAGTCCTGCCACCTCGGGATCTCTACCACCCGGTACTCCCAGCCAAAATGAACAAGAAACTCATGTTTGCCTTGTGTAGGACTTGCGGGGAAACTCAAAACCAAGGGGAATGTTTTCATGAGAGTGAGGAAAGGGCGTTGGTAGGGACTTGGACTATGGATGAGGTGAGGAAGGCTGTAGAGAAAGCCTACGTTGTCCTCGACATCTACGAACTGTGGGAATATAAAATGGCAACATATGAGAAAGGAGGGCTTTTCACTGACTTTATCAATAAATTCTTGAAAATGAAGCAGGAAGCCTCAGGCTATCCTAGCTGGTGTGAGACTGAACAGGACAAAGACAAGTACATCGCGGACTACTTCACTCATGAGGGAATCAAATTAGAGAAAGACAAAATTGTTAAGAATGGGGGTTTAAGACAATTGGCTAAATTAATGTTAAATTAATTTTGGGGAAAGTTCGGGCAGAGGGAGAACCAAACCAAGGCAATGATTGTCAGAGATCCAAAAACACTCTTTGAAATGCTGACAAGTCCCGACGTACAAGTAAACCGAATCCAGACTGTTAATGAGGAGGTTGTAGTAGTTAGCTGGGAGTACCTGGAGGAAGTCGGCGAACCCTTAAGAAACGTAAATGTAGTCATAGCGACCTACACTACAGCCCAGGCTAGGTTGAAACTCTATGAACATCTGGAGGCCTTGGGCGGTCAGGTCCTCTACTACGACACGGACAGCTGTATCTATTTCTACAGGGGAGGTTTGTATAGAGTCCCTACGGGAGATTACCTCGGGGAAATGACAGATGAATTGGCAGGTGACTACGGGCCTGGTTCTTTCATCGTTGAATTCGTTTCTGGGGGACCAAAAACTTACGCGTACCTTGTCTGGTCAACCAAAAAACAAAAACTACAAACTGTGTGCAAAATCAAGGGCCTCACCCTCAATATGAAGACTTCCGAAACTTTAAACTTTGAAGCTCTGAAAAAGATGGTCCTTAGTGAAACAGCTGAAATTTTAGAAATTGAAGAAAACAGAATTAGGAGGACTAAAGACCGCGATATTGTAACTGTAAGCGAAACTAAAGTTTTCAAAATTACTGGACCAAAGAGGAAGTTTGAGGGAGAGTACGACACCCTGCCTTACGGCTACAAAATTCAAAGACTTGAGTAAAACAACACCGGAAGTGCAAGGGGGGCGAAACGCCCCCCTTGCCCATAATGAGTCATACCTTCCCCTCCCGCGAATCGCTCTACCTCGGTCACTTTTGCCGCTGCTCCTGCCGAGGTAAGACGTGTCCTTACGTTGCTCTGATCTGTTCTATTGCACAATACTTGATATAAAATGTCTCACTTAACTTCTTATATATTTAATAACCAGGCCGTTGCTGTCCTGTTTGACAGAGAAAATAATCCTTGGTTCAAAGCAAAAGATGTTGCTCAAATCCTAAACTATCAAGATACAAAGCATGCAATCCGTACCCATGTAAGAGAAAAACACCGCAAAACTATACTGGAAGTACAGGGGGGCGAAACGCCCCCCTTGTACTTTCATTCCCAAACAATCTTTCTAAACGAGCCTGGTCTTTATTCACTAATTTTAAAATCCAAATTGCCCATTGCTGAGAAATTCCAAGACTGGGTTTTTGAAGATGTCTTACCTTCCATTAGAAAATATGGAATGTATGAAATCAAACAGGAGAATAATCAGTTAAAGAATGAAAACTCTCAACTCTTGACTGAAATTACAAGGTCTCTGGAAAACAACCAACAGCTAGCTCAAATTAACTTAGAATTTAAAACTGCAAACGATATAATGTGTAAAGAAAACCAGTCACTGAATGAGTTGTTGACTGAACAGGCACCGAAGGTTGCTGTGATGTCAGACGACGATGGACTAAAACATGTTTTATGTGTCCTTATTAAAGAAACCCTTCTAGAGCTGTACGGAGTCTGCGAGTACAAATGTATTCGCATACAAAAAAGAAAATTTAACGAAGCTCTCATTAAAGCCAAAAATGAAGGTTTCGTACCTTGTTTCATCAAGTCTCCTGTTCCTAATGGGATTAATGTACTTAACAAAGCAAAAGAAGTAATGCAGAGTTATGGTATGCACTTTGACTCTGCATACAACAACATCCTAACTTCTCATAATTTTGTAAATATAGTTGAGCATGTCTTGGACAATGCATAAGTTCCCACTGTATGTATGTGTGTGTGTGTGTGAATGAAGGTCCCTGGCGCGGGTGACGAAAAGCCCCGTAAACCTGAAAGGGGGTCTAGTAGATTGAGACGCCTGGCTAACACCCAGGCTACTCCTTCGAACGGCCTATGTATGAATGAGGGGTCTTACAGACCTCGAGTGAATGAAGGACTTTGTAAATCGAGTAGTCTAGACTACTCCTTGAGTCCGTACGGTGGGGACTTGTAAAATTAAAAAGTAAAATACAAAAAGAAAAACGGGGGAGGCAGTTAGTTTACTTTCGGAAGGCCTCCACGGGCCATGGCGGTGGAGGAGCCATGGTTTATCTTTTAAAAAATACTCTATCCTTTGTTTGCTAAAAAGGGAGAGGGCATTAGTTCGTACTGAGCGTCAACCAGGTAATCTGGATTGGCTCACGCACGGAATAATGTTTAACCTGGGTGCACATGCACGGGTGGTCTCAAACCCCACTCAAGCAAACAGATACTTACTTATTCCGAGTATAGGGGGTTCATCACGGCGTACACCGGGTTTCTAGGCGGTAGCGGTGGTGGCTCTAAAGCTCGTGGCTCTATCTCGGAGTAGATGTCCTCTACCACTCTACGAAAGACAACCCTAGGTGTCGGAGCAGGGGGTGGCTTCTTCTTCTGACAGGACACTACATACCCGAAGCACACCAGTAAGCAGGACATTTTGATCAGTACTGACCGAGCGTTACTGCGGTGAGGGTTATCAAACAGGACGCTGAGGTTTTGATAACGAATATGGCGTGGTGCCTGATAAGCTCTTTAGCGGACAAGTTATTTGTCTTTGCTATATTTGTTACGAGCCTTGTATTTATCTATATAATGAGAATCACCGATGTTAGTATAAAACTAGTGTCCTCAGAATAATCGTATCATTAGTAAAATGGACGGTAAGACAGCTATAGCTGAGGAGCTGCACAGACCTGCCAGGAGAAACTATTCCAGGCGTAAAGTCACCCTTAAGGGTTTAAGGGACCTTTATCAGGCTGATCTCGTTGAAATGAAGCCTTATGCGAAAACTAACAAAGGCTACAAATATATTCTTACCATGATTAACTGTTTGTCAAAACTAGCTTTTGCCGTACCTCTAAAAGACAAGTCAGGGCCAGAAGTGGCAAGGGCACTCGCTCCTATCTTAGCTAAATATAAAATGAAAAACTTTCACACAGACCAAGGTACCGACTTTTTCAATAAACATGTAAACGCGTTAATGAAGAAATACAAAATCAACCATTACCACACATTTTCCGAACTTAAGGCTAGTATAGTAGAAAGACTGAACAGAACGCTTAAGACAAAAATGTACAAGTTATTTACTGCCAGAGGTAGTTATGAGTGGGTAAGTCTATTACCAGAAATCATAAAATCTTACAACAACACGAAGCACAGGACTATAGGTATGAAACCCAAGGATGTGAGACAGAAACATGTCAAAGACATTCTAAATAAAATAAATAAAGTTAAAAAACCCAAACATAAAATCCTTAAACAAAAATTAAAACTAGGTGATAGTGTTAGAATCAGTAAAGCTAAAAGAGTGTTTAAAAAAGGCTATTTGCCAAATTGGACAAATGAGACGTTTACAGTATACGCGATTAAACCAACAAGACCAGTAACATATATTACAAGACAGCAGGGGAGAAATACTTAAAGGAGGTTTCTACGCGGAGGAAATTAGCAAGTCTAAAACTGGTGACATTTATTTAGTTGAAAGAGTTTTAAAAAGGAAAGGAGACAGACTCTTTGTACGCTGGAAAGGGTACGATAGCAGCCATGACAGTTGGATTGATTTACAGGATTTGGTGTGATAACGGCATCCGGGAAGTATATATCAGCTGTAATCAGTAGTGAGTAATCAGTCAGGATGCGGGTTGAGAAGCAGGAAGTCGAGCTTC
Organism: Allygus modestus; assembly: GCA_963675035.1. Taxonomy (NCBI): domain Eukaryota; kingdom Metazoa; phylum Arthropoda; class Insecta; order Hemiptera; family Cicadellidae; genus Allygus; species Allygus modestus. The sequence continues at coordinate 76,459,775 of OY776115.1, read as the reverse complement.
CCGTTCAAAACTTTGATGAATATATCGGGTCGGGCATGGTTAAAAAGAATAAACACGGTATTTTATTACCTGATTCAATACGCTGTATAATATGCGGGCCAAGTTCCTCTGGGAAGACCAATGTTTTATTTAATTTATTGTTTGACCCAAACGGCTTAAGATTTGAAAATGTCTACGTTTTTTCAAAGTCCCTCTATCAGCCAAAGTACGAATTTCTTAAGAAGGTAATGCCTAAGGAGGTCGGTTATTTCGCGTATGATGACAATAGTCTAGTTGTACACCCAAACGAAGCTAAACCAAACTCTATAATGATCTTTGACGATATTTCCTGCGAAAAACATGACAATATACGCAGTTATTTCACTATGGGTAGACATAAAAATATAGATACATTTTATTTAGGGCAGACATACAGTGCTATACCCAAACAGCTGGTGAGGGACAACTGTAACTTTGTTATTTTATTCAAACAGGACGAAAGGAACCTAAGACATGTGTACAACGATCATGTCACTACCGACATGTCCTTTGACAAATTTAAAGAGTTGTGCGCTCGGGCGTGGCGAGATAACTTTGGATTCCTTGTGATTGACAAGACTCTAGACCCTTATAAGGGAAGGTACAGAGTAGGGATGGACAGTTTTATAACAGAAGTGTAATGGTACGCATCTACACGTACAACGATTTAAGAGGCTTTAACGCTAAACTCCATAATGTCAAGTCAAACTTGTGCTCTTTTTATTACAAGGACAAGAAGAAATTCTGTGGAAACTACTGCAGTAAGAAACCCCCTCATGGGTACCAGCTTAACAAAAGATGCTGGAGACATAAAAAACTAAAAAGATCCGCTGTGATACCGCCTGTAGTTTTATTAATTATATCTGCGAGTGAGAGAACCTATAACCGAGATACATGGCTTAGTTTTATGAACAAATGCGAAGAAAAAAACATACCCTTGGAACTTGTAATATATCACGAAGATATGTACAACTGTACCGTGCGAGACCCACAAAATATGATATCTAGATTCAGGCCGTTCCCCGAGTTCTTTGGGCAAGTTTTGCCTTTACGTAACCTGCACGGAAGTGTTAATTTTACACAAATCTGTAATGAAATGCTGCAATACGGATGTAAGATCTCATTTGCTTCACGGTGTATACTTCTGACAGAACGCAGTATTCCTATAAGATCACCGATGACAGTCTATAAAAAAGCTTCAAGCTTAAAATGTCACATCGATATTAGTTATAATATCGGATACACGAACGTACCTCCTAGTGTCCCTAGATGCAACAGGAATAAACCGTTTAACGGTGTTAATAACCTATGCCAGGGGTTGTATACTACAGAGTTTCTCAAACTGGCCCTGCCCACACTACCAGTACAGTGCGAGAGATTCGGTATAAGTCTAAACAATGGCGTGTACAGTGTAACAAACAGAGTGCTATTTGACCAGTGGAGAGCGTTCACAGGCGCGAACCCGAGCGAATTCTGGCTTTTAAATTCTTATTTACTGCAACACCTCAACGAGCCTAGGCCTATGGCGTTACTCAGACGATTCATGCAAAACACAATTGAAAGTGATAAATACACCGTAGCAGAAATACCTCAATGGAGAGACGGGTGGAAACGTACTTTTGTATTCAGGAGTTTTACCGGTCGTTATGTGATTCCCCGGTTCGATGCTAGAGAACAGAGGTACTACAGAGGTATGGACTTTAGCGCTGGTGTTTCACTGTTGGATATTATCGAGTTCATACGGAGGCATAAGAGGCGTGCCTTGTTTTTCAGGCAAGTCGAAATGCCTTAAATCTAGATGCGCTGGTTGAAATCTATCATTTATGACTATGAAGCGGAGCAGTAAACAGCAACTGACAAACCGGCTCATAGAGCTGCGTAATGCTATTAAACGGAAATATAAAATGTTTAAGGAAGGATCCGAGGAAAGTGATATTTTGCTTGAGAAGCAGTATAAACCAATTATTCAAGAACTTAGAAAAACGACAACAAACACAGCCGACATAAAAACTGAACCCGAAACCTTTAAAGAAGAGCCAATGGAATACGATACGACAGATGATGATGAAGGAGAAGCTGAATTTATTCCGCAGAGTGTATCAACACCTGAAACCAGCGGGTTAAAGCAAATTGTATCGACCCCTTCGGGACTGGAAACAGCGTCCCAATATATTGAAAGTCAGTTTAGTAACCCCATGACAGTGAGGTATATGACGCTACTTTTAAAAGATGCTAGCGGTAAGGTCCGAGTTATTGATCATGACTACGGCCCTAGATACGAAGGCAGTACTTTAATGATGGGAGATAAGGTGTTAGACTTTGACAACGATGGAACTATTCTAATAAACAACACAAGATATAGACCTACCGAAGGTTTGTATGAGCTCATATTTAAGAGAACCCCTGACGAAGATATATACAATAAAGACGATCTTAATACCTATAAGAGTATTATTATCGCCACCAACGCTCACAAGAGAGGCTACGAATTCCACAATCAAATTAGAAGGGACAACAATCTAAAGTACAGAAGAATTATAAAAGATTTGTTCCCGGTTAAAGCGGGCAAAGGTTTAGCGTGGAAGAATACACGATCTCGTGATATAATACATTGGGATGACGCCAATGAATTGGTGGATAGATTACGACACATAGCCATGTCAACAGAGACTGGAAACAGAGTCCATGGCAGTGAAATACTGAGTATCGTGGAGGAACTAAGGGAGGCTGGTTACATAAAAGGAGCTGGTAACAGTAGGTTTAAAGCATTATTAAAATGACGATTGACAAGTTCGGACGTAGTAGCCGGAAATCCCGAGGTGAGGCCGTCAAGGGCCCCAAGGGAGAGGGTTTCAATTTAACGCCCCAGGGTGACTATGATATGCAAAATAAACGGTTATGTAAATTGGCTACACCGGTACAACCACTAGACGCTGCTACAAAGAATTATGTTGACCATAAATCTATACCTTCTGACTTTCAGAGGTTCAATATGCAAAACAAAAGACTATGGAGTGTAGCTGACCCTGTAGATTCCTCGGACGCAGTTAACTTGGGCACACTAAAAAAACTGAGTATGACTATCTCCAAAGATAATTATGACGCTAACAATAAACGAATAACTAATTTAGCTCTACCAACAGACCCCAGCGATGCAGTTACCAAGTCGTACGTGGAAAAAGAGATATTGCCTATAACCACTAACCTCGCTAATCAACAGCTTGACTTAACCGGTCTCAAGACCAGACTGTCAAAATGCGAAGGTCTAATAACTATTAATAAAGATTTTCACGAGAAACGGTTGAGGAAATTCGGTACCATGGTCTTTAATTATATTAACAAAAAACAAACTGGGAGGTCTGCCATTCTACCCACGCCGGGTGAAAACGATTACTTAGACTGGGAAGTTTTGTTTGCTGACGGATTGGAAGGTGGTGAAGAGCCTGAAGAAGAAGACGTCAAACCACTTCCGCCTGATACTTATGATCTCTTTATGACTGAAGAGGGACTGAGTGGAGCTTCTTTTGATACAAATTAAAGAGAATTTTCGTCTTGAACCAACGGGTATATTTAATAATACTGTTCTTTTCCCCAATCTCCTCAGCTAACTCCGAGCCAGTTTAGGTATAAAAGGGGCAAGTTTACTTTATAACTAACATTAATGTGTTGGAGTGCAACGACATTACAGCGGATGATACTAGCGCTTGCAATAAATGGCTAACACAAGAAGGAAAACTCTCAGACGCAAGCTAGTGGTCGTGCGAGGTGGAGGTATTGTTTCATCGGTGCTGAACAAAGCTATAGATTTACTACCTGTCGAACTGCATATTCCTGGTTATCAGTACTGCGGACCTGGCACGAAGTTAAAAGAGAGATTGGCTAGAGGTGACAAAGGAATAAACGGGCTAGACGCGGCCTGTAAGGTCCACGACATAGCATACTCCCGGTATTCCGACAGCGAGCGGCGAAGGCAAGCTGACAAAGAGTTGGCGGAACGCGCTTGGCAGAGATTCAAGTCTAGTAACGCCAGTGTTGGTGAGAAAGCCGCTGCTTGGGCAGTCACAACAGCCATGAAAGCAAAAACAAAATTGGGGGGAGGTCGTAAGAAGAAACGCCCTGCTAAACGCCCGAAGGGTAGAGGATTGTATCTTAGACCCTATAGAAAGGAAGGTTCGGGTACAAAGGCGGGCGCAGGCCGAAGAAAGAAAAGAAGAACGAAAAAAAAGCATCTCAATACCAATAAAGCCGCTTACAAATTACGATTTGATCAAATACGCGAGGTTATTGAAAATTCCTAATTTCAGAGGGGTTTATATGAGGAACAGTTTACCGAAAAACCCGAGAAAATGTGAATCTGCTATAGTTAACTTGGACAGTACAACCGGTCCAGGCACGCACTGGGTATGTTACAGGAAGATTGATAAAAAGGCCTATTATTATGACAGTTTTGGAAACCTAAGACCACCACCGGAAATTTCTAAGTACTTGGGTGAATGTGAGATGTACTATAACTACGAGAGACAACAGAATTTTGACTCAGTTGTTTGTGGACATTTGTGTTTAAAGTTTCTCTGTAGTAATGTTCTGTCTAACAGGGGTAACTAGTGTTCTATCCCACGAGCTAGCGTTTCCTATTGATGTTAGCGAGGGTACATGGGAACTTGGTTTAATTGAACTGACCACTTATAACTCTATACCGAACATTGAAAAAAACATAAATGATACGTTTTACTACGGTGATGATAAAAGTATTACGATCCCTGAAGGGTCTTACGAAATTGAGGACATTGAAAAGTATATACAGTCGCAACTACCAAAAGAAGTACAATTTACTTTGAAACCTAATAATAACACTTTGAAAGCTACGATATGTTGTTCTGAGAAAATTGACTTTACTAAAGAACATTCATTGGCAACACTCTTGGGCTACAAAAAACAAATATACGGGGCCAAAAATGAACATGTATCGGAACTGCCTGTAGATATAATAAAAGTTAACTCTATAAGGGTGGAATGTAATGTCACACGTGGGTCATACTTGAATGGGGTTGAGGGCCATGTCATACACGAGTTCTACCCGGCTGAACCACCGGGCTATAAAATAATGGAATTACCGAGGAATGTCATTTATTTACCTGTGATCAGTCAGAGGATCAACAACTTGACAGTGTCTCTAAAAGACCAGGACGGTAATCTTGTTAACTTTCGCGGAGAAAGGATCTCGGTGAGACTACATCTCAGGCGCAGTAATGGGGCTACTATTTAGGCATATACCATTAGGGCCACAAGTCAGTAGTGTTCAGAAAGCCAAGGGGTTAACTTGTAAAAGCATAACGTTTCTTCGCTCTCTCGGTTTTAAAGTAATAAAGAATGGCGCTATTAGCGATAGACAACCAGGCAGAGTATGCTGACCTGATAACCGGGATGGAGTTGCACTCACATCAGCCGTATGCAAGTACAACTTACAATAATAACGATGAAATAAGAATACCGATATTACAGCAGGACATAATAACCGCGCCTTTTGAAAGTTTTATTGTGATACACGGCAAAACCAACGCTACAAAGGCCGACGGGACTCCTCAGGATGTTTCCTTTATTAATAATGCGATATCTTTCTTGTTTGAAGAAATCCGCTATGAGATTTGTGGCAAGGAAATTGACAGGACAAAAAATGTCGGTATAACTACTACTTTAAAACATATTCTATCCATTCGCGAGGAGGAGAAAAATGCTCTAAAGGTCGCTTGCTGGTTTGGCCCTGGTAGTACTGAAAAAGTGACAGATTTTGTATATTCAATCCCTCTAAAACTCTTGCTAGGTTTCGCTGAAGACTACAGGCGGGTGTTGGTAAATGTTAAACAGGAACTGATACTATTACGTTCGGCTACAGATACAAACGCTGTAAAATTGAGGGAGGCCGGGACTTTAACATTAACAATTGACAAAATCTACTGGCGAATACCTCACGTTACAGTGAACGACGCTCAGAAGTTAAAATTGTACAAGTTTATTGAGAAAGACCCCGCAATACATGTTCCTTTCCGTCAGTGGGAAATGATTGAATACCCGAACCTACCGAGTACAGACACGTTATCTTGGACACTTAAAACATCTAACCAAACAGAAAAACCTCGGTATATTGTTCTAGCCTTCCAGACAGGCAGAAAGAATGACTTAACAAAGGACATGTCACGGTTCGACGCCTGTGATTTGCTTGATGTTAAACTGTATTTAAACTCAAGTTTCTATCCGTACGATAACCTTCGTGGGAACACCACCTTGTTTTATGATATGTATGCAAACTTTCAAAACTCTTATTACGGTAGAATCGGCTCACCGATATTAAACTTTGATGATTTTAAAACAAAGTGTCCTCTGTATGTAATTGACTGTTCAAAGCAGGACGATACTATTAAGACCGGTCCCGTAGACGTAAGGCTTGAGATTCAAACTAAAACAGCAATCCCGGCTAATACTTGGGCGTACTGTCTCATAATTCACGACTGTCACTACACATACACACCGATCACGGGAGATGTCAGGAAAATATCGAGTTAGTTTCTCCAGCCCGGTAGTTACAAAAATATACAGTTTGCCCGCTGAAGATAGAAAATCAGATTGGGAACAGTTAGCAAGGGATAGGGCCAGGTTTTTGAGAAGAATTAAATGTACCGATGACAAAATATCCAATGTAATTTCTAAACAGTGGACCCTCAGGGTCCAACACTTGGAATGTATGTACAAGGGGGGTGAATCACCCCTCTTGGGGCGGGGTGGGGAAGGGGTAAAAGATACATATAATATTCAGAGGGTTAGTCTCTTGCTAGCACTCAGCGAGTAAACATGGGCGAGTGGGTTATTATTCAGTTTTATAACGCCGAGAATGTTTTAATAGGTACAGCAAAAATGGATTGTTACAAGATATACTGCGAGAAGGAAATATCTGATATTCCTGAGGGTACCACCACCGTAGTTGTTAAACTCAGAGACGATGGAGACTTTAGCAGTGATGATGATGAGGAGGGTATAGATGTTGTGGGTTAAGAGATTTTGTTAGTCTGAGGTGAACAGTCAGTGAGTAAACATGGGTTACTACGGTTGGATTAAAATTGAATATTACTACAAGAAGGTTTTGATGAAAACAGATTACGTAGACAGTTACAAGTTTGCTAGTGTTGAAAAGGAGTTTAAATTAATGCGCGGGATCGATAGCATTATAGTTAAATGGCGTACAGATTTTGACAACAGTGAATCCTCAGAATCCTCTTCAGATCCTGAGGAGAAGGAGGGTGGAGGGGAGGGGGTAGATGAGGTTGGGTGTGGACGTTTATTAACGGGGCGTACCGATTAGTAGCAGAGATGCCATCGGCCGAGACGGAGGTGAGTACGGGAGCTATACCCATCCCTAAGGGGAAAGAGCCTATAAATTTAATGACCGGAGTATTTCTAAAGTCAGTCCACTTCTTGGACCCTGAACTCACCAAGTGCGTAGTATCGGGTATTTTTAAAAACAGGGACAACAGCCTCGGAGTATTAATTAAGGGGAGGAAAGGTGTTGTGTTTTGGTCTTACGATTCTTACTGTCAGCTGGTTGACAGGTTCAATGAAATTACTTTAGCTTTTGAAGGCAAGTATCAATGCTTTGTAAAGACCGATACGGGAGCTGATATTAAAGTTAACAGTATTTTTGGTCAGCAGTACGCTTGTGTCTCTGACGGAGAACACTCCTTGGCTCTCAATCGACACGAGTGGAATCAGCTTGTAATTAACATTCCTTTGATCGGTCGCTCTCTATTAGAATTGTTTTATTTGGAGGATATTATTAAAGTTTTTATTGATCAGGTTTTATCGGGCGCTGAAGCTTGTACAGAACAACTACCGCCTCAAGTAGCTGACCGTCTTTTTAGCGAAGTCTCATTATGGAAGCTGTAGTCGAGTTTCACGGGTTCAAAGACAATAATAATAAATTTATTATAAAGGAGTTTGCTATAGTCGGAAAGTCTTACAGAACTCAGCTGGTATTCCGGCCTCCTTACTGTTTTAATTTTTTGAATAGCAAGATGAAAAGAACAGCCCGCTGGCTGACTCGTCACTTTCACCATATAAAGTGGGATGAAGGTGAGGTACATTACAGCGAAGAGCTTTTGCGCTCACTGTGTAAACCCTTCGAGGTCATACACACAAAAGGCCTGGAGAAGGCTCAATTCCTTCGGGCATTTCATTCTAATGTTAAAGAAATAAATGAAAGTTTGTATATAGATGATGATGATTTTACAGTAGCTTGCATTATACATAAAAATAAAAACGAAACTTGCGCCTTGAGGTCCGCACAGTACTACGCTCGAAAAATATTTTCGAGTGGGGCCTAATAAAAATAAGGCCCGGCAGTCGCTCACCCAAGGCAGGGCTAAACCCTTTGTAAGTCCAGGGGTGTGGGGAGGTTGGCCTAAAAAACCGTGAAACCGTTTGTTGTAATCCTCCGACTGTCAGGGAAATGCGAATTAAAAGGCGCAACAAAAAAAAATAAATAAAAACCAAATAAAAAATATAAAAGTAAAATTCTCTGTCTATTTTCTAGGCTAAACTGAACGGACACAGTCTTAGTAAATAGCCTAGAAACAGAGAACAAAAAATATTTATCGGAGGCAGCATTTTTGTAATGGAGTGGCTGCCACGAATCACTGCGTTGGTTGGGGCAGTGGTTAAAAACAGTGAGAATAGGCCTACTGGGGATACTCACTTTAATAAAAAACGCGCCGAGACCCTACCCCCTGGGTGGTGTGGAAATATGGGTCATACAAATACTTAACTTGGACTCTAAAAACCGAATAAAAATAATAACATACCTTATCGAAAGCCCTCCGTCCAGCTGTAAGTCAGTGTAACACCGCATACGCCGCAAGTGTACCACAGCGTCCAAGTGTACTTTATACTGCCGCGGAGATAAGGTACCAAACAATAGTGGTAGCTCACTTGCAGGTGTGGAGAGAGCTCCACATGGTGTCCCGGCACACAATATTCCCCGTACAAGGGACACAAGAATGTACTCAACACTTCGAATTCCGTACACACCGGCTCCATGACTGTAACTGAAGTGGCGAGTGTGACTCGCGCCCTAATCGCTATCACAGGAAGTGATAGCGCGGATGACTAGTGTAGCAAGCAATGCTAGACCCGTTTTTGAAAACAAGTTTCCACCACTGTCTAACGCTTGCTACCCTGTTCAAAAATAAGAACAATAATTAATATAATTACTTACTGAACAGCATCGTGCTCACAGGACTCGATAGGTGGATGGTTTCCCCACTCCTCCGGGGACAGCTCCTCACACCTACAACATATGTCGTAGCCTACCCCTTCTGGGGTAAACCACAACATATTACACGACGTCAGCTTGCCGCAGGCCTCGCAGTGGCTGTAGTGCAGATGCTCCATGGTGAGACGCGAATGAGTGAATGCATGCGCCGCAACAGTTTCACGCCTGCGCGGCACTGATAAGAGTTTCCTCTGATTAGAACTTCAAGCGTTTCAAATGGATAATAAAATAGAAAACTAAAACGTGAGTAAAAATCATAATAGCTTATGATGATTGAGAGGCTAAATCATAGCCGCTAATAACAGGGTCCAGAAGCTCGTTAAAACAAAGTACCGCTCAAGATGATTGAGCGGCCGAAAATTACCATCGATTACGAGCCGGCCCAGACGCTCGTTAAATCCAAGTATCGCTCAAGGTGATTGAGCTCACGAAAATTACAGTCTATTTGTCTAATGGTTACACTGTGTGTTGTAAAATATTGTACTTACTATATTACGCAGGAACATCTGCTAACGGCTCTGCTAATTTCAAAGTCGCATATATCGCAGAGCCGCATCCTCTCCTGCGGTATAAAATCCGTGTAGCCACAGGTCTCTCTTGCCTCCTTCGACCTGTATGGAGGTATGTTGCCTCCACTCAGGATGATGGCTTCCTAAAACATTTGTTATAAAAACATAAATTACAATGCAACAACCCTTTTTAACAGTGTACTTAATTTAAGTGTACTTAATTTAAGTGTACTTACAAGAGTGCAGAAGACACACAAGACCAAGTCGTCTTCAAACTCGAACCAAAAACTCTCGAGGGTTTTACAACACCTTTTATGCTCATTAACGAGTTGAAGGCGCGTAGGTTGTGGCAACGGTAAGTTTAAAATTTGGTCCAAGCGCGGGTTATTAGCGCAGACGGCCTCCAGACAAATCTGTACGAGAGACGAGGCCATCGCGTACTGCCTGATGATTCAACTCAAGGAGATAGGGAAAGCTACTGTGATAAGGTCCCTGGTGACTAAGGTTGAGGGTGGGGATAGAGTATAAATATGAGCGTTTGCTGTCTCTCGATTACAGTATTCCATGCATTCTGTAGTAATGTTCCGTCTACTGATTATTGTGACTGTTCTTCGCTTGTCCTCTGGGGACAGTGACGGCGAGAACCCACCACTTCAACCCGGGGTACGTAGTTAATTCAGTGTTAGGTTAGTTGTTAGTTAGTAAATAGTTTCTTAAATGTAATTTTTTTATTTTATTTACAGGGTCCCAGACCTTCGAGCCCTGACATTTTTGCCGATGAAGACTCTGATGTAAGTGTATAGAGTAATTAATTCCAACATTTTAAAATTAATATTATTACGTTTTCTTATAGTAATGTAATTTTTTATATTTTCAGAGTGATTCGACTGACTTAGATCAACCTCTTAACGGATATCGGCGGCGGACCCGAGCGACAAATATACGAATACCTGAGATAATGGCTAGTGTAAGTATTTTTAATAATTGTGAAAATTTAATAATTTTTAATAATGTAAATAATTAATTTAGTCGACTTACTACCGTCCTTATAATAATATTTTTGTTTTAGTGGGGAACTGATTGTCTATTTGACGAGTATAGCCGGAGCGACACAGGTGATGTGTTCTTCATAAATCGGCACAGGGACATCCTCTCATACTCCATGCCCGATGGAGATACTGACATGACCCTGGCGCCTCTTGAAGGGTTTCACCCGATACATTGGGTAAGTAAAATAACAAAAGTGTAAAATTGATCACTAGCTTATATATTCTGCTGTAATATATTTATATTCTTTTTTTTTTTTTTTTTAAGGATGATGCTTACGATCGCTTATCGGATTGGAGACTATTTTCAAGCCCTACCGTGGAGACTGGAGCATATATCTATGAGGAGACCTGTGTAGTTGACGGTATTTTATGGATACGTTCTTCTTGGATGGTTAGTAGTTTTTAGGATTATATATAACATTAGATTAAGAATTGAGGTAATGGCGTGGCTTGTACTTATCGTTTTTAATTTTCAGAGGGGTATTGAACGCGTTCCGTGGGGCTATGAAATGGACCTACGGTCACTACCCACTTGCTGTAGAACGCGCAATGGAACCCGGTATGTGAGAGAGCATTCCGAATCCCTCCGCGATGCTGTGCAGCTCAGACAGCTCCAAGCTCTTGTGGTAAGATATCGATCGAATAAACGTTTTAAAAGCCGGTAATACTTTGAAGAATCTAATAATTGTTTGTTTTTCAGCCAGCGTATGTCATGGAGGATGACATACATTTCATGAATGAAGAGGAGGACATCCTCATTTATGAAGAGAATCCTGCCCCATCAGCTCCTAGAGGATTTCGCCGAGTTAGCTTTGTAAGTAACGTAGTATAATATAATAATAACTAACGTACATTACTAGACTGTTTTATTCTTACTTACTGATTTAAACGTTTACAGGCGAGTGTTGAAACCCGTTTGAGGGAGATGGAGGCGCTTGCGTGGCCTTCGAGGCAGTCCCGTGTGTACGTCCTCACTGAATCTACCTACTGGGCCAGGGATCGCTGGACTTTAATTCAGTTGAGGGTACGTAGGTCAATTTGCTAACGAACTTTCACTTTCTCACCAGGGTACAGATACTTACTCACAAATCTTTTGCAGAGGGAAGACCAGCCGCTAGAAAGGTGTACCCTCGGGGCTCGTCGGGTTTGTGCTGGCGTATATTACGTCCACCGACAAGCCACGGGACTTCGTACGCGTCTAGGGGTAATTATATTATTATTCTGTTTTTTTAAATTTATATAAATCATGTTTCAAAATTAAATAGTAATTTTTTGTTTTCAGACAGTAACAGTCGGTTTTCTTTATTTTAGCTTGAAGACGATTTACTAGGGCTGAGGATGTCACGTCATCCAATTACGAGTGCAAACACCTCCGCGGGGCCTTCCAGGAGAGTTGAACCTGTGGTAAGTTGAATACAACCCTTAGGGCTATTGTTTTTTAATGAGTATATGCAATTAACCAGTGTATTGTGTTCCAGCGTGTGTATGATGACCCGTCGCAGGCACAGGGGGCCGAGAACCTGCCTCCACCTAGCCCACCACCGCTGCCACCACAGCCCGAGAACCCGCCTGCACCACAGCCCGAGAACCTGCCTCCACCTAGTCCACCACCGCTGCCACCACAGCCCGAGAATCCGCCGCCACCTCAGCCCGAGAATCCGCCGCCACCTCAGCCCGAGAATCCGCCGCCACCACCACCACAGCAGCCCTGTCCCCACTGCCGTCGTGAGGAAAGGCTGCATGAGCTGAGGCATGACGCTTTTGGGATGGTGAGCATATAATAATAATAACTTAATGTGATTTATAAATTAAACTGTGTTTATGATTTCAGGGTTTATATAAGTATATTTTATGATTTTAAGACTTGTTTATGATTTCAGATCGAGGCACGACAGGAGGGTGTTGACCGTGCGTCTTGGCGGGCTGTATGCCACCTTACCACCGCTAGGTCAGAGCTCCGGGAGGTTCTCCACCTGTCCGAGACCGTCCTGGTGAATGCAACCCGTCAGGAGATGCTGGAAGTCGCCCCAGTCGTCTGGACCGAGATCCAGACTACGCTGGAGCGCATCCTCACTCAGACGGGGAGCCATATGGACCAGGAAATCTTCCGGGGACGTCCACCGCCTGCTACAGAACCTCCTAGGGCCCTGATGTGCAGGGTCTGCCTTGATACGCTCCCTACGGTGGTGCTGTCGCCGTGTCAACACACCCTCTGTCCCGCGTGTGCAGTTCGCCTCCACGTGTGCCCGTTCTGCCGCTCAACAGTCGTCGGCCGCAAGCGGATTTTCTTTGACGGCTAGTTTTTTATATTAATAACTTTTTATATATATTCTTTTTATATTATTAACTTTTTTATATGTATATTCTTTTTATATTAATAACTTTTTTCATATTACTCTTTGTTTTTTAACTTGTTCTTATTATATATTGTTTTTATATTATTACTCTTTTTATATACTCTTTGTTTTTTAACTTGTTCTTATTATATATTCTTTTTTTATATTAAACTTATTGTATAACAAACTGACTTTTTACTTACCTTATTTAGCTCCGCTAGGTTGGTAGCGTATAGAGTATAATAGCATAGAGCATATATATATATATATATAATACTGCATATAATAACCATAGGTTGGCAACACTGAAGGGAGAAAAGTGAGGTTAGGGAATTTGGCGGGAAAATCTGGCGGGAAAATTTGGCGGGAAACATGGGCGCCGCCATCTTGGGGGCGGGGCCTAATGACGTCACAAGTCACGTGACCAAAATGCTGGCTTCTGATTGGCTTGCTAAAGCGCTGCGTATCCTACTTCCATGCAATAAAGTTTTTCTATTTAAATAAATATTTTAAAATAATTTTTTTGTTCTTATTTATAAAATTATTCAACATGGTCCAATAATTAATTATCAAAATAATGAAAGAAATTACTTTCCTATTTATGGGGAAGGTGAATTTATAATTGAATGAAATGAGTTTATCCAGACAAAAAAAGTTACAATTAAAGTAATACTTTGACAAATATTGATAAATTATTTCTCCACATGGGCAAGTGACTGCTGGGGGAAAGAGGCACCATTGGGGAATAATTCATCCAAATTATTCAAACAACCCACTGCAATTACTGAAAGGTCCTCGGTAAATTATTGCACAACACACATGGGCACACTCGTATGAATTAGTGTTTGTTAATTTGTATTTATAAAAAGAAACATAATTTTACCTGAATAAATCTAATTTTGACCTCCATTGTAGTTTTATGGAGAACTATAAAATGTAATGTTTATTTTAGCAGAACAATAAGTTAAAAGTATCTGACAGGTAAGTGATCATTAAACAGCGTTACCACTGCTACCATTTTACAGTCAGCATAGGTCGTAAATTGCGATAATTGGTCGCCAGGGGTTGGCAGCGCTGTTTACTGTTTATCGCTTGCAGCTCGCAGCGACGCCGACGCCGCGCCGACGATCGCACGCATCCTCGAACACGCAACACACAATTTAACCTTTGGTGGAATTATGTGAAATACTAAAAAATGAGAAACTGAATTTTTATTGTAAAAGTTTACCGAGACAAATAACACCCGAGCATTTTAAAATGTGACACTCGTTGACAAAGACCTTGTTCATTCTTTGTTAGTTGTTTTTTATTTACTTTTAGAGTTTCATGTATATTGCAAATTTATGCGACTTTTTTAGTTTTGAACTACGTTCTTAAAATTGCTTAATACTTTTTCAAATTGTAAATGTTTGAATAGATAAAACAATCATAATTAGTTAATTTCGGCATTAGGACTTCTTACATAATATACATATCCGTTACAAAAAAGAGGATAGACAAACACTCAGAAGTGTTAAATAGTAAACAGCTTTAACCGATCGGTGTCAAATCTGACACCTGTAAGCCTTTGGTTGTAATCAAACTCGACTTTCCTTAACACCCCGATAGTTTTACAATATTTAGAACAAAATCGACGCGGTCAAACACACGCTTCTAGAATCTTACTGAGGAGCCATTTCCTTGATCCCGATTGGTAAGCATTTTCAATTCCAGATGGGTATAAACAATTCTTATCTCCGCTGTAGAAGCGGTGGCCACGTCGTAAAAGCTGCAAGTGCCGGCAAATCCCATGGGCGGACACACACTGACCGGGTCCCCGAGGAAATATCTCCCTTCGACCCGAGCAGAGGAATATGTTGGCTCTCCGAATCATTCAGATTTGTCGTGCGTGAGCAATAAATAATGGTACTTTATTTTTGAAACGATAACAGCGATGGATTTGAATTTATTATTGATTTATTTGGACTTTACCTATCGACTCCAGTGTTAAAAACTACACTACGTTTTGGGGGGTAAGGAAACTTCTCCCGTTATTAAGTGAAACTATACTTAGATCAAGTACTTTCACCTAATTAACCTACATTTTTCAGGGAAGAAGCTATTACCGTAAGTCTCATAGGAAGACTTAAGCCCGAGACCATGATAACTTTTTATTTTGAGGTCCCCAGATGACAAAAACACTATTCGTTCAAATTTATATATGTGTATATATATATATATATATATATATATATATATATATATATATATATATATATAAAAGAGGAAGTATGTATGTATATATGTATGTAGCCTATGGACTCCGAAACTGCTCGACAGATAGTAATGAAACTTTCAGGCATTATTAAGCACTATTCAAGGATGGTTTGTGTGAAGTTTGGTGCAAATCTGTGTAAAGGGCTCCGACCCAGAGGGCATACAAGGGTGCAGTGTCAGGTTTTAGAAATTTAGTGTTTACAAAATTAACAGCTGTAATTAAAAAAATTCAAAGTTTTGGGCGCAGCAACGCGCGCCGGGTAACTGCTAGTATATATCTATATATATATATAAAGATATATATATATATATATATATATATATGTGTGTGTGTGTGTGTGTGTGTGTGTGTGTGTGTGTGTGTGTGTGTGTGTGTGTGTGTGTCCGTGAATGCGATAACTTGAGTAAAAAACGTCCGATTTCGATGAAATTTGGCTCAAATATGTAAAATGACATTCATGACATTCAAGTTCAAAAACCAAAAAAATCGGACCATGGGAAGGGGGGTTTATGGGGGTTTTAAATTTTTCAAAAATGAGTTTTTTGCTATTTTTACCCTACAATTTTTAAACAACTTAATTTTGGTTTTGACCATGTTGTAGAGCTTAAAAATGCAAATAATATTGTATTTTGAATTATTAACCTAGGTTAAGTGGTTGCGGAGAAAATCCAAAAAACCTACTCATAAAATCTCCCTTCTACTCATAAAAATCTTATGGGAAAAAGGTTTTTGGCTTTTCCTCAGTTTATTTTAATGTAAACTTCACATTTGCTTTTACCAATCTGTTCAGTTCCACAAAACAATCATTTTGGTGTTTAAATTGTGATTCTACGCCCAACCGTTGCTGAGATATTCAAAGTGCTTAACACACTACGTTGTCCATTGTTATCCTTATGGAGAATAAATAAAATTTGATATCTCGATTATTTATGAATGTATGTTGATGAAACTTGGTATGTGGCTTCACGTAGTACTGGTATATTGATATTTGCACAAAAAATTGATTTTTGTTGATTATTCCCGTAGCAGCAAACCTGCGTACACAGCCCCCATGTTATTCTTATGGAAAATAAGTAAAATGTAATGACTCCCTTAATTATGAAAATAAATTAATAAAACTTGGTATGTAGCTTCACTTGGTTGAGTTATATTGATAATTGCATAAAAACCCATTTTTTCCTTGTTGCAGCAAACCTGCTTACTCAGCCCCATGTTATTCTTAAGGAGTATAACTAAAATGTTATATTGCGCTTATTTATGATTGAATATTGATGAAACTTGGTATGTGGCTTTACCTAGTAAAATCCTATTTATATTTGCATACAAACCAATTGTTTATGTTCCTTGTTTCAGCAAACCTACGTACTCATTACCAATGTTATTCTTATGGATAATAATTAAAATCGCTTATATGTGAATATATTTTTATGAAACTTGGTATGCGGCTTTATGTGGTATTAGGACAAGTATTGCATTGGAAATTCGCTGAGGACGCAGGTTTGCTGCGATGGGGGTATTTTTATTTAGTTTATCCTTAAATTTTAATTTACACAATAACAAATACAATACTAACAAATACACATTTTACAAATACAAATAAAGTCCAAGACTCTGTCATTTCTGAGGCCCTATTTTTATTTTTTTATATAACATTTA